>JAVRKA010000002.1:17837782-19185564 GCA_034508555.1 Venustoraphidia nigricollis | reverse complement strand
GTACGGAACCTTAAAAAAATATGTTACTTGACAATATTCGTTATTTCGACACTCCCATTATGTCATTTCGTGTACTATATAGATACAAAAAATCAGTGTGGGTTTGAATTTCTGTTAGAAACAACTATAAAAAAACACAAGTAAGAAATTTGTTGGTGTATTTGCCTGTACATAGTAGGTATTTTATGTGGCACATACACTATTGGCGTTGGTCGAATGAAGAGATTAGGAGTCAGATCATAGTTTAATCTCGACGTTTTACATCACCCTGAATAATTGGGTATGTGATTTTTTTAACTTTCCGCTAAAAAATTGAAATTTTTTAGAAGTATCTGGTTTCACGTCGATTTTTGAAATTCGAGTTTTTGTTAGATCTCGACGTTTTGAGATCCTAGGAAGCTATTCTGAAAATTTCACGATGATGTCCGTATGACTGTGTGTGTGTGTGTGTGTATGTAAACCCCTCAACTTTTGAATGGATGAACCGATCGAAACGAGGTTTGCGGTATCTGAAAGGGTCTTGCTGAACTTAGATTTTCTGAGAATTGGAACTGATTCGGTCCGTTAGATTTTGAGAAATCTCAAAAATAACACTTTTTGCAAACAGTTTTTTTGAAATACATATTTTGATATATCTTCAAAACTACTGTACCGGTCAATTCCAAAATCTAATGAGTTCTATTCCTCATAAAACAACATCGACTGCCGCAAATCGCATCAAAATCGGTTTATCCGTTCCAGAAATATTGTAGGAGAAAAATTTTGAAAAAAACGTTTTTCACAATATCTTCTCAAATTTTTGTTAGATTGATTTTTTTGTAATAGATTATTTTTTATGCTTCAAAAACCGCGTTGATGTCCGCAAACCGCATCTCGACCAATTGATTCGTCCAGAGATATCGTTGAAGAAACAATGTTTTTTCAAATTATCTAATCAAATTTTCGTTAGATTGATTTTTTTATAATAGATTATTTTTTTGTTCTTCAAAAATTGCGTCGACTGCCGCAAACCGCATCTCGATCAGTTGATTGAAAAGTTTTGAAAAAAATGTTTTTTCAAAATATCATCTCAAATTTTCGTTCGATTAATTATTTTGTTATAGATTATTTTTTTGTGCTTGAAAAACTGCCGTAAATAGCATCTCGATCGGTTGATTCGTTCGAGAGATATCGTTGACGAGAAATTTCCAAAAAAGTGTTTTTTAAAGATATCTTTCCAAATTCTTGCCAGATTGATTTTTTTATTATTGATTCCTTTTTTGCGCTTGAAAAACTGCGTCAAATGCCGCAAAGTTAATTACATTCTATTGATTTTTTCGAGAGATATTTACGAAATACATATTTCCACGAACGTGATTTTTTAAAATAAGTTTTAACAAACACCGTAGGTAAACCACATCTCAATAAATCGAAAATAACGGAAAGTTCCAGGGATGGCCTGCAGAGTCAACCGTTTTTTTTTATGAAAAATGATTTAAAAAATGGAAATTCTAATTACAAAATCCTATTATCACATATTGAAACATATTAACTTAATAAAAGCAGGAAAAGTATATCATGTTAAAACTGCGCTGATAGTTGAACGGTTCAGGACTCGCTAATTTCGTAAATAATGTCAAAATGTTGCGATGATGTATATCCTACTTAGTTGCTTGTACGTAGACTACAGACAAATAACGTCATGTCTTGTTCGATAAGTGATCAATTTTTAATTAACTTTAACTTTCTTATTGATTGATACTTTTAAAAGTGAAAAAATTATGGAAAAATTATTATTTCAATAAACAGTGAAAAATGGAACTACACCCAATTCGGCACCATATATTTTCGGAAATGCCTATTTAAATTTAAAATACATCCTTGAATAAAGATAAAAATGTACTCCTAAAATTTTATCAAAATCAGACTGACCGGGTTTGCCTTACAAAGTTCATAAAATCAACAGTTTACAGATAATGCCTTTAGTTTCAGAAAAATACACTCATACATTAAATTGGTGCAGAACTAAACTTATTCAATTAAACGAACCTCTTAGCAACTGGCAAATTTGTTGCAGACCTCCATTAAAAAACAAACAAAGCAAAAGTAACATGCTTTATGTTCAAAGCCACACATTTCTACATGTAATTTGTATTATGATCAATAGGGATGTTGACTGTGTTCAAATAAAAATATAATTTTAACGAAAAGTGGTAGTTTCTATGATAGAAATACTAAAAAACACTATATTTTTCCTTATTTTTAAAGAATTTAATTAATATTTAATAAATAAAACCTATTAAAATCACTCTCAAGTCACGTGACAACAGACACTAATCAGAGCGCATGACGTCATAGAGTCAGCTGCTGTCAAAAAAACTTCATTGTTTGGTTAATATTTAGTGTGTAATTTATTCGAAAATTTCTTTAAAAAAAGACTGCAAGGAGTTTTAACGTCATAGATGGTTAATATTTAGTGTGTAATTTATTCGAAAATTTCTTTAAAAAAAGACTGCAAGGAGTTTTAACGTCATAGAAAGTGTATTTATTAAGGCTAATAGTTCGAAAACTTAGAATTCATCTTTTATAACAAGAATTACGAAATTTTTTTTCATAATCTCATTAGTTTACTAGCGTTTATGAGCACAGCCTCCTACTTTGTGATCGCACCTATAGAATGGTAGCTCCTGTGTAAACTTTTGAGCCTCCTTTGGTATGACCAGGTGACGTCACACGACATTGGCGTTTTGGTCCGAAATTTGAAACGGGATTTAAAATACATGATTTTTAAGGCTTGAGGTGTATTTAAATAAAAATAATAAATACTTGTGGCTATATTAGGTACTTATGCACGATTTAAAACACTTTCCCAAAAATAGTCAACATCCCTATTCTCAGTAGTCTAGATATGAGTTCACGGATTCTCTTTGGATATACTCTTTACGGACCCAATTTACTATTTTGTGGACAAGGTTTGGCACTGCGACCAGCGTTTTTATTTGTTTGTGTTACAAACCTTCGACTTTTAGAATAAAGTGCAGTTATAAAATAGAGACTACACTGCTTTATGTCCCTAAACGTCTGATACCGCATGATTAACGACATAATACAATGGTTCAGATCGAAGCCGTTATTGCAAAATAAGCAAGTTCCGTAAAAGACACAAGTAGACGCCTGTATCGGTTCTGTGCGTTTAAGTGTTTAGAAAATTGGATAAAGAACTTTAAATGGCCGCATCTTCAAAGTTATATTTCCTTTCGTATTTTCAAAATTTTAATCACGATATTCAATTTTGGCTCAAAGTAATACCTAATCTGTATAAATTTACATTTTCTATTCGATTGTTAACACTATGACTATAGGATTTTGAAACTTTTGACAAAAAATGCTAGATTCGTTCGTCGAAAGCCGGACATACTAAAAAAACGTATATAATCAGAAGTTTTTAAATACTTATGCTTTTATTTGAGTTGCAAATTAAATTTAAATGACAACAGATTGTCAAAATAGCCATAGTAAATGTATTTTAATAAAAATACGTTACTTTACTACCTATACTAATAACAATAACTGTCTGGTTTACCCTGTAATTAGGCAGTTGAGTAAACGCCGAAAAGCGGAACTGAGTCTGTCCCGCGCGGGACATTTAATTTTGGGCTAAAAATCGGGACGTCTCGCAAAAATCGGGACGTCTGGCAACGCTGACTATGACTCTGTTTAGACCTTTTGGTCTACTTAATTTTCGTATCAGTGTTGCACGCTGAAAATCTTTCTAATTAATATTTTACAGGTTTCTGTAGAAAATATCAACTAATAAATTTAATAGAATATATACCTACGTTTTCAATACACTTTTGTAAGATTTATAATATAAGCCTATAAAACAGAATCAATACAATGCGATCGCGTTTTTCATGTTCTAAGTCAAGGAGACATTAAAACTTAAAAGGCAATTTAACATACACAGGTTTACTACAGCAAACAAAACCGCATCGCTTTAACATATTAAAATTTTAATTAAAATTTACTGAGGCTTGAGTTTTGCTAAGCGCGCATAGCGAAGCCGTATATTGTGGTGTATGACGTTTAATCCTCTAAAACGAGTATCTAGTCTTCAGATCTGAGCTGACAATTAGTAAAAAAAACTTAAAAAAACCTCGAAATTTCATTGGCTGTAAGCCGAACATTTTCGTATTTCATATAGCGCCATCTCACAAAATTTTGAGGTAACAGTTGATCAATACAAGTACCACAAAAATTTACGAGATGGCGCTATATGAAAAAGGCTCTAAAAACGTTTTTTTGGTGTAAAGTTCGTTTTTACAAAGAAGTACAACTATATAGGTAAACTTAAAAAGCAAAACCTTACCTACATACAAAATTTCATCCGAATCGTTAGAGATGCCTCCAAGATACGCGAAATATATATACAAGAATTGCTTGTTTAAAATAATAAGATATGATTATCAATACTATAGGTTATCTATGGAACTATGTATGTAATGTTAAATAAATAATAATAATAATAATAATAATAAAGACTTACGTTTCTGCTGTACAGGTGGCGGCCCAGCTTTCGGCGGCAACATCGAACACGGTCGGCCGATTTTGGACGGCGGTCGTATCTTACTATGCAACTGACCGCCCGGTTCCAACGCGCACTCGCTTATTTCCGGTTGCGAACCGACGCCGCTATCAGCCGACATAGCTTCCGATCGAGAATGAACGAAATCGCCCGAACTACTCACATCGGACATACTCGTGTTGACAGCTGACTGTTCTATTTCCGACGCTTCGACCGGCGCACTCAAAGCGTTATCACCCGCTTCCGACGATTGGCAATTCTGAATTTCCGATTTATCACTCATTTTTAAAACACTGCACTGATATTATCACGTACTATTGTTCTTTGTAAGTCTAGTGGCACAACATTTAAATAAAAAAAATATAACTAAACAAATATTATTTACAACAAATTAATAAAAAAGAACATTTTTAGCACAAATATTTAACAAAATTACATATATAATTAATTTAAATATTTAGTAACTCTGAAATAAATACATATATACACTTTTAAAAGAAGTGTTAAATAATAACTTAAGTCAAATCAAATGGAACCCCATTTAATACAACACATTATATTTTATGATGGTGTAATAAAAAATGGACTATGGTCTGGTACATACCTACGAATAGAGTCTCCCCAAAGTGTTTTTTTTTTTTACCCTAAAAATGAAAATTATATAAGAATGTTGTACTAAGCTGTTAACGCTATATCAATCCAATATAATATGTAAGATTTTAGTGGTGGGTCGTGACGATTTTAGCATCACTGAAACGAAACCGTAACCTGTGCCACGTCAACTAGTTGAAAAACCAGTTGATTTCGTTAACTAATTTACGGTAATTACAAAGAACACTAGGTAGGATCGTTGCCACTGTTTGTATTTTGTTGGTTTTAATTAATAACAAACACATCAGATACTATTTCATAATGTGGATATTTTGTCTGTTTAGTTTCGTTCGTTGAAGACATGGAAGTTAGATTTGTTCTTCATGATTAAAGGTGTTCTTTGAGTTTAGTTACCGATATATGAAGTAGTTGAATCGTCAACTAGTTAATTCTAAAAGCAAAAAACAATTGCTTCGTTGACGAACGATTAACAGTTAATTTTACTAATTTATTATTAATTTTAATAATTCTTCAAAATGTTCGAACAAAATTGGATCGGGATGCTAGTATAACAAAATATTTACTACATTTTTCATTAACTTTGTTAAAATGTCGCCTTCGTATTATTTTACACTTCTCGGCAAATTAATAATGATAAAAAACTTACCTTGCATAAGGTAACAGGTACGATGCAGTCTTTCCAACGACACAAAAATTTTAATTATTTATTATTAGGTACTTAGTTAAAATTATATCACATACACAGACACCAATCGTACCTGAAAAAAAATCATTGAATATATTTTCTGTTAACTGATATTTGCAGAATTGACACAAAAAAACAAAAATTTGTTTTTGAATCTTGAATTACTTTTAGTTACTCCTTAACATTAATTTCCTTTTGGGTGGCAATTGGATTTTCAATTTATTATTTTTTAATAATAAATTGAAAATCCAATTGCCGATTGCAATTTATTGTTATCCGATAGAGAACTTCATTCCGTTTATGATGATGTAGACTTTGATAAAATAACTTAGATAGGTATAGACCTAAAGGACACCCTATATTCTAAAAATACGGGTTTTATAATTTATTTTATTATAAAAATAATGCCACCTTTAAAGAACAAAGGATTATTTTATTCAAACACAAAAAGATTTTACGGTTATATATTTTTAGTTTTCATTATTTCGTAAATCGAGTGTCTATAATTCAATATTTTCTTAAACACTAGTCATGAAGAATTTTTTAGTGTATTTGCCATATGGCAACATACACTATTGGCATCGGTCGGATGGCGGGACCTAGGGGTCGGACCAAAATTTCTCGACGTTTCATAACCTCCTAAACACTTTGGCACTATTTTTAAAAATGTTTATATATACAGGGTGTCCCATAAGTCGACGTCCAAACGAAGTGAGGTGATGGGGGAGGTCATTTCCTATCAAAATAACCATACATGTGGTTATCCAATTGTTTACGGTTCGAAAGTTATTTCAATTTTTGTATTTTTCTCTGAAATCGTGTAGTGCTTATACTAAAAAATTAATTTAAAAAAATCTATGAGTTGTTTTGTTGATTTTTTTTTTTAATAGGATCCTGAAGGGTCGGCCTTTCCAAAAAAAATAATTTTCATGAGCTCTGTTATCATCTGTCAAATAAAAAAAATGGTTTTGTAAACACTTTTCGGTGGCAAGAAAAATATATTTGATTTTAAATTCACGTTGACAGAAAAAAAGTGTTATAAAAAAAATTGACCAATTATCAGAAAAACTTGTCCATTTAATAGAGATTCTAACGCGGTATAGTACAACTCGTTATTCATGACAGTTTTTTTTATAAACAATTTTTTTACATCCAAGTCGTGTTTGTTAAAAAATACATTTTCGAAAATTTCAAAATCTAAGTTGGCTGGAACGACTTAAACAAATTAATACGTTCCTCTTTCATTCACTACTTCTAATGTATGCTCGCTATTCGTTTTATTACTAGTAAACCTCCGACTTGACTTTTCATTTTGTACTTTGTTATTTGGACCTGCGCTTGGTAATTTGAACTTCGATCCTGTTTGTGATTTGGACTCTCTTCAAGTTGGACGCATCAAAATGGTTTATTTCCATCGGGAGTATGCAGAAATGCACTATGTCTACGGGTTTTGTGACGAGAATGCTCGGGCTGCTGCAAGAGAATATCGGGCACGATATCCCAACCAAGAACATTATCCTGACCACAGGGTGTTCCAAAGTATACATCGGCGGTACATAGAAGGTGAAATTCCTGGGAATGAGCAAAGAGCTGGAAGACCTAGACTTGACATCGACGAAGATGAAATAATTGGAATGGTGACAGAGGACCCATCTACAAATGTTCGTCGTTTGTCAAGACGTTCGGGAGTTTCGAGGTCCACAGTGCACCGTATTTTAAAAAGGGATCAGTTACATCCATACCATGTGCAACGTGTGCAGGCACTTAATTTACCCGCTGATTATAACAAAAGGGTGCAATTTGCCGAGAAATGCTACGTCGGAACAGAAAAGATCCTCAGTTTTTTAATAACATTTTGTGGAGTGACGAATCGAGCTTTCGAAGGACGGGAGTATTCAACGTCCATAATTTTCACTCTTGGGATTATGTAAACTCTAGAGCTATAAGAAACGACCATTTTTAACATCAGTTTGGGGTCAACATGTGGGCGGGAATTGTTGAAGGTAAAATGATTGGGCCCCTTGAGCTACCCAGAAGGATCGGGGGCGATAAATATCTTTATTTTTTGCAAAATGATTTGGGCGGCTTACTGGAACACGTGTCGCTAGAAACACGCCGAAACATGTGGTTGCAGCACGATGGGGCTCCTTGTCACTATGCTCTAGTAGTGAGACGATACCTCAACACCGAATACACAAATCGCTAGATTGGAAGGGAAGGAACCATCCAGTGGCCACCGCGGTCACCTGACCTAAACCCCCTAGACTTCTTTTTATGGGGTTATTTCAAAGAACTGGTCTACGCGACAGAAAACCAAAACGAACATCAGCTGCGGCAAAAAATAAGAATTGCGACCAATACAATACAAAATAACGAACGGACGTTTCGACTAATTTCGAACATTTGTTGTAACTTTAAATAAAATTTGGTTCATTTGTGTTAGACCAGCCAACTTAGATTTTGAAATTTTCGAAAATGTATTTTTTAACAAACACGACTTGCATGTAAAAAAAATTGTTATAAAAAAAACTGTCATGAATAACGAGTTGTACTATACCGCGTTAGATTCTCTATTAAATGGACAAGTTTTTCTGATAATTGGTCAATTTTTTTTATAACACTTTTTTTCTGTCAACGTGAATTTAAAATCAAATATACTTTTCTTGCCACCGAAAAGTGTTTACAAAACCATTTTTTTTATTTGACAGATGATAACAGAGCTCATGAGAATTGTTTTTTTTGGAAAGGCAGACCCTTCAGGATCCTATTAAAAAAAAATCAACCAAACAACTCATAGATTTTTTTAAATTAATTTTTTAGTATAAGCACTACGCGATTTCAGAGAAACATACAAAAATTGAAATAACTTTCGAACCGTAAACAATTGGATAACCACATTTATGGTTATTTTGATAGGAAATGACCTCCCCCATCACCTCACTTCGTTTGGACGTCGACTTATGGGACACCCTGTATATATATATATATATGTATATATATATACAGATTGTATCAACTCAAAGCTGTCCATAGGGCACTCTGTGTGTAAGACAGAGCACCATACACAAACGATAAGCTAGAGTGAGATAAATGATCGCTAATAGGTAGTAATTACTGTGGTTACTGTAAAATAAATTTAAATAAACGTCTTTGTTTTCTAAGTAAAAATAGCCATTTTATCAATTAATGACAGTCTGTAGTCACTACCGAAATTATTGATAAAATGGCTATTTATACTGTTCACGAAAAAATCCAAATAATTAAATGGTTTTATGGTGGTAATTCAACCGCCGACGTAATAAATTAATTGATAAAATGGCTATTTTTACTTAGAAAACAAAAACGTTTATTTAAATTTATTTTACAGTAACCACAGTAATTACTGCCTATTAGCGATCATTTATCTCACTCTTGCTTATCGTTTGTGTATGGTGCTCTGTCTTACACACAGAGTGCCCTATGGACAGCTTTGAGTTGATACAATCTGTATATGTATATATATATATGTATATGTATATATATATATATATATATTTTGATGTTCTCTTGCGTAGACGGACTCCCACTTGTTGCAACACTGTCTTAAAAAAAGAGAAAAGAAAAGAAAGACAACAATTGAATCTGTGTTCTCGGCGTCGCAGGAGGATATCAGTTCTTAATTTGCTGGGCCCGTTTAGTTTCTTTGATAGAAATTTGATATCCGCCTATGGGCGTCCGATCAACACAGACCCTGAGGAAAGCAAGAAAGAAAACAATACAGTGTTTATTCCGAAATTATAATTAACAGTTTTATTAGACGTGCAGCGAGGTACAAAATCCAGTAGCGATTGTTCCGTATCAATAATACTTTTACGAAGAAGTAAATTGATCTCAAGGTACTGATTTAAATACAATCGCTTAAATAACTAAAATTATAATAAGGTGAGCTATAGTACTATTCAATAAATAACGGACAACCCCAAACGCAACACACAATTACTTCAGTAAATTCAATTAAATATAAGATAAGCTATTTTACTCATTAGTTACAGAAACTTAGATATTACAGACAGACAACAGGACAAATAAATAACATAATACAGACTTAATAATAACTAACGGAGCCGATGCTTAAAACTACAGACAGAACGAAACCCGATTCGCAAAATACCGACTTAAAACTACAGAACAGAAACGGATACGTCTATACTTCCCAGATACCGGAACAGAGAGAGTTGTTATTTTTAATATTGTTTATTTTTTTCACGAAACCGTCACCTAGCAAACATATTCATTCACAACAATGTCAGGCTTTATTGTTCGTTGCTAAGTGAGGCATGATATCGTAGTAGCCACGGATATCAGAAAATGCAATACAGAAACACAGCTGCCTATAACTGTTCAGATATAATTAAATTATTAACTATTTATTTAATTAACAATTAAGGTTATACTATATATTCTTGTGACATATGGGCATAATGTCACAATTTCCCACCAACAGGGGGACGGCGGGGAAAGTTCGCAAACATACTGCTCAAGATGGCAACACTGAACTGTCAAAAGTGACAACAATTAACCTCTGATCAACAAACAAAATTTTCACGGTGCGGATGAAACAAGGTTAAATCTAAATAACTAGCTTAAAATTACGGAGTCGGAATAAGTTTTAAACTTTCTTTAAGTGCTCCACATGAGCTCGGAACAATCTATCAGTGACAGGGTCATTTAATTCTACACTAACTGGAGACAAAAATCGGACGATAGTACGGGGTTCGCTATACCTCGGGAGGAATTTTAAATGAAAGTTTGGCCTCATCTTTTGGTAATGCAATCTTTGAACAACGGAATCACCAACTTGAAACTTTAATTCAGGAGTACGATTGACATTATAATAACTCGCTTGACGATCATGCGATTGCTTCAACATGTCACGGACAACATCTGGAGTTAACGAATCTCGTTTTTTTTTTTCCACACTGCAGGTAAATTCCACTTGAGATCCAGCAGGAATTTTATTTCTCGACCGAGAAAGACTCGACAAGGTAAATCATTAATACTTGTTGCCGGCGCTGCTTGTTACAAGCGGTCCCATTAAATCAATGTATAAGCGGTTCCAAACCGCCGTAGGAGGACTAGACGACATAATTACTTTGTCGGGGTTTTGGTCGCTTTTATGACGCAAACATAACTGGCAGGCCTTAATGTGTTGTCGGACTTCTATAAACATCTTTGGCCACCAAAATCGCCTGGCAATAGAGCGATATGTCTTGTTAATTCCGGGATGAGCACCCATTTCAGAGTTATGAAACTGCTCGAGGATGCTTGGCTTGGCTTCACTAGGTACAACAATACGGGCTTAATTATGGCGCCCCACTAGACGCACTAGAAAATTGTCTCGAACGGCAAAATGTCTTACGTTCACACCTTGCAAAATTTGTCTTTTTATTGAATTTAATTCAACATTTTTATTTTGTATGTCTCTGAGTTCACTGAACTCAGTACTGACGTCAACAATTGAACACATAAGATCGTCCATTTGTTTTAGATTCTTGGGCACAGGTAATCGGTGATGGCTTGGACCTTTTCACTATCCACAGCGAGACCAGACGACGAAATGCTGTGACCCAGAAACTTCAGTTCGGATTTCGCGAACTTCACCTTACTCGGGTTGACAGTCAGATTTGCGTCTCGAAGACGCTGCAACACCTCACGCATGTGGCTCATATGAGAGTCCAAATTGTCACTGTAGATGAGCAGGTCATCGAAAAACACAATTACATTTTTATATCATAAAATAGTTCACTCTTTAGTCGATTCAGAGCACTGGGCGATTCGGACAGTTCAATCTGATAAAACGCACTATTCAGATCCAGAGTTGTGAATACTTTAGCCCTTTTCAAACGTAGAAAGACGTGCTCAATCGCCAGAGCTGGAAACGCGTCCATATGGACCCTTTGATTTATCCTGTTTTCCGTCAAAGCCTCCGGAAATTCTGAACACAATCTATCAAATTTTTCAGTTGCGGAGTCCACGGCCATAATCGGAACCAATAATTCGACTGAGACGGACGCAGGCAAGGAAATATACGGAATCGACGAATCCCGGTCAAATTCAAACGATACTGAATTTTCGGCACAGTTTAATATTGCCCTCATATTTTTCAAGGACTTACTACCAATAATTACTGAGTATGAAATATTTGGCAACACAAAAAAGATAAGTTTCCAAGTTTTATTCTTAATCTTTACAACTAATGTCGCCGAGTTTTCAGAACGGGTCGTTTGACCATTAGCTACGCGAGCATATTGTTCGCATTTCTTATAATTACCTAACTTAAGAAAACTAAATAATTGGCCAGGTTAGCGCTAATGTAATTTAGCGTGGAACCCGTGTCCAATAGAGCAGATGCCTTAACGTTACCTAAACTAATACTAATTATAGGGATAGACTTATCGACTAAATTCTTTGAACCGGCGGTTGCAGCGAACTAGTTCGAAATAGCTGCAATCGGAATTTTATTGAATAATTTTGGAGACGGGGCCGAAACGGGGGAAATTGTCGAACTATCACTATCAGTTGAACAATTACTACAAAAAATTTTGGGGTCGTTATAGGCACTAACTACGGCATTGCATTTTCCGGTGATACCCGAGACTCACCAGAAACACCGGGCACTGGAGCACTGGGAGGCTGCGGCTCCCAGACGACTATAGGAGTATCCGTTGACTGCGGAGCGGACGGGACGGTTCGGGATTTCGGCTTCAAGACGGCGGGCAGGTACCGGACAGGTTGGAACAAGGCTCAGGCTTTCCAAACTACGCTCTGCTACCAATTTGATGTTCTCTTGCGTAGACGGACTCCCACTTGTTGCAACACTGTCTTAAAAAAAGAGAAAAGAAAAGAAAGACAACAATTGAATCTGTGTTCTCGGCGTCGCAGGAGGATATCAGTTCTTAATTTGCTGGGCCCGTTTAGTTTCTTTGATAGAAATTTGATATCCGCCTATGGGCGTCCGATCAACACAGACCCTGAGGAAAGCAAGAAAGAAAACAATACAGTGTTTATTCCGAAATTATAATTAACAGTTTTATTAGACGTGCAGCGAGGTACAAAATCCAGTAGCGATTGTTCCGTATCAATAATACTTTTACGAAGAAGTAAATTGATCTCAAGGTACTGATTTAAATACAATCGCTTAAATAACTAAAATTATAATAAGGTGAGCTATAGTACTATTCAATAAATAACGGACAACCCCAAACGCAACACACAATTACTTCAGTAAATTCAATTAAATATAAGATAAGCTATTTTACTCATTAGTTACAGAAACTTAGATATTACAGACAGACAACAGGACAAATAAATAACATAATACAGACTTAATAATAACTAACGGAGCCGATGCTTAAAACTACAGACAGAACGAAACCCGATTCGCAAAATACCGACTTAAAACTACAGAACAGAAACGGATACGTCTATACTTCCCAGATACCGGAACAGAGAGAGTTGTTATTTTTAATATTGTTTATTTTTTTCACGAAACCGTCACCTAGCAAACATATTCATTCACAACAATGTCAGGCTTTATTGTTCGTTGCTAAGTGAGGCATGATATCGTAGTAGCCACGGATATCAGAAAATGCAATACAGAAACACAGCTGCCTATAACTGTTCAGATATAATTAAATTATTAACTATTTATTTAATTAACAATTAAGGTTATACTATATATTCTTGTGACATATGGGCATAATGTCACAATATATATATATGTGTGTGTGTGTGTGTACGGGCAATAACTTTCGAAAGAGTTAATTGATTTTAACGAAATTTGGCCCACGTATTGAAATCCATCCCTGCCAGAAGCCTATTTAAAATGGGCGTAATCGGGCCATTTTGAGGGTAGTTTTTAGGGGTTGAAAAATGTTTTTGGGCCCCAAAATACCGAAAAAATTCTCAGAATCGTTTCAAAATGGACATTTAACCCGTTAGTAGCAATTAAAAAGTGCTCCTAAAATTTAAATAAAATCGGCCGAACAGGACCGGACTTACAAATTTTTTGAAAACACTAATTTGTAGATAGTGACTTATTTATTGAAGGGTGTATTTAATTCGGTGTAGACGTTAGATTGATAATATTATTGCAATTAAGAAAAAAAATGTTATTTTAAGGGGTGTATTAAGGAGTCAAATTTTTTATTTTGCCCAAAAACCAAGTTAAGTTTCCATTTTAAAGCCACACTGCCTGTATAAGCAAATACACTATATTGTCGGCAGGGTTTTGGCACTGCGACCCGGGTTTTTTTATTTTTAAGTAAGCGCCATCTAAGTAGGGCAACTTAGTAGAGCAAAGATCCCTCCTTTTCATTTACGTTGGCGAGTGAACAAATTTCACTATACTAGTACCGCGGTTGTAATCCTTTCTCCTTACCGCTACTTTTTCATATTTAAACGGAATCACGTCTGCCTACCGCGCCTAAAGAAATTGTTAATATATTCCATCAAAGTATACATATAAAAAATATTTTTAAAAAATCACTTAACGATATAGTTTCGGACAATTTAGCCCGTAATCAGGAGCACAAATGCATGAATTTGTGCTATTGACAATTTAAAAAATTGTTTTTGTTCGATTATTTTCTACCAAGTGACTTAAAGTAGAATTTATTCAAGTGATTTATCTCTATCGATAGATATACTTATTGTGGATTATTTTAGACATAAAGTAGACAGATCAATCAATTGTATTAGCAAGAAACACATTATTTCCGGATCCATAAGTTTTATTAATTTTTGATAGTCAAGTTCATAATAAATTTTTCAATTAAAATTTTTGATTGATTTTAAATATGTAAAAAAATGTTTATGGAGTTTTATAATAATTACTGTTAACGGCTTGAAAATGGCGATAAACAACGCCGAAACGTTGTTAAATTTATTAAAACCCGGGTCGCCGTGCCAAAACCCTGCCGACAATTTAGTGTATTTGCTGATACAGGCCTTATGGCTTTATTATGTGAACTTAAGGTGATTGTTGGGCAAAATAAAAAAAATATAATAGTATTATAATAGTATGTGTCCATTATTTTCCAGTTATTATAAAACGCCCGCGATGAAAATCTTAATGAAGTTGTTCTTCAAGGTGACGCTGAAACTTGTCACCTTTCCTTTATTGGCTTTCCGTGTTCTTTATAAGGGAACACAAAATACCTTTTGCTATTACTAATTCTATAGCATTTTGTACTCATTGCACTTTTATGCATTGTGCGTATTTTCATCGTTTGTGATAATCACAAAGGATAGCGATGTATTAGACGCTGGGAGCTCAGTTGTTGAACGTCTATAATAATTATCACAGAAGAACACAGTCCTTTCCGATCCATTAATTTTATTTAATTATTGACAGTCATGTTTATTAGTGTATAATTTGCCATATGGCAACATACACTATTGGCATCGGTCAGATGGCGGGACCTAGGGGTCGGACCAAAATTTCTCGACGTTTCATAACCTCCTAAACACATTGGCACCATTTTTGAAAATGTTTATATATATATATATATATATATATATATATATATATATATATATATATATATATATTTATTGAATAAGGCTGTCGCCTTTCTGGATAAAGGTTCAAGCATTCTGCTTGAGCCCACGTGGTATTTTTGTTACGCTGAATGTATGCGCAAAAATAGCCTGTTCTACACCAAAATTAAAAACACCTTTCAGTAAATAACTCACTATCTGCAAACTAGAGTTTTCAGAAAATTAGAAAATCCAGTCCTGTCGGGCCGATTTTATTAAAATTTTAGGAGCACTTTTTAATTGCTATTAAAGGGTTAAATTTCAATTTTGAAACGATTCTGAGAATTTTTTAGGTATTTTTGGGCCCAAAAACCTTTTTTAACCCCTAAAAACCACCCTTAAAATGACCCGATTGGGCCTATTTTAAATAGGCTTCGTGCGGTGATGGATTCCAACATGTGTTCCAAATTTCGTTAAAATGAATTAATTCCTTCGAAAGTTATTGCCCGTACACATATATACTTATATATATATATATATATATATAAACATTTTCAAAAATGGTGCCAATGTGTTTAGGAGGTTATGAAACGTCGAGAAATTTTGGTTCGACCCCTAGGTCCCGCCATCTGACCGATGCCAATAGTGTATGTTGCCATATGGCAAATACACTAATAAACATGACTGTCAATAATTAAATAAAATTAATGGATCGGAAAGGACTGTGTTCTTCTCTGATAATTATTATAGACGTTCAACAACTGAGCTCCCAGCGTCTAATACATCGCTATCCTTTGTGATTATCACAAACGATGAAAATACGCACAATGCAAAAAAGTGCAATGAGTACAAAATGCTATAGAATTAGTAATAGCAAAAGGTATTTTGTGTTCCCTTATAAAGAACACGGAAAGCCAATAAAGGAAAGGTGACAAGTTTCAGCGTCACCTTGAAGAACAACTTCATTAAGATTTTCATCGCGGGCGTTTCCCCTACTTTTATAATAACTGGAAAATAATGGACACATACTATTATCAACTAACTGTCGTCAATTTATGTTTAGTTCGCTAATTGGTTTGTCAAAGATGTCAAAACTTATTTACGTTTTAATTCAAAATTTGTTTAATATTTTCATAGGGGCCGTTCATAAAATACGTCACGCTACAATCCACTTTTTTTACCCCCCTCCCCCCCTATTGTCACGCTGTGTCACACTTTCTGTGACCCCCCTGTAAATATTTCGTCACAAAAACTAAGACCCTCCCCTGAATATAATAAATTTCAATATTAGTACACAAATTTTGAAAATTAAAAATATTTATTTAGTTTTTATAATGAAATTTGAATAAATTAATAAATATCTTTTATAACGAATAAATAAATAATAATTCTATTTATCAGAAGTCCAAGGATTCTGTAAATGCGCCGAAATATTTATAATAGGTATTGCAATATCTTCTTCTTCTAAATATTAATTTAAAATATTTTAATGAACAGCGAACGTCACGTTGCCGTAGACCCCCCGTCTCCCCTTGTCGCATCTTGTCACACTCAGCAAGACCCCTCCCCCCCTTGTATGCGAACGTATTTTATGAATGGCCCCATATATGTTTGCTGTACAGTTGTTTGATTTTGAATTATCTATCTTCAAAATCGATAATTAATTGATTACTCTAAGTTTGAGAAATATGTTGATGATTTAAAAAACTTTTGCAAAAAAGGAAGAGTTACTTTAGGTTTGTGATGGAACAGTTTTGTGAAATAAGTACGAATAAGGTCGTAGTGTGACATTGAAAACGTGTGTTTTTTTGGCACAATTGATGCCAACTTTTTTCTAGTAAATCGTACATAAATTACAAAAGTAGTCCATTAGAGACCTAGATTTGTCCTTTATCTTCCTTATAGAGAAAGAATGTTTGCAGAATGTTGACGAATAAGTCTACAATCAGTTGACAGCCGAAGCTCTATTTTTGGCTTAAATTCAGAGCGTTCCGACAGCCTTAATGCCAAGTTTCTTGCGCGTGTTTTCTGTGTGTACGAAAATACGAAAACTATTACGAAGCCGAAACGAGCGGCTAGTATTAATATAGATATAAGCAATACCTATCTTCAAAAAGTAAACGATGATAAGAATAAAACATGATTATCAGAAAATAATTATAATTATCAGATAAAATGGTATCACTATATGGAAGTTGAGCATTTTATTATTACGTAGCTTTGCGTCATTCTGCCTGCGTCAAAAGTGGAATTCTGAATTAATTTAATACTGAATAGATTTTGAACTAAAACGAAAATAAGACCGAGTGCTCATCTCTCTATGGTTCCACCTTTAAAAACATTAAAAATGATAAAAATAACTATGCAGTGATTAATATTGCTTTCGTCTAGCAGACTTTAACAATAAATCAATGGTTGACTCATAACGTAACAATAAACTGATACGTCTTTGATTTAGTAGCGGATGACATAATGATCGAAAATACGATATATTTTAAATTAACCACCATTTCTTGGAAAATAATAGTTTCCTTTGTTGATCAACTACTAATAAACTAATCAACATACCCTGGGATTAGTAAGTATACATGCGATTGGAGAAGTTAAGAAATGCAAATCGACAAATTCATTTTTAAATTTTGTTCAAGTTTTAAACAAAATATGCGTCCTTTAGCTGATTTTATTGTTAACTGATAAACAAAAACAAGAAAAATGTTTAAGAAAAATTCTTGTAATAGATTGACTAACAAATAGGTATATGGCATTACATAGCTATTACGGAGAAAATGTCTGATAATAACAATAATATGATAATTATTAAATAATTAAATCGTAGAAAAAGTAATGTGAAAGAGTAACTGTAAAATAATTCTGCCAAACGTAATTTATAACCTAGTTTAGTACTACATTTACAAGAAAAAATTTATAAGTATTGTACATCTAAAGATAAAAATAAGTATTCTTACCAATAAAACAGGCAATAGCATAAAGAATATTATCAATAAAAATTAAAATACACACTAATAAATAAATTATTTAAACAATTTAACATTTAGAAATGACATTTCGCAACATTTCTATGTAACAAAAACTTTAATACTGCTGACATCTTTTCGATCATTGTTCAACTATGCAAAAAAATGGTTCTCTTGAAGATCGTACACTTATTTTTTGCTTTCAACGTTAATCATAGTCAGCAGCACTAACGTTGTAGAATTTCTTTTTCTATGGTCCCAACTTGCAAGTGTCAAAATTTCTAAAATAACGCTAGAATCAGCAGATAGAACTTTCAATACGGCTTGAAAGTGGTTTATTTTGATTTATTTACAATTTAGGTGAGAAACTAATACTTCTAGGACAGTTGTATGTGTATAAATACAAGTTTTATAATTTAGATATACTAAAGTTTGTAACTCCAAGAAAACTATTTTTTGAGCGAAATTTTAATAATTGATTGTTATTGAAAAATATATCAATTTTTGGATAGATAAATAGTTAAAAATTGCAATAACTAAGCAAACTGAATTTCCTTTAAAGCTTCAACACGTAAAAATGGCATCGGGATCAAGTGAAGACACTGCAAGAGCTCAGAAAACATGGGAAATGATGAATAATATAGATACTGTAAGTTTGGTGGATGAAATCTACCGTTACGATAAAAAGCAACAAATGGATATTTTGACTGCTAAACCATGGGATAAAGAGTATGTATTGTTAATCCAAGTACCTATTTTACTAGCAGCATTATATTTAGTATATGTTTTTTTTAGTCCTCACTATTTTAAAGATATCAAGATCTCTGCGCTTGCGTTATTAAAAATGGTCATGCATGCTCGCTCTGGAGGAACATTAGAAGTTATGGGACTGTTACTTGGTAAAGTCGATGCTAACACAATGTTGGTAATGGATTCATTCGCTTTGCCAGTTGAAGGAACCGAAACTAGAGTCAATGCACAAGCTCAAGCATACGAATATATGACGGCATATATTGAAGCTGCTAAACAGGTTTGGTTCACTTAGCTTTCATAATATTTTCCGTACTTAAGACCCTCTTAGAGCAAGAGATGTGTTTTTGCAAAAATTTCTATTCGTCTCTCAGCATGATTCTGGTCAAACGGCTAAGTAGGTAGGATGTTTGACACGCAAATAGGAAGAGCCATTTTCGGGGAAAACGCCTCATATTCGGAAGCGCTATGTTATATAACTTTATTTTTTCAGTTACGATTTACAATAAGACCCCGCTTAACGAGGGAGATAAGTTCCTGCGCTATATGAAACAGCGCTAAACTATGTCATCTTAATACGTAGATAATAGACATAATTGAAACACAGCCCAGAATAAGAAAATTTGTTAGTTTTTTTTGTATTGTTTAATTTTGTAACATTTATTGTTAAATATTTTTTTGTCACATTAATTATAGATTCATTAATTGTTAATAACGATTTTTGTTCATAAAACATTTATGAAAATCAAATTAAAGTTCAAGTAAGAAGTTATGTTTGTGATGAGGAAAGTTCCTTATTTGACATATTTTGTTTTTTTGAAGAAATCATCTAATATCATTTGCCTTTTTCTGTTTTGTTTTCCAACTTGCTGTCGATAGCAAGATATTGCATCAATTAAAAGTAACATTTTATGCAACATTCATTATGACAGAATCGTGTTAGTTTTTATGACGAATTTTACAACTATTCACCGTTTAACCTTAATGTTCAGAGTGTTTACATTTTGTATACCAAATATAAGTCATTTTAGAACTAACAGATACACCATTATTTTCTGTTATGTTTATAGGTTGGAAGACACGAAAATGCTATCGGTTGGTATCATAGTCATCCAGGATATGGTTGCTGGTTGTCTGGCATAGATGTTAGTACCCAAATGTTGAACCAAAACTTCCAAGAACCATTCGTAGCAATTGTCATAGATCCGGTTAGAACTATATCGGCTGGAAAAGTGTGCTTGGGTGCTTTTCGAACTTATCCCAAGGTAGGAAGTGACATATTAACGATATAGAGAAGCGTAGAAATTTTAAGACATAAAAATATTGACCATGTACTTACTTTTTTATTTACTACAAAGTCTAATGTATGAAGGAATTATGTGGGTAATATTAGAATTTTTCAAAATTAAAGTCATGCCTTTGCAAGATTTATATCTACAATATCTGTGTGCGTTTTAACATTGTTGTGGCAGAAAATAAAAAAAAATTGTGTGAACAGTGTAGGTTACGATGTTCTCTAATACACCATAAAAAAGCTGCCTATGGAATGTGCTCAATGCGGTTTTCTTTTCTGTAGGGTTATAAACCAGCAAATGAAGAGCCGTCAGAATATCAGACGATTCCATTAAATAAAATTGAAGATTTTGGCGTACATTGCAAGCAATATTATTCTTTGGAAGTGTCGTATTTTAAGTCATCGTTGGATCGCAGATTACTCGATTCACTTTGGAATAAATATTGGGTGAACACTCTCAGCTCGTCAAGTTTATTAACTAATGCAGATTACACAACTGGTCAAATTTTTGATTTATCTGATAAACTGGAACAATCAGAAGTGGCTTTAGGTAAGATTGAAATGTTTGATTTGTTCGTGCTTATATAATTTCCCTTCCCTCCAGTCTCAAATCCTAGTGAAATAAATTGTTAATTGCAGGTCGCGGCGGATTTATGATCGGTGGTTCTGATCCCCATGAAAAAAGAACTGAAGATAAATTAATGAAAGCTACAAAAGATAGTTGCAAAACTACAATAGAAATTATTCACGGTTTGATGGCACAGATGATTAAGGATCGACTGTTTAATAGTGTTTCTGGAAAAGTTGATTTGTAATTTTTTCTCTGTAAGCTAATATTATGTAACTCAATAAATTATCAACAATTTTTAGAAAATTTTTTATTGGTCAAATGAGTAATTTATGAATAGTAGTGACTAGTGATCAAGAATGTCAGCAGCAGAATTTTTTTAAGCATTTGGGATATAGAAAATGGCAACACTGAACAGTGAAGACTGATATAACCTTACTTTCATTATAAAATTAAAACCGGCGCGGTATATTTTCTAAATCACGGGAAATTTAGATAAATGTTATTAATAAACATTAATTTCGTAACATGGAACCGTGTTTATTAATATAAATAATGAACATGGATTATTTAATAGACATTTTAGCTTTTATTTTACCGATCATCGCAGGGGTATTATTAGTAACCTCAATAATTGTGTACACAAAATTTAGGTAAAATTATTGTTTACTCAAATAAATTTAACACATTGACTGAACATTTAAAAAAATATATAATTATTTTTAGGAGAAGATTTCCAGTGAAGACAAATTGTTGGTTTTGTAACAAAAACACCAAAGTGCCATATGAAATACAAAACTCCTGGTATTGCCCTAGCTGTGAACAGTACAATGGTTTTACAAAGGTAAATTGAATTAAGTTTTTCCTTCCTTTTTTCTATTGCCGGAACAATTTTAGAATAATGTACAGAAACCCAAATTTATCAATGTTCTCAAGCGCGCCTTTAACATGCTGCAACTCACATAGGGCCTCAGCTTATTGTAAGTATTATATTTATTTGTTATAAACATTTAACTATTAGTGACAACAATTAAAAACATTTATCGTAATTATTCTTCTGTTATCATGATAACAGAAATATAAGCTCTATCGAATGATAAGATCATCTGCCCTGTAAAACGTAACCTGAGAACGTTTATATCTAAGTTCCAATATTTTCGCCAGAAGAGTAACGGTTATTCGTCCTTTAATTGTAGGATGGCGATTATAATATTGACATCTCAGCACATTTTACATCAAACAGTCCAAATACTTCTAGTCAACAGATGCAAGGTGATAAGTTAGTAAATGGCAATTCAAATGGGCTCTGTGACGCCTGCAATAATAATCAAGCAATAAAGGTCCAACTGTTAGCTGATTTTGAACCTTCTGATGAAAGGAAATTTAATGAAGAAATTAAACAATTCAAGTTCGTATAATTATGATAATGGTACAGAGTGAATAAGTTTTATAAGAGGTAATGCTACTCTTGACTATGCATCATCCGATTCCTTTAAATCGGTTGTGATAAAGCGTCTGAATTTAAATTTTAAAAGTTCTACGTTTTAAACGAGTTTACTTATGCTTGCGTCTGCATCTGTTTTCTAAACATGAGATTTGAAAATCACATAAATAATAAAATGTGCATTGACGTCACATGTGACAATTATTCATTGCTGTGGTCCGTAAATATCAGTCATTAAATACACAGGTTACCTCATTGAATGATGTCAGCTGGAAGGCTGATCAATATTTTTATCAACCACGCAATATCAATTAACAGTCCACTGGATGACATCATCATCCCCCCCACTATCCAATGGAACGAAGTCACCTCTGCATTTAAGAACCTTTTGGATAAATAAGAATAGAGTACTGTTTTTCTATGTAAGGTAACAATTAATATCGTGTAGCGACTAGACGAGAGGCAAGCAACGAAACTTGAATTGTCAAAGGCGTTTTAATTAAGCTGGTTCCAGCATGGTATAATAAAGAAAAATCACTTTTCGACAGATTTTGCTCATTTTTTTCATAGGCTCAAAATAACGTTTTGTAATAAATCCCGAAGTTTCAAAATTTGTGACCGTTTACAGCGCGAGATAACAAAGTTCATTTTCACATGTTGACCGTGAAAAATGCCAATTTTGTTATTAATTGTCTCGCGTTCTAAACGGTCAAAAATTCTGAAACTTCGGGATTTATTAGAAAACATTATTTTGAATCTATGAAAAAAATGGGCAGAATCTGTCAAAAAGTGATTTTTCTTTATTATACCACGCTGGAACTACCTTAAATGATCCCATCCACAGTGAAAAGGTAATCAGCACCGAACATAAAACATTTAATAATACAAGTGTCGTCGATTGCATCTATGACTCTAACCTTGTCTTGATGCTATATTTGTACCCTAAATAACAGTAGAGATTTCAAGAAATGTCGGGTTTCATCCCTTGATCTTGCGCCAGATTACATACAATGTGACTGAAAATATACAGGGTACCTTTAAATTGTTTAAATTGGGTGATCATCCTTCTCTATTAAAAATCGACTTCAATATTCTGATGTCGCCTCTTATAGAACTTACATGCTCGATGGAATGAGTGGAAGTTTATTGATAGCTGTACTTAATAAATTATTTTTTTCGCAGGAAACGACTCGAACAAACATACTGTTTATGTACTCGATGTGAAAAGGTCCTTTCCCAAACTCTTGCCAAACACACGTCTTGGTTACTCGGTCTTAAATTATCCCATTTGCGTTCGAAAGGCTTGTCATTATTAAACCCAACTTTTCCGAATCAAATATCAATTAAATATGTCAGCTTCGTTAATTGTATTCTTTTTGTGGTAGCTACACTTCAACTAATGGTTTCATTATTTCATTCAGAATTGTCACAAATTTTTCCATTTTTATTTAATAGCGATAACATATTTTATTATTTGGACTTAAACTCATATTTACGTGATCTTAATACAATTGTTCATAATAATACTTTGTTACAAATGATCTTTGATGACTCTTCAAAAGTGCACCACAGTTTTAGAACTTTGTGGATACATGACAGTATTTCTTCTCAATTTATTTACTTGAGCTTAGCGTGTGTTGGACTGCTTTTGCAAATGTCGTTGTTTGCGTGGGGAATAGAACGCAAACGAATAAATATAATCAAAATCGTATTATGGCTTGCCCTGCATTTCCTGAATGGACCATTTTTTTTGCAATATTCCGAGTTAAGAATATTTTTGCAGGTATTTAATGATTTTTTTTACCGATATTAGTTGTCTAGTGCCAGTTCATCCTCGAAATTTGTTCATGCTTAAAAATGATCTAAAAATCCAAATTAATGCTTTTACCAGAACTCAGATTAAAGTAGAAATCCGTCATATTGTCCATGGTGGTGGATTAAGACTTTAAGCGGTCTCAAGCACAAATCTAGGGGTCCACAATCGCGTGCTTATGTTTTGCTGTTAATTCGTCACTGGTCATTTTATCGTTTTTAAGTATTTTACATTGATCTTAATTTCGGATAATTCTAATTTGTTAGTTATAGTTATTTGTTAACGAAGAATTAAATGAAATTATGCAAGTGTCTATAATTTTGATAGTAGATTTTTTCTTTTTTGATTTTAGATTTCACTGCCCGTTTCAATATTAATATTAATGTCTTTAAAAGAGAAAGTTCCATCAGTACTTTCATTTAAAAAAAAGAAGAAAAGCCAATTTAAAGAAGTGGATTTTTGTGAAACCAATAATGGAAATATATTTTTGTCTAACGACCTTCCAAAAAAATTTGAATTTAATACAAACACAAAAACAAACGAGTATACCGATAGGTCAATATCAGATCTTCAAAACAGTGAACGTGTGACAGAGAGAAAACGACAGAATTATAGTGATTTGCAAGTAGATGTCAACAGATTTAAACAAAATCCAGTTTTCGGAGGCAAACCAGAAGTATTTAATCCTTTAAAGAAAACTTGTGATATTAAACATATAAATAAAAGTAGTAACAATCACGAAAAAAGTAATCTCACTGTATCTCACGTTAGTGATAAAACAATTGATTTTAGTTTGAAACATTTGAACGCCTTAGATATTGGCACAAAGAAAACATCACATTCTAGTAAACATTTTTGTTGTCAAGAATATAATGGATATAAATCAACAAATATTTTTAAAAGCGTTTCACCGGTCATAGGTTACACAAAACCTCTTCTTTCACCGCCGCGTTTACGTAACGTTTCGCAATCGTCTTGGGTTGCCGGAGGTTACTGGAAGGTTTCCGAGTGCCAACAAAGTGAACAAGGACACGTTTTTGTAAGTCGCTCGTCCAGTCAAACGAGCGGAATCGAATCAATTATAAGTGAACAGACAGTTAATCATAATTTTTATGTACCGTTTAATGCGAAAAGTAATTCCATTGACGAAGATGATAGTATTTCGTTATCGAGTTTTCGACGTGTTGTTAAGGATACAGCGTCTCAAATACCTGTTCAAGCTGTTTATCCTGTTTTACAGAATGAATTAAAATCAACTAACAATGAAAAAACATTTCATGTAAACCATTCAGCTTCTGCAAATATGCCATCAAATAAAAATGATGAAGTTTTACACAATTCGTTAATTTTAAATTATGATCGGAAATCAAAAAGCGAATCACCAAAATATCGTGACGTGTCTGGAAGACAGATTAATCCGGGGATGAGTGTTAGTTCTTTAAAAGGTGAATATTCTTTTAATTCGTTGAGAAACATAGACAGCTGTTTGGGAATCGAAAAAGGTATGCTGTTGAAAAAATGGAATAGCGGCTTAGCAAATAATAAAAAAGACTGATTATAATTAATTGTTGTAAATATTTCTATAATTAATGACCAGTTATACTATGTTGTTTAGTGGAATGAATTTTCTAATTTTAATAACGAACAGAAATTCTTATAAGTTAATAAAGTGTTTGCTACTAAAAAAATATGATTTTGAATTTTAAACCTTAGATAATAGTTCTAAATTCATGTCCCCATTTTTTTTTTCCTACTTACTGATAAATGAAGATTGAATAAAATATAAGCATATTTTGGGTCTACAGAAACTTTGATAATAAATTTTTGAAAGTTTATACTGAGCACAGCTTAACAAAATATATTCTGTAAGCGGCCGCCAGATAATTTTGTTTCAAACTGTCATATCAGTTGTGTGATGAAATTAGGAACGGAGTCAGCGTGCCCTTAATTAAGCAGTTGTGTTCAAGGCTTTAGAAATTGGCTAAGAGCTCATTCACACTAGCCGGACGCTGGTATGATTTTTTATCGGGCGCTCTTGTAGCTTACTAGTTTATGGAAGACGAAATTTAATTGTGTTAGATAAATGTGCACTATGCCTTATAAATTGATAAACCCTGATTAAAATTCGTTCTGGCATACGGCTAGTGTGAACAAGCTCTTAAAATATTGTTATTGATATTTAAATAACATTCGTTTTATGACTCACAAAAAATGTAAAAATCACTTTGATTATAAAAGTGTCTTTATTGATATAACATCAGTTTTTTTTTGCGATATATATGGAGTAATTATCTTTGTTTCTTTACTTTAATAGCATAATCGTTACGACCCGGTATACAGTATGATGCTTGAACGGTAGTCTTTGGTATTGACATATCCATTTGTTCTTTCCATATTTCACGCAAATGTCCTTTAAGACCAAAGTGTGTTAAATTCCCCTGTGAAAATTGTTTACAAACAAGCTCTAGATTATGAATAGAAAATTTAAATAGAAAAAATGTCTTTTTAATCTAAAAATAACTACAATTTATGCGAGAACACTAAATAAAAAAAAATTCTATATTTGATTGGACGAAATAAATATCAGAAACAAATGTATAGAGTTCCATTACATTAAAAAAATAACGACTTACGTGAATGTTTCTCAAATCTTGATCGGACTCATACTGTTTATGAACAACATTAAAAATACGTAAACGAGGACCGTCCAAACCTTTTGGATATACACGATACATCAGATCATAACAAGATGAATAATCATCAACCGGTTTTCCATGAAAACTTCCACATCCCTATACAAGAACGTGAACTTTTTATTTGGTCAACAGCAAAAAATGAAAAATTTAACATATTGTTAATCAAAAAAGATAACATACTTCTCCTTTGAATTTTGCGTTCCACACTGTAGATTTTTTCACACAGTGTTCTAGCGTTTGCTCTGTGTAATCCGTATCGTATGTACTACAGCGTTCAAACGGTACACGTTTATATCGACACGAATCCTCAAACCAATTTCCAATACGTACTCCGGGACCATAATTTTGTTCTGACTAATAAAAGTACCTATTATATTTACAAATAAAAAATCTGGCTAACGTGATTTTTCATATTATAAAATGAAAACTATGCCATATTGCATCCTTTTTTGTCAAATGGTTACTGAGAAAAAAGACGGACATAGTTGATTTGATAAAAGAAAATAATTACAGTAATTTGTATTTGTTATTAACAAAATATTAGCAACTTCTAAGACATTTTGTATTCAATAATAATCTAATAAATGATTTTTTGAATTGAATAAAATGAAATTAACAACTTTTAGATTTCATTTTTCAATATGTATGCAAACTTTTTCTTTCTACCTTCACAGGTGCTCGAAAGCCTGAAGCCATTGTCACAACGAATTTACAAATCAGTGATTATGCAGGTAAATAAATTAAAAAGAAAATCCTGTCAGTAAATGAAAAGAACTCAAATGTAGAAACCATGTTTTTAAGTTCCCTAGAAACAGGAAATAAATTTGAAATAGTCAATTAGTTTTCATTGTTATGTTTATCATCCAACGACAAGATACAATCATAAATATGCTATTGTCGTCATTGATTTCAACTGGCTAATAAAGTTATTTGCTGCCCGAGAAATAGTTTAACGAAAAATTAAAAAAAAAAATGATTTTGACCATCTTGGTGCACAACAATGCAACGAAAGTATGACGTCAAGCGAGTCAAATTAATTAAGAACCATCTATCCAGTATGGAATATAGAAGTCAGTGATACTAGTATGATTAGTATAAGCTGACACTCAACAGGGATAAGTTCCAGTTTTGGAGATAAGACACTAGTGCTTCTGAACTGTGATCACAAAGAAGGGACTATTATGATACTGACGTATTTCTGATACTGATGACGACCAGTCATAAGTGGTCTGTGGTCATAACAAAACCACAGAATCAGGATATTTCAGACAGAGCAAAAGAAAGGTAAAACTAATGTATACTTCTTAGCGTATGCAATTTCAGTGAAATTATTAAAATCGAGACTAAAAAAGTTGTACACGCGCATTTTTATTTAAATTTAAGTATTTTTTTATTCCAGATTAACCTCAAAGTTTTGTGGTTTCTTTGTTTAATATTTTTAATTCATATTGTGCAATATAAAAAAGTGCAATGGACGAGAAACACAGAAATATAATCAAAACAAATCACGTAGAGTTGATATCTAAAACAGATTTAAACCGTTTGTTGCCAGGACTTATGGAGGCAGATATTTTTCCTGAACCTCTAATGGAATCTTATACGGTTAGTTATTTTTTCTGCTCTGTTTACGTCATAGTCTACCGAAATCTTCTTTATATTGTGATTTACCCGAGACTTAACGCTTATGTTAAGATTCTTAGATGTTAACACCGGATCCATATAAACGTTCCTTAATTATAATTAGTTCAGTTAATAAGTCTTACCAAATGCGATTTTTAACTGATCTATGATTTAATGCGTTTAGTAAGCTAGAACTGCGCGTAAGAAATTTCAGGAACACAGCTGGACTAACTCAAAACCAATGGTTCTAGCCAAGACTAAGCTCGCCAAATCAGTTTATTTAGTTACTAGCTGTTAATATTTTAGGTGTCGAACAATAGTCAAAGAGAAATCAAAAGAAAGCTTTATTTGGATCTTCCAAAAAGAGGTCCGCATGCATTCACAAAGTTCATTGAAGTATTGAGGCAAACTGGACACACAGAATTGGTTGCGTTATTGAATCCGCCCGAAAATGGAAATACAATCACATCGTCCACAAATTCCACAACACACAGTGTCAATACAGAACCGCAAGGGGGTCATACTCGTCTCTTACAGTTGGCAAAACCGGAATATAGTTCAATTAATATTGAAAAATTAGAACAGATTTCATCTGCATCACCTTCCCCTAAAATTGAATTTAGAATCAATGTGTCGACGGAACCCTTGAATATCGCCGTTAAAAAAGCTGAAGAGTTTTGTATTACTAAAAAAAGTAAAGTTCTTCCGTATCCGATGTATAGTAAGAAAAGGGGAATTTTATTTTTGATAAATAATGTGAAATTTCATGACGAAAAACATGGATTTAGAAAAGCTGCTGACATTGATCAAAAAAACATAGTCGAGCTGTTTCGGCAGTGTGGATTTGATGTCACAAATCAACATGAGAATTTGACATTACGGGTAAGTATAAACGCTCTTTAGTCTTTTTGATTTAATTTCAGTGTACTTGAAATAAAAACAAAATATTGTGGTATTTGATCATGTGGGATATTATTTGAAATGGTTTCTTTTAAAGATTTCAAAATTATTATTTTTCAGAATCTTATTTTACGCAGTTTCGAGATTTTCCTGAAAACATATCTCGTAAACTGAACCCTCCTCTCTATTTCCAAAATTAGTACAACTAAAATTTCGAAAAAACTAATGATGTGAGAGGTACACATACTATATTATTACGATATTTCCAACAGATATAGTTATCGAAATTCAGACAAATAACAAGGTCGATGTATGAAACTCTCGACACGCGAGTCTAACTTACATTTATTTGGTTTTTTCTATATGAATTAACAAACATAATAATGGAACTGTTCATAAAAAAATATATTGCTAATGTAATAAGAGAACAACGACATGTACCTAATTGTATTCTATATTTATTTTAGGAAATGAAACAAAAGATTCAAGCATTTTCAGATGAAACAAACCGTGCATTGGATGGAGTTGATTGTTGTGTTGTCATTGTTATGTCTCACGGTGGTGATATGACCTATTCCAGCACAGTTGTTTCAGTTGATGATTATGAACTTCCAACAGAATGGATTGTTGATCAATTCAATTCCACAAATTGTATCTTGTTACAAAGTAAACCTAAGATATTCATCTTTCAGACATGCAGGTATTTGAATGATTTTTTTAACGTAAATAGAAAGATCACATGCAAACTTTATCCCAAAACTATTTTTTATTTTTTACTAAAACTCGAGTGAGTTCCAGCGTTCCACTAATTGAAATGTTTTATTTAAGGGGTAGTATATGGGATTATGGAACAACACCCACTCTTCCAAATCTTCCAAAGCTTCGCGTGGAAGTCGATGGAGGAATAGGAGTAAAACGGAAAATAAGAACTGGTGATGATATGTTAATAGGTTATTCTACAATACCTGGTTAGTATTTCCACAATTTTTAATTTCATATTATTGCTTCAAAATAAAATAGCATCGCTTATAAAAATGAAATTGTGCCAGGGAAATGTTCAAAAATGTCAATGTGGCAGACGCGACTAAAAAAAAATGAGATAGCACGGCGGTATAGAATTATTTTAAATTTGCAAAAAGTAATCTGAGACATGAAATTTTTGGATTATTATAGAAATTTCCATTGTCCACTTGCTTCTTGGATACTGCGCGAACATTTTTCAAAACATAAATATTCGGACATTTACTGACAGTCTGAATATTGAATGCGGGGAAACGCAGAATTTTAAATTTTTTTTAATAGAATCTTTACATATCTCCATAGAAAAGAATTACTAGTGTAACACTGCGCATAAGTGGTTTTTGCATACCTACAAATCGATTGTTTTCCTCATGTACGTATTAGTATGTATTGCGGATAGTACGAAATCGCGTTAGCATGATTAGGGTGCAATCATATATTTGTCTTTTTTTTCGGTAACAATACGTTGGTTCTGATTGGCTACTGTCGATACAGCTAATATATTTTCAGAATAACTTGGAGAAAAGAGACAGAGTTATATTTTTTGCGCTCTTTGTTGTCTTCGCTCACTGCATATCGCGTAAATAGACAATGCTTGGTATAATAATTATATGTATATGGTTTCCCTAAATAAGGGACCCTATGCACATTCTTTTGGTTGACTTTCTTTAATTGGTCGGATGTAATACAATATGTCAATGATTTGATCATGCGTTTTCTTTTAGGTTATGTATCTCACCGAGACATCGAACTTGGTAGTTGGTATATACAGACAATATGTAAAGTGTTCATGGAGCATGCACATGACACTCATGTAGAAGAAATGCTTCGAATGGTGGATTCAGAAATACGCGATCTCGTTTCAGAGATGTACTCCATGCAAACATGTTCTTATGAAAATCGTGGATTTCGACCTTGTTATTTGCATCCGGGACTATACAAAGACCAGTGACTTCCAAAAGTGCCTATTGTATTATTAAAATGTAATAAGTTTTTATTATATATTTTTACTATATTTTTAAATATAATTATTCTTTTTTAATTATCATTTTATTTATCCCACTTCACTTTCACTTTACCATAAATTGTCCCTTTCCTAGCAATTTAATGATACCCGACGCAATCGGAAATTAAAAAACTATATGTACGGGACACGTCCATGTGATGGGGATACAGCAGGAATCTAGTCAGCAAATAATCTGGATCTTCTTATGAGCTCCAGAAGATTGGCTATTAGATTGTCCGGTGGAGCTATTCCTCATCAATGTAGCCAAAGATGGTTGTCCTTCTGTAAGTTAGAGCCTCACGTTGGAAACGGATCTTTTGGTGGCTGTTTCATCCATTTCGCAATATCTACATATTGTTTGAATGTGAGGCTCTAACCTACAGAAGGACAATCATCTTTAGCTACATTGATGAGGATGGAATAGCTCCACGGGACAATGTAGTAGCCAATCTTCTGGAGCTCATAAGATCCAAATTATTAGCTGACTACATCCAGTAAAAAGGGAAAGCACAAAAACCCTTTCAGGATGTGGTGGCCAAGAGACCACCCCATTCTTTTTTAATCAGTACTTGCGGGATTGTTGACAAAATATTTCACGGATATTTCTCACAGTAATGGGCAAAGGCTGATATTCAATAAAACAACAATTAAAGTAAGTTGCATTTTTATTTGGTTTGTGTGGATTTGAAATTTAAGACAACAGAACGACGGTTGCGTTCATCAGATTTTATATATGAGAGCAATAACCTTAGTGAAAGAAATTCGCATCCGTCTGAATTCTTGAATTACACCATCGTAGGCTAATGCAGAAACTCTTGTTATTTTGTCCCTCCAAAAACTATACGAACAAATCGAAATTTCAACATTTGTAGGAAAAATTAAAAAGTATGAAAATGACAAAAACTTATTCACATTTAAACAGATTGGTCACTAATCTGAGAAAGTCAAAGAATTTTTTATAGATTCATCTTGTCTTTTGTTTGTTACTTTATGAGAAGTAAAAGCCAGGGAAAACCAGGAACTTTCTAATGAGAAGGGCTAGCGTTATTTCTGCATCATTTTCTACGAAAATTGTAACAGCTCCCTTTTGGAGTGCGTCCCCCAATTTGCACACGTTTGCATTAGTGTAATTCAACAATATCCTGGATGGTTCCACTGAGCTGCCGTTTCTGTATAAAATTTAATAAAAAGCTTATAATGTTTTGACTTAAAAAATATTGTCTTGCAGGACTAAATCTGATGAGTGCAACCTGAAATGCCTTCATCGTAATAAACAAATTCCTATACGTAATAAATATATACATTTTTCTTTCCGATCGTTATTTTATCAGCGGCGCACCAGACTTTTGTTAGGAAGTTCGGTTTGCAATAAAAAAAACCTATAACTATTATTTTGCAAAGTATATTAAAATAAAAATTGTGTCTTTTTTGTGAACGATTGGTTTGCCGAGTCGCATTACCAACCTTATAAACTGTTGTGTTTGCTTTTATTTTAAAGAGGAGTTACTCCCAGTTCTATGACAGGTGCGCTTCTGTTTCCGTATTACATTATTTGCATTATAAAACATTGTTGCATTTAAAACATTAAATATAAATACTAAATTAATCCATGGTGGTGCAATTAAGATACGTCTTAGCTTTATTTGTGATGCCACTGTAGTACATGTCGACTTAACCGAGCGGCATTTTAACATTTTCTACAATGTCCTAAAGCTGACATCACGAAGAAAGTAATTTTTAATGCCGCAATGTCACTGATCTCTAATATATGGATTGTTGACAGTTGGTTTGTCCCTATACAACGCTTGAAACATCTTAAAAGCGACACAGGACATACTGAAGGAAAGGAATCTTAGGATGGTAACTTGAGAAAAATCTGAATTATCACGACATTTAACTGACGTTGTTATAGATATGTTTACCTATAACGGTTTGAAAAATGCCAGCCAATTCAAACGTCCCAAATTTCGCAATCAATATGACGCTGCGCAAGTTAAAATGTCAGCCAATCACAGTCCGCGTTTAAAGTCCCGCATTAATAGCCGCCAATCACAGTCTATACAAATCAAGATCAGTGTCGCAATACTCACTTACATTATTGTTACAATGTATAATGTACAAGTTAGTAATTAATTGTAATTGGCTTCACGTCGATGACGATAACATCATAGCCAAAGATGTTTCACTGGTCACATTTCTTTCGAGACTTGCTAATTCAGCTGCCGCTTTATCGAGACTCAATGTTGAGAATAGCACTTGTCGATTTTTAAGCGTATAACGCGTTTCATCAAAGGAATTTCTGAGTCCAAGCACAATACTCAAAGCCGAAACGTCATAACTATGGCAACCCGAGTATCTATATTGTGGTTTCTTGTCAAATCGACAACCACCGGATTGCGCTCCGATTGGATGAATACAATCGACAGTCAATGCGCACTGGACCCAAGGAAACATAACCTCCTGATGTACTTTTTTACTGTTGACAATAATTAATCGTTGGATTTCTACCATAGGTAAAAACAAAAAACTATCTGCATCCGTATGGAAATAATCAAACATTTTAGGATGCGTCAAACTGCTGATTGCATTTTTCATAGGCCATGCTAAAATATTATTAATTCTAAAAGCTCTTTCAAACAGTGCATTGAGTTTTGAATAAGTCGCGTATTTATGTAAACGTTGATTACATTCCAAAAACAAAACAGCACCCGTTTTGTCTAAAGCATCTTGAATTATGAGAGGACGAAACGCGTGCAATCTATCTTCGTCAATGTGCGACGGAAATACGTCAAGGTCGAACGAGATCACTTGGCAGTGACTGTTATTGCAATAATTAAGCAACTGAAACAAACAACAAACTATTAAATCAATACGAAATACATAAAATTATTTACGGGACTTCTATCTTATGTTTATTGCAAATGTTTGAGCATTTTTATGACACCTAGATGGGAAAACGAGTTTCTGGAATTTCTATTTGTCTATGTCAAGATCATTTGAGAACAGTCAGATCAGTTCTGATGAAACTTGGTAGGTATACGAATGGTACCCAAACTTGTAGTGCTGGGTACTTTTTATTAGGGTATAGTCGGGCCAAAAAATATTGTATTTGCATAAGTTATGTCTATACTAAGCAAACTGTATCAGTAAAAAAAATAGACTATGAAATTAGGAAGTTTTCACTTGACGAAAATACTAATGATGATAGTGTCACATCACGATAATAAGGATAACTTTAAAAATGCTGAGACTTATTTCAATATCTTTAAATAAATTCAACGTTAGTATTAAAAGGCCATGACAACATTTTTTTATATTATATATACGCAATTTTTGGTTCCTACGCTAAACTAGCATAATTAGCTATCATTTCATCATTTTATTTCCTGCAAGTGCTGAGAAGGATTTTTGTGTTCAATATAACTCAGCTTTTATACTTACCGTTTGAAGTCCGCTGTTAGTCAATCCAAGATCATACACCAATATGGTGTGATTGGTTAAAACCTTAGATACACTGTTTATTAAGCCAATGGCATGACTGTGCTGGCCCTCTCTTACATAAGTAACTACCGCGGGCAACGATGTGTTATGCCACGTTGAGTTTGGATAAACTCGTGGAGACGTTGTAAAACCTAGACGTTTCAAATATTTTTCATCGGCCACGAATTTCTTTTCCTCTGCATCGCGTAAATTATCCTTTGAAAAATAAAATATCAATGAGTTATCCCCGTCAAAACAAACACAGGTTCAGTAGCATAATCACAAGAACAAATAAATAACCAGAAGGATAACTTGAAGGTAGTACCCTTCATGTGGCTACCGATGGATTCGTGACCTTCGTTCCAAGCAAAAGGTGAAATTTGATTGCTTCTCCATAATTAATTTATATATTTACGATTTTATTAAAAAAAATATGTTTTACTATCATAGCAAGCACAATTTAAAAATGAAATAAAAAAAGTAACTAAATAAAATATCTTATCAAGCCCAACGTGTGCGAAACATTTCGCTGTAAACCATCCAGCACTAGCCGTTTCAGGATAGAATCTCAGGTTAACCGAGCACCGAGGTCATAAGAATAAGTAATAGAGAGTTACACTTCTGGTAATTTATTCATTCTCGAGGCATAACTACAGCCAAAAGCTGCGCAAAAGAGAACATGAGACATCAACTATGCAACGTATTAATTAGAAAAAGTACAATTGGCGATACAAATTGTTAAAAGTGTAAGTTATTTTTTTCAATTATAATAATTTTTATGAACGATATTGTTGTCAATTATAGTTCAGTTCATAAATTCTACACAGTGAGTCATGCACTTATATTTCACAATGTGCGGCGGGTATGCTTTACATAGTTTCATTGCTTCGCACTCCAGTGAATCATACTATACTGATGACTCTCTCTTTACTATTTTAGAACCGCATTATAACTACATCCATATTGCATAAGGCTTGCTGTTTTTACTAAAATTTTGATAGTACCGGAACGCAAACTACTGATTGTAGCTAGCGATAACAAATGAAATATTTACACGGTAACAGAGCGCAGATCTGAGAGCCCTGGATCATGAAAATATCAACCGTACTGAACTGTTCAAATGTGAACAACTTTTTTCGCGTATTCGTGAAGTTCAGTCATATAATCCGTTTAGACAGATGTAGACTAATAGACGCTCGACTACCACGTTTTGTATGATTTACTACCATGTACAGTAATTAACTTGTCCATTCAAAAGTTTACCTTGAAACCATAGTTTTAAAGGTGATTGTATGTTTTAATCACAAAATGAAACAAAAAGTAAGAATAGAAAACACAAATACTTCTTTACAAACTATACAGTTGCAAAACATCCCGAGAGTTCTGTGTTAATTTTACAGCTATTTCAGTGCGCTTCTGCCGATCAAGCTACATTTACGGGACCTATACGTCATTTAATACATGGATTAGAACAGAAAGTAAAGAATTATTGATAATTTTTACCTGAAAGTTCCTAATTTGCAAATGGGTAGAAGTCACTATATTTTGAAGAGAATCTGGTCGTTCCGAACCAAGTACTATAAGTACAATAGTTGTAGTACAAACACATATAAGGAATAATACAAAACTTTTGGTACGCATTTGGATCTATATCAAACCCTGTACTATGTTATTCGCTATCTAAAGAAAAAAAATATAAATTGCGATTTTTTTTTTATTACATGACCAAAAAAACTAGTAAATAATTAATACCTTGAAATCTTTAAATTAATACTAACATTACAAAAATAATTAACTATCATTATTTTAAAAAATATAAAAGTTAAATTTACACAAAAAGAAAATCAATATTTTGACATATGATTTGACAGAACAATCATTTTTATAGCCCAAATTCAGTGTTGCCAAGACAGTTTATTTTTTATTCACCATAGAACTCTATTTCAAGGATGCTAACATCCTTCTCTATTCCCTGACGAATTTTGACATCACGTGGAAATGTCAAAAAGCATGCTTCAAAGTCACGAGCGGTAGATTATTCTTTGCTAAGGAAGTAAGAATATTTTGTAAATATATTCTTCATAGTTATTTTATCAACTTTAATTGTATTCACGTATCGCTAAATGTGTATAGATTGTTTAGTAAATTAAAATTCCTATCGTTTTTCAGTAAAACATTTAACATAACCTCAATATTGTTTGTTAAAATCACTGTCTTATGTTAAAATATGGGATTGACAAAACAATATTTGAGATATGTGCCGGGTGGTACGTTTAATATCATTGCCAGCCCCCAATGCAACGCAGCTTTTGTTGTATTACAAGGTCAAGAGGGCAGATTCGTAGCGGTTGGTGGTTGTGAACATATTTTAATATGGGACTTACGACTCGGAGAAAAGGTAAAAAATCGATTGCTATTTTAATTTTGCAAAATGTTTAATCCCCTCTGATGTTTTAGGCACTAATATTGCCAGGCGAGAAAGCTATTGTGACATGTCTATGCGTCAGTCCTGACAAACGCCACTTAGCGGCTGGTTATTCGGACGGTATGGTACAGATTTACAATCTTGAATCCGCAGAAGTTTTAAGTATTTTTGCTGGACACAAGTCAGAAGTCACAACACTAGCATATGATAAACATGGACAGAGACTTGCATCTGGATCAAAGGTTTGCTTAGATTTCGCATTAAAAATTTTATTGCGATGTAACGTATTCTTTCTATATGACTTCAAAAAACAATGAATGAGTCTTGTTTCCTTACTTTCTTGTGCTCTCTGAACTCCTGGTATATGCAACGTAAAACAACATAGCATGCACCAAAATTTTCGTCAACACTTAAAGAATTACGCTGACTTCTAACTGAATGTTGGCTGGAAAAAGTGACTTAACGAAGAGAAAACTAATTTCATCTTTTTCAGAGATATTCTGACTCATTTTTTGAAGTTTGATAATTTTTTTATTATTATTGTTTTTATAAATATAAACTTTTTTAGGATACGCATATAACGGTATGGGACACAGTATCGGAGACTGGTATTTGTCGACTTTCTGGCCATAAAGGAGTCGTAACAAAGCTTGTTTTTATGACAGAGCATAATATTTTAATATCGGCATCGAAGGATACTTTTGTGAAATTTTGGGATCTTGATTCGCAATATTGTTTCAGAACTCTAGCAGGTCATCAAACAGAAGTGAGTACGAAATTTGATATTATTTCTATTTTGTTTATAAATTTGTCTTATCTGGTCATAATACCTGCCCTATTACATAAAAAAAAGATATATGAAACGATGTTTTATGACGCTAGAACCATTAATGATACATCATAAATCCCAACGGTGTATTAAAACAACACACTGCCAAATATAACGCACTACCTACGCTGATGACCTCAGATGTTGAGCGTCTATAATTTACAAACTCTCTCTATAACGCACTAATCCGCTATTGGTCAATGAATAAAGCTAGACCGTAGAATTAACAAAAGAAACATAGTATCAGTGATAAAACATGTGACGTGTACTAATGTTTCAGAAACTTTAATGCATTTCTCAATATTGTTCACGTCCATTATAATTAATAAGTTTTTTATTTAATCACGGGATTAAATAAAAAACTTAAATGCATTATTGGTTTTAATTTTAGTTTGTTTTTTTTAGCTTTGGTCATTAACATTGATGAAAAATGAACGTTACTTGGTGACAGGATGTAATGATTCTGAATTACGAGTTTGGAAAATTTCATTCCGAGATCCTGATACAGAAAATAGACCTGATGTAGATCAATTAACGACCGCTTTCGAAAATTTGTCAAATTTTGAAAATGGTGGCGATGATCCTAATGTAAGTAGTAATATAACTTAAAGAAATCCTTACTCGGTAGTGTTTTTGTTGCTTCAGAGCTTCAAATGTGAATATTTTTTTAGTATCCTTTAAAATGCGAGAAGGCTGGATCTGTGTTACGATCAGGCAAGGGTCGAGTGGTATCGTTGACGTCAGATGCATCGGGACACGTCCTTGGATGTCATGGCCTAGACGCACAACTTGAATTGTTTTTGTTTTGTTCCGATGATGAAGCACTTAATCGATTTAGGAAACGATCGAAAAGGGAGAGGAAAAAAGAACAGTGAGTAATGCAGTAACTATGTTTTTTAAGACCGCCATTTACGAGTAAACGCTCGATTATTATTATATTATTCGGTTTGCACGTTAACCATGCCAGTAAACAATTATTTGACATTATAAATTCTTTTTGTTTAGAAAAAATGAAGACATAATGGACGTAGACGAAACACAAGAACCGCAAAGTATAGTGTTAGGCCTTCGCGATGAAGTTCGACAATTACCTTCTATTAAACTTACAAGTCGACCGAAATCGTTGGACTTGGTCATCGGTAAAAACGGTGAACTTCGTGTTGCTACCGTTCTGGCAAACAACACTCTTGAATTGTATACCGTAATGACATCCAGTAAAGACAGCGAACCTAAATGTTTACGCAGTATTTATAACCAAGGTCACCATAGCGAGATTAGAGCCGTCAGTTTCAGCAGCGACAACATGGCTATAATTTCGGGTAGTGCAGAAAGCGTCAAAATATGGAATAGGCCTTCGCAAGTATGTTTGAGGACTATCGAAACTGGATATGTTTTATCACTTTGTTTTGTGCCGGGCGATCGACATGCATTGGCAGGTTTGAAAGATGGACGACTTCTTATTTTGGATATTGCCTCAGGTGACGTGTTGGAACAAATTCCAGCACATGCTGAGGAATTGTGGAGTATATGTATTATTCCTGACCAGGTAATGAAATAAATAAAAAAAATAATTGGTATTTCAGAACCATCAGTGCCTATTTTGTAATCTGATATATAATAGGGATGTTGACTATTTTTGTTTTAAATCGTGCATAAGTACCTAATATAGCCAAAAATATTTATCATAATTTTTTAAATACGACTCACGCTTTAAAAATTATGTATTTTATATTCGGTTTCAAATTTCGCTCCAAAACGCCAATAGTTGTCCCGTGACGTCATAGGCTCTTAAACGCTGCTAAACTGATGAGGTAATAGGTTTTTTCGTAATTGTAGAAATTTTCGAATAAATTACGCATTCTAAATATTAACCAAACAATGAAGCCTTTTGACAGCTTGAACAGCGTCCGATGATGTTGATGAGCCAGTGACGTCATGCACTCTGATTGGTGTTCGTCGAGACTGATTTAATTACGTTTTAATAAGGAAAAATATTGTGTTTTTTAGTATTTCTATCATAGAAACTACCACTTAACGTTAAAATTATGTTTTTATTTAAATACAGCCAACATCCCTATTCTATATTGAATATTTTTTGAAAAGTTTTTTTTTTATACATAACAAGTAAATTGCTCCCAGAGATATAAATCCAAAAAACAAGAACACTAATAGACAAAAAATATTTCTATTGCTAGCCGTCACTTGCGGCTTTACTCGCGGTAGTGTTGGCTTTTTAATTACTCTTCGAGCCCATTCAGTAAAAATGCATTACAATGTTGGACTGTAATAATTAGAATGTCAACGTTTGATAGTGATTTTTATAAAGATTTAATTCTGTCGCAGTTTAAAGTATAACTATTGAATAATATTATTCACTTATTTTACATTAAAAAAATATTTACAATACAGACAGTTCGATTGGGTAGTTCTTAATGTTTCTAGTGCCGTATTTCAGATATTTTTTTTTTTTAGTCGGGATGCGTAACTGGCGGCAGTGACAAAACGGTAAAATTCTGGTCGTTCGAATTGATTGTCGATGAGCAAACCGAATGTAAAGCAAAAGTTTTGACTCTTATTCACAAAAGAACTTTGAAGTTAGAAGAAAACGTTTTATGTGTTAAAATATCTCCGAACAATAAATTTATTGCCGTTGCACTTTTAGATTCAACTGTTAAAATATTTTTCGTCGATACATTTAAGGTAAGAATTAAATTAAATTTCAAGAGCCTCGTCTCGAATTGTTGGAATACAAATGAAATTTCAATCAAATCACGTTAGATGACCCTGCTTGTAATTTTACCTACCTCTTTAATAGGGAATACGTTATTTTTTCTTTCAGTTCTATTTGTCTTTATATGGACATAAATTGCCTGTACAATGCTTAGATATTTCATCCGATTCTGCTTTGATAGCTACGGGATCGGGAGACAAATGTGTAAAGTTGTGGGGTCTAGATTTTGGTGATTGCCACAGATCATTACTCGCTCATAGCGATAATGTGATGACTGTACAATTTGTACCGAAAACACATTATTTCTTCACCTGCGGCAAGGATGGAAAAGTTAAACAGTGGGACGGAGATTCAGGAGAAACAATTATCAATCTTCAGGTAATTTTTTCAGTACGATCATCAGCTTCAAAAATTTAGCACATGCTTGCTCTGTTTTTATTTTACGGCAATACTAGCGTTATATAATAAAGAAAAATCACTTTTTGACAAATTTTGCTCATTTTTTTCATAGGCTCAAAATAATGTTTTCTAAGAAATCCCAAAGTTTCAGAATTTTGACGGCTTAGAACGTTAGGTAATTAACAACAAAGCTCGCAGTTTTCATGGTCGACTGTAAATTGCGAACTTAATTATTAATTATCTCCCGTTCTAGACAGTCAAAAACTCGGAAACTTCGGGAAAAAAAGATGAGCAAAATCTGTTTAAAAGTGATTTTTCTTTATTATACCACGCTAGAACTACCTTAATTCATATTGGTTTTTAATACAAATTTCAGGGTCACTCGGGTGAAGGTTGGTTTTTATCGGTCAGTCCAAATGGTAAATTTGTCGTATCGAGTGGTTCAGATCGCGTCCTCCGATTATGGGAACGGACAGACGAAATACTCGTCCTTGAAGATGAAAAGGAAACTGAACGCGAACAAGAAGCTGGCCTCGCTACTGGCGAAGAAACCGTAACGCCAGGAAAAGGTGTAGTCAGTTTAGCTAGCAAGAAAACTGTTAGCAGCGAAGAAGCTGTAAGTAACTGAAATGTTGAAAAACATTTTTGAAATTCGAAACAATATTTTAATTTCATCATTTTTTTAGGCAAGTTTAATTCTAGAATGTCTGGAAGTTAGCAAGAAATATAATGAGGAATTAGCTGACAGCAGAAATTCCAGTTCAGTAGCCAAACCTCATCTACCCCCAGAAATGCAAGTTTATCAAGTTGACAACACTGATGATTACTTACTAGAAACTCTTAAAAGAGTGCGCTCAAGGTAAAGTGATGTCTAGTTCTAGGAGATACTTTTTACGAATTTTGTAAAAAAGGGAGAAATATGTAACTGTTTTTTTAATCATTTCTTTTATAGTGAATTAGAGGAAGCGCTACTTTTGATGCCATTTACGGATGTATGTGCATTACTTCATATTTTACCGCGTTTAGCAGCACGTGGCAGTAATCCTGAACTTATTGGCCGTATTTCAGTATTTTTACTGAAACTTCACGCAGGACCTATTAGAGCAACACCTTCTTTACTTGGATCACTTAAAGCACTAAGTAAATACACAATGACTCGAGCTCAGGAATTACGAGTAAGTTTTAAATAAAAATCTAGTATTATTGAGTGTAAAATACAGTGTAAACTTCATGTAACGTCACTCGATTTAACGTCAAACTCCCTAAAACGTCGAAATTACTTGACTTTGGTTGGTTTGCCTTGTCTATACAATGATACAGTCTATGTGGCATTACAGCCACTCTAAATAACGACCATATGTCATTATAAAGCAAGTAATTTCGGCAACTTATAAAGCACCTACTGTTTGTAGGTACTTTCTAAGTTGCTGAAATTGATAAGAACTGCAACTTTATTGTCTAGCCTGTATTTACCTGGACTGTCGTCACCAGACGTACCGAATTTTATGCGTTATTATTAAATAATACTATAATAGTAAAACAATAATGATTTTTCTCTCTCCATATAACGACAACTCTCTATAACGCCAGCAGAAAATGCGCAGTGCCTTCAGCTTTGTTGTATAGAGTTTACACTGTATATAATTTTTCGAATTTAAACATCTGTGAAGTCTGTTTGCTATATTTATAATTATTTTCATTCGTAAAAATCTTTTCATTTGCAGGATATTGTAGGTTACAATTTACACGCTTTACAGTGGATACAGCGTGATATAGAAACAGCAGAAGGGGTTCAATTGTTTAGAGATGCTACAGTAAACAAAAGAGCTCGAGATAGAAAACGAAAGCAGAGGGAAAGATCAAAACGAGCACTTGTAGTTTTAAATTCTTAAATAATAAAGTTCTTTTCTTTTAAATATTGATTTTTTTAATGTGCAAAATATGATGACTGTTTTCCCCATCTACTGAGATCCTTAGCGGCTATAAGATGAAGGTGAGGCAACAGTTCCTAAATAGCTCGTCATAAAGAAATTAAATTGGTTCAATCGAACTAGTTGGATGATGCTAAGTAATATTATAAATGCGAATGTGTTTGTTTGTTAAGCTTTCACGCCTAAACCGCTGAACAGATTTTGAAAAAAATTGACAAGGAGATAGATTACATCCTAAAGAAGGACATAGGCTACTTTTTGTCTCAAAATAAAAACGTAAAGGGGGTGAAATAGGGGACGAATCACGGTACCTTCTGGAACTATAAGACCTCCAGACTTGAAATTTAGCAGACATGTTTCTTTTATTGAGTAGAGATATTAAAATAGTCTTCTAAGGTGTGGAAAGAGGGAAAGTACAGGGATGCCAATTGACACACTCTAATTTTTAAAAGAGTTTCTATGAACTGAAAATGTAGCTGTTAGCTCTTGATGAAGATTCCACTACTGTTGTCGTTGCCGTGTATCATTACAATCGCGGACGAAGCCGCGGGGAGCGGCTAGTAAGTAAATAAAACAATGCATCAGAATTAGAAAATATACTTTCATAGAGAAAATTATTTACATGATATTCATAATGGGATAATCATAAAACAATAACATTTTAATAAAAAAAACATACTTCACTATAATTATAAAAAAATTATGTGATCACAAACGAATGCAAAATTACAACTATTTACAATATTTTGTAGACAAAACAACATAACTATGTTTTTAAAATGTGTTTATTTACATTTTTGTTGAAAAAAAATCAATGAAAAAATTTCTCTAAAAAACAGATCAATAGCCAATTATTATTACATCGATCGGGACAAACTTCCAAAACATCGTAAACACCTAAACAATTTGAGCTTGTGGGAAAAACATTTGTATTTTCGTCAAAGTTGAGTTAGGTGAATAATATTTGTTGGCATGTTCGGAACTGTTAAAGTGTCGGCAATACAAATTTTTTCAGATACAACTGCTTTTTTTGGTCAAATTCTCAGGCTCTTCAGACTCTTTAAATCTGGTTCTAGGAGCCTAGAAGTGTTCGAACTGAGCTTGAAGAGTCTAACATTTTAACCAAGAAACGAGCAGTTGTGTATGAAGAATTCTGTATTGGCGAGAAAATTTATTGGTTCCGAACTTGCTACCAAACACACCTAATACAAATGGAACATAGGTACATTCAGATGCACATTTACATTAGAAAAAAATTACAAAACGTTTCGTTTTACCTATAATTACACATTTTTCAGAAAGTTTTTATCATTGCTGATTTCCGACGTGACAGCGTAGAAACAAAAAAAATTTAAATGTGACTTCCGATTTACAAAGAAAGTCTAGATTGTAAAATTAGAATTAAAAATAGAAAAAAATACAGTCATAATACATACAGGTTTGATAATTATAAAAACAAAATAAATAAGCAAATTTTGGAAACACTGTTGCCAATTATGGTCTCAATAATTAATAAAAATAACTATTAAATCGTAACTTTTTTTAATCCATGCCTTTTTTTAATTACTAATCATGATTTTTTGCATGCAAAATAACAAATGCTAAATGTAAATTACTCATATTTCAAAAAAGTTCTATACGACGCAATCTGTTTCAAAAGTGTAGCAAATATACTGAGATAGAAAACCGACTATATTTTTATCTGCAGATAAATGCAATACGCTTGCGCGGTACACATTTGTCCGCAAATAGAAATAGAACATATCGCCATCTCAAATTGTTGGTTATAGGTTCAGTGCATTGTGTTAAATGGGAGTGAGTCATATAGGAACTTCGAGATGGTATGAAATTACTTTAAAAATCACATTGAGCAAAGAAAAGAAAAAAATCGTCCATTTTATGATTAAACGAATTATAATTAAAGCTCTTTTGTAATTAAAATTAACATTTATTGCTATACGGGGACGCTAATAAATGGCTTCAGACTTGTAAATCATATTTAACTATAAAGCAGAGAGTTCTGTCTTAACAACATAATACTATTATACAGTTTAATTGCGGGTCCAAGTTTAAAACCTAAAATTGATACAAGATCACTTTGTGAAAGCATCAACAACGATTCACCGTCGATTTTATGTTTACTAAACAAACAACTCAGTTCTTTACAACTCGGAATATTGTTAACGAAATTAACAACTTCTTCTTCATTCCACGTTAGAGGATTTGTTGAATTATTAATGTAATTTTTAAGATTTTTCGAATGTTTTTCCCAACAAAATGGCGTTATATTGTTGGGATCTGGAATCACTGCAGGATCAAAATTATCTTGATGTACATTTTTTAACATAATTGATTCGGTTGATTTTAACTTGATGTTGAAATTGTTCGATGAATCGTCATCATCCGGTGATTGTGCGCTGCGCTTTCGTTTTTTCTTACTGACTTTTTTACCTTTTTCATCACTCTCATCCCCGCTGTCAGCTGGTTTCCGTTTTGGCGGACGAACTATTTTCACTGTTGAATCTGCTGCAATTCTGTAACAAATAAATAATATTCAAATACAAGATTTATCAAATCATCTTTTAACAGAGATGTCTTTATTTTATTAGAGTCCCACCGAATAATCGTCTTCGGCCATTTTTGGTAAAACGATTGGCACAGGTCAAAAACAAATCGAAGGTTTCGCAGAAGCTGAAGGTTTTTTGTCTATTTTTGGCACATAAAATTAAAATGTTAGGTTTATAGGATCACTCTGGGGTCTGTTTGTCACAGCTTATTTTCTCCGAATCTACTGGATGAAAAAAGTTGAAATTTGGTACATATATAGAGTTAGATAGCGTAAATAAACGAATTTCGATTTTTGGAGTTAAGTTTGGTGGACAAATTAGAAATTAAAAAAAACCCGGGTCGCAGTGCCAAAACCCTGCCGACAATATAGTGTATTTGCTTGTATAGGGCCGTGTAATTTATACTTTTATTATGTGAAATTAAGTTTGTTTTTGGGCAAAATAAAAAATTTAACCCCTTAATACACCCCTTAAAATAACATTTTTTTTCTTAATTGTAATATTATTATCAATCTAACGTCTACACCGAATTAAATACACCCTTCAATAAATAAGTCACTATCTGCAAACTAGTGTTTTCATAAAATTTGTAAATCCGGTCCTGTCGGGCTGATTTTATTAAAATTGTGGGGACACTTTTTAATCACTACCAAAGGGTTAAATTTCAATTTTGAAACGATTCGGAGAATTTTTTCAGTGTTTTGGGGCCCAAAAACAGTTTTCAACCCCTAAAAACTACCCTTAAAATAGCCCGATTAGGCCCATTTTAAATAGGCTTCTTGCGGTGATGGATTTCAGCACGTGGCCCAAATTTCGTTGAAATCAATTAACTCTTTCGAAAGTTATCGCGCGTACACATATATATATATATATATATATAAATATATATATATATATATACATATATATATAAACATTTTTAAAAATGGTGCCAAAGTGTTTAGAAGGTTATGAAACGTCGAGAAATTTTGGTCCGACCCCTAGGTCCCGCCATCCGACCGACGCCAATAGTGTATGTTGCCATATGGCAAATACACTAAAAAAAATTCAAGCGCATCATGTGATATATCAAATGAACGGGCTTGTTATGAGAAAAACAACTATATTTTTTTATAGTTTTAATATATACAGTTAAAAAATTTCAAAGTAAATATACGAAAATCGAGCATTCTCCAGCCCTATCTCTGAAACTACTGAGCCTAAAATTTCGAAAAAATAGACAATATAGGGCCTCACTCATAGTTTACAATAAAACCTAAACGAAAATCCTAAGTCTTAGAGTTCTCATGGAATACGGAACCCTCTCCACGTAAATTCGGCTCGCACATTTTTTAAAATTTTTTCTCTTCAGCTTCGGACGAACGTGAAAATTGATCAGCCTTGGATGAAAAAATTGCCTTCAGTCAGACTAGTTTACTGATTATATATTTTACCTTTTTGGTTCTCTAGAAACAGGTACAGCTTCTTCAGGTTTCTCAGTTTGATTTTTGGAAGCTAATCTGTCGGGTATGAGATCTTTATTCAAATTTTCATCTGAATAAGGACACGAAGACTGCGAATGATGTGTGTCATGGTGTGGTCCTTTGGCATGACCCAATCCACGACAGCCAGGCGTACTGCATTCTGAGTTATAAATATCTTCTGGAGCTGTATAAAAAAAAAACCATTAAACAACAAGAAAAAAAAACTAGATTTGAAACATAACTACGAAACTGACACAGGTGTCAACTTGGAACTTAAGATGCCATATTAGAATTTCAGTTGGTGATTTTATTTTAACGATTGTTATAAAATGTAAAATTTATGAGGTGTGCTTATATTAAACGAAAACATCAAAGATTCTTACTTAATGGTGGCTGCAGCGGATGTGAAGTTTTAGCACACCAACCCATCGGATGAATATCGGTACTATTATCATCGATCCAAAAGCTGTATTTGTCGGGCCAGCCGTCGAAACTAATCCTTATCTGGTGATCTTTTACATCATCGACCGTCGATACTCGGATAAATTTAGGAACTCTAGGATCGACACATTCTAATTTCATTCCTTTTCTAAAACCGCTCGGTGGACGTTGTTTGAATGCCCTAGCAGGCGCAGCCTGGGATTTTGTTACTTTTAAATACTCTTCCCATGAAAAATTTTCGGGATCTTTAAAATCTGAAAAACAAGAAAAGCGTCGTACTGAAAAAATAATTTTCAAAAATTAATTAGGAAAAAATCAAAAACATTATTATCAGCATATAATTCATGTTATAAAAAAATAAAATTATCTATCTGATCTCTAACTATAGGAACAGAGTACATCTTGATTATCAACACACTCCAGCGGAATTTACTGATACTAATACAATGTATAACATTGCACTGATAATTATTTCAATGTCAAATGTTGTTTATTTTTTAAGGCTTTCAATGTCACATATTATGTTCATTTTTTAAGGCCACCAACTGGCAGGGTTATTTTTAAGTATTAAAAATCAAATCAATATTTTACCAGTTCTCTAATTAGAATCGGAGAATTTGGGATTTGTAATCAATTATGGCAATGGCTGGTTTTGAACCTAGAAGGTTGCTTAAGGCACAAAAGTCCTAAGGGCGTCTTCCAACACGTTTACGTGCTGATAAACAGAATGATTAATAAATAGGCTGATGGATGGTGCAGAATACAACCGGGGTATACATTTTTAGTTCTGACTGGGGCGCATGAAATCCTTGCGCCAATCCTTCTAATAGACAAAACATGATATCACCATATAAGCAGCAGCAGTCCCATGAGATCAGGCATTTTTGAGCCTAAGTTTTTACATCCCCTTGAGGTTATGGGGCATTTTTTTTTTAACTTCAAGAGCAAAATTGTCAGTTAATATGCAAGACTTTGTATAATTGACGTGTAATATTTGTATTTTTTATATAATTGGCACATACTTTATAACTCTTCAAAGTATCAAGAATATTTTTATAATAAAAATAACATTTTGACAATTCTTCTGACGTCAAACATTCTATTATTACAAACAGAATCTCTTAGTGTGTTGATAATCAACATAGGCACATTTGAAAATTCTTTATTCATGGTTCAATAAAAAATTAAAGCATAAGCAGATTACCATTAGGTGGTGTTAAGTGGTGTCCTTTTTCGTCACACCATCCAACAGGATGGATATACGGTGAAGCTGGATCAGCCCAATAATCATAAATCTCGTCCCAACTGTCAAAGTGAACTAAAATACGATTGTCCATTATATCATTTACGGTAGCAACACAAATCAGCGAACAGTGTTTTCGATCGACAGCTTCTAATTTCATTCCAATTCGGAAACCATTCGGACAAACGGACTGAAATGGAAAAACAAAAATTAAGTACAATATTTTAAATAACAATATTGAAATAATATTTTACGGCTTACGTTTTCCGGTCTACTCGTAAATAAATGTTTAGGAGCTGGAGTAGATCTACACTGCCTCAAATAATTATTCCAGTTGAAACTGGCAGGCGTATAACCGAACGGCGGTTGTAATCGATGTCCGTTCCTTTCGCACCATCCGGGAGGAAAAATATTTAACGAGTCGGCATTTACCCAAAAATCATGAGCGTCTCCGTATCCGTCAAAATGTAATCTCATACGATATCCGTTTATATCAGAGACTGTCAAAACACAAAATCGCGATTGATGTTGTGGATCGATACCTTCTAATTTCATGCCGACTCTAAAACCGTTCTTATAATATGGAAAAGGATCTTTAAATAATTTGACGGGAGCAGATTTTGCTTTCATATGTTCTAAATATTTTGCCCACGAGAAACCTTTCTTTCCATTGAACCAAGGATACATGTATTTTCCCTCTTTGTTAGTATCGTTCGAATTATTATCATCGTCGCTTTGGGCCGGCGTAGCACTGGCGCTTCTTTTGTAATCGTCATTGTTATTCTCTAACTTTTTCTGAATGTTTAGGAGCTTACGATCTTTCTTTGTAAGTTTTGCATTCGGTCTTCCGCATTTTTCAGCACACATATAGCTGCATAAGGTCGGACTTATAAATTCAGCTAGCATTCCGTAACAACCGCAGCCTTCGCAACAGTAAACTTGTTTATCGGAATGTTTCTTTGCTTTCTGTCTGGCTTTTGTGATTTTCGATTCTACTTCTTTTTTCGCCTGCTTAACTCGTTCTACATCATTGTCAGTTATGACTTCCATAAAACCGAACTCGTTCATGTGAAATTTCAAATCGCTTCCGGGAAGTGCTCCGATGCCGTCGTTCCATTCTAAAACTTTAGAGGGATCGAAATCTTCCATCGTAAGTTCCACCGGTGGTAATTCCTTCTTTATGACTTCTATTTGTATATCATCTAAAGATAATTTTGATTTAGTTGCCATTTCTTTGGAAATCTCATCACGCATTGATATTTTCTTAAAAGTAACATCCGAATTCGAATTGTACCTTGAAAATTTATTCTCTTCATCTGATTGTGATTTCAGTTTACTTATTTTAACATCAGTAAAATTATATTCAGGCGATTCAGGAGTGAATTCTATTTCATCGTAATCTTTCAAAATAGTATTATGTGATTTACGTCTTCTTTCTGTAACGATCGTTTTTGTTACTTCAGAAATTTTATCGATTTTCTCAACCGGTTTTTCCGATTCTGTTGATAACATTTTTTCTGTGTCCACTGGTAGTTTACTGCATTCGGATTTTTTATTTTTTTCAATAAACGATTTTTTCCAGTCAGCTTCCTGGAAAGAGAGTTTCGGTTTTTTAAGAATTGCTATCTCATGCACCTTCTTTACAGGAGTATCCGGTAACGATTGAGATTTCACAGGCGAAAGTACAGTATCATCGATAATTCTTCTTTCGTGAGAATTGTCCGTTGCGATTGGAACAGCTATTTGTGTAGGCTTAGTTATGGAAGTTATTATTGTTTCACGCCTAGGAATTGCATTTTTTGAGCTTGAAATAGTACAAGTTACTTCTACCAAGTCTGTTGAATTTTCTTTAATTGAAACTTCATAAGATGGATTAGCATCTAAGAACGTTGAATCATTTTCTGGAATGGATAAAGTATATTCCTTTTCCGCCATTGGAATAGGTTTCAAAACTGACACTCCATTGTCAAAAGGAGCAGGTTTCGTCGGTTGTTTATCAGAGGCTGATGGCTTATTGACATTCTCTTTTTCGGTAGCACACGCGTTAGCAGGCTTTGTAGAATCGGTTTCTTTTTCTTCTTGAGGTTTAACTGAGGTCGTACACGTTGTAATAAGGGTAGGTTTCGGTAAAGGCTGCAATGGAGGCAATTTTGGTGCAACGGCTTGATTATCACAAAGAACAGTAATTGCACCTTTATGATCACTTTGTAATTGACCATTTGTTATTTTTAAATTTATCATAGGACCTGTGGCTTTCGGTTTTGATGTGGCAGTAGAATTGGCTGGCAAAGGAAGCAGAATGTTAGTAAATTTAGATTGGGATATCGCAGTAGATGCTGTATCTGAGGATGCACGCCTATTTGCATTGGCTAATTTTGTGGGGGCATTTATGGGAGTGATAACCAATTTCTGGTTAGTTGGTGCAGGAACAAGGCCGACAGGAAGATGGGTGATAATTTGACCTTCCTGTTTTGAACTACCACTCATCACTGGTTTCAGTATAGTGCCCAAATATGCAAATTGTTGTTTTGGACCATTAGGTGTGGAAACAGATACGGGGACTATGCTTTGTAATGAATTGTTTAAAGATTTCTGAGTTTGAAGCATAATTTGGGATTTACCGGAAGCTGCCGTAGTAGTGGACGATACAGGAATGGTAACGGTGGAAATTGTACCGGCAGTTTTTGTCGTGTTCGTTAACTTCGGTGCTATTGCAGAAACAAATTGTGGTCTCGACCTCATTACAATTTTTCCATCTGTCGTTTGTGCAATATCAGATGTATTTCCGGTCATTTTTACAATTTGACTTTGAAAGACAACTACTCGAGACGACGGATGTAGAGTTGTAGTCTTCGTAACATCATTTTGTGGTTGTGTTATGCTGGTTGAAGTCATACTGTTTTCTGAAACGGTATTTAAATTTGATATAACTTCTTGTTTTTCACTTTCAAAATATATTACATCAGAATCAGTTGATTCTGTAGCTTCTACTAAATTTACGGTTTCATTCACTTTAAAGTCGTTTGTGTTTATATCTGCAGTCGTAGTCATTCTGAAACAGTAAAAAATGCATTTAAAAATGCTCAAACTGTACTATGATGAACAGAAAATAATGTTTTTTAACATTTTCATAAAGTTATATACCATTGTTGTAAGTACATTATGTAAAAGTAAATGGAAATATTGTAAGACATTTGATTTGCTAAACTACATAAAATTTTACTATATAAAGCAAAATGTCACAATCTTGATAATATAAGAACTAATATAAATTATTTATAGCGTCTATACATACATTTAATAATTTTAAAATCCTGGAAAATAACAAAATCTTGAGTTTAACTATGGTTGGCACAATGCAGTAGTCAAACTTTAAAGAGGTAGCAATTAAATTAAAAAAATAACCGAAATAAACAACACAACACAAATACGTATCAACATTATATCAAAACAACATTAATATTACCAATTATGCCGAAATATCTCCTTATTTTTCACTTTTTACTAAAGAAAAACTAAATTATCTGAAAAATGTTCTTACATGTTCACAATAACCGAGCGTTGAAAACATTGGTGCAGGGAGGTGAAACGTGAAGAGGGAAGCACGTTCCAACCAACGAAATGGCTGAATTTATTCTGACGTTTTAATCTTTCTGAAAAATGATTGTATTTGTTAATACCACATTACTTAATATTTTTTTCGTCCAATTTAAAATAAAATACTGATTCTTTAACAAAACTTTCAGACACATTTATATGTTAGGTTCGACTAGCAAATTTTTTAGCAACTACAATTCACGGCGGGAATCACAATTTATGTATTTCTTCTATGAGTAAAAAATGTTGAAGTTATAAGTTATATATATTAAATTTCGCTTTAATATTTGCCTAATATTTAAAACTATGCTTTCTCTACAAATTTGTGGTAAATGGCGATTATTAATCAGCATCTAAATTTAATATTTTCGAAACCAGTGTCCCTGAAATGTGCAGAATGTTCATCGTGCTCATGTCCTCGATTATTGACAATATTATAACATAAATTATAATGTTTGATATATTTCAGATCGAAAACATTCCTATAATACTGAATTAATATAATAAGTATTGTGCATGACTGCTCAAATATTTATATATTCATCGAATAGTACGTATTAAAAAAATGGTAATAAAACTAAATTTGTTAGAAAAATATTTCATCAGCATAATAAGAATATCAATTATAAAAACAGTTCATATATAAAAACTTATAAAAATCAAATTATTATACCTTATAAATTTTTATTTTCTTCAATTATGCTTTTATTTTCGTTACTGCAAATTAATTGTAAAATAACTTTTTTAGACCTTAACTTGACTATTTACACCCAAGCTTCTATCAGTGTGGCCAATATAACGTGAAAAGGAATTAGACAAAACATAAATGAAATATAATCTTTCAGCCTCCAGGTAATACCTTTAGATTTTTGACTAAGTTTGGAACTAATGAACTACAGCAATTTTATTCTTAATGTATTTCGATAATTTACATTTAATTTTTAAACTCATAAGTCTTACTCCTATAGGGACTTTTCAAATGATATGTGTTATACCACTGTGGGTCACTGTTTTGACGTTTTAAAATTGACCTAGAGAAATAAAGGATATTTGGCCATAATCATATAATTCCTTTATGTTTTCGCACCATTTTGGAATTTACATGGGCAGTATAAATTGTTTTATAAGTATCCTTAAATAAAATAAGTTTATTTTGAACATCGGAATTAACACTATTTTTGCTGTTTTAAATTCTTTATAAATTACTTTTAATTTTGATAAAAACATAATAACATTGAATCACTTATTTATCTACTTATCACTTATGCAAATTAGTACTTAAAAATAAACGTGATGACGTCACTGCAAGATAAACGAAAAATGTAATTTTATCCATCTTCTTGATCAGAATCTTTGTTCTTAAGCTCACTAAATTTTAACGAGTTGTTCGTTTCAACTTGTTCACTGATATCCTAAAATTTCAAATAAGATCAAATTCTAATTGAATTTACAATTAGCTAATAGCAAAGTTAATTTGAAACTGTACTGTAAAAAATCTAAAATATAATTTACCGATTCTCCCGTTTCAATACTTAAATTGCTGGGTCCGGCAATATTACAGAGAGGGTTATCAAACGAAGCTCTATTTAAATTAAATACTGAGCTGGCCGTAGATCGGGAACCAAATTCTAAACCGCCATCAGGAGCATTTTCAAACCGAGCAAATAGAAATGGTTGCAGCGTCGGTATTCTAATCGATGGCATTGTGAATGCAATCCTAAAGTAAAATGAGTAATTTGTTTTTTGTCAATATTTGAATAAGTTTGTTTGAGGAACTTACTTTCGTTCTTGCAGCGGTTCAAAATATAGAAACATAATAATTATGCAAACAATTACGACAGCTAATGTACTGAAGAAAATGGTGAAAAAACCAATGCCAGAATCTGGATCATATGGATATCCAGATTGCATAAGAATTAGTGATCCCTTAAGTCCTAGGTTTGATGCTAAAAAAATATTTTTTGCATAAAATGACCCATTTTTAAAGTACTTATTAAAAAATGTGTCCATACTTGAATCAAGATTTTCTTTAAGATCGTTTGCAAATTTAGTGCTCTCTTCTTGATAATCATTTTTTTCTGTTATAATTATTTGCGTATATACACCATCTTTATAAAAAACTTTGCTACTATAAAAATTCAATTCGTATCTTGAATTATCGATTTGATCCTTTATAAATGTGTTCAGACTGTTTGAGCGGAACTTTCTGGATTCAAACTTTGATAATAACGATGCCCCTGAAAATTAAGTTTTTCAATACGGTGACTTTCATTTTGCACAGGATGTGTAACTCCCACGGTATAAGAAAGAATGGTAGTGTATTTTATATTCTTTTATACATGGAAGGGGTGAAGCTCTTATTGGGCGAGTACACGGAGAGTCCGCGGAATAGCGCTGCTAGCACACCAGCAATGCTTACTGTGTTAAAAGAGATGCGTAACGGGTTTGCCTATGCGTTGGCGTTGCGTAGAAATATATTTTGAAAATTGAATTTAATCTTTTTACTCTTTTTATTTAACACAGTAAGTATTGCTGCTGAGCTGGCAGAGCTACTCCACGGGCTCTCCGTATACTATCCCAATAAGAGACTCACTTTTTTATATGGGAGTTATGCTACCATTCTTTCTAATACCGTGGTAACTCCTGAGCACATACAAGATATAAGGACTCCTTCGCTTTTTTGCGCGCTAGTGGCTTAGTGTACCTACTGGTAGAATTTAAATTAGGAGTAAGCAATATTTAAAAAAAAGTAGATAAAAGCAATGTATTAATGAACCTATATATATTATACATCGGAGCCCATTTAGAAACTATTCCATTTTTGTGAAATGATAGCGTTGATTATATTTTGCTTGGTTGATAATTTATTTTAAGTAAACAATTCATACCGCATATTCGACAACAGAATCCAACAGGTTTTATTGGCGATACACATCGAGGCCTTTCGCACTGTACATATTGACATACGGCTTTTTCCAAACTTTCATCGATACGTGAATGACAAACGCAGTCAGGACAATAGATATCTTGGACTGTTATTATATCGTACACATAATTTTCATTATTAATAAATTGTCTTGTGCCTGGCTCAGACATTAAGTATCTTTTGAAATCTAAATCTGACATTTCAATGCCATCTACTGTTAAACTTTTTATTGTACATTGCTTTTCTGGCAATAATACATACACTGTACTATACTGTGGAAATATTACATCATCATGTTCGCACGGTATTTGCTCTAAGTCTGGAACAGGTTTATCTGAATCCGCTGATCTCCAATTATTTGGTTGAAGCCATGGAGATATTTTTATACGTTTGAAAAATTTATCTAAAAATATTGTATCGTTATTGTTTGTTTCATTGTCCGTAGCAAAAATTATTCTTTTTACCTTTTCCGATGCAAGTTACCGTTTTTTGTTCACCGGTAAGATGTATTTCTTGATCAGTAAATACGATTTCACCTTCTCTAGGTAAAATCAATTCGCGGAACCATATTTTTCCAGTTGGTAATGTTATGGCAGCTTCGAGCGTTGCTGGGAGTATAATTCTATCGGCTTCGCAAGGCAATTTCTTATCTTCCCAGTTCGAAGTATCGTTGAAATTTATTGTTGGTCGCCAATATTTAACGATAGATATAACTGAAATTAACAAGAGCTCAAGGAATGTATAAGTATTTTACTTTTTTTAATGTTTAATAAAATCTAGTTTTAATAATCTATCAAAAAATACCTGGCGTTGTTATATAATAAAATAAAACACAATATAATGTTAAACGAAACATTATTTTAACACTTTTATGTTGCGGTAGTGACAATATAGGTACTGGTTAGTAAGTACACTGCGAATTATTATGGTCTATCAGTATAATTGTAATGTAATATGATAATAGAAATGGGTGGATTGTTTTTAAGATGAAAAATATTTCGTTCCTTTTTTGCATTTTTGTTTAGAAACTCCGTGTGATTCAATATATAAAAGTATAGTATTTTTTTCTAAACCCAGTAATTTAATTTAAATAAATAAAAACTAAGTAATATTATTGGAAAGTGATCTTCCATGTCAATTAGGAAATGTGTTTTTAATGAAGAAATACCACAGATTGCTGCAGAGCAAAAATTATAATGAGATATTGGACATTAAAAATCTACACACGCAAACATTATTATGTAACGTTAATTAAATAGCGCGAGAATATTTGAATTATAAACCAAGCTAAAGCACGAAACTACCGCCATCTAACATAATTTTGTAAATACTTTCAGTTGAGCTTTTCTCTGCTACAATAATTGTTTTCTATCAACAATCAATTTATCTATTCAAATACTAATAATTCAGCTCTGGACTTTTTTATTTTAGACTTAAGCATTTTTCGAGTTTTATTCGAATCTGTTAACTGAATTTAACATAATTATACTCAGTTGAAATATTTTTCAAAAATTGAGCTGTTGCCGCCTTTTTGTTTCCAATTTAACTAATAAAACTTTTTTGATCAATAAATTATGTAAAATATTATGTAATATCTAATTAAAATTTTGTTGAAGGTATTATTGTAGTTTAATTAAGTTATTGTCTGAAAGAATTAAAAAAACTAATAGAGTTAACTCTTTTATTTGGCTTCATAGCATTGCATAACATATTTTTATGAACAAAACAAGAATAAAGTGTGCAATAATAATAAATTATTAATTTGTATGTTTTACAATAGGTGTCACGTCAAAAATCTCGGTAAATTGACGTCTGTTTTCATTCTTACAAGTGACGTAACAAATTATATCGTTTAAAATTAAGTAAGTAGTTTATGTTTGATCTTGTGTTGATTTTTTGACATTTTTTTGTATTTTGTTCAGTACCTATACTTGTTGGAACATACAGCATTTAGTTGAGTGTTAAACTATTAAAAGGGAGTTGAGTTTGGGTCGGTACCCGCGCAGATTCTGCACGATGCCAAAATCTAAATATATCCGTTTTATCGTTGGTGGGGCAAAGGGTTGGACAGATGCGTCGTGACGGACCATGTCGTCCACGTCGGATTTCAGATCTATGATCTCCCGCTCAGTTTCTCAGTGAATTTTTGTGTGGTGCGCTTGATTTAAGAATTTACCTCTACCTGTGATTTTAACGGAATACTTTGAGGTTAGTTTTATTTTTCTAATTTTTATTGTTTAAAACAAAACTAGTATTGACATTAATTTCAAAACACGCTTTTGTTTGTATTGTACTGCATTTACGTTATTTGTAGAAATAAGACGTTCCACCTACTTATTGTTGGTAGTTAATTAAATAAAAACGGCTTTAGTTTGCTGGAACCCAATTATGTAATCTGTAAAATTTGGCTTTAACAATTAAAATTGTTGAATTTTCAACAATCGCGTTACTTTGTTGTAGACGGTTATATTTTTTGTAATATGTAGGCAGTAAATTGCCCATTGTCAGGAATACTGAAAAGCCGAAGAAAATAAAATTTTACAAATATTGATCAGTCACGGTGTAATTGTAATAATAATAGGAGCAATAATAACTAGGCCCAGTCCTGGATTTACATAAGGGTACTTGGGGCCCAGGCCAGGGGTCCCTACAACCTAAAGCAAAATTCAATTTCGGAAAAAAATATATACTTGCAATAAAGAAACATACCGGTACACTGGTGGGTCATCGATACTTTTAATGAATTTTCAGTTAAAATTTGCAATCAAATTTTCACATTAACAAATTGCATCATGCGTTACAATATTCGTCCAATCTTGATCTTATATATGTGGGACCCCCACAGCCTTTGTGCCCATGGGCCTTCAACTATCAAAACCAGCATTGACTAGCCCAAATTTAAAGAATACTTAATTCATTTTAATAACAATTAGTCCTAAATACCAGACTATGAACTGAGAACGTTATAATTTTAATGGTTGTATCAATATCTCTGAAATTAGGTTTGTGATCTACTTTCGAGTTTTAAATTTATCGGTCAGTTAACGGCGTCAGACTCTTAAGAAACGTTTGAGAATTGCGTGATATCAAAGTTTTTCACCAATGATAAGTGCCAGCTGTATACAAAAATAAATATACAGATTGATTTCTAAGCTGATTCTTTTTTTTAACAGCGTCTAGAATCAAATAGACAAACAAATATTTCAAATGATTTTTTTATCAAAACTCAAAAATAAAAGAAAAACAGGCGTTCAAAGTTTAATTAAATTTTGAGGTGATCGGTCCTGGCGTTAGTTATGTCACTATTGAAATATGCTGTCGGTATCAAGTATTTACAGAAATTGTTCGAACTTGTCCCCGTCTTGTGGGACACAAAGATGCATGCACTGTAGTATATTACTATATTTGTAGTAACTTATTTCCATAGTGACATGACATAACGCCAAGACCGACCTGAAATTAAATAAAATTTAAAAAATTTAATTATACTTCGAAAGGCCGTTTCTCTCTTATTTTTGAATTTTGATAAAAAAAAATCACTTGAAATATTTGTTTGTCTATTTGATTTCTACACGTTGTTAAAAAAAAGAATCAACTTAAAAATCATTCTGTATAGGAGAATTAAATAACACCCAATTATGTTTAAATATCTAAAAAAGAAATATCACATGAGTACTTAGTATGTACTTATTGCAATAACTTGCAAAAAAGCTTTTAAAAATATTTTGAATAAAAAACATCGATATACTACTTAGGTAGGTAATTTTATAATTTGTAATAATCACTAGACCCAATAGTGAATAAATATTTACAGCTGTTTGAGCGATTCAATAACATTTTAGGTCAATTTTCCTAATAAAGACAAAAAAAGTGATAACTTTCGGTAGTAACAAGATTTAGTGAATTCAAATGTGGAGTTCTTGTACTTTTGCCATATAAAATGTCCTTGATTCACTTGTATGTAAAAATACATTTTCATTATCAAAATTTCTAAAGCGTCAACACAATTTTCATTTTTGAAATTTTTTTTCGCGAAAAAGAATCGAAATTTTATTGAACATCGAATTAATGAATACATTTTTATACTTTTCTGATAAAAAAATACTATATATTTTACATTACACACTACAGAAGTAAAACTGATATAATATTTAAAACAAAAAATAATAATGGCACCAACCACCTGGATCGAACCGACGACCTTTAGGTTACGAGGCAGACTTTACCTCGCCGCCAACTTAGTTTAATGTTCTACAGTCAGTTTTCATTTCGTTATATTTTTAATCATGAATCGATTTTACCTTAACCCGTGTCAAAACAAGTTTTATTTCAAAAAGTAAAAAAATAGATTTTGAGCTACGAAACTCTTATAGGTACTTCAAATAAAATATTTTATGTGTAAATAAACTTATAATGGATCTGTCTTTAATTTGGAATTTCGTTTTCTTGCGGGTTTTTGGGTGACACCTTGATAGAAGAACGCGTATTCACAATTTTTGTCTCACTGGACCGACATAATTAAAAACGACCGAGTGATATCTGATTTTGATGAAAGTTGGCGACTTGTTTCAATAAATTGTATTTTGCATGTAACATGGAAGTAAGTCGTGAATTATGGTATTTTTGGATTATGGAATGCTTGTTTTAAATAGATATTAATTAATAAAACTAAATATAGTTTTGAAGGTTAAGTACGGTCGAGAATAGATGCCGTTTTTCGAAACGATAAAACATTATTCAAGTGGCCAGTCACCCACACAAGAAGGTGATCGAACCTACTGTATTATCTTTGAAAGTAAATAGACATGTTAAAAGGATTAACTATACAAATGAGAGTTTGTAAAACAATTCAAAAATATAGATGGCCGAATATTTTTTTAAAATATAGATACATAATATACAGATTCGATTTTCCAGTTTGTTTTTTGTTTTGTTTTGTTTTTTTGTTTTTGTTCCATTTATACATGTTATAAAATGCAAATTCTCTCTATCTGTCCGTACATCCGTTAGTATACTGCTGAGGACTCCATCCATGACTGAAATGCCAGACAAACTGACATGCGCGAAAAAAAATTGTTCACATTTGAACAATTCAATACGCAAGGTTAGTAGAACACAGAGGCTGCCTCGTTCTATCTAACTATTAGCGTAAGCGCGGTAATGACGACAACTTCAAAAATGTCAGGACTATGTAAATCTCTTATCTTAAAAATCCAATTTATTGCAAATAATATCAATGTTCTGTATTTTGATTCTTTGACATTTTGTTAAATACATGCCATCAAAGTTCATAAACAACAGTCGTTGCCACGCAATTAATTGACGGGTCCGCCGAATGACGTCATCCCCCCACTGCTATTCAACGCAACGAGGCAGCCTCTGTAATTTAGTGATCAATATTCGCAATGATTCGGGGCTGTCAGACCTGCCCGCTGTTCCGGTATAAATATTTTGTTCTTCATCGTTAGCTACGATCGACAGTTTTCCTTTTCGTTATATTAATAATCTAAATCTCAGTAGAAACAACAAAGGAAACCTAACCTATAACCTCGTGTTCCTTGCATGTTTGGCGTAGGTCCGCAAGCCCCGTGCTCTAAGTCGTGCTAAAATTGTAGTTCCAGTTATGGGTGGAATACCCTTCCTCGCAACGACAAACAAGAATTAAAGAAATACGATGTACAGTTTATACTTTAAAACATATGATGCTGTAGAAGGCAGTCATGCTTCTTTATCCATATAGTACTTATCAAAGACGGTTACGTCATTTCTGTTGCGACACAATTATATGTGTAAAGACATCCATTGCAAACATTTTAGTTATAGAAAAATAATCTCAAAAATTCGCAAAAATTGTTTCATAATATATATTTTATAATGTAGGTAGATTCCAACAAAAAAAAAGTGGGACGATTATATTTTAGGTAATTCAAGGCGTCCCCTAACTTTGCAGAATTTCGAAAATCAGGCATGTCCATTCTCAGTATAGTTACGCCACTGTTATCTTTGTCTAAACTTCAGCTATATTAAGTAGGTATCTATTTAGTTTGATAGTTTGATTAAAAACTCATGCTTTTGTTGTCTCACTGCAAAAATAAATGATTTGTATTAATAGTTGCGTCTGTTTGACAGTGACTCGTGCTCTGTTGAAAACACATAATGTTTGTATTTAAACTCATGTTTATGTAAAATCGGAGCAATTAAATTTACAATAAAAATGATCATACATCTATTTTTACTTTAGGTAATGTAAGAAAATATTAAGGCCAACCGTTTATTGCGGGAAATTTGTTTTATGTAGGGAAGGATGTTTAAATTTAATTTTTTTTTTGAAGATTTACTTTTCAATGACACCAGCTCTTCTGTAGGAATTCGGATATTTTAATGATTTTCAAGCGAATTAACTTCACAAATATATGAAAAACTTAACGCGACCTGAAATAAAAATTCCAGCCAATTGGGCGACAGTACCATTCCAACTTCATAAATATTGACATTTGGAATATTATAATAAATTAAATAAAATTTCTGCTAAAGCATGCAGTGACGCGGGTAACGACTAGCGATAAATATGAAATTTTCTATTCATTGTCAATTTTCATGATTACATAACATGGTTACATGTAAAAATTAACCAAAGCATGGTTGTCAGCTACCTAACTAATTTATTTTTGACAGATCTTCAGAACAAATGAACATTTTTAGTGTATTTGCCATATGGCAACATACACTATTGGCGTCGGTCGGATGGCGGGACCTAGAGGTCGGACCAAAATTTCTCGACGTTTCATAACCTCCTAAACACTTTGCCACCATTTTTAAAAATGTTTATATATATATGTATATATATATATATATATATATATATATATATATATATATATATATATATATATATATAGGTATATATGTGTGCGGGCTATAACTTTCGAAGAAGTTAATTTATTTTAACGAAATTTGGCACACATGTTGGAATCCATCACCGCACGAAGCCTATTTAAAATGGGCCCAATCGGGCCATTTTAAGGGTAGTTTTTAGGGGTTAAAAAATGTTTTTGGGGCCCAAAATACCGAAAAAATTCTCCGAATCGTTTCAAAATTGAAATTTAACCCTCCGGTAGTAATTAAAAAGTGTTCCTAAAATTTTAATAAAATCGGCCCGACAGAACCGGACTTACAAATTTTATGAAAACACTAGTTTGCAGATAGTGAATTATTTACTGAAAGTTGCATATAATTTGGTATAGAGGTTCGATTGATAATAATATTGCAATTAAGAAAAAAAATGTTATTTGAAGGGCTGTATTAAGGAGTAAAATTTTTTTTTACCCAAAATATATTCCTCAATTTTTTAGTCCACAAAAATAGATCCAATAGACGTTTATGTATCCTAAATGAAGGTATTACATGAGAAAGTAACATGATGTGAAAAAGAGCGACCAATGAGTTTTAACAGTCACTCGAGTCATAATATTGTTCTTGAGAAAATAAATCATAGATACGCCGATTTACTAAAAGTCTACAAATTATATTATGAAACACCCATTGTTGACGTTATAGTGCAGTATTAGAAAAAAATATTATTCAAACAATGCCATTGTTGGAACTAAACCCGAATCTTCCACTATCGCGATGGCTGAATTATCGTTTATTCTACAGTGACACATCTAAACAATTAATCTTCTCAGAATAAAGTACTTTTTGCAACAGTGTTCCAAATTTTCCAGAGTTAGTTTTACATTCAACTGAGAGCTAAGTCAAAGGTGAATTTTTTCCTATTATTAGTGTATTTGCCATATGGCAACATACACTATTGGCGTCGGTCGGATGGCGGGACCTAGGGGTCGGACCAAAATTTCTCGACGTTTCATAACCTCCTAAACACTTTGGCACCATTTTTAAAAATGTTTATATATATATGTATATATATATATATATATATATATATATATATATATATATATATTTATATGTGCGGGCAATAACTTTCGAAGGAGTTAATTCATTTTAACGAAATTTGGCATACATGTTGGAATCCATTACCGCACGAAGCCTATTTAAAATGGGCCCAATCGGGTCATTTTAAGGGTATTTTTTAGGGGTTGAAAAAAGTTTTTGGGCCCAAAAATACCGAAAAAATTCTCAGAATCGTTTCAAAATTGAAATTTAACCCTTTAGTAGCAATTAAAAAGTGCTCCTAAAATTATAAGCAAATCGGCCCGACAGGACCGGACTTACAAATTTTATGAAAACACTAGTTTGCGTATACGAATTTACTTACTGAAGGTCGTATTTAATTTGGTGCAGATGTTGGATTGATAACAATATTTCAACTAATAAAATTATTATTGTAAGGGGTGTATTAAGGGGTTCTTTTTTTTTTATTTTGTCCAAAAACAAACTTAATTTCATTTAATAAAGCCACAATACCTGTATTAGCAAATACACTATATTGTCGGCAGGGTTTTGGCACTGCGACCCGGGTTTTTTAATTTGTATAATTGGTAGAAGTATTTCTATATTTGTTACAGCGGAAATTTCGCATCATAAATTAATATAGTTTCATTACGGAATAAGAACGTAAGGTTAACCTTACGTTCTTATTCCGTAGTGAAACTATTAAATTAATGTTTTCATAAGACGTTTCATTTTTGGCAACTGACGTTATTGAATGGAGTCTGTGGTCAAGACTAAACAGTTTGACGTTTTCTGGTTGAGAATATAGCCAGTAGCGTGTCTAGAGTTTTCCGTTACAAACGGATTACACATAATATATATGTAGGTCTATACGATCAAGTTCTTTTTGTCGATATACTAGTTCGAAGTTTTTGGCTCTATGTCAAGCGTCTGTATAATTTTAAAAATAAATCCTGTCGTGTTTGTGTGTGTGTAAATTGCAATGATCTACAAACTATTTGCGGACACCAGTTTCATCCTGTGTCATAATTTCGCTTAAATGTGGGCAGGGCATTTATTGGTGGGCGATTTTTTTTCCTTCGCTGATAAAAGTTTTCTATTCGTTTTTAGTATAACTTCTTATACGAGTTCGGTTCGTTTAAGTGGTGTTACTATGGCAACGAAAAACAAATCGTAATATATTTTTTGCACGATCTCTTATAAAATAGTCTGCTTTTCATGTTGTATGACAATTGTAAAATTATCTTTTTTTTGCACTAGTGCGTAAAGTGAAATAAAAGTAATTCGATTTTACCAATTCAATAATAATTTCTGTCAATTGCCATTTAAATCTATATGAGCGACAGAGACAAGTATAGTAGGCATTTCCATCGTAAACAATCCACATAATATAAATCCAATATTAGCTATAATATGTAGTACGTATCTTGTTCGTAATGACATTACGTTTCGGGTGACAGTTAGCGCTAGCTGTTGTTCGTTTAATTATTTAATACCCAGTCCAGCTTCGCCCGGATGTAAATGTAACATATAGGATATAAAAGATGAGAATCATTATCATTAAATTCTCAACGTGTATTGAATTTGCGCGAATTCAATCGCTTTTATTTGTGAATGTTCAAAAATCGAAGAAAAATCTTATTTCTCAAAAAGAAATTTAAAAAATGCTGTTGATCCGATCGCTATCAAACTTCCGAAGATAACCCGCTGGGCTTATCTAAAAATTGTTTGAAAATTTCATTAAAAATGGTCTACCCGTTTGGAGTCCATAGATTACATATACTTACATCGTCTTTTATCTATATAGATTATTAAAATGTAAAAAGTGGTTATTGTGACATAACGATAATAGTTGGACATATAGTATCGCGAATTTTTTGTAGTTATTGATATATTCTTTAATATTGTAGAACATACTTTTGTTCTATCATCCATAGTTTCCGCAGCGCATGCGACGAAAGATGTTTTATGGCATTTTTTTACACTTTGGGTTACGTTACTAAAGTTTTAGTAAGGATTCCTAATATTTTCTAGCAATAAATATAGCGTATGTTACTCAGGGTGAATGTAGCTTTCTAATGGTGAAAGAATTTTTTAAATCGGCACAGTAGTTTTTGAGTTTATTCATTACAAACATACACATAAAAATACAAATCTTTCCTCTTTATAATATTAGTGTAGATGTAGATATTAAACTACTATTTCTTTTAAATATGTCAATTTATAACATTATTTTGCGTAAGTTTCACTTTTGTAGGGTGGAACTGTAGTGTAAACAACATGTCACTGTTTTCTGAACGACGTCCATACAGTTTGACCATCGCCGATCGAACTGTAGGTACATAGCTTTGCCCACTTCAAAGCTTGCATTCCGGATCGCTGACTGAAATTAGAAACAAGTTTCACTTCTGTAGTGTGTACTGTAAACTACACGGTATTATAAGTAAATTTTTCTTTGTTACCTTTGAAAATTGCATAATAAGATACACTTCCTCCTGGTATCGTGAGTCACACCAGTTTTTTTTTTTTTACTGTTGAAAGTTTTCTATTCGTTTTTTCCCTCAAAGATTTATGTAGGTAGTTCATCTGAGTTATTTTTCGTGTCACTTGATTATCCCATACAGTGTTCTTTTAATATTTGTAATTATTGCTTGGTGCGATTTATTCGTATTTTCTTGGCAACGTTTTTGATTTGTATGTTGTGACTGATATATTGTGCACATCAAAAAACAGGGCAGCTTATAAGCTTATAAGTTGTTTAAATTCGGTGTACATCTCGAAATTTGGTATATTGACAAAGCGTTAGCCAATAGTGATGAGCATTGAGCACTGTCAATAAATTTAACCTGTTATAAATAACTATTAAAGGATGTGGAGGTCAACGCTGCACTTATAGAAAAAACCTTAAGCTTGAAAAGCGATTTTTTTCTATATGTAGATCAATCACTTGTTTTTGTCAGAGTACAATCTAATGTCTACATCACAGAGTTTCACAACGACATTGCTTCTGAATGTATGAAACATGTAATTATTGTAATCACAATCTAAGGTCATTGTCAAATCAAATTTTTCGACAATGTTTCCTAGATGTTATCCACGATAGTTCCTCAAGTTTCTTTATTCCATCACTATAAAGTATAAACCGATAATATAATATTTTTATGAATGACGGTAAGTTTTTTTTATCGACGTATGTCACGTTGCATTTGGACGAGAGTGAGAGAAATGTTACTGAATGCATCAGCGTCTAAGAATAAATAATTGTTTATGCCGGGTGGGCAAAGCCGTCATCGGTGGATCAGAATAAAAATAGCCAACTGAACGTAACATACATATAAAACGTTTAATAACAACTAAACGCCGGCTTATAGAGACTGATCATTTTTCAATCCGGCAACACAAAAAGTTCCATGTCTGTCTGCACCCAATAGTTTTTTGTCTGTTTCTCCAGGCGTTGAAATATCGTTACAGAAATAAGCAATTTAAAATAAATATATAATCTTTTAAAGTTTTCGCAGCTTCCCGTTTTATGCATGGCAAAGTTGCTTGACATTTGGTATTAGCTAACGACGTCAATTGCCAGTTTAATTTTCAGCTTGTACGCGACCGAGGTCTTAGTGATGCCGTTTAAGCGACGTTTACGTAGCTCATCTATTTTAAGCTTCCAGCTTTCAGATTCTAAACTCAAAACTGGCAAAAGTATCAATTTGATTTTCAATTTATTATTAACCCGTCAATTCCCAGTGTCACCTGTAGGTGACAGAAGTTTAATATTTTTTTTCTAGCACATGGAGATTTTATTATTAAATTCCACTACCATTGTTGCAAAGTCAACAATTAAAACTATTAATATTTTTTTCCCGACAACAATAGCTAAATGTAATCTGTCAAATACAATCAGATGTTTCACGCGAAATTCGAGCGGTCTGTGTTTGTGTAATCTCTTGCGATAAAAATTGAAATAAAAATGCCTAAACCGTAACTATTGTTATTTTTTCTTATTGCGTGTAATAAATAAATAAATAAGCTATTGCACAATTTTTTTTATTGGAAAAATAACTTTGAATACGTTTTTTACGACGTTGGAAATATGCTGTGTCACCTACGGGTGACACTGGGCATTATAATAACCGGTTACGCCGCAACGGAAGCTCTCAAAAGGAATAATTTTTCCCGTTTTTGCAACATTTTTCATTGATGCTCCGTTCCTACTGGTCGTATCTTGATATTATGTAGCTTATAGCCTTCCTCGATAAATGGACTATCCAACAAAAAAATATTTTTTCAATTCAAACCAGTATATTTTCCTGGGATTACCGCGCTCAAACAAACAAACAAACTCTTCAGCTTTATGATATTAGAATAGATAAGTGTTTTGTTTCTTTCAGATAAACTATTTTTATTATAAAGAAACTGATATATCTAAATATAAATAAATATTATAAATTCTAACGTTTTATTCTTACCGTAACAATAAGAAACAATCTGTGTCTGCTTCAAAGTCTTAATTTCACAACGCCCAGTGTCACCTACAGGTGACATCCCCATAAATGAAAATTAGGGTAGTTTATTTTTTATTTATATTTTTTCTTGTCATAACCAAATGTATATAAGGTATTTTATTTAAAAAGAAACCAAAAATCTTTATTAACTTGGACATGGGAATTGACGGGTTAAAGTTAATAACAAAGAACCTCCGTAGTTGTCGTCGACCTCAAAAAAAAAAGACTCGGTAATTTTAAATCCCTAATTTCCGGCTTCTAATATGTGATTTAACTTGTCCTCCCCCTAACTGCCAGGGCTATCTGGACTTAGTATCTACCAATTCACATTTTCAATTTGTTGTATAAAAACCATAACTCATGGATACCTCTATTGTAAACCTGAGAAATGGCAATCGTAACTGACGTTTTGACATTCACCCAAAAAAAAAAAGCGCCACATCCCCTCGTCATTGTGCACACGTATAGGCTAATACGCGAATTAAAAATGAAACTTTTATAATCGAATGGGAACATGTTACACCAGCTGTAATCAAAATCTGTCTCTATCAAGTTCATAGATTTCGAATAAGCACGATTATGTAAACACCATGAAAAATAAAATTTCATTATTATATCGTCATCATTAACAGTAAAATTATTAATAAAAAGATTGCAATAAATACATATCACTGTATATTAAACCAATGACGCGTTAACCCAATTTTTTTGAAGAACGGACAGCAAAGAAATTCAGTCTTTTTTAACACGTTTTCATAATTTTGAGCCGTAGGACACTTCATTTTAGCTACATCAGTTAATGCACAAATAAAGTATTCCGAATCTGCTGGAGCAAGTAACAATCACAAATGGAAGAACCTTAGAGAAATGTTCTTTTCTCGCACGTGTTGGCAAACCCTTAGACATAGAACCATTGGTTCCCACGTTATGGAAATCAGTGCATTAGATGATTACAAGGCAAGATCCTGAAGGGATTGACTGCTTTCTGTGAAGAGACATTCTATACAAGCGCGTGATAATAATTTTTGGAAACCAAATGTTTGATTATCAAGAGATACAACAGGTTCGTCACGAACGGCGAGGCGACTTCTTTTGAAGACCAAAGGCTGTTCAGGACCTGATTTGAATGTCAAGGATTTACAATGGACCCTTGCAGGCCTGAGTGCAGCGGGTATCTTTTCCTTTCCCCAGTTTCATCTGCCTGTCTGTTGAGTTGTAGACTATAAGCGATTTCTATTTCGTAATAAAAGTTCTATAAGAATAAAGCTTCCTGACATCCGGCTGTCCTGTGGGATCGGTATTGTTTTAACAACAGCCTCGGGAGGTCGTATATAACACTGACATTTATTATGCAACAAAACGATTCTCGACGTCGACATGATGATGTGCGACGTCTCTGCAGCTAATCGAGCGCGACAGGTGACGATGTGCTCGACAAAAAATAAACGCCCACGCATGCGCCGTCGGTGATTATGATTATAAAACAAAATGCAGTCGATTCAGTCGTTACAATATCGTGTTGTTTTCAATCCGATTTGTTTTATTCCGGAAAATAATTATTTTTAGGTTTATGCTTATGAATATACATGGGTTGATCAATAAGTACCCGTGTTTGAAGACAGATTCCATCAGCCGGAAAGGCTATGGCCACGATTTTTTGTGATTACAAAGGAATCATTCTCATCGACTTTCTGAAAAAAGGAAAAACAATCATCTGGCAGTACAGATTCAATGAGAAATCCATATGGCGAAGAAAAAGTGCTCTTTCATCACGACAATGCACCAGCACATTCGTCTTTGATTGTCCTGGTCAAATTGAACGAACTGCTTTACGAATTGCTTCCGCACCCACCTTACTCGCCCGACCTGGTACCAAACGACTTTTTCCTGTTCCATAACTTGAAGACATGGCTCGGAGGAAAAAAAATTGGCTCAAATGAAGAGGTAATCGCCAAGATGCGTATTTCACAGGGATTGAAAAATCAATTTTTTCAACGGGTAAAATCGAACGTTGGGAAAAGTGTGTAGACCTGAAAGGAGGCTACGTTGAGAAATAAAAAAAAAATGTTGAAAAATATTGCGTTATTATTTCAAACACGGATACTTATTGATCAATTCTCGCATTAGACAGGCTGGTACTGGTTACGATTTTGGGACCGAAATTAGTAATTTTTAACGAAGTTCTTGATGGTTTTCGTCAGGAGTTCTCGATATTTCCGTCTGTAAGGGCATGGGTCTTATAATTTCTTGAACTCAGAATCAGGACTTGGAAATTATCAATCTGATATTTGTATTAGCTAGAATACTTTCGCTTCTTGACAAATTCACTTTTACAACGCATATAAAAAGGAAAATGGTTTATTATTTATTTTTGAAAAGCTGCATACAACAGCTGCAAGAATGATTCACTTTGTGACGTTGATTCTGGAGCTCTGTAAACATTTGGATGCAATAATTTGCATATCGTGTGTCTTCAAAGACACGGAACATAGTATATGAGCTTACATGTTTAGTTTCGATCGACCTTACTAAGAGTGAAGAAAGTCTTGAGATGACGAAAAAATCGAATTCGAGATTACGACAATGTAAACGTAAACGCTTCATGGTTCTTATACGTACCGAAGAAACGGGTTTTTGATATTCGATCACACGTGCGTCTATCTGTCCGTGACTCCATCCATAATATATATTACTGTGCGAAGAAGGTGTTCTCGCGTAGTGGGTGATGCGATTATCGACAAGGGAAAACTCTTGCAATATGTTTTTAATATTTATAGATATTTATTAATATTTCCGATTCATTTTTACATAAAATCACAGAAATCTCTATAATAGATCTCGTTAACTACAAGTTTAGTCAATTACTCACACGCCGTAATGCTACTGGCTTGAAACGGCATCAATGAATTAACACCATACATTGACACAGCTGGATATTACATAAGAACGCCTCAAAATACCATTGTCATTACCGTTTAATATGTCTGGATTACTGGAATGCCACAATAAGACAGGAGCGTTTTGTATAACATGACACAATTAACTAAAAATCACTCATTTGTTTTTATGCCGCGTTTTTCTTAATTAAGGTACCCTACGCACATTCTTTTGGCAGATTTTCTTTGGTTGGTCGGATAATATATGCAGATGCCTAGCTGACACAACATTCAACGGATTTAACTCGAATTTTTTAAACTTATCTTTTAAGTTTATCGATTTCTCAGGAAGTTTTTCTTATTTTCTCGCTTCGCCCTTAGGGAGATCATCAGTAAACTATTACTTTTTCGGACTTAAACTGTTCAGGGTTTGCATCCCACCTCTGCTCATAAATATTTTGTAATGTCGTTTAATTTAGTTTGATGTAATTAGCCGCTAATAACCTTAGTTGTCAAACGATCTGCAATAAATAACTGAATAAGCTAACGTTTGACCAAAAAAATATCTAGAAAAATTTTTCGAAAGGAAAGTTGTCCAAAAAAATGTTCAAAAATTGACTACATTTTTTATGAAAATTAAAATCCTGTAATTAATTCGACATTTTTAATCACAGCATTGTTTCTATGCGGTTTACAAGTGTGTTTAGTGTTTTATGTTAAAGTTTTCGGCATTTTTCCAAATATATGTGTCGACTAATTTAACAAAGAATTAATTCGTCTAGTAACACTCAACTCTCTTTTCTTTACGACTGCGATTTCTTTTTGTTTTTGTCCGAAAATAACTCTCTTCTATTAATAAAAGATTTGTATTATAGATACACATACCTACACACACACACTACGAATATATATTACGGCATAGCTTATCACCCAAAAAAACTTCCTATCGAAGTTATTCTTATATATTGTATTAATAGGTACTAGCCGTTACCCACGGCATCGCACGAGTTAACGGAACTTTAATTTTATTTATTACTAGCAGCTACTTGCGGTTTTGCATGCGGTTGAGTTGAAACAATGTTTTATAACCCGCTTGGCAGCCACAATAGTAGTATGGAGCCTTCAACTTCTTCGTCTTACAATCTTGCCTCGCGAGGCTACACCTCCATCGGCAGATACAACAGTAGTGGAGTTTTGGGTTCCACCACTTTGCAATCTTGCCTCGCGGCAGTGACAATAGCAGTGTAGCGAATGTTAATTTGCTAAGAATAAGAATTTTTTAAGTCAGAAATCTTTGCAGACTCGTGCACAGCAACTCATAAAGTCTCATCGTAATCTGATGACGAACAGACAAACAAACAGACATTCGTTTTTATATATATAATAATAATAATAAATAAATTTATTCCTCGGAAAAAAAATTACAAAAAAATTACAAAATCAGTACCCAAATAAAAAATATATATAAAAATATATATAAGGATATTATGTCAACGCGAGCGAAATTGAATATCAAGTATAGCCTCTTCTTTGAGTTATATATTATGTGTGTACCAAATTTATTTGAAAAACAGACACAAAAAATAAAAAAATCATACTAATGACTTCTTGGAACAAGGCGTGTGTGTATTTCAGTGCACATTTTTATACGAATTAGAACAAAATCACAGTGCGTTAATCTCTTTTCAGATTAAATCTTGATAAACATCTATACAAATATAGAAAATTGTAACATCGGTTTGTAATTTCGTTGAGCGTTTTGGATGACAACAAAAGACGGGAAAACGCGTTTCCAGAATTTTTGTTTATCTGTTTGCAGGTGTTGAAGTAAATCACTTCTCAAAACACCAAATGTTTCCCTTGCAGATATATTTGGTGTTCTGAGAAGTAATTTGCTTCGACTTCCTCACATAGATGATGTAGGCAGCGAGTCTTTTTTCTCCATACTCAGCTGAAAGTACGTACTTTCGGTTTCGATTTTAAGGCAGAAAGCCTAACATTTTTGCACTGCTGGAATTACTCGCATGCCGTCTGTAATGGCGGACCGAAACAGTTTTCTCGTGTACACTGATACGAAAGTACGTACTTTCGACCGGGTATGAAGAAAAATAGTATACATCATACGACCAGAAAATTGAAATTCCTGCCCTTACGGTGTAATAGACTATTCCAGACCTTCGCCATCATCGTTCACGATCATTTGATGGCTTCAAACTTACTCTGATTTCATCAGAAAACCAAACAGTATTCTTCTCCGACCGGTATTGGAAGTCGATTGACTTTCAGTCTGAAAGGACTACCGGCACCCCTTCCTTAGTCAGTCGGTGGTGGGGGTTGATTAACCTTCGACCCCCAAGGGTCACGAACTGAGTCCGTCGCCACCTGTCTCGCCATTCCTCACGACCGAAGCCCCTTGGTGACTGATTCTGGCACCAATATGTTGTGCCGTCGCCAGACCTCCTACCGCATTTTCCCTCACCTTATATGTATTTCATTTGTTTTATATCGAGTCATCTAACACAATTGTCTGTTCTTTTTTGTAAAGGGTTTCTATTTAATAATTATTAATTAAATAAATATTATTATAGAAAATACGCTGGCTATTCATTTCATCATACAGTATTCCGTTTTCAACTAGCTTCGTACCCTGGATTCCGGCGAGCCATCCCCGGCTTCGACGCAAACCAGTGGACCGTTGCAATACATATGTGCGACTGCCTAAAAAACCACGACATTGCAAGTTCAGTTATCCCTTTAACACTAAAAAATATTGCTGGAAAATTGAGTGGCGCGATAATTTTAACCAGGAGTTTCAAGAACTTCTGTTATCTTCAGTGTCTGACGTATCCGTTCTATTTCATGGCTTGACCGTCTTGGCCGTGTGTCAGTCTATATCTATATGCATTGTACATATATTGTATATCCGCATGATTGACTTGTGCGTGTGTTTATATTTTTATAATGAATGGAACTCGACGCCGATGCCCTGGTTTTAGACGCTCATAGGTTGCACTGCGCGTTCGTTAACGCATATGTCAGGATTGACTTAATTAAATATCACAGACGTCTAAGGCAGCCATGTTGATAATGCAGGGGTTTCCAATCTTTACCGATCCACTCATATGACCCGTTCCATCCTCTTAATTTCAGTCGATTAGGAGCCGACAAGAAGACATCTCCTCGTCTCTGACGAAGTTCATACTTTTTTAGAGGCGACAAGAAGACAATTTCGTCCTACACTGTACCGCTTCTGATGAAAGCTTAGACATGTATCCCTTTGTTTTTCGCAAAAAAAAACAAAGAAAGTTCTTGAAAAATAATTACTAATTTAAATAGATGTACAGTGACTTTTTAATCAAACCACTGACGTAAACACATTGAATTTTTTAAAATAGGACCTCGTAGAACTACTTGACTCTAGACACTAGACAGCATTCTTTATGAATGACCGATTCCAGACGCGCGGTCCACTTGTATAAATATATATTGAAATGAGTCATAATATCTATACCTAACATTTTAATCGAAAGAAATTATTTTTTTGTGGCCTTTCCGGGCAGTTTTTAAATAAAAAAATTTTTCGAATTATTTCAATCACCATTTTTGATACACTGTGTACCAAAGCGTACTTACGTCGTTGATATTATATACTCTTGTATTCAGACCGGTCTACGTATAATGCCTATGAAGGGGTGAGAGAGGTTTACCTGTCAAAATTAGAACTGCATTTTGTAGAGCTGTTTTAAGGTCGTCAGCCAAAGACAATCGCTATCCGTGATCGTTAATCGTTACGTCGTCTCTTTATACTTTATAATAATGCTGAACCTCTGTGTTTCAAATTCCAACTTTCTTCCCTACGCCAGTTTTTTTTGCGTTTCTTATTAATAAGTAAAACATTTAATAATCTTTTTATTTTTTGTATAAACATGTGTTTATATAAATCTAAAACATGCATATAAAGTGGGTAAGGAGCTTAGTGAACGCACCTACTTTTTTAATAATAAACTGAAAATTCAATTGATACTTTAACCGTTTCGAACTTGAGCGATTGGGAGTGCTTGTGACAAAAAATTAAGCCTAATTGATACCCAAACTTTAAAGTATAATATGGTACTTATTACCGGCTTTGCACGGGTTAAGTTAAGCCGTCAAAACCGACATTAACGCGAGATAATCTGAGTACAGATTTGATATTCACGTGAGCAAAACCGCGATTAATAACTTACGTTTCTTTTGTTTTGCTTTTTGGACAGCCGACCGAGTCGCTAGAGTTTTATGGACGGCAAATGCTGTTACTGATGTTTGATTGCCAGGGTGACGTGTCGCTCTATATTCAGACTATATTATTCAAGCTTTGTAAATTTAAAATGAAGATTGAAGAAAATACACGTCATATAAATTCTCTAAGCGCCACTATATATGCTGTTTATTCACGCTGAGCAGTTTTTAAAATATCATTTTTCATCATCGCTATTAATATTGGCATCGTGAATATTACTATTTTTCAGTTTCCCTTTCGTGCCGAATATTCGGTTTCACTTGATATTTATTTATACTTGCATTTTTGAAGTTTAACTTCTTTAGCGACGTATCTATTGGAAAAAAGTAAGAAATCAAGGAGAAGCAGAACTGGCAAATAAAGGGGAAGTTAGTTTGTCTCCTAAATTACGTGAAATTGACAAGGACAGAAGTTTAAATAGTGTGTTGCTAAGTATGTGTAAATGCAATTTTATATTTTATATTAAACTATTTTACTTTATTGACGGTTAGTAAATAATTTTATTTATATAGTTTGAACATCAACCGTAAAAATATTTTTTAAAAACGAAATTATTGCAAACTTTTTAATGAACAATTGTTTAACTAAAATTTATATTTACATGTGTATGTTAACTCTTATATCTACTCGAGCAAAACATTTAATAGTCCGAAGAAAGGGACGGAACGTCGCTATAAATAACAAATAAGTGTTTACTAAAAAAGTCCTTTTTCCTGACAAATCATTTTTATATTAATTACCAAGAACAAAAAAGAAAAAAAGTCAATAATTAATTAGTTTCACATAAAAAAAATTAAACTTGGGAAAAATATTAAAAACTAAAGGAGTTAAACTTCTGATGTGAGCTTATGAGGGTGAAGGCTCATTATAATTTTTTTTTGTATTTTCTCTAAATATTTACTTTTTGAAGTAAAACTTCTTTTGACACGATAGGTTAAAATTGATTCATTAGATTGAAAATGTAACGAATTTGTTGCAATGTATATACCATAAATAAAAACCGGTTGTACAGCATCAAGTTAAATTGGCGGCGAAGTAGAACAGTTGCTTCGTAATCTAAAGATCGTAGGTTCGATCCCGGCATTTGGTGACATTATTATTATTTTATTATTTTGCAATTATACCAGTTTTACTTCTGTAGTGTACTGTAAAATATACAGTCACTTTTTTATCATAGAATGTTAAATTTAGCTTTGGCAACGATTAAATTTTATTGTGGATTTTTCGAATAAGCATATTATAGTAAAAACGTATATGTTGACCGCCTTTGTAATTGGCCACTTTTCCACCCGACCGGAAAAATGCATTTTATTTATATATGGTGCGGCAAAAAACAGACGATAATATTATCTCATAAATTTTCCAAATGTTTTATGTAAGAAATTAAAATTATACCCACCGTCATAAAGTACGAAAAAAGCAATTTAATTCTTGAAGACACCTCCTTCAATTTTGAGCGCTGTTTATTCTTTACACAACACAATTCCACTGAGATTCTAATTATTTTTTTTTGTAATTCTGAGTTTAAGTTCGGAAATATTATATGAGAGATCAATAATAAACTCTGATTTTTAAATAGTTCTTTAAAAAATTGCATGCCGTCAAATCAGGCGAATATATTGGCCACGAAACGATTCCTGGATTTGACATGATTTGAAACAAATGTTGGCCACAAGATTTTTTTTTGGGACTATTTAAAGAGGAAAATCTGCATTGACCTCTCACTTATAAAAAGATGCAGAGAAAAAATAAAATAAAATGTTATTATTCCTTGTAGTAAACGTGCCAAGGACAGGAGATTTTGTTATCCTGTACACTTTAATTTTCTCCTCACTATGTATAAAAACTTAACTAACAGTTCAAAATAGTAGGTAATCTAAGTGCGGGAGGGCTACAAACGCTGTCTTTACGAGCAACAGCTTAAAGGGACGTTGCTGTATACACGATTATGTACAGAAATTAAATGTATCTACGTTCGTTTTAAAGTAATAGGTAATATTTCATTTCACTGTCGGACACTTATTTGAATCTTGGCACGGAACAAAGAACCGTCGTTCAGAGAGGAAAGTAGCTATTTATTTGAGAACCTCAATACATGTTAATTGCAAATAGAGTGAACAATTATGTAAGCATTAATATATAGGGCGTCCTATTAAAACTCTTGAATCCGCATATGAAAACATAACGAGTGTTCAAAAAGTCTGTTGGTATAAAGTACTTTGAATTGCGAAATGCATGTCTTTAATCTAATGCTGCATCTATACGGGATTCTCCCGATCCGATGTCGGCTCGGGAGAAAAAGCAAACATCAAGATTGGAAAGGAAATCGAGCTTCCCTTTCCAATGTAGGCATCAAATTTGTAATTTTGGTGTTTGCTTTTCTTCCGATTGCATCCGGCGTCGGCCGATGTCGGATTGGGAGTAATACGAATCCCATATAGATGCAGTCTTGCATTGTTGAGTATATAATACTCAGTAAGAGGCCTAACGTGGAATGTTCAATCTATAGAAAACCGACAACTTGAACTATGTACATCTCTCTCAAGAATTTTATTTACCAATCATGCATCTCTTTTTAAAATAATGCTCGACCGGAGTTGATACATGTATCATGATGCATGGTTAGTGCGAGCTTTAGTGCAGGGTAAAATATGTATTTAAATCTCCTTTGAATAACGCCTGATTTTACTTTAGTAACTAAATAATAACTGCTATATATTATTCAAAAGTCTGAAGAGATTAATATTTCTTTGCATTGACCGAATAAACCAATTTAGAGGTATTAGTAGGAGAGTTGCTAGACATTTTTGGATAAGTATTTGAGGCACTGTGAAAATTTGTATAATAACTCTTTGGTAATAACCGAATACGAAAACACAGACCTGGCTGAAGGCTAGCGGGGCTTAACCGATTTTTAATTTTTTGTGCAATAAAAAATCGTTGAGGCATTTTGACATTTTAATACCTTGAAATTTAGTATTTTAGGAGTTGAAAAATAAAAAGGCCAGATTTTTTAATCGGATCTAAAACTTAGCCAGGTGTTTGCAATATTATATTTTTTAAGACTTAAAAATATATTGAGGCACGTTGAAATTTAAACAGAATAATATTGGTAACTAAAAATAGATATATCATAAAGATAGGTCGTTTCGGTGGGACATACCTGCCAGGCGATAAACATGTTTGATAAATCGGTTAAGTCGGTTAAGTCCCGCTACCCTTCAGCCAGGCCTGTGTTTTTGTACTCGAATATTAGATAGATAGATAGATATTTTTTTATTTACATAGCCGGTAATCCGGATGCAGTACGTCAAAAATACAGATATTTAAAAATATAATTAATTTAAAGATAAGTAAGTAGCTAAAAGTTTATAACATAAAATTACAAGCATATGGACACGTGTTCAATAATAATAGTCTAACCTTTTTTTTGAAAGTAACCATGCTCTGTATATTTTTGATCTCCGGAGGCAATTTGTTATAATAATCTGCACCTCGGCAGAGAGGACTATTGCTAAATCTTGTAGTTTTGTAACGTTCTATATATATATATTGCTATTATTGCGTATGTTGTAAGAATGAATATCAGAATTTAGATTGAAATTGCATAGATTTTGTTTGACAAGTACGATGAGTTCAAAAATATACATCGCATGGAAAGTCAAAATTTGTTTTTCAATAAAAAGTTGTCTACATGATTGTCGGCTGCTCATTTTAAAAATAAGTCGAAGTATTCGCTTCTGGCACCTGAAGACTCTTATACACTCCGATGTATGCCCTCATAACACAATACAGTACTTCATTGTACTATAGGCAAAAGAATAATATACCATCATTAGTGTATTCTCGCTGGCTAAAATATTACTTAGTGCTTTTATGTAATAACACACTAGATTAAGTCTTTTGCAAACATTATCGATCTGGTTAGTCCATTTTAATCCAGAGTCGATGGATATACCTAGAAATTTTGAGCTAAGTAACTTTGTAATCACTGTGTTTTGATACGAGATGGTAATATTGTCAGTGTCACAATTTGGTCTATCAAAAATAATATAATTGGTTTTTGCGATGTTGATGATTAGATGGTTTTTTGCACACCAATTAGTAAATTCATTTATTACTAGAGTTATTGTACAAATTTTCATAGTGCCTCAAATACCTACCCAAAAATGCTTAATAGTTTTGGACTATATGAAGATACTACAAATATACGTCCAGACAGTCCACAGGCGTTCTGCATAATTCATTGAACAAATATTATAGTATAATTGACTTTTTATTATAGTATAATATGTATTAGGTATATTTTATTTCAAAAAATTGTAAATGTTCTCTGCCGCATAACAGTTTAAAAGCATATTGTTTTTTTTCCAACACAATATATTGAAAAAAAATAAAAGATTTTTAACTGGTATTTGTTTTGTTTCAGTGCTGTGAAATGCATCCGCGATTAACGGCCCAGTAAAATGTCCGGTGGCCACCATCCGCCTCAACGCAGTGGCGGTGGTCGTGGAGGCGGAAAATCGCCGTTTCCGCCGGGCGCGACCCCGCCGCCGTTGCTCTATCGGCCGCCGTCTCCTTACGGGCCGTCACCGCCGCCGCGACTTCTCGGTTCGCCGATGAGCCCGATGTTCGGTGCGCCCGGAGGCCCGTCGCCGAGACCGGGAATGATGCCGTATATGCCGTGTCCGAGACCTCGCTGGCCAGTCGGACCACCGCCGCATGCGCCTACGCCTCCTCCTGGACCGAGACCGTTCAGAATACCGCATCATGGGGTGAGTTTTCCTTTTTTTTTAAATTAAAATTTCGAGTTCAAGCTGCTATACTTTTTTTGTAAACGGGTATGCATACATGCATAAATTAAAATAAACTACGATTAACAAAGTCGATATAATTTTTATTCGCAAGAATTCGTGTAAAATCCGTATTTTTTGCAGTATTTTTATTTAAACAAAAAACGGCTAGACCAATTTTGATAAAAACATTTTGATCATATTGACGTTATATACGCTTCGATTAGCACCATAACGAAGTCGAAATCATTTTTTGTGCTCGAGATTTTGTCTTCGAAATACCACTTACGTACGTGCGGACATACACATAGAGACATATTTTCAAAAAATGTGTAACAATAGTGTAGTGACTTTGAAATATAAAAATTTGTTAACAATTTGGATCTCGATTTTCGGACCCATTACAATAACTTCCCAATGTACCAAGTGGTGCTCTAATTTTGATCAGGATATATTTTGTTTCTTCAGTGTTCTAAATTTAATGTTGCATGTGATCAAGGTATTTTCATTATTGGTTGTTACGTAAAAATGTTTGTAAAACAAAAACGTAGAATGTTTTAACTTTTATTAGTTGGTTGAGTCTTGTTCTGCACAAGTTTGTTTTTTTATCATTTTTCATTATATTTTGAATGAAAATGTACGGAACTGGTTTTAAAACCTTGCTGTTTATTTTTGCATGGTTAATTGAAATTGCGATTAGTAAAGGTAAGTTAATTAAATATTTCACTGTATTAAATATTATTGACTATGAAAGCATTACAAACTTCTACCAAAATTAATTAATTTTAGATTTCTGTGGCGGACAGATAAAAGATGGTTTCAATATTGTTTTATTTTTGGCGGAACCTGATTGTTCCAGCCATGGCAAAGGCCTTAATTTGATACAGTTTCCTGTTCAAGGGGAGCTTCAGGTATTATGATCGATATTGATATTATTCAAATGAATACATTTTCTTTGCGTAGGTATTTAATTGAAAAATGATATTTCTTAGGCGTAAATTTTAACACGTTTGTATGTGAAAATCTTTTTTGAACGTTTGGTTCATTTTGTGGAAATGGCTGTTTGCTGTAGGCTTGGTGTTTACAGACAAAGAATTTCTTATATGCTTATGATAAAAAATTCATAGACTATCCACAGACATTAATACTGTCACCAAACGATAGCTACATGTATTGAAATAATCGACTAGCAATTATAGCAGTGATGGTAGAGTAAAAAATATCAATTTTTAACGGCACATTTTATAAACTTTTAGTCATGTTCAAACGAAGATAGTCTTCCGAATAATTTGAAAGACGTAATATTTGGGATCCATGAAACATGTAATTGCCATGAGTTATTGCATTCTGGTTTATTATCGTTAGTAAATTGGGCACAAAATGTTAAAGGCATGTCAACTGGGTTGGTGACTTTGAACGATAAAGATTCGCTGATCAGTGACTTTAATTCGCTGAACACCGATGATTTTCTAGAAAACATGATTAGTGATTCCAAATCGAATTCCAATGACAGTACGTTAGATTTTGGTTCGCCAAATACTGAAGAACGCTATAATGGTATTTTTGGAAAGAATATCGAAGTTGATAATTTGAAGGAAAAAGTTGATTCTAATAATGAAAACTCTAACAATTTTATCGAAAAAAGTTTAAACAGTGATCTTTCCGCTAACGATGATTTGATACCTGTATTCAATATTTTCTCGAACTCCGAACCCATTTTTCATCCAAATGCCAAAGACAATGCGCCGAAAACGTCACTTTTGTATAAGAGACTAAAGAGGGAATCTTTGATAAGGAAAGCCGAGGAGAAACGCGTGAATGATTTGCTGGATAAATCAGAAGATAAAAAACAAACTGTTTTAATTAAAAATTCAACCGGTCTTCAGGAAAGTGCTTTACGGATTAAAAAGCAACTTTCTGACAGTGGAAATAAAGTTTCTGAAAAGTCAATAGGATTGACTCCAACGCCTCAGCAGATGACAATGGTAATTGAAAGTGGACCCTCTTCGATTTGGGATGTATTCAATAAAATTTCAAGTGTTAGAAGTGCGTTCTTCGACGATTTTTTCAAATCTATAGGTATATATTTAAAAATCAAAATATGATAACGATCTTTGATATGATATGGTTTATTAGCATCTCTTAAACTCCAGAGTTTGCAAATGAGAATTGATAATATATACATACTTACACACCTCTAAATAATGGCTAATGTCACGTAAGTGCCTCTGCATGTCGCGATTCGTGGAATTTCCAATAAAGCTTTTTTATAACAACTAATCAGCTTTAAGATTAATAGATTCACCTCTTTATAGGTTTCGGCGATTCTACAAATGATGGTCTTCTTGGAGATTATCCAAAACCGTCCACTCTTTCAGAAATGGTTAGTATTACTCTCGAAAATCTGAAGTCGAAAGACTGTAGGAGACCAGGAACTGAATCAAAACCCGGTTTTCTGATGATTGTAAAAGGCGGCAAAATCACAGACTTGAACGATTCGGATTCTCAGTTGATGCAAAGTCTCAACTATGTTATTGAAAATACAGATGATCAAAACACCATTGTCCTTGTATCCACGCTCTGTCCTCAGCAGTCACCTTTGAAACGTTCCAACAATGGATTTAAAAATAATTGTTGTAAATGCCGTGTGCCGTTCTTTGTTAAAGGTAAAGAACTAATTGAAATTCCACTTTTCTTTTGACTTAAAAACAGTTGAGCATGTTGCGATGCCATTGGCGTTTCCAGGACTCTTCTAATACAAACTCTCAGTTCTCAGGTTCCAGTTCGCGAACTGGAAAGAGTATCATTTAGAATTTCTATTTATTAAAATTTTCGGAAATATGAATTGATGTCAGGTTCAATTGAAAATCTTAAAACAAATAAAATAAGCACTGTTTTATTTTATAACTACCCCATTTTTGTAGTATTGATCTTTGCAAAATTAGCTGTTGAATTGTTAAACATCTTAAAATGAGTTGCAATTTCAATTTTTCGTGGGAAGAAATGTATTTGAATAAAGTGTAAATATAGTTACCAAATTTATTGTAAAATATATTTTACGAGAAGCATCTGGGATTGAAAAATAAAGCCAAGGCCATTTTCTATACGGAAATGCAAATATCTATTCATTATCGAATGTAGATGACAGTGTAGCAACATAAATGATTTTATATTTTCCGAATGTTATCAATAATATAACTGTTAATGAAGTAATAAACAAAACTTTTTCAACAAGTAGGTCATCAACTTTTATTTGGATTTGGCACTTTGGCACAGTATCAACTTATTATATAAAATTATACTTTTACACTACTAATCTAATTCGGCTATGTGGTTCAGAAATGTGTTTTATGCTCAATACGATGTATGATGCAAGTTTGTATAGTCGTCAGTCGACTTCTATATCAGTCAGTGGCAACTATTCAGATGAAGTAGGTGAAGTGCATCTTCACCTTTCTTTTATATCGATTCCCATAAAAAAAATGTTATACAGACATAATAAATTTTTTAATTTATCCAAATTCTAATAAATAAGTTCAATGTACATCGCGTAATCAGATGTAATGTTATCAGAAAATTAGTGCGTCACGTTTTACATCTCACATCAACAGAAAACGCAGCAAGGTAGCATGCAGTGGCATACACACTGCAATGAAGAATTATTGTGTCAGACTATTGTAAAACTTGCATTTCCAACGTCCATGACGTCGGCAGTGACACGGTGTTGAAAACTTGAATTTTTCTCATGCAGTCTGTGTTCAACAGATAGATTGCTTGCTTCAGTTATAACCACAATGAATCCGATCAACGACGTCGCACTATGTAATTTGATTCAGACACTGTTATCTCAAAAGAAAGATGACGATAAATATCTACAATAAAATGGTCGTCCAACTATTTATCTTTCCGTTAACATTTAATATAAAATTTCCCGATTTTCTGAATAGTAGTTCAAATTTACAAAAACTGTTTTTTGGCTCTGCTTGCTTCTAAGCACAAAAAAATTATTCGGAATAAAGAATGATTCTTGTAAGGTGTGAAATATAAACAAGGACGTAAACAGTGAGGGAGAATTGAGTTAAAACCCAATAGGGTAAAATGAAGTATCTCTATCACCTTCTGCGCTTGTAATTTAAATTAATAAATTTCAACTCTTCCTTATTAACATTTCTGCCTATGCCTCTGAGTATACGAACAACTCTTCTTCTAGCACTTACAAACCTTGGGACTCACACTCATAAACCTTGGGACTCACGGGTCGCCACTGATACAAATATATAAAATTCTTTGAACTTTATTAACTTAATAACTTGTGAGCCGATTCTGAGTAGGCCTGCACCGACGTGTTGCTTGTACATATCATCACCGTGTGCGAAACGGTCCGATCAGAAAAAATGCTCAAACAAAATAACAATTGCCCGTATGTAACCGGCTTAAAAATAAACATATCAAATGTTTCTATTTTTTTTTAAGGTTCACATGTCGAGAACTTCATCAAAATGCGTGATTTATTCGACGTGCCACGATTCATAAGATCGGCTATTTATAAACGATCGAAGAAAATAAAGAGACAAAGTGACAAATCGACTTTAAGTCGAGGAGCTTCCAACAGTTTCTTAGGTGAAGTGAAGTACTCAACAGAAAATGTAAACGACAAAGTTAAAGAAGCGGAGCCGATACTCGAGAAATCTAATTCAGATAAATTGAAAGAGAGCAATTCTGTTTATGTCAGTTTTCAAAAACTGATGGGAGAATCCCAGCACCATAATTTGGTTGTCAAGGATTTACTGAGTCGTGCGATTTCTTTGCAGTTTAATTATTATCTGTTAAGCTGCGCAGCTCTGATTCTACTGTGGCTTTAGAATTAATTTTTTTTCTCCGTATTCGTCTCATGATGACCAAAATTTGGAAAATATCGACAACTTTCAGCCTTTCAATTGATTAGCTTAACTTAATAACTCTAAATATATTTTTTTTATTTAAGTCGTGTATGTATTTAATTTATAAATTTTTTTATAGCAAATATACCTGTTTACAAATATATTATATTTCTTATGTTTTTAGGGTTCCGTACCAAAATGGTAAAAAACGGAATCCTTGTGGTGACACTGCATTGTCCGTCCGTTTGTCTGTTACAAACCTGCAACTTCTGAACAGTTGCTGGACATTTAATTTGACATGCAAACAAAATAATGTGTTTTACAGACATTTCAAAATAATATATAATTCGAGGTGTTCCGTGACAAATTACGATCTGTAGAGCTCGGACGTACGTACGTACCTACATAACAACCGACAACTGCTGTTCGCGATTTTCAGTTACAAATTTCGAAGCAATTATGAACTCAAATCCATTTAGAAATGGTACCGTTTTGTAGAACAGATTCTCCTTTTTTAGAAAACTACAATTTGAATGGATTTCGTGCGAAAGTAACTTAGATATAACTTCTTATATGAACGAAACTCAGCTCTGACGCGCAAAGCACATTCGCTAGTGTAGCTAGCGGATGTGCAATAGTAGGTTGTATATCATTGCGCACGAGATATATAGCGTTCTTTGCACGGATCCCCTAATAAATATCTGCTTTTCTTTTTATATTCAGTATATTTTCAACATTTTTAACAGTTCGGTTGTGAAACAAACTTCAATTCTATTAGGTTACTGTTGAATTTGCTGGATCGCGTACTTTTGTTTTTCATTACTGCACTAGTGCTGATTGGATCCCTTTATATGTCTGTATACATGCTTGTAAAGCAGCTATATTTTAAACGCTGATGACTTCAGATGTTGACCCTGTATAATTTATCATCTGTCTATCTAAAGCAGTTATTATTAAAAGTACGTTCACTCCCCTTGTTTTCAAAAATATTAGGATTAAAATTATTAACGCAAAGTAAATAATTTTGGTATGAACAGTAATGTTTATTTTAATAAAAATAAGAGGGTCGTAAAAGTATAATGAAAAAAAAGTGTTTTCCGAATATCTTTTAATAAAACATTTTATAATTATTTGTAACAACAATTTTTTTAATACATTCCATATAAGTAGAAATATAGATAAACCATAAACCACAATCTTTATTCTTTAAGTTGCATAAACAACATAAAACGTGGCAATATATAAAAAGTAAAATAAAATAATTATACATACATATGAAAGTAGATTACGTAATACTACAGCTTACAAATACGTAAAATAACTAATGGCGCTACTCTGTATGATCATTGGTCAATGTATGAATTTACAGTGCTGTTAATTTTTTGTCACGTTTCTAACAAATTTGACATCGCATAAGTTAATTAAAGTGAGGCAGGAATTTAACAGCCCTGTTAGTTTTAACAATGACCATACAGAATAGCGCCAAAGATATTATAAAGGTAACATAATATGATCATTTTAAGTATTCACCCAAATAATCGATAAAAGTTGTAAGTGAAATTAAAAACGCTCTAAACTTTATTTTAAATATTTTTAAAAGAAAATTCCTAAAATTACGAGGTAGTTTATTAAATATTTCAGCGGACCCTATAGAACACGAGTTACCTGAGCTAAAAATAAAACGAGATTCCCTTTTTTATATTATCGACGAAAAGTTGCAGAAATTTTACTACGAAAAAAGAACATTCAAAAAATTTAATTCATAGTGTTCTTGAGGCTATTACAAATTGAACAAATATATGTACATAGAAGACCGCAAATTTGTTTCTGCATCTTTTTTCTAATTTGTTTTTGAAAACGGAGTAGTACCAGGTACAAATCTTGGTTTTTCGGGACTTAAGGCTAATTAAAATCCAACGGGACCCAATTTTCTGTCAAATTAAGAATCTTTCAATTGGAGTTTAATATTCATTTTTAATAATATCAAAATCAAAGTTGAAATTCAATGACCTGACCAAACTGATAATACCATAAATTACCGAAAAATTGTAATTACTAAAAAATTTGTCAAAATTCAATTAAAAAAATGATAATCACTAAAATTAACTATTTTTTTACTATACTTACGAGAAGTGCTCATCGTTAATGAAAAAGTATTAAAATTTGTTATTCAATTTTTGTGTACCCTTAACGCTTGGTGACCCGGCGCTTTAGCCCTACTAGTCCCTATGTAGATCTGCTCCTGGTTAGCAGGCCAAATAAGTTTGGGAATTTTCATCTATAAATTGACATGGATTTGTTTATCTTTCAGCCGTCACCATCTCCGGTACCCATGATGCAACGATGTCCGTCGCCGGAATTTTATTTCGCCGGCGTTTCGCCGTACGCCGAAGCGCATCCGCATCATGCGATCGGTTCTCCGCAACGCGACTACGAATTCGTCGGCGTACCGTTGGAACCGCCGGGTCCACGGGCCACTCCGATGATGATGCACCACGTCATGCACGCGATTGACGGCGATGAACCCATCGACGGCATGTCGACGGCTGACATCATTGCCATGCAGTCACAGGAGTATGTTGACGAGAAACTAGCCGAGTATCAGGCGACGATACAACAGTTACAAGGTCAGTTATTTATTTTTTCGTGGCTTCGCTTACGTAAACGTTGATTTCATTTTTAATTCGTGTTTAATGGGAATCTCATCTTAATCGAAAATTGGTAAGAAGTTAGAAATTATGTAACATGTTTCGTCAAAATTGGTTTAGCAGGATCGAAACACGTTTTGTAATCTAGAAATTCCTAAAATATCTGCACGATCATTGCAAACGATGTGACAAAGAAAGTTGATTCATCAACGTATATTTCTAAACAGATTTTAAACAGACCGCTCGATTTATGAGAGATATTTAGTAATTAAATTTGATTTAATAATGAACTTAAATAACTTTAATAAATAATAACATTTTATAAAATTTGTACATGTTAAGTATAAAGAACAGTAATACGTCTTTTCGATTATAAAATTAGAACGATTTGGTCAGCAGTAGGTCGAATATTTTTCATTGAAACTTTTAACATAGTTATTGTTGCTCAAGTTATCTTCATCATCTCCTCGGTAGTAATGGTTATTGCATCTTTTCGAACTGAAATATTTGTCCGCTTTATTTTCCATATCATTATTGTTACGAAGGTCATCCAATCCCAAGCGTAGAACATTGAGCGTATTTCCTGCGAACAATTAGAAATATATTAATTTCATCTATTACCCATATTATACTGTCAATGCAAGTGATTTTTTGGCGGAAATATGTTTTTACTATCTGTAATCTACTATGAAAACAAGCTTTGGCGTTTCCTTATTGGATACTTAGATAGATTGTAGACGATCAATAGCTGAGGTCTCGTTCCTCATTGAGCGCTGATGTTAACCAGAAGTGAATCATGCAACATTAGTGTTTTTGGAAGAATAATATATATATTCGAGAATTTTAAGAAACTCACCGAAAACGAACTGATCATTAGCGTAGGGTTGTCTGTCCTTGAGCATCATCCAAACAGCCTTGTCGGCCACCACGTGAATTTTTGGTGCTGGGAATCCGTTGAACCCGGTAGCAAGCGGAACGGAATAGGCTCCCATATCTTTGAACACCATCCAATCATCGACACTGAGTTCGGGTAATTCTATTGCTTCTGAAACTTTATCTAGCGAGTCGCAAGTGTGGCCCCACAGTATTGACGGAATTTTTTTGTTGTTTTTGCTCTTCTGTAACAAAATCATCTGCGTTAAAGAAAATTCAGAAACAACTAATTTACTAAGTAGAGTCCCTAGGAGACTGCGAAAAATTTTTTATTAAAAAAATTATCCTGAATTTATATTGTTATTTCAAAAGAAAAAGAATTAATTCAGTTAACCAACCTGTAACAATATTGGTTGAACGTTTTTGTGTTCCGATTTGACGCAATCAAAACTGCTGTAAATGCCGTCGTTTATGTAATACATGGCGCTAGTCACGTTGCCATCACGTTTCACGGTCTTCCTTACCGAAATCACGCTGCATGCAAGCGTGTAACACGACGTGGCAATGTATCTTCCTGGTTCTGCGATCACTTTTATTGCGTGATCAGGAAAGAAGTCTTTAAGTGCTTGATTTACCGTCAAAGCTGTAGCGTCTATTGGACGATCGCCTGAAAACAACAAATCGATTAAGACTTTTTTCTTAACGAAAAAAAATGTTGCAAAAACGTGCGCTTATATGGCGATTTTCGTAAGTTTAGGCAGTTTTTGAAATATTTGCATTGTGGCATTCAGTTTAGTCGTATAAAAATAAGGGAAAGAAGTTTTTGAGAAAATAAAAATCCTAATCATTGCAGTTGTAATTCTGAAAATTAACGGAAAAAGCCAACCAAAGAGTGTGTTTATTTTTGTGAAAGTGACACTTTCGCAACAGATTCTGATTTTGGGTGATATTAATATCACCAAAGATCTTGATTTGTATAACAAATAATCCTCTATCATTTCTGTTCTGGCCATCTGTATTTTTTTCGGAACACCCTCATATTTTCAGTTCATAATATAAAAAATAAATATACCTGGATATCCACCGCCGATATCCAGAAGGGACATCTTGTACCCAACTCTTGCGGCGCAGTCGAATACAATTCGGGAAGCTGATATTGCTCGTCTATAAGCAGATGGATCCTCACATCCAGTGCCTACGTGAAAGCTTACGCCGATGACGTCTAAATTCAAAGCTTTAGCCGTTTGTAAAAGTTGTGGAGCTTCTGTAAAAAGAAAACACTGTTTAAATATCATCTCTTGTGAAAACGTAAATTGTAGAGTTCTGTTGTATAAAGAAAATCTCATCGAAATCGGACATCGGTCTAGCCACGATAGATGTAAAAAACATGCATACATACAAACAAACAACACCTCTGTTATTTGGGTTAGGGATTAAATTCTTGGGTTTCCTCGACTAACCTGTAAGAACGTCACATCCGAATTTATCGCCAAATTTGATATTGGCGTGTTCTGCGTCGCACTTGATTCTTATAACCAACTTGGCGTTGGAGAAAAGTTTGCTGATCTTGTACAGTTCAGATTCGTTATCGAATGTCATTGTGTTAACGCCGTTGTCGCGTGCGTATCGGATATGCGATGCTGCTTTCGTCGGATTTGCGTAAATAATTTTTGACGGCTCAACTCCGAGTGATAAAATTTTCTCCATTTCGGATTGTGACGCGCAGTCAAACGCTGATCCCAGAGCTGTTAACGCTTTCAGGACCGGTAGAGTGTCATTGCATTTTACGGCTGAAATTATAAAAAAAATATGGAGCTATCCAATTGTGTAGGCTTTCACGGCTGACGTTGTTGCAAATCTTCTTGGTTTCCGGGAAATACAAATGGACCACGGCGTACAAGCCCGGAAACCAAGAAGATTTGCAATATGGAGCTATTTAATAAAGCCTCGTAGTAGCCAAATTTCGAGCCCTAAAGCGAATTTTCAGTAAAGCGTTAGAACAAACTAATTGCCGGGCTGATTTTGATTTTTTTTAGCATGACTGTTATTCTTCTTTTTATTTATTTGAGGTTATCGACCGCTAGGATTATCTGGGCCGTAGAACTACTACATAAAAACCGTCGAACAGCATTTTTGAAGAGTATTTTTACCCCTTAAGACAGTTTTCATCTCCATTTCACCGCTTATGACGCAAATGTAGAAAATTCATCAAATACAAATACCTGCGACTTTTTACTGAAAACTAGCGGATCCGTGCGAATACTTCGCACCGTTAATGGTCAGTTACGTAATATAATAGGGTGAAAATAAATTTAATTCTATACTATTCAGAGACTTCAGTGCCACTACGCCACTTAATATTACCGACAAAGCTGTTAAAATAAAAAGATTGCCGTATTGCCGACAACTGTTAAAATAAGCAGATTGCCACTAGATGGCTAAATTTTAAACTGTATTTTTTAATGATAACATTAATTTTAAGATATTAACTAATTTTCGTCAGTAAAGAGAAAAATAATCTCTAAAATGGCGTATCAAACATTAATTTGGATACAGTATAAAGGGAGATATTTCCTATCGACAAAAAGCACCTTTGAGAAATATTATATACCGATCCTCATGTTAATTAATGCCGTTTCAGGAAAAGCTTATTTTTTCAGCTCCCTTTTTTAAGTCCTTCTGGAGCAAAGTTTTAAAAATGCGGTTTATAGTTGAGATCTACGTCATGAGTTAGTTAGGACCGTTTTATTTATAGAGATATAATCCTTTTTTGACTTACCGTAATGAGGGGTAACACGAGGCATAGCCTGTTTGAAAAGCCTGTATTGGTTAACAATTTTTGCAATTTCACAAACGTAAAACGCATTCTCTTGAGTTCCAGAATTCACAATTTCTTTAATGATTTTGAAAACATTGATGTTTTCATCCAGCACATGAATATTCTCGTTTAACTCGAAAATCTTCATATTTTCAAACAGGTTAATTTACTTTTAAATATTTGAAATTTTTATGATAAAGAAAATTATTTTTAGATTAATATTTTGTATAGCTTTAGTCAAAGTTTTAGTTATGTTAATTTTTGATTCCGTTATTTTTAATTATTATCAGTTATTATTGCGTCGAACTAACTTTGCAGTTGTCAAAAACTTTACCGAACTGTAATGAATGAGCCTTGTCGAAACACTCCACTTTTATATGTCATTTTCATTTTTGAAGAAAAAAATATTTGTTCTGAAATTAATGCTTGAGCTATACGTCATTGGCCGTGTACAAAAGATAGAAATACAGACTGTCACGCGAATCGTGTGGGTATATTCCTTAGGCAACTTCAAGTCGAAATTACCTTATAAAGATATGCCCAATACTCAATAATAACGGCATTATTGGCAATATCATATATATTAATACGCTAAGGTTAAGATGTTTGCTTCCGTTTTTCGAAAAAACCTCACAATTACTCCACATAAATTTTATATCATTTTATAGATAATTGCTTGCTCTACCGACATCAACAACTAAAAATTTATTATTGATTTGGTTTTTGTAAATTTATTAATTATTAAAATTATATATATAGATAAACATTAAGACACAATACAGCAATGCTGCCATCTGACGGCTTTGATTTTGAAACAACCTCTTTTGTTCAATTTTAAATCAATTCACGTATGTATCAATACTTTTCATATAGTGGCTCTTTAGCTCAACGTTTTTGATACTTGCGCATCTATATGACAGTTTTAGAAAAATATTTTCTTGAACCGTCACTGAGCTTCGTAATGTAATACAACAAAAAGAAGAAAGTTATAAAGAGTGTGAGAAATTAGAAACGAATTTTAGTGCGAATTATTTGCACAGGTACCGCTAGTCTTATATATTAAGAGTGAACCTTACAAACGCATATCATGTAACATTTTATTAATAAAAAAAGTGGGTGTGTGTACTTATGTATGCGCATGAGAAGTTATATTTCTTTAGCGTGATTAAAAACTAATTTTTAATTTGCATTCAAATCACTTATTGAAAGAAAATAATAAAAGGACTGGAGTGATATTAGCATAATTACAGCTATTAGACACTACGTGCATAGGAAAATAGTCCTTACCTCAATTCTGTCGGTAACCTCTATTGTTGATAGCCTTTTTCTGCGAGCAACTTCATCCTGTTAATTTTGATGTTACGCATCGTAAAAATTCGCTCTTATCTTTTTTTCATGATGCGCCAAATGAAGTATAACTTCGAATATAACATAACAAATGAATATCACATAACGTTTTATAAATAAAAAGACTGACTTAATGGAAACTAATTACGGAAATAGTTCAAAATACTGAAGTTTGTTGCTCTTTCTGGAATTGATGATGTGTTTTTTATTAACAAAACGCTACGTCATATGCGTTTGTTAATGCTTACGCATAGTCTTTACATTTAGTGTCCTCGAAAATTTGTTAATATTATGAATATGCTCATATGTGTATATAGTGACGATTTTACTCATAGTATTTCCTCAAACCTGAGTTTTTGTGGGTTACTGAACATAGAAACCGCAGTCTTGTAGCTGAGATCGGGGACAATGCGTGGGTGGACGCGGTCGAAGATGTCAAACTGCAGGTGTCACTAAATATATTTCCTCGTGTTTGGAAATTTTCTGAGCGTTAAGTTCAGGTGCCCTTGAGCACAAAAACTCATATCGGATAAATTATATTTCCCCATTAATCTTTTTTCAATAATTCAGTTTAAAATAGGACAATACCTAATTTTTGTATACACATTTTATTCTCAAATATTTTCTTATAATTAAAGCATTTTTTTCAATTACAAATTATACGGTGTATAATTTATTTATCGTAATACACAACATATAACAGATCTGGTATAATCTGAACTTAATTATTGTAGTTGGAAAATTTTATAAACTTTTTTTAAATATTTGTAAAACAGCACTTGCGATTTTTATAAACTAAAAATCGTGTAGTTTTCATAAACATGTTTATAAAACATTTGTTATATCTCCGTTAGTGACATTAGCATTTGGGTAATTTTAGTTTTTTTACGCTAAAAATATTTTTTTGAAATGTATGATGAAAATTTCGTTATCTTATTTGTTTAAATATCATTGTATATTTCCATAAAAATTGCGTTTTCAAATATTTTATATTTATAAGGGCTGTATGGAGATACTCTCCTTGAACTTATGATCCTGTTCACTAAGAAAACAAAAAAATTTAACAATGACTTTTAAAAACCCGATTGCACATAAAACGAACTAAAATAAGAAAATAAATAATATAAATTTATTAACAAAATAAATTACTTGCAATACTGTTCAATATTTTTATTTATATAAAAGACGTTTCAACCAACAGTTTTGGTCCTTTTCAATTTTCAAATATACAATTTATATTTATATTTTATATTTGAAAATTGAAAAGGACCAAAACTGTTGGTTGAAACGTCTTTTATATAAATAAAAATATTGAACAGTATTGCAAGTAATTTATTTTGTTAATATATCTACGACTGTTGGTAGAGTCAATATTATTAATATAAATTTATGCTTATAACCATGCAATCGGGGGTTACTAATTCGCTCCAAATAACAAATGTTTGTTATTTGCCTCCGATAGCTATCAGCATCAATTTATATTATTAATTGTTTTAGTTCGATATGCAGTCACGTTTTTTACAAAAGTATTGTTTTTATTTGATTTTTTTACCTTTTTCTGTTTTTTTTAATTCATTTTTCACACAGTTGGTTTTTTTAGTAGAACTGGGATCCTTTCGTCAAGCCCTTTTATTTGGTGCCTCAAATAAATGGTTCTGATGACTTTTGATTTTTGTGTTTTGACAATATGGTGTCTGGCGTCCGCCATATTGACTTTTATATGACGGTATATACCCAATGTCACTAGACTATGACAAAACTATCGAAACCTCTGATGCTGTTCTGGATGTTAAAATTAACAGCGCTATTAAATTTCTGTTTTACTTTAAGTTATTTGATGTTTTTGTCAGAAAATGGCAAAAAATTAACAGCACTTTAATTCGTATATTGGCCATGCACAAGAGCGAAATACAATAATTGTGAAAATTCGTTGAGCTGTTTGAAATTTGAATTATATATATGATATACACAAACCGCTTTTCTCAAATTTTTAATATTTTCTACTTTTTTACCGTACATTTTGTTTAGCACTCAGGGCCATCTTTCCTACTGGGCACGTGCCCAGGGCCCCGATATCGATGGAGCCCCCTAGTTCTTGCCAAATCAACATTTTATAACTGATACTGCCGAGCAAATATCATATATCGATACATTTTTTAATAATGTATTTGTTAATTATTGATTTGCTTAGTAATTAATCTTTAAAAAAAAATAGTCTTCCGTAATAGTCATAGTGGCCCCATTATCCTAAAGTACCCAGGGCCTCCAATAGGTTAAAGACGGCCCTGTTAGCACTATATAAAATATGAAATTGTAGCAAATAGTTTTGCTAACATATTATGAAATACTTATTGTTGCAAATAAATGCGATACTAGAAATTTTATTACAATTGAAACAATGTCACTGTCGGTATATGAACCCGAAGCTTCCAGTTCATATTCTAACAATGTCTAATGTAAAATTAGCTCTCGGATAATATGGAATACGGTTGCAAATGTGCATTATTAGAGAGGTGTTGAGTGTTTAGAAACGTGTCACTGTAGAATAATCGATAATTCAGCCGCCGCGATAGTGGAAGATTCGGGTTCATATCCCGACAGTGACATTGTTTGAATTGTAATAATTTTTCTAATATCGCATTTTTTTGCAACAATGAGTGTTTCATAATATTATGTTAGCAAAACGATTTGCTACAATTTTATATTAAGAATTTAACGCTGCAGTATTTGAACCATTTTTATGGTTATATAAAAATGCTTCATAGTTTATACTGGGTTTCTGGTACGACATAGGTCTTAAATCTAGAGTTACGAATTTCATTTACTTTTAGCTAAATGAAAAATAGCATTATTGTTAAATGTAGATTTCAGGTCAGAAACCCCAGCATTATAGTAAATTCAAAATTCAAACTACATTTCAAAACGACTTGCGGATCTTTCCTAACATTTTTTAAATTATTTTTGCACGACTCTCTATAAAATACCTGCTTTTCATGCCTGTATAGTAGTGGTAAAATGGCCATTTTTCGTACTAGTGCATAAAGTAAAAAGTAGTGTGATTTTACAAATAATTATATCTCTGTCAGTTACCATTTAAATCCATATGAGGAATAAAGACACGCATAGAAAACGAACTGTCATCGTGTACAAATAAATTCAATACACTACATTAAGCAACTACGTTGTTATATATTATAAAAAATTAAAACCACGAACAATAAGTTGAAAACTGGGCGTAAGTCCTGTACTGGTACAAAGAAGCTTTGAGTTATTTATTTTTAAACAATTTTTATTTGCTGTAAGGAGTTAGAAACAGCTTTTTTTGTTAATTCACCGCTGTAATCCTCAACTGTTTATAAAAATGGTCATGTGGTGGCTAAAGTGACAACATTTTTCATTTATCAAATTGTTGAAACTCTGATAAAAAAATTTTTTAGCATTTCTTTTTTTTGATAACGAATTATTTGTTTGAGGCTTTCGTGATGTTTGCTAAGAAAAACGCTTTGTTACAACGTAAGGCAGGGGCGCCGCATCCTCCGCACAAAGAGAGGCAGGAAGGGGCGGTTGCCCCCTTCTGAAACATAATCGAAAGGTATCAAAGACCTGTTATGATAAATTACTGGAAATATACTACAGCGTGCTGACGCAAAAAGGAGGAGTCTCACTAGCCATATAAAATCCGTCTCATCTACAACTAAAAAACATATATGATTGTTTTTCAGTTTTTGAAGTAAAACTGCTTTTGGCACGGCAGAGTAAAATTGATTCTCGAGATGGAAAATATTGCGCAGGTGGTCGCAATGTACGTATAACATATATACTACAAAAACCGAATGTAGAACATTATGTTAAGCTGGCTACGTAGCTACGGGGCAAACGTATACTGATAAATAAAAAAATATATTAAAAATCTAGGTAGGTGGAATATGGAATAATAGAAAAAAAATAATAATGTCAATAGATATCGAACCTATACGATCTTTAGGTTACGCGTAGCCTAAAGATCGATATCGATTGACATTATTATTTTTTTTTTTCTATTATTCCATATTCCACCTACCTAGATTTTTTATATATATTTTTTTAATTTTACCATTCCAACTTCACAAGTGGGGAATGGTACTAACTTAAGTCAAAATTCACTGTTTAAAATTTTAGAATGTTTTTTTTTACAATTATACCAGTTTTACTTCTGCAGTGTGTAGTGTAAAATCCACAATATTTTTTTTAGGAAAAAACAGCCACTTTTGAGGGACGATTCGTATATAGAGCGTAAGAAATTTCTTAACAATTAGTATATGACACCATAAGGGCAGAAAGTTGAAATTCCTGCACTGCGCGACATGATCATGTCGCGCAGTTCAGGGCTTTCAAATTTCTGTGTATACTATTTTTCTTTATACCCGGTCGAAAGTACGTACTTTAACCATTATATAAAAAAAACTAATAACTTTCAAGTGAGCAATTTTGAAGTTATACGCAATAACAGCTGTTAACTACTACTGGCTGGCGGCAGTCTCACGTATCAGTGTGCACGGGAAAACTCTTTTGTCCCGCTGTTACTTTTTTTCGGCCCGCTGTTATAGATGACGTGCGAATAATTCCAGCAAAGCATAAATGTTAGGCTTTCTGCCTTAAAATCGATGCCGAAAGTATCTATAAGTACCTACTTTCGACCGGGAAGAAGAAAATATTTTTTTGCTCTACCTTGTACTAAATAACGTGCCTGGTTTAAATTTCTCCGACCAGATGTATCGTTTTATATCAAATTTCAATATAGAAATAAAAACATGCAAATTATTTTTGTCCCCCTTCCCGAACAATTTTCTAGCAGCGCCCCTGTATCTAAATGTTGTGTCTTACATTAGTTGATAAAAATTAATAGATGTATTTATTTAATACAATGTATACCTATGCGTCTAAGTTAAATCTGACAATTTATTTTTAACTTGGAAATATTATTTTTAACAGCGTTGTTTGTGTATTTAGTATTTAATTGAAACTACGTTCTAGCAGTTACAATATCTGTGGCCTGTGCTACATTCGCGCAGAAATAATTATACAGGTCGAAAGATAGAACAAGTTCTACTTTAAACCAATTTATAAGCGCTGGGAAATATTTAATATAAATATTAGTGTTTCCGTGTCATTTCGACAAAAAATGGCCATTTTCGTTCTCGTCTCGTATTTTTAGGCGAGAAGTTTGACAAATTTCGAATCGTTAATTTCTAGAGAGTGCGTTTTTCATTTCGATAGTCAGATTTTTTTAAAAAGCAACGTGCCATCTCAAATCCTTTCTCCTCGCCTAAATAGGTTATAGTTCTCCCGGCGCTATTTTAAAAAAAATGATAATTTTTTTTTCAATTTTTCGTCTAGGATCTGTAGTGTAATTTTTGTTCCTTCATTTGGCGTTTATCCAAACCCTTTAGCTTTAAAAATAATGCCAGGAGAGCTGTAACCGTTTTTAAGCGATGGAAAATGATTTGAAATAGAGAGTGCAGGGGGTATTTGAGAACCTAATACAATTTGCAGACATGTTGTGCGCTGTTCCCTGAAGTCAGGACCCCTGATCTTTTGACAATCCTGTCACCCTGCGGTTACGCTACTGAATTTACGCATTTCTTCAGGCAATGGACATTTACTTTATTTTTGAATTTTACATTTTGAATTGTATTTTTCTTATTTTTAGTTCGTCATTAAGCTGTCAGTAAGTTTCATTAAGCTCAACAGCTTAGTAAAAAAACGAATATTTATATTGCTTCGATAATTTTATCTCTTTTATCTTGACAATACACTTCAGATCGTTTGTGTCAAATCGATTTATGTTGTGGAAAAAGAAGTGTGTTTTGATATTTACGTAATTTCAAAATTAAACGATAAATTATTAAAAAAATGGGTTTTATTCGCGGCGAATATCCAAACGGCGTGCTTTTGAAAGTCGGAAAGTGTGTTAAAAAATAAATAAATAAACGTGAAACGGGATGCAGTTGTATTATTTTAGTTGGTTTTAAATCGATTCGGCAACTTCGGTCCAAAACGATTGAGGTGGCAAGTCCTAGTTCTAGAATTCTTTGGAAAATCCGGATTGAACTTGTTATCAGAATTGTTTTCAATCAAACAATGTGTTTTTCAGCAAACTGACTTATTACTAAAATCAGTTTGCGCTCTATGTTTTTATCAAAACATTGTATAACAAAGGGAAAGGTTAGATTGTGATCATGTAATTTCAGTTTTTATATCTTCAAGAGCCGTTTAATGTCGTTGTGAAACTCCCTGTTATGGTGCGCTTACACGGGCAACTAAAATTGCTCAATTCCGGGCAATATTGATCAATTATGTACATCAGCAATTCACGGCAATGGCAACATGGAGCAATTATTGCCAAAGATACCGCCACACCATATTGCGCAATATGGAGCAACTTTGAGCAACTAGGCAATACAAGGCAATCATTCATACACTACAGCAATTCAATTGAACTGTCACTGGCTATGGACGACGTTTTACTGGCAGCGGCGTGTAGTGCTTTTATTATAATAAGTTTAAAACGGAAAAAAAGAAAAGGAATAGACAGATTTGGGTGCGAACGTATCTAGCAAGACGAAAGCCATCTTTATTGTGTGATGATATGGACAATTATTTATTCAAAAACTTTACCAAAATTGATTTATTTCTTTTTTGTCCTTGGTAATTAATATAAAAATGATTTTTCGGGAAAAAGGACTTTTTTTTAAATAAACACTTAATTTTTTATTTACAGGAACGTTTCGTTCCTTGTTTAGAACTTTATCAAGCTTTAATAACTATTAAATGTTTTGATTAAGTAGATATAAAAGTCAGTATACACATATAAATATAAATTTGAGTTTAACAATTATTAATAAAAAGTTTATAATAATACCGTTTATTAAAAAAATGTTTTTACAGTCGATGTTCAAATCAACTGTAAAAACATTTTTTTAATAAACGGAATTATTATAAACTTTTTATTAATAATTGTTAAACTCAAATTTATATTTAAATGTGTATATTAACTTTTATATCTACTTAATCAAAACATTTAATAGTTATTAAAGCTTGATAAAGTTCCAAACAAGGAACGAAACGTCGCTGTAAATAAAAAATTAAGTGTTTATTTAAAAAAAGTCCTTTTTCCCGAAAAATCATTTTTATTTTTACTTTACCAGAATGTCTCGGAGTGATTTTGAATTACTTTTATTTTTATTAATCCACGTACAGCTGTACTGCACTGTACAATAGAAGCAAAATAAATGAAATGACAGCGGCGCATCTCATTCCCACCATCGGTCTGTCACCACACGAAAGTGAGACAATAGATACGTATACAAGCGAGATAGAAGAAAAATTGACTAAAATTTCCAAACCGTGTAGATATTCGGCAATTCATGTCGGCCACTTTGGGCAATAGGAATATATGGAGCAATTCGAAGCAATATTGCCGAAACTATTGCCGCAATTTTATAGAAATTGCTCCAGATTGCTCCATTGTGTTGCTGGGCAATTATTGCTCAAAAAATTGCTCGTGTAAAGGCACCATTATATAGAACATCAGATCATACTCAGAGAAAAACAAATAATTGATCTACATGGAAAAACCGTCATTCAAGCTAAATGTTGATCAAAATGCGTAGAAAAATATTGTTTTAAGTGAAACTTATACAAAAAACATTGTTAAGTACTTGTATAACGGTTTAGAAAAAATATCGCTTCAATTTATTAATTATATTTTGAGCAGGATCGATTTAAAATTTCACTATTAAGAAGTATGTCTGGTCACAATTTAAGGTCTGTCAAATCACATTTTCTGAGAATGCTTTCTGCAGCCGAGCACTAGTGTAGTGTAGATAATTCAGTGTTTAGACTGAAAAATGCACGTTAGGTATACAATCCATTATTACACTTTGTACAACAAACAGACGAATGCCAAAAGTGTTCACACTTTTTACACTGGAGTACGATACCAAACAAACCTATTATTAGACGCTAATGACCTTAGTTGAGTATTTGTTATTCACGCACTCTCTAATCTCTATATCTAAATGTGTTAATTATTATTATTATTTTAGCGCAATTTATGTAAACTTAAATTTGTTTTTTTGGATAAAATAAATAATTTTCGTATTTCGCATTGTTGATTAACTTGTGGAACACGTGGTCGATCCTTAATGCTAGATAAATCCAACTGCGGCAACTGGGCTTATTTTATTTTTACGTAAGCATGGCTAAACAAATGTTTTTCCCACTATATCAATTTCCATTTTTCTTCAAACCTTTTTATTTTTATGTCTTGCAGCAAACATAATTGAATTGATTATTAGTTTCCAAAGCGACAAAAATTCACGATTTTCGGGTCTTTTTCTGTTAATACCTTTCCATCTACAAGACAATATATGAGCCAACTTTCTAGAAATCTAACTGTGAAGGAATTTTTCTTTGGAAGGATTTTTTTATATTGTGATTTAAGCAAATAACAATTTTTCTGGGTATAGTTTTTCCTTTGAAAAAGCAGAGGTGGTGGACGTCAATTTATAAACTGCAACTAACTAAGGTTTTAATATTTTGTATTTCTGTCTCTTAAAAAAAAGTATTTAAATCAGAGTGCTTTTGATCTTTTTTGTGTAGCATCATTCCGTGACTATTAATAGATGCAGTAATTCAATGCTTACATCGCAGTAAAAAATATTCGACTAATCGTGCTGTTTTGCTCAAGACAAAACTGCATTAAAATAAAAAAATAATTTTATATTTCATGAAGTTTAGGACTTTTCAAATTCATTTTACGATGCAAGCCATGTAGGATTTAGACGTGTCTTGCATTTCTTAAATTTTCGAACAGTGAAACAAAGAATTTAAACTGCATTTGTTGAAATAAATCTACAAGTAAGATTACCTACTTTTAAATAGTGCCAAAAACTTTCATTTGACTTTTTTCTCTCGCTTAGAGCAGTGTTCCTTAATAGTTTTTCTCATTAGGCGTTTAGAAACCGAACTATATTGTATAGTATAATATAGTATATTAAATATTTTGTTGGTCAATGAAAATGTGGCACATTTATTTGACGTCATACATAAAAACGCTTAAAGTTACTTATTTAAAAATTAATTTATGTTATAAAATTCGGATGTAATAAAACACTGTTTTATTTTATTTTTGTATGTCGTAAGAGAAGCTATATTTCTATATTCTGTACCAGCTTTTGATTGCTTCACGGCAGATTTGCGTGCGTTGTTGGTGATTTTAACCGGAAAATTATCTTAACTCGAACGCAGCCTAGTAAAAAATACTCACATTTATTTTGTGTACCATTTTTTATAGTAGATATACCGAATTCTATTAATATTAGTCCAGTCATTTTTTAGTGATACCAGTACAAACAGATAAATATTTTGGAAACGTGTTCTCTCGAAAAATCTATAAAAAACGTAATTCTAGAAATAGATCCCATTAGTATATTTTGTTAACGATCCGTTTTTATTATAGACCTCTGTGCATGAAAAGCGAAGTTTTGGAATACTTTTGGAAATATATGCTATATTTTTTTACATCTGAACATGCTATAAATGGAGATTTTATTCTGAGATTTCTGATAAGAAAGTAAAACCTTTGATTTTTCTACATGGAAATTCCAAAGAAATGTTCTATTAGAAGTTCTATTTCCCGCTGATCTAGATGTGAAAAAGTTGAGAAACGCTTGAATAATATAATCTAAAAATAATATTAGTTTTATGTTGTCTTAATTTATGTCACCCATGTCGTGCAAAATGAAACTGTTCCATAAAATGCAACGTCACAACTCTTTCGTCTTTTTTTCGAACCAAACACAGAAAACTTGCACAATATTATTTCGGTTCAATACGTTGGATTTAGTAGGGCAGCATACTTGCAGTGTTAAGGCGAGTGTTTACGTTACTATATATTGTAGAATGTAGATATAGTTTCTACTTGGAAAGCACGACTTGCTTGTCTAAATGTTATCTCGTGTGCGAACAGCCTGGATTTCGATGCGTAAAACATATCGTTCGGCTCAGATCAAACATTCACCTTGAGAGTATTACATTTGGAAGATAGATGTGGGATTTTATCCTGCTGTTTGTTGTTAGGTAACTAAATTTCTGTAGGGGTTATATTGATTAACAATAAGACTATTTTTCAGTACTTTCAGACAAATCTTGAAATAATTACTCATACAAGGTTAAGCATCGTCTTAGACGATAAATGCTAGGATACATGTTGGGACTGTTGACAACGTGTTTGGTGTCTGTACGTTTTGCGTTAACAATATTGTTAATAATGAAGTGTATCGTGTATACGCCGCTTTAGAGCTTACGACTAGTCTAATTCAGGGGTCGGCAAACTTTTAAAACAGAAGAGCCAAGTATGTGGTTGATTTGTTGAATTGTTTTGATTTACGGGTAGCCTACAAAAATATTTGTCAGTTTAAATGTGTTCTATATTGAGCTATAATATACTTTTGAACTCATTTATCATTCGGATTACTTTTTTTTTACTTTAGCATAAAAAATGTGCGTTGGTGTTACAGCAAAAATCAGTTGGCAATCCATGTCATGTGATATTTACCTACATTCCTCTGTAGCCGTGTACTGTTACAGAAAAAACTTTTTTTTGCGAAAATTTTTTTTTTAGCTGCGATGTTGAAAATAATGCAAAACCCACTAAAGTGCGAGTCGAACTCACGCGGGGATGAAACCGTACCATACGAAAATGAAATTTATCATCTCATAACCTTGAAGAAACACTTGATCTAATAGTTTCTTTTTCTGATTCGAGCATGAAAAATGTTTGCTCTTAACTTGAAAACTATTTTAGATGGAACTTGGTATTTGTTGTTTAAACATTTAATAGTAATGATAATAATAATCCGTTTAACAAACTCCATTCGCACTATTACTATTCTCCACCTACCACACTTCCCGTTATTTTTCTACATTTTTGAACTTCAACTTAAAGAATAACAATGGGCGAATAAAGGAATTATAGAAAATTAGGATAAAATAGACAACAATGAGAGCATAAGAGTTTGACTGGTAATCGGTCATAGCCTCGAATAAGGAACCATCTCGATATTTATCTGGAAATAATTGAGGGAAACTACAGAAAACCTCAACAAGATGGCCGATACGGGAATTACCGTTTCTCGGCGAGAGGCAGTAGGAAAAAGCCCCTAGCATCTGCCTGAGCCGAGATTCGAATCTAGTGCTCTCATCACGACGCTACACCGCTCGGTACGCTACTCATATTGCTTGCTATTGGCGTTTTCAAAATAAAGTCATAACAAGAACGATTTAAAATTGATGACCTCTCTGACAATTGCTGTTCGAAATTTTCAGTTAAAATAAAACTTTTTATGAGCATGAATCAACCTAGAAACGGTTACACTTTATAGAATAGAATCTTCTTTTTTTAAAAAACTACAATTTGAATGGATTTCGTTCGAAATTAACCTAGATATAAACGAAACTCAGCTGTGACTCGCAAAGCGATAATAGAGCACATCTGCCAGCTTTTGTAGCAGTGTGTGCAATAGTCATGTTCTATTTAACGAGCTTTAAACAATGAAAGTATCTGACAGACGGTACAGACCGACAAAGCTGCTACAACGAAAGGGTTTCGTTTAGATACGTGAAACTAAAAATTAATGAAGGGGAAAATAATTGCGTTGGGGAATTTTCCGTATCTTACGAGTTTTACTGTACATGCGTGTAAAACTAATAACCAATAAAATATTGCCTGCCTGCTATTCTTAGTGTGTTTTAAAATAATTCGATTTACTCATGTCGATGACGTTACTTGTTTTTGAATCAACGTATTGCCATTCAGTAACGTTACGTATTTTGAATAGCACGTTATCTAACGTTTATTTTAGACAACCACCTAATATGATCATGTGTCTTCTGCCATTTCATATTTCTACAAGATTTTTATTTAACTTCACAAGTTAGTTTGGATCAAATCTTGCAATCAAAATTTAGACTAGTTCTAATTAAGCTAGAGCTTTGAGATTTTGTACACAATGCATATAGTGGATCATGCTAAATAATTAGGTGTAAATTAGCTATTTTATAGGGGGTACGTGCCAATAATACTATATACTTATATATTTCTCGTGCGTGGTGATATTATGACTCATGTGACTGTTAAAACTCACTGGTGCTCGTTTTTAGTATATTGTCGCAGTCGAAAAAAATTTGTCATCACGCACTTAAGCCAACGACACCGTCGGGGCTCAAACTTGAAAATACTTAATAGCAAACTATGTTGTAGCATTAAATAATTAATTAATTAATTCCCAGTTTCCAGATTCTAATCCGAGGAGTGGATTGCTAATTTATTATTTAAGAGTAAACCCAAATAAGCCTAGGTATTGGTAGCCTTAAAGAAAATAATAATTAAGGATTGGAATTGCTAAAATGTTATTGTAATATTATTTGCGTTTAATCGCCTGTTGTGTAGACAACTCTTTATACGCGTAATTAGTTTTTATTTTAATAATAGCATTGAATATGCCGACTATGTATTACCAATTTGTTTATAACTAATGTTTAGTGATAGTTAATTCTAGTTTTAACAGAAATCTTATATATGAAAATGAATAAGTTGAGTGACTACCAAGTTTAGGTAAAATCGGTCCAGCCTTTCTCGAGTGATGCTGGCAAAAACATGTTTTCCCGCATCTAGATGTCTTACCGGTTAGTTTACTATATTTTCGTAAAGACCGAAGGGGGGCTATAGCCCAGGCGCCAGAATTACAGTGACGGCAAAATCCATCAAGTAGCGGCGAAATGCAACGCGTCATACGAGAATTTTTTTAAGTAAAACTTATTTTGGCACGGTAGAGTGAAATTGATTCTTGAGATTGAAAAGGTGACAGAAGTGGTCGCAATGTACGTAATTGTGTATTAAAAACCAGATGTAGAACATTGACCTAAGCTGGCGATGTGCTACAGCACTTCTTACGTACCTAAAGGTCGTAGATTCGATCCCGGAGGTCGGTAACAGTATTATTTATTTATTTGTTTTTTCAAATATTCCAACTCCACAAGTGGGAAATGGTACTAAGTTAAGTTAAAATTTACCTTTCAAAATTTTACAATATTTTTTCATTTTTTTTTTTACAATTATATCAGTCTTACTTCTGTAGTGTATAGTGTAAAATACATAGTTTCTTTTTCTGTTTGAATCATGCGTTATTTTTGATATAGTCAATATTAAGGGGGTATTCTTATGTGACCACTTCGAAAAATCGATTTTTTTTTTCATATTTCAATAGTAAAACCTATCGAAAATATGCTGTGAAAAATAGAGACCGAAATTCCTAGTTTTAAATAAATTACAACTCACTGTTATACAGACTTGTCTGTCACAATAAAGTTTCTATCTATCTATCTATCTATAGTGGCCGACGCGCCGTAAGCGACTTGTTGGCTTTTGAAACTTTAAACGCATTTATCTGGAAACATTATTTTCTAAAACTGTCATGGTCCATATTTTCTTATTTTTTTTAAACGATTTTTAACAAAAAAATTTACAAAAAAAAATCTTTTTTTCTACAGTCCGCCATTTTTTTTTAATGAAATTGATTAATTTTGGTAGGGACGATAGCGACATCCCTACTGAACAATGATCAATTCGATTTTTTTATTTCAGACAACATGAACAGCCGCTATTACCATGACCAGTGACTTGCTTTTTTTTAGTGTCTAATTTAATTAAAAATATATATATATAAAAAATGTAAAATAAGAGAAAAAAAAAATTTTTATACAGTTAAAGATACAAACAAAAACATATAAAAAAAATTAAAATGATTGAATGTTATTGTCGTCTAAAAAAAATTCCCTAAAAAGAGGTAAAATTAATGCGTTCACATAAGAATACCCCCTTAAATGCTGGCGGCCAATTTTGAGAAGCATGGGTTAGTAATTATTCGTGACTCGTGAGCATACTATCGGAACATCGCCATCGTAAGTACTCTCAAAATGATTCACGGTTGTGAAACGCAATAAACAATAGAATTGTCCATTGGGTGCCGGTCAACGACGAATGTGTCCCATTGACCGAAGCTGTTACAGACATAAATTCGATTTATTTTCGTCCACTCCACAATGCATCTGAGCCGTGTGTACGATATCAGTGCAATGAGTTTGTTATTGTATACTGCAAATAATAATAGAATTTGTACGCCGTGGCAGTTGTCGGAGGTAGGTGGCGTGGGCCAAGCAGTTAATGGACTTAGGAAAAAATACATTTATTGATGACGGTTCAGCAGAAGTATGAGGATACAGATTTCAGACTCGTCGATATAAGAGAGAAACTAGATTAGATTATAGACGCGCGACAGACGACAGCTGAGGTTATTATAGCGTCTAACTGAGTAGACTTGAGGATAAATGTATTCGCTAGATACTTGCCTTTCTAACCTATCCTGGCTATAATAGTGAAATAATTTCGCCAATTTTTATTTTAATGTAGGTTAGAGAAGGTGACTGTGAAACGAAAGTAAGAATTATTTTATCCTTTCTTTAACTTGCCGCTACTGTTTCGGGTCGATTTTCGAAAATCGAGTTCTCATCAGATCTCGATGTTTTAGAGTCCTAGAAAGCTATTCTGATTATTTTTTAATGATCGTCCGTATGTGTAGACAAATTTTTGTCGTACGATATCTTTAGTGCGAACAACCGATTGAGAGCGACTTTGCGACATTCGAAAGAGTTTATTGAGAATTAGATTAGTTTGGAGTCAATCGGTCTAATAGTTATTTAAAGAAAAATAACATTATTTCACGATTTTATTGCATAACTTCTAATCAACGTTTTGCTTATATCTGAAAAGTCTATAAAAACTTAAATTAGCTTAAATATAAAAACTTAGAAATTTTCAACTATTTTTTATAACCTTGTTTAATGTATTATAGACAATACTATCAATTTATTGTAACGTATTTAAAACATATTGGGAAGTTTTGGGGTTTGCCCAGAGTTCAACCGTTTCCACATCTTTTGAAGTCGGTTCATTTAAAAAACAGTAGGTTGTTTCTAGTGCATGATGACATATTATGGTGATAAAAAAATATTTCTATCTTTTTAATTTGAATTTGTTTTTTCTCTAGGCATTTTTCATACCCACTGATGCGTGCCAGGCTGGATAGCTGATTTTTAATAAACACGAAAATAGTGAGTTTTGGAATATTTGACGCCAATGACTTTAGTTGTCGAGCGTTTATAATTTACTATCTGGCTAGGCTACCTCACCTTCTTAAAAATATGCGGCGTGTTAAGCAATTTATTTTGTCTGTGTGACATGCTAGATAATATAGTTTGGATACTTCCATTTATCGACCACTTTGCCGTATTTTCGATATCTCTGCTCTGCAGTAGAAGGTGTGGCTATTTTATATACTAAAGGTCAAAACGACCATCTTGTACCTCAAACTATACAGTCTGTCCCAGACATTACTCCTCAAATCTGTATCTCGATTATGTTTTTAAAATAACTGCATCGAAGGACGAATCTTCGTAAATAGGTTGAAATTCTCTACAAGAAGGTGGTATACATCGACGATATCTCTGAATAGACAGGAGATGTAAACTTCAACGTCTTCTTCTTAAATAGAACCATTCACCATAATCATTTTGATAGAACGTTTACCTTTCTTTTCAACCATGTCATAAATCAAATGTGACAATAACATTTCAAGTTCAAATAAACTGTACACACAATACATGGATACATGACAACTTGATTTTGATACCTTGTGTATTTGCATGTTAAAGCGAATATAAACTTGGAGCATCTATGTGGGGTCTAATCGGTCGTTACATTTTTTATTCTATAACTTTTATAGCAACCATTTTACAGAATATATATTTTTATTGTTGTCTGGATAGTAGATCAGAGAATGGCATCACAGGAGCAGCCATTTTACGCTTTCTTGTCCCACATGGGATGATTTCCGATTAAAACACTACTTATCAGCCATTTTGGTTTCAACTCCGAACTATTTTAATCGCATTTATTTAGAAAAGTGTATTTTTCCCCATTACCCCTGATGGCTTCTGAGGTTAGAACCCCTAGTGCTAATATCGTATATTCTCCTAAATTTAACATGTAATGAAGAAAAGTGCATTGATTGAAAAGAATAAAAATCTCTACACGATTGAAATGAATAAAAATCTATACCCAAATCACTCAAGAATATTTATAGTACCTACAGAGTCTTATAAAATTATTTTCGATTCAATCAGTAGATAGTAGCTACTTTGATTTGATTTTCGAATTATTTTAATTGCATTTATCTAGAAAACTTTATTATGCGACGCCAGTATTTAGTTAAACTATCGAATAGAGAATAAAAATCTCTATCAGAATCGCTAAAAAAATACTTATGGCTCAAGATTCTAAACTTCTAGTTAAGATAAAAGTTGGCTGAATATCTAGTCTATACAGATCATATCAACAATAATTTAGGGCCCTTCCGTAGAGAATTTCATTCGTTTTAACGAATTTATAGACGCTAATGAGGCTATCTTGAAACATAATCGAGATATATGTTTAGAGAGTCTGGGACACCTTGTATTGCTAAAGAGTAAAGACATTTACTTTTGTGTTTGTGTCTTATATTTAAAATAATTTCTATTAGTCACGAACTGCAAACTTTGGAAAGACAATAATTATTTTAAATTGTTCTCTGCACGTTTTTGTATACACAAAAAAGTAGGCGTAAGACATTTTATTGTTTAAATAGGCAACTAAATAATTAAATAATATTGTCGTTTGGACTTCTGCACAATCTCATAAATATAGCAACTTAATTTTAAAACTGAAACATCCCCTGGGAAGCCCTATAAAAAAGAGGACGGTGTCGAGTGAAAAGATGATAACCCTTTATAATTTAGGGTCTGTTACTTCTGTCGTCGAGCGTTTATAATTTACAGTATCTATATAGTTCCTAAGAAATTATAAGTTCACTAAAAGGCCGTAAGAATAAACGTTGCCGTCTCTTATTAATCTATGTGGTCGTTGTGTTGTTGAATGTTTCGTTATTGCCAATTTGCGCTAAAAGGTCATCAAAATGTAAATTGATACAAATAGTATGCATGTATTGAAAGCGCATAGTCTAAACTTCAACAATATGTGTGGCGGATATGGCAATACAAAAACAAATATTAATATCTATTTATAAATATGGTTTCAATGTGTGTTTTATTTTGTACAATGGAAGCATCGATAGGTCGTCAGCCATAACAGAGCAGTATGGAACATACTTTACTTGTGCCCTCGATGCTCCTTCGTGTCTTTTCGAAGTAATTATTTCTTGTGCGACTCCCGACGTGTTTAATTCTAGGACCAGACACATGCCAACTGCCAAGGCTGGCCCAATAATGATTGGCAAATATTTGCTTCAATGCCTTCAAGCTTGGCTCAGCTTGACCCAATGTTCCTTGGCGAATTTTGCGTCCAGAACACTAAACCTTAATTATTTTACACTAGATATTAATAACATTATAATTATTAATACCTTTCAATAATCATTTCATCAAACCCTTAGCTATGAAGATTTTGGGTTAGAATTAATTCCAAATAAACGACTATACGGAACGTGAAGTTATAGCTACTAAATGCAAAATCCGTATTCTGAAAATATATTTTTTGAAATTAAATACTTTGTGTGTAATTATATAGTTAAATCATCGACAAATGTGGGACCACGTTCACAGGAGCATTGTCAAATAAGGCGGTTCCTTTGACTCGGACTGGAACCTGGTCAGTATTTGTTGTTCTCTTCGACCAGCCCTCAAATACCTTCCAGCCTTAAATATTTTGCTCGTCTTTTTTAATTGACCAAGATTTATCCAAGAAAATATTATTATTTATTAATTTATAAGAACACAAGCTGAAATAGTAACAAAGTTTAACGTGGCGTGAAATGGACCGGTAAATTCAAATACAATTTACCGAGCACTGTGTTAGTGATGAAAATTACAGGAATGTAATCTCGATCCTAAAGGATCCTAAAGGAGATTTCGGAAGATAAAAAATGCTAGAATGGTAAAATGGGACGAAACGATTGAAAATAAAATTGTATTCTTTTTTATTGCTGTCTGCTGACCAACTTTCGAAGTTCAATTGTTTACGTTTGGACAGTAATTCATTGATGCTGCCGACGACTGATGTCAGGTGTCTATAAATAGAAGGCGTTGTTTTTTAACCAGTGGCGGCATACCAATCGAATTTATTGACCATTTTATTTAAAATGGCTTCACACACAGTTGAGATGAAACAATCGGTGTAATTTTATTATTTAAATTAGAATGTAGAATAATGTTGCAAATATGCTATATAATTATGGGAAAGTTGATTGTTCAGATGTTTCACTGTAGAATAATTGACAATTTAGCCGCCGCGATAGTGGAAGAATCGGGCTTGAACATCGACAGTGACATTGTTTGAATAATACAGTTTTCTAATATTGCATTGTAACATCAACTATGAGTGTTAAATATATAATAGCAAACTATAGCTATCCACTTGTATATTTATAACCTTCCGTTCTGATTCTGTAACGAAACTATTGAAGACCGTGCACATCTATTAAGCACGACCAGCACAGCAGAGTTCGTGAAGGGTACCTATGTTATTTAATGGAATAGCGCACATTAGACCAACACCTGTAACTAGCAGCCAGCGACGACCGTCAATCGGTTGTCTGCAATTTCTGTCTAGCCATGCTGGATGATCTGGTGTGCTGCTAGGGGTGTGTCGTTTTCTATAATTAGTTTACATTGCTATAACAACCCCATATCACGAAACTTGCAGATTTGTGAAGGTTTGTGCTGATTTATGCCGGTCTAGTGTGCAGGTTGTACGTTTATGCTGTGCTGGTCCATGCATGGACACGAGTGCGGGGTCTTTTAATGTTAAATATATTGTTGTAATAGGTATGCGTTTAATTGGATAATCATTTATTTTGCAAGAGTGTGTTAATGTACTTCTAGTGACGCTACTGACCAAATAATTATATTTAAATAGTATAGAAACCAACATAGAAAAAATATAAATAGAGTTTATCAAATTGTTATCTTTGTACATATTACAGTAATTTAATGTGAGAATTTGTTCATAATGTCAAGTGTAAAGATGTTTGGTATTGAATTTGATTTATTACTTTTTGATTATTAGTCACATTTGTTTAAAATTTATTTATCTCAAAATACGTATATACGCTACTTTAATACAGAAATAAAATTTAAATATAAATATATACGTTTGATCATTTATTGTGCACAAATCGATTTTTTACATCTAAAAATGCATATATTTCTTAAAACTATTGCATTTATTATCTTTCGTTTTATTTCATATTTTTAAACCCACCAACGTAGAGCATAAAAAATAGCAAAATAATAAAACTGGCAACAATACTATCAATAAAATATGTACCTAAATAATATATTGGGGGTTATAAATGAAGCATATTTCTAAAGCGCTAGAAAACTGCGTATATGTGTTGAAAAAAAGCTTTGTTTGGAAGTATTTTAAAACTTTATACCATTAAATGTAAAAAAAAATAAATAAAAATATATGTGTTAGTAGTTCGTTTTCAACTTCAAAAAGTCTTTAGAGATGAAACTTGTATATTATTGATATTAATATTGCACGAGAATGTAAGTTAATTGTAAAAATAACATAATCATTGGTTCGGTCATCTTTTTATGTGCATTTTTTTAATATTAATCAGTTCGACCTTGTGTCTTATTGTGTTTGGAGTTGTCAAGGTTATTTCATGCAGGAGGATCCCGCAGGCCTCGTATTATATTAAATTTGCATAATTACATTGGCGCCGTTTTGATCAAATGCATTAATCTATTTAGTGATTTAATTACATTAAATGCATTCAATTCTAGTGTGCACAACCATTATTAAGTATAGCTTTTTATAAATCACATTTCGAATAACAATTAATAATAACTGTTCCAGCTCTCACCCTGTACACAATTCGACTGGACAATACTTCTAAAATTTTATTATTGAAATTTAACAGTACACAAACTCGCTGGTACATAGTAATTTATTTTTTGTTATCAGTATCTCGAATACTGCTTGTTGAAATTTATACAATTTATGGAGAAATATTATCAATTTTCTTTACAATTATCATCATCTACCTTGCATTTTTTTGCATACTTAACTGACCTCTCATAAAATGAATGAATGTTATGAGGTTTGTCAAGCATGCAGAAAAAAATTGCAAAACAGACGACAATAATTTATTGTAAATAATTAATACTTCTCTATAAACTGCACAAATTTAATCTGACAGTGTTGAGCTGTATTCGAAATACTGAACAAAAAAATAATTCAAAAAAATCAGATTAATCTGCCACCGATTTTCTGTTTTCTACCACGTTGTCTGGTAAATTCAATAATAAAATTTTAGTAGTGCTGTCTAATAGATTTTTGTACGGATGTGTAGCTTTTAATACTTTCCTGTCAGTTTAATTTTTTTACGAACTTTTAGTTTCTCTTGCTAGTTAGGATCAAATATTATTATCCAATTTTGACTCACTTCCACATATCCGTTCGACTTCAAACTTTTCACACATGTGTAGCTCCAAAGATAACACAATATTTTTTGTAAGGACCTAATTTTCATAACCAGTTCCTTGGTGGAAAGTTCCGTAACTATTTCGTCTTTTACCATGCGAAATACAATTTTTTCATGTTTTTGAAAAAAAAAACTTGTTTTAAGTTTAACCAGAAACGTATTTTAATGAATTTTAGTTAAAAAATAAATAAATACAGTAAGTTACTCTTAAACTGTGTATAAATATGAAGACAGCTACATATAAATTTGGACAGCTGACTAAGATGGGTAGAATATAGCTGACAGTGGACATTGCGTCATTTCCGCGACACATCCCTACTAATATTATAAATGTGAATGTAAGTTTGTTTGTTTCGCTGTCACGCCAAAACTACTCAACCGATTATCATGAAACTTAAACAAATTATAAATTATAAATTCGAGCGAACGGACGAAGTGAGTGAGTGAGTAATGAAACAACTAATTATTATAAACTCGGGCAAACGAACGGAGTGAGTGAGTAATGAAAGAATCCTAACTATTAAAATCGTGGGCGGAGCCTCGGGGAGCGGCTAGTAAAATATATCCGAAAAACCCGTATAATGAAACCAAATTACAGACAGTGGTGGTTCGGTTAAATTTTTATATATTAGTGCATAAGTAAATCATATTTAAGTTAACCACGTTCTGTTATTGAATTTTTTTAAAATCATATTTATTAGATATTTGTATGGAGAACGTGAAAGAAAAATTTGTAGCCGATTTAGTAGTTTCATAATGTAAATAAATTTAATTGCCTTAAGTAAGAAATTAATTAGCATAATTAAACAGTAAATATTCCTGCACACTTTTATCCAAACGGCTAAAAATAACGATGCATATGTATGTAGGCAGAAACTGGTTGAGTCGGTCACACGACTTCGCTCACAAGATCACCAGACCACCTTCTACCTGTTTAAGCCCATTGGTCTCTATGTAAGGGATAGTGAACGGCGGTAAATTTGTGTTAGACCATGCTGTGCAACGCTATATTCATATTAATTTTTAACCCGTAGAATACTATAAATTCAAAGCTTAAAGAGGGAGTCGTACACCTATACTTCACAATTTAATGTAACCGGCGTAGTTTTTATGCATGGGACGTTAATTAACTCCTCAAATTTTGATACCTTACTATAGTAATATCATATACATAAAGCAGTTATTCATTTACTGGAATTTGATATTTGATGCTATGGCATCTGATGACAGAAAATGAAAGTACATATAAAAAACCCGGGTCGCAGTGCCAAAACCCTGCCGACAATATAGTGTATTTGCTTGTATAGGGCCGTGTGGTTTTATACTTTTATTATGTGAAATTAAGTTTGTTTTTGGGCAAAATAAAAAATTTAACCCCTTAATACACCCCTTAAAATAACATTTTTTTCTTAATTGTAATATTATTATCAATCTAACGTCTACACCGAATTAAATACACCCTTCAATAAATAAGTCACTATCTGCAAACTAGTGTTTTCATAAAATTTATAAATCCGGTCCTGTCGGGCCGATTTTATTAAAATTGTGGGGACACTTTTTAATCACTACCAAAGGGTTAAATTTCAATTTTGAAACGTACGGAGAATTGTTTCGGTATTTTGGGGCCCAAAAACAGTTTTCAACCCCTAAAAACTATCCTTAAAATAGCCCGATTAGGCCCATTTTAAATAGGCTTCTTGCGGTGGTGGATTTCAACACGTGGCCCAAATTTCGTTGAAATCAATTAACTCTTTCGAAAGTTATCGCGCGTACACATATATATATATATATATATATATATATATATATATATAAATATATATATATATATATATATGTAAATATATATATATATATATATATAAATATATATACATATATATATAAACATTTTTAAAAATGGTGCCAAAGTGTTTAGGAGGTTATGAAACGTCGAGAAATTTTGGTCCGACCCCTAGGTCCCGCCATCCGACCGACGCCAATAGTGTATGTTGTCATATGGCAAATACACTAAAAATAATTTTTCTCAATTGATTTTCAATAAATTACTGACAGAGCAACTGCGATAAAAATTACACTTTTTCTTTGTACTGTTTTGTATATTGCTTTTTACTATGTAAATTTTGCCATGGGCTAGGTGGAAGACCAACGAAAGTTGAACCATGCCTTTTGTGCGTTTTATATGTACAATAAACGTTTATTATTATTATTATTATTATTATTATTATATAGTAGAATGTGATTACCATGCCTCTATGTTAAATCTCTACAACCAGGTATAATAATTTAAATTTCCCGCTTAAACTATCATCCAAAAGTTTTCTCACCTTCAGTACGTCCTGTCACTTCTAAGGAAGCGCTCAAAGTAGCGTTTCTCACAGAGTGGGGATGGGATTAGTTACTTATTATAAGCGCTATTAATATTATGTTATCAAAGGGTATATGAAAATGCTATGATGAGCTTATGATTGATAAAGGGGTAGCCAAAAATAGTGAAGAAAACGGTATGTAATACTTGAATGTTCTCCAACACGAAAACAAATAAAATCACCAGGTGATGATGGCGTTATCGGTAATCTGAGCAACAGGACATCTAGGTAAACGAGGAAACATTTAAAACAGTCAATTCACGCATTTCAAAGAGGACCCAAGTAGGTGTATTTTCGATTCATCAGTTTTTGGTGAATTAACTTCTTTACCTAGGAAGTGACAGGGAAAGGATATCATATCGCCGTGGAATTGCTTTCGTGTTGCCTTGTATGCGAACAGCCTAAGAGGTCTCAAGCGTTGCGCTATCCATTAATTAAAGATCAGTGTCTTAGCCTTGAATTCGTCGTTTTGCGATGCTACTTCCAAGTGGAAAGTGAATCTGACAAACTACTCTATATTTAAAAAAAAAAAATGGACAGATTATTATAGATATTGAACGGACGGTCGACATTTTGAAAAACTTATGCGAATTCGAACCGTTTAACGTTTGCGTTGAATATTTAACACTAACGGTGTAAACATGGCGATGAAACATAAGTCTAATATTAATTCTGTTAATGTCAATTTATCACATTAGATATAGATTTTGCTTTCACTTCTGTAGGGTGTACATTATCACTGATTTTTAGACGTTTAGACAGTTCGACTATAACCGGCCGAACTGTAGAATTTTATTTTGTTTGAAATATCGCAACAGAAACTTTTCTATAAACGGTATTCATTCTGTTGTTTTATTTTGTTTTTCTTTTCTTTTTTTTTTTGTTAAACGAAAACAAAACTTTGTTTTTGAATCATTAATTATGTTGATCTTTGCACTGCAGTCGAATATTTTTGCATGCAATGTAGGAAATACACAAATATGTATATATGTATTAGTTCCGTCAATAACGCCAAAATGATAACCATCATGTGTGCAGTTCAAATAACCATAATTTCCATTTTTTATTACTTATTGTTAGCACAGACAGAGTAATGCTGACATTGAATTTATACCCACATATTTTTGTCATTTCGTTTGACACGGTAAACAGTAGAAGAACACTCTATTTTCGTAATGCAAAACGGTGTATGTCAAATTTTCAGTACAATAATTATTAATAGTATTTAATAACTTTAGTCGGTTTAAATATCGCGCACACTATACCAGCACGAATCAGGAAAGCATGTTCGCGAACATGCAACTAGCAACGACCGTCAGTCGGGCACGGGCAATTTCTGTCTAACCGTGCTGGACCGATCTAGTGTGCTAGTGATGTGTCGTTTTCATTAATCAATTCTCATTAAGGCTGTCGGAACGCTCTGAATTTAAGCCAAAAATAGAGCTTCGGCAGTCAACTGATTGTAGACTTATTCGACAACATTCTGCAAACATTTTTCTCTATAAAGAAGATAAAGGACAAATATAGGTCTCTAATGGACTACTTTTGTAATTTATGTACGATTTACTAGAAAAAAGTTGTCATTAATTATGCCAAAAAAATACACGTTTTCAATGTCACACTACGACCTTATTCGAACTTATTTCATAAAATTGTTCCATCACAAACCTAAAGTGACTCTTCCTTTTTCGGAAAAGTTTTTTAAATCTTCAAAATATTTCCAAAGATCAGAGTAATCAATTGACAGCGACACCCTTGCAATAGCATCTTTTAGCCTTGTAGTGTCGCACCAGCCAAAAATTGAAACGTGCGAATGATTTGAGCCAGACAGAGGTAAAGAAGGTCACACCCACAATATGTCTTTTGCCACCTCGCCTCTTACCGCTGTGACTTAGCACAAACTGTGTATAAGTGATCCAACACTGTTAATAGGATGAATCCATAACCTTCTTTTTTTGGCTTCCTCCTCTTCACTCAACATTGTCAAAATAAAAAAATCTGCCAATGGACGACATACATCCATGTTGCACACCTCAGTATTTAAAAATTGCAAAATATCCGCCGCACCGCGGAGTCTGCACCAGAAATTGCTGGTCCGTGCAGGTGTAGTGTGCGAAATCATGCAGGCTGCAGGTGCGTGCTGTGCTGGTATAATGTGCGTAATCTTTCTTCATTTTTGTTGCGATAATAAGAAAGAGCACCGTGGAGTGTCGATCACATGAATCTAGGTATTTTCTTTCTATACACGGGCTGGACGTCTCAAACTAATCCACTAATTGCTTTAAGGAAAAGGAGCTAAGAGGTTTTGGAATCGAATTAACTTCAAATTGGCTAACGAAAATTTAGACAATTCTCAGTTCAAATGTTCTAACTACAATCCGGAAAATTTTCAGTAACAGGAAATAAAAAAAATTATTTAAAAAGAGGTTTATTCCCTTTTCTTCCTTGCGTCTACCCATGATTAGAGATAATAAAATTAGCATATATTGAAATAAATTCGGAATGAGTTATTTTTTCTTGTGCCATCAGATATATACAGGTAGCCAGTGCATGAAAAGTACAAGTGAAGAACTCCATATAATCGGTACCTACTATCGTTTCGCTATTAAAACATCAGCAAGAGGTTAACTTTTGATTTAGTTTTAGTATATATACCAAGACGCTAATGACTTCAGTTGTTGATCGTCTATAATCTACAATTCTATCTTATCTTGGATTATTTATTTATTTATTTGTATCGTTCTTTTGATGGTTAGAATCTACAATACGAATAGATTATAAAACCAGTTTTTTTCAGGTGGAAGCTTCTGTAATAAAAAAATTCCCAGAAATGTGTATTTTTCAATTTAATTTTAAACGGAAGTCTCGCGAATTGTGGCCAGCCAATCACAATTAACTATATCCCGCTTTATTATCACATTGGAAACAATCTCCTAACTACCGTTTTTCTGTTTTATTCTTTTACGTGGATGATATGGGATGCTCGACGACCCAGTGTAAAACGTAGCGTGTTGAATGATGGTTGACAGAATGATTGGGATAATGATTATTAGATAATTGCATGGGTTTTTCTATAAGCCCAAAAATGCTGGACCATGTAGACTGCTATGTAATCAAGCTTAAAAAATATACTTAAAATGTAAAGCAGTCAATTGCTTGTCGATTCCATGTTGACTGCTTTTTTTGTTTGAATATCGTGACCGATTATAGCACTTTGTGCTGGTGGCTCATTCTACGGCGTGTCCGTGTGGCGTTTATACGGATTATGTGTTATTATTACACTTATAGCAAAGTGTGTGTTCCACTGATCTCTAATCAATTGATTGTGAATTATGGTCATCGTGTGAAATCAATTAAATTGGTTTCACCCAATAAAACGGCGATGCACAACACTTAAGCGGTTTAATGAGACCACAATTCAGACGCATAAAGTCCTTTCTACTGTGGCTGAAACATTGGAATTGATTGATATTTTAAGCACGGACATTTTTAGATTGGCTGGCGTTTTCTATCGTATCGTGCATTCGCTGCATTGCGCTAAAGTGCTCATAAGATTCTCCCTTGTTCATCGTGTTTGGTGCTGCAGTTCTGAAGTGGGTTATGCCGGTGTTTCAGAGCTTTGTTGGCATTGTTAGAACAACGTGTTTGTTGGTCGAATTCTCAGACTATTTGAACTGCGATCTAGGTCTAGAGTCAATACTCTCAGGAATGGTTATCCCCCCTCCACAAGTAAATTTGTATTAGCGTAATGTTTTGAAAACAACCTAGAGCGCACAGTCGGAACTTATTTTAGAGTAATAAATCGATTTGTTTGGAAACAGAATTCTAACCACAATTAACAATACTAATCATCGGATTATACCCTGATGATACTAATTTGCTTTATTATGAGAAAGACTGGATGTTAAGATGTATATAGAGTAACTGATAGATAACTTATTCCGCCGTGAAAGTCAAAAGTTTTGAGTTTAAGTCCCGACGGTGATAGTGTTTGATAATAAATTTTTCCAATGTAGCTTTGTACCAATGGGTGGTTTTTAACAATTGGATCAATCTATAGCTGTCCATTGTTACGAATAGTTCAGTTTGAAGAGAAGTAGGCGCGAAACGTAATATAGATGGCAGCAGGTATATAGCCACCTAAGTTATGATTGGTTTTCATAGAAAAAGGTCCATCATGGCATTTTTTCACTCATTGTAGCATGAAATCTCTTCTTTTTCATGTAACAGACCCTTTGGAAATACAAAACCATTATGATTTAATTTTCAACATTGGTAAACACAGCACATGGGACTTTTCAGAGATTTATTATCTATACTAATATATAAAATTCTTTATGTGCAATTTAAATAGTAACACAACTAGCCATTTTTTATTTGATATAGAAAAAGTTCTTGATGAAATGATAACTGAAAGGTATTAATATTTATAGTGTTAACACCTACTGTAAAATAATTGAGTGGGAGTATCCTTCACCAAGGAACGTTAGCCCAGGCTTGACCAATGTGTAGCCAGCTTATGCCGCTGATGCTTCATTGAAGTAGGCGAAGACAAACATTGGAAGCAAATATTTGGCATGTGCGGTGTCTTAGGACGTCAGACGCTGTATAGAAACTTGCCAACTATCCGCTATCATATAATTAGCGATCAGTGGAATGAATACAGTCGAACATATAATATTAATATAACGTCATCGCCAGTTATAAACATCGGTGTCAAGGCTAGAAACGCACGCCACACACACAGACCGCATTACATATGCAGCACGGTGCGGTGCTGCTTCACGGTCTGCAAACTCTTAACGAATAAAAATGCACGTACAATATATTATGAAGTCTACTTGGCGAAGGCGGTGCGCGTGTAAAACGATGCGTCCTCAGGTAAAGGTGAGTGCATTTTACACGCGCTCACAACCGGATGTGCAATTTCAAAGCGTTTCGATAACAACGTATGAGGCGCCATAACAATGTACTTATAAACAAAAACTTCTTTAGCATCCCAAGATACGCGCGGCGGCCGGCGCTAGTGTTGATTGTAGCGAATCTTAGGCCAGAGCTGCACGTAGAGTTGTCGCTTGTAACGAACGGCCGGCTTTATGCGATCGTGACATTTACAATAACACTTAGCAACTTGTTTACTGACAACTTAAATAATTGTATAAATGATCATAAAAATTCGTGCTCATGCATTATTCCTATATTGCTCTATTAATAAATCTATCGTTTTATGACTTTATTTGTTAAATTCTTATTGAATTAACACATTGCTTACTTTTCTAGAAACACAAGAATTGAAGAAGAAGAAGTTGAAACTCACTGTGCGTTGTTTTTTGTAATAAAACTCTATAGTTTTCAAATACAGTGTAAACTCTATATGGCGACGCTGAAGGGTCTGCGCATTTTCTGGCGTTATAGAGAGTTGTCGTTAGATGGAGAGAAAGAAAAATAAATAATGTTTTACTATTATAGTATTATTAAAAAATAACGCATAAAATTTACAAACTTCACTATTAACACAAATAACAACGCTTATTGCGTAAATTAGAGTGGGTGTGATGCTACATAGAGTGTATCATTGTATGGACAGCAAGGCAAACCAACCAAAGTCGAGTAATTTCGACGTTAAATCGAGTGATGTTATATGGAGTTTACACCGTATTTATAAACAGTACCTAGATTGTATATCTAGTGCCGGTAATACCATTCGTACACCTCTTAAAATAGCTGCTTTTCACTTCATTTTCAAAAGATTTGACAGTTCACATTTGAGCAAACGTCATTTTTAATAAAAAAGCATCTGATAAACAAATGGAATTGGTATAGCCCGATCAGTTTTGTTTTACGTTAGTGCCTTAGTCCGGAATGAGTCGTTACGTGCCTGTATACGCATGTAAAGTAGCTATTTTGTAGGAAGTAGGCCAAAAATTTCTTTATGGATTTCAAGCTGAAACATCACATTAAAAAAATGTCTGTTTGTGTATAGCCTGGAAATTACCGCAACAGTTTTGCTAAAATTATTATTAATACTATTAGCTTAAAGTCCATCTTAAATTTTAAGGTACAAATCATTATTTAGCTCATCAGTGTTGCATCTTTAACCAAAGTCTCAGTAAGGCATTAGTTTAATTGATCGAACATGTAGTTCACTAGATTTGTGTGATTTTATAAAAAATAAATCGTAAGTAGTATTAATGAAACATTATTTAAACAAGGGTTTTCGCATCCTACGTGAAAACAACTTCTGCGCCTACTGTTTCGCGGAATTCTAGCAATTTTCCATCCCTTCCGCACAGACGTTCTTTGGTTGGGCACGCAGTAAATAGTCGTCGGAAAAAATGCACGTCAAAGCCAGACCTTAATAGTTAATATAAGCGAAATTATGCAACCGTTTTCCAATTTCCTTTCTTTATTAATTGATTATCGATAGTCAGTTGTGTATGCGTCAGTGACGGTTGATGGATCATGTGATTGGATCATTGTTGTAACACAGACATTGTTATAATGTACATTTATAATGAGTCTGATGTAGTCTCTACACATCAAATCAGTATAATTAACGATACAGTTAAACCTATTTGGTTTGCAATGCGTTTGCGTATTATCTGATTTGTGGCGCTTTCGTCTTCGTCTAGTGCGCTAATTGAATTTGTAAATTCACTAGTTTTTGTTCGTAGCTTCGCTCTCGTGACTGTCCGATTTTGTCTGCAGATTTGTTCGACTTAACACCGGTTGTTCTATCTTAAACCGAGCGTACCGGAATGAATACTTCCTCATGCCACATTTTTAAAATGTAGCCTTGCTCGTTTTATTAATATTTGTATTATTTTTTGCGTTGATCATTATATTCATATATGTTTTTCTTTTTCAGGTAAGTGGATACAACCTCTAGAAAAATATACAATTATTCTTCTGTAAGTTCTGTTTTTTGATATTTTTTTGTAATTAACAGTAGGTAATAATAAAGCATTAATAGTGAGTAACACAGCCAGATTTTTTTTGAGACTACCAATAGCTAGGATTATTTGCGCCTAGTACATAGGTACATACAATTCGGTTAATGTATACACTTAACATTTCTCAGATTAGAAACTTGCAGGGTATATCAATTTTTGCAATTTAAATCAATATTTGAAAATTATTTATTTAACATATACAACGACGTTTCGGTCACAATGTCAACGTCTTTAGGTTATTTAACAATTAATGCATATATTTTATGAAAAATTGTGGCATTTCAATTATAGCCTGAAGATGGTTAATCTTCAGGCTGTAATTTTTCATAAAATATATAAATTAATTGTTAATATAACCTAAAGATGTTAACACTGTGACCTAAACGTCGTTGTATAAGTTAAATAAATAATTTACAAATTAGGATTTGCTTAGCTTTCATAGAAAATATATACATTTTGAAGTCAAAGCTGTAAAATTTTTTTGTTTTTCTTACGAAATTTAAGACACGTCAAATATGGCGACAAAAATGCTATTTTTTATTTAAAATGAATCATGAATAATCCAGCAATAATTTTTAAGTAAAATTTTTATTTATAAATAAAGTTACATTGTGCATTCAAAAATGCTATGACGTAACTTTTATTTATAATTTTTTTCCTCGAACGAAGTCTAAATGATCGTAACAATTATACAGCATTCTTTAAAAAAGTAAAACCCTGCAGAAAACTAACTTGCAATATTTTTATGCAAGTTTTAGCCCAGGAATTATAATCTCGGACCTGAAATAAATTTTAAAGAAGTTTAAAGTATCAGTTAAGTGTTCTGCTGAATAACTATTACAAAAAACCCCATGCTTGCAATGTTAGTAGAATGTTATAGGTTGGGTGTTAACATTGTTGAAAGTGCGAGACGGGAAGAGGGCGGGGAATTTGGCTTGTGACATCACATGAAACCTTTTTCCCAACTCTCAAACGTAATTGAAAAATCAAGCCAAGGGTTTGAAATGACGTAAGCAATCGATTCAACCAATCATAAACCTTTTACGCCCAACCTTATAGTAACTCTACTGATCAGAAAAGTAGCACTATAAACAAATTTTCCGTTCCTTGTTACTTCCAGTGCGTTCTAGAGTAAAAATGGTTATTATTGAAAGTAAAGAGAATATAATTCTCTGTGAATTTTGTTTAATATTTTTTTTTTGTGAAATCGATATTTTGGCGTTAAAATCGTAGTGATACATGATAACGAAACTTGTGCAAATCATTAGATGATTTTTAGTGGTTCTTCACAACACTTGTCTGATATCATTCTGTCAGGATCTTATTCTTAATGAACCCTGTATACCGTCATAAAAATGCAGTTTTGCATATAAAACGAAAGGACATGCGTTTTGCTGTTCTCTGACAGCGCTGACCCAGAAAGAGCACTTGATAAATTGCAGACAGTTATTTATGTTTTCATTTTTTTAAATGTACTTTTTGTTATAAATACATTCTATCACAAGTTTAGGTGTTGATATGAATTAATTAAAAATGTTTGTTTAAGTAGTGATTTATTGTTGAGTGATTGGAACTGTGTCAGGATTAATTTTATATCTGATTATTATTTCTCTAATGACCTTTTCTCTGGTACAAGTTAGGTGTCTACAAGATATCTGACATCGAATTCGATTTGAATACTATTGTCATATTATATCATGTCGCTAGGGATTGTAGCGTCGCCAAACAATACGTCGTTTCAGAAAATCAATTTTTATATATACGGCAGGAATCGTGACAAGCTAACCCGCACATCTAGACTACGATAAAAGTCTATTTTTTCGTTGCAATGAAATGAGATAAAATCTCGCAGGTCACGTTCTTTGAGCTATTTTCCTACTGCATGAGTATTGCAAACGACGAAATTGGTTCGCCGAAGAGAATTTTAAATTTAAATAAAATCGAATAAATAAAGATACTAATAAAAAATAAATTTCAATTTTCATCAATTCTATTATAATATCACAATGAGATTTCAAAGGGCAACACGTTTTGAAACGCTTTATTACTGCGCCAATTTGTAAATGAAGCATAGAAAAAGCGATACATACATACTTTTTATTCAGCAGCTCTATCATTTCAAGTTGGTGGCTTTTCAAGTTGGGCCTCTATTTAAGATTTTATCAAAGCGTACCTTAATACGCTTGATCGCGGTTGCCTCATCAATGCAGCCTAAAATAAACTACGGGGCTTATTGATGAGTTCATATCCCTGTGAACCAGCTGTATCGCTGTTGCAACGGCAAGCGATGTAACTTGATCTAGTGTGAAATGCTTGTAAGATGAAGCTGCGATTTAGTCTTCAGGGCATCACACGTGGCGACCTTCACACTCTTTTGTCATTTTATTTCAGTGACCAAAAGGCAAAAGCACTTATCTCAAGTTGCTGGTACATAATAAGCTTAATGGCGATTCGCTTTGTATACTGATTCTGTTCTCCATTGAAGAGATAGCACTGTCGATCTAGATAAAATGATCTAAATCGTTTTTTTAATTATTCACCCAGGTAACCATTTTTCCGACCCGACTTCACCCGGGTAGGTTTCAAGATTACTAATAACTAAGGTTGGGCGTTAGCATTGTTGAAGCTGTGACTAGGCGAAACGCGAGAGAGGGCGGGGGAAGTAAGTTTGTAGAGTCTTTTTCCAAATAGTTGCATAACCAAGTCATGGTAATCGATGACGTTAGCAATCGACTCGACCAATCACAAGCGTGACCATGTTTATAGCCTCTTACGCCCAGCCTTCTAGTATTCTAGTAATCTTGGGTAGATTTTGGTTTGGCAACGAAACAAACAAAAACAACAAATCGTGTTACGTGGCCATGCTTATAATCTCAGAAACTACTGAACCGTTTTGAAAAAGTATTTCATTGGTTTTACTGTGCCAGAACAGTCTAAACTGTGGCAAAGATGTTTTCATTCTATTAGTTACTAAATTCTAATCCTAGAACTGGTAAAATTATTATCAATTGAATTTTCAATTTGTTATCAGAAAAATAAAATATGAACTGTGAATGTTGGTGTCCTTAAAAAAATGTATAATCTCTCGAAAGTGCCGACTCTCTCAAGCAATACATTTTTTCCTGCGTGTCTATACAATTGCATATAACGTTTCGCTATATGCGATACCAATGTTACCATGTTCTCGACAATAATGTGATTCAAGTGTTTTTTTTTTTGATAGTCTGCATACATAATCTTATACAAGCGATGATAAATTTGTAGAGTTTGTTTGTTTTTTTGTAATTGATGTTCTCATTGAGAGCGTAGCGTGGGTGTGACAAACAAAACACATCACAGACAACCTGTGTGTCGACTTTGTTGAACTGTCAAATGGCGTCATGCTGCAAATTTTGCCGTTACGCAATATGCTGTATTGTGAACAGTGCATTTAGACGGAGAGATGTCGTTGGGGTAGACAAAAAGGCAGTCACAATTATTGTTTTTATTCTGTCGGATCATAGGATACTCATGTCACTTCCGGTTTTTTTTGTGATTATCTTCTTATGCCATCGACTACATAAATAGAATTGACGTCAAAATGTTGGTATCAACGAGTACTTTCATATCATCATGGGGTGCCAAAGTTCATCCTACCGCAACTCCTTGGCAGTCATAATTTTTAAATTTTTGGCAGAATAAAACCAATAATAACTGAGCTTCCTATTTGTTTGCGCCATGCTACCTCCACAGACATACATACATACATAGGATTTTCGATGATTGACTCTGGGACTAAAATAGTGAAAGTGGCGGCTTTATAATTAAATAAGTTGACAAAATAAATATTAATTGCAACCGATTTAAAAAAAAAATTATAATGAACCTCACCCTTATAAGCTCACATAAGAAGTTTAACTTCTTTAGTTTTTAATATTATTCCCAAGTTGAATTTTTTTTATGTGAAACGAATTAATAATATTTATACATATTTAGCACCACACTATAAACTTCTGTCCTTGTCAGTTTCATGTAATTCAGTTCTGCTTCCTTTCGATTTCTTACTTTTTTCAAATAGATACGTAAAGAAGTTAAACTTCAGAAATACAATTATTTTATTCGATAATAATTCAAGGTCATATTCATTTTTTGAAGGTCATTAACTGCCACGGTTCTCATATATTTACGACGAAAATAGTAGTGCTACGTTTATTTTACTTTATGCAACTTTTGTTTTACTTTACGCACTAGTGCGAAATTTTTACTGCCGCTATACAGACATGAAAGGTATCTATTTTATAGGGAATGGGGGTAAATAAATAATTTTCAAAGCTCCCCATCAAATCATTATTGTTTGATTGGGAATTTTGTTAATTATTTCAAATGCCTTGATTAAATTAGATCATAGTTACATTTATGTTAGTGGAATAACATATCAATTATTTGTCACAAACAACATAACTATATACTTGGTTGGTATGCGTACCTATGATGTCACATTAACCAGTTAGACCCATGACATCATCATCCGTGTAAAAGAGACAAAATAGATCGCTTCAAGGTGGTTTTGGTATTATTTCAATGAATTAATATTCATAAGTGCTGTAATTATTTTCACTTTTATTTTTATCTGTTTTTAACCATTCCATACACGAGTTGTTCAAAAAAATAAATTATTTGTATCGTTATTCTATTATTATTAGTTTTTCAGTTGAACTATATATTTTTACTAAGACGGGAGAACGCGTCTTTAAATTTCTGTCTGTACTAACATAATTGAAAAACGGCTGGGCGATTTTGAAGAAACTCAATGTCAACTGATGTTATCTGTCGCAGGGACATCGTAAAATCCGGAATAATATAATAAATCTGGATGAATTATTATCTTACGGATTATTGTCAGCGTTGGTTTAAACTTACAGTATTACTAGGAGATTTTAGGAATGCATATTACGTTACTGGGAAGCTTTGAGGAAATTGTAAGATTATATATTTTTGACAATATTATTTCATATATTAGGTTTGTTAAAATAATATTCCTGAAACCTCAGTTTAGGAAATCTTGTGAATACCGCTTTCGTTCAACGCCTGCAAGAGAAACACTGGGTGTGACGCGTGCTTTGAGTGATTAAAAGAATTATCCAAAAAAATGTGTAAATTTGGTGCCAATCGGATTAGTGATTTTGAAGATGCACTGACATCTGACGCAGTTGTGTATTTTTTTTTGTTTATTTAGTATCATATTATGAATTTCTGACAACCACCACTGAAATTTTTCACCTTAAAAATTATTTCGAAAAATGATCTTAGAGCATGGAAGGTTTTTATACCGATTTGTTAACTTGTCGGATAAGTTGTAGAAAAGGTTAGGAATTTTGCTGTAAACAAATTATTTATTTTTATGCACAAAAAAGCGATAAAAGTTGTATAATTATTACTAATACGAAATAAACACCATTTGCGTGAGATTTAATTTATACGAAATATTAGCTTCTGTATTTTGGTATTATATAACTAAATGATGCAATTTTTTCATCAGTGGATTTGCATATTATACGTAATTATTTGGTTAACTATATAATTATAAACAAAATTGACTGTAATTACAGACTTCTGCAATACAATTGTTCAATCCGATTGTAGGTGCGATTTGTAATAAATACCCGGGAAGTAAAAATATTCTATTATTTCTTTAGCTGGTACTAATGGTAAAAAACGAAATCTTGGTCTTGTTCCATTAAAATGCGTCAAATTACGGCCTGATCAGAACGTGACCGCAAACCTACGATAAAATATTTAAATACTTAGTGATAGTCCTTTGTCGAAAAGCAACGTCCTTGTTTGAGTGACTCGTTTTATAAAATGTCTTTGCTTATGATTTCAGTTGTCGATCATCAATAATAATCTATCTATTGGTCTGTCTATTTATACTATGCTATCAATTTACTCTGTATAAAAATGTGTCGGTATCTGCACTGCCATTTTCCTGAGATCGACATGTCGGATGTGTTTTTCGCATCCGGCAGCCATCGCTGTCCGATCAGCAGGAATACCGGCAACCCACAAGCATGCGCACTGCGACTTACGCAATCCTACAAGGAATTGGGATACGGGTATAGCGAATCGTTTTTACAACAATTCGTTCAAAATGAACGAAATTGTCAGCACATGTGTCGTGACTTGATCCAGTTACGACCTTTGTTGTAATGTTAAGGATGGATAAAAAACATCAATTTTTAAACGACATGCATATTTTTAGTTTTTTGTTTGTTCAGCCATAACTTCTCGGGGGCTATGATTTAAATAACTTCGATGCCGTTGAGTTCTAAATGCTTACGAAATGATGGTCCCATATAAAGTTGTTTTTTTTAAATTGGCTAAGTAGTTTCTGATCGACTACAAAAAAGGAGGTTTTTATCATATCTCTTGCATTTGTGAACCGATTTTGATTATTCTCTTCCAGTTTAATTACCTTTGGAGTAATCCCGCATAAATTTTAGTTAATTCGTGCCAGCGGTTTTTTTTTTAGTTTTCAAATATAGAAAAAGAAGTCGGTTAATAACGTGCAAACTAAGTATTGCAAAGCCAGTAAAAAGTTAAAAAAATGAATCCCCTTCAACAAAATCCTTTTAAAATAAAAAATGAAGTGTACATAGACATATGACATACACACTCAACGCGTACTGATTTAAAGTATAGTGTACTTTTTATCCGGCTACGCTCGAATTTCATTCAAAATGTATATTAACGCGAGCTATAGGCTAAAGAATAGTAAAAAAAGCTGTGCGTCGTTCCGTGAGTACACTACGGCGCTATGCTCCTTACGCATTTTATATTAATTAACGACCTTAAAACAGGTATACAAAATGCACCCCTTAACATCGGTTTGAATGCATTGAGTATATCAGCGATGTACTGTATGCGCAATGTTTCTACTTTCTATAGTTCTGTCCTCCTCTTAACTATGATCTGAATTCAAATACGTAATCGCAATTTTGTTTCGTGACGCTCATTTGCTCGTTTTTTCGGTATTCACTGTCAGTCCTGATAGAGAGAAGGCGACAAAAATGCCTTGCAAATCCCAAATGGAAGAAACACAGTTTTTTTTATAGTTTTGAGTCTCTTTCCTGAAATCCGGCTTGTCGAGTAGGAGTCTGGCGCGTTGCGTTGAGCGGCTACAGCGTTTTGCCCAAATTTGTCTGATTGTGAGTGGTTTCAAAAAACATCTACAAAATGGAAGAAAATTACTGAAGGCCATCTAGGCAACTCCCTAATCGGGGGAAAAATATTTTCTTCCCTTTCGGAGTTACAAGGCATTTATGTCGCCATCTCTCTATGAGATCTGCGTTAAGATGCGTAACTTCAATAAATAAAAAAAAATTATAATGAGAGTTTTTAATAATATTCCTAAGTTTAATTTTTTGTTATGTTAAACTAATTAGTAATATTTACGCATACACATGTACTTAGCAACACGGTATAAACTTCTGTCTGTGTCAGTTTCATGTAATGTAGGAGACAAACTAACTTCTCCTTTCGGGTACAACTGGACTTCCCCTGGATTTTTACTTTTTTCAGATAGATACGTCGCTAAAGAAGTTAAACTTCAATATATAAAAATTAAAGTGAAATGATCTCAGCCCTATAGTAATTCTCCTTTTTGCAGTCGGCATGTCATTGAACCGTGGTGCGCGAAATCGATTCTCAACGGTGAATCGAATTTTCCAGCGGCATTTACTCGCCGATCCTCTCTCCGTGTCTAGACACGCGTCCAGACTGCAGACGCTCCGAACTAGCCTTCCGCTCCCCCCTTTTTCTCCCGCAGGCCGCCGCGGCGTCGCCTCTGTATGCGTGTCCTAATTCTCTGCAGGCGCCACGACGCGTCGCCGTTGCGGCATTACACTTTATAGGTGCACTCTGGAATCTGGAAAAAATCGAATTATCCTTGTCTGAAGCGACTGCTTTGTTACTACAGCTGATCGCATTGATGCCACACCTCGAGGACGAGGTCTGATTTTATTGCATATTTGTTCGAATGGTTATTTTTTTTTTTATTTTCTTAGTGGTGTTTTATTGACTAATGTTCGTTTGCAGAACGCATTGTCAGAAATTCTAGTTTGATAATCATCTGAGACTATGACACACATATTATATTTTTTTAAAGACATAAGTACAGTTTTTTTATAAATGCGATCCTGCGTCAAGAAAATTGGGAAATGTCAGAGTAACTAGTCGATAAAGGAAAAGTCGGGAAAATGTCAAGGATTTCATAAGCCACTTTTGTTAGTTTAGAACTTACTGCAGTGTTGGCAAAACTATTCCAGCAAAATAATGAGTTTGCATACAAAAGTCATTACATGTTGTGAAAAGATCTAATTACTCAAAAAAAAATCCAGTACCTGTTTAGAATAAAAATTTGATTATATTATCAATTGTCCTTTGACACTTTCCTGGTTAGGTGCCACGTGGTGAGAGCATGGGGGTGAAGGAAAAAATTGAGTCGTGTTCTATCAACGTATGTTCGAAATTTGAAAGTAGTAGTGTGTACATTAAACCTTCACTCCGCCCACTTCCGTTTACGTTACACAGTGCCGTACCATAAATAAACTTTAGTTCCTTAACTTCGATGGTAACCTAATTCGTTAATAATGTAGTTTATCAAATAGTTTATCGATTCATTTAAAAATTCTGACTTATTATTAGTAACTTATTTAAAAAAACTGTTTTTGTAATAACAATTTTAAAGCTACAATTGTTACCTGTGACGCCAGAGTCTCGCGTCTCAATGTAAAATCTTACGGATTCACGTCTGCCCGATATGTATTAATTTAGGAGGGGTGCGCGCGTAAAGCTGTTTACATCAAAAACAACACAAAAACTAAGCCACAACGATAGAGAGATTAAATGAATTTCAGTATGATTTAATACAAAATAGTGAAGAGTGCGATAATATGATTTTTCTCGCATAAAGTAATTGTATTTTTATTGTCGCGTAATCAGACAGAAAAACAAGAGAGATTTATCGTCGATGGCGCGGAAAGAAGACGACCTTCGTTTATGACTTTGTGTCACAACTGAGACTATACTCTATTCAGCTGTCAAACTGAAGTACCTGTCATCATTCCGTTAAAAATATCCATAAAAATATTTAAAATTAATGACACGACTTCACTGCAGTCTAACTCTCGCTTAACTGCTTCGACCACGAATTATTCTTCATCAGTAAATTATTCTTTCTCGATTTTTTCGGGACAATCAAAAATAAAATACTAATTTATAAGGTACGATCAAACCCGTTGGATGTTTTCGAAAAAATATTAATTTTCGATTTTTGTTCATCAGTAAATTATAATTATTTGAGGAAAGAATACATGAGGAATCCTCTGAAAATTCTAAGTTAAATGGTGTGTCAGTCAAATGTCTAGATACACGGTGGAAAAATAAAATGGATTATCGATTGAAAAAATAGTAAATTCAAAATGTAAATTAGCATACGATGATTTTACTCACGGAAAAGATTCTGTTCATACATAAACCTAATCTGAAGCTGTTAGAGACTATTTTTGAAACTTTTTCGAGAAAATATTGCAACTTTGAATTCTATGTTGACCTTGAAGTTTCAAGGTCCATAAATATAGAAAATGCAAGTTTTAGATGGTCGTCACTATGTTTCTCACATTTAGATTAGAAGTTAGAACCATAGACCATGCGATTTGTTTCCATTTCTACCATTCTTCAGATTTATCGTTGTATCCTATAAAGCCAACATAGGAAAAATTAAATGAATACATTTTGAATAAACACATAAATAAGAGCGAGTGTTTTAGCATACTTGATTTTAACTCCAGCATAATTAATCAAATATGTTATAATCGTTAAACTCCGATCAAGACAGCTGTCGATGAAGATTCTTCCAGAAAACGTTAATCCTCGTGGTGTTTTGTTCAGTTTTGAAATGGAATGGGTAGTATACTCCTACGTACACTGGCTCTAGAGAAACGAGTTGCATCTCTGTTCACGTTAGCATAGTTATGTAATGACAACAACTCATTAGCATAAATAATAACTACCTTACGTATAAACATTGATGTTCACACTATCTCTTCACTTAAAAGTAATATTTATTTATAATGACACGAAGGTCTGTCATCTCGAAACGCTGCTGTTTACTCGGACTCTATTTGTTAGAGTATAATTACTGAACTAGCCTTTACCCGCTGCTTCGCTTGCGTTAATGTCTGTTTTCAGGATTTCGCAGAAAACAAACCCTTTTAGAATCACTCTCGTGTCAGTCCGTCTATTACAGCTTATTTTCTCCGAATCTAATGGGCGAAAAAGGTTGAAATTTGGTTCATATAGAGTTAGATAATCCAATCACGGACGTATACTTATAGCATTAAAAAACGAATTTCAATTTTGGGGGTTAATTTTGGAGATAAATTGGAAAATTTTTAAAATGCATAGAGAATATACGAAAATCGAGAATTTCCCCCTCCTTATCTCCGAAACAACTGAGCCGGAAATCGCGCAGTATGGTGTGCTAAAAAAGTTTTAACATATCAAGTCCTATAGAAAATTATTATATTAGTACCTATATATTGTAATTAGTGTATTCAGTTTTCTAAATTTTTACAATTTTCCCGCGTCGCAAAGGAAAATAAATATTACATTAGAGGAAGTGAGAAATATGTTGCAAATTTGCTACCCCATTGACAATCCAAACCCATAGGTGGCATTGTTTTGGTTTTTTTGCAGTGTATGCGATTTTCACGAGTTACAGTATTTGACTGTATGTGCATCTAAACTAAATTGAAAATCCGTTAAAAGACGCAAGGGGAAAAAGCTAGAATTTTCTATAATTTTAATTTAGCTTTCCAAATACATTATTTCAGTCGACTGAGTTGTCTGCGTGAATTTATAAATTCACTTTCTTGTTACAGACACGCCATTTTTGTACTATACTCGTCGCTTTAATGTATTTTCTCAGTTTGTAAATTTTTAATAAAATTTCATACATTGTGCATATTTGAGAAATCTTGACAAGCCTCTCAATGTTTTGAACAGAACAGCACTCCTTTTAAAGCTGACGAAAGAAACGCTACATTTTACGTCAGTTTATATACATATAATGTTTTGCAACAAAAGGTTAAAGGTGAAATTTCTGACGGACATATCCCAGCTCACTTGCTTTTGGGCTAACATTAATTTTTACAGGTGAAATAATAGCGTATATATCTGGATTAAATTGCATTTTGACTTTATGGGAAAACGAGAGGCAACCAGTTTTAATAGTGACACTAATTGGTATGCAACTAATTTATTGATATAAAATACATAATACAAGCACTGGTATAAGACTAGCATAAATACAGCTATATGCTACGCACATGCGACCATAGTCTTGACCATACTCTATCCTTTTCCCTCACTGAATCAAAAAAACAACTTCAACGATAGTTATATGACGAAGGCATATGTCCACTAATGTAAGTTAATGGGCCTACCTCTATTCTATTGGTAGCCTTTTTCTTCGAGCAGCTTCATCTTGTTAATTTTAATGATAGACAGTGTGCGCGCGCTTCTGGGAGCAACTTCATCCTGTTAATTTGCATGTTACAATGTGGTTTGTAAATATTCACTATTATCATTTTTTATAACGAGCCAAAAGAAGTATATTAAAAAACAATAACTAACAGACAAAAAGTGATTTACTATAGGGAAATGGTATAGTGCGATCAGTTTTGCTTTACTTTGTCGCACTAGTGCATAACGGATCACTTTGCATGCGTTTATATATTGACAATCATAATGGCATAAAAACAATCCATAAGCGTCATTTAGGATAATTTATCATAGTTAACTTAAAAGATTTGAAAAAAAAATATATTGTACGATATTATAAAATGTTTTTCTGCTTATATCGCCCTATATTCGTTCACCCTCAGGGTCGTACGTTCGTGTTTACAGAACCTATTATGGCGTATTTATAGTGTGATCACAAACCAAAGTGGCAGTGCAATCAATGATAAATTACATTTATATAATTGGCATTTCTCTTTAATATCTATAAATTTCATCATATAGTGTTGACCATACGAGGAACTGACAAAAAATGATTAAACAAACCAAAGGTTCTCCATCATATTATCTGTTAAATTCACTAATAAAATTTTATTAATGTTGTCCAATAGACTTTTGTTCTGTGGGAGTTTGAACTGTTGTTAAAAAAAGTCTGTTTAAACCATTTTGCTTTGTGACCATAGATATATCCATGACTGTCTGAGATCAATACCCGCTAGACCGGTCAAACGCTAGAACGAAAAGGACGCTCATTTGAACGACGACGCTGGCATATTCAAAGAATACAAACCACACCCGACGTCCTGACGCTCCTGACTGATGGTGATTGTTTGATCGCGAGTCGCGACGCGTCGACATTGCATAAAGGGCAAGCAATGACATCAGATTATTTGGCTAACACAACGTTCTTAAAACGCTAAATACAGTACGCTGAGTCTAGGACGGCAGATTTTGTGGGCCATCTTACAGAAGTCAAAAAGATTTTGAAATTACGTTTACCGAATGTACATTATTGTGTAAGTAGTATACATTACCCCGCCTTAATAGTCGTGCATGTTTGAGCATTGATTAGCTCAAAAATATATCCAAAAACTCTTTTTTTGTAAAATTTCAACCAAATTATTGAATTGTAAAAATAATCTGGGAACTGACAATTGTAAAGATAAGAGCGGCAAAAATGTAACAGTCTATACTTGGGAAATGTGTAAATCCGCCACTGGCTAAACATGAAAAGTTCTTATAAATTGGATATCGAACTGTCTTTTTAAAATAGAAATAGTTGATTCACCTTATTATTCCTGGGATGTCGATACCGTATGTCCAATATTAGAGTGTCCAAATTACAATGACGTTCGTACGGAGTTAATAAATTACTTTATGCGACTTTAATATTTCTGTATGGTATCCTAGCCTCCTCGCCATTAACCCTAACATTACACAAATTCTTGAATAAAATACATGTCAAAGGATAATTATTCCTAATACGAACAGATAAATGAAAGTAATATTTATAATTCGGTAAGAAATCCTAAATGGGTGAATTTTAAAAACCATTAAAATTAATACTAACTTACCTGATGTGTGTTTCCTAAAGCACTGTGCATGGTCACAGCCATCTCGAGAGTAAATTCCGGCTCGTTCGACTCGATGCTTTCCTGTTTACACTTTTCATTGTTCATTTACTCCGTCCCGGAATTGTATCCTCGTCTACTTATGCTTGATTTCGCGTTCGAAATTATTTATAATAATAATAAATATGAATGGAAGAATGAATGGTTATCAGTGGTGAAGGATGGAAAAAGAATGTTTGAGCACTCATTAGCTTTTAGATGGAATATTGTTGAAATATAGTAATAATGTTGAATAATAATATAGAAGAAGGACGTGCTTAATTACTCTAGTAAGCATAGAAGCTAAAAACCGCGTACATTTCGTAGAAATAGTCTCTGCATTCTGTTTCATAATATTACTGCCTCCAAAATCTTCCTGTTGCGTAGCAGATAGCTTCAGAGCTCGTATGGTTTATATATAGAGATTGTTGCCAGAAGAAATTTTATTATTTAAATGTTCTATTCTCTTGTCAAACCGGTAGTATTATTCCCTATTTATGGTATGCGGTTAATTATTAAAGCATGACTGCATCTTTTCTAAACAACTTACCTTATATATTTACTGTTATGATCCCTATACTGTTCTTGGAAATGTGAAATGAGTAACTATCTATGTACTGTACTTTTTTCTGAAACAGAAAGCGATATTTATAACTTGCATTCCAAGATCTCGGCTCATTTTCTGCGAACTGTAATGGCGATAATAATGTTTTACTTACTTAATTAACAGGAGTCAGAAAAATAGCTAAAATCGTTTTCGAATAGACGAACTTGAACATGGTCAGTTTATTTCAACGCATCACTTTCCAGAAACTCTTAACTTTTTTGACTCCTACACCATCCTCGAAAATGAAGTTAATATTTTCACTTTTTGTAATTAGCCAGTAATCAAAGAGAAGGAATTTTAGTCAGGGAGGAAGATGACGATGCTCATAGCTTCTAGACCATAAGAGATACAGTAATTTTTTGGCGCTCATTGGAAAATGAATTCAGCGTATTTTTTTTCCTGTGAACATTCTCAATTTGTAATATATATTAGTTTTCGATTTTCGTGAAAAAGTTCGAATTAATTTAGAACGTTTCCAAACCTGTCATGCTTGGACAAAAAGACGCTGATTTCAGTGAGGACATGCGAACTTCTTTTATGGCTTAATCTGCTTATCCGCATAAAGTTTTTCAAAAATTACAAAAAAAAGATTTTGCTTTTACATTTAGTGTCAGATAAGTCGAGTAGGTCCGGACCTAGGACAGACGATTTTAGATTTTTTAGAAAGTATACCGCAAGATGTCAAAGACGCAAAATACTTTGCCTCATAGTCCAATATTACGTCCCTATCTTCATAAACTTACCTAAATAAATTATTGTTAGAAAACAAATTAGCTTATTAAGATGATTTTTTTGTATTTTTGAAGTAATTCGGTACTTCTAAAAAATGGCGACATGAAAGATATTTCTAAAAAAATGTCAAATCGCCCCCGTTCACATTTATAACCCCAAAAATTAATGACCGTAGATTATTTTTTCGGAGGAGGCACTTCGGACATTCTCTGTATTCCCTGTTCATCTCCACTGAGGAAATATTCGGTACTTTTAAGAATCGCTGATCTCGACGTTACCTTAGCAACAGAATATTACATTTCATGACGTCACGAAGTCCAATTCTAGACGGTACGCCATTTCTCTACAGCTCATTAGTCAAAGACAGCCTGTTTATACCACACACACACCACAAAATAATGCAACGTTAGATGAGAAACAAACGTGTAGCTGGTATTTCCTGCATTGAACTTGTGAAAGAAAGCTTTGTGATTGAATAACGATGTCGACCTACAAAAGGAACATTGGCTGCTTCATACCAAAGGTTTACTAGTCAATAATAATTTATCAGGATGAAGAAGAAAAACGATTTAAATGACATTTTTGTAAGAATAAAAATTGCAGGACTATTGAGGAACAAAGGAATACTCAAATTAATGTAAGTACTGACTTTTTCGCGTAACTGCTTCGAACAAGGATTTTCGTTCGTCAATAACCTATCATTTTCTGGATTCTTCCGATATAAATTGATAATGGCATATGGTAGGCATTGGCGGTCAAACGAACTTTTAGGGAGAGGGCCATACGTAGGGTTGCCAGGAATGTTCCGCAATTCGCCGGATTGTTACGTGTGTTCAATAATTTAAGTATTTTGTCCCATGCATAATTTTAACGAAATTTTAGGATTCATGCTCGCGATCGTAAATGTCGACACTTATACATTAAATTACTTCCTCGAATAGATTGCGAAGAGACTAATTTTTTTGTCTCTTTTGAATAGCTCCGACGGTGATAAATTAGTAAGTTTAATATTAATATTATCCCAAAACCCTCCGAAATATTAAATATTTAGTACCAGAAATAATTAAGAAAACTTTTTTTTAAATTTTCATCCCTGAAATAATATGAATTTAATGTAAGATTTAAGTCAAGTTCTTTTATAATCCATTTTTATTCGGCTATCGTTTCAGAAATGTTCCGAAAGTCTTGATTTTTAATCTGGCAACCCTAATTATCACTCATGAAAAATTCCATTTCAAAGATTATTAAACATGCTAATGTTGCTTACACATCTTCAGTTGGGGTGAGCTGGACGTTATTTTGGAGTGGTAATACGCTGTTTTGGAGTAGGTTATTGTAATAATTATTATTATCATTATATTATTGTTATTACGAATTCATTTAAAAATTTCACTCTACTAAGTGGCAAATTACAGAAGTGATGTCTTTTCATTGCACTATTTGAGTCGATCAAACAAACGGAAAGTAGAATGTGGTTTGCACGTTAAGATGTGCACCGAGAATTGACCGCGACCGGTTTTGCAACTTTGTCTATATTTAGCTTAACAGTGGTTTTGAAACTGGGATAGACGTGTTGGGGCGTTGTTACCAACTCCTACACAAGAAAAAATAAAAAATCGACATAAACCCCGATTTACATTAAGATTATTGAAACTTATATATCCATAGCTGGGAAATAAAAATTGTTTTGATTTGCGTTGATCTTTTCGGTTAGTGTTTGCTTTAAGTAAATTTAATGAGACGTATTGATTCATCCAAAAATATTGCAATCGGTTCAGTAGTTAAGGTGTAGCGAAGGAACATCCACGCATACATAAGGATTGCTCAAATCATAATCCTTTTTTTTCGGTTTCTCCTTAGTCGGATGAATAATGTTTATATTATGTCGATGACTTCATTATTTAATTGTTTTTATTACTGCTTAACGAATTTGACTCTGTGGTCTTTTAAATGCATAAAAAAATGTTCTTTTAATTGGTACCAACAAGTAACAACCTATATGTCTATACACAATTAGTTTACCAAGATCACAATTTGCAAGTATTATTTATTAAGAAAAAAATTAGGTAAACCTTTTAACATGACACCCTATTTATAATAACATGTAGTTGCATATTCCACAAAACAGTAATTATGACAATATCAGTCAACATTAAGACACGACAGCAAGCAAAAAACAAGGCTTTTTCGAAAATGAAAGAGAGGAATATTATTTATGTCAAAACCACAAGCGAAGCCCCGGATGAGGACTATTACCGATATATAAAATGATAACGAAACCTTTGTCTGTAATTTTGTTGTCTCGCGTTCCCAAAACTTTTATTAGTGTATTTGCCATATAATGGCAACATACACTATTGGCATCGGTCGGATGGCGGGACCTAGGGGTCGGACCAAAATTTCTCGACGTTTCATAACCTCCTAAACACTTTGGCACCATTTTTGAAAATGTTTACATATATATATATATATATATATATATATATATATATATATATATAAATGTGTACGGGCAATAACTTTCGAAAGAGTTAATTGATTTCAACGAAATTTGGCCCACGTATTGAAATCCATCCCTGCCAGAAGCCTATTTAAAATGGGCGTAATCGGGCCATTTTAAGGGTAGTTTTTAGGGGTTGAAAAATGTTTTTGGGCTCCAAAATACCGAAAAAATTCTCAGAATCGTTTCAAAATTGGCATTTAACCCGTTAGTAGCAATTAAAAAGTGTCCCTAAAATTTTAATAAAATCGGCCCAGCAGGACCGGACTTACACATTTTTTGAAAACACTAATTTGTAGATAGGGACTTATTTATTGAAGGGTGTATTTAATTCGGTGTAGACGTTAGATTGATAATAATATTGCAATTAAGAAAAAAAATGTTATTTTAAGGGGTGTATTAAGGAGTCAAATTTTTAATTTTGCCCAAAAACCAACTTAGTTCGCGTAATAAAGCCACACTGCCCGTATAAGCAAATACACTATATTGTCGGCAGGGTTTTGGCACTGCGACCCGGGTTTTCTGTCCGTATATTTTGTCCGTCTATTTGTACTAACATCACGCAACAGCTGAACTGATTTTCATGAAACTCGACACAACTGTTAATTGATACTCGTACTTAAAGTAGTGCATGCCTTCGGTTTAAGGTGAATTGGTGCAATTGGAATTTGCGGGCAAAATCGACGTTCACGCGAACGAGCTGACGGTAAAAACTTCTATTAATTACGTCGCCATTATAATTAAATGTAAAAACCAATAAAAACATTACGTCATTTATGTATGTCATAAAGATAAGAAAAGGTGTTCCAATAAGGTCAAGAAGAAAAATTATTTGTTAACATTCTAATTATTCGAAATGACTTCTTTTTTTTGATTCTTGATTTTGAAGGAGAAACTTGTAAGGTGCTTAGCAACTCCAGTTGTAAATGTTAATATTATGTATTAAAATCTTATATGCAAAAAGAAGTAACGGGAGAGTACAAGAGGGCGTGCTGTCTCATTTTTATTAATAATATTTAAATTATCAGGCAGGCATAGTCAACCGATTAACGCTCAGCACACAAATATGAACTTTCGTGACTCGTTCTCCAAGTCGTGATTCTGGATAATTTATAGGTGCCGACATTATAATCTTATGCTGGGTTGCACAAAACATTGTCAAAAAATTGGATTTGACGATGACTTTAGATTGTGATAATATAATTACATTTTCCATACATGCAAGAGCAGTCTAATGTATTCAAATTCCCTGTTATGTACAGCATTAGATTGTATTCACACAAAAGCAAATGTTTGATCTAGACAGAAAAAGGTCGATTTATAAAGTCAAATTTTGATTAAAATGCGTAGAAAAACATCATTTCGAAGTAAAAATTATGAAAGAAACTATGTTAAATACACGTATCACAGTTTAAAAAAATATATCATTCCAGTCGATCAATTATTTCTCGAACAGAATCGAATTAAAAGTCTACAATGCTTTTCTTATGGAGGAATACTTATGTGTGTTCACAATCTAAGGTCATTGTCAACTCAAATTATTTGACAACCCTTTCTGCAACCGAGCATTTGTGTTTTTATTTTCGATGTCGCCAACATCGGGTCGGAGAAATACGAATTCAGTGTAGGTGCAGCCATAGCCGTACAAATTAGTGATGAGCGATATTGCACATAGCTATGATTCAATCTGACTGATATTTGAAAATCACAGGTTGCTACTGCTACTTACTCGTTAATACAAATATCTGTGATTGCTACTTTACAACATTGAGACCAATTTATGGTTATTGATATTGACATCAACAAGTAATAACGTTGACAAATTGATATTTCACGAACTGATATTTTTCAAATATCAATTCTTAAAATATCAATATGACTAGAGTCTTATTGATACCATGTAAATTGTTAGTTTATTTGCCGTAATCATAATTTATTATTAGTAATTAATATTATATTGTTACGCCACGGTATTTACCTAGCAACATTTTATTTATTTTTATTTATTTATTTATTTATTTTACTTCTGGTTAGATTCTATAGAGGTGGGTTGCACCTGTGCATAGAAGCCAGAAGAATACAAACAGTTATACATTATTTATACAATAGAAAATAAAAATATATATTTGATTGCACAAAGAAATAAGTGTTATAAATGTTAACAAAAATTTAAAGAATTAGAGTAACTTTAATAATTTATTTTATATTTAATTAATTTTCGATTTTTTAAATTTTGTTTTTTTTATTTTATTTTGTACCGAACGTAGTAGAGTAGTGATGAGAGCACTAGATTCGCATTCGGGAAGTACCGAGTTCGAATCCCGGCGGAGGCAGATGTGGTTCGAATTTTTTCTTACTGCCGCTTGCCGAGAAACGATAATTCTTGTTTGGGCCATCTTGTTGTGGTTTTCCATGGTTTGCCTCAATTAATTCCAGATAAATATCGAGATGGTTCCTTATTCGAGGCCATGACCGATTGCCGATCAAACTCCTAGTTCAAAAATTGCCTGCCTTATCTTAAATTCCTATAATTCCTTCATTCGCGCCCATAGCTATTAAGTTGAAGTTTTAAAAAACGTAGAAAACAACGGCAAGTGGTAGATGAAAAAATAGTAATGGTGCGAATGGCGTCTGTTATGACATAAAGTCGAGGAACGGACGTTAAATGAAATGTATTGTTATTATTATTTTATTTTGTCAATTTTTATACTTGCTTTTTGAAACTTTCCATTAAGTATTTATAGGCGAGTAAACTCGTTCTATGTTATTAAGACAAAATCAATCATGATATAAAATTACTCTAAAAGAGCTATCAGTGATATTTAAACACAGTCCGTGAAAATAAATTCATCCGTCAGTATCAGTAATATTCGCTGCATGCGACTCGATATTCTTATCTGAAATATGAACGACATGATAAACACAAACTGTGATCACAGTCACAGTTTATAATCATTGATATTTTATAAATAGTAGCAATCACGTATCACGTTGTGATTGAAAAGTGAATTTGACTCGTCACTAGTACAGGGCTATGTCGAAATTCTACAATGATTTTACCTGTTCTAAATGAACCGACCTTCAAATTCCATTAACTGTAATGTAATAAAAATATTATTTTGTGAATGAAATGAACAACAACAGACATACGTTTATGTAACTCATCAGTACATTCTGATAATAAGTGATGTCACACCGCTCCTTGAGAGCTATTTGAAAAAGGTTGCGGCTTAGAATTAATACGAGAATGCGTTTGCGGTAAGGTCACGTTTGCTTTTTCACCTTCGTGCCTCTACACTGTCCGACCACAACTCAAGTTCATTTAAAAAATTGTAAGTGTATTTATAAAGGAAAATAATGTTATAATGTTCGTTTATTATACCAGAGATAATTTTTAAAAACCGCGCACACTTGTCAAGCGTGGACCAGCACGACCAGCACAGCACAAACCTGCAACTTGCACAATGTCGCACACTAGACAAGCTGAAACCAACGTGTAAGCGTAATAAAAAAGTCGAAAACTTATCGTGGATGAATCCACGATTATGTGTAGAAACGAAGCTAATAATAATAAGTTGAGACGCCCAGGGGCGGATCTTTATTTATCGGGGCTCAGGGCTCATTGAAGTCCAATGGAGTCACATTTTGTCAAAATTCATCAGAAAAAATTGTCAAAATGTACTAAAAAAATGGAAAAATGTACTGAAAAATTTGTCAAAATTCACCCAAAATATTGTCAAAATTCATTAAAAAAACTATAAACATTCACCCATGATAATGTTAATAATCATTAACATTAACTATTTTTTACTATACGATAAGTGTTCATTATGTTAATGAAAAAGTATACAAAATGTATGAATTTTTATGGGCCCTTGACACTTGGTATTCCAAGGCTTAAGCCCTATTAATCCGTGGATCCAGCCCTGCAGAAACCGCATGCTGCGACAAAAGTCAACGCGGTATGTAAACTGAACTCGATTGTATATGCAAAATAATATCAGTGCATTTCTTATTATAATAATGATATGCAAATTGTATATCGATTGCTAAATAATGAATGTTTTATTTAGGCCAATGACTTCAAGTTAGACATCTCTTGTTGATATTATAATAGACCACATTTGAGTTACCTGTCTCAAGGTTTCCGATTCAATCAGGAAACACCCACTGTGCTGCAATTTAAATGCGATCAGAATAAAATTTATAACGTTACGCTTTTACAATGATGAGTATTAGAAATGAACGTGAATTAAATCTGAAGATAATCTTATGGAGCGCTCTTGCAGTTATGGAAGAGATTTCTACCTTTTAACCCGACGTGAATGAACCAGGGTTTTTAGCACCTACTAGTGTATAAAAAGGCACACGGTATCCTACCTCCTGCGCCTAGGTAGCTGCCATCTTGGAAATAATGCGTCGATTGTTGAATGCGAGTCAGTGTTGCGCGGGACGTCGCTGGTGATAGAAAAGTTCAAAGTGCACTTGGGCATATTTTACCTGGATTCATAGTTCGCGTGATAAACATTTTTAACGGCATTTTTATATTTTCTCTTATTTTTTTTTAGATTTACGTAATAAATAACACTTGCTTATTCTTATTTTGTTCGTGATGGAAGACGAAATGATAATACGCCATTTGGAAGATGTTCTTCGGACGAAAGCTGTCCATCGGGGTCGGGTGTTGACGAAGAGGAGTGCATCAGTCAAATTTAAAGTTTCTTCATAAATAAATAGTAATAATATTAAAAATGTTTTGTATTATTACGTATATTATAACAATATCCTAATAGGTAATTCATCTAGATAAGAAAAAAACTATTTTAAAGGAAATATATTGAAATCGATAACCAGGTAAAATTCACCCTGGTTCATTGACGATGTGATTGAAAAGAGGTTCATTTACGCCGGGTTAATAGATTTTAAAAAATGTAGAAGTTCTCAACTTGCTATGTATGTTTTTGGACTTGTTTACGCATAATTTCGTGATCCATATTTGGTTAATACTTCTTTGGCACGGTACGGTTAAATTGATTCATAAGCTTGAAAATGTACTTTTAAAACATAGACATTACTTATTTTTAATTTTAGGGAAACTTTAAATGCACACAACTTCTAAACCAAAACAGATCTATATCTCTTTTGGCTTAGAAGTTTGCTTGTGTTCATTTGAATCAGCGTCTTTTGCTAGACATGGTCGTTTTGAAAAAGTTCTGAGGGATTTCGATTTTCGTCAAAAAAATCTCATTTTTGAAATTGAAAATGTTTATAGAAAAAGAAGTTATGACTGCGTTTTTCACTTTGGTAAAATAAAAAATCATTGAACATTTTTTTCTGTAATAAAATAAAAAAATCGAAAGTAAAAAACTCGCAATGTCGATTCAAATACTAGTGCAGTAAGTTACTGACTGGTAACATTTATGATGAGTGCTTTATTCTAGACACTATTCTGCAAAAAAAAAATGAATACGAATAATTTTTCGTACGAGAACGGTGATTGCGCTTGAATTTAGACTTTCCAAAGTCGTTAAAATATTATTTGTTTGAGATATTTACAGTTCGACAGATGTTATAGTTTGTAGATAATTTTCAAGTTTGATTTTGTCTCAAATTTCATAGATCAGGAAAATGTCAAGGTCATTTGGTATTTTTGTTTGCTATAAATTGCGTCACTGTTTTAATGTAATGACTTGTTATAAATTAATGGCGATAAGTATATTTGAAAACTAGCCGCTACTCCTGACTTCGTACGCGATTGAGATGGAACAGTGTTATCGCGGCAATATAATTTTGCGAATTTAATATAATTTTTAAATCATATTAGTTTAAAGTTATTTGAAACATGGAGAAAGGTCGGTTATCAGAGGAAACTTTGCTTCCTATTGTGGAGCCATTTAGTTAGTCTTGCCTCGCGGAGTTGCACCACGCTCTACAGCGACAACAGTGGTGGATGTCATCTATGAATTAATTTATCAACGACTTACGTGATTGAAAACAGCATTGGCCAGTAAACTGTTTTATTGACAATATTGACATGACAGAGACGTGCATATATAAATTGTCAAATTATTATTATTGCAAAAACGTGAGAATTCGAATTTTGCGGATATAATGATGTTGTCGCTTCAAAATTAGTTTTTTTGCTTAATAATACAACCACTCATTTTGTGTGGTAAGTACGTAAAAGCATTACAAACCAACTAAGCAAGCTATTGTTTTAGTTCAGTAGCGTTAGAATTGTTTGTGTATACTAATTACTGGGGCTTAGACTTAGAAATTAAAATACTAAATAGTCATAAGCTATATTTCAGTTCGCTGTCATTCCCGGACAACCCCGGGTACGTAACTTATTAATGTAATATTATGCAGTGTATTGAAAGTCTGTCACTCATAATTTGTCAGCTTGTTTAATTGTTAGCGTACGGTTCATGACATTGATAAGCTCTCTTTATGAAGTGAGTGAATAAATCAAGCACAAACAACACTGAACATTATAATATTGATTAATGATTAGAAATCGGTTTTTTGTTCGAAATGCATCCTTTCAAGTTCTAGTATTAATGCTTTGAATGCAACTTATATATCGGATGTACATTTTCCCCGTCGATTCTATTTAAAACTTGCAACGTATAGAGAAAAAAAATTTGATAAAACCTTGGTTATAGAATTGCTAACCGCAATATATCTGCAAGGGAATCATTAATTGGTGTCCTGAGAAGGAACTACTTGGTTCGGCGTACGCACAGAGTTGCAGAGATATTTGCAGGCAACAAATCTTGCTCCAGGTCGTCGTCATACTCGTTCATAATTATCTTATTGTTTTAAGCTCACTTTGGTTTCATCAGATAACGTAACATGCCTTCAGAGAGTTTAGTACAATTATTCCTTCAGGACTAAAAATATAACACAAAACATTGAATTGCGCGTTAATTTTAGTGATGGGTTAACTCGATGTTCCAAACCGGGTTAACTCGAATCAAGGCTAATTTGATTCGAAATAAGAATATTACTACTCGAGTTCTAAAAAGACTGAAACTGGTTTTTCTTAAGTTCTATATTAGTACGATATCAAAGTCCTATTTACGTACTAATAATTTTTATTACCGCTTTAAAATTTATATATGTTTTCGTAGGCATTATTTAAAAGAATTGTTATTGAATACAGGAGGGCTTCGATTATCCGAACACCTCTATAATCCGAACGAGCCCTCAGCTTGAAAATGTCTTATTTATGTGGTTTTTAGTGCAGCGAAGAAAAGCTGTCCCCTTGTCAGGTGACATAGTGATGGAAAAAGACAATTTTTTCCATGAAAGACTTGGCATCGGAGAGTTTGTTGCTAGTAGAGGGTGGTTAGACAAATTCAAAAAAAGACTGGAATACGCCAACTAAAACTTAGTGGTGAAAATAATACTTGATAATTAAAATTTGCATTAACTTTCAATTATGTATAAAAAGCTGTTTGATTTCACCTTTTAAAATATATACATACTATACACCTTTTAAAATATACACATACTATAATCCGAACGCCTCATTAATCCGAACAGGGTGAAAATTTTGAATGTTCGGATAATCGAGGCCCTACTGTATTATTGTTAAAATATTATACGTATTTTATAAAATTAATATTGAACTAGCAACGAACGTTCAATCTCGCTACCTCATGGGTTTTCTTGTAACCATTTAAAATGTTAAATTTTATTTTTTCAAAATATTTATTTTATCTAACACTTAATATCAACCCAAACATCGAGACAGACACACGCTATTCAGAATATTCAACTCGGCTTGAAACTGGGTTACGCAAATTTTCAACCCAGTTAACTCGATTTAACAAAAATCTGAGTTGGCACATCGCTAGTTAATTTTGATCAGGAACGCAAATAAAATGGTTTTTCGCGATTTTCGGTTATTTTATATGAATTTTCAACTAAATGTTATCAGTCAAAATCGACACTAACGCAAACGACGCCTCGGCTAAATGCTTATGATAAATAAAAGCAGTATTTATTTTTAATTGTTTACCAAACTGTTGCTATCTGTGAATACCTGAAACATTTCGTGACGGTTAAAAATAGAATAAATGTATTAAATACAGCATATGTTTTTGTATTTATTAGACAGAACCCTCCTAATAATATCTAGGTCACTACATAATATGCCAGCTGTACAGGCAGGTCCTTCTTTAGAGGTTCTGTACAGACGAACCTCTAAAAAGAAATACCCAACCGGTGTGCCACCGTGGCACTTAAGTGTATTGACAAATGTTTCATAGTAAGGTAATATGTAAGTTTTAAATATAGGTACGTCTTTGTGATACTTTCGGGATCTGATATATTATGTGTGTATATTATTTTAGTGTAGATAACTCAGTGAAATTTGCACTGAAAAGTACGTTACGTCTACCAAAAAATGTAACTTGTGCACAATTGTCAAATTCAGGCATCTATCACATAATCTACAAGTTTTCTGAAACTTAATAAATTATTATTATTATCTATGTTCCCCTGTTTACACTTTTAGTCCGACATTAAACACCAAACAGGTCAGCGTATCTTACACTTTTGTATAATAAACGCAGTAGTTTCAAAAGTGTTATCAAACATAACTTTACCACACCTGGTGACAAAATTAGAAGCCTCAGTCGTTCGGTGTTAATTCGGCCTAATACCAATCCATTTTTTAAATTTATTTACTAGTCGATACAAGCGGTTTTACACGCGATTGAGATGATACAATGTTAATAGCTTTTTCCCGCGGCAATTTCATTTTGCTACTATAATATAATTTTTAATTCAATGTACATATTATTTAATTAAACTTATTTAAAACTTGGAGATTCTTCGGTTCTTGGCGTAAGCTTCGTTTCCTATGTTGTCAAACTTACGACTCCACTTTATTAGACTCTTGCCTCAGAGACTGCACCTCGTCCGGCAGCGGTAATAGTAGTGGAGTCACAGTTAGTGTATCTACGTGCCTGAAATCGCTTAAGCTAAGAATAACGTTTTCGAAAAAATAGGAAGGGGTGGGTTTCTCAAGTATTATTATTTATAGTGAGCGGAATTTTGGCATTCTAATCCCACTCAAGCGAATCCGAGTAGAATAGCTAATGTAAGCATAAGTGGGCGGCATTACGTTATGCATTTTTAACAAAATAACAATAAATCATTATAAATGTTAAACGCTTGTTCAAAAACACACTGCTATTTTTTTCATTATCATTCTTCAGCCTTCATCGAGAGCCTTGCAAAATGTTTTCTGTTTTTGACTTGAAATTGGTTATATTTATGAAATTGTAGGTATACGTACAATAAACAGAACTAAAGTTTATATAGACATTTTGTATAGAATATCTATTTTATTTACATAGACATTGTCATGAATTCATTTTATTTTTAAACGGCATGTCATTTTTTGCAGTGACGTCAGTTTCCATGTTTTATTTTTTCCCAGTATACTTATTGGTACGTGCATGAAAATGACAATATTTTATTGTTTTGTTAAACATTTATTATATTTATAATCTCGATGACTAACTAAAAAAGATTTTTATGTAGTTATCATAAAATACAGGTAGTTCGTGACTACATGTCAATTTGTCGCTACCGCATCGCTTAAACTTAAGCTGTTTATTAAAATCAGTGAAGCGCTTTTGTCTGCTTATTTAACTAAAAATATTTACCCGAAAAAGTCTCTACCCAGAAAAACATTAACCCGAAAATATCTCTACTCGGAAAAATCTTTGCCCAGCAAAATCTTCACCCGGAATTGTATTTTTATAGAATAAAATGTGTTTAAATTTGATCTTCCGTTTTAGGTTGACCGTCCTTTATAGAAATGTTCATTGAATGTTGTACAATAGTGGCAGGTGTCAAATAAAAATTTTGCAATTAGTTGTGACTTGGTTATCATGGAATGATTTACTATTGAAGAACGCGTAATTATTTTAAAAAACGTAATGATCAAAATTGGAATTGTTTTGCTGAAACTGTAAGAAAATGCCGTACGCATTTCAGAGGAAATGCTACACCATCTGTTAAAGTTATTGAGGATGTTATGAAAAAAATTGAATAACATGTTTACAATCGCCGTATCCGATCTGATGAAAACATTGCTACTGTAAGGACTAGTGTTGCTGAAAACCAGAAAATGAATGGACCTCGATAACAAATTATTTGTAGAGTGAATTGGAAGATTGGCGACCAGAATATGTGCTTTCAATAGGACGGAGTCACTTGCCATACAGCGGATGAAACAATCAATTCTTTAAGTATTTGGCGATCGAATAATTTTTCGAAGAATAACGTTAATTGGCGACCTAGGTCATGCGACTGGATTATTTTCTGTGGGGATTTTCGAAGGATAGAATCTACGCTAACCATCCATCGACTAGCTTCGAGATGACATTATTAATTCCATTGGAGAGATTGGAAAGAATATGTATGAAAATGTAATTGAAAATTTTGGAAAAAGAATGTTAGCTAGAGGACCACTTTCAGGATATCATTTTTCACTATTTACTGCGACACTGAAAATAAAATTATAACATTTTAATTATTTCGTGCATTTAATTATTAAATTAAATCGGAAGTTCAAATTTGGACACCTATTAGTTACATGCGTGAATTTAAATACTATATTTATGAGCGTTTAGTTTTTATTTCATTTAAAGTTTTGTAGATATTTAAAAAAAGGGCTTCGTAAATCCGAAAACTAGTAAAGTGAAAACTCGAGAAGCAGGAACTCCCGGTACCTGTTTGTTTGACAATTTATTACAAAAGTTATTTTACTATGTTTGCTAGGAACTTTCTGACTATATAATAATATTAATAATAATAATAATAATAATAATATAGTTCTTTATTATACCGGGTGTTATACAGGGTATACCGGGTGTTTACGCGAAAAGTTTCCATGCATTTCATTGTTTTGCAATTTGAGATATACATTGGAAATTTTGGGGCGTTGGATAATCGATAGTACACTTCTGGACATAAGTGTCAATTAGTTCCGCTATCCTTAACCGCCTCCCAGCACACAAAACTTCGTTATTATAAGATATGTCCTGTATTTTTTCTGGCATTAATAAGTAGGTACTGGACTAAAGTGCACTAATTCTGAAATATCTGGGACCAAATTTGAGCAATTTTCATTTGAGATAGATAGCACATAAATATGTTACTGCGATGACAGCCAAGAATACTAGAAACTAGGATTGGGCGTTAGCATTATTGAAGGCGAGAGACGACAGGGGAAGTAGGAAGTAGGCTTGTGACGTCACATGGAGTCTTCTCCCAAACACTTGGGATAAATAATAATTGAAAAACCAAGCCATGGGCATCGGTGACGTAACTAATCGACTCAACCAATCACAGACGCGACCATGTTTATAGCCTCTTACGCTCAACATTCTATAGTATTCTAGTAATTTTGACTGACAGCGGCGTTATGGATGTGTCATGCGCGTAAGTAACTTCTTTGCCCATATTTCCCTGGAAGAAAATTCTGCCTTAGTGCAAGCAAAAAAGTTTCACTTTAAAAATCAAACGAATCTTAGTATAAAGCGGTGAAAGAAGACGTCTATAAAATAAAGGATACCGGTTAAAATTAATCGTGCTCAGAGTGAACAAGCGTAGCGACAGTGAAACGAAGGACCGACAACACGGGGAGGTGCATTCGCTAATACTATATAAGATTCGTTCGGAGATCAAAGTCGAACGGGGTCATGGAGTCAATGCATCGCGAGGTCATCTCCGTGCAGTAGACTGGGCAACACAAACGCGACTTAGTAAAGTTCACTTGTAGATTTTTGTTCTGACCAACGATCCTGCTGCGAGGAGTCGCGAGTGGAATAACGTGTACAGTAGCGGCGCCAGTGGGAGCTCGAAAGAGGCACGTGTCCTGCTGAATTATCCAGTGCTTACCCAAATAGCTTCAAAGCATAATTATGAGACGATTAGTGTTCGATCGAAGACAAACTGCTTTTTTTCACCTTCATTCGAATTTGAAAGTAATACTAAAAAGTGAGAGGACATACTTATAATTTTTGTATAAGTCGAGAGACAAATATTATAGATTATAGACGCCCGACAGTTAAGGTTATTAGCATATATTGTGTGTGGGGGGGGGGGGATTTCTCCCCGCCATCGTGCCTTGCCACCCACCTGCCTCACTCGATTATTCAATAAATTCAATCAAATGTTTTTGTCGAATGTTTGTTTAGCTTTTATAGCTCAATTCAGTTCAGAACAATGATTAGCAAAAATTAGCACTTAATTATGTTTTAGCAGTAAAAATTTATAGTTTCAAAAAATCTATAAAACATGCTTATATCAACGTATTTAAAACTAGAAAATAAATTTCTTTCTCTAACGTTCTAACGTTTAGAAATATGGAGTACTCACTTTACCTATCTTTCAATTAATTTGTGGAGTGCCCAACGCTTCTAAATTTGATACAAGAGAAAGAAATTAGTTTTCTACCGCATTGATGTGTTTTTTTAGAAAACTTTATTTTCAAATTTTTAATCATATATAATTTTAAATTTCAAACGGTTGAAGACACGTTTTCCCACCATCAACACCGTTACTACCACCACTTGTTTTTATTTTCATTTTTAATTTGTTATACTTATATGTCGTTGCATAATTGAAATAATCGGATCTTCGCGAAAATCCTCGGACTTTTGCAAAAAAACGAGTAATTAGAATTCGGTTTTTTGCAATCGTCGTAGGATTTTCGTGAAAATTCGATTTTTTCAATTATCCTAACACATATACATATTATAGCCAAAATATCATAATATTGTCTTGTCATCAAAACTACATACTGCTGCAAAGTTTCACATCAATTGAACATTTGGAAAAAAGTGAAAATCGAGTTGCAACATTTTTTCACACATAAGCCAATATAAACGTGTTAATAAGCCTTTAAAATTTGAACAATTATAAGAAATCTAAAATAACTTTATTTTGATTTCAAATAAGCTCAAAAATAAATTTTTAATTATTTATGTACGTAAGTTTGGATCGATAAAAAGCGTTTTTACTCGTGACGTCATAAGGCGTACAAAGATGAGTTCTCATCATAGATAGAGAAATAATTAAGTAGGTATTCAAACATAAAATTATTTTTACAGGCGTCGTGTGTCACAACATTTTTGGTTGGGGATACCAGTATATCTAATATAATTTATATAAATACATGTGCTCAATTTTATTTGATTAAAAAAAATAATGTAAGTATTTATATGAAAATAAAACTAAAAAAATTGAGAGAGAGAAGGAGAGAGATGTTTATAAACGTTTGACAACTGGTTTAAGAAAAAATAGTTGAACGGACACGTGCTCCCCTATGTGCAACGTGTATGATTCTATTGTTCATTTCATTTGTTTTGGAAAGCATCTTTGTGTTTATTTATAAACAATAAAAACCCGGGTCGTAGTGCCAAAACCCTGCCGACAATATAGTGTATTTGCTTGTATAGGGCCGTGTGGTTTTATACTTTTATTATGTGAAATTAAGTTTGTTTTTGGGCAAAATAAAAATTTTAACCCCTTAATACACCCCTTAAAATAACATTTTTTTCTTAATTGTAATATTATTATCAATTTAACGTCTACACCGAATGAAATACCCCTTCAATAAATAAGTCACTATCTGCAAACTAGTGTTTTCATAAAATTTGTAAATCCGGTCCTGTCGGGCCGATTTTATTAAAATTGTGGGGACACTTTTTACTCACTACCAGAGGGTTAAATTTCAATTTTGAAACGATTCGGAGAATTTTTTCGGTATTTTGGGGCCCAAAAACATTTTTCAACCCCTAAAAACTACCCTTAAAATAGCCCGATTAGGCCCATTTTAAATAGGCTTCTTGCGGTGATGGGTTTCAACACGTGGCCCAAATTTCGTTGAAATCAATTAACTCTTTCGAAAGTTATCGCGCGTACACATATATATATATATATATATATATAAATATATATATATATATATATATATATATATATATATATATATATATATATATATATATATATACACATATATATATATAAACATTTTTAAAAATGGTGCCAAAGTGTTTAGGAGGTTATGAAACGTCGAGAAATTTTGGTCCGACCCCTAGGTCCCGCCATCCGACCAACGCCAATAGTGTATGTTGCCTTATGGCAAATACACTAATAACAATCCAACCTGTAAAGAATAACGTTTAAGGAAAAACTCAGCTGATGCGATATTTTTTTACGGCATGTAAATACTCTATGCACTTTTTTGTTGAAACAATATCCGCACGAAAAAACAAATGCATTTGATGCTCATTTACTGCAGCATACCCGCAATAAATAGGGTACTTTCAACGGTAATTTCTTTTGTTGAGAGGTTTTTAAAACAACCCATTATATCCTTTTCATTTCGGAACCGCAATTCAACCAGAAGTTAAATGGCATTGTAATATAATAGAACCGATATATAGAACCGTGTCTGTATTTAATTGTCTGTCCTTTACAATGAAACGTCCACTGGTATTGTAATAAAAATTTCTATAGTAACTGCATAGCGACAGTCGCGGAATCGCGATATGTTGAGAGAGCACCGTATATGGTTTTATATAACAGAAACGAGATAGATAGTGTCGCGACAACAAGTTATGAACAGAATCGTTCGGGTGTATTCGGATTTGTAAACCACATTCAATGTTTTTTTATGGTGTGTATTTTATATTGAAGAGCAAAGAGATCGATGGGTCACTAAAAAATAAAAAAAAGATTTTAAGTTCCAAAATTGTTCATTTTTTTGTAAAAAAATAGACAGCGTGGGTCGGTCGAAAAAGCTGCCAGTATCAAAATAAATACCAGGTAGCGCTTGGTTAGGTACAAAAAATAAATGTTGTTTCAGAAGTTATATTTTTTTATCTTTTTGGAATTTACTTTTTTTAATCAAAACTCAATTTTAAAGCTAATGAACTAAAAAATTTATTTCATAGAATTCTTTCGAAAATATGGGTTGTTGAAACAATGTTTTAAACTTATGTAGTTACTCTCTTGTCACACTTAACTTTTTAATTGCAAATAGCATTTGCCGGGATTTTTGTTGTGAAACCAAAATGTTCTTCGTTATAATGTTTCTATAAATGGCGACAGGATTAGTAACTGGGCTCAAATTTTGAAAACATCATTTTTTTCTAATGGCCTATAGTCAGAAAAAGGTAATTCTATGTGGAGGTTTCTATGTTTCTTTTTTCAATAATAGCCAGTACCCTCTTTCCAATTTTTGCTCTCTGAGCTAAGATACTTTGTGCAATTTCTCATCATTCGTTGAATTAAATGTAGAACAATGGGGAAATTGTGGAATAGTGTTAGTTGAAAAATTAGGCTATATCTAATTGAAAGTCATTTTAACAGACAAAACATTTAGCCGATTAACAATCGCAAAATGATCAGGTGCAATGTGATAACTGATGAAGTGGGAGAGTTTGTAATTCATTCATAATTTCGTCGAGCAAGGCCAATCTTCGCATGCCATTTTATGCGCACTATACACGCTGTAGACTAAACTGTCAGTATTGAACCGGTGTTCTTTCGGGTAACATCGCTTATCTACAGTATATTCGTACTGCGCATTACACCGCTATATGACAATATCGTTGCGAACATAATTAATTAATAAAGTACCGGGTACAAATAAAATTTTAATTAACAATGGACAAGAAGTGTGGATGACATTTAAAACATGAGTGACAAAAAGCACCAGAGCGACCCGGATCCCGGAGGCAAACGTCCTCCGGACAGTCCAACATCTGGCGGTAGCTCAGGTCCGAGCAGTATCAAAAGATTGAGGGATCGTGTGAGCTTCTTCGAGAAGGTCTGGACCGGAACGCATCAACGTCCCGGAAGCGCCGATGAAAGAATCGACGTCACCGACGATGGACGAAGCGTTGACGTCGTCGAGTTGGAACGCCGGCTTGCCGAAGAAAGGCAGAGAAATTTGTCTGCCAGCGGCGACAGTGCGGCTGAATTCTTTGAATCGGTTAAATTGAGATCACCTGGCCGAGGAGGAAAGGATGAATCGTTCGAAGAAACTGTTGAACATACCGTCGAAGAGGGAGACTTCGCCGGTATGAAGATGGTTAAATTCGAAAAGATTACGGTTAAAAAATCGGTTCGCGAAGTTATGTCGACAACGACGACGGTTCGTAGTGGTACATTGTCTCACGATAGTAGAACGCCATCTTCAGAACACCTTTTGGAAGATTCGGCCTACGTGAGCCATCACGGGAACGGGGTGTCGGTATCGAAGTCGTCGAGTATAACGTCGTTGACTGGAGGAAGATTTCCGTCCGAGGAGTGTTTGATGAAGAGGACGCCGTCCAGGGAGAGGATCGGCAGCGATGATTGGGAAACGGGAAGCACCAGCAGTAGATCGGCAAGTTCGGAATGGTACCAGGAGTACAGGACGCAAAGTTTTCAAAATACGTCGGGGAAAATGGAGTATGTCAGGAGCAAGTCGGAATATGACACCCATATTGCACAGATCAGAGGTAGGATTTGAAAGTTTTTAGGAAATTATACATTTAACATTTATATCAATAACACTTCTTTTTTGCGACGTTTTATTCTTCTCTTTTATCCAATTTATTTTTGACAGAACAGTTATACTTTTACTTAAATTGGTTTGTATTGGACACACCCCATTCAATTCAATTCAAAGAAATGTTTTCCTTAAATGTTCTACATAAAACTAGCAGTTCTCATACTAGTCCCTTGTTTCGTCTACTAATGAAAAAACACGGTCTGGATATTGTACACCTCAATTTACAGGTTCTTATCAAAAAGCTGATAAACCTGTCAACTGGAATTACCGTTGATTATTAAAAACTATAATTAATTGAAAATGTGAATTGGCATTAGAATCAGATAATCCGAATCCGAATAGTGATTTTAAAAAATATAAATCACTGAAGTCGTTGAGATGCAGTTGTCTGTGTAGCGTTTTCATGCGGTTGGCGGCTCCCGAGTTTCAGTCGGACAACTGGTGAAAATTTTAATTAAATTTTCAGATTATCTTTAAAAATTAGACAATATGAATTCATATACTAGGACTCAGTAAACCCTGGCAGTTGATACAGTTTATAAAAATAATGGAGAAAAGCCAGTGCCGAATTCAGGGTTGTGGAGGCTCCTGGGCAGCCATGTCGGCAAAGACCTCTTTATCTTTTGCTTAGTTAATTAGACAATTTCTTTAATCGATGCAAATTAACCAATATTAGCTAATTAATAAAAATTGGCTTTTCAGTAATTTTTAAAATCCTGAAGAAGGTATGATTTGTGTCACTCAAAAATTTAAAGAATTTAATAAATAAATATTATTCTTTGCCTTGTATCTCGTTTCTCCTAAAGTAATCGACGTTTTAATGGAGATCTTTGGACGGTTATCACTGCTAAATTCTACACTGAGAAAAGACCCCAAAAATAATTATTGAAGTTGCTTAGATTAAATTTATTTTACGGTTTTGTTTTCATGAATTGGGAAAAAATAAGTCTGCATATATAATAAGCGTACATAATATAGGAATTGATCAATTCTAGTTGCATTGCAGCAGTAATATCGAAGGTACACTTTTGGAAGTATATGCCCTCGTGATTCGTGGAACTGGTTTGAACTTTATGTATGTGTATAACTTTATATAGTTTTGTTACAAAAATACATCTTCATGCTGATTGAAAAAAGAACAAGTTATGCAAATTTAATAAAAATAAATTCATAAACTACATAAATATGCAAAATGTACAGTCCGTTTGTCGATAAGTAACGAATATTTTTAACTCTATGGTAAATATGTATTTTTTACACTAGCTTCTTCATGTATTATAATTTTGAACAATTGGTTTTTATTTTATTTTACCGTTTTTAACTGGTATGATAATACTATTAATTAAGAAACTCTTTTATTTATGGGTTCGCTCTCGCTAATATTGATTTTGACGGGAACCTTAAGGCATAACCCGATAAAAAATACCCCACATTTTAATTTTGAGTATCTCTTAGTTCAGCGAATGTACATACGTCTATTTAAGCTCAAAAATCGCTTACAGGATCCCTCGACTTTATTTACACTTTCGCTCACAGCTCAGCTCTCTTCTGTCGCGGCGTAATAATATATAACTCATATTACTTAGGAAGAACTAAGATTTTAAACATTGAAAGAATTTTTCAAATAGATTCCTGATATTACTCAGGCTAAACAAGCAAAGCTACGAACTTTTCCTCTTCGCAATTTTGTTAGAAATAGAAAAAAATATGCATTATATTATGAGTATATTTCATAGAGGTGCTTTTTTTTAGAAATAAAAATAAAATTTTTGTTCTCAAACTTAGCCCCTAATTTATTTTGCTAATCAATTGTAGATGCCAATGACCTGTATTGCATAATTCCGAAATTTTCCGTAAATTAATCGAGTTTCTTAAACTTTAAATTTTATGAAGTGAAATATTTTATTACGCGGCGCGAGACAAATGCAATGTTGTTAAACAAAATATGCAAACAGATAACAAAATAAGGCATCAACACTTTACCTTGGTTAGTTTATAAATATCATGTGACCAAACAAATTGAGACACACAATATTATAGCAACTTCTCAGTTTTTAATTTTACGGTTTTACCACCATTATGGTAAGATATTGGTTAAACGTTTATATTTTTCACTAGAATTCACCTTAATTTTGATTTTGACAGAAACAATATTATCTTAAACCGATCACAAGTCCGTCTTCTGAAAGGGCAGTTACAGGGGCGCCGATTTTTAACAAACCCCGTGGGTGCTCATTTGTAGACTCGTTTACAAAGCTGATGAAGTGCAAGATTTCTGTGTGCACTTATACACCGACCACGGTATTTTAAATCTTTGTCGAAATTAAAACGTTATTTAAACTTTATTGTAATCACCTACTTCAATAACCGACAAAAATGATCATAAGCTATTAAAAGTTAATTGCATTTTTTAATTTGAATAAAATCTATAGACGTATGTATGACTCCTAAATATCAAGTTTCCAAATTCTATTGTATGACTCGTAAATATTAAGTCTCCAAACTCTATTATAATAATATGACGATTTCTTATTATTTGTTGTTTTTTTATTTTTATTTATTTATAAATATGATGCGAATAATGACAGTATTTTTGTTAAGCTGATAAATTGATAGATATATTTTACCCGCTTGTAAGAGATTGTTATTTCTCTCTCTTATTTCACGTGTCAGGGTGACAACAAAAATTAGAAATAAACAATCCGACTTTGTATAAACTTTGATTTACAAAATATATGTCTACAATTTCAACTCAACGTATGACTCTCCAACTGAAACCCCAAACTTTAACTATCGAACTTTAAGTCTCAACCGAAAACTTAAACTCTTTTCAACAATTCCAAATTATGTTAAAAACATGCTCACTCTGACCAATGATATTTAAACATTTCGCAATTGTTATATCCTATCAGCCAATCGTATTAAAATACGTTGCAAACTAAAATAGGCTAATAGGACAAAATTGTTAGAACTTAATTTTAATTGCTTAGTCTAATAAAATATGTACTCAAATTTTAGGCACTTCGTTATTTAAAGGTTTGAATTTTGTCCACCCAAATCTGTCGAAATGGTGACTTACAATTTGACCTTCTAAATTCTGAGAAAATAACCATCAACAGTGTAAATCCATTTAAAAAATATAACAATAGTGACAAGTCGATCAAATTCGGTCCAGTAGTTTCTTTAGTTAACCCGAAAAAAAAAGATTCAAAGGCAAAAATTGCTGATTCGGGTCTATAGTCATCTTATAAAGTATACATCTCAGGGCTTTTGGTATCTCAAAGAAATTTTAAAGAGTACTATAGTTCTGTTACAGTAAGCCGATGATAATTTTTCTGCATGATAACATTCACTATTTATAGTTTCCAGTGTCATGGCAGGTTTCTTAGAATTATCATAGTTTTTAATACATTTTGTTTATGTGTAATTATAGTTATCTCTGAATTATCCAATGCTATAAAAAGCCGTATTAAGTATAATAAAATATGTACTTAAAATATCCAATTATAATCAGATATTGTTGACTCATAAAGAATATTAATTGCACAGATGTGATGGGCTGACAGTTTTTTTAACAAATCGGTGTCTTGTTTTCAGTGATTTATTTATTTAAAAATAATGTCTATTATTTTGGGCAACGGAAATGACTTATCAGTATATTCTCGTTCCCTGATAATAATTAGATAAAATAATTATAAATGACTCCTTGCGAAAACAAAAATTTAAGAGAAGCTGCTCCTAAATTATTAAATTTTTATAAGTCTGTAAAACTAAACACCTATTTCTTACACATGGTACAGAACAGTATTTTTTGACCGACAAAATAGAAAGGGTTATGATTTCAACAGTCAGCGTGTAATAATAATTATTTCTAAGCTATAAAGTAAAAATGTATAGATGCTATAAAAAATTTTAATCTGCAAACAAATATGCTTACAAAAATAAAATTCATAATAACTGATTTTATTTGATAGTATTTTGTCAACAAAAAATATTTCTTTCTGTGATATGTTTTCCTGTTCACTTGCATTTCTTTAGTGAATAATTTTATTGGTGGCGTCTACAGTTAAAATATGCTTTATTGACAGTTGATAAAAAATTAGCAGATAAAATATTTTAAATATTTTAGAAGTATGATAAAATACTTTCACCATATCCTGATATTGTCAAAGAAAAACTTCAGTTTTAGTTTTCATCATGAACTAGTATAATCATAACTATTTTTGCTAGATTTCAGTGGTACCTATACATATAGGCGCTTCCTAAATTCAGATGTAGAGACATGATTAAAAAATCCCCTTTTTAATAGATTTTGGTTATGTAAACGGATTCTTGTCAGCACGGTTTCGAATTCGTTTTTTTCTGGTTTCCTGTTTAGTTCTATTTGCAAGGTGGGTGGTCACTGGTCGGCTATCGTGCCCACTGACGGAGACACCTGTCAATGAACTAAATTGCATTGATAGATGAGTGAATATCAGTCAGTCAATCGAAACGTGTTGTACACATGATATATATATATATATAACGTTTTCAATGTTAAACACATAAAAAACCAATATACGTGAACTCTTATCAAAACGGTAATGTTATTGTAAAGTTGACCTTGATTATACTTACATCTCAAATTTCAACCGAAATGTAATTCGAATTTCTTACATATTTTGTCAAAGTCATGATTAATAATAATTGATAATTTGAGTCAGAAATTAATAATAATAATAATAATGCGTTTAACGTCCGTTTCTCGACTTTATGTCATAACAGTTGTCATTCGCACCATTACTATTTTCCATCTACCACACTTTCCGTTATTTTTAAAACTTCAACTTATGTAATAGCAATGGGCGAATGAAGGAATTATCGGAAATTAGGATAGGTAGGTAATTTTTGAACTAGGAGTTTGATAGGTAATCGGCCATGGCCTCAAATAAAGAACCATCTCGATATTTATCTGGAATTAATTGAGGGAAACCATGGAAAACCTCAATCAAGATGGCCGGTACAGGAATTACCGTTTCTCGGCGAGAGGCAGTAGGAAAAAGTCCCAGCAAACATCTGCCCCCGCCGGGATTCAAACCCGGACCTCCCGAATGTGAGTCTAGTGCTGTCACCACTAGTCTACCCAGCTCGGTAATTTGAGTCAGAAATTGTGATTTGACTTTCTGGAAAACAAGCTAGGGAGCAGCCCCGGATCTTCGATTTTTTCGAACCGGGGCAAAAACTTGATATAACTTAAGCGTTTGAGATAAATTGTTTAAAAAAACTCGAAAATATATGAGTGGAATTTTTTGTGACCGGGAGGGGGAATAAGAATTCTTTAATAAATTTGCACTCTTTATTACCTATTAGGTATACTTATTATGATTTTGGCGTTCCCTGAAATTTCCACCCGATGGGGCTGCTAGAGAGTTTTACTGTCAGAGAATTTTGTGAAAAAAATTCAGTCAAGTGCGAGTCGGAGCCGTGTACTGAGGGTTCCGTACCAACTTTAAACAAACTTTGTCGACCAACTTAATTTTTCCGTACAAAATTTTAGCACGTAGTTGCATTGATAATTTGGTCGAAAATTTCTTTACATAATTTATTTCTGTGTTTGTTGTTGCTAGTTATGTATGTAAAGACCGGTAAAAACTAAAAAAATTGTCTGGAAAGGTCATGGAAATTTGTTCTGGAGATATTTTGCTGTATACTTCCATGATTTTAAGCAAGACATTTTAAAACAAAAATATTACTTTATTCGTTCGAGTTGTAGAGGTTTTAGCACTTGAAGGGAAGGGAACGGACATTCTCTTCGACTTACAGAGTTTTTCAACTAGTGCTGTTATAACAATAGACCGCCCGTCCAGTGCGAAGATTATTAAATAATCACTCGTGTTTGCGTGATGGCAGTAATTTGCAGAAATTGAAAGGCGTGCTGTTAATAATTATTATAAGTGCGCGGTGTAATTTCGATCTAGTTTTTAGTCTTAAATGTTTACTAACTGATTTTATGCCATTCGCGAATGTATAAACAATAATAATAATAATTTAATTTGCACTGATTTTTCACTCGGCACGTGGTAGAACATGATTAATAATAACAAGTAATTAAAAAACACTTGAAAATTCTACAAATAATTCTTTATTACTCGACGATCGTTTCGGACAATAAGTCCATCCTCAGGAGTACAAAAACTTATACTATATACTTATACTATATATAAGTTTTTGTACTCCTGAGGATGGACTTATTGTTCGAAACGATCGTCGAGTAATAAAGAATTATTTGTAGAATTTTCAAGTGTTTTTTAATTACTTGTTATTAATAATAATAATTTATAAACAGAAGCAATAAATAAATTAACTCGGCAAAAACAAATTTCATTTTTAATAATAAAAATTAACATATTAGTAAACACGATAAATTTAATATATTACAGCCAGAACTCTCTATAAAGTAAACATTAAACCTGGTTGGTTTTCCGTAAGAATCGATAGGTACACATTCCTTATAACAAAAACTCTAAAACGAAAGAAATCACTGTGTCTGTTAAGTTTCGTTATAGAGAATTTTGAATGCATGCCCAATTTTCGTATGTGCCGTCATAATGTTTGCCGTCATGACGAGAAATGGTCATTCTCATCTAATATTTCGAGATGAGAAATTTAGCAACTCGTGTCTAGTTACTTTTTCGATAGTGCTGCTCTCGTCTCGATGGCAAGAATTCTCCAGAAAGCTGCTGTCCATAATTTTGATTTTGTTACTTTACAAAATTGGCGGTTTATCTGAAATAAAAATGTGTAATTCTTACATGATAACAAATTATGAACAATATTTATAGTAATTTTAACGTTGTTCGAGTATCATTATTATTTAGCTTTGATCTGTTTAAAAGCCGTTTTCAATTAGTATTTAATCTTTTTTATTTTTTATCAATATTTGATAAATTAGGTATTACACAATAAAAACAATAGTTCAGTGAATGGAAGCTATTTCAAGTGTTTATTTATTGATAGTTCACTCAGATTTTTTTTCAATATATATTTAGATAGATTGTATTTGATAATTATAAGTGTTAAGCAATAAAGGGTTATAGACTTTTGGAACAAGATAGGAAAATTAAATTTCATCATGCATGGTGAAACAAAAAACTTGAAGTTATATTTTTTCACCAAGACACTTGCTACGGTAAGAATTAGTTAAGGGAATATTTCAGTTTAAAAATTAATTGTTTTATAATTCACTTGTTTTGAAATAAAAAAAATGTAGCTTGCGGTGCCTAATAAGCGCTGACTTAACAAAGAAGGACTTAATTGATGTTAGTCTATGGGTCTTGTGCCCGTCTTCTAAAAGAACGCAAATATACATAACTTCGCACCGATGAATGATGATGTTACCATTGCAAAGTTACCAAAACCTTCCTTGCTACGGACGCCGGAAGGATTAATTTCAAAGAGGTGCAAAATGCTAGTGGCGTGAGTGCAACCCCAGGCGATTTTTGTTTCAACTTCAAGGGCACGTGTTTTTCAAGTAATTCAGAAAATTACGGTTATTTAACGATATCAACTAAAATGAGTGATCCGTTGACAAAACTGTAACGCAACTCTAATCTTCTTTTCTCTCTTGGATTTTCAGTTTTTTTTCTTTTCCGTCTCTAAGCCTGGGGATGCAATCGCATCTTTTTCGCGGCACTCAGATATGTTGAATTGAACAAAAACACAGAGAAGTACTTACTGGTAACCTATATGTATAAGATAATTTTCAAAACCTCTGAAAATTGACGTACCTGTCATCAAAATATACGTCACAAAAATATTATCTTTCGAAGATGAAACTGGTCGTGTTATTGATTTTATATCTTTAGTTTTTAAGTAATATTATGAGTGCAAACGCAGTCAACAATAACTAAATTCATTTTTGACAGTTTATTGTGTTAAAAGTCGATTAGCGTCTGCGGGTAAAATATGTCTTCCTCATTGGATTCTTATTTTAAGAATTTGTCAAGTGTGAACAAACGCAATATGAAAACAATGTATTTTGGCACAATGGCACAAAGTTAGGGATTCTTTAATCCCAACGGACGGGACACGCTGACAACAATACTTCCTCTGACAATTACATTTTGCCAGACAGTCGTTCACGCCCACATTTCTCGAAAACAACGGAACTCTTCATATATGGTACGCAGACTCTTCACGCGTTGCAGCCATGCGTGACCTTGACAGCGACTGGCACTTGTTTCGTGTTCAACTGTCTTCGGGAATTTGTCGCTCATTTGTTATTCGTTGGATAGCGCCATACTCTTTTACCGTTTGTAGTGACGAACCTGTTTCGGCGTTGTTGATGAACCATTTTTGGGTTTCGCACATCAAAAGGAAAAACTGATATCATTTATTTGATGATCACAATCGAATTTCTCTGGACAAAATTACGGTATAGCTATAAAGCTTACAAACCTGCCAATATTTCAATAATCTAAACCAAAAAAAAATATTTGACCGTAAATTTTGGAGAACAAAGTTTGATATCAGAAAACAAAACTTTTTTCTGATATCAAATTTTGTCCTCCAAAATTTACGGTCAAATATTTTTTAATTCTGAAAAAAAATAGTTTTGAGATACTTAAGAAAAACCCCTTTTAAATGATACTACTATATAATGTGTAGTATCATTTAAAAGGGGTTTTTCTTAAGTATCTCAAAACTATTTTTTTCAGAATTTTATGTTTTTACGTGGTTTTCCAGATTTTCCTCAAAACGCGTCTCGTAAACTGATTCCACCGCTCTTATTTTCCAAAACTAGTACAGCTAAAATTTCGAAGAAAAAAAAAACGTCTATGATGCTGAAGATATAAATAGTTTAGAGAAAAACCATTACAGTGTATTAACAGTTATAGCTTTATAAATTCAGAAACAATTGGGATTGTACGTAGCCCTCGGCGTGCGAATCTAACTCGCACGTGTCCATTTTTTTTTAATAAAAATCGTAACCTAATGTAGGACATTGCCTTGACACTTCTCTGGACGAATCGAGGTAAACTCCAACCAAGATTCTAAATAGCCCTATTAAATGATGAAGACTGTTCAATTGTTTGAAAAATCATTTGATATTCATTGTCAGTAATTATGTATCGAGATATTTGGTAGCGCCATTATTTTTTGTTACCTGTTTGTCGATGCTTAAATAACACGATTGACCGTCATTAAAATTAATTTGTATTCGAAACAGTGGTCAAGCTTGCGTCTTTCGATTTCCTTCTAATAGGTTGAGACATTGAAATATTAATTAAGTTGAATTATGAATGGAATGGCGTATACTTATGATTCACTTTTTTATCAATTTAGACAAGTTTCTTAGCTATAATCTTTCAATAACAGTATTTAATTTTTGCTCACGACTTCGCTTACTTTTCCACAGGATCGTTCGCTCTGTCTTGATTGAATGCAACCGAATACACTTGAGCTGTGAGCACCGATTGATAATGTACTAAATATCATAGTAAATTCAGCGACATTCTAACATTCTGGAAACGCATTGTTTAATTCTTTTTAGAACTATAGTCTTTATCCGCGTTAGTGTTGGTTTTGACAGAAACCTTATATAATAGCTGAATCTTGGTTCGATAAAAGTACTAACCCGTACTAATTAATATTGTACCAACTTTGAATAAAATCACCCCAGTTTTTCTCTATAGTGTTACTGGAACGCAGATAAACAGTTAACATTTTTCAAATGTAATCGTCCGTCTAGGTATCCTCGATTTTATGACTGTATGATGAAAATAAAGATTTTACAACGGACTTTTAATTTTAATATAATACTCAACGTGTTTCCACGAATTTCGATGCGGTTCTATTTTGATACTAAACAAAGAGAATAAGAAAAAAGCCAAGTCGATCCGTAAAAAATTGCGACCTGCAGAGCTCAGACGTACCGACAACTGTTGTTCGTGATTTTCACTTTCAATAAATTTTAGAACTTCTTTTGAACTTGAATGAATCTAAAAATGGTTCCATTTTATAGAAAAAATCTCCCTTTTTTGTAAGCTACAATTTGAATGGAATTCTGGTGAAATTAATCTAGATGGTATGACTACGTGTTAGCGATATGTGCAATTCAGATAGAGGTGTATCGTTACAGTTTTAGTATTTTATTTTTAGTATTTTTATTTTATTTGCATTGTTTCTCTGACAATTCGAATAAAAACTAAATTACGGAGATCCTATTTATCTAATATTAGTATATATATTGATGATATACAATCTAGTTTTAGAACAGTTCAATGGATATAGTGTCTTGTATGTTGCTATACTCTTGACCTTTTCCCGTCAGTTACTATTGATCGTTTGATTATTTCATTTGTTTCTATAGTTTGCTTTTTACGTTAGCGTGTTTGCGTCAATTTGTTTACAGCGCCCATACTTAAATAATTTATGCGCGGAATTTTATAGCACAAGTGTGGCGGTCTTTGAGAAGCTGAATAAGTTACAGCAAGTGACCGTCTGGCTGTGTCCACAAACCATTTTTGGTAATAGAAGTTATATTTCCACAACCAATATAAAAAGTGTCCCGTTTTGAGCTTGAAATTAGTTAAGGTGACCAACTATACTCATTTACTGAGTTTTCTACTCTTTTTTCGCAAACCGTACTCTTTACAAATCCTGTACTCTGAAAGTACTCATTTGTATAATTTTATACTCATTTGGAATGGAAAGAAGTTTCTTCAGCAGTCGAATTTGTAATGAAGGAAGTAAAAGATATTGTTATTAATGACAATTTTCTCTTTGAAGAAATTCGAAGAGTAAATTTATATTTAAATGAAGAAAAATTGAAGAAATGGGACGATGAGAAAATAGAACTTGACAAAAGATGGATAGAAATCTTTCGGCATTTTAGAGTCGAACATATCCCACATGAAAATTTAAAAGTTTTAATAGAAATTTCCTTATGTTGTCCAGGCACCAATGTTGCTGTTGAAAGGGTATTTTCACTAGTGAATGATTATTGGAGCAGTGAGAAGTCGCAACTTTCTGTAAAAACATTATCTGCCGCCTTAACAGTCAAATTTAATATGCAAAATGAAAGTTGTTCGGATGTGGCTCCATTATTAGACGAACATGATCCTCATTTAGCAAAAAAAATCCACTCCGAAGAAAAATATGTTTATAAAAGAAAATAAAGTTTTTATCGTTTTTTTTTTCTTTTTTTTTCACCTATTTTTTGTTCAAAAAGAGTACACTTTGCAAGTATTTCACTTGCAAAGTGTACTCTTTTTGAACAAAAAATAGTTGGTCACCTTAAATTAGTAGATATTGTTCCTTTAACTTTTTTAAATTAACGTAGCGAAATATTGACAATTAGTATGAGGGTTCCTTTTTTAGTGTATTTGCCATATGGCAACATACACTATTGGCGTCGGTCGGACGGCGGGACCTAGGGGCCGGATCAAAATTTCTCGACGTTTCATAACCTCCTAAACACTTTGGCACCATTTTTAAAAATGTTTATATATATATGTATATATATATATATATATATATATATTTATACATATATATAGATTTATACATATACATATATATATATATATATATATATATATATATATATATATATATATATATATATATATATATATATATGTGTGTGTGTGTGCGGGCAATAACTTTCGAAAGAGTTAATTGATTTTAACGAAATTTTGTCCGCATGTTGGAATCCACCACCGGAAGAATCCTATTTAAAATGGGCCCAATCGGGCCATTTTAAGGGTAGTTTTTAGGGGTTGAAAAAATGCTCCTAATCGTTTCAAAATTGAAATTTAACCCCCTGGTAGTAATTAAAAAGTGTCCCCAAAATTTTAATAAAATCGGCCCGAGAGGACCGGATTTACAAATTTTATGAAAACACTATAGTTTGCAGATAGTGACTAATTTATTAATGGGTGTATTTAATTCGGTGTAGACGTTAGATTGATAATAATATTACAATTAAGAAAAAAAATGTTATTTTAAGGGGTGCATTAAGGGGTTAAATTTTTTATTTTGCCCAAAAACAAAATTAATATCACATAATAAAAGTATAAAACCACACGGCCCTATACAAGCAAATACACTATATTGTCGGCAGGGTTTTGGCACTGCGTCCCGGGTATTTTATTATTTTGGTATGAAATCCTAAAAAAAGTTCCTAGGATATTTCCTTAAAATTTATGTATCTTAATTAAAAACAGTCATAGGCAGATAAATAAAAGAACATAAACGATTGACTTAAAATTTCCTCTAGTCTTTTAAACTTCGAGGAGAAACGTAATGTTCAGTGAAGAATGCTAATAGTAGATAGTAAACCTATTGTCGCTATTTGTTATATTCCGACGAGCAGTGACATTGTTTAAAACGAGTTTTAACAATCGCATACGAGTCGTAAACTCAGATTGTACGGAAGTTTTTGCACGCACCTCCTATAAAACAGCTGCTTTTCACTTCAATTTCAAATTTTTTGCCAATTCATTTGTGATCAAACGTAACTTTGAATAGTAGGTTATAAAAAAAACAACTGGCATACAAACAGTGATTTACTATGAAATTGGTATAGCGCCATCACTCTTTGTTTTAGTTGACCACACTAGTGCGTAATGCGTCACTTTATACTTTATGTGCTTGAAAAGCAGTTATTTTGTTGGAAGTAGTGCAAAAAACAATTTTCCAGATACTGTAAAATTGATAATTATTTCATAAAGCAGACTTACTGAAATCTGATCAAACGATTACTTTGTCTTCTTAGTTATAAATTGTTCGCAAAAACAAAATCACTGTTTGAAATGTATGTAAGTGGAAATGACATCATTGGAAAATATGAACCCTCACCGCTATCGCCTGCGCCTCACCATCCAGGGGACGAGCGACGGCCTTCTCCAAAGCGACCGCCACACACGGTGCTCTGCAGGGGTTGCCACCCTTTTGCACTGTGTAATAAATATATTACTTTTGATAATTGTCTGTTATCCGTACACGTAACGTTGCAGATTTATTAACTTTACATTGTACAGGGTACTTCCTAAGTAATGCTGCAAACTTTGGAGAGTGATTCTTTAATCAGTCAAAGGTGAATTTGAGGTTTTGGCGCCTTAGGCTATAAGAATATAGACAGAGTGAGACCAATTAACCGGAAGCCAGTATTTTAGATGAAAAATACAAGGCGGAAATTTTGGTCGATTATTCTGATCATAAAAGTATACTTGATCCCATGGAGAGGGTTCCGTACCATTCCGTTTTCCATGAGAACCTTAAGGCTTAGGACTTTTGTTTAGAATTTCCTGTTAACCCTATATTCCCTATTGTTTTCAAAATTTTAGGCTCAGTTGTTTACTAGATAGAGAAAAGTATGTTCGGTTTTCGTAGGTATATTTTCTGTAATATCTTTTAAACTGTGCATTTTAAAATTATAGAAAAAATTGCATTGGTATTTCTCACAACGAGCTCTTTCATTTGATACGTCAAATGATGTACCTGAAAAACATTTTCCTTTATTTTTCTAATTTGCCGCCCAAAGTCGGAATTCGTTGATTTACGCTATACGTCAGTGATTGGGTCATCTAACTCTATATATGGCCGTTTTTCGACCGGATGTACGAAACCCTAATGAAAGAAAATGCTGGAAAATTCATAAAATCAAAAACCAGCTAATTTTCCTTAATATTCTCCTCCCAAGTCTTTCTGGCGCCAATGACTGGGAGTTCACAGTGCGTAATTGCGTAAGAAAATCGTACTGTTACTATACAGAAATCCAATACTCCTTAACAAATGAAAAGTGGATACACAATAGTATACGTATATGTATTAAACGGTCAGTATGCCGGCGCCTCATTTAGGAGAAAGACTGGTTTGTTAACTTCAATAGGGAAAAGCGTATCAGACATTGCGGTCTAATAAAATGTACGGTACGACATAATATACGGGTGAATAATTTAAAACGAATCATGCAGGAGTACATATTCGAATACAGTGGAATCGCGATAAGCGGATCCCCATCCAGTCGGGTGCCTCTTATAATCGGGCTTCGCCGAATGCTGGGCACAGGTACCGACCAGACATGCGGGCGGGAAAGAGACAAATTAATTTCCGTTTTTGTTTTGAAAATAATAAATATTTATTACTTGGTTTGTTATTCTCACACTATAATGTGTACGTCACGTTGTTTTGATCAGTTCCACGAAAAACTGAAAATGACACTTGTTCCTTTTATTTTTGCTCAGTATTGTGTCTGTTTTTTGAATACTCTGCTACATACACTAATAGAGGTTTAATCGCTCTCTGTAATCGGACAACGCTGATTATTAGACACCAGCATGCTAATTAAATGCCCGATTACCGCGACCCCACTGTAATTAGAAATAGAGCCTGGGAGATCTTCCTACAGCCTATCATTTTCACTTAGGGAATGGAACGTATAAATTATTATGTTGTTAGACAACAGTTGACAAAAGTGTTTGGCCATTAATGGAACCCTTTTTGCAATTCTGTTATAGACGACAAAAAACACGGATCCAAAATTTTCGTCCGTTTGTTTGTGCCATCATTACTAGAAAACAAATGGAGCGATTTTATTTGAAATTATGAAAATACCTACCGGATGATTTTTTTAATAGATTTTTTTCTCGATTGTAAATCATTCTATTTTAGTCACATTCTCGTCTTGTTCTCGTGCAGGTTTTTGTTTGCTTTCGAATTTAATAACGTGTTTTTTTTGTCATTGCTCCTACAACTTGAACTTGATTTTCAATTAATTGATCAGCAGCTGCGGTTATTTTAATTTTGTTTGTACAATTGCGTGCCAGTTAGTTCAATGACTTTGAATTGTTTGTCTAGACTTAAAACAAAATCTAAAGCTCAAAACTATATCGTTTTTTTTATTTTTCGTAATCACCAACGTACCTTTCACTATATCGACCTTAGACAAGGTCACGGTCAACGTAAATTTTCCGAATGTGCTTCGTAAAGTCGGAATATCACGACAAATATTTGGCTCTTGTTGATGCTTTGCCACTTCATGAGGGAAACAAATGTTTATCACTGATTCTTTCCCACAAATATTGTCAAAGGACGGCAAAATAATTATATACTTGAGAAGTCAGCTATCCATTTCCTATTCCGTTTGTGTCAAATCACTACAATAATCATATACAAAGGAAACAAGTGACAAACGTTTCCAAGCCCAAATATGTGCCAAATATACCAATCGTGGGACAATTTCATAATTATTTACATGTATCCTTGTACAATGCACAACTATTTGTTCATTTGTCAAGTAGACCAGTTGTGGAATTTCGGCTTGAAATCCATTACACAAGTGTTTCCAATCGCTTTGAATATAAGCGTTTTTAAAAACCTTAACGGACAAATACACTGAAATGGATTTGTGTGGAGGGTAGCATGTATATATTATATAGGGAGAAACGTATCTAGGGCAGTAGGCAGAAGGGGCAGTTACATTGCGTGGCCGACTTATGTATTATTTCACTACAGGGTTTCCAATGGAATCATTACTTCTTTCGAAGATTGCTACCATAAAAATGGGTCAGACATATTTGCCTTTTTTTTGTTCACTCAGTTTTATTGTTTACTGCCAGTTTTCGCTCAACATTCTTTAGTGGAAACGCATTGATATGTAACATATTCTATAACCCAGACAAAAATTCGAAAAATGACTATTTCGGTTGGTCTAGATGTTTTATGAGCTTACGGCTGCAACTACATTGAACCATATTTCTCCCGACCCTATGTCGGGTCACGGATCCAATTTAGGTTCAGTCTTCTCGAAATTTCCAACAAAAATTTACAACTGCAAACAAAGTTACGATTTCATTTATTTGTATTGATGAAAAGGAATACAAATAAATGAAATTGACTCAATTTATTTATGCACGAAATACTGAGAAAAAAGATTGTGAAACAGGTTGAGAATTATTTATAAATTTAATTCGATAAATATTCTCACATTTCTAAAAAGTTAAAAGTATTTTGTGGACGCTTAAAATCGGTTTGGAGCCCTTATCGTTAGATTTATAGACACAGCCCGGTAACCTGACCACTGGCTCCACCTGTCCCAGACCTCACTCCTCCGTTGCAAATGTCTGCCACGTGCCGCGTTCGATCAATCACTCGGCACCGTGACGTAATCATGCTTTATATAACATCTAACAAGACTTCCTCAATGTCTGCTCATATAGTATCAAGTGGCTAATAAAAAGAGACAAAGAATTATAAAGCGTAGTAAAAATTAATATCAATTATTATCAATAGTGTTGTCAAATAAGTCTACAATAACCTGTCTGAGAAATACCATTAATTCTAATGTCTATCTATCCAGAATTGTTTTCGAGCTTCCTGGTGAGCTGAAATGTTAAATTCCGGCATAAAATTTTCTGCAACCCGATAATGAGATCAACAATCCTAAATCTGAAAATTTTGAAAGGGAGCCGAATCTATGCCTTCAAGACTCAATCTGACGACGCATCAATTGGCCAACTGAATCAAATGTTGGAACCCTTGGGATCCAAGGTTGGGCACATTAGTGGAGTGCCGTTAGACGTTAAAATTGTAAAACCTCGGAATCCAGGGCCAGTCAATGAATCTTCATAAAAACTATTGGACTGCATTGTTAAAAGCTCAAATAAAAAAGTTAAAAAAAATTTTTTTGCCGCTCTCGATTGCGGGGTGGATGCCACCCCTTCTCAGGGGTGAAAAATGTTTCGTTGAAAATAAGTACGGAAATGGATAGACTGACTAATTCTAAGCAACTTTTGTTCTATGAAGTTTTTTCTGAAAGTCCATACTTTTCGACTTATTCGCGAGTGTGTCAATTTTTCAACCAATAAACCCACGTTTTCAGATGGTTTTTCCCGAATTACTGAAAAAGTAAGTATTTTATCGAAAAAATCATTCTTAGTAAAAATGTAGCGTATAAGAAAACAAAAATAATGGTGAGTTTATAGTGTCTGTAGACACAATACAAACGGAGCACTACCTTGCTGAAGGTTGGTTCTTATTCGTCAAAAGCCAAAATTGAAAGTTTCAACGTGAAGTTACCAAAATACAATGCATTTTTCGGTGGAAACTCGTGGAACATTTTTTGAAGTGCTTGAAAGGACCTTTATTTTCATTTTTTATAGAAGTTCCTAGCATCAAAGCTGACTGAGTTCTGACGAAATTAATGTTGGCCCCTAGTTTTTTCGGCGTCAAAAAATGTGAAAGTCACCCCCTTATTACCACCCAAATTAAAAATAATCGTTACCACTTCGCAATTCACTTTATTTATGTACTTGTAACATGTTCTAGAACTTTGACCGGAGTGGTAACGATTATTTTTAATTTGGGTGGTAATAAGGGGGTGACTTTCACATTTTTTGACGCCGAAAAAAATAGGGACCAACATTAATTTCGTCAGAACTCAGTCAGTTTTGATGCTAGGGACTTTTATAAAAAATGAAAATAAAGGTCCTTTCACGCACTTCAAAAAATGTTCCACGAGTTTCCCCCGAAAAATGCATTGTATTTTGGTAACTTCACGTTGAAACCTTTAATTTTGGCTTTTGACGAATAAAAACCAACCTTCAACAAGGTAGTGCTCCATTTGTATTGAGTCTACAGACACTATAAACTCACCATTATTTTTGTTTTTTTATAGGCTACATTTTTACTAAGAATGATTTTTTCGATAAAATACTTACTTTTTCAGTAATTCGGGAAAAACCATCTGAAAACGTGGTTTTATTGGTTGAAAAATTGACACTTACACTCGCGAATAAGTCGAAAAGTATGGACTTTCAGAAAAAACTTCATAGAACAAAAGCTGCTTAGAATTAGTCAGTTTATCCATTTTCGTACTTATTTTCAACGAAACATTTTTCACCCCCGAGAAGGGGTGGCATCCACCCCGCAATCGAGAGCGGCAAAAAATGTTTTTTTAACTTTTTTATTTGAGCTTTTAAAAATGCAATCCAACAGTTTTTATGAAGATTCATTGACTGACCCTGGATTCCGAGGTATAAACCTTACGGCACTCCACTACATAGGTTGGCGCCGTATTTATTTATTCTATAACACAAAGTATTTCTTGGTTCCGAATAGTACATTGTAGTGTAATGGCACGCGCGTGATTTGAGATGTATTTACAACAAAAAACATAGCTCATATTATTTTCGATTATGTTAGATTGTAGATTATAGACGCTCAACATCTGAGGTCATTAGCATTCGATTATGTTGATACGTGATTGCTTGAAATAAAGAAACCCGGGAACACATAAAATGGGAACCACTTATATTTGCCTATGTCTCGAGTGAGCATCGATGCGGCATTTTAATGTTTCTCGACAATTAATTGTTACGAGGTATTATTTTTCTTGCACGAGCAATGTTCTGAAGCAAAGGCAATTATAGTGCGTGCCCTTGCGTATGAATCCGGTACTGCGAGTGGTATATTGTCTGTTGCTCTTTAATTCGGTCAAGGTTAAACACTTACGATGTGAATTAAAATTTCTATACACAATGGCAATGCTATGTTATTATTATTGATTTATTAGGAATGTTTACTATAGTTCAAATGCTGTAAGTTAAACACCACTACGTCATCCAAGAGTCGCTCTCACTTATCAACTGACTGTTTGTTAATCGCAGTTGACTAACCAAGAATAAATATTTAAATTAAAAAAACGTACCTGTCGATTTGACAACTTCTTTTGGTTTAATCAGTTAATAGTCGGTGCGTTCAAGTAGGCAGAGACGAGACCGAGAACATTTGCCGCTGTTGAATGATGACGTAGCGGTGTTTAACTTACAACGTTTGGACAATACCAATAAATTTATCACTAGCGGCTTCCCGCGGCTTTGCTTACACTAATCTCGGTTTATGTAATGAACCTGAAGTGGTGACAAAGGGAATAAACGTAAAAAATGATCTATTGATTTATATCAATGTCAAATTTTGATTGCCATGAAATCTTGAAATAATTAAATATTAATATAACGTACAATACTTTCTCTACCTCCACCTGCAGAATACTATATTTTTCAGAAAAAAAATCGGCAATCCCTAAGCAGGCCGACAGACAAAAATTCGTTGTCCTTTGAACGTCTTACTCATGTACTATTTAAATGTGTAATTTGCGGGATGCTAACTGATTTGGGTAGACACACATCGGGAGCGGTGATGTTGGCGGGTGCGGCGCTATAAACGAGGGACGGGGTTGGGGCGGTGGTTCCAGCCGGATCAATATACGTGAACCTGTGATATTTGAACAGCATACATTATTTTGCTTCCTGCAGCCCGTAAAAACACTCATTCCGAATTGTTAATTGTAAGCAAATAACGCACCCCTTAATAATACTACGTTTGCCAAGGATGTGGTTCATCGTCTTTACTCATTTTGTAGGTACGTCTTTTGTTTAGTGATGGCAATAAAAATTTAATAATCGATTAAATCGCACTCTAATAACCGATAATCCGATAAAATTGTCCGAAAATAATCGATTATTATCTTTTGATTAAGCGAATATTATTATTGCGTTGGTCAATACAACAGGTCATCCAAAACGTATTGAAAAAGAGCGCCCATGACAAAAATTGCGCAACTGTTGTCTATCCGTGTTTGTCATGACTAATTCCATATTATGTTTTGGATTACAGATTATTATTTTATCAACTATAAATCATAGATAATACAGAATAGTTGAAAAAATAGAAACAAAAACAAATTAAATATAAGTATAGGCCAGTCATATCCAACACTAGAAATCGCAAAAATCGCAAACTAACGGCTAGTTCTATGTTGTTAGGACCACTACCATGAGTAGCGTATATCCCAGTTTCCAGCTTCGAAAGACCTGTGCTAACTTTGCAGCATTCGAAAAACCACGAAATATTCGCACTTTTTTTGGTATTCTCAATATCAGTCCTAAACTATGTGTTTTTTTATAAAATATTTTCTATACGGTTTTAAAGTAGACTTAAATTGCTACAATTTGGGACTAGATCCAGCTCTATAGGCTCAATACTTATCTCAAAAAATTGACAATTTTTGCCAAAAAAGTGAAGTTTTAAGATTTGGTCAATTTTTTGAAGTTATGCGTCGCGTTATTAGTGTATTTGCCATAAGGCAACATACACTATTGGCGTCGGTCGGATGGCGGGACCTAGAGGTCGGACCAAAATTTCTCGACGTTTCATAACCTCCTAAACACTTTGGCACCATTTTTAAAAATGTTTATATATATATATATATATATATATATATATATATATATATATATATATATGTGTGTGTGTGTGTGCGGGCAATAACTTTCGAAAGAGTTAATTGATTTTAACGAAATTTGGCCCACGTGTTGAAATCCATCACCGCAAGAAGCCTATTTAAAATGGGCCTAATCGAGCCAATTTAAGGGTAGTTTTTAGGGGTTGAAAAACGTTTTTGGGCCACAAAATACCGAAAAAATTCTCAGAATCGTTTCAAAATTGACATTTAACTCTTTATAATAATTAAAAAGTGTCTCTAAAATTTTAATAAAATCGGCCCGACAGGACCGGACTTATAAATTTTATGAAAACACTAGTTTGCAGATAGTGAATTATTTACTGAAAGTTGTATATAATTTGGTATAAAGGTTCGATTGATAATAATATTGCAATTAAGAAAAAAAATGTTATTTTAAGGGGTGTATTAAGGAGTCAAATTTTTTATTTTGCCCAAAAACCAACTTAAGTTCGCATAATAAAGCCACACTGCCTGGATAAGCAAATACACTATATTGTCGGCAGGGTTTTGGCACTGCGACCCGGGTTTTAATTTAGTTTTCAGTTTCGCAGTTTATTTAACATTTCAGTCTCGAATCTCGTACTATAAAAAACTTCGATTAATAGGTAAATAATCGATTATTTTGTCGATTAATCGAAACATAGATTATTTCAACTGTTCGATTAATGATTGCCATCTCCGATTCTGTTATTGTCAGAGGGATTTTCTTTGTGAATGACGTTAGAACGCAACTATAATTATATAGGTATTTGATACTTTTTAGTGTATTTGCCATATGGCAACATACACTATTGGCGTCGGTCGGATGGCGGGACCTAGGGATCGGACCAAAATTCCTCGACGTTTCATAACCTCCTAAACACTTTGGCACCATTTTTAAAAATGTTTATATATATATGTATATATATATATATATATATATATATATGTGTGTACGCGCAATAACTTTCGAAAGAGTTAATTGATTTCAACGAAATTTGGGCCACATGTTGAAATCCATCACCGCAAGAAGCCTATTTAAAATGGGCGTAATCGGGGCATTTTAAGGGTAGTTTTTAGGGGTTGAAAAATTCTCAGAATCGTCTCAAAATTGACATTTAACCCTTTAATAGTAATTAAAAAGTTCCCCTAAAATTTTAATAAAATCCGCTTAACAGGACCGGACTTACAAATTTTATGAAAACATTAGTTTGCAGATAGTGAATTATTTACTGAAAGTTGTATATAATTTGGTATACAGGTTCGATTGATAATAATATTGAAATTAAGAAAAAAAATGTTATTTTAAGGGGTGTATTAAGGAGTCAAATTTTTTATTTTGCCCAAAAACCAACAAGTTCGCATAATAAAGCCACACTGCCTGTATAAGCAAATACACTATATTGTCGGCAGGGTTTTGGCACTGCGACCCGGGTTTTTTTCTTTTATAAAAGATCTTTTATAATGTAATATCGACTTTAAAAGTTGAATAGGGAATTGTGTGTCCCTATGTATTACAACCTTAACATTCGCTTATATGACAAATAACAATGGTTAACTTATTAAATCTAAATGAAACACTGAGGTTCAGTTTTATTGTTGTATTTATACTCGATACATTATTGCCTACACAATACTGTATTTCGTGCGAGTTTATAGACATCGTGATCAAATACCATATAAAATATATTTTGCTGTTATTAGTGTATTTGCCTATAAATAATATATTCGATACTTAGTTCTGAAATAGTAGAGAGTGAGACATTATTATAATACCTACGGTTCGCTTAATGGAGCGGCGATGCATTAAAAAACTGTGTAAAACATATAATCAACAAAAATAGTCTGCCAAAAGAATGTCCATATGGTTCTTTAATTAGCGTAAACGACATGAAAACAAACTAACGTTTTGTAGCTGATGTGCTGATTTATACAAAACGCTCGTGCTACATTTCCTAATGTATGCCTTCTTTACAAACCCTTCAGAAGGGCTCCATGAACCTAAGAAGCTGAAACTTTGCGTACTTATAGTGTCGGTTCACACAAGAGAGAACCTAATGGTGCCGAATTTTCGAATTTCTCTTCCGGGGACATGCGAGATAGAGGGTTTTTTTCAAAACATGTTAACTTCCACATTAAAATATATAAAGCTTGTACTTAGAAACAATTGAATTATTTGTTGTAATTGTTTCACAACAATTTCATATTATATAAAATAAAAAGGATCAGGTGAAAAGACCAATTTTTTAGGGACGTTTTTATTCGATATACGACGTTTCGTCGGTATTATTCCGACTTCTTCAGGTATCTCGAAAACTCTGTTAAAACATGTCATACCAATATTTTTTACAATAAAATAATGAAGTACAATAATAGTTCAAAAATTATTAGCGTCAACTGATTAACTAATATGAAATTTATAATATTTTCAATAATTTTAACTTTAAATTATTGAAAATATTATAAATATCATATTAGTTAATCAGTTGACGCTAATAATTATTTATAATATTTTCAATAATTTAAACTTTAAATTATTGAAAATATTATAAATTTCATATTAGTTAATCAGTTGACGCTAATAATTTTTGAACTATTATTGTACTTCATTATTTTATTGTAAAAAATATTGGTATGACTTATGTTTTAACAGAATTTTCGAGATACCTGAAGAAGTCGAATAATACCGACGAAACGTCATATATCGAATAAAAACTTACCTAAAAAATTGGTCTTTTCACCTGATCCTTTTTATTTAATTTATTTCAAGACCTGATTTTTCCTAATATGAATCTTATATTATGTTTATTGTAATTTTAATATTTCAAATAACCATATAGCTAGCTGGCCAAGGCAGATTTAAATTTTAAATCAGTTTGAGAATCACTGATTTAAAGTTCGCGGCATCAATTGAAGCGTGAAAGAATGCATTTATCGCGAATCATCAACTATTTTCTCATAAAATCATTTAAAATAGCGCAAACAATTTATGAACTAATTATAATTGCTGTGCTTATAATGAGTAATTACTAATTATTGTAGTAGATAAGATGTTTGTGTTAGCAAATTAACATTTACGAGTATGATTTTTTATGTTAATTAAACGAAATGCAATTTAAGTCGTGCTTGAATATTAAATATTTATTATTTTTCATACAGTTCATTATAGGTCATAAAACAAATAGGTAATTAAAATGTATTTTATATTTGAAGGCGTCGAAGCCCTGGTTATCTGAGCTGTACAACGCCGTTAAATACTTATGTATTTGAAGTACAAAAAATGACGTAGATACTTAATACTTATTTGAAATTACTGAATTCAAGTACGAATACTTAATTAAATTTTAAGTATCACGGAAAATACTTATACTATGCACTGGTAATTATTATATTTTCAGACAATACGAGTACTTAAGACCTAAGAACATTTTGTCGGTACTTACAAGTTACAACAGCTTTGTACATTCATACCACTTTACCACCTTACCCTACATTTACAAAAGTCAAAAATTGAAACGTGCCGATGATTTGAGCGAGACAGGGCTAAGGAAGATCACACCCACAGTATGTCTTTTGCCTACCTCCCCTCTTACCGCTTCCCCTCAGCACAAACTGTGTGAAAATGATCTAACACAGTTAAATATATTTTACTCAATTTTTTTTATATTGAAAGTTTGTTTCGTACTTTAGTTTTCGCCGTAGTTGCGTTTTTTATTTTTATAATGTAGTTTTTTTTTCTTTTACTTAAATCTGGTAGAAAAATACATTAAAACATTTTTATGTCGTAAAATGTGTCTATAAAACGATATGACATAAACTTTAGAAGCTGTAATATTTTTGTATTATGATCGTTATTTACAAGTAGGTCAAATTAAATATAAATTACTTGGAATTGAACGACGCTGGGCACCACGCAGGCACAACAACAAATAAATCAGCCCGGCGAAGACAGGGTATGCCTTTGACGTTTTTTAATAAAACGCGCGCACGTGGGCTAAATCTAGGTTAGTAGTTCCTGGTAGTTGATCACAGCTTATATATTATGACACATTTTTGTAACTACTTGTGAGAAGGTAATTAGAAAATGGCACGTGCAAATTTTCGTGCTGTGTCGTGTAATTATTTTGAACGGATTAATTTAATTGTAAAAAATCACAGTTCTGTGGAAACAATTTCGTTTAGAGCTTAATAGCGATTATTGAAGATTTGTAAGTAGATAGCAGTGTTTTTGTTCTCAGATGTGGGAACTTTTACTCCGAAGATGATAAAAAAGATTGTCAGAACGTCAGCATATAAGTGCCATTTTATCAATCAGTATTACTTTATTTGGATCCTATGCTGCAAAAAATTTCTTCTATACTAATTATAGTTATAGAGTTTGTATCTATAATATAAAATCCAAACTTCGTCAGTTTTTTCTTCCAGAAGTTTCTTACACTTTCTGTTGATCTAGAAGGTTTAAATTCTGCATGGAGTTTTATGCGAACCCAACAATGATGTGAAAAATCCTAAACTTGAAAATTTTGAAAAAAAAGTCGAGTCTGTGACCTTGAAACACAGCCTGGCGAGAGATCAATTGGTCAACTGCTATCCTGAAAAGTTCTCTGTGGTTGAAGGCCAAAAAACAAATGTGATCGATCGCGCTAAAATTCGTTTTCCATAGGCTTTTAACACTAGAAAATACGACCTTGTTGAATTTTTTTGAAAATTCTAATCGGTTAATCCTTAATCGGTACCTGAATCCGGAATCCAAAATTTCGAAAAATTAAGAAATTTGATATCTGGTGGTTTTCAAGGCCGATGCTTACGATTCCGTTCTTAGTTTTTCGAAATTCGAATCAACTTTTCGAAATAATTAGGCTACTTTATTTCAAACAAGCACTAGCTACCTCGCAAAGACACGCTAGTTGCTCATAAAAAGTAATGTTTAAAAATGTTTCTAACTCCAAAGATTCCCACCCTGTTGAGATATTTTCTTATTATTATAGAAGCGTGCGTTGTTCATCTATGCTTCTATACCATAAATGCTATTATGGGATATGGATGGATGGGACGATCGGCTAGTTGATATAAAAGGCTGACATGCCATCACGTCACGTTACATGCCGACATAGTTTCGCTACAAAACGATTCTACAATTATCTAAACTGCCACCGCCAGGCATGCACGGTAATCCATTCACCCGCTCGCCCACTTTTCTACTGCCAATGCCCCTTCTTCGTATTATACTGGCTGTAACCTCCACAATGGAGATGTTTCACCTTCTGACATTCTGACATAAATTAATATGCTGTTGTTAGTAAGTCGTACTTCAGTAGGTCTCCAAGGTTCTGTATCCAAAGGGTGGAACCCTATTGTTCTATATCACAGCCTTCTAGATCTAGTGCTACAATGGGGATGGGTAATGTCATACTTTGCCGCTAGGGGCGCCAGCTCTGTAATACCTTCAGTCTGAATAGTTCAAAGCACTGTGTGCAAAATAAGTTTATTTCAAATAATAAAACATTCACAATTACGATGTGCTATGTTTACCAGTGTTCGAATAATGGAAGTTTTTGATTTCTAAAAGAAGTGCGCTTGAATGCTATCAGAATGGAAAAACTTTTACTGTAAATCCCTGGACAAAATATGGACTTCCATAGGTTTTATCATGATTGCATAGCGTTCCTCATGTATGGAAACTATCCTCCATAGTGGAAAGTAATGATATATGTTTGCTGCCATCTGCGTTACGCTTGTCATATGCCCATGTCCATTATATTATTTAAGTGGATATCTCAATCCAGGCCAATTCATTTTTTTTAACTTCTGCACATCGAAACGAGGAGATTGGATAGTGTTTTAGAGTGCCTATGGGTAACACGATTTGCGCCCTATCAAAATTTAAACATTTTTTCCCAATATATTCCAGAGATGAGTCCGCGAACCTCCTCGAATATACTCACGGATCCCAGTTTAGGAAACTGATCCTACGTAGATTTGACATCCGTCTTTTTTAGGACGTTCGTTGACGTGAAGCGGATTTTTTAATTATGTCCGGGCATAAGGAAACTCTTAAATTTACATTTATTATTATAACGAATATGTCTCTAGCCTGTTTGCACTTTTGTAGACCTCAGGATCATAATTACACCGAACGCGAAGGAATGAATATATTCCTTCGCGTTAAATTGAGTCAACTAAGAAAAAACGTCAATGAAGGGTGACATACAGTAGAACGCATGTATTTTCAATCTATCGGGACTAGTCGACTCCTATTTTCAACTTCTTCTTCATCCTCACTTTGTGACAGTCATAGATCAATAATTAGAAAAGCCTTTGTTAATTTGAAGTTAAACTTTTTTAAACGTATCATTCCATTGGCTCAGCACTGTAAGAGGAGATATTTTACGTGAGAAGTAGGGACTAAATACTTGAAAATACGTGAGTAAAATTGGCTAAATATAGATAGTGTTGAAAATGCATGAGTCCAACTGTATTTTTTTATCAATATGTTCTAGTTTTGAAAATATATTGACCCTAGTCATACGTCATAAGTAACCTCCCATATATCAGATCCCAATGGATCTGTTCTTACTGGGTATCTTGTATAATCTAGATTATTCTAGTTGGTCTATGATAAATAAAATATACAAATAGCGCGTTCTATATACATAATATAGTTTAGTTAGTGCATCGCCCGATACGATAGACGCAGGTTCAATATTAACATCACTATGGACTGTTCGAGTGTAGTAGAACGCTCAACAGCCACGTGTCGGCCGGCGTTCCTTGCACCTGCGTGCACCTGTGTGCCTGCCCTTAACTGACAGTTCACTCAGGGCGCGGTACGGAACTTTCATTTGCGTAACCCATAAGAGCACAGTTTTCATATCGGGAAATGCACTACGGCGCTACCGTAGCTCAGGAACTAAACTAGTCAATCGGGTGTCATTTTTTAAATAATTATGTATTTTTGGGATTTTTAAAATTCACTATAATTACTATATCAGCTTCAAATTTCCTTAGTTTCCAGACTTGTAGGCTGTGGTCTAAAGACGCCTTTGATAATGTCTACCGCATTTGTAGACGAAACTTCAGGTAGAAATGAACAATGGCCTATAAGTCCGAAAACCAAGATGGCTTGGAACAGCACCGACCAGGTGACAGCCTTTACATATATAAATGTTGCCCAAAGTGGACAATACGGCTACTGAGAGCGCTAGGGGGGGAGGAGATACAAGGAGCCGGCAGTATCTACGAAAGCAATTGGGGGGACTTGAAAAAAAATAAGGGAGCGGTGTCAAAAAAAAAGTAGAAGACAATTCTGAAAAACATATTTCTGCGCTGTTCGTAGTGATTAATTCGGTTTTCCAATTAAACAGAAAATATGCAAGTTGTGCTGCCTTTTTTGTTTGCAAACTGACTCTCGAAGTCCCACTCAGAGTTTTCTATATCGATAAACATATTTCGATTATAAAAAAAGACACGGATTTTCCACTTACAGTATTTTTGTAGACCTTCATCGATTTCGGAACTGGCTCTGGAATCCCGAAACTGAGAATCAAATATCGAAACCGTAGTTCCGGAATTGAGGATGGTTCGATTTTGGATGTACACTTGAAGAACTGGATATAGGAAAATGTTTTTATACAGTGTTACGTCAACTCAATAGATTTAAGACATATCATAGTTGTTTCTGAAACTAATAAATTCATCCATAATGTGCCTTACCTACATTCTTTGCGATAGCAATATCCCCGTTGCCATCTCCCTCTTCGCGTTTCCGGCTTTCCATCTCTGTGCAACTTTTCCAGTTCGTTAACATTTTCTTTGTTCAAACAAGATCGTACCAGGCTGTGTACATGCACCTATGGGGTACACATAGTCCATATCCATTATATATATAGAAATATATGTAGAGGTATTTTTCATTTCGAACATAACTCAAATGTTGGCGATTTTTATTAATTTTATTTCTTCGAAACTTTTAAACGAATGATTGAAGTCGGAAATAAGACAGTAGCGCGTCGTGATTCTTTAACTGAATTGTAAAAAAATACATTAATAAATATTACTAATTACTGTCCAGCTTTTATTTACGTGAATCTCGATTATGATTGGAGCAGGACTTCATAGTTAGCCAGGTCGAGAGGAATAATGCAATACTTTGACAGTGTTGTAGCTTAAAAATAGCCAAGGTACTGTAATATATAGCCTTTATCCTATTTCAAATGATGCTCTAACTAAAATTTGGTTGTAGTAATTTGTCTGTTTTGATATTTTAATCAACAGTGATTTTCCTAATCATTTAAAGGATCTTACATTAGTCAAACTTAAAGAGATTCTAAGAAATCATTAACGACATACTTATACAGCATTGATAAAATAGAATATTATTGACTGCAACTAACAGTTGCATTCTCATACGGTCCGCTTAATGAAGCGGCAAAGCAATGGAACAGTCTAAACCATATCCGTCCCATGCATGAAAACTGGACTGTATTGTGAAGTGTAAGTGCATGAGTCACTCTACTTTTTACGAACCGTACAATAATTATCATGATTTTTAGTTTTTACACCAAATTAAGGCAAAACAATCTCTTGATATTTGATGATTTTAAACTGCAGTGTTTTCCCTGTCCTCTCAATCCTGTGATCCATCTGTTTTAACGAATTCAACTCGGTAGTGTCTTTTGTATGAAACAATGAAGGAAATCTTATTTTTGACCACTAGAATTTATCCTGTGCATCTTGCATCTTACATCTTTTAGAATTTCTAATTTCAACTGTATTAGTTTACAAAGAACTCATCAAATTTGTGACAGAAGGTATTTATGAAGAATTTTTTGTGTAAGAATCGTGAGAATAGGATATAAATAAATACGGATTTGATACGACATATGGGCACATATTTTACTGTATGTAAATGCTTCATTATTGTTGACTGATTTAGTAATAACACGCTAAAATTTTATATCGTAACATGTTATTAGTTTTTGATGTATATAATGCAATATATAGATTGTGCTATCATGCAAATATCATATATAAGAAACGTATCTATTTATAAATTATATCCTCAAAATAAATGTTGATGTAAATTGTGTTTCGGTTCCGAATTTTTGTGGCCATTGAAGACAGTTCAGCAATTTGCATTTATAAGTTTCTCAGTTTTCGATATTGTTGATGGAGAAAAAAAATTAATTGAAAATATTAATTAGTACTTTTGATCCAAAATATAATCCTGACAGCTGCCGGTAGGCTAAAAAAAGAGGGCAGGATATTATGACATTCGAAACTTCGTATGGATAAATACAAATAAATGGCACGTCTCCGCTACACTGACTTCCTCACTCAGCTGCATCGGTAAAACTATAATCCTTTCTGGACTATAACAAATGAATGGTGCCATATTGTAGTCTTTAAACATATTTCGATTTATGAAATATGCACAAAATGGTTGAAATTTCAGTAAATTACACTTAATGGAGGAGTGAAAATCCCTGAGTAATCACCTAACAACCCCCAACTTTAATATTTATTTCCATCTGTTGAGCGGTGTTTCAGCCCAGCCTCTTTATCGTTATGAACTAGAAACGTCTAAGTTTGTCAAAATCTGAAATTCGATTTTCTTCGCCATCACAAGACCTCCTCACTCCTATGAAAAAATTCGCAAGGTCTCGTTAAAAAAATTATATTAGTTCGATGGACCGATAACTCTGACTTCTGAAGCACTGACAACATATGTTTTCCTAACTGTAGGAGTTATATTTTCTTGGAACTTGGGCAATAGATTACATTTATTATATCATTAACTCTTTTCCGGTTAGGAGGCACGAGACGTATCAGTGTGAGCATGGAGATGGAGGACGCATGTTTTATCAAATTATGAGATTCGACAATAGTAGTGTGCACGTTTAATCTCCACTCTGCCCACTGTCATTCACTTTACACAGTACCCTGCCTAATTAAAAAAGTAACTTATTTGAAAATATTTGTTTTGGGGAATAAAAATGTTTAAAGTGCAATTCTTTCAATGGCATATTTTATTCTGATTATCATGTTTTAATACGCCACTTACCCACCTGCTTACCATCTCACTCTCGTGCCGTAATGCTCCGATTAGTAGCATCTAGTAACTCTAGGGTAGGAATTTAATGTCAATTAAAGTTACGTTTGCTTGCAGATTATAGGCACTACAACGAAATAGAAATAGTCTTTGGTTTTGTTATTTAGATTAACCTGTGCTACCGTTGTACAGTACCAGCAGATGTCACATAAAATGTCTGTCTGTCTGTTGTAGTCATAATGCAAATTTATAATATAAATGTAATTCGAATGCGTGACACTAAATCAAATCTGTTCTTGATATTGTTGTGGATGAGAACTTTTCTGGCATCCGGTTTATTATTATACTAAGTCCAAATTGCAGTATTCTGTATTATTAGTACCTGAGAACGCAGAATGCTCTAAAACAAAATAATATGTTATCACAAACACACAGTCGCCAAGAATTGTGAGGAAGGGGTGCATTTGCACCATCTAAGAATCAGTTATCTTGAAAGCAAACTTTAACACATCGGAAACACATATTTGGGTTAGTATATGTGCGCGGTTTGTAGATATAATAAGATTTAAAAATCCCTTTAATTGGTTAATTCAAACGAGCACTGATTCTGTTTGTACATAAATGTGCGCTAATACGGTCGTAGATCCTGCTAGCTTCCAATCTCAGTTTCGCCACTTTAAGCACTTACGCGGGATTGCGGAATGGCATTACACGGAAATGCAGATTTATGTACGCGGCTTATATCATCGACGATATATTTCTTAACTAAGTCTAAAATATTTCTCTATCATATCTATTTATCTATCATATCTATTTATAAGCCCGTGTGTCAATTAATCCTTCTAGATTTCAGTTCAGACGTGGACTAGTTAAAAATAAACTTTATTTTTCCAGTTGACTATGTCGTTCTTAATGTAACTTTAATGATATTGTATACTATAAACTTTATGTTAACTGATTTTATAAATTAATTAAAACTTTTTATTATGTGTATATTAACAATTTTATACGCTTATAAAAATCATCTTGACGTAGTTGCATACAATTTTAAAATACTGTATAATAATAAAAATGATAGCTCTTTCAAATATAAACAAAAATCTAAAGAATTCTTTAAAACAAAACGCCGTATGCGAGATTAATTTAAAAGACAAACCAGCACATGTGAGATTTTTAGTACAATAAGATCGAGCCTTCCAACTGCACGAACGTCGCAAACTACGAATTGAATTAATTTTGTTTTCGTACATTGAAGTTGTACTTTGATGAATTAAATTTGTTCGACTCGTATTTGCGACGCTCGTGCGTGATGCAGTTAGATGTTGCCTCCTGTCATATGATCGACAAGATTGTCTTTTATTATTGCGCTAAAAAATAATTTGAAATGTAGTTAAATTTTATGTAGATTCAAAGGAAAAAAAATTGGCATAAACAGTTTTACCTTTTGGCCACAGATATAGCCTTGTGCAAACTGAAAAATTGTTAACATGAATTTGCTTTTTATTTTTTATAAATATTTATCTATTTTCTTTTTGTTTCAGATGAACAAGAGCGTGTTCAAAAGAAAACGTTTGTAAATTGGATCAACTCATATCTCTCTAAGGTGAGTTATTGTGTTAAACGAAAAAAATACATTTTTAGTTTTCCACCTCTGCGATAGAAAAATCTGTCCGATTTTTTCAGAACTTAAAAGATCTTTATGTTTTGATACCTTAGGAATTGTTTTCATCCATTTTTTATTGATGCCTCTATTTGTTTTGATATCGTAAATACAGAACAAAATACCGCCATTCGGCGTTTATTATCATTTTTTTGTATTTGCTTAACTTCTACATACCCCTAGGCCAGTGCAAAATTGCAGTCAAAAAACATAAAAACGGATCATTTAGTAAGAAAAATTAATTTCTGCAAAGGAACGATTTTTTCAGAAATGAAATTTAATAATAATAATAAAAATTAGACAATCATTTCTGCGATAATGGACAATTCAAATTTCAAAAGAAATGTTATTTTCACAAAAATGACTCTTTGCGACGGGACCCCTCTCTAATTCGGGGCCTCCTGTTGCCGGTCCTGCCAATAAAATCATTAACAGGCGATAGAACTGAGGTCAGGTGGTGGGAGTCCTGGTATGTATATGGTGGAGGTGCGGGTCTGAAATCATATTTTAATCTCTTATTCTGATTTACGATCCTTTTAGTACAATTGTCAATGGTTTTTTTGTCATTTAAACAATTTTTATTTGAGCAAAACAACCACTTAGGTACCTCTTATTGTCTTTACTAAAAAAAAAAAATGTTTGTTGCAGAGAGTTCCACCTCTTCGAGTAGATGACTTGATCGACGATTTGAAAGATGGCACTAAACTACTCGCTCTTTTGGAAGTGCTGTCAGGCGAAAAACTGGTGAGTATTTAATAAATTACGAATTATAGAATATTGGGTAGCTGTGAAAGTACTAGACTCACATTCAGAAGGTACTGGACCGAATCCCGGAGATGATAGATGTTACCGGGACTTTTTCCTACGGTCACATTTTTATTATCTAAGTTAGTGTTTAAAATGTATAAAATAACAGGGAAGTGGTAAATGGAAGATAGATTTGGTTTGTTATAACCTAATTTTTGATTTCATTTTTCCTGAGCTAAGTTTAAGTACCCTAGCATTCAAAACGGCTGACCTGATTGTGATGGCACTTCACAGGTAAAGGACTATGCCAGGAGTGACCTAGGCCACATTTTATTCCAAAATTTTCTACCACTAAGGGGTGGAAACCTTCATAAAGGATACGCTATATCTCTGAAATTGTTTGAGCTAAAAACACGAGACTCGGAAAAAAATACTCTTCTTCGAAAATTTTATCCCAAAAATAACTTTTAGGAGGTGAAAATGAGGCTGAAAACCTTCATCAAGAATACGCTGTATCTCTGCAATTGCGAAAGCTAAAAATACGAGACTCGAGAAAAATACATGTTCGACGGTCTTTTGAACGCACTACTCGATCGGGGTGCGGTGGATTTTATAAAAAAGAATCTAACTGGGTACAATATATCATCTATACCACGCGGACGAAGCTGCGACCAAACCGCTAGTATAAAATACAAAATAACCTAATTCTTGCCTTTTAATTTCCAGCCCGTGGAGAGAGGGCGTAATCTTCGTCGACCGCATTTCCTCAGTAACGCGAATACAGCACTTCAGTTCCTGGCCAACAAACGGATCAAGTTGGTCAACATCAACGCCAGCGACCTGGTGGACGGGAGACCGCCGGTTGTTCTTGGACTTATATGGACAATTATCCTCTATTTCCAGGTAAGATCACAATCTGTTCCTTGTTCAGTCGTTCACGTCACAACGAGGAGGTCTGTCGTCTTTCTCACTATTTTGTATATCTTTAGTTTGTTCGTTTTTTGTGTTGCCGTCTCGTCTTGCCTCGGCGTGAAATGACCGTTCTCGGCCTGTTAATTTGCAAGTTATTTACACAACAAACATCCGGAGGGATTGATTCCAAGGGGATGTGAAATACTTTTCTCTCGAAATGCAACCGTGCCTCCGAAACAGATTTTTTTCTTTCGGTTTCAATTCCCGGTATTTTTATTTTTCACTTCTACGTCTACTTCCCCTCCTTCACATCGCCCACAATATCAAGTAATTAAGATGTGTAAATTAACTTGCAAATTAATATTTTCTAATTTCTCTTCGCACTTATTATACCATTGGTTAAAATAAAACTTGAGAATTGAGATTTAAAATATATATCTTTATTTTGTTCGTGGTGGTTTATTAGCTCATCGATAAATTTCGCCAGATTGAAGTTCATCTAACTTTAAGAAAGTAAACTGTACATGAATGTATGTAGCATTTAACTTATTTAAGGAATTTAAACATAAATATAATCACGAGCGTATAGCGTAAATAAACGAATTACGATTTTGGTGATTAAGTTTGGAGACCAAATTAGAAAATTAAAAAAAAGTATATTTTTCAACTGAATCGTGAAACGTAGCAAATGAAAGGGCTTGTTACAGGAAATTCTGCTATATGTTTTACTATAACTTTAAAATGCATAGTTTAAAAGATATTAAAGAAATTATACGAAAATCGAGCATCGTTTCCCCTTGTCTCTGAAACTACTGAGCCTAAAATTTAAAAAAAAGAGAATCTAAGACTTCACTCATAGTTTAAACGAAAATCCTGTGTTAAAGTTCTCACGGAAAACGAAAAGGTACGGAACCCTCTTCACACGAGTTCGGCTTGCACTTGACCATTTTTTTATTAGAGGTGCTTTCGTCTGTCAAAGTTTGTCGGTGAACTAATAAATCATTCTGTATAAAAGCGCTCGGCCACAGGTGGTCAGGAACTGGTACATTTATCTTACATAACACATTTGTTTATTTTTTGTTTTTAGTAGACATAACACATGCACTATGTGAATGTTTATTTCATTTAATTATTTAATCATAGAACAAAAAATTCATCAATAAAAACTTTCGATGTCTTTTAATTACCAGATGAAGCTGTATTTCTGTTTTTGTAAATAAATAAAAAACTTACAGTCATCACAAAACGGTAGACAAGTTTTTTGATGAACGTACACACGTGCTAAATAAGGAAAGAATGGATTTTTCCTTATTGCTTACAATCTCAGATAACAATCAACAGGCGAACCTCAATTCACGGAAAGTGAAAGAATGTTTTTTTTTTCACTGACAACCAAATACATTGTTGTTTTTCTACACTGAAGTTCGCTTTAATTTTTTCGATTTATCCTGCACACAAATTATTGAAATAAAATTACTTTAATGTGTTAGGTCTTCCGTTCAGTTTTAAACCAGTTCAGGATGCGTTCATTGTGCAATCGGTTTGTAATCGATTGAGGTTTTTATTCGAACACAATCACGACTGAAACTGATTTGGTACAGGTGGTTGCTCTTACATTAGGCCCTCCACACACGGGTCGGATGCAACTATTAAGCAATCAGTTTACAATCGAATGAGGTTCTTTGTTCGCACTCAAGCGCGACTGAATCTGAATTGGTAAAGATGATTGCTTCTACCTTACAGAAGAAAAATTTCACAACAACCATGCAACCATAAAACTGAAATTTATTGTTTCTCAATCTGCAAATACGACCGGTTTGAAATTAGTTTCGAATTGATCTTGTTTCTGTTGACCCATGTGTAGCTCCCCATTTGCTGACGTACGAAAGATCACAGAACAATCGCATCCAGAATCTGTTCGAAACTCAAATTGCAAAACAGTCGACCCGTGTGCGAAGAGCCTTAAATAACACGTCGTCAAAAGTATGAAAAGTACTTTTTTGAGTTTTCAAACTATTTTTTTTTGTTCGTTCTCTAATATATTTGGTGGTTCACACATCACATGTTTTTCTTAGGAAAATGTTCTGAGAAGCTAATCCCTGCCTGAAAATTTGGTTTTTCATAAAAATGTGCCTCCCGAAAGAAATCCGTCATTTAAATATGTGCATGTTCTATACAAAATTTGTGTAACTTGAAAATAGTCGAGCGTTGCCATGGCTCAACTCTCAGTTCTCAAAGAACTGGTAGCAGTATCAATTGGATTTTTAGTTTATTATAAAAAAATATAAATAACTCTAGCTACTGGGGTGACCTTAAAAAAGAGAGTATGTGCTTAAACCATATGGTAGAAGTGAAACTTCTTGACCACTTTTCCTACCCAATCATAATAATATGGCAATGCAAATCAAATGCGTTATGCATTTCATAAATAATGTGTCTGTTCTTGATTGTCCTCTATCTCTATCTTTCTCAAACTATCTTTATCATGTCGCTTTTTCGTTTCATCGTCTCCTGAATGTGCTCTAACTGTATAAGTTTCACTTTAAAAACCAGTGACGAATTTACCTATTTATTAGGAATAGACCGTTTAAATTTCTGCCACCTCTATTGAAACAAAAAGTGATATGAAATAAGCAATAGCATTATCAAAATAATTCATACACTAAATTAATAATACATATTTTAGAAGTAGTTGTCAAATCGACAAAGTTTCTTTATTTTATCTTATTTTAATATCATCATAAGTGTATATTTTATAATTCACGTTTTTCTATGCAACCGACGCCGACATAAAGGTAGCAAATGTCCTGAACCTTAGAGATTCCCAAAGTTCGGAAAATCAGTAATTGAAAATCAAAGAATGTCTCGTTTCGAGAAAATTTTGTGATTGGATATTTTTTTCCTAATTGCATTTACAAAAACAAGTTTGTATATTTTTTATCTTGCGGTATTAGCTCTCAAAACTGCCTCCCCCAAAAATCTGCCGCTCTAAGCCTTGGTCTATTGGTAAATCTGCCACAAAACAAAATTTGCGTTTCTAGAAAGTTCGTGAGTAAAGGTTCGCTTGTATTGAATTCATTTTTTTCAATTCAGCGTAGTAACATAGTTGTGTTGTTCTTTTAGAAAAAAACGTCCCTCGTACTTTCACTTGCCGAAACACAAAAACAGAAAGTATGATCAATTTTTTCTTTGCTAGAACTGCTTAAATCCCTTAGAATTATTTTGTAGTGGTTTTTTTATAGTTTTTTTCGAATCCGTTCGGTGCACTTAAATTCTCTCACAATAATTTTGAATAGAATATATCGTTAATTTAGTTACAAAGCGCTGTATATATTTATTTTCTAACTTATTATCATACTTTGGGATGCATATCACATTGTCAGAAAATCTGGATTGATAGTGATCTTAGATGATAAAATATGAAATTGGGAACAGAAGAAATTTTCACTCGGGCCTACGTGCATCACCGACATTGATCTTAGATTTTGACCATATACTTTTAGACCAATCGTAAGTTTATTAGATACAGATGTGACCTCGTTCCGTTGTATAGTAGGAGGGGGGACGACGTCGTCTAGTGGATTGTCAATTGATATTGCGTGGTTGATAAAAATATTGAGCGGTGATCTGTGTATCTAATGACCTTAATTAGACAGTACCACTCACAGAAAAACAAACGATAGTATTATATAAAAAGAAAAATCTTTTTCCAAGCTTTTGGGCAAAACTAAGTCGAAAAAATTGTTTTTAAAAGGGAAATTGTATTAGAAAGTACGTTTAATACACGTATGCACAATTTAGGAGAAATATCGCTTCAATTGATTAAAACTACAGCGCCTTATTTATGAAAAGTCCTGGCTGCTGGTGGCCTTCAAAAAACATTATTTCATTGACAAATCTACCCAGGTGAACCGGAGCAGAAAACTAGTTTATAGTCTAAGGTCCTTGTCTGTCCAGACTTTCAGACAACGCGTTATGCAACTAAAGATTATTTGACAAAAATTATGCCAGTTGGACACTGTAAATTGTTATCGTAAAATTATGAAACAGCAAAAACAGTATTTTTATAAATGAATATTTTGCCACAGCTTTTTTTTGTAAACATGCACATAATTTATTTATTTGTACAACAAGCTTCGTAACAGAGGATTTGGATTAAAGTCGGTGAGTTGTATTCTGCGTAGTAATTATGAATTTTATTTATTTTTTAATTTTTTTTTCTGTTTTCGCACATTTTGATTTAGATGCTAATTAGTGTCGTTTTTATATCGAACCCTACACGCACTGTGGTGTCTTTTTTTAGTATTTCCAGATTATAAAAGGAATTTTAAATTTGTTTTAAAAGTAATAATAAAAAGTAAACATTTCTTTTCGATATTTTAAAATTTAATTTTCATTCCAAATCAGTTATTTGTTATCTATAAAAGTAAACGCAACGTCCGGTTTGATAATAAATACAAAAATTTACAACTTTCTCCCCGAAACTTCATCGTTAAGAATTTTATAGTAGTATTATTAATGGCGACTTTTAGAAGCTATAGTACTCATAGTACATGTGAAATAATTAAATAATTACTTTGACTTTAAGTTGTGTGCGTTCGAAGGTGATAATTTCAACTAAAACTGAGCCGAACTTCTTTTTTTCGGTGTAATGATTTCAGCGAACCACCCATCGAATTTTATACAGTAAGACCTCACTTACCGCGAGAGATACATGCCAATAAGCTCCCTCGCTAAATGAAATAGCGTTAAGCGACCTCATCTAAACACATAAATTAATGAAACAGAACAGAGAATGAAAAAATTTATCAGTTTATTTTTAACCGACTTCAAATAAAAGGAGGAGGTTCTCAATTCGTCGGAATCTTTTTTTATTTTTTGTGTATGTTCCCCGATTACTCGAAGACGCTTGCACCGATTTGGAAAATTCTTTTTTTGTTTGAAAGGGTATACATCCCAGGTGGTCCCATATAGTTTTTATTAAAATCGGTTCATCCGTTTTTAAATGACGTCAAAAAAACATATTTTTTAATGTATGCTACCTCATATCTCCAACATTTTAAAGCGATTATGATGATTCTTTTCTTATTTAATACGGCACATCTTCAGGGTGATCCCACATAAATTTTACTTAAATCGGTTCAGTAGTTTTTAAAAATTGGGCGAAATAAAATCCACTAAAAAGTAAAAAATAAAATAAACTTTTTTAAAATAAAAATATCAACCTCCTTCAAAAAAGTCACTAAAAAGATGAAAATAATAAAATTTTGAGGTCGGCGCCTATTTAATAAAAGTAGATATGCAATTAAAAGTTTTTGTAATGAAATTAGCTCCGACCTCAAAATTTCATTATTTTCATCTTTTTAGTGACTTTTTTGAAGGAGGTTGATATTTTTATTTTAAAAAAAGTTTTTTTTTTGTTTTATTGTGTAACATTTACTGTTAAATACTGTGTTAATATTACCTACATTAATTGTATACTTATTTATATTCATGAAAATAAGAAAAGCCATTCTAAAGAAGTTATATTTGTGATGAGGAAGGTTCTTAGTCATTTGACATTTTTTTTTGTGAGGAAGTCATCTAACGTTTACCTTGTCAATAGCAAGACATCGCATCAATGACACTTCGTCTTATCTTTAAGCTTCTATCAAAATTTCAATTATTATGTATAAACTGATACATAAGTTCCTTTATAGTGGCTAAACTTTTTTTTAGGAACATCGTAATACTGAAATAGCGTTAAGTAGGGTCTTACTGACTGTGTTGTGTTAGTGTTTTGAGAGAAAATATTGTTTATTGGTAAACATCGCGATCGATCATAGAATTCTTCTACGTGTTCTTGTATGCCCCGTTATTTTATATTTTAAGTTTTGCTTTTCTTAAGTTTAGTATTTTTTCATTTTCTAGTACGATTATTTAGCAAATTTTGTGTTTCCGTGTGTCTGTACGAGTACAAAATACAATCTTTCTTTGTTGAATTGTTTCTTGTACCAATTGTAATGTGACAGCTTTATCTTGATTTTATTGTGTTCTTTTCATTTGTCATCTGTGTCGTTAATTAGACATTGATTTTTGGTTTAGATTGAAGAAAACAGTCGCGCCCTTGAATATTTGGGGCACGGTTTTGGCAGCGCAAGCAGTTTAGAAAGCGCCGGCTCAACTTCATCTGCCCAAAAGGACAAGTGGAAGCAGGGTGCAAGAAAAACACTTTTGCAATGGGTGACAAATGCCTTGCCCAAGTAAGAATTAAGTTATTATTTCTATTAAATGGTTGTTCTATTCACGAAGAGGAACATCACCCCCCCCCCACTCCTACTTAAAATTTTAATTCTAAGTTAGATTTACTTTGAAATGTTCATGAAATCGGTCCAACCGGTTTGTTATGATATCCGAATGAATAGTGAAATGTAATTATTATTAATTGTTTTGGTAGATTGGCTGATTGGTATTTCAGTCATTTATCTTACTATTGTATAAAAAAATAGTTACAAGTTCACGCGAAATCTGAAAACTCCAAGACAGAAAAACGTGTTTCCACATTTTTTGTCTGTCTGTTTATACCAATGGTTCAAGAACGTCTGAAATTTGGCGCACCGGTTTAAGTTCCAAGTTTCGTGAAACAAGTTTCTAGTTGACAGATTCTTTTACTAACTGATTGCATTTGCGATTTCAGAGATCTCGGTGTAGAAGTGAAAGATTTCGGCGCCAGTTGGAGAGATGGCGTCGCATTCCTTGCTATAATTGACGCGATAAAAGCAAATCTGATTAATTTAGCAGAACTGCGAGCACAAGCGACAAATAGAGTACGTCTTGAGACTGCTTTCGATGTGGCAGAAACAGAACTGGGAATCGCTCGATTATTAGACCCAGAAGATGTAGACGTTCCGAAACCCGACGAAAAATCCATTATGACATACGTTGCGCAATTCCTTCATAAATATCCCGAGCCTAAGAGTACAGGTCCCGATGCTGTTGCTGCTACCCAACAGGAATACAGGGAATTGAACGAATGGCTGCTGAAGAAAACGCAACATCTCGAGCATTTACAGCAAACCAATTCTTTACCATTAGATTATAACGAATTTGTTTCATTTAAAAATGAAGTCGATCAGAAATTTATTGTTTATGATAGACTGAGAAGTCTTTTAGAATCCCAGGGGATGATATCTATTACGCTTCAGTCTTGGCAGGAACTCGAAAGGTTGTGGCAAAAGTTGGAGTCGCAGTTGCGTTATTGGTTGTGGTTGTTGGATTCACGTTTGCCAGGCGATTTTGGACAAATCGGAAAGTGGTTAGCAGAAGCCGAAAAACTCATACACTCAGATGATATACCGACTGTTATGAATGAAGAAACGGCAAGCATTATAAGTAAAAAGCTTGAACAGCACAAAGCTTTCTTTGCCGATCTTCCGGATGTACAAACGAAATTCCAACAAGCTTGTGCTACTCCATTGGCTCAAGAAGTTCCGAAAGAGCAGCTCAATAATATGGGAGCCAGACTCAATGCTGTTGGGCCTAAAGCGGCGCAGAGAAGAATAAGACTTAAATTTTTAGAACACAAGGTAATTGATTTTTTATATTTTGAAGGCAGTTTTTAATTTGATTTGGGGAATAAGAAGGAACGAGCGTGTCTGTCCAAAATATTTTGGGATTTTGGGATTTATGGACCGTAATCTAGTCAGATAATAAGAAAGTGATATTTTTTATTTAGCGTTTTAATACAAAAATTCTCGCAATATATATTATTATAACCAATTATTAGGGTACATGATTGCTCAGTGTCTGGAACTATTTTTTTTTCTAATGAAAGTAATTCTATTTCAGTGTTGCCTTATTGCCTTCTTACAATTGACTGAAACCAAATTAAAAGGTTGGACTGTAAAATACGGACGTGTAGAAAAAGTTGTACAATTATTGGAACAATATAGAAATTTCGTATCGCGTAACAAAATCTTTCAAGAATTTAATAAAGCCTACATCGACATGCAGGCAGTGGTTGAAGAATATAAACGAGATGGATTTATTGGTAAGTGATTGAAAAATGTGATTAAGATTGAGGTCCACCAAAAATTTTCAGTCATCTGATGGCGCCACCAGCAAGTGAGGTGTCTGTCATTCAAATGCCAGTACTGTTTATATACATTATTTAAGAGTTAAATCGCATTTGTATTTATTTAATAATTTCTTCTCTAATATAATGGATAAATGCAGAGTGACTGAACACAAACCGTTAATCTTTAAACGTTTGACACATACCTTAGTTGCCACTAGCGCTATCTGACAAGTGAAAAATGGTAACCCACATTGCGAGACCATTAGAATTCCTCAATGTTTACGATTTGTTTTTAGATCAGAGGGAATGCGTTTCAATCGACCGTTTCATGCGAGACACTGCCGATCGCTGGAAGCATGTTTCAATGGAACTGCGTTGCGTTCAGAGCATGCTAGAAGAAGTGGTTGCATACTGGAAACGCTGGGATAGCCTTGCCGGCGATTTTGATACGTGGTTAGACAAAGCCGAGAAATCGTTGACTTTACCAGAAGAGGAACGGATGGAATTCTTCCAAGATATAAGTGTTTGGAAGGATAAGTATCAACTGTTAGGCGATACTGTAAGTTTCTTAATAGCTACGTGTGATGACCAAGTTGCCTTAGAATTAAAAGAGCATTACATTAAAATGACCGCACGCTGGGAGAAATTATTTGCGAGCGTCAAACATTACATGCACGCTGGAGACATTCTACGTAATAGAAAAGATTACCGTCTGGGCTTAGAAGCGCTCAGTCAGTGGTTGCGAAACGCCGAAGAAGTTCTCGGTCCTCAGCAACTGACTTCGACCGAGAGAATCAAAGCTTATGGAGAACAGCTTCAGAAATTGCAAGACGAAATCGAAGGGATCGAAGAACTTTTCAAGAATATAAGTAAAACTTTCCAGACATTGATTCAAGATTTGTCGAGAGATGAAGTCGATAAAAACATGCACACGCTGAAAAAAGAGAAAGAAGCTCTTGTTAGAGTGAGAGCACTGATACCAATGCAAATCCGGTTGTTCCATCAACTTTTGGTTCAACAGGAATCATTGGAACAAGGTCAGCGTGAAATTAACCAATGGCTCGATGAAGCTGAAGTTTTATTAAGTTCCTTATCGATGGCAGGTGGCAAAGATGCAGTTCAAAGTCAATTAGACAAACATAAAGCCTTCTTTTCGAGAACTTTATATTACAAATCGATGCTCGAAAGCAAAAATAAAGTATTCAACAATATAATCAAATCGATCGGAAATAACGCCAGCATCGATACATCGGAAGGACACAAAAGAATGAAAGAACTGAATGAGAGGTTCGCTTATGTTTCTCAGAGTGCGCACTCGTGGGAACAGAAGTTACAGGAAGCCATCAGATGTTGGCATAATTTCAGAGAGTGCGAACGAGTCATATCAGACTGGCTGAGTAAAGCGGAGCAATTGATTGCCGAAAAGCATATCGATACAAAACAGACCGTTGAAATGCATAAAAACTTCTTTGAACGTGTTAACGAACGATGGATTTACGATTTAGTCCAGACCGGTCAGGATTTACAGAAGTGCCTACCGACAGATCAACAAGGACCCGTTGTAAAATCAATCGAAAGACTGCAATCGAAATGGAAAGAAGTGTTGTCTTTTGCTCCGCTCCATTTGATGCGTCTCGAATTCAGATTAGACGAAACTACGTTCATTCAGTATTTGAAAGATATCGAAAAAGAAATAAACGCCGAACAACAAGCGTTCGATAAACAAGATAATGTCGATGCTATTTTGCAGCGTAACAAAGACTTCTTTGTATCGAAAGGTACAGTATTGGAAGTTGAAAAGTGCTTATCGAATCTTGGTAAAATCAGTCAAACTTATACCCAGATTCATCCGGAAGATAAAAATTTGCTGGAGTCGCACTCAAAGTGCGTGGAACAATGGGAAAATATGGCGGTTAGGATAGAAAATGTGAGACAAAAGTTACAGCAGATTCCAGCACAATGGCAGAATTACCACGAAAAGTTCGGTGCAATGGTTCAATGGATGGATTTAGTAGATTCGACTTTGAAGAATATATTAAATGAAATCAACACCATGGAAGAATTTGAAAAGGAAAAAGCTGTGTTTCAGGTATGTCGATTGTTTATTCTGTTATTTTGGAATTCTACGACTTTGAAAAACTCATGCTCTTTCTTTTCTGTTTTTTTTAAACGAAATTTCTTTGCTACTTTATAATAGATGTCATGATCAAATATCGGGAGTGCTGCTTAATCTAAATCGAATGATTCATTTTTTTATTGCATGCTTCAGATGGCTGTATTGAAGTGATTCAAACTATATACTTTGTAAATTTCTGAACATTATACGATACTCTTTGGATTTTAGGATAGGATATGTTTTGGATTTAAAATTGTCTGTTAGCAGTCTTGAACAGATACCTGTTTATTTTATGAGACCTTATAGCGAGCTGTGAATTTGCATGCAAAAGTTTATAATAGCAATTTTTCTGATTATTTCTCTTCGCTGCAAAAATGGATTTCAGCTGAAATGCCTAATGGTAATCGTTTCCAAATAATCACAATTTTTTCACTGTCCTTTAGCACGCACGCTACGCATTACCTTGCCAATTTTTAGCTACCTCGAAAGATCCTGCAAATAAATTTGATATTGACGCAAATTTCTTGAGGAATATATGGGCAGTCCTCTTATAGAATTCGTTTGTTTTAATACGTTTTTAGCACGATCGATTAGATTATCATAGGTTATAGATGCTCGACAGCTAAGGTTATTAGCGTCTTTTGTACAGTTGCTTCTCCTATAACGCGATATTTATGTTGCAAAAAATCACCGCGTTGTAGAATTTCGCGCAATGAAAGTAACATGGTTTCTGCAAAAATAAAGCTACAGAACACTCAAAGCGAAGCAAAGTAAAAAATCGCGTATGAATTGACGCAATTTCGCGTTTCAGTTATTCCTGTATGTATCTACCGTGTATGAATAAATAAGACACGCGTTATAATAGAAAATTAAACATCTCTATAGTCTATCTGTTGCTGTCTTTAACAATTTGTTTGCAAAAAGTATTGGACTGCCTGTGTATTGTTAAATATTTCTACTGGAATTTGCAAATTAGATATAAAATTTTGAGATAACGTTTATTACAGTAATGCCCGTCTTTTGAAAGAGTTGATACTGCTGTTGTTACCAGTAATAAAACTCTGATAGCATCATCAGTACCTAGTTGCTCTTTCAAATTATTATGGCAAGCTAGTGTAGAAATGGCTTGACGTGGGTGAAATTATGTCATCCAAAGATCCGCCATTCCAACACTCACATAGTAAACCGACTAAATTAAACTTGAGTGTAAAATCATATGCATTTTTTCAGCGGGTATGTCGCGAAGCAGATTCAAAACGCGAAGACATGAAGTGGCTGGTACAAACACTGGACGCCCTTTCTTCTCACTGCACCGAGCCCGAAGCGATTTCCGAACAGCAAAAGTTGGAAGCGTTGATAACCCGTTATAAGAACTTAATACCGACAATTGAAGTGACAATGATCCGCACCGATGTTTATTCGAAGTGTTATACTTACCGTAAAGAAGTTCGTGAAGTTTGCACACTTCTTCAGAAAGTCAAAGATCAATCGAACGTGAAAATACAACCCGATAGTTTAGAAGGCGTGACGAAACTGATTCACCAGCAAGAACAAGCCGTGAATCAATTGGACCAACAACGAGCCAATATAGTTTCAATGCTACAGCGAGGTAAAGATCTGCTCAAAGATACCAATGCGCCTCAGTTCGTTCAAGAAGAAGTAAAAACGTTAGAATCCGGCTGGAACGAAGCTTTCAGTCAAACTGCCGATACACTGAAAAGACTTAAAGGAACTCAGAAAATATGGGCGAATTATGCCGAGCAAAAAGATGAAATTTTACGACTGTTACAAAAAGCTGAACAAGAACTGAAACGTATCCAACCGGGACAACACAATTCAAGCAACCTTGCCGCAGATTTGCAAGCGAAACAAGAAATGAGCATTGGTTTGCGTCAAGCAACCGAAGATATGTTGATGAAACTTCGAGATTTGTGCGATAATTTAATGGCCGTCGCATCACCTGACAAAAAACCTTTGTTACAAAAAGAAGTTACTGAAATTGAAAAACGGTTGAGTGTTACTCTGGAAACCGTACAAGAAAGAGTTGTTTATCTTCAACAATTCAGCGCTAAATGGACGCGATTCCAATCCCGCTTAGGAGATTTACAACAATGGACGCTTCAGAACGCGCCTGCGTTGGTGGCAGCACTGCAATCTGAAGACATGACGCCTGATGAAAGAGTTGCAAAGTCCACGGATCTTCAGCAACAGCTCGCTGAAAAAATAGCTGTCCTAGACGCTCTTGGAAATGAAGCAGTCGACTTACTTTCGGATGATGCTGAAAACTTAGAAGCACAAAAACTGAAAGCTGACGTCTATACACTTCAAGACAAAGTGAACGCTTTAAATCGAACTATTGAAGTACAGTCGACGGCTGTTAACAAAGATCTTGTCAACTGGAAACAGTATCAATCCGGACTACACGAAATCAAACCGTGGATCGAGCAGGCTGAAGTCAAGGTCACGATGGGCATGCCGAAACCGGTCAGTCTTCAAGAAGCTGTTCAACTTCAACAGCAGGCTAAAGTGTTCGAAAAGCAGTGCGAAGAACAACTGAACAAATTGCAAGGCGTTTCTTCACTGAGTCAACAAATGACGTGTAGAACGAGTGCACCAGACGAACTGGACGCGGTGCATTCAAGATGGACTGTCGTTAAAAATACAGCGACCCAGTGGGCTAATAAACTTGACAAATTGGTAGCCAACTGGGAAACGTTTGACAAAAACGCCAACAAAATGGAGACATGGATAAATGAAGGAGAATCACAAATTGCCAAGCATTCGGTGAATCTGAATACTCCACAAGTTGAAAAGTTAGAATCGGAGTTGTCGAAACTCAAAGCGTTCAATAACGAAATATCAGAACAGCAAGCTAAATTGATATCGCTCACTCAGAATTCCGATAATATAAGTCATGCATTATCGATGGAAGGATCGAATGCCGTTAAAGGTAGAGTTACTGATATGAAAGCTAGGGTCACATTATTGGCAGAAGCGGTACGAGCGAGAATAAATGACGTGTCGGATACGATATTAGCACGACAAGAATTCCAAGGCAAATTGGTCGAATTCACGAACTGGATGGACCGATTGAGGGCGAACGCTGGTCAAATTGAAGAAGTTAGTATCGACAGAGTCGATGCAAGTCTACAAGCTGTACACGCGTTGTTGCAGGAACATTCTGATAAGCAGCCATTATTCAATTCGATTTATGATGAAGTAAAAGTTTTAACTTTACAAAGTACACCCGACGAAGCGAAAATTCTGAATGAAACATACACTGTACTTATTGGAAACTATCAACAATTGGATAACAGTTTGCAACAAAAGAAAGCCGCGTTCGAAAAATGGTCGGATCTTTTGAGTTTTCACGGGGACTCGACGCAGCAATTGAACCACATCAAATACCATATCGAAAGTCACAAGCCTAAACCTGAAGACTTGGAAAGATTTGTTAGCGAAGTTGATACAGTGCTGGCGAAAATTGAAACGTGGAAACAAGCAGTTCCATCTGTGGATTCGGTTAGTGAAGTTCAAATCAGAGACAAGGCCGGAAAGCCTTGTTCAGCGGCGACGTTGGTCAGAGAATTAGAAGTGAAAGCTGTAAATTTAAAATCCCAACTCGCTTTAAAAATGGACGTACTTCAAAAAGTCGGTACTCATTGGAACCAATTCCAAACTCTCCACAAAGAATTTTCAAATGGATTGGTATCTATTCAAGATAGTTTGTACGCCTTAGTTGGAAAAGTCGATAACTGTGACCGTTTAGAACAAGCCATCAAAGATATTGGATCTTTGATTGAAATACACCATTCAAGTCAAGTGCTCAAAGACAAATTGCACCAAGAAGGCAATCAATTGATGAAAGAGGACCATGAAAATCTGTCAGAAGTTCAACGCGCTTTGAGTGACATCGACGTCAACTGGGAGAAAGTCGACGAAATTTTAAACCAAGAGAGACAAAAATATTCCGAAATGTTGTTCGCTTGGAAAGAATTCCAAGAAGCAAAGAATAAAGTTGAAAGCGAAATTAATAAAGCGGAAAATTTGAGTGAAATAATCGAAATTCCAAACGATTTGATTCAAGCAACAGTCGGACACGAAAAAGTAAAGAAGGCATTAGATCTGTTGAAAAAAGCGAAAATATCTCTGGATAAAATGGACTCTAAACAAGAACAGATTTACAAGCAAGCTGAAAGTTTACCGACTTTCATTTCGAAAGCACAGACGGAATCCCAACAGGCGCGTCAACATTGGCAAGTAGCTTTCGATGCCGTGACGAAGAAAGTACAGAACTTTGAAAGTCAAGTGATTATTTGGAAACAAATTGAAGATGCTAAGAACGAATTGCTTTCGTGGCTTAGTGAAATGAGCGAAGGATTGACGAACGCCACTGAAAATTTGTCAGATTTCGAAACCGGTCAAGCTCGACTTGCAAAATATAAGGACGAACTTCCGGCTCATGCTAATTTGAAACAAAGTATTTTGAGTAAATCTGCTCAGCTCATCAAACTGAATAATAATGCACGTATACCAACTTTAGATTCGTTAAACAAACTACTTGAAGACGAATTCGCAGACGTGAAAGCTATTGCTGCTAAACTTGAAACTGTTACTTCTTCATTTGGGGAACAGGAACGCGAAATCAGGAACGACATCAAACAGACCGGAAATACGGTGTCGAAATTACGCGAAGCCATAATTAAATGTGAAGATTTGTCCGGGGAGAACACGAAAATTCTTGAACGCCTTAAAAAATGTCAAGTTTTGAAAGAAGAACTCAAAGACTGCAGCGGAATTATCGGCGTGATTGAAACAAAAGTGAACGAAATGAAAACAAAATATCCTGCTTTCAGCGAATCGCACGTGCCGAAAGAATTCGGAATATTGCACAAACGATATAACGGCGTTTTGATTCATGCGAATAAAATCGAAGCTGCGCTATTGACGTTCTTGAAAAAGTTCCATAATGACAAATACAGTGCCTTACAGAGGGTTATAACAACGCAAAGAGAGAAAGTCATCTGGTGTGCTCCTGAATCCGGAAGTGACAAATACAATTTAGAAGTGAAACTAGCTTCGCTTGCCGATATTGAAACTGCTTTGAATGATTGCGATTCGAAGATGGCTGAACTGAGCCAGTCTCTGGGACTGTTGGAAAACGTCGAAACTCCGGAAGTTATTAAACAACTGACAACCGACAGAGATCAGCTAATTTCAGAACTGGAAAATTTGAAGATGGATTACATGAAAACAAAAGAACTATTGCATCATAACATTCAGTTGTGGCAGCAATATGAGCAAATGTCTGAAACTGTTTCAGGGTGGCTGAAAGACGCCGAAGGTAAAGTTCGTTCGGAAACCGTTACCCAACTGGATATTGGAAGCATCGGTAATAAAATCGGAGAGGTAAAGAAGTTCCAAGAGCAAGTATCGAATTACCAAACAGAAATAAAGGACTTGACGAAGTTGGGTGATGCTTTGATCAAAGAGAGTCCTGAATCTAGGGCTGGACAGTATGTCGCTCATTTAAATAATAGATATGTAGCGATCGTTAAGTATATCAGCGGATATCTGGAACGTTTAGAGACGCTTGATAAAAACAAAGATCTATATAAAACCAACGTGAAAAATGTTGAACAGTGGTTGGCGAACGCCGAGAAAAAAGTCAATTCTTTTACGAGTTTAACAGCTGCAGGCGCTAAACCTGACGAAAAGGCATTGGAACAGTTGAAACAGTTTGCTGAAGAACGTGACAAAGGTCAGGAACTGTTGAACGCCGCGGTTGACGCCGGCGAAGCCCTATTTTCGGGAATAACGCCCGAAAATCGAGAAAGTATTCGCACTGAATTGAGAAAACTGAGAGACGCTTCTGAGGCTTTAATAGATCGCGTAAATGAAATCTATAAACGGATCGAAACAATTTTGTTACAGCGTTCGTCTATTGAAGAAAGCTTTGTTCAAGTCGAAAAGTGGATTGTTGATTCGCAAGTTAAATTAGGCGACAAGCTTCAGTTGGACGCAACGTTACCTGAGAAAAAAGCTACCCTACATAGTTATAGAACGCAAGCGCAAGAAGTCAGCTTACACAGAAATAATTTGAAACAGCTTGAAGAGAAAATCGCACCCCTTTCTGATTCTGAATCATCGAACAAGCTTAGTTCGAATTTAGATAATTACAATAAATTATTGGAAACGATAAACAATCGTGTAGCAACTGCAGAAAAACGTGTTTCAAATCATGAGGCGTATCAACAAGTGTTAGAAAAATCGAGAGACTGGTTGAATGCATTGACATCAGAAGCAGTTTTGGTTATCGAAGAAACCCAACTGAAAAAAGAGGGAGCCGATGCAAAACTAGCTATTGTCGACAATTTATTACAACAAAAGAGCGAAGGCGATAAAATTATCGAATCTGTTAATGGCCAGTTACAAACCGTACTGAAAGAAACTGCCATTGCTGGCCATCCGGTGTTACTGAACGGTTTTGAAGAACTCAAAGAAGCGTGGAAATCCTTCTTAACATTGTGCTTAGACGCCCAAAAGAAACTGAACGAAATGTGTTCACAGTGGGTCGAATTTGAAAATACTGTTGACGAACTTGAAGCATGGGTCAGACAGAAAGAAGCTCAAGTTAGAGATCAAAGTTTGAGAAGTACAATGGAAGCGAAGCAGAGCCATTTAGATAAACTGCGCTCTCTTGAAGAAGAAATACGATCGAAAAAAGAGAGTTTCACAAAAGCGCACGAGCAAAGTCAAGCTGTTGAAAGTGAATCCGAATTGTCTACTCGAGTTGCTAAACTCATAACGAGATATCATACGCTGAAAAATAATGCGAAAGAAGCAATTTCACGATACGAATTGTTTGTGAAAGAACACAAGGCATTTAATGATAATTATGCGACGTTTGTGGGATGGTTATCGGAACAAGAAAAAGAATTGCTTCAGCTAAGTCAGATCGTTGGAGATTTGACGGTTCTCCAAGATCGACAGAGAAAGATCAGAGACATTCTCGATTTGAAAAATAAGGAGAGTATTAAGTTTGAAGCTCTTATCGATCAAGGAGAAAAGTTGTATGCCCATACATCGCCAGACGGCAGAGAAATTATTCGACAACAATTGAGAAATTTGAGAACGATTTGGGATAGCTTCTCGGAGGACTTGCAAAGTGCACTCAACAAACTGGATCATTGCTTGTTGCAATTTGCTGAATTCACAGGTTCTCAAGAACAACTTACCAAATGGTTAAGAGATGTCGAACGGGCCATGCAGCAACATACCGAACTAAAATCAATGTTGCAAGAAAAAAGAGCGCAATTGCAGAATCATAAAATCATGCATCAAGAGATTATGGCTCATCAGCAATTAGTAGAATCAGTGTGCGATAAAGCTCAGCAACTGGTCGATCAGACTCAGGATAAATCGTTGAATATTTACTTGCAGTCGATCAAACAGCTGTTCCACAATATCGTTTTGAAATCGAAAGATCTGCTGGATAATTTGGACAGTTGCGTGGAAAATCACAATAAATTTATGACTCAGTGTGCAAACTTCAAAGATTGGTTGAACGGGGAAGCAGAGAAATTGGCCGAGTGCGATGACGTCAGTGGCGAGAAAATCGATATTACTAAACGGTTGGCTACTATTGAAGTATTAAGGGCGAATCAAAAACAGGGTTACAGTTTGTTGGATGCATTGACGGAGTTGTATCATTCAGTTGAAAAAAGTACTGCTCCGAAAGGAAATGAAATCTTACAGAAAGATTTGGTTGAACTCAGAGCTAGTTTAAAAGCTCATCTCTCCGAAATTGGTAAGTGTATTATTTTCTTTATTTTAAACATGAAATTTTTACAACTAGTTGCGAGTCGTGATAAATATTTATTTGATATTAACTTATAGAATTATTATTTTATTAAATTGAAATTATGAATTGATACTAATTCTTGACAGTAACCATATTCTTAAAACATTTTTAATAATTATTTTTCAGATAACGTTGCGGCTAAGCAAGAAGCTGCTTTAGCTCAATGGAAAGAATTTGAGACGGAACTTGACGAAAAAACTAAATGGTTCCGTAAAATCGAAGCTGAATTCCGTGACCAGCAATTGAAGGCTACCCTGCCTGAAAAAGAGGCGCAGTTGAAACTGTACAAAAATCGAAGAGATATAGTCACCGGCAAAGAAAAAGAAATCGATGACTTTGTCGATCGTAGCCATGGATTGTTACATTCGAGCGGAGTGGAACGAATCAAGCCATTAATATCACAGATTAGTAACCGTTATCAATTGTTACATGTTTTGAGTAAAGAAGTTATCAACAGATGGCAGGGTTTGGTGGACGAGCATAATAGTTACAATGAGAAATTGAAGGCAACCGAAACCTGGCTGAAACCATTAGAAGAGCATTTGACCGTTTTGCATAAAGAAGAAGCTACAGATAATCTCGAGGCAAAAGCAAATCGTTTGCAGGTAATTTTTTATATTAAAAACAGACGCTAGTTTATGTGAACTCAGGATAATTAATAAATAAAAAAAAAAGGAATTTATATCTGTGGAAGCTGGGATATGATTATTTCATCTCTTCATTTGTTTACTTACATAAATTCATAATCTTACTATTGTATGTAGTTACATTTTTTATACACAGATGTCATATTATTACTTTTAACGAATGTCCACTGAATGGTCGAAAAATAAGCTTTCTTTTTTTATAGGTTCTGCTTTCAGAAAAAGAGCAGGGCGAAAAAAGAGTCACAAGCTTAACATCTCTCGGTGAAAGATTGTTCCCGGACACGGCAGCTCCAGGTCGTGAAAAAATCAGACAAGATCTAAGAAATATTCGCGAAAGATGGGACAAACTAGAAGAAGGCATCAAAGAACAACAAAAAAGACAAGATGCTCAATCTTTGCAGTGGAGCAGTTATCAAGAAATATTACAACAAACATTGGCATGGCTAGACACGATGGAAAAATCTCTGCAGTTGGATCCGACGGCTTGGACTTCGATTCAAGAAATTCGCTCAAAACTTTTCAAATACAAAGCGACTTTGCAAGAAATTTTATCACATAAAAGAATTATTGAATCGGTTACTGAAAAAGCTCAAGCAGTAGTTCAACTAACAAACCGACCTGAAGACGTTAAAGAAGTCCAAGAAACTGTACAGTCAATTAACAAACGCTATGGTAGTTTAGTACAGAACACGCAGAAAGTTATAGCACAGCTGGAAGAATCATTGGATATTTATCAACAGTTTACCGATTTGTATAAATCGCATCAAGATTACCAAAAACAAATGTGGGACAGACTCGCGGGTTATACCGACTACAGTGGAAATAAACAAATGCTGCAGGCACGACTTACAAAGGTTATAGAAATCCAAGACAGTCTACCTGAAGGCAACCTGAAACTGAAAGTGTTAACGGATCACATCAATACAAGAACGAACAAAATCCCAGCACGAGTTAAGGAAGTGATGGAACGTGATCTGGCGAATCTGAAATTCGATTTTGAAAAATTCACTAACGCTTTGTCAGATGTTAAACATAATATCGAAGAGAGGCTACAACAATGGTCGGACTATGAAGGATCGTTCGATCGTCTTTTGGCTTGGCTAACGGATGCCGAAACGACCTTGAAAAACTATGCTCCAAGGTCAACGCTGGAGGAAAAACAAGAACAGCTTGAAAAGTATCAGGTAAAATCGTTTGACAAATGTTTTTATTGTTTGTTATTTCCTATCTATCTCTTCGACTTCAGTGATTACAACTATTTAAAATTAATCCACTAAATTTGTTGATTTTTGACTAATAGAAAGTTCTTGTTTACAATGTTTTTCTATAGTAAATAAATTAGTGTTTTTAAAATTTTTGAAACTAGTCGTATGAATTTGTTAGCTAACAATAAAAAAAATCCTTGTACAGAATCTAAATATGTCAATGTAATAGATTTTTGATTCGATTTTTAGAATTCATAAAAGACAATATAAATTCTTAGTTCATAATATTGCTTTTTGCTATTCACTGACGTTTGCAAGTCGTAAGTGCTCTCAAAATATTCAACAACTAATGATCCTTTTTTGCATATCAGCTGAATCATTGACCGCTGAACCAGGAATTTAATATATTGAAGATATTTTTCTCTTATAAGAACAGATTTTTGGAAATTTATCTTCTATATTGACAAAAAGGGGCTTAAAAAATAAAATTTTTCTGAAACTGCTTAATTAGAAACAAAAATTTGACATATATGTGCTATATAATATGTTCCATGCATCTTCAATAAAATCGCTGCCTTACACTTAATTTTCATTATTTTCAAACTTGTTGGCAGTTCATAGTAGGTACTAGAGTGTTTAACCAGTAGACTTTGTATAGTAGGTGTATAACTGCTAAACACAGACAGTCAACTGCTTACATGTCCGAGTGGTAATACGCAATAGTCTATCATATTCAAGTTACGGTGCGAGGGTTCGCGTTTAGCTTGAAGTAATATGGGAAATATTAAATTTGAATTTTTCTTTATTAATAAAAATAATTTAATCTTACTTTACCGCACTAGTGCGTAATGGGTCACTTTATGTGCCTATATAGGTACATATAATTTGTAGAGAGTAGTATAAAAAATATTTTGAAATCAGAGAAAATTCACAGAAAATTTACGAGCACAAACGAAGTTACGTAATCAACGTCTATGCTTTTTGTAAAGAATAAAAAACGAATTGTCTCAATTATCTGTATCATTGACTTTAACCACTACCCGTAAATTTAACCAAGTGTGTATTAATAACCCTTTTGTTATATTACCTTTTCTCATTTAGGATCAGGTTAGAGTAATAGAATCACGATGCCGTGACATCAAGGAGTTTGTTACGTTGGCCGATCACCTCGAACAAGTAAGACACCAACAACAATATGTATATCACTCTCTGTCTACAAGCTGCGCGGCTGTGCATCTGTTTTTTCATTTACCTTTTATTTATTATGTTATTTGTACTGTTGTTTATTAATTTTGGTGGTTGTTTCTTTTCATTTGTTTTCTTGGATGAAATGGTATCTTGATCGTTATTTTGAAAAAATCAATGCTGTTCTCTATAATTTTATTTTATTGAATAATTCAATTTTCTAGAAAAAGAGACAAAATATGTAAAAATAGAGTAAATTCATTCATCTTTACTAGAAGTGCGATGATATAACCGCCTATCTCAACTTTGGTGAAAGTATGATCAAAAACGGTTCAGTAGTTTTTAACAAACTAACAGACATGAGACAGACATATAAAAATTATAACAGTAACTAATTTGATCTAGGTATTCTGGATATCGTACAAGTCGAAATTTCGTTAAAAATTTGCAATAACAAAACTACGATTTTATATAAGTTATACTTCTTAGGCGACTACTGATGTTATGCAGAGTTTACTCTTACCAACTGGCCCATTAGCTCAGTAAGTCCGAACGTCGTGATAATAACGCGAAGACCGCTTGTTAGATTCCCCCATGGATTTTTTCGTGTTTTACGATGTATTTTTGTTTTTAATTAATTTTTTCATTTTTTAATATATTGGTATCTTTTTATTTAAATAATAATAGGACGTATGCGCTCAACTAATTTGGTGTAAGAAGTATAACTTCAAACGTGTGTAACGATACACACACACACAGAAATTTTTTTTATTGACATTTTGACAAGGCACCATTTCATTTAAGTAGTAGATATTTTGTTTCGTACGGTGGCTCATAATGTTTATAATTTTTTTTATTAATAGGTGCTGGTTCGTTTACTGGTCCTGGCTGGATAAATTGTTTTTGCATTTGATTTGTTAATTTGTAGATTTAGAAGTAGATCTTTGTTTCAAAATAACAAAACACATACATATTAATATAGATTTTAGTTTAAAATGTTTTGCTTTTTCAGTATTGAGCAAAATAATTAAAATTAAAATATATATTGAGTTTGATAAGTTGATTAATAATTTATTCACAAATGTTTTAAGCAACAATCATAACTAGATATTTTGTCTACCCAATTTGCGATTTAAAAATAATTCTCTTCTGCTGGAAATCATTCAAAATTTTTCGAAACGGTTTTTGAGTTTTGATGATGATTGTTTTTATTTTATTTATATACATTTGCGGTACTTTATTAATAATTTATCAAACTGATTTCTCATGTTTATTGATTTTTCTAGATTTTCGTCATTTTAACAGCATCTTTAACACAACTTTTTAATAATTTTATCATCACAGAAATAGTTTTTGACTTTTTGTGCATAGACTGTGTACACAGCTTGTTAACACCAATTTCACTTTTTGGCTTTTTTATTTCACAAAATATAAACAAAAACCTTACTTACACAATATAGAAATATTTTCATAATTTATAACACTTTAAATTTTTTAAATAATTCTTCATCAACGAACAATAATTTTGACTAACTGTATTTTGCCAAAATTTTCACCTGCAATTTTTGTGTTTTGAAAGTAATGAAAATATTCGCACATTTTTTTGGTTATCCAATATAAATTTAATATTGATTGACTACTTTGTTAACTAACTAACTCCTCAATTTTTTATACAGGATGTATCACAGAATTGTTGCGAACACATGTTCTAAAGTTGATAATTTTCGTTACTTGACTTAAACCATAATTTAATGCAATTTATATTCACATTGTTTGTTTTAGTAGATTTGGAACATTTTCTTGCTAATTATTTTGAAACCGAACGTACAGGGAGAAAATATTACATTAAAATATCCACGGGGAGTAGAAAATCTTTTTAATTTCATATAGAGTTAAAATGGTTGATAAAAAACAAATGAATCACGTCTAACTTTTATTAGCTCACATAAATTATTTTTTTTTCTGGACATCACCATAGCATATATATTTCGTTATATTAAGACAATATTGTATTTCAGATATTTTGGGCCATACTATATAATTATTATAAAATTAATTACTTCTAAAAAATACTGATATTTTCTACCTTTCGTTCGCTCATTACTAATTTATTATTCTGCTTAAAAACAGTTCGTTGTTTTTTCATAATTGGAGCGTATTTTAATACCGAATCTGTTTCACAGTCGTTGATCTTAAGCCTTCGTCAGAACGAGAGTGAGTTCGATAAGATGTCGGATGATTCGTCGGATTTGGTGCAGAGCAGCGGCGATACTCGTATCTCCGTTAATGTGCAGCAGATTACGTCTCGGTTCCAATCGATACAATCGACGGCTAAGGAAATCGTTAAGAAGTGTGAGCAGGCTGTCAGCGAACACGAAGCGTTCAACGATAAATACAAACAGTGTTCGGAATGGATTGCTGCCGCACAAGCCAGATTCGAAAAGTGCAGAGATAGTTCTGGATTGGGTAAGTTGAGATTTTTTAACAACATGCAAAATTTGTCAGCTCAAGCTTTTTGGTCGTTTTATACGCATCTAACTTTACAATAGACACCAAAATTTATTATTGATATCAGCTGGGTTGGTTTTGAAAGAAATTAATTGGGAAATGAAATGTCGGTAAAATAGTTTTTGCTTTACCGATACTCATTTTGCTTATTTTATTTCATGCTTAATAAATAAAACAGTAATTAGTCAAGGAGAACTATTAGTTTTTTGTTGTTATTATTATTATAACGGTTTCAACTGTTTCAAAGAGGACTATTGAATAGATATTAATGCTCAGTTGCAGAAAGCGTCGTCAAAAAATCTGATTTGACAATGACCTTAGATTGTGAGCGTACATATTTCTCCACATGAAACGCATTGTAGAATTTTAAATCAGTCCTGCTCGAAAAATAATTGTTCGATTGAAAAACATTCTTTTTAAACTGTGCATACCTGTACTTAATATTGTTTTTTGTAGTTTCTACTTCGAAAATTTTAGCTTGAAAAGCGATCTTTTTCTGTGTAGATCATTCATTTGTTTTTGTATGAGTATAATCTAATGTTCTACATAACAGGGAGTCTCATAACGACATTAGACTGCTCCTGCATGTATAAACACTGTAAAAGTATGATCACAATCTAAGGTCATTGTTAAATGCAATTTTTTGACAATGCTTTCTGCAACCTAGCATAAATTAATTAAACTAAACGTAGTTTCAATAAAAACTATTAGCTAGATTTCTTCATTTAGTAGCTTGTTTTAAGTGATTAAAACTAACGTTGAGAATCAATAATAGAAAATGTTGTTTTAAAGGAGCAAGAAACGAGCTAGTGAAACGTTTGGAAGGATTGCGTGAATTAATGGAACAACAGCCGAACGCAACAGCGTTGTTACACAGTACTGTCGAGCTAGGTGAAAAACTATATCCGAGCACGGCTTTAGAAGGACGCGAAACCATTCGTCTACAATTACAGGAGCTACAACAGGCTCTCGAAACACTGTATGATGGAATATCTAGCACTGAGCGAGAACTGCAAGTTAAATTGTCAAGGTATTGTATTTGATAAAACTTTTTTCAGAATTTGTTTAATAATAACAATACGTGCTTTATTCAGTTAACGCCACAATGAATGCGTCCTTTAGAATTGTACATAAAATTGTAAAAAATTAAACAATTTAAAATGACTAAATAATGGCAGACATAACGAGTAGTCAATTAAAAATTAATCACAAATAACTTGGTACGGACACATTTCAATTAGATACTTGGTGACTTTTATTTTGAATAATTTATAACTTTTGATGCCAACAATTTCAGAGTTTATCTATTATAATATTATAAAAGTTTTTGTATGGCCATAACTGGTATAAAAGGCGACGCTGTAAACAATTCCTTTGAGCTTCAGTAAAATGCCTACTTATTGATTATAATACTTGTTTTTTTTTTACAATTATTGATAAATTAACAAAAATTGTGTGTTTATTGACAAGTTTGTTGAACTGCTAAAGTGCTTGTCGATAATACAGAACTCTTTGAAAACAACTACGTGTTTGTTGGTAAAATTCCTGTACTCTTCGAACCTGATTTTAGCAATTATAGGCTTCTAGCAGTTCTAGAGCCTAGAACTACTAACCAAGTTGGAACAGTCTGGAGAGATCGAGAATTTGACCAATGAATACACTGTTGTGCTCAAGGGTATTGCCGATAGACGCTTTGGGAGTTCAGAACTTACCAATAAATATCGTTCGAACACTTTGATGGACTGTAATAAGGTAATTTGTTTTCTAGATGGTCGGGCTTTGAAGAATGTGCTGAAAACATTCGCCGCTGGTTAAAAGAAGCGGAGATGCAATTACCGCAGGAGCCTGAACTTAAAACAACGTTGGATGAAAAACGAGCTCAGCTACAAATTTATCGCGCTTTGTTGCACGACGCTCTTGCGCACCAGCAGGACATTATTGACCTGCGAGATAAAGTCGAGAGCCTGCCCGAACGTAACGAAAGTATAGATAAACAGTTGCTGTCGTTGACAGAACAGCACGCCGCCATATTGAAACGAGCGCAGTACCTGGTCGAAAGATGCGAAGCGATTGTCAGCGATCACCAGAAGTACAGCAAAGCTGTGATGGATGCGAGCGAATGGCTCGACGCAACGAACCATACTGTGGCTATTTGGGGAGATACTGATCTTGAAAGAATATCGCTTCATACAAATCTTGAGAGAATTAAGGTTTGAGAATTTATGATTCACTTTACGCTACTGAAAATACAAATATGTTTTTCTAATCTAAAAAGCTGTAATATGTTTCATGATCAAAACTAATTATAAGGTGATAGTTAAAATGGCGAGTAAGATTTGTGTATTGAGTATGCGCGGGATGTATAAAAACAGTTGCGCGCATGCGTCGTGATGCTCATATCTTATCCGCCATCTTAATTGCCCTGTACCAGTGCTACCACCTTATGCTAATGTCTTTTTTTTATTTTCCAAAGAACCTACAAATAAGCTTACCAGAAGAAGAATCGCGGATAACTCAAATTCGTGTCCTTGGAGAAAAAGTAATTCCCGGCACAATAGAGTCAGGTCAGGTTAATATCCGTAATCAAATCGACTCCTCGCAGCAAGAATGGGAGAGTTTGTTGTCAACTATTCAGTCAACAATCGAAGCGCTCGATAATAAATTACAAGCTTGGAATGAATACGAAATACTTAAAGATCAATGTTCGACTTGGATTCGAGAGACCGACACAAAATTACACGCTGTCGATTTGAAGGCGACTTGTCAGGAAAAGAAAGACCAACTCGAATTGCTTAAGAATTTACAAGGTGAAGTCAGAGCTAAAGAATTGGAAATTGATACGGTAACAGAGAGAGCTCAACAATTACATAAAGGCGCCGTTAGTTCAAGGAGTTCTTTGATTTCGGAAATTGGATTGAAATACCAACAAGTATCGCATAAAGTCAAAGATTTAACTAGTCGCTGGCAACAGTATGTGACGAGTCATCAAGAATTCGACGCTCAACTTGCTGAAAACATGCAGTGGCTAGAAGACATTAAAAATAAATTGTCTTATTGTACTGATTTGAGTGCAACATCGGAAAAAGATTTGGAAGGCAAACTGGAATTGATACAAGATTTATTATTGTATAAGGAGGAAGGGTTTGGTAAAATACAGAGTACTGTGGAATTGGCTCAAATAGTGTTGGCCAACACAGCACCAGCAGGTCACGATGCAATTAACCAAGCCCTGGCGAAGTTGCAAGAAGAGTGGTCAATTCTAGCATCGAAAATGATCGAAACTAAATCGATACTCGACGATTCTATCAGCAAATGGTCTGGGTTCCTTGAACAGATACAAGCGCTTAAGAAGACGGTCGAATGGATGGAAAATTCTTTAGCTGAAATTTCCGAATTCCAAACCACAATGACTGAAAAGAGAGCTCAACTTGAACGCATCAAAACCATTGAAGAGAAAGTAAGATGTGAAAAGATTGAAGTTGATAATTTGAAAGCGAAAGCGGCTGAAATGCTGGCCAGTGGACAACAAAGCCTCGCAGCATCACAGGCTCAAGAAGTTTTGAATAAATTTGATAAAATCGCCGAGAAGATCAAGGTATTAAATTTATTTTGTTCTGTTTTAATATTTGTAAATTTTTGGTATCTTTGGAACTTTGATATTTGACAACCAATTTCATAAATTTTGAACACAGCTGTGTTTAGCGGACGCTAGTCTTGTCCCTAATTTTAGTAAACGAATAATATGGCAGTTTAAACTAGAACTGGCAGATGTGTCTAACAAATTGAATATGCTGGTTATGCATGAATGAAATTATTAATTATTTTTCGTTACTTTTTCAGAGTTTGCTTACGGATCGTGAAGATCAATATAAAGATCATCGTTTATATAAAGAAGCTCATGATGAACTGATGTCGTGGTTGACGCGCGCTCGTGATAAAATGCCTTCTATGAAACAGAGATCGCTCAGCGATAAGTTGGCCGTTGAAAATGTTGTGGCTCCTTTGGAAGCACTGCTTAACAAGCAAGCACAAGGAGAACTGCTCGTAGAACATCTGCAGCACACTGGCGAAGTAGCATGCGCAAGCACAAGTCCGGCTGGACAAGAAACGATCAGAAATGAAATCAGAGCATTGAGGGAAAGTTTCGAAGGCTTGTTTAAAGGTGATTTTATCCGATTTTTCTATTGTGATTACTATACACTACTCATTTGATTAACATTTTAATGAACGCAAAAAATTCTCACTATTCGATACGTAAGTTTTTTGGTTAATTTTTAGACAAACCAACTGTGCCCAGCTAAAGAACTGATTATTTCTCTTTGAAACATCTTTTTCAGAAAAAAAAAATAATAATACCGAAATCATTATTAAAAGTTCTCACTAAGAAATTAACCAAAAAAACTTGTGTATTACAGGTAAATTATATAAAAAACGGAACCCTTTCAGTGAAGTTTCGTTATCTTTCTGTCTGTCTGCCAGTGGATCAGTCCAGGCATGGATCTAGTAATTAGCTGCGGGGAGGGGGAATCCATTGAGGGACGAGTACAAAGCATTGGTACAAAATAAGAATGGTGTTGATTTTTGATTGGCAGGCGCATTGTGCTGTTTACAAAAGAACATTTCTTTTTACACCATACTACGAGCATAAATTTCATGCCACTAGACATGCGCAGTGCGCCGGCCAATGACAAGCAGACACCACTCACCTCGTCGTGTCCCTTAATCGGCTTTATCTCCCTCGTCTAAAACCCTAGTACATGTTCTGTCTCTATATCCTATGACTATGGTCCTTTAACTCTTAAACGGTTGAACTTTGAAACTTACCAACAAAAATAAAAACAACGTTTTCCGGCGGATTACTTTTTTTTATTTACCAATTTGTTTTATGCCTCAACTCTTTTTTTGGAGATATTGTACTGAACCCTCGACGCATGAAGTTCTTGAACGGTTTTAAAAAAATAGTTATTAATTATTTATCTGACATGTAACACATATATTTTTTGTGCACAATTAATTTTTTTCCCGCTAGAGTCCATTATAACTGTCACGTTATGTTGACAGATCAAAATTATTTGGTTAGATCAATCCTTTTTTCTCCTTTTGTAAAATTTAGAAAACTGAAATTGATGTGGGAGTATTTTTCTAGAAATTCGTCAACAAAAAGAGCAACTGGAAGGTACAGTGCTTATATGGCGAGACTTCAAAGACGAATATGAAAGACTTTGTGACTGGCTTCAACAAGTTGAAATTCTTATTAAAAATCAAAAACTAACTTTGTTGGCTACCGTTCAAGAAAAGGAGAAACAAGTCACCGACGTCAAAGGTATTTTAAAGCAACTTGAAGACGGAAAAGAGCAGATTGATAAATTTAACGAATCTGCTTCGATTTTATTGAAATCACATTTGGACACTTACGTGAACAATCAACTGAGACATTTAAATTCGAGATATCAAGTTCAAGTAAATTTAGCAAAGGACGTTTTGAAGAAAGTCGAAACAAATTTGGAACAACATCAACAATACAATGAGAATTATTTGAAGGCTAAAGCTTGGATCGATAACGCAAAAGAAATTATTCATAATTGCGCAGAAGGATCTTCGACGAGTAGTAAAGATGTTTTGCTGGCACGTCTCGGGCAAATACAAGACTTGCTTCACAAACGTGAAGAAGGTCAGAACCTCGTACATACGACAGTCAACTGCGGAGAAAAAGTTCTACGCAACACTAGATCGGACGGAAAAGATGTGATCAACAATCAACTGAAAGAAATTCAGAACGAATGGGATCGTTTAGTTCGAAAAATATCGACGGCCAAAGTGCATCTCGAAACTAGTCTTTTACAGTGGGCCGATTACAGCAGCTCGTACACACAGCTGCAACAATGGATTACAGATCGCGAAGCAAAGCTGCAACAAGTGACTGAACAAAAGGTAGTCAAAACAAAGAAAGGTCAAGTCGGTCTAAGTTCACTTGCCATAGGCGAACGCAAAGCAAACTTACGTCAAACGAACAGTATAGTGCAAGATATAGTATCGTTTGAACCGATGATACAGTCGGTCGCTTCGAAAGCGGAAGATTTGATGCAAGGAGCGCCGGCGTCGGAGATTTCGACCAAATATGAAACTCTTAGTAAACAAGCAAAGGAATTATACGAAAAACAAAAAGAAACGGTAGAACAACATCAGGCGTTCATCGATGCTGGAAATGAGTTTAGTCAGTGGATTAGAGCTGCAAAAGAAAAGTTGAGTAAATGTTCGGAGCCGACTGGCGATAAAGAATCTTTGAGCAGCAAGTCTTCGTTGTTGAAAGTTCTACAGAATGAGTTACCGGAAGGACAAGCTAAACTTGAAAAGGCATTGGAACTTGCTGATACGGCGTGCAGTAATGCCGATGACGAAGATAAAGATATTATCGAGGAAGAAGTTGCTATCCTTCAGGAAGAATATGATAATTATGTGTAAGTTTTCTTTTTATTCTGAAATTGGAATCTTGTATATAGTTTATTTTGATTTCAACGTTGATATTATTTCTATTGTAAATTTGAATACATTTGAAGTATCGAATAAAATAAAATAGTGAATAATTTTTTATATTGTTTAATAGAGAGTCGTTGAACAATACGAAAACGCTTCTGGAACAAGGCATTGTTAAGTGGACTGAATACGAAGATCAGTATCAAGAAGCATCCGATTGGTTGACACAAACGGAGGCCTTGGTTCAGTCTTACAATAAATTGCAGGATAGTTTGGAAGAAAAAAGAACAGTTTTGGAACAGTTCCAGGTAATACAATAAAATATTTTCTTTTAAATTTAAGATTGGCTCAGTTTAAATTAAAATTAAGACTAATTTGTTTTTATTTATTGTCATAGATTCAGTTGCAGACACTGTTCGACTGGCAAAAGGAACTCGATCGGCTCAACATGAAAGCTCAAATATTGCTCGAAACTTGTGCCGATACTCGCATCAGCAATGCCGTCACGCAAATGACAACAAAATACAACGCCCTCCTTTCATTGGCCAAGGAAATAATGAGACGTCTGGAACTCCACTACCAGGAACATCAACAGCACAACGCCCTTTATCAAGAATGTCAGGACTGGATCGATCGAACCAGAGACAAGCTCAACGAATGCCAGGATGTTCCAAACACTCTGACCGAGGTCCACAACAAGCTACACACTGTTAAAGGTATTCGGCATTCACTCGAACAAGGTCAGAATAAACTGCGATATGCTCTCGAGCTCAAAGAAAAAGTTATAATGAATACCGAACAAGCTGGCGCAGCAAAAATCCAAGAAGATACGGAGAATTTGAAACAAGACATGGAAAAATTACTCGTCGACGTTCAAGATGTCAGACAGAGATTAACTAGCCGGGCTCAACAGCTGGAAGAAATCAACAAATCGCATAAATTGTTGGTCGATTGGTTAAAAGAAATGGAACAGAAAGTTCATCCGGAAGAGTCGGTCTTGAATGATTTGAGCGAGAAGAAAGCCACTCTTGAAAAATTCAAATCTGTACAGAGAGAAATTCTGTCGCATGGTGAACTTGTCGAAAAACTGAAAAGCAAATTGGCCGAAGATAAAACTTTACCTGCCGATGAGTTTGAAGATAGTTTGAGACGCTATGAAGAGTTGAAAAATTTGGTTACAAAGAATATCACTGTAAGTAATTTCGTTTTTGAAACAATAGACTTGAGCATTTGATTTCTTACAGAGGTGAGCAATTTAGAATTATATTTGTTTGATGAACATTCTGAAATCAAAGTTAAATCATGAGTGTACATTGTTAAGAAATGAACACTAAGAACATTGCTATTATTATTATTGTTCTTTTTATTTTTCAGAGCTTGGAACAACAAGTAAAGGAACATGAGCAATACAAACAGGCATATTTAGATACTGTCGATTGGGTGCGTCGTACAAGGATCGATATTCAACAATGTTCCGATTCTCATGGTGAGAAGCAACAGACAATTGAAAAAGAACAGAAGATAAGCGAGATAGCAGAAACGATGCCGGAAGGTGAGAAATTAGTTCGACACGCTATTGAATTAAGCGCATCTGTCATGAAAATGACCGGTAGCGAGGGTCAAGACACCATCAAACAAGAAATCCAACAGCTGAAGCAAGATTGGGAAGGATTACAAGTCATTTGTAAAGAAACGCAGAAACTTTTGAACAAATGCGTTGCGGCATGGAAAGATTATGAAGATACGTACAATAAAATGAAATCATGGGTCGATAGGTATCAGAAAATCGTCGACGACGAAATCAAAAGCGATAAGAAAACGCCGGAAGAATTGGAAAAATGTAGACAGCTGCTCGCCGAAGTTATCGCTCAGAAAGTCGTAATGGAAGATGTCAACGATCGATGCGAAGCGTTGATGGAGCTGAGTGCTTGTTCGTGGGTCAGAGATCAAACCGTTCAACTGCAGAGCGCTTATACGAACCTTCTTACAGCCGTTCAAGGCCTGGTTTCGCGTGTCGAGAAGAATCTATCGGATCATACCGAATTCTTGAAAGCTAAGAAAGAGTTGGAACAGTGGTTATTCACGGCGCACGGATCTGTACAAGATTGTATTGGTGTCGGTGACGAAGCTAATACTAAAGATAAACTTGAAACTATTCGGGTAAGATGCTTATATTAATAAAATTTGTAACAAAACGTCTATAATCTCCTTTTTTTTCGCGAGTTTTCGTTAATTGTAGTAGGCGTTTCTGAAATGTTTGCGTATCTGTCTGGATTGTTATCATTTAAAATAAATGAATAAATTATGACGAAACTTGATACATTAATTATCAATTGATAAAAATACACGTATGTTGAGTAAATTTAATAGGATTTTTGCGTTACGATTTTGTTACTGTTATTCAATTTTTTATTTTCCAGCTTGTTGCAACACGCATGACTGAAGGTCAGCATCTGTTGTCACTTCTGAATGATGCGTTTACGAAAGCGATTAACACCACGCCGGCCGACAAACAAGAAAATCTCCGTGAGGACATGACGACTCTTCGTAACAGCTGGGAACAATTGACAATCGACATCCAATCTGTACTTGCTCAACTTAAAGCCGCTTTGACGCGTTGGGAAGATTTCAACGAATCGAAAGCTCGTTTTGAAAAGTGGATAAAAAATGTCGAAGAAAGTCTCAAAGAAAAACCGGATACTAAAGGAGAACTTGGTGAAATGAAAACTTTGCAAGAACGGTACAAGCATTTGGAAGACGAAGTCGTGAATAAGAAGACAGACTTAGATCATTTGCTCAGCGAGTCTTCAGAGTTAGCTAAGTGGGCTAAGCGACCTTCAGTCTTTGACGATATTAAAGTCTTACAGGTCCGCTACGAAAAATTGTCGTCTGGTTGTAATTCGCGTAAAGAACAGCTCGACCTTGAAATGCAAGAATATAACGCATATTGTCAATCGCTGCAGGACACCGAAAAGTGGCTGTTGCAGATTTCTTTCCAACTGATGGCGCATAATTCGCTGTATATTACGAATCGTGAACAAACCCAGGAACAGATTAATCAACACGAATCGTTGTTGAACGACATACAGAAATATCAAACCACTCTCGATGACGTTAAAGCCAAAGGACACGGTCAGATTGACAGATATGTCTCGACAACTCCGGGAATTAAACCGATTATTGAGAAACAATTGAGCAATGTCCAGGACAGTTATAATTCACTGCTGCATACGGCTGTGCAAATTAAAAATAGATTAACGGAGTCTCTTGCGAAGTTCCAAGAGTACGAAGACACATTGGAAAGCATTATGAATAATTTGGATTCGTATGAACCGCAGCTAATTGAATTGGATGTGCCTGTTCAGAGTTTAGATGAGGCAAATCAACAACTCGAAATTGCAAGAGTAAGTAAAATTATTAATAGTTAATTATTATATTGTAATTCAGCAATTGTGCCATGTTAACCAAAAATTGACAATGAGAATTCGATTAAATTAAGAAAACTTATCTTAAAATCCATAAAACTGTGACCATCGTGGAAATAAAATGCAGTAAGACCCCGCTTAATGCGGGAGATACATACCAATAAGTTCCTGCGCTATACGAAACAGCGCTAAACGAGGTCATCTTAATATGAAGACAATAGGCATAAGTGAAACAGAACCTAGAATAAGAAAATTTATCAGTTTTGTTTTGGTTTAATTTTGCAACATTTATTGTTAAATACAATATCGTTTTTTGTTCATAAAACATTTATGAAAATCAAATAAAAGTTCGAGTAAGAAGTTAAGTTTGTGATGAGGAAGGTTCCACATTTGACATATTTTGTCATCTAATGTCGTTTGCCTTTTTCTGTTCCGTTTAACAATCTGTTGTCAATAGCAAGATATTGCATCAACGACACTTCGTCTTGTCTTTGAACTTCTATCAACATTTGAATCATTTTGTATAAATTGATCCATAATTTACTAAACTTTTTTTTAGAAACCGCGTAATACTAAAACAGTGTTAGGTCATATTGTATTGAATAATAAGTGTGTTTTACTAATAATTTCGATTTGTTATTAGTTTGGTATATAGATAATGAAGACTTTATTCGATGCTTTTGATACAAATAACTCGTTCGCATTTGTCGCTATGTCACATTTTGGTTCAGAGATCTAATTGATGAAATGAAATAAAATAAATATGGAATATTTTAAACTTGATGTAGAAACAAAGAAATTAACTTAAACAAAAAAAAATGCGCATTGATATACATTTATAAGTGTGCGCAATGTACAATTTTAATGGTGGCATTTTTTTTCCACAGAGCTTGCACAACAAACTACAAACTGAAAAGTCTAGGTTGGCTCTAGCAGTTCAGGCTTGCGAAGCTGCGACTGCATGCATCAGCCGTCCGAGCAGTCCTCAAGACCCTACCCCGGCTCCCATACCACAACAGGAATTGATGGTCAGATCTCGGCTTGAAGACTTTATCGATCAGGTAACAAGGAAATCTGATATAGAAACTAATATGACAAGATTTAGTTCTGCTCTGTGATTTTGTTTTTGTGTTTTTTGAAACTATTGGAATGGTTTATTTTAAAAGCAATTAACATTATTGGTCGTTATGAACTATTGCTGTTTTGCCAAGAAACATTTTTGAGTTTATTTTTTGCCAGGATATGAAGATAACTCTTTTTTTATTTAATTGTATTGTTATTTTATATTATTGTACAGTTTAATGTTTTTTATATTATTTTTGCATATAAAATACTTATTTTCTAACAGCATTTTTTTAATGTTAAAAGTTATTTTTGCTTGCTAAGAAGTTTTAAAGTTTTGACAATCGGTTACCTATTTTGTATTTATTCTGTCAGCGTCGTATCTAGGGGCTGGAAAGGGACGTCGGATGACAGTAAAAGCTATTATTGCAAACTGTAACAAAAGAAAAAAGAAACGGATTCCTTATTTTAAATAGTCTTAATCCAAGCTCTGCCTTGTTAGAATTTTATATGAGAGAGCGCCAGATGCGCTAAATCCGTTTACTAACGACGTCAAGTCATTCCTTCGCTAGGGACGCCATGATTCCTAGTCTCCTAGACATGACACTGTCAGTAGTTTTTAATTTTCTAAGCAGAATTGTATTTATTTTATTTCATTTTTATAAGTGAAATATAGTCAAGTTTGTAAGTATGAAATAACGCGCAAAGGACTTTAAATCCAATATTTCAGAATAAAAAAAAATGTGTTCTTTTTTTTGTAAAGATTTTTGTTACAAACCATTAATTTTGTGCATGTTTTGTGCTGTACTGTTTAATTTTGCATGTTTTTGGTTGATATTAACAGAAGGCAAAACCGGAAGAAGCCAAACTTAAAATATTATTGGACAATTTGGAGTCGCAAGGATTCTTAACTAGATTCCATCAACTTACGGAAAAAGTAAGTACTTACCGCTTCAGATTTCTGTCGTGTCTAACGAATGATTATATTTATCGTTTGATATTTTTGTTTTCACCCTAAATCTGAAAAGAAATAGAGTCCCAAGTCCCTGAGAGCTATTAAACTTGTTTTTCGCCATCTGAATGGCGCCACCAATACTGCTTAAATACACCATTTAACACAGTTTTGTGTTTGTTTAATTATTTATTATTTGATAATGGATAAATGAAGAATGACTGAACACAAATCGTTATTTCTAAACGTTTCGCACATATCTTGTCATGTAAACGTTTGACATATATATATACCTTACTTGCCACTAGTGCTATCTGACGAATAAAAAAAAACAGACATTCGGGTTTTATATTTGTATTCCCATCTATGACCACTAAACTACCCTTATTTGAGCTAGTAGGGGAAAAACAACAAAAAAGAAGACGGCGGGAAGAATCTTCTAAAAACTCATTTAAAGTTTGGCGTTGACCTTTGAGTATTTTGTTATTCAGATCTCTGGACATACAGAGGGACGTTATATAAAAGTCGCCTTTTTCGGTATGTTGGGTATCATGAAACGCCTAAACCCGTCGAATTCTTAAATCGATTTTGTTTACTTCTGTGGTCACATGAAAGTAAAAAAGTGGTTCTTTCATTTGGGCAAAAACTCGATGTATTAAAAAAAAAATTAAAAACGGTCCAGAGGTCATGCAAAGAAACTTATACTCGATTTCTATTCAGTTTGCGTTTCTTTATTACGCATCTGCTATTTCCAGATTATCTGACCAACTGTCAGTTTGATTTATATTAGTATAGTTGGGACTTTATCTAATTCAGAATTATTAAAGAAACTTAACGTTTTATATTTATGTGAAATCTTCAGATCAAATCTTTAATTTTTAGGTTCAAAGTCGTTTGAGTGGAATTCAGTCAACCGTAGGAGAACTGGAAGAACAGCAAAAACAACGAAAACTCCTTCAAGATTGGATCACTCAACAACGTGCAGCGGTCGTTGATTGGAAATCTCGTCCAGCAAAACTGAGACCTGAAGCTGCAAAACAGGAACTGAGTGGATTTACCGAATTACTTACGACGATCAACGAACATCGCAATCGTCTTTTAACCGAATTACCGTTAGGTGTTGAAGGTGAACCGGATCTAGAAACCGATTTGAACAGTTTGGAAGAATTGTTGCTGGAGGCCATTGCCAATAAACAGTCAGGTCAAGGCATCATTGAAGATTATCGCGGAAAAGTACAGGACATTCATGGATGGTTTGACAGCTTAGTGAAAAGAATGGAAGCGTTGGATAAAGGATCTGGATTGAATTGTTCTCAAAAACAAGCAGCTATTGTTGAAATTAAAACGGAATTTGAAGATCAAGGTCCTGTAAAATTAAACGATGTGAAAAAATTGGCAAGTGACGTTATCGATGTCGTCAGTAATTTGGATTCACAACAAGTTGAAGAACAGGTAAACATTTTTTAAAATTTATTTGATAATCTCATCTATAGGGATGTTAACTATTTTTTGGAAAGTGTTTTAAATCGTGCATAAGTACTTAATATAGCCACAAATTTTTATTATTTTTATTTAAATACGACTCAAGCTTTAAAAATCATGTATTTTAAATTCCGTTTCAAATTTCTCTCCAAAACGCCAATACTTGTCAAGTAACGTCATACACTCATAAACGCTGCTAAACTGATGAGGTGATGAAAAGTTTTTCGTTAATTGTTGCTATAGTTATATGTAATTTGACGTTTCCTATAAATAAATAATAAATTACACACTAAATATTAACCAAACAATGAAGTCTTTTGACAGCGTGAACCGCTTTCTTCTCTATGACAGCGTCTGATAATGTTTATGAGTTCGTGACGTCATGCACTCTGATTGGTGTTCGTTGTCACGTGATTTGAGAGTGATTTAATTACGTATATTTATTAAATATTAATTAAATTCCTTAAAAATAAGGAAAAATATTGTGTTTTTTAGTATTTCTATCATTGAACCTACAACTTAACGTTAAAATTATGTTTTTATTTGAATAAAGTCAACATCCCTATTGCTAGGTTTATTGGAGCTTGGTAGCTATTCATATTTTCAGCTTATTATTATTTTTGATACCAGTTTGAAAATCGAATTGATACTTTCACCATTTCCCAGGTTGAGATTTATAATAGACAAGCCATGGAAACACCATATGAGCAACGGTATCTCTGTGATTTTGGGAATTGTCAACCTAATAAATAATTTGTATCAAAAAGATTACGATTTATTATACTTAATGTGTTTTCCTTTATTATTTAAGCTGAAGTCTGTAGAACGCCGTAACAATGACATAACAAAACGAATTCAGCGTAAGATGCAGGTTCTCGAAATGACTCGTAAAGGAATCGAAGGCGCTCGAGATGAAATCGATCAAGCTCGAGAATGGATCCGCGAAAGAACAATAGAGATGCAACGACCCGCTTTACTCGGTTTTGAAAGTCGAATAGCTGAAGATAAACAACAAGGACTCAAAGCTTTACTGAAAGAAGCTGAAGGCAAAAAGGTCTTCCAAGAGACGTTGGAAAAACGCATCAATAATATGACTAACGAACTGGAACCGACCGAACAGTCGCAATTGGAGTCGGCCCTTCGAAGTTTCGGCAACGAACGTGAAGAATTGATATTGATGATCAAATCTGAAATCGATAAATCCAACATGGCCGTCAATACTCGTAAACGTTTTGAATCAGATTTGGAAAAAGCTCACGCTTGGCTCAAGAGTAAAAGTAACGAAGTTAGAAAACTCGGCGGATATTTGCCTCTTAGAGCGGCGACGGTTGAATTAGAAATTAATCAGCATAGAGCTCTTGAAAGTGACATTAAAGAGTTTAGCGATGGAGATTTGAACGATTTATTGAAACAGGGCAGCAGCTTATTAAAAGAATGTACCGACACCGAACGTGAAAAATTACAGAAGTTGTTAAATGCTGTTAGTTTTGAGTTTGATACTCTTAAAAATGAATCGCAGAGCAAAATCGCAGCTCTTAGCGATTTGCTTCTAGGTCGCAAGCAGTTTGAAGCTGATATCGATAGATGTCAGCGGTGGTTAAATGAAGCTGAAGTTGCGACTTCGGGCGATATCAGAGCCAGTAGTGTTGAACTTCTTGAAGAACAGTTAGCTAAGGTAAGCGCTAATAAAAATTGATGATTAAATTGTAGTTGTCTATTTTTCACTGCACAGGAAAGAGATGGCATTGCGAGTCACGCTTTCTGTTACATAGCTGCCACAACGATGATAAAAAAATAAATTTACAAAGACGGGGTGGCTCTGTTCTGAGTTCAGTAAGACTTAGAAAACTTTTCATGACATCTTGTAACATTTTTTTAATTTAATATAAGTAGATGTCGTTTTTTTTCTTTCTTTGAATCGGAAAATAGACTTCTAGAATCTAGGTAAAAACTGTGCTATCATTATTTGAAATATGCATTTGTTTTTTGTTCTTTTTTTTCAGTATGACAAACTGAGTAACGAAGCTGCGAAAATTGCTGATGACATTGAAAAAATTACCGAACAAGGAAAAGCAATTTTGCCAACTGTTAGCGAAGCAGATAAACTGACGTTATCAGAACAGTTGAATAGTATGAAAGATAAACATGCAAGGATAGCTGCTATAATTAGAGATCGAACTGCTGCTCTTCGGGACAGCATTAAACAGTACAAAGACGCAGCTGCCAAAATAGCCGACAGTGTTCAATTTATGACCGATGTTCAGAAAGAACTCAAAGATCTTAATAAACCTGTCGGAAGCAAAGTCGAAGATGTTCAAAGTATGTTGGCTGCTTACGAAAAGATTCTCGGCGAAGTGAAAGCCAACAAAGCTAAATTGGGCGATCTGTCGGCTGGCAATGTGGGCGAATTTCAAGGAATTATCGGTCAGCAAGACGATTTAATCAAAGCAATCGAAGATCAAATCGCTAAATTGAAACAATTGCTGTTATTGCGAGAACAATTTATCGCTCTTATAACCGAAATTATGACCTTTATAACAAAATACACAGAAATTGTCAGAGATATTGAAAAGTCTGGTCAAACTGTCGAAGAAAAAATTAAACGTTACGATGACGTCATATTTAAAATACAAGAATGCGAAGCTATGCTCGCTTCGGCTAGTGATAAGGGTCAACAAATAGCTGTTGATTGTACAGCTGCTGACAGAAATGCGATAACGGAACAGCTGCAATCGCTGAAACAATCGCTACAGACTTTGCGACGAGCCGTTGAAAAACAAAGAGAACAACACCAGATAACTTTGGCCGAGCATCGCAAACTCGGTGCTGAATTGGAAGAAATAATCGACTGGCTACATGCAAACGAAGCCGCTGTAAAATCGAGACCGTTATTAAATCGTGACATCGAAAGCGTCGAAAAAGAAATACAAAATCATCACGAACTCGCGAACAGCGTTAATAAATATTTGGATCGTATCCGTCAAGTTCAGGATGCCGTGAAACACGACGACGGGCTACCGAGTACGTTACTCGAACAATTATCGGAAGCGAATTCGTTGTTACAAACGCTGCCTGGTGAACTCGAAGAACGCAAGAAATACCTCGATACAAATAAACAGTTGCGTGCGGATTATTTGGCGCTTACTGAAAAACTGTACGCTTGGGTTAAAGAAGCTGAAATGCGATTACAGAGTGGCAAAGAAGGTGTAGATTTTGAAAATATTTTGAGTGACTTAGAGGAACACAAAATATTCTTCAGTAGTGAAAATTCAATGAAAGAATTGGTTTCGCAAAAAATACAACAAGCTGCCGATAAAATATGGCCGAGCTTATCTGGAAATGAACAAGAAGAATTGAGTCGCGAACAGCAACATCATACCCAATTATTGAAGAATACAATGAATTCGGCGAAGTCGAGAAGGGCACAGCTAGAACAAGACGCCGAGATCTGGAAAGATTACTGTCAAACGGTGGACAAAGTAAAATCCATGCTGGCCAGAACTCAGTTTAGTGATGAACCCGTCTCCACTTTGGCTGGATTACATTTCAATATTCAGAAGATCACCCACGCTCTGAATGATATACAGGTATGTTTTTTCTTTGCTAGATTCATGTTTTGTTTCTTTAGAGCAGCGCTTCTCATTGAAATTGTGTCGCGTCTAGACTTGCCAATTAAAAAAAATTATAAAGAGGGGGGGGTCAAAAATGGTTAAAATCTTCCTTACGTAATTAATGAATTTCCCCCTTAGCCAGTGGAAATCGTTTTTGTTGCTCTTTATACAAAAAAATAATAGTTATGCAATATAATGTTGTTATTGCGTTCAGGTTTAACCTTTTAAATAAAACAATTTATATAATCTTTATTTATTTAAGTGACACAATAAACTTCTGGGAATTTTGGTCAACATATTTGATGTTGTTTTTTATTGACAAGTTTATATTTAGCTTTTATATATATTTTAAGGTGTAAGTGTGATAGAGTGATGATATCAATGTGTAATTATATGCATATGACATCATGTTTATTATATCCTTTCGCATTTGAGTGATTTGCGGTTATCAGAGAAGTGTTATTGTCCGTTACTCTGTTTAGACAGTGTCTTGTGAAAAAAACCTCTTGTTTTCTGAATGAAATGTTTCTTTTTATCAACGCCTATTATCAGCGATTACATTATTGACTATATGTCAACAATTAACTGCTATCAGTGTTCATTTGTTTATTTATTTAAGCCCACTTAAAATTCCGTTTATTGGTGATGATCATTTATTTGGCGTGGAATTAAAAAAAAAGAATTTATAGTATTATTTTTAGCTTTCCAATTTTTTGTGAAGACTGGATTTTGTAAAACTAATTTATTCATATTTTTGTTCGTAGAATCAACAGTTTGAAGTGGATTTACTGAACGAACGGGCCTTAGAAATTGTGAAGCAAGCGGATAGTTCGAACCGTGAACGGATCGATCGCGAAGCAGCTAACATCAGTGGTGAGTGGGCTTCGCTGGTTGCTGGCTTAGAAAATCGACGGGACGTATTGTCGGGTTTGGCGAGCCGTTGGGAAGAATTCGAACAGCTGTGGCAACAGTTCGAGAGCTCTGTCACTGGGTGCGATGAAAAATCTAAACATATCGATACAACTGTAAGGTCGCAACCGACTATCGTTGATGTCAGGACAACATTACAGGTTTGTTTAAATTTTCCATATTTCTAAATATTCAAATCGTTTAACCGCGAACATTTCTGGTCACAAATATTTGAGAATAATTGTTTTGAAATAAAGAAGATCTTGGCTTTAGGATCCAGTTGAATCCTATTTTTTTGGAACTTCTAGCTCATTAACAGAGTGTTAGAAGGTTTAAATTTTGTACAGATTATGCATTGCTATGACCCAAAGTTGAAAATTGTGTTTAAAAATTTTAAGAATTTTAATTTACATGTAAAAGGCTCGATCGGAATTTTTTTTTTTAAACAATTTTTAGTATTAACATGTTTTTAATGCCTGACATTCGAAACTTTGATTAGCTTTGTTAAATTTGAGGCTTAAAAATAGCCGTTTGTTACAAACCCCAAGTTCTCAAGCTCTAATTTGAAAACTGATGACACTATCAACAAAATTTTCAATTTATTATTAATTAAAAATTTAAAATATGGATTGGTACTAGTCCTAGACAAATTGATAGTTGGTGGCCTGAAATAATTTAAAAAAAATCTTTTCTATATTTCATTTTAATTATTTTTTGGAACACAATGAATAGACGAGAAATTAATCGTGTTTCTTTTTATTTCAGGAGTTAGTTAGTGAAGCCGAGTCTCTGAAGTCTCAACATGAAGACGTCGTTTCGAAATCAGCAACCATTACTGGTTTCCTTCGCGAGTGCTCTGAACAATCGGCTACAGCTCTGTCATCGAAACTGCATCAGCTTACTGAAACCTACTCAAAGTAAGTTCTTTTTGTTTAACATACTCATTTCACTAATAATTTAGAAGTGGCAGCTCGCCTAGATAAGTATTACCTAACATCTAAATTAAGCAGCAGGACCATATTTACTTTAAAAAAATATAAAGTATAAAGTTTATATGACCACGTCAATCTCAAAAAGTACAGAACCGATTTAAAAGATTCTTTCACTGTTTAAAAACCTACTTCTCGCCAAGTGACATAGGTTACACACAGCGTACTCACGGTCGGATTTAGGGGAGGGCAACCGAGGCTACAGCCCCGGGGCCTCCACAAAAGAGGGGCCCCCACAATAGAGACTTCGGAAAAAAAAATCAAATTCAGACTAATAATCACTAGTAAACAACTTTTCCTTTGATATTTTTTTTCGCGTTTTACCTTTATCTACAGTACTTTGTTACAAATGTGATTATATTAAATATTAACGGAAATCATCGATCGGTATTTGTTCACTCCAATCAGGCAATCAGTAAAATATCAAAACCTCAAATGGCCCTGATAAGCACTTGCAATTTACTACCCATCTTGAGGGGTGGCACTCGCCCGCAGCCTCGACTGAAAAAAATTGTCCATTTTATTTAGAAAATAATTTGGGGCCAGGGGGCCTCCACTCCTTTGTTGCCCCAAGGCCTCCAGACCTCTAAACCCGGCATTGAGCGTACTGGTGTTCAATAATCAAAGCTGTCTGATTAATTATAGAGTGCTGTTGTTAAACCTCTTATAGTTAAGCTGTCTGTAAAGTATTCAGTAGTCGGATTCATAAATAAAACACCGACTAAGAGGTTGCATATATTTCTTAAATATTTGAATTTTTCGTGAAACTGATCAAAACAACATGTACACAGTTCAAGACAAAAACAGAAACGCATTTTTCTTTGCCGCCCCTATCGGACCGGTATGTACGTTTGGCGACGATCGATTTTAAGAGATGCCCAGCTAGATTGGGACCCAAATAGCGTGACCTCACTGTTTTGACAAAATGGGGATGGCATTTAGCTTAAAAATCGCGCGTGGGAAGCCCCATTTGCTTTTTACTCACTAGTAACCCCCCTTTTGTCATAGTGTCATCGAACCTAATATTATGAAGAAGGAACGTTTGTTTGTAAATTGTATGGATTAATTAAAAAGAAAAAAAAACTGTCGAAAGGATTTTTATGAAACCGTCGTCAATGTTCCTGAAGGCGTGAATTCATCTGAGCACGAACATAGTTTGTTGGTTATTAATAATGCCATGGACTAATGTATGCTAATGTTCCTTTTCACGTTGTTACTTTATAAAATCCTTATTTATTATTTAAAAACATAATCTTCTGAGCAGTGTCGGATTAACGACGAAGCCAAACAAGCACCTGCTTGGGGAGCCCTATTCTACACAATTTCAATTTTGATGAACGTTGTATTACGTTCTGTCTTCTAATTCAAAGAGGCAAGGGGCCACGAGATTTCAATGCTCGGGTCCTCTTCAACGCCGCCAATTTCTATTGAACAGGTTTTTTTTCTAGAATTTAATGGGCAATGTCGAATCACATATTTTCCTATTTATTCAATTTTATAGACGTAAAATATTGTAGCTTTTATTTTCTGAAATGGAACGTTTATTTGTTGTCTTCAGCTGATAACATTTACTTATTGATTTATTTTGACACCGTGCATGCATTACATTGTTTTTTCAAATTGGAACACTACTCGTTGGATTAAAGCCAAATAAACAATTTAACCAGACGTGTGAATTTTGCCAGTACTTAGTTTATTTATCCTACTTAATTAATTTAAATTAAATTTAAGCTTGGCTATACAACATATGAAATCATAATATTTCCCGCTTTGATATAAGTATTATTTATTTTGACCTTGATAGTCTATAGTAAAAATAAGTCTTTAATTACCATTTGAGCGGAGTTTTTGTTTGAAGCAATGTGAGTTAGACTATCAAGAAACATATCAATTTTGAGGATCCTGAGTCGCCGACAAGGGTAGTAAACAAATAAAACCATTTTATCATTGTTGACCTGATCTAAAAGCTTGTCGCGAGATATGTACATAAAAAATCATAATTTAAATTTTAAACTTCTCGCGAAAAACTTAAGTCAGATCAACAGTGATAAAATGGTTTTATTTGTTTCATTCAATAAATTTATCCATCTGCACTGGATTCATTTGTGGACCACGGCTCCGTAATTATACATAGAAAAGTCTGATAGTTTTTTACCTTTCTTTGATAGTTAACCTGTGAGGGGAATGGAGTTTAGTGGGGGGTTGCTGGGGAATCTTCAAAAAATGATTATGGGAAAGTTAGTCCGAGCTGTGACGTTTGTCAAACCGTTTAATTCATAGAGATGTAACATGGATTCAGGTCTGACGAGAAGCAGGAGGGACGAAGTCATTTCCCACAGACTCGGATTTTTTGGCGATTCAATGTTTTCACAATTTACTTTTTTTTATTTTTGCAAAATTTAATTCAACTGAGTTGAAAAAATGACCCCGCGTCCGGATTTTCTCCTCTCGTTCCTATAAGGACCTCAAATGAACACCAGAAAATTCTAGTAAATAATTATTATGTTGTTTCTTTTTTGGAGGGGACACGTGCCCCCGTGCTTTTCAACTTGGATCCACCAATGCCTTGTGTTATTTAGGAAATTGTTAATTCGTATATTTCTGGAAGAGATAACACCTGGTATATTTATAAATTGTTAATTTTAGCTGAAATTATATATACATTTTTTTTGATTGAATGCAGAATAATAGGGAATCACCACAGCTGAATGCTATTTTTATTAGTAATGTTATTTTTGCAACGCATTTTCTGTTCCTACATGGCTATTTATAACCCGATGACCTACATACTTATTTCGCTGTGAATACAGTGTGTCCAGGTATCGAGGCCCGTAATAGAAAATTGACAAACGGTAAGACGTAATTTTAAAAGGGAAACAGAAAGTGTCATTTACTATCGTTTGTGCTCTTTTAACTTTAATTTATTCTCCTTAAGTAATTCTGTGAAACGTAGTTTTAACTGAGCCGAATATAATATCGAAACATTGGTCGATAAAAAATAATAAATAGGGAAACCATACTTCAATAATTGCATCAGCGCCCGCACAGAGCTACAGAGATATTCTTCCTCCAGACAGGTACTTTCTTTCCGTCCGTTCTGGAACGATGTGCCAATCGCGCGGTAAAGTGCTCGGTCCAAAAGGTGGTGCTCTAAGAGCGTATCGCTAAAATTACAACGTTTCAATCACCAACTACTCATACAAAAACAGGAAAAGATTTATCATAATGCAAAGCCTATTGGTTTTAGCTTCTAGCTTTTCCGCTTGCTTCTGTTTACGTTTAGACTAACGTTCCTTCGCCCGTGATTGGAACGGTTGTGTAAAGTCGCCTATTCGCCGTACTCATTCACGATCATCAGAAGATTTCAAATTTACCTGGTTTCATCAAAAAACAAAGCGTACCTACTTCCAGACTAATTGGTCCTTTAACACTAAAAATGTAGCAGAAAACCCAGTACTTAGTGAGTTTATCTTGACCAAGAGCTTATTAATGCGAACAAACTTGGCACTGATCAAAGTATACAATGCAAAAAGTATGCAAAAATATCATTCGATGGTTTTCATAAGTTCGAATCCTATTTGTATAAATTAAATTTAAAAATTAAGATTTGACCCACTTCCCGTTAAAAAATTGAGTATGTGTTCCTGATGACAATACTTGAATCAATCGTTTTTAGAATTAATTATTAATAAATAATTAATCTTTTTTTTTAATGATTGAATGGACGTGAAATTGGTATGTAGGAATCCGGAACTGTAGTAGCAAGCCGTGCCAGCTTAGTTGGTAGAGCATGAGACTCGTAATCACAGGGTCGTGCTTTTAATCCCCACTTTGAGCGAATATATTTTTTCAACGGTATTCTTTTTTGTAAATTAAGAAAATGTATTTTTCAATTGTATGAAAAAAAACTTTTTAAAAACAATGATTTTCATTTGCTCTAAAAAGTAGCAAATAATTTTGATCGGAATAATTTTCAGCGTTTAAAAAAATAAAACCATTGCTTGCTCATAAAAACAGCAACAGTAATATTTTATGAGCGTCCAATGGTCTTCTTTTTACAAATGTTGAACATTATTCTGATCAAAATTGTTTTCTACTTTTTAGAGCAAAAGAAAACCATTGTTTTTAAAATCAGTTTTAAACATTTTTTATTAAACAATTTTAACGCTAGTTTTATTGGGTGCTTGCTTTAAAGGTATGGAGACATTTATTGACCCCGACGTACATTTCTACGTAAATAATTGGCCGTTAGCCTAAAGACAAAAGCCACTGACCTAAAAGTACCTACGTGGCCATATTGTATAGTCATTTGTTTTTGCTTTCTCAATATATAGTTAACACGGAACACAATTTAAGCTGCGTAAAAACACATTTTACTCCCCCATCGGAAAATCCACTTTCTACCGGGCATCTTAATTGAGTTTGTCCATGGTTTCCCTTAAGTATCAGACAAGTGCTGAGGTAGCTTCTCAAACAGGGTTCGGCATGATTTTAACTGTTTTCAGAACATAAACTTGGCTTAGGAGTTGAAAATAGCCGGGCGTGTAGTAATGTCATTGTTTAAATGAATCCTAAATTGAAATTAACCCAACCTCAATTAAGGAACGTAACTGTAGTAGATGAATTGAGAATATTGTTTACGTAAATCTCTTCTAGAAAATGAGAGGATCATAAATATTCAGATAATTGCCACTCATATTTTTTTAAATTATCCAACATTTCCCATTTGTTCCAAATCTTGGTTTTCGGACTTGTAGATCTTGATCCATTGGTAGTTCTACCTGACGTTTCATGTATCACTGCGGTAGAAATTATCAAAGGCGGTGTGATAGCGGGCGAAGTGTCCTAGGCAGTTACTACTTATCTGTGAAGGACACTTCCCCTGCTACGACACCACCTTTCGATAATGTCTACCGCAGTTGTAGACGAAATACCTGTGGACCACGACCTACAAACCCGGAAACCAAGAAGTTCTGATAAGATTATTAATGGCGTGGGGGTTGTTTTATATCTGGTTTAAAACGTGTAAATTTTATTCGATTTGCTACAATTTAAATAATAAAACTAAACTTGAAAACACTAACATTTCTGTTAAAAATAACATCGGTTTACAACATGTGACGAGTTACATATTGGCGCTGAACAGTCATAATGAAATCATCATATGCAAATAATTTACATTAAAATAAAACAGTTGAATTTCGTGTAAAAAATACGTTCTAGAGAATCATTCATGATTTCCAATGCTCCAAAATCATATGTCAAAATAATTTTTTGCATGAAAAATTTTAGTGAAATTTGCCAAAAAGCCTTTTAATACGATAGTTAGACGATATTGCTATACCATCGCCAAGTAAAGACTGAATATACAATTAGATAATTTATTTAGATAATTACTTATGGGTGTTAGTGAATAGTAATTAGCTATCTATTTGTAGATATTGTTACATACACAAAATTGCGTGTCAATAATCTCTGATATAATATTGGCATTAAAATTAATAAACAAGCCCTTATTAAAAGGAAAAATATCGTTAAAATCGGTACATTTTTGCAAAAGTTAACACCATGTGGAAAACCACTTTTCTTTGCATTTTGTGAATAGTATAGTAAAAAATTACTGAAGATGGAAGTAAACACAATATAAGATAGTGTAAATAAATAAGCAATTTATTTGTTGTCAAAAAAAAAATAATTATGTTTTTTTTCTCGAAACAGGCGCATATTTTATGATCATTAGTCCAACATTTATTTTTGGTTTCGATTGCGGTTTTATTTTTAGAGTAAGATTCATCGTTAAAAATTCTTGCAATTTTAAACGCAAGGTGATATTAAATTAACATATAACTTGAAATAATAAAACCTGTACAATAATCACATGTTTCCAAAGTTAGAACCTGATGTGAGAAAGTTGGTGATATGCTGCTGGGTTGCAGAAAGGATTGTCAAATAATTTGATTTGACAATGACCTTAGATTGTGTGATAATATAATTACAGTTTTCATACATGCAAGAGGAGTCTAATGTCGTATTCAAACTCCCTGTCATGTGCAACTTTACATTGTATTCACATAAAAACAAATGCTTGATCTACACAGAAAAAGTTCGTTTTTCAAGTCAAATTTTGATTAAAATGCGTAGAAAAATGTCGTTTCGAAGTAAAAATTATGCAAAAAACTGCTAAATACACATATACACAGTTTAGAAAAAATCAATTATTTTTCGAACAGAATCGAATTAAAATTCTACAATGCTTTTCTTATGGAGAAATATGTGTGTTCACAATCTAAGGTCATTGTCAAATCGAATTATTTGACAATCCTTTCTGCAACCCAACATACTATCTCAATCTGCGTCTCTACTTAAAAAAAATAGTTTTGTGTTTGGTACATCGTACATGAGCGATCCTTCTAATGTTTTTTGGTTATTGATATTAAAAAAATATTTTTTTTATGTCAGGGTGACCTGACATTGCACGAAGACGATAAACTGTTTGTAGGTCGACATTTAAAAAGTTAATGTTTTTAAAAAATTTAACTTTTTAAATCTCCTTGTTTGGAATAGCACGATTTGATAACTTGTACATTTTAATGTTTAAAAAAATTTAAAATGTTGTACAAGTTATCAAAGCGTGCTATTCCAAACAAGGAGATCAAAAAATCTTACTTGGAAACCGCTGAATCGGTTTCAGTTTGGTTTAGAGTTTAGAGCAGTCCCGGACTAGTAAAATATACACAGAACTTGAATTTAGAAAAGTTAAAAATTGAAAATAAAAGTGTTACATATATATGAAGTTGTAAATTCGATACAATAACAATAATTATTATAATGAAGCATAAACGTGGATGCGCATGCGTCATAAACAAATGAAATCCGACCACATATACAAACATGTGCGTCGCGACTGCCGGCGTCGGTTTTCTTATTAGTTTTACGTTGCGCTCTCTTCGAATCGAAACGAGTTATCAAAATTGACGCGCTGGATGGCTGGAGTACAATAAACGCGTGTTGTCGTTATAATTATTTTTCGCATTGTTTATAATATTGTTATTGTTGATTATTGTTTAAACAATATCGTGCGCTAATTGTTACAAACCAAAAGACTTGGTTTGAATTTGGTGAAAATTGTTTGAACCTAATTGTTGAAAGACTAATTTTATAGCCGTATTTAGTAAAGGTGTGCCTATTTGTGCTTATTTTATATTTTCCCGTTTTTTTTTTATAAATAACAATTTAATTGATTTCGTTTTGTTTGTAACATTTCCATTGCGCCTGTAAGCTTAAACAGAAAAATCGTAATTTTAAAAATTTGTGCCTCTGCTTCCGAAGCCATTTTTGAAACTTGCAACAGGAAAATTATAATTTTTGTAATTTGTACTAGCACATGAGCCTATGCTTCTGCAGCCATTTTTGGTAGTGATAAAAAAAAGTGATTGGAATGATATTGTCGATTATAAACGCTCGGAAAAATCCAGGGGTATTCAAATTAGAACCTGGGAATTGAAGGTTTATATTAGGCAAGCCATAATAACGTCGTATAAATAACATTATTTTTTTTACAAAACTATTGCTAGCTTTTGTTTAGTTGATTCTTTTTTTTAGTGCTCTGTGCAAAACGGAACACTTATTGAATCACTTAGGTGTCTGTATGTTTGTTCCGGAGATTTTCTCTGAAACTATTAACGTAAAAAATTGGAATTTGGCACAAGATTGTGATCACCCAAATACAGACGTGAAATATAAAAAGACGACTTTTTATTCTGAGAGTGAATTGGGAAATGGAAAAAAACTTCAAGGACATTGTTTTTCTTAAGAATATTTTTTTTGTCAAACGGTTTTCACTATTTAAAAAAATGGGATTCTAAGCCCTTCGCGGAGGAATGAAAGATTTGATCGAAAAGTGCGCTAGTTTTTGAGGCAAATTATTTGGCTACCTATTTTGGAGACATTTTGTTTGGAAAAAAATCTCGTAGCTATTATTAATGAATTTAATTTTAACGAAATTGAAAAAATAATCTGCTAAGTTTCTGATACGACTTTCAGCTTTAAAACTAGATTTGATACTTTCATTTGTTTTTCTTTTCTAGATTTAGAACTGAAAGTCAGTCGTATCAGCAAGTGGAGACCCAGCATTAGAAAAATTGCACATTTATTTTTGTAAGCCACAGACATCAGCTGCCATTAATGAATTTAAAAAAACAAAAGTTGGCAGCCACTGAAACTTTAAACGTAAACAAAAATTCGTATTACACATGTTTTCTAAAATTGTTTACCAGTCAAAACAATCCCTTGCTATTATCAAGCAAGCATACAGTACAGTACACATAATGAGTGTCAAAGGGATGAGGTATACACACCCCATTTTTCAACCCTTGGGTGGTAGTACCTGGCGATGTACAACGTTGCCGAAAAACAAATGCGTTTGAATATCGAAAATAAAACTATTACCTATTGTTAAAATCCGTGCATGATATTAGTCATTAATTACAGATAATCACCTTTCACTTGTTATTTATAAAAACAAAATAGTTAATTGGAATAATTTTTTTGAGTTGTGATTTAACAGGTTTTTTTTAGATCGTCGGCATTATAAAAAAAATATCATCTAGTTATGTATTCCATCGCGATCGAATATTCCCAAACTTATTTGACCTACTGCCCCCTTTTTAGAAAAAAAATATTTGACGCTCTCTTAGAAATTTACGTTCGCCAAGCGAGCAAACAGAAAGATGCGGCGACAAATAAGCATTTTTTTATATATTTGTGTTTCTACTCAAAGAAATATGTTGTAAATAAGTCGGCTTTAGCCCGTGCGCCTAAATTATAAAATTATTATTTATGAACTTGGATTTTGTGTGTTTATTTGGAAAGTAATTACTGCAAATTTTATCGTATTTTACACAAATTTTTCATTTTTTTATGCTTCCACAGTTCTCTCATTTTATTTCAAAGCCCCCCGATTGTTTCCGAGGATATTACCGCCATCCCTGGGTCGCTCTAGCGTCCCCAAAGAGACGGTATCAGCAACTTTGGAAAACATTGAATTACACAAAAAGAGTCGCATCGCATTTGAAAATGTTTGAATTTTAAATTTTTGTGTGCACAAATAGAAAAATAACTTTAAGCGTAAAAAAACAAAAAAGACTCACTCTGAAAAAAATGAATGCTAAACAAGCGTTTCAGTGGTTAATATTTATGTTTTGACGCTGCAAAAGAACTCGTTCTATTTAGATTTAACTGTAGCTGAGAAGATACTGAAGTTACTTTTAGATCTAAGCACTGCCCTGGGCAGAAGATTTAAAACGATTCGGCGTTCTCTGTACGGTAAAATATATGCAAAATCATTGGCTTTTTATTGTAGAAGCGTTTGAAACAAGGAACATTATATTCATTTCGGCTTTAAGTAATATTTCTTTCTTTATTGTGCAAATAAATGATCTTTGCTTTAATGACTTTATGAATCCTTTTTGTTTAGCAATTTGGCTGCAACAAGGAGCGACATAGCAATTTACGTGTATTTTGTATGCTCTGTCTTTATTTCATGAACAACAGTTTAAAAATCGGGACCGAGATTTTAAAAATAGTCTAGCGCCAAAAGATTAGAGTCACGTCGCGTACATACATAATATTATACTCCTGCAGCTATTTACCTTCTGTTTTAATAATTTTATTGTTTTCTGCTACGTCTTTCTGTTAAAAAATCCAGTTTTCGTATACTGTCTAACGACATTGAAATTTTAAAACTTCAGTGTTTTTAATATATCATTTTGATATACTGACGCACCAACAAAATAATTTGAAGCGACCTTTTAGCTCTTTTATAATTTCTGTACAAAAACCAAAAGGTTTTTTTAATAATTCAAAAACATCTGTAAAAGATAAATCTTCGTAAAATTGAATTAAACTTCTTGTGCATTATTTAAAACTGTCATAATATTTATATCAGTTGTCTTTTGAATAGTGTTCTCTATTTTTTGCCAAGTTTCTATTATTACTGTTTGGATACTAGATTAATTATTACATTGTTAAGTCCAGTGTTATTGTGTTATTAATTATAATATTATAGTAATTTTTAATTATTTTTTAATAACTAGCCTACATAATTATTTCTAAGGGTAATTATTAAGTTTAACACAAGAAATAAACAGCATTTCATTCAAGCACAGTTGATTGTAATTATGATATGTTTAATAAAATGCTGTTTTTCAATAGCTTAACGCTATATATTTGTTAAAAACACTATATTTTACTGTCATCAATTAAGATTCGTATTTTTTTTGTTTTTCCAGGCTTATAAGTTCATTGAAAGAAAAGGAAAACAAGGTGAAATTTGAAGTGGATTATATAAACACAGCTCTAGATAGAATTAAAAATCTTCACAACGATTTAACTGCCTTGCAAAGTGAAGTTGTAAATCTGTACGTTTTTAGTGAAAACACAGATTTGACCGAAAAAGAATTGAACGCATTAAAGTCGAAAGCGAATTCGTCTATCGACAACGCAAAGAAATTCATCGGCGATACTCGTCAACGTTACATCGAAACACAACAACTGGTTCCGTCCGATATTTCGCAACAACTGTCGAATCTTGAATTACTGTCGGAAACGATAGTGAACGCGATGGATGAAAAAGATCGTGAATTTAAACGTGCCAAGACCGTACGTTCCGATTATCTCAACGATGTTGACCAAGTTCAGTCTTGGATACAAAAAGTTGAACTTAAAGTTCAAGATCGGTCGGTTGAACCTCAACAGCTCAAAGAATATCTTCAGAATATACAATCTGAACTTGGCAATATTCAAGATCGCCTTGAAAAATTGATTAAGAATGGAAAAATCATTATTGAAAAAACAAAGGACGATGAAGAGAAAGTTTTGGTTCAATCGACAATCGATACATTGACCGAACAGTTACAGCAAGTGAAAGCGATGATTGAAGAAAGGAAACAAACGGTCGGTGATACCCTCGATGCATGGCAGAGATTCCTAACGTTATACGAGGCGGTGATGATCTGGGTGAAAGAAAAGAGAGAGTTTATGGTTGAACCGCTACAATTGAGCACACTACAGCAGGCCAGGCAAAGATTACATGATTATTCCGTAAGTTTACTTAAAAATACAAAAAAAAAAAATTAAAATTTCAAATATCATACGCATTTGATATTTAAACAGCACAAAGCGCTCTAACAGTATCAAGAAATTCCGCTAAAGAGTGATAATGAATGTTATATGGTTTGTCTTTTTTATAGAATGCTGTAAAAACTTGCAAAGGTGTTACGAAAAATCTGAGCGACATGGGCAAAGAATTGGAACATATTGGCAGTGTCACTAATGTTGGCGATTTGCCTGCCAAATTAGAAGAAGCCGAGACTGCTAAAGTTGAAGTGGAAACTAATCTTCTTGAAAGAGTATGGATGATTATCAATGAATTCTTGGTTATATTTATGTACAAAATATTAATGGTAATTTGTGTTTTAGAACGCCCTTCTAAGCGAAACATCAGAAGAATGGGAGCAATGCGAGAAAAAGATGAAAGACGTCAAAGGGTGGATTGAAAAGTCTCGCGCAACGCTTGAATCACCACAAAACAAAAAGCGACCGTTAAGAGACCAACTTGCAATTAGAGAAAAAATGTTGGCAGATGCTACTATTCAGAAAACAAAAATTTCATTGTCTGTCGAAAAACTTCAGGTAAAGCTTAATTCAGAAAAGATCTACAAATATTTTAAATCTTAGGATTAAGGAATATTTCTTTTCAAAACAACACTTCTAGCGGTGCCAAGAGATGATTATTTTTTTCAGTTTTTGTTTTTGCTGTTTAATAAACTGACGTTAAGGATTCTTGTAATTATGTTTTCAATTTTAGGTTCATTTCCGTTCCGGTATCGGAGGTGACACAAAGATAACCGATGCTGCTCAAGATCTAATTAAAGAACTCGACACGTTGCATGCAGAAGTTCGCGACCAATGCACAAACTTTGAGCAGTGCCTCGCTCAACTTGACCAATATCAGCAGGAAGTGCAAAATCTTAGACAACAAGTAAGTTCATTTTCTCAGTAAAACAACAACTTCAGTTTAACTGAAAAATAGCTTTTTTGTTGATATTAGTATTTCAGCATCATTCGACAACCATGTCATATTTTATTTGGGGTATAATATTCTTTTTTCGAGTGCTTTCTAAATTCCTGCTTTTAAAATTTTGCTTTGGGCTTAAGATGTAGTGATGCAATTGTTTATTGTTACCTTTCGTAGATTTTCTCAGGTTCTAATCTAGGAACTGGTGCAAGGATTAGTCGGGCTTTCAGTTGACCTCCAATTCAAACCTTTAAGAGGTCATGGGTTGTTTTGTGGTATAGTTTAATTTGATACAATTAGTTAATTAGACGCTAATATAGTAGTTGTCGAGCATCTTTGATATAAAAATGTTTTAAACGAATTGGAAAACCATCCTTTGAAATATTCTAAGCTGGACTTTTTATTTGTAAGAAGTGAATTTAATCATTTTAGTCTTTCTGCGAAGCATTAAGTGGAAACATAAAACTGAATTTTTATTTCAGGTGGTTCAAGTAGAACAGCAGCTCCGAACTACTTTAGCCCCAACCTATGCGCCTCATGATCGGGACAAAGCTCATCAAGATCAACAGGTAGGAATCTTAATCTCTCTATTTGTTTTATTGTAGAAAGTATTATAGGTACTTTATGACTGATTTGTTTTTTTCTCAATTCACTTTAAACAAAAAATCAACAGTGAGAAAATTGCGCAGCATAGTAAATTTATGACATTTTTCAATCGATAGGAAATCACAAGTCGGTCATATTTTCCCTTCTTTTTATATTCTGATCGTGACGCGTTGTCTAAACACTTTCACTCCAAGAAACTAGAACAAGAAAAAAACTTAAAAATCGCTTCAAAATTGAAATTCTAAATATTCATCTTCGTTTACTTACATATTGTCTCAAAACAAATTTAAAAAAAATTCATTCGTTTTCCAAATTAAAATTAAATCAAAATTTTCATGTACGTACCTACTAAACTTTTCGAAATTTGGAAACATTTTGATGAAGAGAGGATTCGATCGATAGTAAACGCGTTCCGTGTATTTTTTTTTTTATTTTTTTTGACGAGAGTGCATGGTGGCTGGGACGTTTCATCAAGGTGTTTCCACCAGCCCTCATACTTCTTTCTTTGACCTAATTACTTATGCAGCTGTATTGTGACGGGCAAGGTTTTTTAAACAGTATATTATTTTGTGTTTTGTTTTTCTAACATGGCAACTCTCAGTCAGCTCTCTCATTTGTTATTTTTTGTATACTTTGTTTCAAGCGACGGATCGGTTGGCGATTCGTTGCTGTTTATCGTTAGCTGTTTGTTTTATTTCTGGGTATTAAAAAAAAGAAAAAAACTCGAAAGATATTATCGCTTCATTTTATACCTATACATAGCAGCGCTTATATTCATTAGAAATACCGGTCACATACGGGTAACAAGATGAAACATTGTTTACACACGGGTTATTTATTGCATAATATTATTATGTACCATTGCTTTTGGTTTCTACTTTTTCTTAAGATTTGTGTTATTATTTTTTATTGTTATTTATTATACATTTATATTATTGGGGTTTATAAAACATTATTGTTATTTTTCACATTATTTCTGCGAGAAGGACTTGTTAAATCGCGGTGCTCTTGTGACGTATCAGTCAAAGAAACAAAATCTAATCTGCGGTTAACTATGTAGGACGTTACTGTTTTTTGGCAAGTCTTTCTCGTTTCGCTTTTACAACATTATTACAAAGCACACTACACATAACCTAAAACTGGTCTCATATTGTATTTCACAAAACACATCGGTGGCTTTTGGCTTTTATTATATTTTGTAGTTTATGCTTGCAAACTACATCATCATTACGTATATAATGGACACGACAGTATTGCTTTTAATAATTTTGTTATTTTATTGTTGGTGTACAAACCGCACACATCAGTAATTATTATATAAATATTACAGTCAGTATTATTATTTTTTTTTATCGTTGTATATGGATTAATTTCTGACACGGAGCATTTTGTTTACATTATCTTTTTGCTGCACTTCCTTAACGTCCTTCCCTCCACGCCCCTTTTATATCACATTCAATAATGACACGACGTGACTACGACGACTCGTAAAGGCTTGTAAAGAAAGGGTTCGAGCTCTGCAGGCTAAAATAGCGGCTCGAAACGAAAGAATGAAGCTGCTAGCTCAACGTGGGACGCCAGACTCGGACCCGTTCGACACTTAGCGACTTTTTGACACATATGTACCGACGTATACTATTTGCATGTCAAACGGTCGACCGCTTAGTGGAAAAGCCTACATGATTATGTATCGCAGCCACCATCGATGAATCGGTGATTCCGTACAATAAAATTACAACGGACATAAATTTCACATTATGTATAATAATTTGCTAGATGATATAATGTTTACCTAGATAAGGATATGTATGAGTTTTTTTGTAGCGTGAGAATATGTATATAATACGTAAGATAATTGAAATTTTTTTTTTAATTGTGTCCCATCCTTGTAACTACAAAAAGAGAAAACTACTTTTTTTGAGATAAATTGTATTAATTTTCGTTATTAATTTAATTTGCAATAAACGTAATGAGAGTGTTAAGATTGTGTTGCATTCAAATAATCCCCATTGCGCCTCTATAATACCTTCTACGTTCTGTTGTGATGGTATTTGTTGTTGACACGTATTGTTGTTACGCGGTCGTACAGGCCCTGCAAGCTCGCGGAGACGAACTGCGACAACAAATCGGTATCGCCGTCGATAGGATACGAACCGTGGACCCGTACCTGGTCGTATTACCGTCCGACACCGCGCCGGACGCCAGGCTAGGTCCGAGCTACGCGGACATCGCGGCTCGCCGTTCGACTAGTCCTTGTCCCGTTCGAAGCGGAACGACCGGCGAGACCGTCGTCTCTGAAACCGCTGCCGAATCTTCTCCAAAAGTCGACTCTGCCCCCTTACAAACCGACGTTTCGCAAACTTGCCCCGTCATTAAAGAGCCGGAAACTGCGACAACCCTGACCGTCGTCGACACTCAACAAACTAGAATAAGCGGTGATTCGATGAATATCATGCTTCAAACTGGAGAGAAGGCTAAGTCTGCTCGCAGAGGCCGCTCTCCGAGAAGGAAGGAAGAAAAACAAAAGGACAGAACGACCGTTTTCAATGTTCCTACCGACGTTAAATTACCTGAAGTTGAAATTAAAACTGTTGAAATTGTAGAAGAAAAAGAAGCACCTATTTCGAAAGTTTCTGAATCGGAAAGAGTAATGAAACCGACTGTGTTCAAATCGTCCGATAGCGACCAACAATTGTTGAAGCCACAAGAACGTAAGCGCGGCCGTTCACCTAGTCCGATTTGGATTCCTGGTTCTACGAGCTATGCTGAAATACTGCGCGGACAGCAACCGCAAGAGTATCAGTTGATCGATTCGCAAAGTTTTATTGCACTCGAGCAAATGCAGTCGCTATCATCTCAACCTCAACTTTCTTCGACCGAAATCCAGAGTGCACCTGATGACAGAGTGCAGCAGCAGAGAGTAGAACCGGCACTTGACATTTCTAAAATTAAAAAGCCAACCGCGGAAAGCTCTAAACAAGAAAAGAAACCAAAAAGTGAAAAGAAACTCTCGAAGAAAATCGAACCGCAGCTAGAAAAGAAAACCGAAATCTTTTCTCACGTCGATGTTAAGAAAACGCAACCGGAACCGAAAATCCAACCTCAGAAATTGCAGCCCGATAGACAAATTGAAATGCAGGCAGAAAAATATCAGCCTGAAATTCAGTCGTCTCAGTGGCCACAAAGTCATACCTACGAACAATATCAACATTTTTCAGGTCCCGTTACTCATATTGAAACGTTATCGACGGATTCTCGACCGATCGATCAGTCGTTCTACCGTCAAGAACCGATTTCGGTTACTGAACAAACATCGATGATGAATGTTCCTCCAGGTATGTTTGAGTACATGCAACCGTTGCCCGATCTCGTTGGATTTATTGCATCCGGACAGCAATTGTTGAGTTCAGGTTTAGGCACTTATCATACGACTCAACAGTTTGTCGACACTAACATTTCTTCGTATCCAAATAGCACGTTGACAGGTTACGAATCTATAAGTTCAACTCAACAAAGCTACAACAATATGCAATCTGTTGCTTTTCCAGCCGATCATTACATCGCTCAAGGATTCCATTTGCCGCAACAAATCACCGACGTGAATATAATGAGTCAACAGCAAGAGTATAGGCCGCAAGCAACCGTTTCTATAACTCAGCTACCCGAGACACAAATCACAGAATCGAGTTTATACGAACAACCGAAAGCTACTGCTGTGAAAAAACACAAACCTCCAAAACAGAAAACGCAAAAGTCACCGAAAACTGAATCTGTCGAACAACAGTTCATAGAATCGACGTTACCGAGCGAACCTGAAAATCAAGTTGAAATAACTCGTGACGTTTCTCCATCACCGACCGATAGTCAGTTGTCACAAAGTTCTCAATTTTCTTACGCCCAAATTTTGTCGCAAGGTCTACAGTATAGTCCGAAACAACTCCAGCCATCCAGTCAGCCCAGAAGCCGATCTCAAACGCCCAGGGCAATGTCTCCTGCTCGTGAGTCTTCGCTACCCACGTTCGAGGAAGACAAACGTCCTGTTAAAAATGAATGGGAGCAAACGCGTAAACAATACAAGAAAGAGCAGTACAGGATTGCCGAAACGCAAAAGGGTACTGCTGACACGGTTTTGCCTCAGCATCAACAACCAAAGAAACCGAAAACGAAAAAAGGTGCTGCTAAACAAAACCGTGAGAATACTCCCCCGTTTGTAACCGATGAAAATGTATCACAGGTTACAGTATCGATTGAAAATCCCACTCGAGAAGTATTTTTGGATCTGGGAGAAACCGCTAAAAATTTAGCGGTCGATACAAAAATACCTCTTGCTAGTATCGATAAAACCCCTAGTGAAGTAAATATTATAGATTTACCAAATATAGAAACGACACAAGATTCCGAAAACTACGATAAGAAAAAGAAACCGAAAAAAGGTAAGAAAACTACCGAAAAGCTCGAAGTAGATGAAGTTGATAAAGCTTTGAGCGAAATTGATAATATGGGAAAGGTAAAGAAAGGTAAGAAACCAGTAGGCGATAATGTTAAAGACGCTAAAGATCCGAATGTACCCGAGACTGTAAACAAAACCTCATCAAAAACAAATAAAGAAAAGAAAACAAAACAAGACGAATCTTTAATAGACGAACCAGTAAAACCCGAGGAACTAAAAGTAGATGAAACAAAAGAAGGTGCGTTGAAGCAAAATAAGAGCAAAAAAATCAAATCGCCAGACGAGAAAAATCAAGAGCCTACTGAAGACAGTCCTAAAGAAAAGAAATCAAAGAAAAAAGACAAGACATTCGTTACAGAAACTGTTACAAAAACAAAATCAGAAATCAAACCTGAATCAAATAAACAACCCGAAACGGACGTTCCTGATGCGAAGAAGAAGAACAAAAAGTCTAAAACAATTATTAAAACTGTCACCACCATAACAACTGAAACAACGACTGAAAGCAACACTGAAAAACTTATTGAAGAACAATCAGCACAGATAACTTCAACAGAGGAACAAAAGTCTGATAAACCCGACAATAAATTTGAATGCCTGTTATTGAATGAACCGAAGAAACAAAAAAAGAATAAAAAAGCCAAACCCACTCTCGCAGAAGAAACTACTGACTTTATTAAAAAAGAAATTCAAGTTGGATCTCAAATTGAAGAAGTAAAAACCAGTGACACAGATATCTCTGCAAATATTGAAACAAAGGACTTAGCTAAACCGAAAAACAAGAAAAATAAAGAGAAGAAATCAGAAATTGTTCCAGTAGACGCTGCCACGTTGAAATCATCAGAACAACCTAAAATTACGGATAAACCCGGCGATAAAAAATCTAAGAAACAAAAACCAGATGTAAAGAAAACACCAACTTCTGAACCAGAAGGGTTACCGGAACTTGAAAGCGAAATAACTGTTTTAGATGAAACTAAAGATATTAAAGAAAAGTCAAAGCCTAAAAACAAAAAAGATAAAAAGATTATCAAAGATGACAAACAAACAAATGTTGATAAAAAAGTAGCAGGACAAGGAGAATCTGTAAATGTAAAAGACACAAAACCAGAAATTGAACCGGAGTCAAAAGTTATAGTTGAAGCAACTGCAGGCAAAGATATTACAGAAGAAAAAATTGTAACGGAAGATAAAGCCAAAGTTGAAAAACAAAAACAGAAAAATAAAAAAGATAAGAAATCGAAACTAGATCCTAAACAAAAACCAAACGTTTCTGAGGACACTACAAAACAAGTAATTGACAAAACTGATATAGAAAAAGAAAAACTCACAAGTGGAAAAGAAAAGCCTGCAAGTGAAAAAGATAAAACACTAAAAGCTGAAAATATCCAGGAAGACAGTGTTATCTCAACTGTGGTAGAAACTCAAATTGTAACTGAAGATGTCACAGAAACGGCAAAGTCTAAAAACAAGAAAAATAAAAAGGGGAAAGTATGTCCGGATGAAAAAATTGAGACACAAACTATAGAGAACACAGATAAGAAGCGAATCGTTGAACCAGAACAAAAAAATAAGGAAGTTGAATCAGTCGTAATTGTTGAAGACTTAAATGTAAAAGTCACTGAAGAAAAAACAGATAATTCAAAAGGAAAACCGAGTGGTAAGAAAGGCAAAAAAACAAAAGATATCAAAGAAACTGCTGTTCCCGTGGAAGAAAAACCAGAAAATAAAACAATTGAAAAATCAGACATCACTAGACAAGATACTCCTGCATTAGAACAGGTATCTGTGCCGAAAAAGGAACAAACTGAAATTGCTCCGGTGTCTATGCTGAAAAAAGAACAGGTCGAAAGTGCTGACGAAAAGCCTAAAACAAAAAATAAGAAAAATAAAAAATCGAAATCAGAAATGGCCGAACAACAACCAGTTGTAGCATCTGCACCTGTTGTAGAAAAAACTGAAAATAAGGAAACATGTGATTTAAAAGATAAAAATAAAGAATCGAGTAAACGTGATGATTCTAAAGATGTTATAAAAGACGTAATTAGTATTGATCCAAAAACTGTTTCTGAAAAATCTGAACAAAAAACCGTTATTGTAGACAAATCTGATTCAAAACCTGTTGCATATAAAGGTTTACCTATTGATGATACGACTGATCTGTGGATGAATGTTTTAGATGAACCGATGGTGCTTTCAGATGAAGAAGATTCAACGATTCAGGCTAAAAATAAATCTACAGATAAAATTAAGACTGAACAAGTTATAATAAAGGATACAACTTCGTCGTTACAACCAGTCAAAAAATCTGATGACGGCGTTAAAAAACCGGATGTTAAAATATCTACGCCTGATGAAAAAATTAAAATTACTGAAAAGACAAATATCGCTACAGAAAAACAACAACCTCAAGAAGCTAAACCGCCGGCTTACAAAGGCTTACCTATTGATGAGTCCAGTGATTTATGGATGAGCGTTTTAGATGAACCAATGGTTTTCTCAGATGAAGAGTATTCAGCGGCTCAAACTGAAAATAAACCTTCAGGTAAAATTGAACAAGTAATAATAAAGGAAACAACTCCGTCATTAAAACCGGTAAAAAAATCTGATAAAAAAATCAAGAAATCTGGAGAAATCTACGAAATCTCAAAAAATGCTACCGAACTTCAAAAAGCATCCGACGATGAAGCTGTAAAAGAATCTAGCAAAATTATTAAATACGATCCTGCGCAAAAAAGTACGAAGAAAGTATCAGAAATAAAGGACGGTAAAGGATTAATAAAGAAAACAACAACAACAACAACGATAACTACGGTAACGAGTGAAATTCGTTCTAGTGAAACAAGCGATGTACCTCATGTCAAATCTGAAATTGTTGAAATTAGAGAAATTCCAGCAGAATGTGATAAAACTAACATTTCCCCATTAGTGCAAGAATCTAGCGAAATTGTCAAATCGTCTGAAGAAATTTTAGAAAACGTTCCAATGGGTAAAAACAAAAAAAAATCGAGTAAACAAAAAGACACGCTGAGTGATAAATGTGAGAGTGTATGCTCAGAAAGTGAAACTTTATCGACTACTTCTCAGTTGTCGTTGATAGAAACGAAAATCAAAGAGGATGTCGAAACGGCAAACATGAAATCTGAAGGTCAAATTGACAATACTGAAGGAACACACAAAATTGTTATGATCACACATGAAGAAATAAGAATGCAACCCGTTCTACAATTGAAAATGGAGTTGACGGATGAGATAACTCCAGTTGAACCGAGTGTGGTTACGGACATTCCGGAATTTTCGTCGTCTTTGAAACGACGAGATACAAAAAAGAAACCTAAAAAAGACAAAGGAACTATTGAAACACAAATGTCGACTTCAGATAAAAAAAGTTCAGGCATTACGACTGAAAAAGTTATCATGGAACCTTCGTCTTTATCAGAACTGTCTATAAGTAGTCAGCCTGAATCATTGGATATTATTTCTACATGTTCGAGCGTAACTCAAGACTCCGGTTTACCTTCGGAAGATTTTTCATCGTTACGTAACGATCAGATCACCGATACTATCAGCGAGTGTTTAGGCGAACCGGTAATATTTGGATCGGTAAAGGACAGACACGCAAATAAGACAAAAATTGTCGAGAGTGAAATTTCTAGTTCGGGTGATAAAGATAAATCAAAGAAACATAAAAAACAGAAAAAAGAGAAGGAAGCTGAAAAAATTGGTAAAGTAACTGACGTTTGTAAAGCAGTTGTTGAAATTACAGATGTTGAAACTAAAATTGAAGCAAAGGAAGGTACGGACGTAATCAAATCTGACAGTTCGTCTATTGAAACTGAACTCATTGGAAAAGAAAAATTGAGTCCTGCAGTGGAATCGGCCGCATTTTTACTGGAAGAAATTAAAACTACATCGAATCAACTGGAAACTGAACTTCAACAAAAAACGATTGATACTTCTGTTATCGATTCAAAGTCAGTTTTACCACGCAAACAAAAGAAGAATAAAAAAGAAAAGGATTCAACGCAACCCCCATGTCCAGTAGATACACAGCCAATTCTAGCATCGGACATTTTAACAGATTCTCCTAAGATGAAAGAATCGACACTTGTATTGGAATTGGCTGTAGAAAATCCGGATTTTTCAAAAATAAATAAAAATGAAGCATCTAACAAAGTCAAAACTGGAGAAATCAAAGCTCTAGAGGATGTAAAAGACGCTTCAAAAAATGAGAAGGCCTTAATCAGCCCTTCTACGCAAGTGGAAGTTTGTCAGAAGAAAAATAAAAAAGATAAATCCAAAAAAGATAAACCGCTTGAAAAGACTCAACTATCTGATGAAATAAAAGTTGCTGAAGTGGAAACTAACTTATCAGCAATAATTTTACCCGAAACTTCACCGATTTCACAAAGTAGCGGTGAGAAAATTGAAATTACACAACCAGCAATTTCATCAGAAGTAGTAACAGAATTGCCTAAAGAAATAGCTTTACCTTCCGAAATAGTTAGTTCTGTTCAAACAGAATCTGATGAACAGTTAAAAACGATTTCTGTAAAAGAGAGAAAAAATAAATCTAAGAAAGACAAAGCCTGCAAATTATTAGCTGCGATTGAAAAATCGCCGAATGAACCCAAAATATCTGAAGTTATTGAAACAAGTTCTACTGTAATAATGGATGTTTCCGAATCAATAGAAAATGTTTCGCAAATGAAGGAAGTAACAAAGAGGAAGGAAAACGTACAACCTTATACAGTAGAAGGAAAACCGTCTGAGGATACAAAAAAACTTGATGTAAAAGAGCCTGTTTTGGCAATAGAAAAAGTATTAGATTCTGAACCGAAGCGAGAGAAAAAAAGTAAATCCAAAAAAGAAAAACAAATTGAACCTTTAATATCAGTGGAAACGAAACAGATAGAAGAAATAGGTGCAGAACAACAAATAACAACAGAAAAAATAACAACGTCTCAACAGGATTTGTCAAAGAAAACTGCAAAAGACAAATTTAAGAAAAAGACAGAAACTGAATTCAAAGTTGAAATAAAATCAAGCGAAGAAATCAATGTAGCAGATAAAGTGCCAGACACGTTAGCTGAACCTGAATCGGCGTCGTCAAAGAAAGATAAAAAAGATAAATCTACTAAAAAAACTGAAAGACATTTATCTGCAAATGAGACAAAATCACCCGAAGAAATTAGTGTAACGGATAAAGTTTCAGATGCGGCAGCAGATAAAACTACGAAATGTGAAACTGATTCTTCACAGAAGGATAAAAAGGACAAAGTGAAGAAGAAAAATGAACCACCATGTGCAGTTGAGCCTGAAAAAATAGTTGCTGCAAAAAAGGATGTTGTGGTAATCGAACAAACAGCAGGACGTGGACCAGATTCTCTACTGGAAATTACAAAAGATTGTTTAAAAAAAGAAAGCGAGTCTCTTATTAAAAGTGAAATAAAACTGTCTGAAGAGTTAATAGAGAAGGAAAATGTGTTACCAAAAACAAAACCAGATTTTCCGAAGAAAACTGAATCTGTAGTCGCACTTCATACTAAACAACCGACAGAAAAAACTGTTGTAGAAGAAAAGCCTAATACATTGAGTGAAAAAGTGATAGATACTGAACCGATTTCTTCCAAGAAAAATAAAAAAGTCAAGCCCAAAAAAGAAACCAAGCCCTCAGAAGATATAGCGGCAGTAGAACCTAAAAAAGATTCTTCAAAGAAGGAACCGACAGAAGAGAAGAATAGTGAACCGTCCGGTACAGCTGAAACGGTATCATGGGAAGAAATAAAACAAGATTCTCCAAAAAAAGATAAAAAAGACAAAAATAAGAAAAATAAACCGGAACCTTTACTCCTAGAAGAAACAAAAGGTGTAACAATAAAAACTCCTGAAAAACTAGAGCCTGTGATACAAGAATCAGTGGTAGTTGAAACAATTGAACTTGCACCAACTTCTCCGAAGAAAGAAAAGAAAGATAAATCTAAGAAAAATAAATCTGAACCTTTGCTTGTAGAAGAAATAAAACCTGAAACAAAAACACTTGAAAAAATAGAACTTTCAGAAAAAGAATCAGCTGCAGTAGAGAAAATAGTTGAACTTGCGCCAGATTCTTCAAATAAAGACAAATCGAAGAAAAGCAAATCTGAACCTTTGATTGCAGAAAAAACAAAACCTGAAACAAAAACACCTGAAAAAATAGATCCTTCAGAAAAAGAATCAACTATACTAGAAAAATTAATTGAGCCTGCGCCAGATTCTTCAAAGAAAGACAAGTCTAAGAAGAGTAAACCTGGTTCCGAACCTTTACCGGCAGAAAAAATAAAACCTGAAACAATTAAAACACCTGAAAAACCAGATCCTTTGGAAAAAGAATCAACGGTTGTAGTAGTCGAACTTACGTCAGATTCTCCAAAGAATGAAAAGAAAGACAAATCTAAGAAAAAGAAACCTGAACCTTTGCCTGTAGAAGAAATAAAATCTGGAACACCGAAAACACTTGAAAAACTAGAACATGTAGAGAAAGATATCACTGTAATGGAAAAATTAGTGGAACTTGCACCTGATTCTTCAAAGAAAGATAAATCGAAGAAAAGTAAATCTGAACCTTTGGTTGTAGAGAAAACAAAACCTGAAACAAAAACACCTGAAAAAATAGATCCTTCAGACAAAGAATCAACTGAAGTTGAAGAAATAATTGAAGTCGCGCAAGACTCTTCAAAGAAAAACAAATCTAAGAAAAGTAAATCCGAACCTTTGCCTGTAGAAGAAATTAAATCTGAAACACCGAAAACACCTGAAAAACCTGTGCCTTCAGAGAAAGATTCAGCTGTCGTAAAAAAATTAGTTGAAAAATCTAAGGGCAATAAACCTGAACTTTTACCTGTAGAAGAAACAAAACCTGAAACTGTAAAAATACCTGAGAAACTAAATCCTTCAGAAAAAGAAACACCTGTCGTAGAAAAAATAATTGAACTTGCGCCATATTCTCCAAAGACAGAACGGAAAGACAAATCTAAGAAAAATAAACCTGAACCTTTGGTCGTAAAAGAAACAAAATCTGAAACAATAAAAACTCCTGAAATATTAATTCCTTTAGAAAAAGAATCAACTGTAGTTGAAAAACCAATTGAACTTGCACAAGATTTGCCTAAGAAAGAAAAGAAAGACAAATCTAAAACAAAGAAAGGGGCTTTGCTTGCTGGAATAGAAACTTCTGCAGAAATCACGGCGACTGACAAAGAACTACCAAATTTAACTTCTACGGAAAAAACGCAGTTAGAAAAAATAGAGCCATCTTCAGCTGAAGAAACAAAAACAGATACCACAGAAACAAAAAATGAACGCGAAACAGTACCATCTGAAAAACCAATTGATGTGAAAAAAGAAGCTACTACACTAACTAAAACAGACACACAGGAGCTTCATAAAAAAGAGAAGAAAAGTAAATCTAAAAAAGATAAGTTGAGTGAAATCACGGACGATAAAAAGTCTACTGATATTGTTCAGTTAACTGAATTTATTAAAGTGGAATCTGAAGCGACAGCAGCAACAGAAAAAATAACGGTAACTAAACAAAGTGAATCTCAAATTGATAATCTGCAATGCGACGACAAACTGAAAAAGAAACAAGATCACAAACAAATTTCAAAATCTGAAATAGTTGATTTTATTGCCGGGGAATCTGCATTGCCTAGTACTGAAAATCAACTGATGCTTCTTACTGAAACTGTAACAAGTCAAATAGTTTTAGAGTCGGTTGCAACTGAACCACTGTTGGAACCAAAATTAGAACTTCAGGAAACCGCTTCAGAACCTGTTCAAAAACTTCCTTTGCAGGAACTAAAAATACAACTTGATCAGAATCTAAAGGACACAGGTATCGTACAAAAATCTCCTCCTAAGAAAGAGTCAGAAAAGAGTTCAGAAATCAGCATTGCTGAAAAGTCTGAAATAATTAGAACCGATCTAATAACAAGTGCGAGTGAAATTACAGAAATTCCGACATATGATTATCATGTTCTGGAAGATGCAGAACGTAAACTTAATGAATTCAAAACTGAAACGGTTTGTAAACCAGGAAGTCAAATTTCAGAAATTTATCATGATATACCCGCGCATGAGCAGACACAACAAAACCTTGTAACTATTCTTGCTCAAGAAAATAAACCATCAGTTGATGATATTCCCGAAAATAAAAAAGATTGTAAGAAGGTTGAAGATATGACTAATAAAATTCAAAGCTGTGATGAAAATATCGTTAATGAAACTCCGGTTTATGATATGAAAGCGTTTGAGGAAGCAGAACATAATTACCGAGTTTTTCTCAGCCAAGAAAACATAGTTTCTGAGAACAAACCAGACACACAATTGACAAATGTCGATGAAAAAATTATTCCCGACATTTCCTCGTATGATATGAATTCCTTCATAGAAGCTGAGCAAAAGTATCAAATATTTCTTGCTCAAGAAACAACGACGAAAGATACCATAGTGATTGAAAATAAGCCCTCTCAAGAAGAAAGTTCTTTAACTCCTATTGTTCAAAAGAGCGAAGATGATCAAGTAAAATTATCTCCAGTAGAAACTGAAATTAAAGTGGATATTGTTGAGAAAGATAAAGAAATGAAACTGGATGATTCAGATGTAAAAAAATCAGAAAGTGAAAGTTCTTCACACGATGAAAGTAAATTGAAACCCAAAAAACGGTCAAGAAGTCGTAAATCTAAAACTCCCGAACCTTCAACAAAACTAAAAGCTGAACAGCAAAGTATCGGCGATACAGTTTTAGGCGAATCCAAAGTAGAACAAAAGAAACCGAGGCAAAAATCTAAAACTCCTGATCCTAAAAAAGAAAATATTGAACCACAGGTAATGAATGTCGCTAAAACAGATTTAGGATTTTTTGATGAATCTGATACTGAACACATAAGTCCCCAGTTGATAGAAACGGTCGTTACTGATGTAATAAAAAGTGTTAAATCAGAAGACATTGAGTTGGCACCCGAAAGAAAAACTTTTAGTTTTATAGAAAAGAAAACGGAATTGATTAAACGTCTTCCAGTAGAAGATAGTATCAAAGCAGACATAGTTGATACCATTGTTTCTGGTAGAGCATCTGAACCGCGCGAAATTCTACCCACAGACGTTTCGAACAAGTCGATTGAAATAAAGTCTCCAGATTCTGTGAAACAACAGTTACCTGAGACGGCGTCAAAACCTGAACAACAGACCCAAGAAAATATCGACGAAACTCCCACAAAAACTGATAATTCCGATATGTTGAAATCTATAGACAATAATGTATCGGTAATGCAATCACAACCGTCGTTTACTGATGCATCACAACCTGAAATTTCTATGTCATTTGACTTTTCAACTGCATTTTCAAACTTAAATCCAAATGCGCAAATATTTATTCCTAGCATGACAGACAATAAAACATTTGTAAACACTGAAAGTTCTACTGAACAACCGGTTACATCTGATATTGTTGATACCTCTTTAAATCTTACTTATTTAAATAGCGCGTGGGTGGCTGATCAGTCAGTGGAATCTTTAAGTGTCAATAAATTAGATTCGCTTAAAGCAGTTCAAGAAAGTTCAACTGAAACGTTACAACAGCCGTCACAACATACTGAAGATTCAGCAGCCAAAGAATTATCTCTCGATAATGCAAACAGCTTGTTGATGGGAATTCTAGATGAACCGATATCCGTACCTAAAGGTACAAATTTGGAACAAGCCACTAACATCGTTTCGGATACGAGACCTGAAACACCTGATTCTCCCAGTCTTAAAAAATCGAAGAAAGGAAAACCAGCTAAAAAACCTGTTGCAACTAAATCTGAGGAAAATATTCAACAGTCTGATTCAACAAAAATAGACAAAATTGTCGGTAAACAACAGGACGAAAAAGAAAAATCCAAACCTGAAGAATTAACTAGCTCTGTTAAATCTGAAATGGAAGTTGTCATAGATGTTTGGGATCCTCAAAATCCTTCATATGCATCGGTGGTTGCATCAAATGTTCCACAAGAAGAACAACAACCAATTGTTGAAAAACTTGTAACAGATTCAACAACCGTTGTTCAATCAGAAATCAAACATCCTGTTCAGATCGTTGTCGTAGAACCACAAGAAGAACTGGGCTTTGAAGAATCTCTTGTAGATGTTGATGCAGAGGGCTTTATGGAATTCGTACCTCGCAAGGAACTGCGGATTCGTAAATCTAGATCTCGTTCTAGATCAAGAAATCGTTCAAAACAATCTCAACTTATTGAAACTGAGACTCAGTCATCTGAAAACACAAACATAACGTCTGAAACAGCTGATGACAAACAAAAAGATGAACATTTCCAAATCCCAGGCACGGATCTTAGTAGCCTTGTTGATATTAATGTTAAAGATAAAGACTCAAAAATAAAATCGTATGCTGACATTGCTACAACACCAAAAACATCAAAATCTGAGCTACCACTCGTTGTCGAAACAGAACCTAAATCAATAAAAGAGCATAAAATACAAATTGTAGTGCAAGAGTCAGACAGCCAACCCGTTGAACCAGTTATTCAAACGGACTCGGAAGGTTTTATAGAAATTCTTAATAAGAAGGAGTTACGTCAACGCAAGTCGAGATCCCGGTCTCGATCGCGTTGCCGAGATCGCGAAGAAAAACCGGAAGAAGTAAAACTGAAACATGATCAGGCTGTAGGTGACAGTAATTCCTTAAAACAAGAGAAAGCGGATGAAAAAACCGAACAGAAACATAAAAAACCTAAAAAACAGTCTAACCGTTTGGAAGACGAACCCGTCGAGACCATTTCAGTAAAAGCAGACGATAGTGAAATATCGCAGAAAGATAGTCCGCAATTAGCAACTGATTTAAAAACAGAAAAGGAAATTAAAAATAAGGTCGACAAAAAAATTAAGAAAATAGATGTTGAAATAGAAATAAAGCCTGAAATCGTTACACCATCATATTCTAAAGAAAAAATACCAGAATCAACAGAAAAACTCACTACTGAATCAGAAGAAATGAAGAAGAAAAATAAGAAACCAAAGAAAAAGGACAGTAAAGAATCTGTAGCTGAAAAATTAGAAAAAAATGATTCTTTGGAAAGTATCGAGAAAAACGTACCAACGAGTTCAGATGATCACCAGAAGAGTAAAGAAAATGTTGAAAATATAGACAATAAAATTTCTGTAATTGATAAGCCAACGGAAGTGCCAATTATTGATGCAAAGAAAAAAGATAAACAATCAAAGAAGAAGGATACTAAAGAACAAGACACAAAAGTATCGGACGTAGTATCTGTAGAAAAGTCGGAACAGAAGAAAGGTAAAAAATCAAAGGCAGCTGAAAGTAAGTCTGAAATGGATATTAAAACAGTGACTGAAAGTCTAATTACTGCAGAATCTGTGAGTCTTGAATCTAAATCTGAAGATGTACAGAAAGAAAAAGATAGTAAAGGTAAGTCAAAGAAAAAGGTGGCAGAACAGCTTGCAAAAGAAGAAGAAAAAATCTTTGCAGAAATAAGTGCACTCGAAACAGCTATAAAATCACTTTCAACGCTGGATACCGATATATCTGAATCAAAGAAAAAGAAAGACAAATCAAAAAAGAAGGGAGATGAACAAGCTGCAACGGAAAAACAAAAGTTATCTGCAGAGATTACAAAACCTGAGCAAGAACAGTTTAATAAAACAGCAGAACTGGATAAAGAAAGCAAAACTTTGGAAACGGTAATAGTGCCAACAGAAACAGTTTCTCAGATACCAGCGGAGACGCTGGAATCAAAAGTGAAAAAGGATAAATCAAAGAAAAAACCAGCTGAACAATCTCAAAAACAGATAATTAAAGAAATTCAACCGGAAGTCCTCATAACAGAAACTATTTCTGAAAGTACAGTGGAGAAAATAGAACCAAAACAGAAAAAAGATGATTCGAAAAAGAATGAAGCTGAAGAAATTATTGTAGACGTTGAGCCTTTGAAAACAGAAACGCAGCTATTACCTGGAACCGAAACACCTTTTGAAATAGTTGAAGACAAATCAAAGCCAAAGAAAAAAAAGGATAAATCCCAGAAAAAAGACGCTGAAAAACTCGATGAACAAGTTGGAACAGTCGCGGAAATTCAGTCAGTGGGTGCAGAAGTAAAAGTAACAGAATCAACGCTCGAAGTGCAAACAGTTCCAGAAATTGATGAGCCGAAATCAATACCGGAGAAAAAGACAGATCGATCTAAGAAAATAGAAGCTGAAACATCTAGTGAAAAGGTTGAAACAGTAACTGCAGAAATTCAGCCAATTGATACAGAAGTGAAATCAACGTCTGAAATGCAAACAGTTCCAGAAATTGTTGAGATGAAATCAACACCGCAGAAAAAGAGAGACCGATCTAAGAAAAAAGATACTGAAAAGTCTTCTGAAAAGGTTGAAACATTAACGACAGAAATTCACTCAGTGGGTACAGAAATAAAAATAACAGAACCAATGCCTGAATTACAAGTAGTTCCAGAAATACCAGAGGAAAAATCAAATGCGAAGAAGAAAAGAGATGGATCTAAGAAAAAAGAAACTAAAATACCCGTTGAACAAGTTAAAACAATCACGGAAATACCATCATTGGATACAGAAGTGAAAGCAACAGAACCAACGCCTGAACTACAAGTAGCTCCTGAATTATCAGAAGAAAAGTCAAGTACGAAAAAGAAAAGAGATGGATCTAAGAAAAAAGAATCTAAAGAACCCGCTGAACAAGTTAAAATAATTACGGAAATTCCGTCATTGGATACAGAAGTGAAAGTAACAGAATCAACGCCTGAAATACAAATAGCTCCTGAATTATCAGAAGAAAAGTCAAATGCGAAAAAGAAAAGAGACGGATCTAAGAAAAAAGAAACTAAAGAACCCGTTAAACAAGTTGGAAAAATTAGTACAGAAATCCAATCAATGGAAGTGAAATTAATTGAGTCAGTGCCCGTAGTAGAACCAGTTTCTGCAGAAACTATGGTAGAACCAAAAAAGATAGAAGAAATCGAACAAAGCGATAAACAAATTAAAGAAATTCAGTCATTGGAAACAGACACTTCGACACTTCCTGTCTTTGAAACAGTGGAGAAATTAAAAAAGAAAAGCGATAAATCTAAGAAAAAAGAAACTAAAATTGATGTAAAACAAAGTAAGGAAATTAGTACGGAAGAGGAATTGAAGGAGTGTGAAAGAAAACCATTAGAATTATTATCTGAACCTGAAAGTGTTACAAAAACGTCGAAGATTTCACCAAAATCTGAACGCAAAGAAAAGTCGAAGAAAAAAGACAACAAAGTTGAAAAACAACTTGAAGAAATATCTGCAGAAAATAAACCATCTGTTACCGAAGTGGGATCATCCAGCATTATCTTAAAAGAAACAAAGGTAACTGATTCGCCGGAAAAACAATTAAAAGAAACGCGCATAGATGATAAACCTTCAGAAACGGTAAAGACAGTTGAGTTGTTGCCTGAACCAGAAATTATTTCCGAAACTGTAGTAGAAACATCTGAACCAAAACAAAAGAAAGATACATCTAAAAAGAAAGAAGCTGACAAAAAATTTAAGCCCACGGTAACAGAAATGATATCTAAAATTCAAGAAACTCCCACGGATATTGAAAAGCAAGAAATAAAAATAACGGAAATTGTTTCTGGAATTGAGAAGACTGAACCGGAAAATAAATCAGTTGACACAAAATCGGAAAAACCCTTTGAAGAACATTTAGTAGTGAAATCGGTTGAAACAGTATTGGAAATGAAAGATGATTTGGCTGCAGGTGCTATTCCACAAACAATACAAATCGTATCCGAAACCATTGAAACACAACCAGAAATAAAAATCAAAGACAAGTTTAAAGAACTCGTTTTGACTGATCCAGAATTTAAAACAGATGAAGCAAAAGGAAAAGAAACTGTTGATGTTGCAGTGCCAAAGAGTCCGAAAAAGAAATCTAAAAAAGGAAAACCAGCAGAGAGTTCTAAAATTACACCGGAGCCCGACGTTCCTTTTGAAACTGAACGTACAGCTACAATTCAGTCACCTAAAACTGAGGAACCAAAAGATTCTAAAGACGAAAAGAAATTCAAAGAGACCACAGAAAACTCGCCAGTTGAATCTCTTAGTCTTGAAGGTTCATGGGTCGATAAACATCTTTATGATGATGCCGAAAATGCTCTTCAGTTGTCGTTAGCAAGAATGAGCAAAATCCATGTTATTGAACACATTCCTGTTAACGTCAATGATTTTCCGGACAGAGACGGTGACTCGGGCGGTGGTTCAAGCGGCCCCGGTTCTCCGGGACCAAAACAGGCACAACTCACAAACGGTTTTGTACCGCACGATTCTGATTTAACCAGTACACCACTGCCAGGCGGTATGTGTAACTGGCAAGATCAAAGTACTTATCTTAGCATACAACCTGCTACACTACAAACAGCCCTGTTCTTGTCTCAGGAAGTTAGTGCCAATACACCTACAGTCGTTAACGAACAAAGTTCAGAACTGATTATCGGTAACACAAATTTGTTAACGACAGAGATTGAAAATGTTCCGGAAATCACATCAATTAATATAAATGAACCGGTAACATCTGAAATTGAAGAAATACCTTCATTTGAAGATGCTAACGCCGGCAACGATGAAGATTTTGAAAAATTAGTGTTTTCTATAACCGATGAAATAACTCTGTCTGTTACGCCTACGTCAGATTCAGAAGTGTTTTTAGATGCCGTTAATGGAAAACAGTTAGTCGATCATTCTGCCAAAACAGTTGAAAATGCACTTTTTTCAGTTGTCGGCACAGCTGCGACAGCTGTTACTTCGACGGTAATTCCGGAAGAAACAATACCAAAATCATTCGACAACTTTACGAGTATAGAGCTGACGAAATCAGAGAACCTTTATGAAATGACGGATGCCGATACACTAGCGCATAATTTGTCTCAGAGCATAGCCGAGAACGTAATTACAGATACAGACGAACATGACAGTTATACAAACTCTTACCAAACTCCCCCGCCTCCTTCAGTATCTCCACCACAAGAAAATCCGCCATTAGATGTAGCATCAGCTCCTAGCACTTCGGATCACGGTGGTCTAACACGGCCGTCGGCTGCCGGAGATGCGGCCGAAAAACTTGCAAGCGTTCAAGACGTTACGAAAGCCACAAAAACTCGACAAAAAAAGAAGGTGACGTCAAAGTGTGTTGTGTCGTAACTTTAGTACATATTATAATATGATCATTGCAATTGCTATTCGTTCGACAGCTTATCTTTTGTAACGCTTGTCTGTTTTGGAGCGCTTTTATCACAAAACAGATACATCATTCGTACGACATTATGTTCTCAACTGAGACAACTTTTTTCATTGCATATCGTCCTTTATTTTCACTCACATGAGGTTGTTTTATAAACATTATATATTTTTTTCGTTTTTGTTTCACTACCATTCATTTTTTTTTTTTTTGTTGACACTAGTTCTATGCTCTACTAACATTTGTTATTTTTCTAACTCTACTAATAAAAATTTGGGTGTTTTAAAATTTTGTTTAAGTGTTCTTTTTTTCAATTGTTTTTACTTATAATAATATTAACAATAATAACTACTTTACATATTTTGTTATTGCTCTCTGTTATTTATGTTTCATAACAATTTGTTTAAATATAATTATTACTATTCTTAAATATTTTATCCGTTTTCAGTTTTTGAGTTTCAATATTGTTTATTCTTCTTAGCGAATGAATAATGATTGTTAAATCTAAGGTATGTTATTCCTTTATTTGAGAGAGTGAATGTAATGTTTTATTTTCCTCAACTAACTCCATTTTGTTTATTTTTTAAGTGTGGTAAAATTTTTATTAAGAATCATTCTTCATTTTTGTGAAGATTTGGTGTTATGCTAACATTTTTTTTTGTATCAAAAATTGTATTCAATGAAACAGTAAATAACAGATACATTTTTCTAAACTTTTATTTTCTCTTCTAAATGATCTGATTCTATAAAACCGTGTCTGCCTTAATAATTATTTATAAAAATCTTAAGCCGTTTAGAAGCGAAAATGAAATAGTTAAAATTGAATGAAAATGTGTAATGTTATTTCTAACAATATTAACCAAAATATATTAAATTTGTATGAACTGTCCAGGTCTATATTTTTTCTATATTTTCTATATTAATAAACATTACAATAATGTATAAAAAACGTAGTATTTTAAACGGAATTTTATATTTTTATATATCATATTTATATAAAGAAAATTACATGTAGGATCACTTAAGGTAAAAAAATGTAATTCAGCGGTTACATGTCAAATGTATATCACTTTTTGCGAAAAAATCTATGCAAATAAGTATCCGAATACGAACAGTGTGCACATTTGTGGTTACTTCTTTTATTTTGTTCATTCTCATCGGTCCACGAACACTGAGACACTCGTAGTCGGTCTCATTCGGCATGGAACTATAGAATTGTGTTTATGAATTGGTTGAATACAGAAGTGAAAATACTATTCAGTACCAAAAAAAAAAAAAAACGGAATCTGAAATGGATCGTTCGTCAGTGGAAATAATTCTTAAACGCCTGTACAGTTTACAATTTAGTAATTTCCAAAAATTATTCATTAACATATTAAGCGATTGTAATTATAGAATACAGACATTCGGATCACGACATTTCGGCACTCAATTTTGGTTAAATTTTGTAACATGGATTGTACAATACAATATTATACTTTCTGTCTTTACTTACTGTCGCTACACATTAGTACAGTCCCATTAGTGATGCATGATTTCAATTTTTGCTTAATTTTAATGGTTTTGAAACCGACTAAGGTAAGTTTATATTCGAGACAAGTGAACGAATAACGTCAAATCGTTTCATCGATGTTAATGGTTCTTATTTGATTATTTTTCTCGGAATTGTTTTGTTTGAAGCTTTTTGTTTTGCTCGTTTACATTAGCTAATGCAGTTTTTTAAACAATTACTTTCTTAAATTAGAAACATAGACGCTGATGACCTCAGATTTTGAGCGTCTATAATCTACAATCTCTCTCTTACAAATAGAAACAAAAAAAAAAAAAAAATTGAGCCTATCATTTGTTAATTTTTTGTTTTACGAAAAACAAAAGAAGCTCAATAATAAATTATTTTTGAATATCAAAAAAATGTATTTATTTACATTAGAGTTAAATTAGCCTAAATTAAATAAAACCATCACTTTTTGTTGGGAGCTTAGTAATATCGGAGTGTGTAGCAATGCCGTTTATGTAACGTTTGCCTGGCTCCACTTTTTTACAAGTTTCCAATTCCAAATCAGAGAACTGATAAAAGGCATCAATGAGAACTACCAGACTTTTTTCCGCCATCTGATGGTGCCATTAACAGTTGAGGGTATCTGTCAATGTCGTTAAAGTATCAGCACTGCTTAACTACATAATTTAACGACTAAATTGTAGTTTTGTATTTATTTAATTGTTTATTCCCTGATAATGGATTAATGAAGAATGACACAAACCATTAATCTCTAAACGTTTGACACATACCTTACTTGCCATTAGCTCCATCTAACAAATAAAACAATGGTAGTTCTGATTGAATTTTCAATTTATTAAAAAGCTGTTGGAGATCTTTAATAAACTCACATAATATTTGAGAATTAAAGACTTTTTATGGCACTTAGTACACAAAAGGATCTACGGAAAAAAATATTAAGGCTAGACTATCTGAGGTTAATAAATTAAAATGTAAAATTATAAATGTACGAACGACAGTATGTTATTTTTAATGAAATGAACGTTTGGTTGGAAAACTGCATTATGCCGGCTGAAATATGTAGCATGACTAAAATATTTGTTTTGTTCTATAGACTGAACAGATCAAAGAAGATGTGGAGAGCCTACAGCAGTCAGTGTCTCTGATCGAACTATCCGTTGGAAATTTGCCTACAGACAACTTGGATGGCATGCTGAAAGTTTTGAATGTAAGTGTTATTTTGTACATCGTAAAATGTTTTATAGGCTACTTTGAAATCACCGTGCACAACTATTTCGATTCTAACAGAATTCTTTGGATACAATTACGCGATTGTTGGCCAAAGTCTCGGACTATTTGAACTTGATTCTAGCTTCTAGAACCGCTAAAACTAGGGTCAAACAGCTCAGAGAATCCAGGAAATTGACCATCAAACACCGTTGTATCCGAAGAGTTTTGCACTGCTAACAAATTCTGTAATAGTTCAGAACTTGCCAACAAACACGCCTAAATTATAGTGTGTTTCTTGGAATGAACTCTTTTGAAATGTCCCCAATTTTGCTTCTCTCTAAGCAATTTGGGAACAACAACTCGTATTTAAGATTCCCATTTATATCTATCTTATCTAATGGCGCCAACTTGTGACCTGAGGGGGGCCTGAACTTGTTCACTGATGCGCAAAACTTCTTATCTTTCGACAAAGTTAAGTATGGTATGCAATATTTAAAAAATGATGCTAGAACACTGAAAATAAACTGGCGCTAGTTTTTATTCAAACTGTGTACGGCGTGTCTTTCACCTATATTTAACAACCTAGATATTTCTGACCTCAGATCTGATATTTAATTAAAGATATGAGTCACAAACCACCACTGTCTGGTGACTGTTTATAAACATTATCGAAGAATGTTCAAGAAATGTCAAATTGTCTGTGTAATAGTAAATACTTGGCGCATATTAAAAAAATCGCATACAGAAAAAAAGCATGAAGTATATGGTTGCGATCGTTGTAATAAATATAGATATTACATAAGTAATATGTTATGAGTAGACATACGCATGTGCCAAAAGTCACACATTTGAAGTTAAATTTTTAATTTAGGACAAAATTTTAGCACTAAATTAAATTCACTTTAATGCTGGGTTTCTGATACGATTTTCACTTTTTAGGGTTTCGTACCTCAAAAGGAAAAAACGAAACCCTTATAGGATCACTCGTGTGTCTGTCCGTTCTACTGTTTTAGCCAATTTGCTCCGAACTACTGGACCGATTGAGTTGAAATTTGGTACACATATGTAAGTCGGTGACCATAAGACGGACATGTAACGTAAATAAATGAATTTTGAACATGGGGGTCATTTTTGGAGAAAAAATTAGGAAATTAAAAAAAAAGTTTGGCAAACTGTATCGTGTGACATATCAAATGAAAGAGCTTGTCGTAGGGGGCTCATATATGTTTTTTTTATAATTTTAAAATAAATAGTTTTAAAGTTATTTAAGAAAATAGATGAACATTTGACCATCCCCCTCCCCTTATCTCCAAAACTACTGGGCCTAAAATTTTGAAAAAAATAGGGAATGTCGGGTCTCACCCATGGTTTACAGGAAAACCTAAACGAAAATCTTAAGTCTTAAAGTACTCACGGAAAAAGAAATAGTACGAAACCCTAATCTTGCGAGTTCAACTCGCACTTCACCAGTTTTTTTTAAATTTAAGAATGTCATTTGTTTCAACTAAATAGAGATCACTATAAATTTAAAGCTGAAAGTCATATCAGAGACCGAGCACAAAAGATATAAATATACGGATCAGAAAATACATTTTGAATGTCTGCAATTTCGGTTCTTTTAGATTTTTTCGGTTATTTTTTTATGATTCCTAGACGGGAGAAAGCGTTCCCAAATGTCTGTCTGTCTGTACCTTAATTACCCATAAATGACTGAACCGATTTTGATTGGTTTCAGTATCAAATGGTACGTACCCAAACACATGGTACTTCTTTTATTTGGTTGCGCTTGGATAAAAATAATGTTTCCATCAAAACTAACTTTAACGCGGGCAAAATCATCGCATGAAAAAACTAGCAGCTTGAAAGTTTGTAAATAATTAGTGTATTTTTTAATATTAAATGACTTTTACACCAATAATAATTGATGGATAGATGGATTAATTCTCGACTACAGTGAACAGTTTCCAATACCTTTTATGGTACATGGTTACATTATTGATACTATTCTGTTTGGTCAATGTAAGAATTGATAGTGCTATTAATTTTTTCTCGCTTTCTAATAAATTAAACACCACATACGTTAAAGAGAGACAAATTTAACAGAGCTGTTAACATTGATCATACAGGATAGCACCATATATGATTATATGTAGACAAGCAATGCACTTCTTGATAATTCTGACGTATCTTTTTTATAGCATGTGTGGTATTGGTAATAATGATTCAATAGTGATGTCAGAAAATTCTTTTTAAATTGTTGTAGGTACAAGACGTATGTTCTTAACATTTATATTTTAAACAGGTTTTTAAATTGAATTTTATACGGTATTGATCGGATAACTCACTCTCAGAAGGATAGTCGACAGTACTTTTTCTTATATCCTGCAAGAAAAACTGAATACTTCAAATGGTTTTCCTCAATAATTACAACTTAATAATGACTCTGTTTATATTTATCTGTAATGGCACCGACCGCCGGGATCGAACCTACGACCTTTTGATTGCGAGGCAACTGTTCTACCTCGCCGCTACCTTAGCTTAATATTTAACAGTCGGTTTTTATAGTATATGGTGTGCGTACATTGCTATACGCTTGTTTTTTTTCAGTCTCATGAATCGATTTTACCCTAACACACGCCAAGTTTTACTTAAAAAAAATATATTTTGAAAAAAAAGAAAGCATCCAACAATGTTTACTGTAATTTTGAACCAACAACCCGAAAGTAAAAAGATAACAATTCTGAGTTTTATTGTGGATTATAAACGCTATACAACTGAGGTCATCGGCGTTTTTATGTAGTTATTTTATTAATATGAAGAAAAAAATGACAAATGAACGTTAAACAAGTATTGTTACCACCCACACTTGAGATTAATTAGCATAAATTCTCACCGTTTACATTGTACTGTAATGTGAAGTATTTACCTCTACAGATATTATTATTTATGATGAGGGCATCTTCGTCTAACGTTGCGGTTTCTGTATGAATGACTATGACATCACTACATTAAAATAATACAAACGGAGGTCACACAAAAAATTGGCAGACAGTTTTATACAATCACTATTTATATCTGACCATAACTACAGGCCGTTTCAATTGTTTTAAAAGAACAAAAAATCAAAAGTGAAAAAAAACTGAAACCCGAATCCGTAAAAGAAGAAAAGAGCCAATAAGTTGTACAAGATATTTACAAATCAAAACATGAACTAGTATTTTTTGTTATCATCAGTAGTCGGGGACCTGAAGCAAAAAAATGTTTAGTAGTCCAGAATTTTTTTTTTATGAAAATATCAGAAAAGTTGGGTAAAAATTGTTTACGCATCAAAATTCAAAATTATTTAATTTTATACTAATCTAAATGAAATGATGATGTGACGATGCAACAATGCCACCCGATTTAGCATTGACCGCGCTGATGTCACAATATCATAAATGTCCAAGGCAAACACATATTATGTAACCTTATAAACTACAAAGTGAAAAATAGGACACTCGGCCTTTGGGTCATTTTGGTGCCTTATGGGCTCTCGTTTTGTAACTTAATTTTGAAAGCGTTATAACGGGAGTATTTTTATAACTTTTATTATTAAACTTGCCGATCTATCGATTTATTTAAAAAAAATACGTTTAATGACCCTATATTTTATAGTATAATGATAGTGGTAAGCTTGCATTGAGCTTAAGTTGTTGGATATCAGTCTGTTGTAATCCACCAGAAAACTGGATTACTAATTAAAATATAAATAGAATACAATAAATTGAACTAACTTAAGGCAGAGCTCACATAAAAAGTATGAAGAGAATTCTAAGCCTTTGTTTAATTTTACAAATCTTAGAAGCCGGTAGTGTTTTTTTTACATTGTTTCTAACTTAAATTTAAGTACTCTGATTTATTATGAAACACCTGTACCAACGACTGTTTGCTTGCATACGGTATCTGTGACCAAAAGACAAAACCGCTCATGGTAAAATAAAATTAATGATAGTTGAATTTAACGATCCACCAATCACATACGTGTCAGTTTTAAAGCTTATTTCGCCCAACCTTCTAATATTTTAGTAGCCTTGAAGAAGTACCGCTTCTAATATTACATTTTACACCACTTTTGACATGGACTTGAATTGAATCCAACTTGGAATCAATTCGATTCCCAACTAGGTGAAACCGGGCCGGGCAGCCCGTACAGACCTTCCTCAAGATATAAGCTATCGCATGGTAAAAACCGCATTTAAATCCGCTTAGTAATTCTCGAGATTCGCCGGTACAGACAGTCACGTACCGCTACTTCCTTTGATTCTTTATCAAAAAAGTGAAAAATGTGAGACAAAGAATTTTCCGAAGAAATCGTCATAAGCGGTTTTGCCTGTTGGCCGCAGATATGCTGTCATATTCTAATTTGAATATTATCATTAGTTTAAAGTTAAAAGCGCCAGTGTCTATTAATAAATCACAACGACGCGAGACGTCTTTTTCACGCGTCGCTGTTTTGTTGTTCTATAAATCTATGGTGAAAAGAAGCCGGTAGTGAAAGATGGCATTTTAAAAAGTGGGGCACAAGTTGTTTAGATAATCCGTAAAGCGAACTATAGGTAGGAAGAGCGGTGCGAGTTTACAACGGCACAGTTTTAAATCGACCTGGACTCGTGCATCTTGTGATCAAGTTGTTTGTTAGTCTCTTGTGTTATTTGTTGTAAGTTTTTTTTAACGAGTGTTGTTTTGTTTTTTGTTACTATTTTGTTTTTAGTTTTTTTTTTTACTAAATAAAAACGAAAAACCGCCGGGCAGTGCCAGGGTGAAACCAGAACGTAGGTAGGGTAGCAGACCGTCTTGAAAACTATTCGGATTGATTTTTTTTTATCGTAACTAATAACTGAAAAAAATTCAACCGTGTTACTAACTGGCACATTCCATTTTATACTTCCACGACAAGATAAAAAAGGAGACTGTGTATTTTACACTACACACTATATAAATAAAACTGATGTAATTGTTAAAAAAATAATAATGATGAAACTGACCGCCGGGATCGAACCTAAGAGTTTAAGGTTACGATGCAGGTCTTCTACCTCGCCGCCAGCTTAATGTTCTACTAGTTTTTATGGTATACTTACATTATGACACGCTCGTTACATTATCAATCTAAATAATCAGTTTTACCCTACCGTGTTAGAAGAAGTTCTACTTAACCGCGGTCCTGGTTATAAATTTGGCGTATTAGTTCATATTTTTAGTAATACACTAAAAATTACTTTTGCTCGTTTATTTCCATTAATTTGAATATTATACGGACACGACCGCACAACAAATAAATGTGTTAACTAAAAAATAAATTGAAAAGGGAATATTTTGCGGTTGAATTCGTGAGGATAATGATAATTTTTCGTATGAAATTTGAATTCATTAATCATGTTATAAATAAAAGGTGATTCACAGTTTTCTATATTATTTAATGCTCATCAGGTGCAAAGTTTGCAGTATAAACATAAATATTTGAAATTGACACCGTGTAGTGTTTAAATTTTTAAATGACTTTAAATTAATTCAACATTGTTTCAATTTACGTTTAAAACAACTCGACTGTCAAATAGCGTCGTTCGTCTTTCTTAGTTTGTTGTGATGATGTAACAATCGATTTAGATAATTTAAGTAGACTATAATGCTTTCCCAACAGTCACACTATTTTACAAATCGACAATTTTTATTGAATAAAAAACGAATACTGCTATCATAAAGTCTAGATATAAAATGAGTTTTCATGATTTTTCCGTCCACAAAAACGGATCCACCTGATAGTGTATTTTTTGAATAATAATAGCGCTGATGTTCAGAACGTACTGCTTGCTCAATGATTATTGGTGAACGCTCCGATCGCCCAATGTTTATTGGTTTAAAAGAGTACGTCGTGCACAGAAGTGCTTTCTACGTGTCTATCAAATCGAAGTTCTTTTTTAACGTTGCGTTTTACTGATTTTGAAGCACAATTCATTGTTCAGAATCTGCTAATTTGAATGCATTGTTGCAGGATATATATTTTCAGTTTAACCTTATTGTTGTAATATTACAATTAGTTCTTATTTGTTTCCAGGAGATAATCGTAAATCTGCAAGGTCACGAGGCAGAAGCAATTAGATTGGATGGGCAGGTCGCGTCCCTGCCCCCCGAAGCCGATACCCAAACTTTAGCCGCGCGCTTAGCTGGTATTCGAACTCGCATAGTTACGCTTATGTCACAGGCTCAGAATGGCACTATTTCGATAGAGGTTTGTAATAAAATATTATATCATCGCTATAAATATTTCATTTACTTTTTTTAACCTTACAGATTCCAAGAAAAATAAATACGGCTTTACTAAAATAAATCATGCCTTCAGTAAAATCATTCAATAGTCTATTTTCGACTACAATACGACACGTGATGAGAGATGCTGTCTCTTTCCTTTGTACTTTGTAGTGATAAATGAACACCTTCAATCGCTACAATAGAAAGAAGCACCATTTTGGGTGATCTGTGTCGTAGTGGAATTATGTCATCTAAAACTATTTATTTTATAACTTTTTCCACTCATACTGTTATGCGCTACGTATTTTTATCATTAGCTATCAGGTAATGATAACATAAGATGGCAATACATGCAGTTGGAAAAATGGGAAAACGTTGTAAGTTTTGTCCATTTTGTGTAGTCGGGAAGTGAACTGTTACCCCGGCGTTTTTACTTAATTATGGATACATATTCAAAATTTAATTAATGCACAAACTAATAGAATACTTGCATTTTTATTATCCAGAACGAATTTTGAACAAAACTCTAAAATCTGAGAAACATATTTCCTTGAAGCGCAATAATTGCTGTGCTATTAAAAGACATGTGACGCAATAAGTATAATAACTATAACGCCAAAAGTGCTTTGTTAACATTGTTGATAATATTTATAGTCTATAGCTATTATCATTATACTTATTACTGACGGCACATGTCATTTAATAGCACATCAACTTAAATAAATTATTGTGCTTCAAACAAGCTGTCAATGCTCCTCAGATTTTAGAGTTTTATTCAAATTAATCTATATTTTTGTACTGTGCACTAAAAAAATTGCATGTTTCTTATAGTGCTAGAGCCGTCTTAATCCATGCGGGGGCTCATGGTACTTTAGGGTAAATGGGATCCCTTTAACAGAAATTTGGATTATTGAGAGAAGTAAACAAGATTCTAGTGATGATTGTTATTTTGTCACAGGGGTTAGGGGGTCACATGGGTTACGGGGCCCTAGACTCAAGCCCAACAAGCTATTCATTTTTTTAGTCTTTTTTTAAGAATCAAATTATCCATTCCTTGAATTAATCTGATTAATTTTTAAAGAACTCATTTGCAACAAAAATTTAAATCTGTTATCGTTCGAGAATTATCGTTCTAATTCATACCTCTAACCACACTAAAAAAGATGAGGAAATTACTATTCTAGAATAAAAAATAAGTTATGAACAATCTGCAGCATTTTAACATGAATACTGATTTGTATTTTTTATGGAGGTCAAGAACAGTGAACTCATCGAAAATAATTTACTTAATAAAAATTTGAAAAAGAAAACATTAATTATTATCTGCCTTTATTTTATTTGTTTACGTTCTCGTGTTTCAATCATTAGGTCAAATTAAAAATCAACTTTGCTATTTAAATTATTAATTAAACAATTAAACAATGTAATACAATCTTAAAATTTTTAAATATAAACACATCAAGTGTCAAACGAGTTGATGTTTTTCATTGGCTTCGTGCCACAGACTTAAAGAGTGATAAATGTTCATAGATCATGGCTAAATTTAAATATAATGATTAACTTAACGCTTTAAAAATGTCTGATCTACTAACCGACTATAAATTTATTTCTAGAACGCGAAAGGAGTACAAGAAAGACGTCAACGTGAAATTGAACAGTATCAGCTACTTTTGACCGAAATCGAACAATGGTTGCGAATTACAACTGAAACAGTTTCAACTGAAATCAAATTTGATACCGAATCTCAAGTACAAGACAGTATTGTTGCTCAACAAAAACATTTGAATGACTTGAAAGAAAAGGAACAAAAACTCGACGATTTAACCGAACTCTGTACCAATTTACAACAATATCCAGACGTGAAACAATTCGCTGTTATATTGTTAGAACAATTGACAGTCATACGAACTTTGCTCAGAGAAACTAGTCTATTGTTAAACAACAGAATAGAAACGCTGGAAGTTTGGTTAGTAGAATTTAGAGAAAAACAAAAGCAAGCTGAAGAACCTGTGTCATTAGATGACAATACAATTGATTCTAGTCCTATGCCAGAGGAAGAAGTAATTTCTCCTCGTGATACTTCGAAAAAGTTAACCGCTGAATTTTTAATTCAAGAACAAAAACCTGTGGGTATTGCCATAGAAACGCAAACTGGTCATAGTTTACAATCGCCAGTGCCTGTTGAAGAACCAAAAACAAAAGACGTTTCAATTACATGCCGACCGCCTAAAGATAGACAAGTGCAGACATCGTTTACGCCGAGTACGATGAGTGAACCGTCTCAAATATCGAAACCTGCCGAAATTGCCGTTCAGACATCGATGTCGACAAGTGAAATGCTTCCAGCCAACATCGCAATTCAAACCGGTCAGGATATGGCGCAAGCCAAAGAACGAATCGAGATACTACAAACAATATCTGATGGAGGCCACGAAACAATTCAAATTTCTACAAAACCGATCACTTCAGAACCTGAACCGATCGTCGATGAACCGGATGACTTATTGGTCGAAGCTAAATATAGAGATCGATTGCCGCAAGAAAATGTTGCGGGAACGAAAACTTCGGAATTAAGCATTTTGCACGCTACACCTCAAGCTTTCGAAACAACATATGTCGAACCTGACGAAACCACCACGGAAGTAATCGTTGATGCCGACGGTACAAAACGAATCATTGTTCGAAAATTGCGTCGTACGGTAGTTCAAAGGCAGCAGATGATTCAACAGCAGCAGCTAACTAACGTGAGAACGATAACGGAAGGAGACTTACCCGTCAGCCAGTCGTTCTCGCAAGTGACTTTACAAGGTCAACAGTCTAGTACATCGGTAGCTCGAGGCGACGGACGTACCGAAGTATTATCGTCTCAAACGTACGGAGGCCAAGTGATGTCAGGTGTTCCGGGAGGAGAAGTGAACATTCAAGAAATCAAGTTCGAGCCTCAGCATGAATATAGTGTTACGGTTAAACCGACTGATGTAGTGTTACAAGGTGTGCATGTTAAAGAAGGGGATGATGTTACGTGCATAGAAGGTCAGGGGGGACAGGAGTTGACGATCGTGCCTCAAGGGGCTGAAGGTAATGTTGTGTTTGAGCATGGAGAATTCCACACATCCAGTTCGAGTGTTCGTGCCGTTGTTCAACAGGTAACGCGTCGCATCATTCGAAGAACAAGACGGGTGATAAAACGAATCGTTATTATTGATGGAAAAGAACACGTTACAGAAGAAGTAGTGGAAGAACCAGAAGAAGTTGAAATGACTGAAGAAGGTATTCCAAGAGTTAGTATTAACGTAATGCGAACGGAAGACGGTAAAGTTGTTCAAGAACAGCAGTTTGGTGAGTCGAGACCATTTGATGGTGCTACCGTTGTGACCCAAGAACCGGGTACGTTTGTGACCAGAAAAGTTACTGAAACTGTTATAAGTGAAGGCGGCTTACCGAAAGACTTTGTGAAACCTGATGATAAGAAACACGATACACAACAAGAAGTTACAGAAAAAGTTCCAGTCGCTGAAACAACTTTAATTCAAGACGTTTTGAATGATAGTAAACCAAAAGTTACTGAAACTGTTACCATTACAAATGTTCAAACTGTCCCATCTGAAATTACGTTAGGTGATGTTACGGTAGAAAAACCACCTGAAGATTTCAGTCTACCGGAATCACCAAAACCTGTTGTTTTGGATAAATCTGTCACTGAGATGTTCATTCAAGCAGAATCGGCTGGGCAACTTCCGAGTCCTCCAAAAGACATATCTGTAATTGAAGATATCGTAACAAAACATACACCTGAAAGTGTCCCAACACCTCAACACAAACAACCTAAACCAAGTAAAACACCTCAAGAAAAAGATGATAGCTCAGATACGTCATCATCATCTAAAAAGTCGAAATCAAAACGAAAACTCAAACCTTCAAAACAATCCAAAACTGGTACTCCACGTAGTCAGAGTCCTGTATCTCAAGAATTCAAGGAAACCCAAGAAAGTGTAATAACAGCAGTTTCCCTTGATCAAACTTCCGAACCTGGAAAAACCGAAGTGAACGAAACTGTGATTCCTGCTCTTGAAAATATTGAACCATCTGCACCTTCAGTTAGTGAAATTGTCACTTCTCAACTAACGGAAATCAAACCCCAAGAACTTACCAAATATCCAAATCAAGATGTTGTTGACACGAGAGTTACAATAACATCTCAAATAATTTCAGAGAAAATTCCACAAGTGCCATCTTCAGAAGTGTCTGTTGAGTTGATAGAACAAGAAAAAATCGTGCCATCTAAAGAACTGCCAGTACCTGCAGAAACGAGTTTGACTGCTGTACAAGAAGTAGTGAAAAGTCTGACAAAAGAAGAACCTGCTGAAAAAACCATTCCAGATCCTCAAAAACTGAAAAGTGATATTCAAATGTTTATTGAAATGGAATCAGTTGCTCCGGAACCAGTACAAATAACTCAGAAAGTTAAAAAGGAAAGCGTAAAAATTGAAAAAGTAGTAGATCAAAAACCAACTGCTGAAGCAGAAACCCCAGTAAAATCGAAAGACAAATCTAAAAAGCCAAAGAAACCGTCTGAAAAAATCGAAGTGGCATCTGAAACAATTAGAGAAGGAAAAATTGAAACTGAACCTGAAAAACCAACAAAGACAGTAGAATTTGAATTATCTGTTCAAGAAAAGCCAATTGAAGGTTTTGTGTCAGATGTTGTACCCAAAGTTGGAGTCAGTATGAAAGTAGAAGAAACTGAAACATCCAGCAGACCGGTTGCCGATTTTGACGTCGTTAGAAAAGAAGTAGATGTAACCCTTCCGGCGACCAAAGAGACTCGTGCTGTTGTCGAACCGATTACCAAGAGCGTTGCGTTGTCTCCGATCGTATTCAAATCAGAATCAGAACACGATGACCCTTCGATAAAAAGTGATAGGGAGTTGGGTGGTCATCGAAGTAAAAAGAAAAAGAAACATAAAGATAAAAGTAGTGAAGAGCCACAAGATGAATCTACTCCAATTGTTGATGACTCAACTTCAGTCCCAGAAACTACTCCGAAAATGTCATCGGAGGAAATCATCTCTCCGGATGGAGATGGGATTATTTCCGCAACGAAAGATTTTATATCGGTTGAAACGTCGCTCGCAGAATCGACTGAAATAATTATTCCTGACGATTCACAAGATATATCATCTCTTACGCCGAAACCTACTTTAGAAACACTGGGTTCATTTACTGTCGATGATGATGAACTCAATGATTCTGAGAAAGCTCACGAAACTGGATATGAACCAGACGATAAAACTACATTGGATGAAACAAGTGAACTCGAAGAGGATGAAAAGAAAAGTAAGAAGAAGCGCAAACGAAAACAAAAAATAAAACCGGACGGACAAGAACTGGAGACGGATATTCCGGTATCATTGGAAGAAACGACTACAATAATTGAATCGACTGAAATTAGCAGTTACGATGAAGATGGAGAAAAGAAACCTAAAGAACCCAAAAAACCGGTCGACACATCTGATAAGAAGACAAAAAAACGTAAACGCGGCAAAAAAGATGATCATACTTCAGAACCTGAAGTCGAACCTGAACCCGAATTAGAACCCCAGGTCCCGCAGGAATCAGAAATAGTTTCGCCAAACGATTCGTACAAGACAATATCCGAAAAATCCGAAATTGAACCGGTTAAAATAATAGAAGAAGGCATACCTTCTCGTCCTGAAAGTGGTAATTTAAGAGACATCGAAACAAAACTCGTTATTGGCGTTCCAGTTGTAGAAATGCATCTCGTCCAAGAAGGCGCAGTTCAAACATCTCCGGAAGTGTCTGAAATTATCGAACCTCCTAAAACAATCGAAACGGAAAGTGTTACGATGCAAACATCACCGGAAGTGCCTACTGAAAGTATTGATATTTCAATTCAGACAACTGAGTCTCAACCAGAAACTGTAATATCTGTTGAAAAACCTGAATCGGTTGATTTATCAACACAGGTCATTAGTACAGATGTAGTACCTTCAACTGAAGTGTTGACTCAAACGTCAACCCCTGAACAACTTGTAACTGAAACTGTTGAGACATCAATACAAACAATTACACCAGAACCGAAAGTGCTCAATGAAGAATCAGTTCAAACAGTAACACCAGAAGTGATTGAAATACCTAGGTCAGACTCGGCAATGCAGACAACTATCATAGAATCCCAAGAAGAACTTATTCAAACAATCAGTCCTGAACAACCACCCAAACTGGAAACTTCAGAAACTTCGATTCAGACACAACCTGCCGAACAAGTCGAGCAAACAATTCAAACTTCACCAATTCCACAAGCAGAGATCGTAGAAAAAAGTATGCAAACCGTATCGCCGGAAGTGCCTGAATCACCGAAAGAAATTAAGCCAGAATTAATCGAAACTTCAGCGCAAACGAAATACGAACAAACAGAAGTGGTTACGCAAACATCTCCAGAACCACAAATCGATACAGTCGAAGGAGGCATGCAAACGGTATCTCCAGAAGTTCCGGTTATAACCGAAACGGTACAGTTGCCCGTTGTGACTATAGAAACTTCTGAAACATCGATACAAACAACTCCGGTTGTTATTAAAGATACCGATGAAGTTACTTCGACATCGATTTCGTCAGAAGAACCGTACGAAATTCATGTAAAAGCGACAGTTACTATGCCATCACAAGAAACTATTGTTACTGAAAAAATTGTTACTTCAGATGACAAAAAGCAGAAACCACAACCGACTGCCAGAAATAGGAAAGGCAAATTAGGAAAAGATAAATCAGATACGACTGAGAGTGAAGGCGAATCTAAAGTGATTGAAGAAAAGGTTCCCGTTCCGACTCCAAGAAAGGGAACCAAGAAGAATAAACCGCTAAAAGAAAGAAAGTATGAAATGGCGAGCACCGAATCCGAACCGAGTATTTCTTCGAGTGAAATAGATACTGCATCAGAACAACTGCCTGTTGAAAAAAGTACTGAATTTGTCGATGATAGGATAGAATTAAATGTCCGTGTTGAACCAGAAAATTCAGTTGAAACTGTGATTAAAACCAAGACAGAACCTGAATTTGAAAAACCCGAACCTAAAAAATCAAAACGAAAACAGAAAGATAAGAAAGAAATAATTTTACCAGAAACTGGAAAACCGGTAGTATTACCGGAAACTCCATCAGAATCAGTTTCTGATCCTTCAAGTTTATCGGAAGACATCTCGGTTCATGTTACATTTGAAAGTCCGTCGGATTATGGACAAGTTGACACAAAAACCATAAGTCAAAGTTTCATGGATATTGAAAAATCTACATCAGTACAACCATTGGTTGAAGATAAAGAAAAGAAATCTAAGAAAGGTAAACGTGAAAAAGGCAAAAAATCTAAAGTTGAAGAACCTTCTGTTGACACTTCAAGTTTGTTAGATCCAAAATTACTTTATTCAGATGTCGCCAAACGAAACTCGCGTTCGTCTTCCCCAGTAGACGAAAACAGAATTCCAGCGGGAACAACTGATTCAACTACTGTTGTTGTGTCTAAGGTTATAACCGAATTAGATAAACAGAAAATACCAGATACACGCGGAAAATCCACATCAGAGTTTTTGATCAGTTCTGAAAAACCGATTGTTCCTTCAGCGCCATTCGAAGAACCAGAACCCGTGGATGAACTGTTCGAGAAACAAACAAGCTATCGACAAATTCCTACAAACATCGCAGATATTCTACCCACTCCTACTTCCACCTCCCCATCCGACATTGAAGAAATTTCCGTTGAAATTTCAATTGAAGCCCAGCAACCCGAAACTCCAACTCCTATAAAAGAGAAACCATTAAAAGTTAAAATAGAGCCAGGAAAAGTTACGTCGTCAGTTACAATTGAAGAAGTTACATCTCCATCGACTGAAATTAAAGATACTCCACTAACTCCAGGTCCAGATGTTATTCAGACTCATTATCCGGAAGATGCTGATCTCTGGAAACAAACGTTACTGACATCTCAACCGAGAACCAGTGTTTCAGAAACTCACAAATTGATCATTTCCGAAAGACAACCCGTTGAAATTACCGTCCCGGCGCAAGATATTAATATCAAATGGAACCGAGCACAAAACGTTATCGAACGTGTTAAAAATCTACAGAACGCTAGTAAGACAACTCATCTTAGCGACGTGTTGTATTTAGCTACTTTGCATGAAGTTGTGACGGACGAATCCGTTGAAGCAAGAAATAACAGTATACAGGAAAGTCTGAACGCTCTGAAACAAGCCGTCGACAGAAGAGATGTTATTGTAATTCAACAAACTGTCATAACGACCGTCGAAACAATCACGACTTGGCTGGAAACAATCGAATACCGCATTTATCGTAATCGTCAGCAAACTAGCGAGGGCCCGTCTCAAGAACGCCTCAAAGAATACGGTGATTTGAAGAACGAGATTGTTAACATCGAGCAAAGTGTCGAACAGCTCGAAGACGTACTTCAAGGTACTAGTGAATTTTGTAATGAGGAAGATCGGGCGAGAATGAAAGAAGTTCTCACTACGCTGCAGCAACAAGTTAAAGTTATCGACGAAGTGACGCAAGAAAATGCGCAACAAGCAACGATGGATTTGAACCGATGGCAAGAATTCTTGAACGGCGTTAATGACGTTAGTATTTTGGTTGAGGAAAACAAAAATGAATTTAATAATTTGACTGATTCTGATATTTCAACTCACGTTAAATTACAAGAACTCGATAAATTGGAAAATAATAATAAAGATCATATGGCGAAAACCGTTTATTTGTTGTCAGCAGCCAAAGGTTTGTTACGCGATTTCCCGGGTCAAGAAGTACCTCAGTTGATGTACAATACTCACGAAACGACAAAGCAGATCGAAAACGCTATAAACATCGAAAGGGAACGTTTATTACAGCTTCTGTCGCTAGCCGATGAATATGAACAAACGCTTAAGGAATTTTCGCAAATTATCGAAATAGCTGATGCATTGGTTGATAGTCCTGTAAGCGTGGGCAGTCTTGAACATTTACAGGAAGAAATGCAGAAACATCGCAAATTCTTCGTGAATCTGAGCCATTGTCGAGGAATTCTCGAATCGTTGGAAGGAAATCTTGATAACGAAACTCGAACTTTGCATTCACAGTTGCATCAAGAGTTGCATCAAAAAGCGACAGTTATTTTGGATAAAGCTTCTAGCCGTTCTCAACAGATGGCATTAGCCGCGTCTCGATGGACAGTGCTCGAGCAAGGCGTTAAAGAAGAGACAAAATGGCTGCAAGTGGCGCATCAAAGAGTTCCAGATTTGAGCCATGTTACATCGGCAGATTATGATCAATACATTAACCTCTACCAGAGTTTATCGCTCGATGTAGCGCATCACCATGCCAAATTGTTACAATTGCAAGCCATTCTGCACAGACTCCAAGAATTAATTTCTCTAGGCGGACTCGAAGAAAATTATAATGAACCACTCGAAGCTATCTTGAAATTAGAAGATGACATTAATAATAATTTGCGTAGACTGCTTGCATTCAAGGAATCGTGGACTAATTATGAAATGCTAACCGATAAGTTAGAATACTGGATGAAAATCGCTGAACAAGATTTAAGTAAAGTTGTTGTCGCTCCGGGAACAACTTACACTCCGCCTGGAAATTTAAGACAATTTTGGGTATGTAAACATATTTAGTTGTATGTAATTAAGACAATTTTGTTTGAGTAATTTCAAAATAATTCCATAAGTAGCATTTTTTAAAAGATATCTTCTTTATTTATAGGAACTGAAAGCACAACATGAAGTCCATAATAATATTCGAAACGATGCCGGAAATTCATTTGAACAATCATTACAAATCATTCCAGTTGCCGATGAAATGATGCAAAGACAGTTCCAATCTCAGCTGGAAGACCGTTGGAATAAAGTGTCATCAAAAATGAACAATATTCAGACAACAATTATAGATAATATTTCAGCTCCTGACGTCCCTGTTAATGATAAGTTGAAATTCCTCGAAGAAGAACTACAAGAACTGAAAGTATCAGTTGAAGATATTCATGGTATTATCAAGAACGAAGAAGAATTAGATTTGTACGTCGAAAGATTGCAAGTTATGAGCGGGCGAATTGAGACAATTCAAAACGAATTAGGTCGTCTTGGTTTACTTCCTGCTGCTGAATCAGAGAAAGTCGGATCACTGTTATCGTTGTCGCGTCGATTAGAATATCAAATCGGTGAAGAATTAGAAGGAGGCACTTTGGTGAAAGAAAAACTGCAAGCCATCCAACGCGGATTGGCTAGAGTTACTCGTAACCATCAAAGACTTGGACAGGTAAATATTATATTATAAAATGCAGTAATATAAATAAATAACAACAAACAAGATCATAGGAATTTCATTGCTTGCTTAGTTCGTTTATCACAATCTACTAATTCGCAGGTTCTAATCAGAGAACTGTTCAAAATATCGATTGGATTTCAAGTTTATTATTAAATTTAAATAAAAAAATAATCAATTTTAAACACTAAGTTTCATTAGATTCAGATAATGCTGGAAGTTGGCCTTAAATTAAAAAAAAAAAAAATAGGGATGTTGACTATTTTTAAATCGTGCATAAGGACCTAATATAGACACAAATATTTATAATTTTTATTTAAATACGACTCAAGCTTTAAAAATCATGTATTTTAAATTTCGTTTCTTTCGCTCCAAAACGCATGACTGCTATGACGTCATGTGTTCATAAACGCTGTTAAACTGACGGGGTGACGTAAGGTTTTTTCGTAATTGTTCCTATAGTTATATGTAATTTGACGTTTCCTATAAATAAATAATTATAAATTACGCACTCTAAATATTAACCAAACAATGAAGCCTTTTGACAGCGTGAACAGCGTCCTTCTCTATGGTAGGATCTGATAATGTTTATGGGCGAGTGACGTCATACACTCTGATTGGTGACGTGACTTGAGAGTGATTTAATTACGTTTTATTTATTAAATAGTAATTAAATTCCTTAAAAATAAGGAAAAATATTGTGTTTTATAGTATTTCTATCATAGAAACTACCACGTAACGTGAAAATTACGTTTTTATTTGAATACAGTCAACATCCCTATTGGGTGTTACAAAATACAAATTACGCTGATGACCAGATGTTGAGCGTCTATAATAATCTACAAAATGCAAATTCTTCATTTGTTACAGGTATTGGATCAGTGCGCTGCAAGTGAGAAAATGGGCAGTGATGTAGTCGAACAGGCCGTCAACAACTGTCAAGAAGTTGCGGAAGACCTGGTTGCTGGTTGGCAAGACTTGATGGGTTTGCGACAAATGTTGCACAACTTGCCGGTGAGACTAAGAGTTTCCGTATCTCCGGTAAAAGTTGAAAGAGAAATCGCTCAGCTTCAAGACGAACACACCGCACTGGAGATCCGATGCAAAAAGTTGCTCGCGCTGTTGCGAAATCGCTTAGCTTTGTGGCAACGGTTTGAACATCAACTCGAGATGGTGCAGCAGAGCGTTCAAGAAACCGATTATATGGTAGAACTGCTTACAGTGCAAGGATCAGTCGATTATGATAGGCTGCTGAAAGCAACTGAAAGACTTGAGGTGAGTGTCATTGCTTCTTATCTCTATTGTTAAAATATGTCTTAGAACAAGTCCTAGAGTCCAAACTTCCAGATTAATTTTGCTCAAAGTTTGTATGCGTGTTCAGGACAGTAATACCTCGAGACATGATTGTACAATCGGTCCTCTAAAAAATGACTAAAAAATTAGAAAATGTTTTTTTTTTCTTGAAAACAAAAAGAACGTTAAATAACAGAAATGTGGTTTGAGGGTTTTTTTTTAGACCACAAATATTTACAATGAAATGATAAAAACTGTTGTATTGTATCAGCATAACCAAATGGAAATATTTTCGCTAATTATCAGTACTTATTATTGTATAAAAAAGTGTAAAACGACCTCTGCCTGTAATTTCGTTTTTATACAATTTTTTTTTGTGTACGCGTTTCCGGAATTTTTTTCAATTTGTATCGCCCTGGCTGAAAAACAGCTGAATTGATTTTAAGCAGTTGGTACTCCTAACTGAAAGTATAGACTATTATACGATTTATTTATTTGATACTCGGTATTATATTGTTGTTTTATATAATAATTATTTAAATTTTCCTACCCAACTTGGGCTCAACCAAAACTGACATTTACGCGAGCGAATTTGCTGGTAAACTAGACGCTCACACGAGCGAAGCCACATTCAAAAATGTAAAAAAATGGATGGATGAATGTCAAATTGAATTATAAATCAATATTTTATTATTAAAATTTTGTGATTTAACTAAGAAATAAAGAAAACCGCATCAAAATCGGTGTCACAAACAGACGCACTTCGTACAACGTGGAGGGTCAGGGATTACAGATACATTTCTTTAAAACTTTGTCTTTTAATTAATTAATTCATACTAACTGAATTAAAATAATCACTGACCTATGCAAGGAATGGTTTAATTTCAGTTGTTTATTTATGTGTGTTAAAATTGAGTTAATATCAACATTTTATCAGTCAGTTTAGAGGAAAATACCATTGTGCTAAAAAGTATATACAGCAGACCGGATGGAATGTAACTATAGTTTGTCCAGTTTAAATTAGAAAACTTACACTCAGAACTTTTCCACACGAGCTCGCTGAACTTGAACCCAGGGCTCCCTAGCACCTGCGATAAAATAACAATTGTAACTAGAATGATGTTTGTCTCTGTTGATTTTCCAAATATTTGTAAAAAGGGCCTCATATATCTTAAAGTAACATGAGCTCTGCTTACACTGGATTTCATAACTCACTGTAGAAAAAAATATATTTATCAATACTAAAAAAAGTAAAGAAAGGTTATGTGAAACCCCTTAAATATGATTTCAATGAAATTTGGTACACGTTTGTCGACTTTCCAGTACAAATGATAGGCTACTTTATTACCAGCTTCCTCCGCATTGAAGTAAGGCTCCCATACAAATAAAAATATTTTGCATACAAAAACAAACTGAACTGATTTTTAGTCTGTGCACGTGTTGTGGATTTCCATGCTCACAAGTCAATGTGTCGAACTGTATACACAGTTCAGTAAACATTCCCAGGGGATTTCGATGGAGAATTGCAAAATGAAAGTTGCAATAAAAATTGCAATAACAGTAGTTTAAATTATTATCTGTTTAAAAGAACATTTGAAAAAAACCCTTGCACTCTTCCTCTCAGATCCTTTCTCCTCGCCTAAAAACGGTGACACACCATTACAGTTCTTCCGACGTTATTTTTAAAGCTATAAATACCAAATGATATTGATAAATGACAATTAATTTTTTTCTACAAAATTGATTTACTTCACATGCATATATTCCATGCCAATCATTTTTCTGTCTACATTAAATTTATTGTCAAAATTTAAATATAAGCAAAGCATGAAATGTTCCTCTTTTAAGCAAAAAGATATATTTAATGAGGGAAAGCTTTGAACAATTTTGTAATACTATGTTTTTTTTGACACTATTTATACCAAATTTGGTTTTTAATAAAGATTACATCATCATCAAATGAAGAACCAAGAATCATACTACAGATCCTACAGGCGAAAAATTGAAAAAAAGCAGATTCTGGAAAAACGTGTAGCTTTTAAAAAAATATATAAATTACGTGATGTTTCACTAGTTTTCAAAACGTTTTTTCAAAAATTTCGCCTGTAGGATCTGTAGTGTGATTCTTGGCTCTTCATTTGGCGTTTAGCCGAACCCTTTAGCTTTAAAAATAGTGTCAGGAGGGCTGTAACCGTTTTTAGCCGAGGTGAAAAGATTTGAAATGAAGAGCGCTTCGACCGCAGGGGATATTTGCAGATAACATTTACTTTTCGTTCACGGAAGTGAAGCTTCGGGTAAAAACTATAGTATATAAAACGTAAGCGAAGCCGTAGGTTAGTTTGTATATGTCGTAGGATAATTGAAAAAATCGTATTTTCGCGAAAATCCTAGGACGATTGCAAAAAACTGCATTCCAATTACCCGGATTTTCGCGATCCGGGTAATTGGAATGCAGTTTTTTGCAATCGTCCTAGGATTTTCGCGAAAATACGATTTTTTCAATTATCCTACGACATATATATAATTTACGTAAATCTGTGACATTTGTACGCTAATTTAAAATGACAAAATTATCAGGTGCACATTGTTATTAAAACAGTTGCAAACTGCAAAACCGTTGCCCAATGGAGACTCGTTTAAGTATAGCTATCAGGCACAGTTCATTGTTATCATAACGGCAGCCGGCAAAGCTAGCAAGGCGTTTTAAACTCGCGTGAGAAACCAAATAAGCGCACGCTTTTCATTATTTTGTCATTAGTACCAATTGCGATACGGTAGCAGGTGTATTGTTTTGTTTTCGATTGAGCGCGCGTGGTGCAGACATTCATTTTTTATTTTTATTCCGATTATCTTTTGTTAATTGTTATTTAATGCATCACAATTTATCAATGAACGTGAAACCATTATTTTTTCTAGTGTTAGTGGGTCAGTTTTGAAATGTTATGAAATGTGTTTTGATAATTATTATTATTTGTAATCTAAAAGAATAACAGAAAGATGCTTGAAAATGCTGGAATTTTAATTGATTTGGAACGAGTAAATAGTTTACATTATATAACACTAACTTAATTAACAGCTCCGGAAGTATATAAGCCTATGTGTTAAGTGATTTGTAGCTTGTATAAGATAAAAAAATCGTTACTTGTAGATAAATATGGAAACAGTCTTGCATTGAATAAATGGTCACTGCAATTTTGGATACTTCATAAAGTGTATTTATAAGCGAAAAGGTATGGTTACTTTTTATTTTATAGAGCCAGGTTTGAGCGCATAGAAAACATCTCTACAGTATATACATAGATACTAAATGTATGTCACCTCTATTGAACTAAATACATCCTCTATAAAATCCACAAACCTTGGAAAGTTAAAAATTTTACTCTGACAACCTCTCTAACTTCAACTCTCGATAAGTAAAAAAACTCGATAACTTACATTTTTCAACTTTTCCCTTGGATTTTAACTTATCGAGGTTCTATTGTAAACCTTCAACAATTTTCACAATTTAATCTTTATCAAAATTGTAACGACTAACGGATATCCGTTTTGTAGTTTAGATTTCTTAAGGAGTTTTATGTTATTTCTTATGATAATGTAGTTGACCATAAAGCTGATTAAATAGAATATTGTATTGGGATATAACATTTGACGGTATGACATCTGATGGTAGAAAATGAAAACATAGCAAAATATGGGTAATACACCTATGTGTCAATTTCCTATAACACGTTTCGCTAAGCACTGTTTCGCTATAGCACGGTTTGAAATTTTGCAACATAATATACTTACAACGATTTCGTTTTTTGTATATTAATGCGCCAGGTTTATCCGCGGCTTCGCTTGCGTTAATGTCGATGTTAATAAGAACTTTGTCGTAGAACCGGATACAGAGTACCATATTATTAAAAGTGTCAAAATGTTATCACTTTAAATAATAGAATAAAAAAGTCGATTTGCAAGTAAAATAACAAAATTCCAATCAATTGAAATCACCTCCTATTATATTGTTTACAACATTGTAATTCTAGCAGTGAACCGAGAAATACATTTCTAAAAATTTAAATAATATGTAAAACTTTATTATTATAATATTGTCACCTTGATAAAATGGGACTTGGCTTATCAAAGATTATCAATAGTTGGTGTTATTATTCTTTTTTTGTTTGTACTTTCATAAACTGAAAATTGTTTATTATTTACTGATAAAATGGTAGATAACACTTTGGAATGGAATGTTCAAAATAAATATACTAAGTATAAGGAAAATGTAGAGCATCGGATAGCTACAAGTACCTCCTGCATTCTTCATCTCAAAAAATTTCCCTTCGCCTAAAACGGTCACCGCTCTCCCGACGCTGTTTTTAAAGTTAAAGGGTTCGGGTGAACGCCAAATGAAGAATCAAGAATCATACTACAGATGTTAAAGGCGAAATATTGAAAAAAAGATCTGAAAAAACTATTCATGCCTTAAATCTCATTGCTACCAGTTCATGACTTGTGATCTTGAGCTACTTTCAGTTTGAGCGATTTGTCCGTTTAAAAAAAAACGATAATAATGATTCTTATTTACAAATCGTTTACACAGACGTTCTCGTCAAACACATAGATTAAACATTAACGCATTTAAATAAAACCATGATGTCAGAGCAAATATAATAAAAAACGTATAAACATAATACCTATATCTGCTTTAGTGCTTTTACACACATTTCTTGTTTTTGCTTCGCTCAGTGAATAAATTATTGACTATGGCAATGGCCCATCTTCTTCAGTACTACTTGAATAATATAATAAACTTTTAACGATACTCATTTAGTTTTTGAGCGACGTATCTGTTTGAAATTTTCTGTAACATTAAATCAGAAATGCATGGGGAATGACTCAACGCCGGGAAAATATAAGAGAAACAGGAACTTTGGTAACGCAAAATGGATCAATAAAATGCGTCAATAAAATTAGTTCCTATAACTCTAAAAAAGTTTCACTTACCCGTCACCGTATGTGGGTGAAGCTTACTTCTTTAGCGACGTACGTGTTTAAATTTTTTTGTAACGTTAAAGGGGAAATGATTCAATGGCGGGGAAATATGAGAGACATGGTAACGCAAAATGGATAACGCATCAGTGAAACGAAATCATAACTCTAAAGCAATTTAATTTTTCCCGTGAGTCTGTGGCGTGTGTTTTGCAGCTGAACGTAATTTTTTTAGATAATCAAAAATCATGTAAATCATTAGAATTAATAAGTTTTTTTTTTATTTTTAACGGGAAATTGGACAATTAAAAAATAAAAAACACTTATTAATTATTATGGACGTGAACAATATTGAGAATTAGAATTAATATCCTTTTTTCTCAAAAAATAACTACCTATATAATTGCATTCTTCAATAAAATTTTGTTGTGTTAAAAATTATTAAAATGAAATTCTCTAAGGGATTATAACTTATGTAACCAATTTATTGTTACTTCCAGAGTCTGAACGGTTCGCTGCACGACCGCGAAAGTCTTGTTGAAGAATTGAGGCTCGCGGCCGAGCCTCTGAAGACGACGTGCGCGGCCGACGTTTCAGCGCGCGTCGAAGCCGCCGTCCAACAGGCTGCCGCCGCGTGGGACGACACTTCGCGAAATCTGCAATCGCTGTGCTCACGTTACCAGGACGCCGTTCGATTGTGGAAGCAGTACAGAGACGCCAGCGACGCCGTCAAAGCGTGGGCTGACCAACAGATGGATACCGTTACCCATCTCGGGCCCGACGAGGCGATTAAACAAGTCAAGGTCAGTGACACAATTTCACAAACTAGTTTTTTTTTTCATTCATAAAAATTGAATACTTACAGTCAAAATTACGGTCGTGTAAACACAGGTTTCCTCACTATAATATGGTTAGAATCGGTGAAGGTAAGTCACTTATTGAAGTCAAAATTTTAGTTCTTGATAGCGGCGCTGCAAACAGGAAGGCAAAATAAAACAAAAAAATGATTTTATTGAAAAGAGAAAAAAGATCGAAGAAAAGACGTAAACCAAAGAGAATGCGTATAAACAAATTAAAGCATTTTTCATTCTTTTTATTATGTTTTTTATCTGTCTTACATTTGCCTCTCTGACTGCAGTGCCGCTCTTATGAACTAAATTTTTTACTTCAAAGGATTACGCTACTCTACTTGTCTGTACAATCGTTATCAAAACTTTATAACGAAATTCAAGGGACTGAGCAATTTCTTTTGTTATGGAGAGTTTTCGTTACAAAATCATGTGCATCCTTTCGTTATAAGCAGTGAGTGTCGGTTCTCATGAAAAACCAACCAGGTTCAAATAATATTTAGAGTGTTTTGACCAGAAGCGTAGCGTGCCTTGGCGGGGCCCCGTATAAAAATTTGTTTGGGGGCCCTTCCCCCGTTAAAGTAAATGACTTAAACGGGGAAATCCCGCAACCCGCGACAACCGATGTAGGGTGTTGCCAACTTTTGAACGCACGCTTTACGCGGGAAAAAAAGAAATAGCTTTTTTTGACTTTTGGCATTTCTGAAATTAAAAAAAAATTGGGAAGTTTTTATTAATTTTTGCTTACGCACGTTGGGGGCCCCGTATAATTGATACGGCGGTAGCTACGCCCCTGGTTTTGACTGTATTATAGTTTTACAAATAAATTAGAGACTACAATTTGAGAAACGGCTTTTTCACATAGGAAGGTAGTATTGTATAACGGTATCTATTAGTGTGTCGTTTGGAATGCGTGTTAATTCCAAGCCAAATGTATGAGGGATGTCATCGTAAAACATACTTAAGGGCGTTGAGGTGTAACTATGGTGTAACCCATTTCCACTTACAAACAATGTCATAGTTCCGTATATAAATAACATTCGTAGCTCTGAAGCTCTTCCTTGAACGCGTTCGAGAATATACAGAATGTTCTTAAAACTAGGTGCGGATCTAAGTTTTTCGATGCCTAGGGCTTAATGATGTTCAACGGGGCCCCATTTCTTTGTTAGATTAAGAAACTTAAATTGGGATTTAAAATTTTATTTTTAATAACATCAAAATCAGACCTGACCAAACAAATAATAGTATAAATTCCCCAAAAAAAATGTTAAATTATTAATTCATTTTTTTAACTTGAAAGGGATTTTTTTAACTTAAAAATTGAACACGTTCTATAAAAGTGACCACACATTTAAACTTTTGGAGTTTTTTATATTAATCGGAGATTAACTTTATCTCAATCTCATCAAAGACGTCGACGGACTGTAGTTTGGTGGATACTGTTCTAAACCATGTTATTTTTGTAGTGCTTTGTACAACTAAATAAAGAATAAAAGCCAACATTTCTAAAAAGATTGTTATAGAGCTTTAGGTAAGAAGAGTGTATGAATTTTTTTTTTAAATTTTCGCTCCTGAAGTCAGAAAATATTGAGTGCATATAGGATTGAACATTTGTAGTTTAATATTTATTATTTTACTGAGTATCCCTGTCTTTATAAAAGTAGATATATAGATTTTTATAAAATGTCGCCATAAATAAAAAAAAAAGAAATCAATAACTACTGAAGTGATTTTAATCGAACTTTCAGTCTAGTGTTTGTTATACACCAGAGAAAAGAATAGACTATAATATATTATTGCGCTTCTACTAAAGAGGGCTGAGTCAAAAAATCGACGTTAACGCGAGCGAAGCAAAGACTAGGAAAAATATTGCTATAACACCAAAATTTCATCCTGAAGCGTTGTGTATATTAATTAGTAGGATACACATGTTAAACATCTTGCTATTTAATTCTTACAAAAGATTGTCTATTTATTGATCCAATTAAAACGCGTGTTGACTGCTGTTCGGATTTAAATAAACATATGCATAATTAATTAATGTAATTAAAAGTAATCGTATAATTAGAATTGACAGAGCGATGATTATTTGGTCTTTGAGTTGAGTTCTTAGTTTACGCTGTACAATTAATCACATTTCAAAAATGTTAAATTCCTACTTATACATAAAAATGAAATGATGCTCAAGGTCTGCCGAACCGTTTTGGAAAATTCTAATTCTTTGTGTTTAAAAGCCTACTTTTCCCGATTGGTATAAGCTTTATATTGTTACACTAGGACGAAATGGGGGATGACCTGTAAATGAAATTGCAAAGCAGTTTTAACTCGACCGAACGACATATTTGTACGTCTAGTATTTTTGTTTCCATATCGTACATAAGTAATTCCGTAATTCCAGAACGGAGAACCAAATATCGAAACCACATTTAAAATTGAAAGTGTACCAATGTTGGAGACCCTAATTGATATCTCTTAACAATTTGTTCGTCGCTCGGTGTCGTAACATGGGGTCAATTATCTGGAAAATGAGGAAAAGTCGTGGAAAAGTCAAGGACGCTTAGAGTGTTCAGGGATTCCAGGGACTAACCTAGATAAATCAGGGAAATTGTACGAATTTGTTCCCAGTTATTGAAAATGAGGGGAAATAATCACGCTTCGATTTGAAATTTTAAATATATTAAATATTAATAAATATATTTTTATATATGTGGAAGCAGCTGTTTTACTTCAGGTTTCGTACAATCAAAATATACGTAAACCTTACACAGATAAAAGCAGTTAAGAAAAATGGTCGTATTGTTCAGGAAAAAGTCGGAGATTTTTCTTCTCTCATAGTGAACACCCTGCTTTAATCCATGCTTTATGGTTTTTGGCTGTAAATCCAAGGCGAAATAAAAGTCCCAGACATAACACAAACTGTGCCATGTAAATGAACGGTTTATAAATGCGTCGGCATGTTTGCTGTATACGTTCTCTTCTCTTCATTTGTTTCTATTTATAAGAAGGTTTGGTTTGCAAACAATGAAGATTTAAAACGCTAATTGAAGAAGTTTTATTTTATAAGTAGCTAGGTAGGTTTCTCTATTGACCAAACTTTTCCTTATTTTGATGTCCATTAAGAGAAATTTTGTTTCTACGGTGTTCTTTTTATTTGTTTACATTCCATTTTTTTAAGAAAAAAATGTGGGAATTTTTCTTGACAAGTTTACTCTTTTTTAGCTTTCATTTAAAATTTTCCCCCTTACCTATCAGTCCATTGGCAGTTTCAGCCCTGCTTCTAAGAAAACAAAAACGTGTTGAAATGTTTTTAGCAGTCTAGAATTTATCCGTGTTTTAGAGAGTTAACGCATTGTTCTGTCTGGAAACGGATGCAATAAAATGAACGGAACAAGCCCAAAGCATGGTCCAGACGCCGCTGACGGCTATACGTAAATAGTGGTGACTGTATTGGAAAGCGACGAGCGTGTGGCGTCGCCCCTCGTTTGCGTCAGTGCGTTCCCCTTCTTCCCGCGCGAACGGCATTGATCTTCTCGCGTTTGGATGCTGGGAAAGAGAGAGAGGGACGTCTGCAATAGACGCTTATTTGAATCGTTTCAACGAATCGATTCAGTCTAGATATTTCAATAGTTGATACAAAAAAAAAATATGAAACAGTTCACGGAATTTGAACAATAAAATACAACGATCAAACTTTTTCGAGCAACTGATATTTTTCAGTTGCTTGAAAAAGTTTCAATAGAAGAAATAAAATTTCGCATCTTTCAATGCCAGTTTGATCGTTGTGTTCTGTTGACCAAATTCCCGTGAACTGTTTCGTAATTTACAATGTTATTGGACATGAATATTATGTCTAATAAGTAATTTCATTGTAAAATAACTTATTTGTTTTTTGACTACTGGCTCAGTTCCTTTTATCTTTACTAGATCTGGCATACAAAGTTCCGATATAGGGGAGAACTAGTTTCAAGCGAACATTTTCGTTAAGATGTAAAAAACTACTACGCTATCTGAAATAAAAAGACATATCGTCAAGAATTCTGTAAAAAGTGTCCTTTCATAGTACATATTGTGAATTATGATACTCCACGGGTGAAAAAAAGCTTTTTTTTGTGATTTTTACTCTTGGATTAGGTGCGAGTACATAATATGTCAAATTTCAAGTCAGTCGCGCGTACGTAGTTCATGAGAAAATCGACTGACATACAGACAGACAAAGTTTCACGAAAATGGTTCCGTTTTTTACCATTTTGGTACGGAAATTTAAAAACAAGAAATGTAAAAAAGGACTTCAATGCAATTTCGTTCAGCTTGCAATAAAATACATATGAGTATCTCCCTAACTTTTTTTAGCATTTTACAATACTTTCGGCTTCTGCACCAAAGGTGAGAAAAAAAGCCCAAGTTGTTGCGTTTGTTTAAAAACTGACCTTCAGTCGGACTCGAGTTACGACTTTCCGTTCGTATGCTGCGCGTTTCCGTTCAGCTTGTGTGAACCAGACACTAAAATAACCAATAGACAAATGAACGACGTACCTCTCTCTGTTCTCCGAGCGTCATTTTCCCCGCACACACGAGGGATGCAGTCTTTTCCTCTCTCCCACATCAAGTCATCTCTTTCGGAAGGGAGTCAATGGTCGTCAATCTTCAGATTGTAGAATTCAAAACCGGCAAACACATGTGTTAAGAATACATTAGTAATAAACGTCTGTACGTGAGTTAAAATTAATCGCGATTAACAGAAATTTAAACCGGGCACATGTCGCATTTATATTAATTGTTTTGTGTTTACAAAAACCTAATCTCTCACGTATTTCAAATAAAGAATACGAAGCTACATTGATAAAATTTTATTGTGACTATAACAATTTTTGTAAAAGAAACAGTTAAAAAAGTAGACTGATTTAAGGGTATTTTTTATTTTTGTGAATTGTTGAACAAAAATAGTTTTAATGTGTAAAATTATTTGCGTGAATCGGGTGGTAATTCCAGTGCGTACGTTAATAATTAGTATTCAAATTTTAGCGGACTCAGTTTTTTTTTATATTTCAAATTGAGGTTTTTTTTATTATTTAATGCTGAAATATTTACATATCATATGAGAATTAATTACGAAATTTAATCCTAATTACAATCTTTATTCATTTGTAATTGAAGATTATTTCAAAAATCAGTAGAAAGCTTTCAAATATATTTCACTAGCTATTGTGTGATCCATGTCCCCCAGAACTTAGGTTAATGATTCGGAGCTTACAACACTCCCAGGATAATGCTCCATATAACCGTGAAAACAGAATTGAAATCGGTTCAGCGGTTTTCAATTTTTTGTTTGCGAACACAGCTGGCCATACACACAGACGCGAAATGGGAGCGTTTGCTATATACTATAGTGTGTATAGGAGATATTTGTACCAACATTAGCTGAACCGATTTTGATGCAACTTGGTGCACTGTTTATTACTATTCAGATTTAAATAGGGTTCTTTTTATTCGACTGCGTTCAGGTTAAGAATTAAGGTTAGCGAATCCACTAGTATAAACATTATTCTTGTGGAAAAGTCGAGACGTTACATTCATCTAAAAAGTCTTTCTAGAAATCGTGCGAAAATCACTTTAGGGGACATAAGAAAATAACCGAAATCATGTAATGAAGTCATTGGTAGACAATAAGATCATCTGACGATTTAATTATGTGTCATAAAATCACGAGGAATCTTTGTAAATGCTTTCCGCGACACAAACATTTTGCATCTCCTCCCGGTGTCCATGGAAGAGTTGTCAGAAACCTTTATAAATTCACATTCTGATTATAAATAATTTCGAAGTGAATAGTCCCTCCGCAAAACTTCAGACTCTTTAGAGCAAACACGCGCCTTGAAAATCAAAAGCCTCGCTGTATGAAATCTCAAGTATAGGTATATTCACGATGAATAATGGTGAATATTTTTAGAAGCAATGCACAAGAAATAAAAAGAATACGCGGTTATCTTCGGAAATATGTGAATGTTGCATCAAAATAGATCTCCAGCAGTTCCAGTTAATTCCTCGTTTATCCAGACTCCTCAGTGCTTTGAGAAATTCAATTCCTGAATTATATTTTTGTTCTTTGATGAGGCAGTTTTGAAGTGTTATTGACGCACTGTTTAGTAACATGTTGATGTAATTCAAAATATTTACTATGCATTTCTGTGACCATAAAACAAAACAGCGCATGTTGATCTTTTGGTGAAATAATTCGTCCAGTAAATTCAAAAATCCGAATTTTCATTTTTCTCTGTAAGGAAAAAAATCCACTATCGACCACATACTTCGCGCCAACTCCTTACTATATGCGAACGTCAAGTTCGAAATTCACCCATCAAAGTATATTTTAAATCTTTGCGAACTCGAAACGGCCCTCCAAGAGAATCTCACGCTGGTGAATAAATTCCATTCGATTAAAGCATTTTACGATCGTGTAGTAAGAAATGTGCCTCAAAAATGTGATCGATCACACGGCTCTCTTTTTTTGTGGCGTCAAAAAAATTGGATTGATACATAGTTTTGAAATGCAATTTGGATTTGAAATTTGATAGAAGATCCCTAGTCTGATTTTGCCCAGGTGCAAATAACTATTTTTGCTCACTGCTCATCCCCCTTTTATCGGAGCGTAATAATAATGTAAACATATAGCGAATGCTACTTTTTAAACAGTAAATGAATTTTTCAGATCGATTCAGTTGTAGTGTCGAGTTTTGAGGTAAAAATTTGATTTAAGCGATTTTGTCTCGTAGTCACAAATGTACTTTCCGCGTCGGGCTTATCTGTCTCTCTATATTCGTGTTTATGAAAACAAAAATCACAAATGTGATATCTTTTGTAAGAAATTAACTTACGTTTGTTTTTAACTGCAAAGAAAATAGTTAAGTTTTCATGCAGAAATTGAGGAAATCGTTTTTCATAGCACAACAATGCGCTTTTCATATTGCAGTACAACGCTAGTATAAAGTATTTCGCGTTTGATTCGCATACCGTGACATAATTTTAGAAGTTTGCCAACTTGAAATGGAATATTTTAAATCAACGTTTTTCTTTTCTCTTTGTTTCACACTAATATTATGGCCCGGATACGCCGAGTAGATTTTAGTTTGTCAGCAAAATAGTCAAGAACTACAAAATATACCTAAATATCATATTGTATCACCTATCACTTATACCGGATATTTTAAATGCCTAAACATCTTTGCGAAAAACAAACTCAAATTAAAATGAATTTGTAAGATCTTACAGCTCTGATACGCGAGAGATATTGTTTTGAATTATGTTTTTTTTCATAAGCGTTAAAACCAGAGACTGACTGAGATGTGAACTTATTTTATTTGCTTAAAGTTAATTTATTCTAAATTGAGTATATAATACCTTCTCACAATCAGTGCACACGTCAATAAAATAAATTCAAATTTGAATTCGCCTCTGGTTTTAATATTTTTTTGAAAAAAATATTCGACGTCTAGACTTGTGCCAGCGCTTGACTATAATAACAATTGAAATTGCAAATATAGGCAGGCTTTCTGTGCCGTATCTAGGAGTCCTGATACCTTTGACGAAAGGAGAACTTGACTCTCTTTCATATCATAGAATGCACAGAAAGCAGAACTAGGACTGGAATTATTTAAAAAACGAACAAAACAGTGTAGTTTTTACAATCGACTTTAACGCTTTCCTGATTAGGAGCCACGAAACGAATTGGTGTGAACATGAATGGACGTGAAAGAACCACTTGAATAATTTTTTATCAAAATATTTGTGAGTTTTGTGTGTATTAGTGTGTACATGACATCTTCACTCCGCCCAGTACCCAGTACTCTACGCAGTGTCGTATCATGAATAAACTAACGCCATGACTGCGGCAGTTTCCTAAATCGTTTATAATGTAATTTATTCAAATAATTTATAAAAATTCTCCGTTATTTTTAATAACTTATTAAAATGTTTGTTTTGGAAACAATTCTTTCAATGCTATATTCTGATTTCTTATATTTGTATGCGTCACGTGTTTATCACTCACACTTTCGTTTCGGAGTGCTCCACCTAACCCCAAAGCAAGGATTCAAGGTTAACCGAGGAAAGGTTAAAATGCTACCCAGTGCCTCTTCGCTTTGAGGGCACCCCTGGCGCAGACCTTCCTCGCCATTGCAACCTCTATAGATACGACGATGCTGGTTCTACTGTAGTTTTAATGCACTGGAGTTGTTGAACCCGCACTCGTATTTTCAATTGTTTCCTGTAATATTTTTAGTCACTGCCTAGTAAGTTTCTGGATAAATATTTGCATTTTGATTAGTGTTTCTTAAGTGGCTGTTTGTATTGTGGGTTGAACTACTAAATATTTATTCAATGATTATGAGTTCAGTCTAATTGACAATAGAATAATGATTCATTGAAGTCCTCTCAGTCATAATTCGACTACTTAGAAGTCTTGTTCAGGGCTGTGAAAAGGGAAAATTGAGTCCGAGAGACGGGACATAACATTAGTTTGGCACCGCTCTAAAATAAAATATCAAATTAGAGGTACTTGTTAGTAGATAGTTCTAGACCCCTTTCGCACGACCCTGGCCTTGTTATAAATATTCAGAACATCAACTTGTCGAAATCAGTCAACTATTTATCGCTCGGTGTCGTCGTTCGCATAATACAATGAATAATGGATGAAATCACGACTAGACGCTGTGACACTATTGAATAACTATTTTGTGTCCCAATTGATGTAGATAAATATACTAAACAACTAGTTGCGAACCCGGCTTCGCTCGGGTCAAGTACCGAAGCGTCATCCATATGAAATAATCGTCATTCGTTGTTATTATTATTAACGTGCGTATTCGAATTTATCGGATATAACATGTTGTCTACTTGAAATTGATATTTTTTTATGCTTAATAATTTTTGATATATTTCAATCAAGTCTACGGTTCGGTATTCCTCGACGAAATTATTAATATAGAAACTAGTATATAAAATAAACACAACTTGTGTGGTGTGTCATGTGTCGCTTTTTTGTTGTTTTTTCGCCTAATTAGTTGTTTGATATCTAGATTGGAAAACTCGTTTTCAGAATTTATGACTGGCTGTTTGTTCCAGCATCACTAGAGACCGACTGGGCCGATTTTGATAAAACTTTGTATATCTTGATACTGGAACTTCAGGTGTAAAGCACTTTTTATCCGGTTATCCTTGGGATACGATAACGACATTTAATGCATTTGACAGAGATTTATCTGACCGGCCTGGCTGCGTCCGGGTAGAACTTACTTACTTACTTCGGGCTTGCCAAGTACAATAAATTGTAAATTTAATGACGCCAGAGCACAACGTTGACGAGTTTTTGTGTGACGGATAAATACAAATATTTTCTGTTCTACATGTTTTTTTGCTGAAAAATAAAAAACCAATTAAACAATAAATTAAATTGCATGTTAGTTCTACAATTTTCGTACATAGCTGAGTGACGGTTATTTTCAGCCATCATCACATTAATTAGAAGGTTTATTTACACATAAACGAACCCTAACGTAATTTGCGAGACGAAATTTTTTTATGGTAGTCGGCGTTTTAATTTAGCTCGGTTTTATTTCGATTTGCGTCAAATTATAAATCTAATTTTTAATTTTTAATTTGCTTACCACTTATTTATAAGTACAGACAAGTTAAAGACTATAATATTTCTGAAAAAGGATGTTAAGACAAAGAGATCATTGAAACACTTCACTTTAAGCTAGACTGCAGAAAGCATTGTAAGAAAATCTGATTTGACAATGAGCTTAGATTGTGCTTACACATATTTCTTCATAAGAAAAGCATTGTAGAATTTTAAATCGACTCTGCTCGAAAAATAGTTGATCAACTGAAACGATATTTTTTTAAACGGTGTAGACCCCATGGCTATGTCTATGGTAGACCTATATGTATTAAACATCGTTTTTTTTGCACAATTTCTAGTTCGAAATAAGTAACATTTTTTAATTCATTTTGTTCGGAATTTATCTTAAAAGCGACCTTTATTTTGTATGTAGATTAGTAATTTGTTTTTCTTTGAGTACCCATAATCTAATGTTCTACATTACAGAAAGTTTCACGACATCAGCCTGCTCCTCAATGTATAAAAACTGATTATATGATCACAACCTAAGATATCTCTCAAGTCAAATTTTTTGCCAATGCTTCTTGCATTAGTCATTAGCAGTTGTCGACTAACATTTTAACAGGCATAAATCATACTGCAAACAGTTGTACTTGCGCTAGTGGCGCATGCGTGCTTATTCTACTAGCGCTAGTGAAGTTCAAAGCATAATTTGTACTTCTGTGTACCAGTCAGTAAATTCACTCTTTATTGTGACTGTAATAATAACATTGTAAACTATTTTTACTGGCATTCATATAATATAATCAGTTTCACATGGGCTAGTAGCCTTACTGGCTTGTGCTAGTATACTAGTATATCAATGCCGCGAACGAATGAACGAAAATTAGTTCGTACGTGGTGAAAAAGCAAGGTCAAGGTACACAGGTCATTTCGTTAATGAATGACGTCAGCTGGAAGACCGTTTAACATTTGTATCAACCACGCGATATCAATTGACAATACACTGGATGACTTAATCCCCCCACTACTGTCCAACGTAACGAGGTCATCTCTGTATCTAATAGCCTTGGTGAAGAAGTACGTGCGTCTGTGCTGACCTTTACGCAATTTGGTTGACCGGTCCAGACGAATCGTCTCGTTGAAATGTAAATAGACCTTGAAAGATTATTAGTAAATTGATAAATTTTGTCCTCGCGCGCAAATAACTCATTTGATTTGATAAAATGTCAGTTAAATTTTAAACATGATACACTCTGTATCTGCTTGCCATCGGGTCATAGGTTCAATTTAATACATATCTAATATGTATTTATAATATTATGACGGTATATTGTTTGCGATGTTTCGTTTTAAATTGTGGTCAATTTTTGCGGTTTTTTAGTGGTTGTGGATTAAAAATAATAAATTACTTTTAGCTATTTAAACCAGTTGAAAGACTAGAAAGTTATTTTTTCTACGTCCGTTTCTTTTTTCAAATAACAATAATAAGCAGTGTACTGAGTTTAGGTAATCCTTGTAGTTAGTGACTTAAATTATGGTAGTGCCGAGGAATGTCCGAACATTTATTTTTAGAAATGTCTGGGCAAAGTGACCGGACATTTATAAAATGGTCCAAAATTCGTGTGAATGTTATTTTTTCTCTGTGTTTTGTGTATATGCATTTATCCTTTAATTTGCCCATTTTTATTCGATCATAAAATACATTCGTTGATAGCTTTTGGAAAAATTAGACACTTAAAAAATATCAGGGCTTTCTGTCCGTAAATATTAGGACAACTGTTTGAACAACATCCGGCGATGCTTAATAAAATTATACTAATATAAGTAATCATAAATAGTCCTTTACAAACTACCTAAATGTAGAGCGTTGCGATCCAGTTTTTATATTTGTAAAACTTCTAGGATATGAATCCAAAAATTTAGCTTATGGATCCAAGAAAAAAAGCCGTATTTAATGAATTTTGCAATTAAATTGCAAAATTAATTAAATACGGCTTTTTTTTTTGGATCTATATATGCTAAATTTTTGGATTCCTATCCTAGAAGTTTTACAGATAAATAGTCCGCTACACTGAGAAATTTAGTGTTCTTCGCATATGCAATGCTTGTGCAGTGGGAAGGTACCCATTTTTTTCTTTACAGCGAAAAATAAAAAACTGACTGATCCGCTGATTCACGTGCCCGCTGGAAGGCTAATGAAAAAAATACGTAATTTATATTCATAGTGACTTTGTGTCGATCAATAATAATGATGTAATAAACTATTCTAGTCAGATTAAAACCAAAACATTTTTGTGCATTTATAAAACAAAGTGATATTGACATTGTGATATTTTTTTTTTATATTTTGAGAATTAATTTTACGTTATTTACTTAAAACATTTGAATCATGTGCACTACGGAAGAATTACAGGTATGGGCTTTCTTATAATTTTGTTTCTTTTCAAGGTAGGTTGTGTACTTAAGATGTAATGAACTAAACTTCACTTTAAAATTGCTGAGTCTCGTTTAAGAGTCACCCTCGTCAAAATGCCATTGTGCCCTAAATATACAAAGTATTCTTTGTCCTACACCTTATATAAAATAGCGACTTTTGTCTTCATTTGTAGTATTTTCAATATTTTTAACATTTCGCATAGACAAAGCTGACTATATTGTGTAAAAGATCCCAGGTTCGTGCCCAGCTTTAAATAATGATTTGAAAAACATTAAACTATTATTGAATTTTATTTTAGCGCCTGACGGGCGGTAAAGTTACTTCATCACCCGCTTCTCGTCATCGACATGTAATGGGTCTTTTTACGGCCGATGTACATACATGGAAAACAGCTACTTATAGCTTATAATGGTAGACTGTAGTAGAAAAAGTATCTTTACTTTCCGCCCCTCATAACTCCCACAAGAGTATGGCTGGCAGGGTTGTTGTCTTGGATTCCGGAACGACATAATTGAAAGAAATTGACTTAATTTATCCTTTTATTTAGAAGACGCAAATAATTTTTTTCAGTCTAGGGTGTAGACAAATTAATTTTTCATACCCAAAAATTCAATTTAAAATCATTAGAGTTTTTGAGGAATACTCGTAATTGATATTTAAAAAATATTAAATTTACATCAGTAGGTATAGGATTCTATCAATCGCAAAGATTCTTTATTCAAATAAAACATTTTATAATCCACGAAAATTTTCCTGATTTTGATGCAAATGGTTAGACATTTTCTTTCAATAATAATTAATTAATAATAATAATTTGTTAGTTGAAATAAAAGAAATATATTGCCTTTCAACTATTCAAAGAAAATTTCCTTCGTTTCAAAGGAATTTTATTGATAAAAAAATTCTCAGTAAAGAGGACCCGTCAAAATTATTTGCCTGGGGGGACTTCATGATTTGAGGTACATGTCGCTTTTACTGTGATCATTCAGAATTTTTTTTCGAAATTTTAATGCAATAATAATTGTCGGAACATTTGTAGCGATTTCATGTCAAAATGAAACAATTGTATTCGAAGTCTAAATTAAGAATGAAAGTGATTAAGTGTGGTTGCGATAGCGTGACTCAGTGCAGTCTGACACTGACTGACTGGCTCACGGTCCCGGGTTCGATACCTTGACTGATACACACCAAACAATACACCGCCGATCTGTGTGATTATAATAATGCACCTCGTAAAGTACAAGAATTTTGTTAGGTTTGTTCTTTCTCCCACAATAAATATGGTATATAGCTGATAACTTATTAGTGTATTTGCCATATGGCAACATACACTATTGGCGTCGGTCGGATGGCGGGACCTAGGGGTCGGACCAAAATTTCTCGACGTTTCATAACCTCCTAAACACTTTGGCACCATTTTTGAAAATGTTTATATATATATGTATATATATATATACGTATATATATATATATATATATATATATATATATATATATATATATATATATATATGTGCGGGCAATAACTTTCGAAAGAGTTAATTGATTTTAACGAAATTTGGCCCGCGTGTTGAAATCCATCACCGCAAGAAGCCTATTTAAAATGGGCGTAATCGGGGCATTTTAAGGGTAGTTTTTAGGGGTTGAAAAATGTTTTTGGGCCCCAAAATACCGAAAAAATTCTCAGAATCGTTTCAAAATTGGCATTTAACCCTTTAGTAGTAATTAAAAAGTGTCCCTAAAATTTTAATAAAATCGGCCCGACAGGACCGGACGTACAAATTTTATGAAAACACTAGTTTGCAGATAGTGAATTATTTACTGAAAGTTGAATATAATTTGGTATAGAGGTTCGATTGATATTATTAATGCAATTAAAAAAAAATGTTATTTTAAGGGGTGTATTAAGGAGTAAAATTTTTTATTTTGCTTAAAAACCAACTTAAGTTCGCATAATAAAGCCACACTGCCTGTATTAGCAAATACACTATATTGTCGGCAGGGTTTTGGCACTGCGACCCGGGTTTTTATTATTATGTAACTGGCAACTTATTCCGCCGCGAGAGTGGAAAGATTGGGATTGTTTGAAAATAGGTTTTTCTAATATAGCATTGTAACAATGTGTGTTTCTTAACAGTTGTTGCAAACTATCGCTATCCTACTGTTGAATAAATATAATGTTTTCGTATTTTTAAATTTTAAAATTCGTAATTCAAGTAGGTACTTGAAATATGATTTTGTCCTGACCGTATAATGCAATTTAAGATGGAAAAACGGTGTTCGATTCCGATCGGTAACAAAATCATTAGGTCTGAAGTTCTTACAGTGATAAACACTTTTAAAAATCATTCAAATCAGTTCATTTTAGAAGAAGTTATTATGAAGTTGTGATTGAAAAATTTCCATAGGCATCCACACATACAGCCGCCATGCGAAAAACCACTCCTCTTTACCTTTTGAGGATAGTAAAATCAAAATTTTACCTGTAATATCAGACAAGATTTTTCAAATCTATACTTTCATTGCCTTACAGAACAATATTAGAATTGGAAAAGTTCATGTGGTGTAGTGGAACAAACCCATTAATTTACTTAACCATTTCGTGATTTTAATTTGATTTCATATTGATTTCAAAGACGAAACCGTTCTTTTAATGACCTGTGCATGATAAAGACATTAAATAGATTGCTCAACGTTCACAAATATTTCTATCCTTGTCTTAAACAAATGCTTCCCAGCTGGGTGAATTACACTTTTCAATTCAATTGTTGTAGGGTAGTAGTGCCAAGGTGGAGTCTCAGTTGTTGATAAACAATTAAATTACTGCCGTGCTGGTATGTGAAGGAAGGAGCCATTGCGGGAGGGAAAACTGGGGGTGTCGGGTGATCAATGAACGTTATATTGCGTAGTTCATGAGCTGGAAATTGGTAAAAGATGCGCCGGGAACAGGACCGTCTTTAATCTATAGGAGGCCCTGATGGGCACTTTAGGATTATGCAAATCAATAACTAACAAATACATTATTAAAAAATATTTCGATATATTCTTCGACAGTATCGGTTGTCAGACGCCGAACCGGCAGGAACTAAGGGACCTCATTGATCGCGAGGCCCTGGACACTTGCCCAGAGTGCTCAGTAGAAAAGAGAGGCCTGGTCGGAAATCAATTTGATGCTCTTATGCTCAGATTTCTAAATAGAACTGTTCGCGATGGAAGATGATATATTCGATTTTAAGACATAGTAAAGGCGTGCTTTAGAGTCAGGCGGATACTTCCAAATGCTGAAACCATCAATCGTAAAGAGAAAATCAATTTATTTTGAAATCTGTTAAATGATATTTCAAAAGTGCAATAACTAGATTAATATTTTTGCAATCAAAATGCCGCATATTGATTGTACTTTGTGTACTCGTTTCGATTAAATAATTAACTGAAATTGTCATTAATAATTTGTTACAGGTATGCGAGGAAACGTTGTCGGAACACAAAGAGCGGCTGGCCGAACTGCGCAACATGGTGGCACAGATCGCAGCCGACGTCGGTCTCGACGCTTCGAGCCTCCTCCAAGGCGAGGTCGAGGCACTCGGACGACGACTGGAAGATGTGCGGGAGTCGCTGGCGACACTCGCCGACGTAGCAGAAACGCGGGCTCAGGATAACAATCATTGCAACGATGAGCTTAGCAATACCAAGAAGTTCCTTAATAATGTTCAAAAGGTCAGTTAATATCGAAATTTGTAGCTTGTATTTATAGAAACATTTCGTATTTGGCAAAGTTTTTTTTATATAGCTTAAAGCATTCCTAGTCTATATAATTAGGAAGTTTCCCATTTTATTTTTTTACGCTTAATCGTAGCCCTAAAATTTACAAAATAATGGCAAGAGAATTTTTGTAATATCTTTAAAAATAACAAAGTTACGCGACTATAATATTAAAGTTTGACTATTCTCTGCGTTATGCCGTTCTCAGTGCGGGTGACGTCGTGCGGCACAAGTGTCATTTTGATAGTAACTATTATAGCAAGTCATGAAGGCAACATAACTTATATAGATGCAAAAATTAATGTAATGTCAATTAGGAAGTTTAACATATCTAAATATAGGTTACCTTCAATTCATGACATACTATATTATTACATAATTACTTCAACTACTAATATGACACATTGTGCTGCGGAACCAGACATCGATTAGTCTCGTTGAAATTAAAGAATTTTGAAAGTTATCTTTATTATCATGATAAGACACTGTCATTATTAGTATTTCTTCCTAATTGAAATCAGTCCAGCAGTTTTCAAATTTAACATACAAACGGGAAAGAGGAACTTTATATAATAGGTTTTATCTACCGTAAACTGTTTTCTTAGTTGTAATAACGTTTATTTTAACTGTGAAAAACTCAAAATTGAATTTTTTACAGAGCCTTTCGGCTGTTGAAGAGTCGAATGACAGAGAATCCGAAGAGCAATTAATAGCTTTAAGAAATCATTTATTAGCTCTTGGAAAGACAGAATGTCAAATTCAAAACATAAAAGATAAATCTTTAGACATTGTACAAACAACAAAAACAGAAACTTCTGTCGTTGAAATTTTACAATTATGGCAGAAAGTTTTCCGAGAAACATTCCAACAATATCATAGACTGTCGTCGCGGCTCGTTAAGGGCCAAGACGGCGCCGCCGCCCTAAGACTGTGGCAGGAATACTTACTTCACGTGCAAGCATTTTTATCGGGTTCGATTCCAGAAGACTACCACGGTTTGACCGAACATCAGCACTTATGTGAAGTACATCAAAATCTTCTTTCTAGTCAACAAAATGTACTTCTTTCAAAGAGCTCCGAAACCGATAGTCCCGGTAAACTAGGAGGCGGCTTAGTCGATATGTCCGTCATAGAACAGTTCAATTCCCTTACAAATCTTCATAACGAAACGCTTGCTAGAATAATGGAAAGACACGGGGAAGTCAGAGACAGAATAGCTGCTTGGGATAAATACAGGACAGATCAGGCCAAGCTGTTAGCTTGGTTAAAAGAAACTGAAAAAGAAAGAACGCGACTGCAGTTGCGTTATATTCATGTCAGACGAGTTCCGAAAGTGCTGAGTCGTTTGCAAGCGCTATTAGACAAAATACCTTCGGGTGAAGAACAGGCTTTTGAACTTCAACAACAACAGAATCAGTTATTACGATTTTGCGACAATGCACTGGCAACGTCAATCCGTATGGAACATGCCGCGATCACCCAAAGAATATCAAACCTCCAGGCAGGTCTTGAAACTTGGAAAACATTCCTCAGAAAAATCTTACTGTTAAGTAGACAATACGAAGAACAAATTGATAGAGTCCAAACAGTCTTCCAAGAAATCCAACAAGTGATTTCAACATCAGCACATGATATACCTGTTTCTCATTCAGGTGTTCAAAACAAATTAGAGAGCTTAAAAGATACCAGAACTAGATTATTAGGTTATACAAAAGATCTTGAGGATCTTGGAGTTACCCAAGAACAACTCAAAGAATGCATTAGTCCGACCGACATGAAAACAATCAATCAAAGGTTGTGGCTATTGTGGCATCAGCAAAGCGACTTAGATCACCAGCTTGCCGTTTTATGTCATCAGTTAGAAGAAAAGTTGAGTTTAAGAAAAATGTTCGAGGCTAGACAAGCAAGACTTATAGTATGGGCGACTGACTTAGAAGCGCGACTACAACAGGAAAGTGACAGTGGCACGCTAACAATGCGCGATCCGGAAGAGATTTTGAGGAAATTAGAAACTGAACTGCAATCGGAATTATCGTTGAAAGAAAGAGAAGTAGCTTGGTTGATAGGAACCGGCAACGAATTAATTGCGTCGTGTGGTAATGAAATTGAAGATCAAGCTCAAGCACACGAAATACAAATCAAAGTTGACGAAGTTAATGAAAGGTGGCAGAGACTTCAACATCTGGGAAAAACACGTGCCAATAAATTACATGACATGCTTCAGACGATGTCGCAACTGGAACTGAGGATAGCTGAAATTAGAGCGTGGCTGTGTCAGGTTGAATCACAATTGGCGGCTCCTTTGGTGTTTGAAGCTTGTACAAAAGACGTTATAGATAAAAAATTACAGGAGCATGACAAAATCAAAAAGTCAATCGAAAAAGAAAGTGGAAATATCAATGAAGTCCTTAATTTATGTGAATTATTACTCAGCGATGTTGATGCTTGGAAAGCACACTTCAACACAGATTCGATAAAAAATGCAATGGAAGGTCTTGAAAAGAGATGGAAAACGGTTTGCGGCGTTTCTTCCGAACGCAAACGAAGAATTATGTCTGTGTGGGCGTTATTACAGGAAGTACTCCGACTCAGTATTGATCAAGAGGAATGGTTAAATTCTCAGGAAAGAACACTTCAGGAAATGGAGAGTTCATTGAAAACATTAACTCAGGATCAAATTCAGGATAGAGTTCATAGATTAGAAAACCAACTTAGGGAAATTGAATCTCGCGGTCCAGCATTACAGATTCTGGAGCAAACTTATTCAAAACTTGCTAAAGCGAGCGGCTTAGAACCCGATAACCTTCAACAGTTGACATCTGCTGTTAGAGTTATGTTGAGACGATGGCATGCGTTGACTCCTCGAGCTATGTCTATCTTACAAAAACTTCAGCACGAGCTCGCGATGTATCGAGAATTCGTAAATGCTCACGGCAAAGCTGTTGTCAGTTTGACACAAGTAGATGCTCAGCTTACACAATTGCAATTCCTCGCTTCGCCCGAATTGGAGGCTTCGCCGAGACACAGATTACAACAAGTCGAGAAACTGGAATCAGAATTACAATCGTATACTGAAACTCTTCAGAACGCGGACCAGCTCGGATTATTGGTTATGCAAAAAGTTAAGAAAGAAGAAATACCGTCAATACAGGAAATGATTGATGAATATCAATTACTTTGGCAAGGAATTTTACAACGAATCACAGACTTGAAAACTCAGATTCAAGCCCAAGTTAAACAACGATCCGAACAGCTTAAAAAACAAAATGAAGTCGATGAAAGCATTCAAGTAGAAACGTTGAAGTTTGAACAAGATAGCGCCGTTCAAGTTAACACGCTACCTCCGTTGGTTCGACTGACTTCGATAACGTCTAGAGATGCTTATTTGTTTGAACTCGACACGGCGATTAAAGAGTGCACGGTCAATGTTGATTCATTGGAAGCCATAGTCAATAGTCCGATGCCTCAACAAGGAAGTCCAGAAATTCATACCGGCGGCAAAACTCTGTCGAAACTCATAGCCACCTGTCTATCTTCCATTGAACTAATAAAGCATTTAAATACCTTACTGATTACCGAATGCGAGTGCACTGAAGAAGAAGCGAGAAGTTTGGAAGTACAGACGCTTTTGTATCGATTCGAAGAACTCCTCGTACGAGCCCGTTTGAGAGAACAACAAATACGTGATTTACGGTTAGTTTGTTTTAACTTTTCTACTATCAGTCTCTTTAAATCTATTCTGAACTAATCCTTTCTCAATCTGTAGTTACTTATTTTTATTAACGTAGACTTTTTTTATTGAAACTTTTTCCTAAAGAAATATAACGATTTACTTGAGATATTAACTCTGTAGTTTTGGTTTTTTATGACTAATAAACAAATTTTGTGAACATAAAAAGCATGGCTTTTCTAATGGTGTGTGCCTCTGCTTTGTTTCCACAGGTCTTCCTTGGCTGATGCATATTCTTTTATTTGTGAACAGTAAGTCGATTTACCTTTACTAACTCTTACATATAGCCAAATGTAATTCTAGTTTAAATAGTTGTGTTATTCTCCATTGCTTGGAACACTAAATCAGTTCCTCGACATTGACAGAGAAAGCGAAAAAAGAGTGTCGTTTTTTCTATTTTGGATTGTAAATGCATTTATTTTATATTTACCAAAGTAATATCTTCCGAAGTAATATCAAAATTTTTAAGTTTATATAAATTTTTCTCACGTTTCTTACTTAAGAAACTCTATTTATACGAGGGTTGATCAATAAGTACCGTGTTTGACGACAGATGGTGTTGATGAGTAAAATTGGCTTTACCATCGTGTACCGCAGACTTTTAAACGACCTCGTCCTGAGTTGTAGATAAATTCATGGATTAGGTTATTTTTGACAGCCAGTTGTATCATTCGTGTTTTGTATTTGTCGACAAAATGGAAAAAGATAAATATCGATCCGTAGTGCGTTTTTTAAAAAACATGAACTGAAGTTGGACGTCGTCTATGGGGACCCTTCACAATCAGTGACCACAGTGAGATACTCGTATAAAAAACGAATTACGGATCGATATTGCTCTTTTTCCATTTTGTCGAAAAATAAAAACACGAATGATACAACTGGCTGTCAAAAATAACATAAGTCATGAATTTATCTACAACTCAGCACAAAGTCGTTTAAGAGTCCGCAGTACACGATGGTAAAGTCAATTTCACTCGTCAACGCCATCTGTCGTGAAACACGGGTACTTAGTGATCAACCCTCATATCTTCTGCATATACTAGAATTATATTTGTTACAGTGTCTCTTTTCTTTATACTTTTGATTTCGGGTATTCTTCTTAATAATTTAAGTGATCAGAATAAAAAAAATTGTAATGGTTGTATTAAAAATTAGACATTAGATTGCGAATTTTTTTGTCAGTTCGTTTATTCATTTCTTTTAATTTCAACAGCGAGGCTGGCCGACTTTTATGTCCTCTGTGTACAAAACGCAACTGGCAACAATTGGACAACGACTTGTGGCGTTTAGAACAATGGCTTCAGTTCGCCGAAGGTACACAGAAATCTCAGCATTCGGCACCGAGTAACATCGAACAGTTAGAAGACGTAATTCAAGATCATCGTGAATTCTTACTCGATCTCGATAGCCACAAAAGTATTGTCGTATCGTTGAACATTGTCGGCACTCATTTGGCCGATCATACGGAAGACGTCGAGAAGGCGACGGAACTTCGAGATAGATTGACGATAACAAATCAACGATGGGACGCGGTTTGCCAAAATGCTGCCGCATGGCAGACTCTTTTGCAAACTGCTCTTATGAGTGTAAGTATTTATATTTTTAAGATTATTTTGTTCCTTAACATACAGTAAAATTTAATCGGTGGGTAGGTTCAACTGCTCGAGGGTTATTTAGCGCACTGAAAATACACCATGAACTTCATATCGGCGGATTCGCTATCCGAATTTTCATTTATTCGCAATTTGAAAAATGTGTGTGAAACAGTCAAGCGCTGGTGACTATGGGAAGACGCCAAACGTGTAGTTTAAGATCAAAACCAACATATATTAGTGTGTTCATGTTTACAAATTCAAATTCAGATGCACTCATTAAAAGATTTTTTTTTATAGAAAACTATAAAGTTAACTTCATTTTTGAATTTAAATAAATAATTAAAAAAGAAAGAAATTTATAAGAGAATTTTTTTGTCGCAGAATCACGAATTTCATCAAATAATCGACGAATTGTGTTTATGGCTTGAAAAAACCGAAACCACTATTCGTGCCTCTGAACCGGTGGATTTGACCGCCGATAGTTCAATCATAGACGCAAAATATAACAAGTTTACGGATCTGAGATCCGAACTAGAACGTTGCGAGCCGAGAGTGATGAGCTTGCAGGAAGCTGCCAACCATTTATTCAAAGCTTCGGAGGCGCCTGAAGGATCCGCGAACGTCGTGACTAGACTAACTGACTTACGATTGAGGCTTCAGTCTTTAAGAAGATTGACTAGCGTTTATATCTTGAAGCTTGGAGCCGTTTTAGGTAGAGATCCTAATGAAATCGGTGTCACTTTAGCTACACCGGCTTCAAGCGTAGCAACATCTTTACATAGTTTATCGTACGATGTGAGTATTTTTTATATTATATTTTTTTCGTTTCATGTGATGTCTGCATGAATATTCAATTGATCTGAACGGATGGAAACATTTTTGACTGAAATTATGAATTAAAAATTGAACTGTAAATCATTAATTATGAAATAATGTTTAAGCCTCCGATTTGGTGATAGTTTTTAAAAGTCAAAAAAATCAAGAAAAGTATGTTTTAATTGTTGAATTCACTTTATTTTTATTTATATTACATAGTTTTCTTTAAGTTGGTTTAATAAAAAAGTCATATCTTTAATTATTATGTCAAGTAGTAATGGCTAAGAGTCAGCAACGTTTTTTTGTTAAGATACTGCCGTTTTTGAGGGTCTTTCAATTCATTTTCAAACTTGTTGAAATACCTTAACAAAAAGCGTCGCTTGCTCTCCGTCTATAATTTAATGTAACGAAAGTAGAAAATTATATATTAAGTAGAAGTCGAATGTATGAAAGCACACTTACTGTAATTTTTCGGCACAGTATTTATATTTTTTTCCGTTGCCTTCTTTGTACAGCTTCTGGACCAAGCGACTGCGGCTGGGTACGATCCTGCAACGCTCACTGAACAGCACCATACGTAAATACTATTTTTTATTTATTAAAAAGTTATTTTTTTGTATATAACGTAGTATTTGAAACTCACTGAAGCACTGTAAATATTTTTAAATTCAATTCTTTCCAAAAAGAAAATAATTATGAGTACAATATAATGATCGATTGACATTTTGAAATTTTCTTATTTTGTTAGTGTTGCTTAAGATAGAATGCATTTATAAAAATGGACATATTACGTCATCAATCCAGCCATATTCACTCGTATATCAAAATCTATTGCTGGCAACCGCCTAGAGGCCCCATAACTGCTTCTGACAATGTCACACACCTCATATTGTCTGTAAATAATTTCTAATATTGAAAAATACAAAGTAGTGACACGTTAAATATGATTGTCTATGGACATCCCATCGCGATTTAGTCCAACCCTGCCCGTTTTTTTTTTTTAATTTAAAAAATGTTGAACTAGTACCGTTGATGCTATTTTTATCATATTTGAAGTCATACAAATTCCATAAGAAAATAAATCGGTAAAAGAACGCTATAAAAGTAATCTTTGAATTTCAAAAAAGTAATTTACTTTCAAAAAAAGTTTGGGATTAGATCTTGCCTCAACTGTGCCCAAACTTAGTTTATGCACTTATGATTGTGGCCAATTGTATTTCGTAAAACCAATGAATAACGTAATATGGCGACCAAAACTATACGTAATGAATTTATTATATGTTAACATTTTTTATGAATGTATTCTGAGCCACTCGTTTATCTGTCGATTATTAATTCTAGTTTGTTTTGTTAATAACAAAATCGTTTATTTTGCTTAGTGGGAGTGGAGATGACGACAGCGGCGACCTAAACACGTCCGTTTTGAGAAGAGGCTACAGGTTCCTCGGTAGGGTTGTACGAGCATCGTTGCCGATCCAAGCGTTGATGTTACTTCTTCTGGGCGTAGCTTCGCTCGTCCCCACAACTGAAGACGACTATTCTTGCGTACTTACAAACAATTTTGCCCGAAGTCTTGAACCGGTCCTTAGATATCAGAACGGACCTCCACCCATGTAGTAATTAATTTAAAACTGTTGTCGATGAAATCGTTTTTCATAGTCCTTTGTCTCCGACTAAAATTTAATAATGTTTTTATGTTTTGTTGGGGAATACGTGTTTGTTGACGATATTCCAATTATATAGTATATATTTTCTATTTATTTTAAATATGAATTTCCGTATATAAAAATATATAAAATTTTTTAGTATGGTATAGTTTATAGGTGTAGATGACAAATACGTATTTCATGAACAAAATCATAAAACAATAGTTTTAGTAATTTTTATATATTTAGATTAATTGTATTTGCGAATAAAATTTCACTTACATTTTATTAAAAAAAAAAAAATTAAAATTTTATTGGCATATGCAATTTTTCTCTTCTTAATTCCATATTATATTTTTATAGACTATTTTTTTTTTGTTTATTTGATATGTTTATATTTTCACAGTTTATTTTTCCAGTGTAACGTATAACGAAATATAATATGAGTCTTTGATTTAAAAAAATCATTTCTCATATCAAATTAGGAATTTTTTGTTCCTTTTTTGCGAATGTTCCTGAATAAAAGAAACATCATTTCTTTGTTATATTTAAAACGATTTATACTGTAAAAACTACTATTCAATTCTTTGTCCTTGTAATATTTTCAGTCATTATTTTAAGATGTGTATATTGTAGTTAGATATGCGAGGGATCAATGAGAATGACTGATAAAATTAAAATGTCTTGTGATTTAGTAAAAAAAACAAATGAATTTGAAAAGTTGAACAGCGAAATAGTAGTTTAGATATTTTATATTGCGAATATATATTAATTATTATTTGCTGAATCTTAGATATGATAAATAACTAACATTGTAAATTTAAATACTCAAGTATTTGTATATGGGGAATATTGTAAAATGTTTATCGCACAAAGTGCAAGATTTGTTATATATTTTATAAGATTATTTTTCTTTGTTGCTGTAAAAAAACGATTGCGAAAAATCTACTAACCTGCATACGAAAATGGTGGAACATTCGTATGCGGTTATGAAATTAAAAGAAAAAAATGTATTAGTAAATATTAATTCTCTCCCATAATATTTACTTTTACATGTCAAACGTACTCATAACATAATTTCTCCCACTATGTTTTGAGTGTGATTCAGAAATATATCGAAATCATTAACGAGTATTTTTTTTTAATCCAATTCTAAAAGTTAATGATAATGTTGTAATTGTAAATATTAATTCTCTCCCGTAATATTTACTTTTATGCCCAAAACATTTATGACAAAATTTCTCCCATTTTGTTTTAAATGTGATACGGAATATACACAGTGACGATAAATGACAATTTCTGTATCTGTGCGTGAATGAATGGGCCATGCGTGAAATGTAATGCGCATGCGTGATTAATTCATGCACAGAAACATGAATGGTCTTTGTGTCGTGGTGTGTTTTTCTTTACATCAGATTATATTTTTCATTTTAAAACTCGTTAATGAAAATATTTTTTTTTACTAATATTGTAAGCATCGTTTTTTTTTCTTTTTTCGAAATCCTTTCTATATTTGGTAAAGATTCCCATAGATCAAGGTGCTATAACTAACAAAATAATTATTTGTATCTTATGCTTGGTTAATTAACAATATCCATGCTTTTTAGTTCTTATATATTTTCTATAGTAAAAAGGCAAAATATTAACGATGGAATGTTTTTTATCACTCTTTTACATAGTATTATGGTAAACATTATAACAGCAATAGAAAAAACAGTGAAAATGATTTTGGACGGAATTCGTTTATTGTTACTTTCACTGGTTTATCTATAATAAGAAAGTAACTGTAACAGGCACAACTTATTCTATTCAATAAAACTAAATATGTTAAGAAAAATGTGATTTTTTATTTCTTTAGTATATTTGCACACACCCTCTATTGGCGGTCAGTCGGGCGGCAGAATTTCCATTCTGAACAAATTGACACCGCTTTTTGATCCTATATTATAAATCTGAATACCAGTTTTTATGTATCAATCACGGCACAATGAAAATTATATTTTGGGCGCAGGTTTTTTAATAACCTGGATAATGCAGAGGCTACTTTTTAACCCGATCATTGCACTAGTAGCTGAGGGATAAAACAAAACTGATTTCTGTTTAATATTAAACATCACTTTTATTCTTAAATTTCAAGAGTTAGGGGGGTTTACTAGCGACACCACTATTTTGACACATGAACGTTTGATTCGCGACCAACCCGTAGATATAAAAATTTTTAAGTGGTTTTAAGTGTACCATAGCGACACTTTCATTCCTACACATAAACTAAATTGCTACTACTCCATAGTTATAAACCACGATAACAACTATACTTTTCGTTTAAACTGGTAAAATTCTTAAAACATGACATTTTAGGAGCAGGGCACCAGAAACACGAAGAGATATTTATACTTGTTTCATATGAGAATATTTTTCGTTTAGGAACTGAAAATTCTTAGAATATGACATTTTAGGAGCAGGGTACCAGAGACACGAAGAGGTATTTATACTTGTTTCATATGAGAAAAATATTTATCGTTTATGAACTGAAATTCTTAAAATATGAGATTTTAGGAGTAGGGCACCAAAGACACGAAGAGGTAATTTATACGTGTTACACTTGAAAAATATTTTTTTGTCTATTTTCTCACAATAAAAATTAGTAATACAAACATAATTAAAAATTATTCTAATACAATAATTATTGTTAAATGAATATAAATAATATAAACAATACCTAAAATAATATTTGATTTAAAATGTAGTCATGGAAGTTCCAACAATGGGGGGTCGGGCAGTCACTTGATGTCGCGATTTCAATACGACCGAAGTATCTGTAACAAAAAAAAGATAAAGGTTATTTGTCAAAAACAAAAATTTTGCTAAACTATTGCAACAAACCGAAAAATCAAAAATTTGCTATCCAGCTCCCAGAAGTGTTTAAGAGGTATTTCTACATCAAATACAACAGAACACGACTATAAAATGCAGTTACATAAGTCTTTATATACCGGGTGTTTTATACCTTTCTGCCGCTGTTGAGTGCATTCTCCGAATTATTTTTAATTTATTATTCGGCATGCTTATAAAAAAGGTAGATTATAGATTATAGACGCTCGACGGCCAAGGTCATCAGCATGCTTATAGAGTCGGAGATTGTAACTCTTCATATTAACAAGAGAATCGTTACATTTGATACAAAAACTTAATGGCGCAACGCAAAGACGATGCTGTGCTTTGCATTTTGTGAAAAAAAACTCATACAACTGTTTCTCCAAATCGAGTTTGTGTGTAAAATAAATATAATATAAAATAAATATATAAGTATATATAGTATTATAAAGTTGTAAAATAATATATTTTCTCGAGAAATTCCGTCAAATACTGAGTGAGTGTTTTACCCACTCGGAATTTTTCAAATAGGTATAGTTATCCATCAAATCCAGGTTATTTGCCAAGCCTGGGACATTTATATAGTCAGGGTAAAAAAACATCAAATGAAGATATATTATACAGATCACAAGACCAGCGCCAGATTGATATTTGTATTGGCTCTAAGCAGTAGTCGTAAGAGGCACTCTTAACCTCAGAAAAAAATCAACCTAAGATACGCAAATTCTAAAATCGGAGATTTAAATAATCTATATACATGCTTTTTAAAGTGGTAGTCCACAACTTTATGTAGCAATTTTCATTTATGAATAAAGTATTGAACGAGTCGCGTTTTTTCAATTCAAAAAAATCAGCAATGTTTTATATTTTTATTAAGTAATACAATATTTGAAATTTCTCACGTCACATTTTTTATTGAACTGTTAGATATATTCATTAGATTTATTATTAAAATTGATATCTTTCACTTTAATTGACTTATTAGTATTTTTTTTCTAAATTTAAAAGTTAGGTCGAATTTAGTTACAAAATTCGCAAGGTTTCGACGGCCACTAGGCTGAGGCCTTAAGCAGGTGCTTATTTTGCTTATGAGTAAATCCAGCCCTGACAAAGTACAAAAAAGGATTAAGCGATTACTTGCAGATCATTTAGCATCATATAATTAACAGTTATTTGAGATCGAAAAATTTCCAACGAAAGAACTCTTTATAAAATTTCATTATCTTCGAGTCAAGTAAATACAAGGTTATCCCCATACATATTTCGTAACAATTGACTTGGATAATTATGCTCATGTGTGTACTTTTTAATTTTTTTCAGTCTTACATCTATTCAACAACCGAGTACTACCTATTTTTATCAGACACTGCGTATAACATTTTTCATTTAAAAACCTTTGTCTTTTGACTCCGCCCACAGTTAATAAAAAAAATTGTATTAGGACTGCAGTTCGATCAAGTTTTACATAATATTATAATTATTTATGAATCAGTAGCGTGTGAAAAAATACTTTTTGGCTGAGTCAAAATAATATCTAAAGTTTTATATTTTGCGTTTCATAATACAAGAATTATTTCGATTAAACATGATACAGAAACTGATCCAATGAAATAATCTCTCTATGACTGATATTTTCTAAATAAGAAAGTAAGACCGATGTGAAATGCATATAAAGATTTTTTTTTTTGAAAAATAAAATAAGCAGTTTTAAAATTTGTTAAACAAAAGTACTAGACACCCGGGCACGCTATTACGCAAATCAGAGTTTCTCAGATACTTTTTGGCTTACACAAACGGGCTGTGAAAATCATCCACTTAATGTTCACGAAAAATTGGGTAATAAAAGTTTGAGTTCAAAGTAAACTACAATACTAAACTGTCATTTTAATAGGTATTAAAATATGTGTAAAAACTTTTTAAAGGCAAGCTTTTATTGAAAAGTATTAAAAAGGAAAAATAATTTAACTATTGAATCATGTATTGTCATCGGGAATACATATGTGTACAAAATTTCAAATCGATCGGATATGTGGCGTCTGCCATATTGGGTTCATAATGACGTCACATAGCTTATCGTATTCCACTCGTCAAACTTTTTTATTTCATATGATGTCAAGAGCGTTGTGAAGAGAAAGGTAACTCGCCATCTTGAATTTATGCACTGTCACTGAAATTATACACCTGTGTAAAATTTCAAAGCTCTAGCTTATTTAAATCTAGTGTAAATTTTGATTGCAAACTTTGACACAAACTGACAGACGCAATCACAGACTGATTCAAACATAAGTTAAAATAATAAAATAAAAACTTGTCAAAACACTATTTAGCCCGTTTGCTCTCTTCTCAAGTAAAGTAAGTCTAGTTAACGAGACAAATAGTAAATTGAAGAAAAGATGTAAATAATGCGCGAGGTTAAAACGTCATGACCCAATAACTTTTTTGTACATGAATTTATAAAAACAGTAATAACATTTTTTTAAATTCAATTTATGTTCTTTAATTAGAATGAACATCAAGAATATACAAAAAACGCAACATTTTTACTTCTCGATTATATACGCCATAATGATACCTATATTCTTTTGTTGCGCCGCTGGAATAATCGAGTGTTATCTAATTCCTTCTATTTTCGAAAAGGGGGTGCTTTAATCAAATGCAATAAAATAAAGTCACTCCCATTGCAATTTTCTACTGTTGTCTTTAATCATAATGGAATATATAGTATACAATATTATGTAATAACTTTCTTTAAAATTCGTAAGTCAAATATAAACACAAAAGTATCAGGAGAGCAGTTTTCAGATAAATCAATAACAATTTTATACGTATAATAAATTAAATGAATGCCTAAAACAGTATAATTATTCAAAAGTTACATAAAAGCATTTTTTGTACGTGCCGTGAAAATTTTGTCAATATTTTGTTGTCACAACTGCATAGTTTAAAAACCGTATTTTACATATTATTAACTTTTTTATACCGGAGCGATTAATGAATTAAGAGGGTATTTTGCAATGGCGGTTTGAAAAATAAACCTGTAAACGGGTTTTTGAAAATTGGCAAAATACGCGTATAGAGCGTCGAGCCAGCATAGCCCGGTACACGAGAGTCCTTTTCTCGGAGTTACGACTTCGCGCGGCGACGCATCAGAAATGGTTAGAATCGAGCAGAGAGATGAAAGAACTTCACAGCTGGAGTCTTTTATAAAAGAGGAAGTATGCCTGCTGTACGACCCAGGCATAGCATTAAAACTTTAAAACCGTTTTTCTCGAAAACACGTTTTTCAAATCGGTCATGCCCACGATATTTCAAGTTGCACTGAATTGAATCACTTAAAACTTTTACAACACCTTCAGTAAACTTAACACGGTTTTTAGTTTTCTTTTAAGCAAACATTTACTCGAGAATAAACATCCAAAACTCGTACGTTTTTTTTTGTATTTACAGAACATTCGTTACTTTCAATATTTAAACTTCTCAGCGGTTTAGACGATAGCTAACAGGTTAATAATTAATACCAATTTGGAAATTTGTGTTTCAAACTCCGCAGAGGACTGCAATTGTGGGCACCGTTTAGGACTGCGCCGCGAGCGCCTCAAATTTTAAACGCCCTAGGATCAGCAGTTTCTTTGTTTTTTTTAAATACAATAAATATATTTTTGTACAAAAAGGATGTATAAGTACACCTAAATATGATATATGAAAAAAATTAGTCCAAAATATTTTACTAATCCCAAGAATATTTGGTAAATTAATAACATTTCTGGTATGGAATCAATTTGTTGACTGCTGTATAAAAATTTGTTTCATTAATTTTTTTTTCCCAGCAGTCAAATACTTTACAGCAAGCAAACATTTTTGTCTTCATTTCTCGTTAAACATTAATTTATTTTTAAGAGTATGACACTATTTGTTTCCATTACTAATTGATTATAAACAGGTAAATATGAATTTCGAAACGGTAGAACCAATTTAAAAAGTAATTAAAACAAAATTATATCTGACAGACCCTGACGCATGGAAGTTATGCAGCAATGGGATACAGGCACTTGAAGGTCTGGAAGTTTCAACAATAGATCGCAGGCACTTGATGATCTCGAAGTTGCAGCAACGTGACGGGCCAAGATTTCGAAGGTCTGTCTGTAACGAAGAGAACATTTATTTTGTTATAATGTTTATTTAACATTGTTACGTGCATGTCACACATTTTGCGAAGTTTTTTAGACTTATGGATTGAGAATACCAGATCCGACATTAATTTTGATTTTTTTAATTTGTTTTCATTTATATATAAAACACAATCATTATATGTGGGAAATTGAGAACTTCTCCTTCTTTCAAAAAGTCGGATACTGAATCAAGATTCGGTCTAGATTCAGAGTTTCAGAAGATACTCGAAAAATAGTATCTAGATACAAGATAATAAACAATCAATATCCCAAAGGCTAAAACAGAAACTTTGTGTGAGAGTATTTTATTAAAATGCATAACTTACACTTTAGTATTTAAGATATTTTTCATCGACTGAGAGTAAAGTATCAAAGTTAAAGATTGTATTTAGGTATTTAAGTTCCTTTCATTAAGGTTACCATAGATCACGTAATTCTGTCAACCATATTATTCCTTATGTAGACGTATTATCACCATGAAAGTATAAATTCATTGGTGTGTGGTTATCAGTCAACTGTTCTTGTAAACATGGGCGTCGCCAAGGGGGGGCAGGTAGGGGCAGCTGCCCCTCCCTAGAGGCTCGGGAATTTTTTAAGTTTTGACTTTTGCTACCTGATCTCACAGAAGTAAGTAATAAATTGTAGCGTTCAGTAGAATCATTCTCAAACTAAAACCAAATTTAAGGATAAAAATGAGCCTCATGTACCGTACTACCGACTACCGCTACAAACTTACACATTTATTTTGAATCAACACGCGTGGTCCCCACCGCACTTTGAATTCGCGTGGAGTGCAAAGATCGTAGGGGAACCCGAAAAAAATATGTTTTAGTTAAGTTTTTAAATATAAGGCGCGATAATTTAGCTGTTATTTTATAGAATTTATTTCAGTTGAACTTAATTGCTTCTCTCGCATCTGCCTGTAACAAAATGACTTTTTACGCAAAGGTTCGCTATTTTTTTGTGTATTTCATTTTTATATATTTGTGCAATAAAGAGTTCAACAAATATGTTAATCTATCTTAACCCTCACAAATCTGCCCCCCCCCCTTGGCTCAAAGTCTGGCGACGCTCTTGCTTGTAAATCTACCTTTGGATAACGAAGATCTTTATAATAATTGCGAACGCTCTAAGGTCCATAGACGAGAACCAGGTATTGTTATAAATTTTTGGTTTTAATCCCCAGAGGCACTCTCGTGCATTATGCTACTGGACATACTGATTGCACCGAGATTACGGAGTGTTTTATATCTCTCTGCCGCTGTTGTGTGCATTCTCCGAATTATTTTTAATTTATTTGGCATGCTTATAAAAAAGATAGATTATAGACGATCGACACTAGCAAAAGTCGACATTCTAAATTCAATGAGCGCACCCAGAGGTCTGTATCTATTACCGTTTCTCGGATGCAGTAGGTGATACAGTGCAACAGACGCGCTCTTTGAAATCAGCGCATCGGTTTCTATAAGCACACCGAATTTGAAAAGGACTGAGAGTTTTCCCAGTTTTGCCCAGAAAAACACTGACTATTTAAGATGTTTATATTAATCCTAATACTTCGAGAGTGTTTTTTTTATTTTTATTGTCGGATTTTTTAGTTAATTAGCCGATTGTTAATTTTAGGAGCCTTAGCGCCCAGGCCAGTGTCTTAGGTGTATTAAAAATAGTTTTAATGAGAATGGCGACCCATGTAGTGTTTAAATGGAAGTTAGAGGATTTTTAAAATATAAATAAAATAACACTTTTAAAAACAATTTATTGTAAATTTTTAGGCTTAATTGCTACACTGTTATTTACTATCACTATTTGAAGACATGACGTAGAGAAGCTATGTGAATAAAAAAGTGTGGGTATTCACATAGAATAAATATTTATATTTTATTAAAATATAAGAATATTTTGCTGTTAATATTACATTGAAAATTATACTTTCACAATGTTTTTTTTTTTTTTTTGGCACAGTAAAAATGATTGTAAATGCGTACAACATTAAAGTGATGTAAAAATAACACTAAAAATGAAAATTTTAAACGATAAAAAAATCAGAACACTTAAATTCACAAAAAAATATTTACATTAAAATTGTATTTAAAAATTTAAAACACAGATTTAATAAAAATATGTGTGTACTTTTTAAAATGTAACAATTAGGGACGCATCGGATAGCCGGTAGCATAAAATAAAATGTCCTGTCTCTTTATTAGCAGGCAACGGACAATATCAATATATACCTTACGTATTACAATAATATCGCTTTTGGTTAAAAAGCATAGAACACCGCGCACTGGCGCTATAGTATCTTGCATCCAAGCAATATTTTGCACTATATTTCATCCTGTTCTTGTGTCTTGTCATCTGTAGATGTCTAACCGCCGTCAGTTGGCTACATTTTTATTTCGCTTTTTGTTTTAATAATACCTATTTTCCTATTTCAAAATACTGATATATATATACCTTTAAGTAATTACTGGTCGCTCTAGCCTCTAGAGCAGTGCTTCTTATCCTTTTTGTAGTCACGGATCACTTTGAAAATTTCAAAAATTGACGGACCTCTTCCAAACTTAACTATTGAAAGCAAGACATTTTGGAAAAAAAGGAGAAAGTACAGATTAGGGCTTCAATATCCCAAAAGATACGACATACTCTGTATGAAATATCTTGGAAACTTCGCAAGTATCTGTAATACATTAGTAAAGTGTTCACTGTAGTATAATTCGTAAGACTAAATTAATAACAGTAGGATAGCTACAGTTTGCCACAATTGTTAAGACACTTTGTTATAATGCAGTATTAGAAACATTTATTTTCAAACACTGTCACCGTCGGGATTCAAACCTCAATCTGTCCACTATCGCGGCGGAATGAGTTATCAGTTACAGTTACTCTGCGCAAGTGGAAAGATTCAGGTTTGAGCCCCAACGGTGACGGTGTTTGAAAATAATTTTTTCCAATATTGCATTATAACAATGAGTGTTTCTCAACAATTGTGGCAAACTGTAGCTATTCTAAATTACTTTGTAAGCTGCCCTGAAATATATCTTATTCAGCAGATAATTTTGAGCAGTATCTTCATTTTTGCTTACAATAAAAAGTATCTACGATACAAAGTATTCCCTAGCTGTGTTATATTCTCATCACAGCATAAATGCAGGAGACGGAACGCATAATGGTTGAAAACAGTAAAGCGCAGGAATTAAAGGGGCTAGAAGTGGACTTAATGAGAGGTTACTGTATCTGGCAATCCGGTGCATCCCTAGTAACAATAGTGGTATTTTTTTAAAAATATTTTATGCAATATTCTTTAGAGCCTGTGCCATTATTCTAATTACGTGTTAATATTTACATGGCATTGTATTGATAAAACTATGTTATATATCCTAAAAACAAAATCAAAAAATAAACTATAACATAAAATTAACAATTTGTTATTCTAGTCGCATATTTAATTAAAACGCAATCCAAAAATTAGTACAGTACATCTTGTTACTTAATAATTATATTGACAATAATCACTAGGGCCGAACTACATAACCTCCCTGATAAAATCACATTAATTTTAATCTCAGATTGATTTATGATCAATTTCTCATGAAACATTAGTAGCCAAATCTGCCGATCTCTATTCGACTTAATTTCAACTAAATTGTGAAAAAAGTAGCATGTCTGCGTTAGCCCTTAGTACGTGCGGTCTTCCACTCTTAGTAGTTTGTTGGTAGAATTTTAAGCAATATGTTCACTTTTGTTAATTTTTACGAACAGCAATTACCAACAATTCAAAAGTACATATTTATTTACAATAATTGATAATAAATGTGTTTAATTACTAAACTTTACAATAATATTTTTTATTTTTTATACCAAACAGTTCATACAGTAGCGCATAGATTATCTGATCTCATTGTCTTCGTATTCGACAAAGCGCAGTTTGTTGTTCTTTTATTTTATATTATAAACTGTGTTTTTAATTCTCAAATCCAATAATAAGTTAGATCCTCTACTAATATGCTGAATTCGAGTTTACGTTTATGCCAATTTTAGAATGTTGAATCAGACTGGTTATATGGGATATATCAATATATTGTTATATATTTCAAGTGGCAAACAAAAATGATAACATACTAAAAAATAAAAAAAAAAACATGAAAAATGCGTGATGTACATTGTACAATCATAACGTACAATTTCTAAAAGAGAGGTATAAAATGCACATTTTAAAATCAGTATAGTATTTATGCAAAGTTTGTAAGTTGTTACCGTTTCGCGACATTACAAGCATACTGTCGTTTTTGTTAGAGCATTAGACACATTTGAAAATGAGTGGGTTCGAATCCCGGCGGGTTCAGACGTGACACAAGACCGTTTTCTGAAGCCTCTTGTAACCAGTCATCTTGTTGAGGTTTTCCACGGTTTCAATAACCCCACATGGTTCTTTACACACGGCCATGACCGATTGCCTACTAAACTCCTATACTCACAAAGTTTCTACCTTACTATAATTTTCTGTAATTTCCCACCTGCACATAGCTACTAAGTTGAAATTTAAATACAGCAGAACTCACGTATTTTCAACTAATTGACTCCTTTTATTTCCAAGTTCTCATTCATCCTCACTTCGTGGCAGTCATAGATCAATCAGAAAAAGTCTTTATTAATTTAAAGTTAGATCTTGTCAAACGTATTTTTCCACTTTGCGAAGAAGTAAGGACTAAAAAAGAAGTAAGGACTAAATATATGAAAATACCTGAGTAAAATCAGTTGAAAATGGATGACGTTGAAAATACACGAGTATGTGGAAAATTAGGAGAACGATATACTGCCACACCAATATATTGGCGCCATATGTAGTCCCTGAATAAGATACCAGATATTTTAGGTGTCCTTGGGTTCAGTAATAACGGCTCAATAACATGTTTCCCTGTAAATTCTGCCCATATTTAAGGACGCTCTATTCACCATGAGACAGCATAATGCTGGCACGACGGATTTGTTAGTAAACAGCACCTATAACATGTTTTTGAAATTCACAGATACTGTCAAGAAATTACTATTATTTACAATGTTGTACTTACAACGTATATTTACTACAAATTATTAAGAGTTTGCGAGTACTACACTTTTTTCGAGTTTATTTATTAAAGATTCAATTTGCGAGTCAGTAGCTTTTCATATCAAACAAGGTTTGAATATCTTTTAGTATCTAAACATTTTGATCTTTTCCTAGCTGATTCAATTAAAAAAAAATCGAGTATATCTCAAATAGGTATTGGACTCTATTCGAAAAAAAAAATTATTACTTAGAACTTCAATTCAGCAAATTACGTTTTAAGTCTTGTTCATGACACGTAATATTTTTCTATCAACATCACTGACCCGATTTAAAAACCGATGTTCTTTTGTTTAGTTCTCTTTTTGTGTCCTTTTTCTACTCGACTCCATGATCAAATAATTTCATTACTTGGCTGCTGCTTTATTTTACGAGTACTCGCAGACCCTTACAAATGATTTTTCAAGATGCAAATATGCTTAGTTATATCGCAATTCACATACAGCTGAGACATTCATTTTTTTATCATCAGACTTTCTTTTGTTTCTGTCCCGAGACAAGCTGTAATGTTTGTAGGACGTAGGACAATAGTCAAATATATCAAAACCCTATCTTATTTTAGTTTTTATTTAAAATCAATTCAATGATTTTAGGCGCGCGACAACTAAGAATTTTGACTTCTGTTTGCTGTGGTTTGCCATATGTGACTAGTGATCCCACCTTGCGTCTACATTCCTTCTGAAAGAAGATATTAAAGGTAGTCTTGAAAATTTTGCAACCGTGACAGATCTCAAAACCACCGATTTTAAATGGAATAGAATATGAGTCATTTCGAAATGGAGTGATCTTGTCACGAAACACGTTGTCATCAGCGCGTATGCGACGCGAGACACTATGTCGTTGTCTCCCGTCGCGGTCGCATGTTTAGTCAAGCTTCCTTTATTGATGAGTAGTGCAAGATTTTCAATATTCGGCGTCAAGCGTCAGAACTGTACGTGAGTTTGGGTTACATAACTGATGATAGACTCTTCATCTAACCAAAGAGTTTATCAAAACATTGATGACAGTAGGGCTTATCATTCTGTTCCTTAAATGTTCCCTTATTAAGTTGTTTGAGACAGAATGCGCATACAAAATGTTCTGGATGGAACTTGCGAAACATGGCGGTAATGCAGCGTCCTGTGATTGGTTTGTGGCAACCTGCGCAGAGAGAACCGCGCTTTGCATGATAATGTGTTTCGCAATATGGCAAACCTTCATGATCGAAGAAAGAACCTCCATGGAAGGGCTGTCTGCAATCCTGAAATAGAAAAATATGTGTTTAAAATAGAATTATAGTTTCAGAAAACAAATACCTAAATTCTTTTTTTATATGTAACATAAAAATGTCAATGATGCAGACAGATATTGCACATAGCACTATAAAGATGATAGGGTCCCACCATTACTTGATGGCAATTTGCCAAAAATTATGTAACTAGTTATTAAAGAACTATTTATAATGTTCTATTAACAGTAATATATGATTATCGTTCATTATTTGTTTTAACAAATCTAATAAATCTTCAAAAAATAATAAATGACATGTCTTTGATGTAGTTATTCCTGAATTTTACGTTTTTGTCATTAAAAACTTCTGAAACATCGATTATATAAATTTATAAGCAAAGCAAGTTTTCACCATACAAAACACTGGCCAAGTGAGTGTCATTACTGAAGATATTTAGAATCAGTCCGTCAAGCAGTAGCAAAAATTCAAACGCTTTCACTGCGCTCGAAATTATCAAAGGCGCCTTTAACAATGTCTACCGCAGTTGTAGACAAACGTCAGGTAGAAATAGCAATGGAGCACAGCCTACAAAATCACGCAAACCAAGAAGATTTGGAGCAGTAAAAATATTTAACGGAAAGCAAAAAGTAACAAAAACTAACTCAATTTTTCAAAACATCATGTTTTAGGACAAACAATAATTTTTAAGATTCTGAAAAAGACACGATGTATGTTGAAACGTTAATCATTAAAGCGGTTAGGAAATAAATATCGTTATTTTTTGCCTCGAAACTAAAAAGTAATGTTATTTTCACAAAACGCGGGACACATGGTATAAAATCACAATCTAAATATATTCCCAATCCAGATTTTTTTAACAATTGGTTGTGTAACCCGACATTAGATGAGATCCGAAGTGTGCATGTGACCCAATTTCTATAAATAAACAATATTTTCTAAAAAAAGCATTTACATTCTACAGTTCAAATTTACAGTTGAGTCAAGTTTAATGTTCACCGGCCCACACATTACGTATTTGTATACATTAAACTTCATATACATGGATGTCCATAGAAGAACGGTACATAGTCCATTGTTCAGTCTATGCTCCCTCAAAAAATTCATGCACTCATCAATACAAATACAGTGGGGTCGCAGTAACTAGGCCCCAGCCTAGTTGGGCGCTTCTTATAATCAGACATCGCCCAACGCTGGCGCAGATACCTGTCTGACACGGGCAGGAGAAAAAGAAATTCATTTCTGTTTTCAAGGTAGTTAATAGAAAAAGGTTATAAATTATAACAATAAACAGCTGACGTCATCAGCGTATATGGTAGTCAATAGATGTTAAAAATAATAAATATTCATGACTTGGTTTATTATTCTCACAGTTACTGTGTACATGTTCTTTTGGTAAGTTTTAGCTTCAAAATGAAAATAAAAAAATAGTCGGTATGAATAGAAATTAGGATTTTCCATAAGCTTGAAACTTTACTATGCACATTAACTTTTTAAATTTATATGAAGAGTCAAGGGAACAGAAGTCCAAGATTCAAAATTGAATCAATTATACAATAACGTGTTTATTGTGTCAGAATTTAGCCACGCTATAGAATTTTTACAATATAATTGAAAAAAAAAATCAAAAAATTCACAACTAAACAGACGAAAAGATTGTACTTAATTAAAAATTATTCGATGTTTCATTTTGCCAAAATGTTGGCTCTTTTCTAGAATCTGAATGAATGATAGTTCACATGTGAGATTAAAATTTTCAAAAACAAAACAAAAAGTAAAAGCTAAAAACTCATATATTTTCTTACTAGCAGAAATTCTGAAGAATAAAAAAAAACTTCAGAAGTGCCGATCTATGACGCTAAACAAGCATATTTTTAAAAAGACATTCTCGACAATTGATGTCATCAGGGAGTGAAATTGTAAATTATTCGACAACTCAAAGGGAGCCTCTGTTTATGTAATAGCAATCTAAGAGCTATAAGAGTGACATCTGTTAGTATAATTATAAAAAATAATTTTATAAACGTTGAGATTTCAATTCAGTACAACTGTGCTGCTGCACTGCACTACTACACATATAAACTGAGTTTGATTGGCGCCACTTTCGGAAGGATCGACGCAAATCGCTGCAGTGAGGCTAATTCGGGGTTGTACTGTACTGTTAAAAACCTGTGCACATCATTTACATGCTTAGAACAGTCTGTATAAGCTCGCAAGAAGCGCCACAACAGTTTTGCAAATTTTTACCTAATCTCCCGCACTCGGTCAAAACTGCAGTTCATCTATTACAATCAAATGCAGATGCGTTAGGAATGGCCAATTTATATTCCAATCTACGACCACTAAACGATTTCTTGATTATTTACTATTCATTGTGACCTGTCTAAAACACGATTGACAAAAATTCATAATTTCACGTACCACAATACACCCATGTTTGCAAATGCAAGTGACATCTGCAACACTGTGGTGTGCGATTGATTTTTTTAAGTTTTGTTTTTGTTTTCTTGTTTTTTTTTATTTATAATTTTTATTCTACTTATTTTTTTATTCTTTTTTTTCAATCTTTATTACAAACAATAATATTTTAAATAAATATACTTTATTCTCCTTCCTAATATCTCATATACATAAAACAATATACAAAATAATAATTATTATGAATTTTTGTCAACTCATTTTTTTTCAGTCCTGTAGAACCGCGCTTTCAGAGACGTTTATCTGTTGACGAGCTGTAAGGACGCTGTAAAAAATATGTTCTTCTGCAAGGGCGCTATTAAAGAGTTGAAGGGCAATGCTATTAAAAAGGCGGAGGGCGGGGAAGCATTCATATTTATTCATCTTCTTCAGAGCCTTCTTCATCAACGCCAACGCATTTTGGGCAAACTGGTTTACCTTCCATCGCATAAAACGATTTTCCTTGGACTGGTTTCTTGCAGTCCTATTAATAGACAGAGTGTAGATTATAGACGTTCGACAACTTACGACATAAATGTCTGTACGTCAGGAGAAGATACTGATCAATTTGCGAAGGAACTGTATTCATCTTAAATTTGATTGTTTTAAAACTTGTCTGTCATTGATATCTAAAGTAATGTGTGTGTGTGTATAGTTTTGTGAAAACTTCATTCAAGTAATTGTGCAAAATATTGCTTTAACTAGTTTCAATCGCGTGGCCAGTGTTCGATGGATTAGCATTTCACCAATAATGCCAAGCAATTGAACGAAATAGAAAACGGCACAAAAGATGTAAATTGTTACGAAAAATCTGTTTGATGAAGAGCAAATTATTTGCAACTCTTTCTGCAGAAAAAGAAATATAACATTAAATGATACTGATTTAATATTCCATCTCACTTACTCTGCAAACAAAACAATCAGGATGCCACTGCGTATTGAGGGCTGAAATATAATTTTCCATAATAGCACGATTGCAGCCACCGCATTTTGGTGCGAACATATCAAAGTAGTCATCGCGGCAATAAGGTTTTCCTTCACGTTCATGAAAACCTTCTTCTCCAAACTGTTTTCCGCACTGAGCACAGAAAAAGTGTTCAGTGTGCCAAGTCTTTTCTAAGGCGGTCACGCATTTCTGGAAAACAGAACAGTCATAAGTTTCAAAAAGACATTACTTAATTAAAGCGACGATAAATTTCAATTTCTTACATCCAAAATCGGACCATTACAATAAGCACAACGTGGACTGAAAAGATTATGATAATCTGGTTCACAGTACGGATGTCCATCTCGTTCAAAGAAATTACGAGTACCCAATTCTTGGGTGCAATGTGTGCAGGTGAAATGTTCCGGATGCCATGTTTTGCCCAACGCCGTAATCACCTACAAAACAGACGTATCCAAAATTAAAAACTTTTTGTCACTGAACAAAATCACTTAAAACACTTGAAGAGCTATCGACAACACTTGTAAGTCAACGTCTTTTGCAGTAGTACCTGGCCGACGATTGGTTTGTCGCAAGCATTGCAACATCCCTTCTGGGTAGTCGTAATTCCTTGTCTGCTCATATCGGCTTGCAGATTTCCAAGCATAGAATCGAGTTGATTTTGTTTCACGACCGAACTTGTTGTCGTTGTGCTTGAATATAAAGTTTGTTGTTTAGTCGCCTTGTTCGGTTTCGCGTATGGTGAATCTACAATCGTTTGATGTTGATGACTGCCGGCATTTATCTGTAACAATGCAAATACATTTTGTAACAACAATGAAAAAGAAAAACGTCAACGTAAACAAAAATATTCACAACAGTGAAACAAGTGTCTGACCGCAAGCCGATGGTGTTTTTAGATTTAGTGTTGCCCTGTTGTGATCTGAGTGAAAACTGAAGCAATTTGCCGTGAGCAGTGACTGCCTAGACTTAAGTGATATGGATAGTGTATATGTGAGAGAGTGCCACTCCCCACTTCCCGTATTTCGTGTACTATATATTCCAGGGTACTCCGCCCACCATCACAAAACTCGCGAGCTATTTCTGGAACACGGCATCCAAGAAAGGACACGATACGATACCTAACTGCTACCGTTATAACGTTATGGCATACGGACATAGCGCACTAGTCTGAATGAGACAGACGTATTGGATTTATGAATGAACGACAAGGATACCGATTATTGAGCTGAACGTGTGCATTAAGAACACCTACAGTTCAAAAGAAAAATTTATTTTTCACCTGATTTAATATACTGAGATTAATGAATCTGTTTTCTTTCTAACTCGACTACTATTTTGTAAATTATAAAGCTAGTAAAAGAGAATATTTCACCAAGATTAATGGAGAACAATGAGATCAAGTGATCTATGATAATTATTTTTTGGATACATTTTTGTATCATAGCACAGTAAATAACCCAACGTCAACGTATCAACAAGGCAGATGACTCTTAAAAAAATCTAATAATTGTACTGGGTGTCCGATTCGGCAAGGAAAATGATTTTCTTTCCTATTTGGACTGTTAATTCTGAGCTGGTTCTGAACTTCTTCTTTCTGAACTCTTTGGGCACAACTGCGTGTTTGTTAGTTTTTTTGTATTCTTCAAACTATTCTGGTTTTAAAAGTTCCTGTCTCCTAGAGTCCTAGAAGTGTTAGAGCCAGTTTCAAACAGATCGAAGAGTCCTAGAATTAGAGCAACCATTACGCAGTAGTCCGAAGAGTTCTGTATTACCGCCAGTTCCGAAGCTACCAACAAACACATAGGTATCTATTATCAGTGAGTTTTTGCAGATCGTATATTTGTTTACGTTCGGGGACGGGGAGGAGGATCGCTGAGCTAAAAATGTTGAGAAACGGTGGACTATTAAATTTATAAATAGCTTCTATAAAATACAAATATTAAGTGTCAATAAAGAATACAAATTTGTTAAATGCACTTTGAAACTTAGGAACAGCTGTTAATTTAAAGCGCATTAATTTAGAATTTGTACAGAATCCAGCTGTTTGTATCTTTTCTAACGTGCATTTTTTATTATGATGGTTGTTTTTGTTCTACTTGGAAAAAGTCCCACATGAAATGTATCTAAATGAAATATTACTAAATGCGTGAGGCACACGATGAAGTGGTTTACGTCTGACATTTGATTTCTCATAAAACTAATCACAAATCTTTTCATTACGATAAATATCTTTCATATGTATTTGAATTGGAATCTGTCCACCGACACGATTTAAGTTGCCCCCGAGGTAAGATCAGGCAAGATACTGGGGGAACGATACATATCGTTGGTTCCTCAGAACTCAAGTGGCATTAGAGGAAATCGGTTTTGTTGAACGAATCATCCTAGAAAAGACACATCACCTCCACCGCCCTCGCGCTGACGACCTCACATATTGAGTGTCTATAATTTACAATCGCTTTCTCCTTTGTCCTAGTGACTTATTTTGCGTTAAATCTAAAAACTAACAAAAATTAGACCTTCATTATAGCTTTTCTGTAATCTTTGCTAGCCTCTTTAAATGTGCGATATTTTCAAAATTTAAGACCTAATACTTTCAATCATTTTTATAAGATAACAAAATACTTATTTAAAAAAAAATTATAATTTTAGAAGATTTAAAGTGAGCCTTTTCCAGCGATAATTAACATGTTGATTTATTTTTTTTTTATTTTCATATGAGTTGCAAAGAACGCAGTGTATTTTACAAAACGATTTCTGATATATCTAAGGTCAACTGAAGACCTGTACGAGATCGACAGATAACAGAATTTCATTATTAAGAGTTCTTATTTTCAATATTTTGGTACGGAGTTGCAAAAAACTGCTACATATTCCACAGAAGAAAATTTGTCTTGTGGTCACATGAACATTTTTAGTGTTGCTTTATATTATAATTGACTGAAATCGATATCACTGTGACGAAGTGATTATTTTATAAAGATTTATGTTTAAAATAATTAAATATAAAACAAAAAGAAACTGACATACCACGACACAAATTATATATTCTTATAAATCACACCTAATTGTTAGCCGTCAGCGCTAAATTTTAAAAGATTAAATTAAATACTTGTTATATTTTATTGTGCAGGTATTTCAAAGTTCATAAGAAAATAAGTGGATCAGTAAGTGCAATTAATAGGGCTTTTTATCTTTTTCACGCGCAAGCATTGCTGTCATTGATCACGATATTCAAAAGTTTCGGGCACTTTTTGTTGCAATGGCTGACTCAGTAACGTTTTTCAAAGTAGTGAAATTCTTCTTCTTCTTTAAATACAATTTCTTATTTAATTATCTACAGTTTATCTTTTACAAAATGAATCACTGTTCACCTGTCAAAATGAAACGTGCCCGAAAAATATGGCAGAAGTTGAGGCATACGGACAAAAAAATTTCAACTAAGAAAAGGTCTGTATTTGAATACAACTTACAAGGCGTTTATCAAAATATTTTAATCGCGTTCGCCCATATTTTCTATGTACAATAAACTGTAAACTTGACACTATACTCATATCTCTTCTCTATGCAAAAACTCTCCAACGCGCGGTGAGCAATTCACCGCGCGTTGGAGAGTTTTTGCACAGAGAAGAGATATGAGTATATTCTTTTTTATAATTAAGATATTGCATAGACATTTTCAAAAAGGTGTTCTAAATGAAATGAAACGTCAAGATTTTATGGTAGATCACCCCTGGGTTCTGCAATTCGACCAAAAAAAAAACATGCGCGTCAAGTTGCATGGACCAACTCACATTTTTTTAACTTTTTCAACGCCAATCGTTTGTTCTACGTTTGTACCTGACGCCTGCAAAATGTCAGCGTTTGTACCGAAAAAATAAAAAAGTTATTAGCAATAATAGGTGGCCAGCCAACTTGACGTCAAGTTGTATGGACCACGTCCTAATAACCACTTTTTCAACGCCAATCGTTTGTTCTACGTTTGTACCTGACGCCTAAAAAATTTCAGCGTTTGTACCGAAAAAATAAAAAAGTTATTAGCAAAAGTCACTAATAAATGTACACTACTGGCCAAAAGTAAAGCGACTAGTTTAAAATTCAAATTGTGCGATCAAATTACTTTTGGCCAGTAGTGTACATTTATTAGTGACTTTTGCTAATAACTTTTTTATTTTTTCGGTACAAACGCTGAAATTTTGTAGGCGTCAGGTACAAACGCAGAACAAACGATTGGCGTTGAAAAAGTTGAAAAAAAGTGGTTATTAGGACGTGGTCCATACAACTTGACGTCAAGTTGGCTGGCCACATATTATTGCTAATAACTTTTTTATTTTTTCGGTACAAACGCTGAAATTTTGCAGGCGTCAGGTACAAACGTAGAACAAACGATTGGCGTTGAAAAAGTTAAAAAAATGTAAGTTGGTCCATGCAACTTGACGCGCATAAGAAAAACCAATTATATTTTTCTTATTTTAACACAGCAAAATTACAAATTTAAATAATACAAAGTTCCTTTTAGATCAAACAAAATAATATTAACCTAATGATATAATAGCTTCTCTACAATGATCCGACGTTGACATGCGAAATACACATACAAAAATAAATTATTTTTGAACTGCTTTAAACATAAAATAAACATTATAATATGCAATTGGAAATTTTGGCATCAAGGCATCAGTAGAAAACATAAATAAAACTAATGAATAAATATTATTAAAGTTATTTCAAAGAATCAAGGTTTTTCTTTAAAAAAAGTCATTATAAAGGTTCATAATTTACACCCAATCGTAAATCAGTACTAACACATAAAAGCCTAAAGCTCTGGTTTCGTAGATAGCGGTACCGGAAAATAGCGGCCGTAATGTGCGGTGAATGACGTCACAAAAATTTACTCATAGAAAACTGATGTGGTTTTTTCGGTAGCGACAATACCACCATAGTACAAATATCAGGAAAAAAAGCTTTTATAAAGTCAAGATTTTATTGCAGTGTACTAAAAGGGATAAAAATAATTTGTAATAATTTAAGTTCGTAATTATTGTTGTAAAGAAATAGATAATCCGCTACTTTGTGGCGGCCGCCATTTTGGATTTGGAATGAATTCACATTGCTGATTATATTCTACTTGTCAGATCCTTTCATTTGATACCCATGTGGAAGGGATTGTAAATCAGAAGGTAATCCGTCATTTTGTGCTGGCTGCCATATTGGATCTACCACAAAATTCAATATACTATATTGTATTGTCTACAGAATCAAACGTGTGTGCAAAATTTCAGCTCAATCGAACAATGGGAAGTGAGTCAAATTCAACTTGTAAGATTCGATTACAAACCCACAGACAGACATCAGGACAGATGAAACTAAATAAAAGCTTGTAAAAAGGCATATTACGGCCGTTATATTACGGTAACCAGGGTTTAAAAGAACCTGTTTGTAATTTTGTTTTTACACGGGTTCTTCGAGTATTTATCATGACAATAAATTTATTCAGTTTTTTACCTTGAAATCAGATAATGTCGCCATAAGATCGTCTAATTCCTTGGTGGCCGATGAAGCGGCCGGACCTCCACCAGGATGCGCCGGGGTGCTCGTGACGTAATTGTTAGAGCGCGACAATGTTTCGATGCGATTGGTCGTTGTCGCTGGCGGAGGATATGCCCCCGTCGTTTCGGTGGTCGTTTCCTTCACAGTGATTGTGACTTGGCGAGGAAGCGTGTGCGCATTGCCGGATCCGTGATACATTCCATCACTGAAACAAAATCAACATTTAATCAGTAACCAACACCTACTAATAACAAAAGTGTCTGTATCAATCGAATTTTCAATTTAAAATTAAAACCGGTCAAGTGCGAGTCGAACTCGCGTGGAGAGGGTTCCGTACCATTCAGTTTTCGTGAGAGCTTTAAGACTTAGGATTTTCGTTTAGGTTTTCCTGTAAACTACAAGTGAGGCCGTATATTAGGCTCAGTAGTTTCGGTGATAAGAGGGAGGGTTCTCGATTTTCGTATATTTTCTTTAATACCTTTTCTATGCATTCTAAAATTATAAAGAAAATATATTTGTATTCCTCATAGCGAGCCCTTTCATTTGATACGTCACATGATGCACTTGAAAAATATTTTTTTTTTAATTTTTAATTTGGGTCTCAAAATTAACCCTCGAAATCACAATTCGTGTATTTACGCTATACGTCCGTGATTGGGTCATTTAACATGTAACTCTATATAACTTTTTTCGCCCAAACACAAGGGTTCAGTTTTTCCATCGGATGTACGGAACTCTAAAAATGACATTAAACCTGATTAAACTGAAAATATCAATGTTCAGATAATTCTGATAGTCGGTAGTCATTATTGAAAATAAAAAGCAAAAAATAATGCAATAATGTTACAATTATTACTGTTCATATACATAAATCAAAATATTAACAATTTATTTTCGAAAGAAAGTTTCCTAATAAGGAAAATAAACAATCTGAATAATAACAATAAATTGTTGTCCTACTACCCACAAACGCAAATTATTACACAATTTTAACGCATATTGCAATAAATAATACATAGTATTACTATAAACGAAAAATTTGCATTGAAATTAATTGCTTCATCTAAATAACATGATGATATGCAAATAATTTTAATAGTAGTTGGCAAGTGCGCAGTTGCATTTCACAATCAAAACATTAAATGAAGAATTAAGTAGCAGGTGAATGCACCACAGGGTTTTGGATTTCTTGTGATCGAATGATAATTCAAAGATAATTGATTGCACTTAAAATGTAAGAAGACATCTGGCTTATTATACAACACACTAAGTGACTAGTCTTTACCCGCGGCTTCGTTCAATTTTGATAGAAACTTTTCTCATTCACGCGTAGCGATTGGATGTTGACCTTGAAAAGAATTAGCGTCAAATTATCATTGATATGGGGTCGAGGATTAGCTCCGACAGGTAGTGTCAGGTGTATTTGGACCAAATTCACTACAAAATGAAGCAATGCTCCTTATCTTTTATATGCTAGTTCTCTTCGAAACCGATACTAATGCGAACGAATCTGCGAATAATCTAACGGGGTCGTCCCACAATTTTTAATTTTCTTTGGAAGCTATATTACAAATACATTATAAAACAATTTTTTTAGAATTTTTCGGAAGCTTTTTCTATAATAAAAAAATTTTCCCAAGCGTGATTTTTTCAACGGAATTTTAAACAGTATGCCGCTACAGAAATGACGTAGATAATATTCAGTCAGTGATTGGTCGACTAGATCTACTGTGTCACGACGTCCGATCTGTCAAATTGAAAGCAAACCACGTGGACGATAATTTATATATTTCTGTTTCCATGTGTGGTTTATGCTCAGCGTTTTAAAAATCTTTCTTTTAATATTCTTGTTTGTAGTTGAGGGAAAGGATATAAGATCGAAACAGTTGGTTAACATTGTTTGTTCATGTATGAGGAATAATATGCATTGTTAAAAATTATCAAATTTTGATATGCTGAACGCACTTATTACATAATATATGAAATTTAAACCAAAATCAAACCATCTGAAATGAAATTAAATAACCAGATCATCTTTAAGTAATAAAAAACCTAAAAATAAATTCATGGTCAGAAATGTTGTAATATACACACATTTTCCAGATGTTTTTTAGATTATAAAATTCGGATTAAATTTATATTATGCAGTCTATAATATAAAAATAAGTTTACATAACTTTTTATAAAAATGTTGCCAAGTCTGCTTTGTAACTAATATACTATTAAAAGAATTATTGATTTTTTATTTTAAGATCTGCCTATACTATTTTAAAACTAACGTATTTTTAAAATATATTCGTTTGATCGTTTCAGAAATTTTATAAATTCTCTTGCAAAAAACAAGCAACATTAAAAAACAAACAGTGAATCTCTCGGTACTCGCACGACGCGATGAGTACGAGGTTAGTTAAAAAAAAAAAAAACAACAACAACAATATTTTCATAGCACAAATAAGCGACAACATTGTCTGGACTCTGGAGTACAGACAAGTTCTTTATACGTAGGTCTAGTCTCTGAGAGTTCGATGAAACCTGCAAGACATTTGATCAAGGACGTGTTAAGAAGAACATAGCATATGCCGTAATAGACGTTGATGGCATTAGCTGTCGAGCGTCTATAATTTACAATCTATCTAACGATAACTTCTGTAGAAGTGTTCAAGCTGCCCGCAACAAGCATGACTTCTGCAGCACAACTCTGTAACATTTCAGTTTCACTGAGTTACTACAGCAGAAATTTTGGGGCCGGGGGTATAACTAATTTTCTAAGATTGGATATTGGGTATTATTATTATTATTGTTCCACATTTCACTGTTTATTGAAATAAATTAATGGGGAAGAAATAATTTATCCATATTTTTTCGTTTATAAAAATATCAATAAATAAGAAAATTATAGTTAAATAAAAATTGACCACCTATCGAACAAAGCAATCTACATACAATCAGCAAGAAGTATGTGGCACTTACCTATTAAAGTAAATTCGTTTACTGACTTTTTATAAACTTAATAATAATGACAGATACAGATTTTCATAGATAAAGAGAGGCATTATATATTATGCAACTACGGATACACAGCATTGAAGTTTTTGACGTCATATACGAATTCGGCGGGTTCGAAATCGTTTAAATACCAGCACGGTTTTAACATGCATTTCCTGAAATTATTTTTTACAAAAAAAAAAAAAAATGCATACCCAATTACAAACAAAATTTAAGTTGGTTAATTTTAACTTCATTGACAAAACAAGCAGACATGACGCGACTTAACTTTGGGCGCCCCTTTATAATCCCGGCCCTGTTATAAAAAAACATGTAGGTATACAAAAAATGATTAATTAAAATAATAAAATAAAATGATTAAACTTTTCCGACTGAAAGCTAAATTGCACGTATATAAGAAAAGAATAATATGTTGGCCGGAGATCAAATAAATTATACGCCAAAAATATTCGAAACAATTAAGTAATAAGAAAAAAATGGTGCCAAATATTATTATTAAATAAGCGTTTCAAAAAAGTTAAGCGATTTAAATCAAATTTCACCATCGCTCGACACCTATTTAAAATAAATGCAATCAGTTCATTTTAAGCGGAGTAACCATGTATTCAGAGATAGAAAAAAATGTTGGGCCGGAAAATGTGTTATTATAATTTTAATATCTAATATTTAAACAAAAAATATCATTTTAAGAAATGCACTAAGGGGTTTCACGTTCAAAAATAAAAAAAAACCCGGGTCGCAGTGCCAAAACCCTGCCGACAATATAGTGTATTTGCTAATACAGGCAATGTGGCTTTATTATGTGAACTTAAGTTGGTTTTTGGGAAAAATAAAAAATTTGACTCCTTAATACACCCCTTAAAATAACATTTTTTTTCTTAATTGCAATACTATTATCAATCGAACCTCTATACCAAATTATATACACACTTCAGTAAATAATTAACTATCTGCAAACTAGTGTTTTCATAAAATTTGTAAATCCGGTCCTGTCGTGCCGATTTTATTAAAATTTTTGGGACACTTTTTAATTACTACCAGAGGGTTAAATTTCATTTTTGAAACGATTCGGAGAATGTTTTCGGTATTTTGAGGCCCAAAAACATTTTTCAACCCCTAAACACTACCCTTAAAATGGCCCGATTGGGCCCATTTTAAATAGGCTTCTTGCGGTGACGGATTTCAACACGTGGGCCAAATTTAGTTGAAATCAATTAACTCTTTCGAAAGTTATTGCCCGCACACACACACACACACATATATATATATATGTATATATATATATATATATATATATATATATATATATATATATATACGTGCACATTTTAAAAAATGGTGCCAAAGTATTTAGGAGGTTATGAAACGTCGAGAAATTTTGGTCCGACCCCTAGGTCCCGCCATCCGACCGATGTCAATAGTGTATGTTGCCATATGGAAAATACACTAATAATGATAGAATTGAAACCAATAATGGATCCATTATCAAATAAATTATTTTGTTGGTAGGGTTAAATTAATTTTTAAATTGCATTCCAATAATAAATTGATATTTAAAGAAAACATTTGAAATTCCAAAATTTTGTTTTTAACGAAAATTGTTTTTGAATAACCGATTGTACAAGTAGAAACTTAAAAATAAATACAAACTGACGTAAAAATGTCAAAAGAATTTAATAATATCTCATCACACAAAATGACTCCTACAACATAACTAAGATAATATAAGATACCCGTAATAGTTTTTGTGTTGACAATTTGCCAAAAAAGTTAAGGTGACTTTCGCCAGAATTTTTACATGGCATTATTAAAATTTGCAAAATAAACATTTAAAATATTGCATCATGGATGTGAAATTTCTTGACCATTTATACTACCGAATTCAATATTTGCAATATTTTTTTATCTTTACTGGCACGACCTTCAGCTTTAAATCTACATTTAAAAATATTATTTGGTTTTAACGAAAGGAAATCTCCATTTAGTTAAACGCAAATGACATTTTTACATCTAGATTTAGGGCTTAAAAATTGTACCACAAATTTAGCATAAGTCTCCGGCAAAATTAAAAAAGACGTGTTTTTATGGAAAAAAACACGTCTGAAGTTAACACTTCTTACACCAAGCAGATGGCGGTGTTCACGTTACACTATAATAAGACCAAAGTGCCATTTAGTACGGGAGACAGCTCCCCGTACCTCAGGTCTACGCCTCTTATAACGATTTGCGCAAAGCATTAAACTTGTCAGCAGTGGCGTTAAAGAAGTATTCACTTCAGCTTTCGGTACGATTTTGAAAGTAGATTTAAGATAAATTTAGCGCAAAGTTTTATTATGGTTTCCAGTGCTCAAAGTAATTTGAAAGCCCCGTACCTGAAATAGTGTTAATAAAACTATAAACAATTTAAATTTAGCAATAACTTTTTTTAAAATCTGGCACAATTATTTTCTCATAGTTCCCAACCATTTTTATATCGTGACATACATAAAAGCTCTATTTTAGAGTTTTGCATATTACAATAACTAGGTGATGTTTTAAAATAGAAAACTTAGAGAACAGGTAAAGATATATGTTAAAAAGTATCACGATTATTAATAAAATAAAAAATTAATTAGAATGTGTACGGCGTGTCCTCGACGCTGCAATAAAAATTCCTCTTGTTATATATATAGTGTCAATTTAATATGTTTACCGCATGTTCAAAATTTGCTTTATAAAAAAATATCTAGTTTTATTTTTGATACATACACCCATATTCACATAAAATGAACTCTAAATCTGGTGTCGAATGTCTATAATCTACAATCACTCAACTGTACTGGAGGGCATTTTGTTTTTTGAGTAATTTACTATTTTTTTTTTAATTCTTATGCAAATGGAATGCTAGTAAAAATGTTTAAAAGCATTTTTCTCTACCTACAGAATTTGCACGTCATGTTTTTTCAGCGTAAAGAGAAGATTTAAGCCTCACAAAAATTTATTTAAAACACAAAATTACCAAATATTCAGCATTCATTTAAAAAAATATGAGCTTTTACAATTAGCGCCAAAACGGCAAATCATGAGACGGGCTATTGCGTATTAATCGTAATGGCGTCGCTATTCTGGCTGTAAAAAGTAAAAACGTTAATGGTTCTATGGAAACAAATTACACGAACGTAATAAAATAGGCAGCTCTGTCAAATAATTTCGATGAAGTCATATCACTTTTCGCTGATTGGTGTTTTAAATTGTGTTCCATTTCACTTAATTCATATAATTAATATTTTTTGTAGAAAAGCGACATATTTTAAATTTGGTACACGGATTCTTGTTCCTGAAGCCCAAAGTGGGGATATAAAATTAAATAAAAAACGGATAAGCAATACGTCTCCTCAGGACATGCTTAAGCAGTCACTAAATGGTTGCCTTGCAGGGATATTTCAGGCAACAAATCTTTCTGTAGGCCTTCACCATAATCGCTTACGACCACCTAGTCTAGTGATTTCAAGCTTATCATAGCTAGAACAGAAAATTAAGGTGTTTTTTCCTCAGTGACTTAGGCTATATGCATGTGAATAATTAAGGTTGTCGGAACGCTCTGAATTTAAGCCTAAAATAGAGCTTCGGCTGTCAACTGATTGTAGACTTATTCGTCAACATTCTGCAAAAATTCTTTCTCTATAAGGAAGATAAAGAACAAATCTAGGTCTCTCTAATGGACTACTTTTGTAATTTATGTACGATTTACTAGAAAAAAGTTGCCATTAATTGTGCCAAAAAACCACACGTTTTCAATATCACACTACGACCTTATTCGTACTTATTTTACAAAACTGTTCCATCACAAACCTAAAGTGACTCTTCCTTTTTCGGAAAAGTTTTTTAAATCTTCAAAATATTTCCAAAAAATAGAGTAATCAATTGACAGCGACACCTTGCAAATAGCATCTTTAAGCCTCGTAGTGTGGCACAAGCCAAAAATTGAAATGTGCGGATGATTTGAGCGAGACAGAGCTAAAGAAGGTGACACCCACAATATGTCTTTTGCCTACCTCGCCTCTTACCGCTGGGTCTCAGCACAAACTGTGTGAAAGTGATCCAACACTGTTAAGAGGTAAGTATACTATTTTGAAGTGAAAATTAATGTGTTTTTTAAAGATTTTTAAAAGATTAGTATTTCCAAGACTAACTTTCGGAAATAAACAAAACAATAACATAAATATCTCGATTTCTGTTTTGTTTACAAAATTTCATTGATAAAGGTGACCGACGCAGTACAATAACGATCAACGGGTATTTTTAACATAATTTTTTTTTTTTTAATTTCCAAAACAAATACACGTGCACATCATTTACAGGTGAGACTCACCTGTTTTATTATATGTGCCAAAAATAATGGCCGAAAATATAATTTAAATAGATTAATGATTTTTGATAATAATATTCCTACGCATTACTTTTAGAGTCTGTTCCAAATAAATTTGAACACCTGATTTCCTATTTTAAACTTGTTATTATATAATTACAAGCATAACAAACTGCGAGTTAGTATTATCTTAAGTAGCGTTGCATTGTTTTTCTATATAATATGAAAAAAAACTTAAAAAAAATATTAATCTCCTTTAATCCTTTAAAAAATTGACTATAAAGATGAAAATAATGAAATTTTGATTATTAATAATATTTCGTAGTTAATTAAATTATAATAAAAAAATTCTGAACCAATTTAAGTAAAATTTATGTGGGGTCACCCAGAAGGTATGCTCTATTAAATAAGAAAAAAATCATCATCAAAATCGGTTCACAAATACTGGCGATATGAGGTCGCTTCCTATAAAGAATATGTTTTTTTGATGTCATTTAAAAACGGATTCATAATTGGCGCAGTAATCGCGTAACAAACATACAAAAAAAAACACAGACGAATTGCATAACCTCTTTTTTTTAAGTCGGTTAAAAATGGTATATTGTGTTTGTACTTTATGAAACACATATATTATTTCTATTTCTAAGTCAAACTTATGGCCGTGCTCCGGTAGGTACAGAGTGGGTGTGTTCGCTGGTTTCTTCTTTTTGTTAATTTCCATCAAAATGAGGTGATCGCACCTACAATCTATTTTCTGTCGCAGAAACGACTGCGCGTGCCCTCCAGTCATTTTGATGGAAATAATCAAAACGAAAAGACCCACGAATTCACACAGTAACCCTGATATCTCATAACGCATTGTATTTGGCACTCATTTATTAAGGGGGGAGCCTGCTTTAGAGGCTTCAAAAAATCGATTATTTTTTTTTTGCATAAATGTCTTCCCAAACTATCCAAGAATATATCCCTAAAATTTCAGAAACAAATTCAAATTGTTTTCGGAGTTACAGAAGAAATAGTGAGCAAGCGTCGAGCAGGTCGAGCGGCCGGATCGCTCGGAGTGCCTGCGCTCAGTCCCTAAATCTATTGTATGTATTGTACCCATTGTAACTATTGTACGTATCCAAAGGGACTAATAGTCTTTCGAGACTGAAGGGCAACTCTATGGACCAGGAATCGCTGATTAGCACATTATTGCGGTAAGTACGATTTTTTATAAACGAAAACTTCGACGCGCGATTCCTCGGTTTTTCATTTTTTCGATTTTTCCTAATTGGCAGGAAAGATAGGAAAAAAATTTAACGTCCTATCGAAACGAGACAAAATTGATTGTATTCAGGATTAAATTCTCTTCTAGTTGAACCTAAAAAACCTTAAAAAAAAGTTATAATTAACCCACTTTTTAAACAATCTAAAGTGAAATTTTTTTTCCAAAAAAATATTTTTTTTTAAGTTGCGAAAAATTGTTGAATTTCTCACTTTTTTTTAGATTTAACTAGAATCTATACTATTGAAAATATAAATTTATTTTGGTTTTTTTGTTTCAGATGGAAATTGTGACCTGCATCTTTCCCGCCACACGACACATGCACGCTCGAGGCGCCTCGGCGAAATGCTTGTACCCCGCATATTATGACATATATTTTAATGAAAAAATTTGAGAAAAATGTTGAAATATATAACAATAAAACCTGAAAGTTTCGTTTCAATTAAATATTTATGTCCTTCCCTAAAAATTCCTCAAAAAAATATTTTTTTTTGAAGCCTCTAAAGCAGGCTCCCCCCTTAAATAAATAAATAAATACTAATATATAAATGTATTTAAAGAAAAGTCGCAAATCGCAAAGCTCCCTCTCTCTTTAATATTGTTGATTACAGACGCTCGAAAGCTGAAGTTCTAAAATAATCGTTTACGCAGAACGGAAATATTACGCAATTATATTTTGTTTTGTACAAACAGACTCGAGAAGGTAAATAGTCAGTAATTTTATAAATAATTTTATTTTCATTGGCTATTCCATTTCGCAACCTTCGTTAATTATTTACATTAACGTCAATTGCACAACATTAAATTCAATAATAATAAATCGACATTCATTTTAATTTTTATAAATTTCATTTAAAAAAAAGTGTATAAACGATCAAGTGCTTTTCATAAAACATGTGCCACAGTTCACATACACACAACTCAACAGTTTTCAATTGAATAATTGGAGCCAATTAATCAAATTGGGCGTCGCTGACAGCGTGCAAACACTATCATCAAAACAAATGCGAATCGTGTATTGCAGGGATGGGCAACTTGCAGCCCGCGGTCCATCTCTGGTCCGATCTATTATGTATTATCCGGCCAGCCAAAGAAAGTCTATCAAAGGAATGCGCATGTGGTCCTTTATGTTGGGAAAGCGGCATGAAAGCAAACGAACGATTTGTAGCTTTACAAAACACTCCTGTCGATATTCCAGTAATTCAGACATATTTGAATAATAATCTAAGACGTTTCTTATACAATATCCTGCTCTGGCAATGCAGGGTGTTGGTTCGTATGAGTAATTGACCGAGCTTATTAAGGCTGTCGGAACACTCTGAATTTAAGCCAAAAATAGAGCTTCGGCTGTCAACTGATTGTAGACTTATTCGTCAACATTCTGCATAAATTCTTTCTCTATGAGGAAGATAAAGGACAAATTTAGGTCTCTAATGGACTACTTTTGTAATTTATGTACGATTTACTAGAAAAAAGTTGGCATTAATTGTGCTAAAAAAACACACGTCTTCAGTGTCACACTATGACCTTACTCGTACTTATTTCACAAAACTGTCCCATCACAAACCTAAAGTGACTCTTCCTTTTTCGGGAAAGTTTTTTAAATCTTCAAAATATTTCCAAAAATTAGAGTAATCAATTGACAGCGACATCCTTGCAATAGCATCTTTTATCCTCGTAGTTGGCACCAGCCAAAAATTGAAACGTGCTACTGATCGTTTTCTCCATTCTGCTCATTACGCAGATTCCTGCCCTTGCTACTATCTTCTCTAAATGATATTAGTCAAACGCTGTTTTTTTTTAATAATTCTACATGAAGTCTATTTATTGAGTCCATCATTTAAAATGTTACCCACTCCTGCTTTATTGCATGTTCAACTGACACACATTGAGCATAGCATCAGTAAGTTACGTTGCCAAAAAAAAAGTTACAACTTCTGCAAACAAATGTTTTTAGTTCTGCACATGCAAATTCAAATTTGAAAAATTATCTATGCTTTTTTTGTTTTTAGGCCAGTTCGTTTACCTTCTTTTTCAATTCAAAGTTTATTTTCTCCAAACAAAAATAGGTCACGCGTTAGATTATTTATATCTATGCACGTTAAAATAGGTTGCAACTGCGTTTGCAAATTTGTTTTAAATTATTTAAGTTGAACAATTTACGTGTATACTGACGTTTTCCATACAAAATATCCACTTATTTCCTGTAGAATCAGCTCTTTTATATCAACCATATGTTTTTGATAAATGCACAGTTTTTCATTTGTATGACAGTTTCCACGGCTCCAATTTAGCGCTAGCGTGACAAACAAATTGGGTTTCTATATACTGTTTTGCTCAATTAGATACGATATATGAAGTTTCAAGGATTGTTGATTTTTTCATTGCACTTTCAGCGAGTTTTAAAACGCTTCAGATCTATATAATACTTTGTTACATATTCTTATTTTTTTTTATTTTGTTTGTATTTTTCTTTAAATGGGGGTGAGTGTAGAAAATTGTTTATAAATAAATAAAATATAAAGCAATAGTTCTATTGTTCAAGCGGGGACGATATAAAGATATTATTATTATTATTTAAGAAATGAAGCTACTTGCTATACTGTTCAAATGTATTTATTGAAATAAATAACAACGTCTCAACCACTTTTGTGGTCCTTTTCAAGTTTAAAAAAAATAACAACTGTTCAAATAATATTAAAACAAAATATAAATTTGTATTAATATTAACAGTTGGTATTTTTTTAAAACTTGCAAAGGACTACAAAAGTGGTTGAAACGTTGTTATTTATTTCAATAAATACATTTGGACAGTATAGCACGTAGCTTCATTTCTTAAATATATCTATTACTGTTGGTAGAGTCAATTTCAAATCAAATCAAATCAAATCACTTGATTTATCCTAATAATGCAGACATTTTTTAATTTTATTATTATTATTATTAAGATATTATTGTTATCATTTTTCGCGCGTTTGTAGACTTCTTAAACGAAGCTGTTTAAAATGGACACTCTTGCTTGAATTTAAGGCAAAGGATTTAAAAACGAACACGTTGGTTTACATTATTTGTTTATGGATGAGGAACAATGTGAACTGTTCAAAATTATCAAATTATAACACAATATGCGTGTCTGGTGGTGATAGGTATTTTCATTTTGTGAAAAAAAAAATTATAAATTTGCTATAAACTCACCCGTTAGGAACCGCTGTATTTAGTTCTTCTAATAAACTATCAACTGACGGTCGTTTGAACGTATCATTAAGGCTTTTCGAATTTGTTGTTCCATAACCGGGACTTGTCGCAGTTCCGTCTATTACGCTCACATCTAGAAAAAAATATCTATTTAGAAAAAAAATAACATTTTTATAGAAAACATAATTTGGGTTGGACTGCTTTTGGTATAATTTGGACGGGCCTGATTTAACCATATTTTAGTAGGCCGTCTTTTTACTCGACTACTGCGAAACCAAAAAGAGACGGTTATAATTTTAGTAACCTATCTATGTATCCATGTTTCTTTGCGGAATCTAAACTACTCGACTGATTTTACTAATTTACTTACGACGTTAAGTTAATTTAATTAAGACGTATTATGCTGCAGTGATCTTTCTTATAGAATAATAGTTGATACCCGCGACTTTGTCTGCGTTTAATATAATACGCAACGCAAACGAAGTCGCGAGTATCAGCTATTATTCTATAAGAAAGATCACTGCAGTAGGGATGTCGGAAGTGCCAAAAAGTATCGATATATATCGTATCGATATTTTATCAAGTATCAATATCGGTACCGATATATTTTTTAAAAAATATCGATATATCGGTCCAATTTGAAAGAGACCAGTGGCACTCGAAGAAATTTAGTATACATATTGGATAGCTTAATATAATCTCAAATAGCAATTAACGGACATTATTTCTAATAAATCAACGAATAAATATTTATCTGAAATCAAAAACAACGATAAGATTTTTTTTTTGTTTATTAATTAAATGTCTAATACATTTAGGAGCAGATAATTTTAGAGATTAATCGAACAATTAATAAAGCCAGGGATGGTGAACCTATGGCATGCGTGCCAGAGGTGACATTCGACAGAAAATTGTTGGTACAGCATGAATTAAGGTGTAAATCGAAATCATTAAAAATATTGTGGATGTTGTAGAAATGAAATGAAATATTGCATGAATAGACATTTTGACTATTTATTATTCCGAAAATATCCAAAAATTCGGTGAAAAAGAAAAGTGTTTGATATGTGCTTTATTCACTGTTGTTGTTTTTAGAACGCACTTAAAAGTGTTCAAAAAACACATGTAAAAACACATGTTTCTTTTTCAGTGAAGTTTTCGATTTGTCGGAATAATTAAACGGCCATAGTCAGTCGCGGTAGTACCTACAAAAATATCGGTTTCGATACTCGGAATTTTATATCGATATATCGAAATATTAAATATCACCAAAAATATCGATATATCAAATAAAAAATATCGATATATGGATATTTTTTCGACACCCCTACATTACAGCATAAATGGACTATCCAACACAAAAATATTTTTTAATTCGAATCAGTAGTTCCTGAGATTAGCGCGTTCAAACAAACAAACTCTTCAGTATTAGTACATATAGATTTCTGAGGGGCGTCAAATTAATGCTATGCCCGGACACAATTTCCCTTCGTCCTGTCAAAAACTGAGTTTTGATGATTTAATATCACTCACCTCTACGATCCATTTGTTCCGAATATCTGGCATTGCTAAGATCTTGTAGTAAGGTGTCCAATTCAGAAAGATTATTGTTAAGCGATGGCGTTTTACCAGCTCCGGCTGATCCGGGTCTGGAGCCATAACCCGATGATGAGTAGCCATGAGCCGGATAGGCTGAACTTTTCGTTACTGTTTCTTGTACCGCCCTCTGGTTTTGGTACGTGGGCTGTAACAAATGCAAACAAAAATTATAATTATAATTATTAAGAAAAATCTAAAAAACACGCGTATATCAACACAAAAAAGTAGAAAACAAAGGCCATAGGGGGATAAGAACGGGTAAGGTGCCCCCACGCCGATTTCGGCTACTATATTTTTAATTATCAGTACTAACGTAAGTAACATTTTCCTAAAATTTCAGCCCTTAATAATCAACCCCCGAGGGGTGAAAATTAACACAAAAAAAAATCGAAAAAAATTAATAACTTTTGAACGGTTTAACCGATTGGGATGAAATTTATATATGTTTTAGATGTCACTGAGGCACATTACATGAAAAATCAGCAGTCCTCAAAAATAAAATTAACCTCAGAAAAAAAATTATTTAATTTTTCAAAAAAATTTTTTTTCTATTTTGAATTTTGGTACAATCACCAACATTTTTTTGTAACTTTTTAACATAGTTTTTTATAACATATATTTTTTCTAGATTTTTTTTTCCAGCTGCGTGACACCTAAAAAAAATAAAATGTTAATTTTTATTTTTTTTTATAGGTTATGTTTATTGTACAGTCACCAAAATTTTTAAGTGACTTTCTGATATAGGTTTTCATAATATATATTTTTTTTGGAATTTTTTTCCAGCTGCATGATACCTAAAAAAATAAGGTGCCAATTTTTATTTTTTTTTGCAGGTTATGTTTACTGTACAATCACCAAAATTTTTGAGTGACTTTCTGGTATAGTTTTTCATAATATATATTTTTTTCAGATTTTATTTCCAGTTGCGTGACATCTAAAAAAATAAAATGTCAGACAGAAGAAAACATCACTATGTAAACTCTTTACAGTTTCAAGTTTGCACCACTAATGGGTATGTTACTAATATGCTGGGACCATATTCAGCTAATATGAATGATGCTGAGATTTTGCGAAGTGTTGTCGAGCAGCCTAATGGTTTATGGAACTTGATGCAGCACGATGATTTTTTTATTTCGGATCGCGGTTTTCGTGATATCAAAAAAGATCTTGAAGAGAAAGGATACCAAGTACTTATACCAGCTTTGAAAGGGTCTCAAAAACAACTAATATACTCAAGACTCTATAATGATTCACGTTTCGTAACGAAACTACGTTGGGTTTCTGCATCAAGTCCCATAAACCATTAGGTTGCTCGACAACACTTCGCAAAATCTCAGCATCATTCATATTAGCTGGATATGGTCCCAGCATATCAGTAACATACCCATTAGTGGTGCAAACTTGAACCTGTAAAGGGTTTACATAGTGATGTTTTCTTCTGTCTGACATTTTATTTTTTTTTAGGTGTCACGCAACTGGAAATAAAATCTGAAAAAAATATATATTATGAAAAACTATACCAGAAAGTCACTCAAAAATTTAGGTGATTGTACAGTAAACATAACCTGCAAAAAAATAAAAATTGACATCTTATTTTTTTTAGGTATCACGCAGCTGGAAAAAAATTCTAGAAAAAATATATATTATAAAAACCTATATCAGAAAGTCACTTAAAAATTTTGGTGACTGTACAATAAACATAACCTACAAAAAAAATAAAAATTAACATTTTATTTTTTTTAGGTGTTACGCAGCTGGAAAAAAAATCTAGAAAAAATATATGTCATAAAAAACTACATTAAAAAGTTACAAAAAAATTTTGGTGATTGTACCAAAATTCAAAATAGATGAAAAAATTTTTTGAAAAATTAAAAAATTTTTTTTCTGAGGTTAATTTTATTTTTGAGTACTGCTGATTTTTCATGTAATGTGCCTCAGTGACATCTAAAACATATATAAATTTCATCCCAATCGGTTAGCCCGTTCAAAAGTTATTAATTTTTTTCGATTTTTTTTGTATTAATTTTCACCCCTCGGGGATTGATTATTAAGGGCTGAAATTTTAGAAAAATGTTACTTACGTTAGTACTGATAATAAAAAAAGATAGTAGCCGAAATCGACGTGGGGGCACCTTACCCGTTCTTATCCCCCTATGGCCTTTCTTTCTCTTTTTAACCGACTTCAAAAAAAAAGGGTTCTATATTCGTCTGTATTTTTTTTTATAACATTCAGAAGCGAGGGGTATTACATAGGCAATAGAAGAGAAAGAAATACATTTTCTAAGTTTTAGTTCTTTAATGTGTTTTTTGATTTTTTGAAATGATGAATTTTATTTTCAAATTTTGAGTCATATATGTTTTTATATTTTAAGCGGCTGGGGAGATGTTTCCCACTATCAGCACCGTCACTTCCACCACTTGTTTTTTATTACCATTTTATAATTTGTTATATTAATTTATTATTATAGTCACATCATAATATTGTATTGTCTTCAAAATTACATACGATTGCAAAGTTTCACGTTAGCTGGACATTTGGAACAGGGTGAAAATCGATTTTTTTAATACAACATACATATATGTCAAGTTAAACAAAGTGTGTTTAATTTTTTTTATCACAATCAAACCGAATGCAATTTATTTTAAAACCTATTTAAGTGTAGTTATCACCTACACTAAAATAGGTTTCAAAATAAATTGTATTCGGTTTGATTGTGATAAAAAATTTTAACACACGATTAACTTGACATGTATGTATGTAATATGTATGTTGTATGAAAAAATTCGATTTGGGTACGGAACCTACAACTTTGCCATTTAACTTTTTTTCATAAGACTTGTAGTTTTGCCGGAAATCAAGATAAACCGTTTTTTACCCTTAAAAACTCACCCCCTACCCCTTCCAGACCTCAGATCGACCGTAATTTATTTTTCCTTTCATTTTTGTTATATTCTCTACCTTTTCCAATGGGTTTCATCCTACTATAATTTTCTTTGGTCTCAAAAATTATCGACCCTGGTCTATTATGTATACAAGTACAATTAGTAACTAAAATTTTAGGATCTATAATTTATTTATAATTTATTGGCTATAAAAATATTCCGAAAAAAACTTTCTGAAGTAAGAGATCGTGAGCACATTTAACATAATACGATTTATGTGCACATCAAAAACATAAAACAAGTTCTTTAAATAACACTGACATATTTTAAAATGTAGTACATCACTAAACTATGTTTTAATTACAAAGACACAGCCGTGAATTTAGATCACGGTCAAAAATAAGTAGGAACTACTAAAACATAAACTTTTGTACGCGTGTATTTGAAAAAACGGATCAAAACATAAAAAAAACAAGAAAAAATTTATATGGAGAAACATAATTTTTCATAATAATTTTTAATTTGAAAACTTTCAGTGAAACTTGCCAGAAAGCCCTTATAAAGTCGGCTTTCTGACGAAGTCTGTAACTCAATTTTTGATGATTTTACACTACAGAGCTGTTTTGAGTTTTGTCTGTTCTCCAGATAAACGGCTAACTGTTTATTTCTCGAGAAATTTTACTGTGACAGATATTGGACAGACAAACACATGATATATCAATTGCTTCATTTTTTCTTTTGGTTACATAACATGGTTTAACATGTAAAAATTAATCAAGCATGCTTGTCAGCTACCTAATTCCTTTTTGAACGATCTTTAAAACAAAAGAACAGCTGATTTTTTTTTATTTTCAAAATATTTCCGAAACTATAAAGTTTAGAAAAAAAATTTTTTTACAAAACTTTCTTAGAAAAATAAACAACATAAATCATTATGGAAAAGTATATCATTATATGAGAAAAACAACGTTATGGCATATATTTCTTTTTCTCATGCACCGATTTTCCCAAAAAACAATAGGGCTCTTCATATTTGCATACCACACATCCTCCCAAAACTTGGTTTCAATCCGTTCATCCGTTTGACATGTGTCGTACTCACAGACTAACAGACAACAGACTAACAGAGTAATAGACAAACAGATGCACAGAGTTTATCCAAAAATATGTTTTTTGGATTCAGGAGACCTCAAAACGAAAAAATATTGTAAAATTTTGAAAAGGGAATTTTTACCTAAATTAGAACCATTCTCCACTAACAGGTTGGAATGGTAAAAAAACATTTAAGGACCACTGTAGCAAGTAATATAAAAGACAGCAGACAGTGAGTTTTAGACTTTGTGTTTGTTTTTTCAAGTGCACCCGGACTTGGGCCACGTCGCAGCACACCTTTTTAACGTAACGTGTGCACGATGCCGTTTCGCGCCGGCCGTTACGACCTAGTTTTGTAGGCAAGTGACGCCCAACGACGCCTACGTGCTGACGACGTCCACTAGATTGCAGCGATTTCACAGCACCGACCGGTCATCCACTATCAACAAACTAATAAACAAACTTGGAAAGCTGTTTACCTCTTTTAAAGAAATTTCATTTTTCTTACGCATTTTGTCTGATATCAAGTCATTATTTATCAACTTCTGACGTTTTTTAACTTTAAAAGTTCACGCACATCTATCAAACACGACCAGCACAGTCTGTTCGTGAAGGTACTCATGTTATTTAACGAAGTAGCGCACATTAGACCAGCATCAGCAGCCAGCACCGACCGTCAGTCGGTCGTCTGCAATTTCTGTTTAGCCGTGCTGAATCGATCTAGTGGACTAGTGATGTGTCGTTTCTATTAATTTGCATTGATAAAACTACTTAAAAACTGTAAAATGTCCACCGCACATCACGAAACCTGCACTAAGATTTGCTCGTTTGTGCTTGTTTGTGCTGGTTTAGTGTGCGACATCGTGCAGGTTGCGGGTTTCTGTTGTACTGGTTGGGCAGGTTTATGCTTGACAAGTGTGCGCGATCTTTTAAGCCCCCTTTACGATTTCAGTGAAATTTACAATAAATCAAAAAATGTCTCGACTTTTCTGATCACAATTTTCTTTTGAATATTAATAAGCTACGCCTTCTCCCCTACTTATTATGGATTAAAGCCGTTCGACAACCTAGGTCCTTAGCGCCCTACTTATTGCTGATAATTAATATCTTATTATAATTAATTAATATATCATTAGCGGTACATCAAAAATATTCAAGAGCTTTTTTGCACAGAATGATTTTCTCTATTTTACTGTACGACTGGGACACCCTGTATATTAGTATAAATAGACAATCTTTTTAATAAAATTTGAGATTTCAAAATCCTGTATAACTGTGCGTTTGCGAACAAATATTTATATGAATATTTTTTAGATTCATCCTACAATTTTTGTTACACCCTATATATACAGTGGATACACTGTTAATATTGCAAAACGAATAAACAAAAGTCTAGAGTGAATTTCAAATAATGTATTACAGGCATCTGTGTGGAAAACTTATGGGGTCCGTGACTTCTAGATCACGTCTTCGAGGTTTTGTTTTACAGAAAAACATCACTTACACGTGATCAATACCGATTTGCACTTCCCACGACATCTGTCAAATTGCGTCATTTCGCCACAATTGTTTGTTGTTTACTAAAACGGCCGCCAAAAATTACTAGCCGCTTATAATTTTAAAATACATATTTCACGCGGACAAGACACGCTGTCATTTATTAATCCTATATAGAGCCGGCATTGCCAATGAAAACTTATTTAAATAACGAGTTTCACAAAAATTCAATTGATACTGAAAATGCTCGCTACGATCAAATCGGCAAGTCTGACCTTTCAAGGTGACAAAATTTTGCATTCCGTCTAGATAATGGCTTCTGAAGCGTTAGTGCAATTTTTTCATAAATTTTGATATCGGTACCAATAAATGAAATGAGGTTGTAAAAATATTGACATAATATGATTGCTTACTATTATAGAAATAATTGCAACAAACAAAATAGGGCTTTCCATCGTTTTCTTCTGCAAGCGTCGCCGTCGCGATATATTTAAAAGTTTTGGGCACTTTTTGACGCAATAGCTGGCCCAGTAATGTTTTTCAATGTTAATTTGGTTGAAAATATTATTGACGATGCTAAATTAAAGCACAAAACGGCAGAAGTAAACACTTGTGCTCAATTGTGACGCTGGTTGAAATGCTACGATCGGAAAAATTCGTAGAAGCAAACGGAAACTAGTCATAAGGTTACAGTCCATCTGTCATTAATCGTTTATTGAAAAAAGTTTATCTGCAAAAGTAGTGAAATATTTTTCTACGGTGTTGTACCACTTCGTTAAATAATATTTATTATGTAATTACTATTTACTTTTCTCAAAATCAATCACTTTTCACCTGTCAAAACAAAAAGTACCCGAAAAACAAGGCGAAAGTTGAGGCAGACGGACAAAATATTTTCAACTATGAAAAGACCTATTCGAAAGTATTTACGAAAAAACTGATCGCGCTATACTAATTCGACAATAAATCACTTTTTGCCTGTCAATCATTTTTTTATAACCTATTAGAAGTAACGTTTGTTCACGCATGTAACTGTCAAAATTTTTGAAAATGAAGTGAAAATCAGCTATTCTATAAAGTGTAAACAAAAAAATATCATATAGTATCAATTGTATCGTGAGGCTGTTAAAACTCGTTAACGCTCGTCGTAACATGGTGTCACAGCTCCTCGTATTACTCCTATTATATATAACCATTAGAACACTAGGTATACAATCTACAATACTATTATTAATCGGTTATAACTTGCATTTGAAAAATAAAGTTATTACTACGAATTTAATTGTACGAACGATTACAAAAAATCCACTGCCTCGTTGTTTGTATTCAACGCATCCCAATTGTTTCTAGACCAAAATTCGATGTAATTTACTAATTATGACGCAAAGACTCTATTCAAATTTCAAACTGTTTGGCACTCGGCCTAATCGCAATAATAATTGACATTTCACGTCTTTTCCTAACGCTAATACGAAACTTTAGCACTAACATTTTAATTGGATGATTTAATATAAGAGGTCCACAATTAATTTTGCCATTTAATATACTCGGATCGGTTACCTAATTAACCGGTAATAAATTATATTTTTAAAATAAGAAACCGTGGACCACTATATATATATAATATAATTAACTAAAAACTATAAAAACGGCGAGACCTTGACAATTTTCGGAAATAGAAAATTTTACAACACTTCTATTTCAGAAATAAAGAAAATACAGACAACGCCTGTTAATAATAAACGATGATATAGGTTGGATTATTTGGTCGAGTGTACAGTTTTAGTCCGATATATTTTCGTTTATGTCCAAACTAAATTAAACTCGAGATGCGTTCAAAAACCCCTTGCAGAGTATAGACGCTTGACAACTCATATCATTAGTATCTATTTGAATACTAATATCGTTGGATTAGACAGAGGGATGGTAAAACCGGAATATCTTCAATATAAAATAGCATACTTCCTGGACTTGCTTTACGTGTGACAAAATTTAAGGAAAATCTGTATGGACTAGGTTTTGGCGTCGTTTGTTTTGTTAATGCATGCATATGATTGTTTTTTAACAGATGACATCCCAATCTAAAATTCGGTCTAAAGTGGAGTTAGCTGGATTACAGTCTAAGCCAAATTTCGAGTTTTTTTTCTGGGTTGCAGAAGGCACACAATATTTTTTCATAAGAATTTTAAATCGATCTTAAATTAGACTGTTCCTGCGTCCATAAAAACTGTAATGATCTGATCACACTCTGATATTACTGTCAATTTTGATTTTCTGAAAATGAGTTCTGCAGACTGAAACCCAAAGTAAAAGCACAATTAATTTTTTAGAAAGATAGTTCTGAACTGCATTACGACGCTGTTAATATAAAGAACACCTAGCGCCGTTGAGCGCCGAGACGCCAAACAACATGCGATGAAAACATGTACAAAACTGTAGTACCGACTTAATAGGCGTGTACAACACTACATGTATCAGGGCAGTTCTAAAAATCTAATCTCAGAAACTCTAAAAGCTGAATCGGGACTAAAATGGATATTAATGTTTCTATATCCTGATGAACTTTAGGCTATAGTAACAATAAATGATATAAGAGAAATTTGTTGTTCTTGATAATTTCGTTGCGAAACGACCGGAACGCTATATAATGGTAAAGTTAAATTCATTTTTGGCGTCTGTCAGTTTGCTCGCGATTTTTTTGAAGACCGCTGGACCGATTTCAGACTGGTTTTCACGCTTATATACAACATTATTCAGTAGGTAGTACTTTTGGTTATATAATGACTAAAAATAATAATTATTATTATTTTGGTTATATAATTATGGCATCCAACTTGTAGCAATATGAAATATTAAATCTATTCGATTTCTGTCTATTAGTGTATTTGCCATATGGCAACATACACTATTGGCGTCGGTCGGATGGCGGGACCTAGGGGTCGGACCAAAATTTCTCGACGTTTCATAACCTCCTAAACACTTTGGCACCATTTCTAAAAATGTTTATATATATATGTATATGTATATATATATATATATATATATATATATATATATATATATATATTTATATACGTATATATATATATGTGTACGCGCGATAACTTTCGAAAGAGTTAATTGATTTCAACGAAATTCGGGCCACATGTTGAAATCCATCACCGCAAGAAGCCTATTTAAAATGGGCCTAATCGGGCTATTTTAAGGGTAGTTTTTAGGGGTTGGAAACCGTTTTTGGGCCCCAAAATACCGAAAAAATTCTCCGAATCGTTTCAAAATTGAAATTTAACCCTTTGGTAGTGATTAAAAAGTTTCCCCACAATTTTAATAAAATCGGCCCGACAGGACCGGATTTACAAATTTTATGAAAACACTAGTTTGCAGATAGTGACTTATTTATTGAAGGGTGTATTTAATTTGGTGTAGACGTTAGATTGATAATAATATTACAATTAAGAAAAAAATGTTATTTTAAGGGGTGTATTAAGGGGTTAAATTTTTTATTTTGCCCAAAAACAAACTTAATTTCACATAATAAAAATATAAAACCACACGGCCCTATACAAGCAAATACACTATATTGTCGGCAGGGTTTTGGCACTGCGACCCGGGTTTTTTTATTATTAAACATAATTGAATTTTACTTTACCGAAGTAGTATGTAATGAGTTACTTTACGTGCCTGCAAAACAGCATTATTTGTTGTGCCAAAATATATTAACTTTATTTTTGTGCTTTGGCTTCATGGCAGTATAATTTTATGTTTAAATTACGGATGTTACGCAGATGTAGGTTTTAATGACATCTACAGATGCGGATGCGGATATTTTAACGCTCACGTATGCAGAGAGGCGGATGTAGAAATAATAATAAGAATTAGTAATCAAATTTAACAATTGGTAAAGTCTATTTGAAGAGTAATAACATTGAAATCTTTTCACGATTAACGCAATATTGCAAAGGTTGATAAGATAATATTTATTCCTATTAATTATGGCGACCTAGTCAAAGAATTCGAGTGCGGGTCAAATGCCAGGTCCGCCCCCCGAAAATCTTGTTATGATTTGCATCGCATCTTTGAAAACTCCGCAACGATTTTGCGGATGCAGATGTCAAAAATAATGCGACTACTCCGCGGTCACGGCTGCATACGTCTGTAATATTCCTAGTTTAAATTCTTGAGTCTAGTAATACGCAAATAGTTTTGGATATGATTCTGCGCGAAACCCCGTGCGTGGATTAAAGTAAGATCGAAATTGTTTTCGGTGAACATTTGCTATAAATAAGCTTTAATCGGTGTCGGTGACTGTGTGTGACGGACACTGCAGGTCGTCTATAGGTCACTTACCGATTGAGGCGGATAGTGGTTAGTGGCTGGCGTCGGCGAAGAGGCATAGTGTCGCTGCGATCGCGACGCTGAGCCATTTAGCGAGCCGTAGTTGCTGCCTGCGGCACTGCCATGAGGAGAGATTGTGTTTTGCAAGTCGGCTAAGAGTGCGTCTGAAACAAAGGAAAAAAAACAAACGATTAACGAATCAACAGAAAATATAATACATATACGAGGTCGACTCTAATTAAATGATTAATTAGAGCGGTTGTGATCATTGATGAAATTTGGATAAAATCCGTGGCACAGGATCAGTTAAGCAGCAATACTGAATTTAAAAATGCAATCTTAAATTTAGTATTGCTGCTTAACTGATCCTGTGCCACGGATTTTATCCAAATTTCTCCAACATAATACACATAAATAATTTTTTGCAATATTTTCTATAAAATAGCTGCTTTTCATGCATGCATAGCGGTCGTAAAATTATCCATTCTAAAACTAGTAAGTGAAGTAAAACAAATTTTTGCGATCCAATAAATTCAACAGCAGTTCTCATAAATCACCTAAAACTATATAAGTATATAAAAAACAAGAGTAGACGCGAATAATAAGTGAAGTTTGTCTTACAATTAAACTGTCAAAAAAGTTTAAAATAAGCTGAAAATGAAGTGAAACCCAGCTATTTTGTAGGGAGTACGTGCAAAAAATACAATAATATATCTGTAGGACGTAATGATATTACGACTCGTGTGACTGTTAAAATTCGCTGATTCTTGTTTTCATATAATGTCACACCTTCTCAATAATATACTTCGTTACATCTTAGACACTAATTTTATTAGTATTTTTATTGTGTATTTATTAATGAATCATAGGCTATTTGCTCTTACAATATTCAAATTCTTCAGTAATATAGTTGTAACTCAATTTGCATGAAACTTTATTATTAGTGTATTTGCCATATGGCAACATACACTATTGGCGTCGGTCGGATGGCGGGACCTAGGGGTCGGACCAAAATTTCTCGCCGTTTCATAACCTCCTAAACACTTTGGCACCATTTTTGAAAATGTTTATATATATATGTATATATATATATATATATATATATTTATATACGTATATATATATGTGTGCGGGCAATAACTTTCGAAAGAGTTAATTGATTTTAACGAAATTTGGCCCATGTTTTGAAATCCATCACCGCAAGAAGCCTATTTAAAATGGGCGTAATTGGGGTATTTTAAGGGTAGTTTTTAGGGGTTGAAAAATGTTTTTGGGCCCCAAAATACCGAAAAAAATCTCAGAATTGTTTCAAAATTGACATTTAACCCTTTAGTAGTAATTTTAATAAAATCGGCCCAACAGGACCGGACATAAAAAATTTTTGAAAACACTAATTTGCAGATAGTGACTTATTTATTGAAGGGTGTCTTTAATTCGGTGTAGACGTTAGATTGATAATAATATTACAATTAAGAAAAAAAATGTTATTTTAAGGGGTGTATTAAGGGGTTAAATTTTTTATTTTGCCCCAAAACAAACTTAATTTCACATAATAAAAGTATAAAACCACACGGCCCTATACAAGCAAATACACTATATTGTCGGCAGGGTTTTGGCACTGCGACCCGGGTTTTTTTTAAATATTGCATCCGGTTAAATTAACGAGTATCTGCGAAATATTTTTGTTTGTAAATACATAAAGCTTAAAAGGGTTTTATTCATAGAATAATAATTATACTTTTTTTTACGTCATGCATCACGGTAAAACAAATGCACCGTTGAACGGCGTGCTCCTATAGGCCTTCGTTTGTTCTTCAGATTACGTTACGTTTATTCTGCGTTATTATTATGACGACTGTTACATTTTCACACAAAATAGGGATTCGATACGACTTTACTCCTAAGCGGAGAAAGTACGTCTGTCGAAAGGATGTGCATAGCCTAAGGTTTCGCATAATTCTCGTTGTTACGCGCGGACTGAATTCCTTTCCCCTCCAGATGTTTTTTTCTTGACCGCAGTATACGCAAGTCTAGACACTGCGGTAGAGTGGGGGTAATCGTTATTATATTATTAAATTAGGAAATAATCATAGTCCTAATAATTACAAAATTGATAGCGAAAGAATTTTTGTAATATCTTTATAAATTACAAAGTTATGCTACTTCAAAGTTTAAGTTTTCAGTATTTTAACTTTATAATCGTAATGTGACATTATCCTTATTAGTATTTTCGTCGGAAACTTCCGAACAGCTAAGATTTTTAACATATAATCTTAAATAAACATATCACGGATGAAGAGTGAAATTCTTAAACGATAAACGGTAAAAAATTCAAAATGACTACATAGTCATAGTGTAAACAGACTCACCCAAACTTAGAACATTATCACTAATAGATTTTAGGCATGCCTCTGATTCATAAGAATCGTACATATCATTTTCAACTTCATATTCGCTCGGTGGAGAATCAAAGTTAATAGATTCCATATTAAACACAATATATAAATTGATTATAAGATATGGCAATGATTTTTATCAACAAGTTCTAGAAACAATAGAAAGCTATGTATTTAAAGCACAAGAGCTTTCATCGGCTGCCACTTGGCCGATTTAGATATATATTTTTAAATATGTCATATAACTTTATAGAGTTGACAGCTTGACTTTATTTTGACATTTTTTAATACTGAATCCGTCTACAGACGCCCCATCATCGACTGCTTGACAGTTAGTTAATTTCTATGCCAATAACCAATTTTCAAAGTCGTAACACAAATAGTTCGATTTCTATTTAAGTTCTCGTCTATTTATCATTTATTATTAATCTGGTATTATTTATAGTCACTCATAAGTTCTAAAAACTACAAGAAACAATTAGTTTTAAACCAATAATTAATCAATCTTCTAAAATAATTAAATAACTGCACGGTAACTTGTTTATCTTCACTGGTTTTCAAACACTAAAACTTATGAAAACTACACACACACACTATTCAAAATACTTTCCGGGTAATTAAAAAAAAATAAAAACTTTCTCAAATTTAAATTAAAGTCAGTGATGATTCAAAATACTTTTTGGGTAATTTTTAAAACATTGGAAAAACGCGCTCATCAATTTTAAATTTAAATTTAAGTCAGCGATTGTCAAAGCTGTCTATTAAACTGATAGCAATCCAGCACTTTAATAACGATTAATGTTATTAATTCTATTAAATTAATCAATTATGACACATTTCCAGCTCTTTCAAAATCGCTGTTAGACACGTACATTCTACAATGCAATGATAAACAATAATATCATTGTCTACGGCAAACCACGAGTCGCGTAACTATGACTAAATATCGAACGCGAAGAATTCAAATATGCACATCGAGTCGCACATACACAGATACAGGGCTGTATTAAAACAAATGTTGAGCCGTCCCTGTCAAACCGGGGCGTAGCTTGGGCATACCGAACGCTAAAAGTCCAAATACAGATTGGATCGGAAATGTAATTATACAATGTTATCTGAGTTTGTTGATCACGTCCTAGAACAGCTTTCAGGGCAATTCGGACTAGAATATTACAACCAAAGTTGAAGTTCTGTTTTTAGTTTATAACTAAAATCAGTCCCAAACTTACTAGAAACTAAGGTTGGGCGTTAGCATTGTTGAAGGTGCGACATGGCGACACGCGAGTGAGGGCAGGGGAAGTAGGTTTGTGGAGTCGTTTTCCAAACAGTTGGGATAACGGTAATTGAAAAACCAAGTCAAGCACACCGGTGACGTAAGCAATCGACTCAATCAATCATAGACGTAACCATGTTTATAGCCTCTTACGCCCATTCTAATAACCTTGTGTGCTCTGTGCTGTTTGTCAAAATGTTGCATTTCCTTATTGGAGGGAATGATCAGTACTGACCCTTGAGTCTTGATATGGAACTGCAACAACCGAGTTAAACCGTCCCAGATTTCGCCAACAAGTATTATTCGACCAACTAAAGAAAGTCTAGCAAAAGAATGTGCGTATAGGGTACTTTGTTTAGCGAAAGCGGCATGAAAATAAACGAACGATGTGTACCTAATGTGTGTTATACAAAACGCTCCTATCACATTATGACATTCCAGTAACCCAAAAATATTCGATTGTTAATCTGACGCGTTTCTTATTCAGCTATGTTGATGTAGGGTGTTAATTTATGGATGCATCTTTTAACGATCCGCTAGCGGCTTTATGGCGTATGAGTAACTGACCGGTAGTAGACGACATATGTTATATGTTAGAGATTTGTGTGATTCTGTGCAAAAATGAATCGTAAATGTTAATACATATCTCTCAGCATTTATAAAATACTACTTATCTTTAAATTAATTATATTTTTAAATATCTGTATTTTTGACGTCCTGCATCCGGATTACCGGCTATGTAAATAAAAAAATATCTATCTATCTATCTATTATTTACAAGAGTTTTCCCTTGTTTTTCATTTCATCACCCACAACGCGGGAACACTTTCACTTCGAATGGTTTCGCAGAATTCTGACAGTTTCACTCTGTCGCACAGATATTCTTTGGTTGGGCACACAGTACTGCCATTTTATCTCATTGTAATACTGAGGCTTGCCACCTTTTACTACGACGCGGTGCCTGGTGACCAAAACCGACCCTCGTCAAAGAGCTATATTTCAAAATGTGCCAGATTGTTGTGTTATGTACAACAGCGATATTGTCTGTTTTTTGTTTTTTAATTATTGATAACATCCTCATTTTCCAGAGGTAAATTCGGCCTCATGCCAATTCTTATTTTTGAAGTGAAACTTCTTTACCGACGTATCTGTTTAAAATTTTCTGTAAAGTTAAAGAGGAAATGATTCAACGACGAGAAAATAAGGTGTCAGTGAAACGAGAGTTTATAGCTCTAAAGAAGTTGTATTTCCCCCGTGAGCTAATGTGGGTGAGGTTCACACGTTTTTAAATTTATTTACCCTTTCATGTCACTGATCGAACTCCACCCATATATGTCAGTTTCCAATAAGTGTGAACACGTTAACTAAAGGTTAATTTTATTCCCAATAGATAACCTGATAAACATGTATAGAATAGACTATTGAACGTAATGTTAAAACTACAGCCCTGGGCATGGAAACACAATTTTACATGTGTAAGAGTATGCAGTGTGTTTGTAGGTAATATGTACGTTCATACTATTATGATTTCGCAACGGGGGAGCACTTGTGTAGAGCCGGTGAAAGAATACTGGATTGGATTCAGTGATTAGCTCTGATGGACAGAAGTGTAAAATAATAGTTTGTTTAGACTGTTCTGTCAACAACGTAATGAATCACTGCACAGAAGCAAATAGCATTTTATCGTCACAGTCCGAAGCGCGGGCACTCCTACGATCGACTGATCAATGTGCGGAACAACCGCGCGTTTTGGTCAAAGCACAAAATTGCTTTTGTTTTTTGTGGTTTGACTGAAGTGTTTTTAGGTAATTTGAAGAGTAAACACTACTGAAGGGTAGCCAATGGGGATAAATCGGGTGCTACTCTTCGATCGAGTCAGACTTGCTATCTTGGGAAAACAAGTTCAGTAAAAATTGATTCGTAAGAATTTTTTTAACAAAAATGCGTTTTTGTGCATTTCTTTGAGAATGTTAAATAAAAATCGCTCGAAATATTGTATGCCCAACCAAAGAGTTTCAGTGTGAAAGCAGCGTGAAACATTAACATTTACGATTCATTTTGACATAAAATAACACAATATCTATCACGTCAATTACAAGCTTTGTCAATTACTCATACGCCGTAACGCCACTACCATTTCGCTTATAGTGTATCAATGAATCAACACCCTACATTGACCGAGCTGGATATTGCATAAGACACCATTCAAATGTCTGGGTTACTAGAAATTCACAATGTGACAGAAGCGTTTTGTATAACCCAACGCATGTTAGATACAAACCTTTCGTTTGTTTTCATGCCATTTTCTCTAAATAGAGGACTCTATATACATTCTTTTGGTAGACTTTCTTTGGTTGGTCGGACAATGGCGTTTTTTCTCATTTCTTCAATCCAAGAACTGTTAATATTCAAAACAACACAATCGAGGGTTAGGTGTTTTTATAAACAAATATTCAGTATTATTACATCAGAAAAAATCTTTAAAATCTTTCTCTAACGTCATAACATTTCTGCGAAGCTTATACTATAAACATTTGTCTGATACGGAAATTTGAAAAAGATTCTAACATTTTTCATCTATGTATTTTCTATACAATATATAACTATGTCATTAAGGCTGTCGGAACGCTCTGAATTTAAGCCAAAAATAGAGCTTCGGCTGTCAACTGATTGTAGACTTACTCGTCAACATTCTGCAAAAATTCTTTCTCTATAAGGAAGATAAAGGACAAAGCTAGGTCTCTAATGGACTACTTTTGTAATTTATGTACGATTTACTAGAAAAAAGTTGGCATTGATTGTGCTAAAAAAACACACGTTTTCAATGTCACACTATGACATTCGTACTTATTTCACAAAACTGTTCCATCACAAACCTAAAGTGACTCTTCCTTTTTCGGAAAAGCTTTTTATATCTTCAAAATATTTCCAAAAATTAGAGTAATCAATTGACAGCGGCACCCTTGCAATAAGATTTATTAGCCTCGTAGTTGGCACCAGCCAAAAATTGAAACGTGCGGATGATTTGAGCGAGACAGAGCTAAAGAAGGTCACACCTAAAATATGTCTTTTGCCTACCACGCCCCTTACCGCTGGGTCTCAGCACAAACAAAATTCAGAGCGTTCCGACAGCCTTAAGAAGTTTGTATATGCCTACCCTACTTCAGCAAAATATGCAGAAACTTTTAGGACACCTGTACTACAGCACAGTCATTTTTCAGAGCTTGAAATTCAGGATTCCCACTGCAGTAATAATATATGGTAGCAAACCGTCATGACCTAAATACTTCAGTAACGAATAAATCACTGAAACACTGGACTAGTTAAATAAACCTAGAATAATGAACGATAATTAAAATTACGAATACCTGCATTGAGAATGGTCAATTTCAAGAAATCAGTCATCGTAGAATGTAGCATTTTTTCAGTAGTTTGTATTATACCCTAAAATTACTCAAGGTAGGGTGTAAAAAAAACTGTAAGTCTCACTCACATGAGTTCATGGGGGAAGTGAGACTTCTTTCGAGTTAAGAATTCGTTTCATTGATGCGTTATCAATTTTGCGATATCAAAGTTTCCGACTTCTTCGCTGTTGAATCATTGTCCCTTTAAGGTTAAATTTCAAACAGATACGTCACTAAAGAAGTTTTCCTGTCTATAGTTGACATGAGAATGGTGCATGATATACAATTGGGTGACTTACCACTAAACAATTTCACTGCTGCGAAATACACTATCTATCTATTGTTTTTAAATGTTGTGTGATGATAATTCTGATTAGTGAACGTTACTCAATAATCACATTAAAATAGTGACCGCTCATTACCATAAAGCCTAAACATTTCATTGAGCGTTACTTGATTCTATAATACTGTCATGTACCTGTGGTTTATATATATTTTATAACATAACATGAAATTAATAATAGCAGAGCTTTCTTTTATTGCGTGTTTTGATCGTTCTAAATTTAATTTTAACGTGATACAGGTATACCAATACATTATGGTGTATTGTTCGCCTCATGCACGTATTAATTATATGTATTGCGGATAGTGGGTACCTACGAAAATCGCGGTAGCACGATTAGTGGTCAAGTATATATTTCTGTCTTTTTTGTGATAACAGCTCGTTGGTTCTGATTGGCTACTGTCATAGATTACGTTTTTGAAAGAGATATATATACTGATTGCTTTGCTATTAACTAAACTAGGTTCCGTGTGATATTAACAGTTGTAAAACATGGATCTAGCAGGATCTATAGTTAGAGCTCTATAAATATAGGTATTCTCATCCGCCATATTGTGTCCTTGCTTGTCACGCGTAGTACGACAACATATGAATTAAGTTAACAGATAAATTATATTTCATAAAAGAAAAATGATTTGAATGTTTGTCAAGATTTTTTAAAGGTCCTGCTGTTGTTTGTACGCGTTTACCCATACGCAAAAGTGCTTTAAAGTGGGAATATCAATGTGACAACTGTACAGAAGTTGACAGAAAAAATTGCGGTAATTATTTATTTTTCATCACTGTACTATGCAGAATAGAAGAATTATCTGTTAATTGTAATGACTATTGTTTTTTTTGCGGGCTATTAAAAAAATGCGGAAATGTCAGAAAGAAATCTGTCTTTGGCAACGACACTTCAATTTTATCAGCTGAAATACGAAACAAATTAAATAAAAAATATTGGATACAAGTTGAATTATTTATTATAAAAAAAAAGATACACATTAAATAAAATACATTATGGAGAAGCATTTTAATTTTTTTTTTCTTTGCTGACGCCGTTCTATAAACTATTTTGCGAAATTTGTTATTTTCAATGAAGTTTTTCACTTTAAAGCACTTTTGCCTACGGGTAAACGCGTACAAACAACAGCAGGACCTTTAAAAAATCTTGACAAACATTCAAATCATGTTTCTTTCATGAAATATAATTTATCTGTTAACTTTAGTCATATGTTGTCGTACTACGCGTGACAAGCAAGGACACAATATGGCGGATGAGAATACTCACATCTATAGTGCCTTACTATAGTGTCCTATGTCTATGTGTCAAACGATTGGCTTACATACATACAAATGAAATAGATATATCTCTTATTTCAACGTTTTGTTCAGATCATGGAGTATCCTCCATAGTTCAGATTGAACGTACGTACACCAATCTCATCATCAGAATAATCTAGGAGTTATCTCGAAAACCGAGACGCAGATATATTTTTTGCGTTGTTGTTGCTATCGCTCACCGCATATTGAGAAAATTTATATATACATGATTCACTACAACGATTATCCGATTGTTCCCGATTTTTTTGCAAGCTGAAGTAATGATTTTATTAAACAAAAACTAAGATAAAATTATGTTTTTGTAAGTGCAATCAGAATATTTTCTCGTAATGACACATTCTTTGATTTTCAATGTTTTGTCTGAGTTTTGGCAATTTCTAAGGGTGTCAGCACATTTGCTACCTTTAAGTTGACTTTGGTTGCATAGAAAAACGTTAACTATAAAATATGATGACATTAAAAAAAGACGATATAAAGAATCTTTGTCGATTTGAAAACTACTTCTAAAATATCTATTATTTATTTTGTTGCTTTCGAGGTGGCAAAAATTTAACGGTCTACTCCTAATAAATAGGAAAATCCGCCATTGTTCCTCGACACATAGAAGACACACTGCCGTGACAATTCAATGAGTCAATTTTGTCGAAATGGGGCGCCAATAAAGAAGTTTACAACATCTCAAACATTTTTAAAAGCTCTAATAAAATTCATGAAAAATATTCTAATCGGGTTCTGGGATTGTACTTTTCAACAGACTATGTAAAATATGTCAGTTGGAGTAACATTTACATGTCAGCTAAATGTGTTTACGACATAAATGTTGAAAAAAATTGCACATGTGCGAAATCTGTGTGCCAAAACATAAAATCTTCAAAAAAACAGTCACTTAAAAAAACTGAGTGTATGTCGTTATACAGCTGATGTAAATAATTTCACATTTAAAAACAAAAACACATCGTAAAAAACAAAAAAAAGAAAATTATTTAGTCCACTGGAGAATCAAATCTGCGATCTTGTCACTAGGACAGTGCTCATCAACTGAGCTAATCGGCCAGTCGATCGGAGTGACTTACGGTGAATGATCCTTCAGATTGTAAAATACACTCTCGGGAAATTTCAAACTGTGGTCGCAAAATTCATTTTATTACTGTTTTATTAGCTATTATTAAGCATTAAGCTTTTCAAAATTTGGCAAAATGTCAAAAAACATATTTTTGCCATAAAAATTGAATAATAATAATGCGTTTAACGTCCGTTTCTCGACTTTATGTCATAACAGACGCCATTCGCACCATTACTATTTTCCATTCACCACACTTCCCGTTATTTTTCTACATTTTTAAAACTTCAACTTATGTAATAGCAATGGGCGAATGAAGGAATTATAGGAAATTAGGATAAGGTAGGCAATTTTTGAACAAGGAGTTTGATAGGTAATCGGCCATGGCCTCAAATAAGGAACCATCTCGATACTTATCTGGAATTAATTGAGGGAAACCATGGAAAACCTCAATCAAGATGGCCGGTACAGGAATTACCGTTTCTCGGCGAGAGGCAGTAGGAAACAGTCTAAAAATTGAATAATAAGACGTGATATAAAATAATTTTTAAGATTTTGTTTAACAACGATAGAAAGCCCACTCACTCAATACAATTATGGACTTTCTATCGCTGCTAAACAAAATCTTAATAATTACAAATTATTTTTTATTTTTTAGTTCGGTTTGCTATTAAAGCGTGTTTTTTTTGCTATTCTTTTTTTAAAATGTCAGTTTTAATTTCGATCTGTTTTGATATTATTTTCTTATCGCAAATTGCAATTTCCGTTCACTGAGAGGAGTTCGAACACTTCTACAGGCACCATAATATGCTATATTCTAACCTCCTCGCGCGATCGTTTGCTTAGCTGGGTGCACTAATAATAGAGGAGCTTTTATCCTATCTATATATTCTAGATAAGGTTATTGCATATTTGGGGTGTGAAAATATAATTTTTTGAGGTTATATGCCGTTGCAATTAAGTCTGAATATATATAGATATTTATTGACAGATACTCATTTTTCGAAGTGAATACTCGTTGTACAACTCCACTTTGCGCAAAGCGTTATACAAGTAGCGCTATCCGCTCTGCACAAAGCGTTAAATATAACGCGTCAGACAGTTTACTTTTCCTTGTTTATTGTTGTAAAGCATTGTTCATCAATTGGCTGATTAGCGCCATGCTAATAGGGTGTAGGTAGAGGGTTCGATTCCTCATGGGCCGTATAATGATTTTTTGTTTTACTATGTATTTTTGTTTTATGGTTTTTAATGCATCGCGGCATTGCGAGTTTAAAATACCTATTTGCAATATTTTTGTGGGCATTTGAAAACTTTCATTCTAAAACTACATATCATATAAAAAGTCAAGGCTTTAAAAAAATATTTAGGTAACGGGAACGGAACCGCAACATACACAAACTTGACTAAAAATAAATACTAGACACAAACGAATATGATTATACAGAATGTTAGGCAAAACAGCCTAAATTAATTAAAGTATATTTTTAAAAATACAGACAGACACGGGTTACGTTCTTCGTTGTGGTGGGTCGTTGACGATTGTAGCATCAATGAAACAAAACTGCTAATTGTGCCACGTCAACTAGCTGAAAACCCAGTTGGTTTCGTTAACTAGATTCTCTTAATATAAAGAACGTTAGGCCGGACCATTGCGAAAAATTGTTTGTATTTCGTTGGTTTTAAATAACGAATACGTTAGGTTCCTAGTTATTTCTATGAATAAACTTTTTTTTCATGTGATTGACATCTGTTGGGATGGAACCAGATAAAATTGTATAAAGATCTATTGCTGTGGTTCGTGTATGGTGTTGGTTTCGTTTCGACTAGATCTATTGGTTGATGGAGTTCTTTGCGTTTTGTTACTGCATTAGGTAGTTGAATCGTCAACTAATTAATTCTAAAAACAGAAACATTTGATTCGTTGACGAACGATTAAAAGTAAATTTAATTAGTTCGTTGAATCAACGTCCACCACTAGTGCTCGTAATCCATCAGATGTGGCTACTGATAGCGTAAGGTCGCACACGCTTCGCGAAAATATACAGTTGATGTATTACGACACATTTTCGAGACAAATATTAGCATTTGTGCTGTGGTTCTAAAACATTTTCTGAAATATTTTTTTTTAAACTAGTGTTATAATAATAGAAAGTATCCAGCTGGTAACAACTTTTCAGCGACTTCGTATATTTAATATTCCAATTATTCTATTTCCGATAACATAAGCCAGGCCTGTCAACACTTCACACAATACTTACTGAGGTAAGTTTCAAACTCGGCATGTCGTCTCGGTGCATGAATACCGGACCTGCTTCCTGGTCTTGAAGTGGGCGAAGCTACAGGGGTGTAGCCGGCCATGCGCGGAGAATTAGCACGGACGCGCATTATTGTCGCCATATTGTTGCGCGACTTTTACACGAACGGACGCACACTCTTCTGTACACGCTCACTTCACAACCAACCAAGAGTCAATACACAAACAGAAGTTTACAAAAACTTAGTTCAAATCTTTCGGAGTACGATTTCTAAACAAAAACAAAGATAACGGGATATTTTCGGTAATTGCGTGAGATGATAATTACATATTTTATTAATGATAACACTAATTGCTAAAATGTAAATATAGGGAGTGATTAACGAGTTATCTGTTTAATAATTTGTGTGTTCTAAAATGCCTCACGACAAATTACATTTTTTATATATATATCTGATTTTATTATTTAACATATCACATTATTTAATACCATAGTTTAGGTATGCAGAAAGTGATAGCGATTTATTAAACAGTGTAATTTAAAAAAACTAAAGTACAGATAATATATACATTAGTTATTTTTCTGGACCGGGTTAGATCAGTGAATTTTATTTTCTCTTCCTCGATGTAGCTACATAATTTGCTAGAATTTTTAGTACCTATCTTAAAATTGAACATAGATACTGTATTAATTTGTTTTTCTTCTAGACTATGCTGCCAAGAAATTAAATTTTTTCTTTTATGGCATGTAATTAACAGTTGCTAGAATTTTTTGATACTAAATTTTTTCGTGAGCAAAATTTTGGTGTTTGCTTATAAAAAAAATTGGAACAAAGTTTTAAGAAAGTGGCTCTACACGCGATAATGGCGACCTTTCTTTACAATAATATTTTTGAATTTTTCAGATCCATCAAACTTCCGAGCAGTTATCATGTCGACACTGAGGTGCCATTTTTTCAATAGGACCTTCTAAAACTCTTATTATATCTAGATATTCTACATTTTTAATATTATATATAAACCGTTATTATTTACAACTTAAACAACCGTCCAAATAGAGCGGAATACATGCTAATTATTACGTAAGTTGTTTTTCTTTTTTCACAATAAATAAAAATTTAAATTCCTTTCAGTCGTAGCATTTTGATTAAAATCAATTGACAATCGACAAAAATGGAAACTCCACAAAAATGTTTACAAAATGTTAAAATATAGGCCAAGAGGAAACGATTAAATGAGTCAATATGGTTATTTTTAACAAGGAAACTTAAATGTGCACTGAAAATAGAAAATGAATATACTTCGCAAATATGTATCAAAGATAATAAATCATGAAAATGTTTCTTCTTGTTTGCAACACAACAAACACCACAATTTTATTATACGCAGAAAGTTGTGAAAAAAAACGGCGTAAAGTTGTATTTAAAGATAAAAAACAGTAAAATAATAATAAAAGTCAATATCCATCACTTGTTTTTCACACACAAAAAACAATTGAAAATGTTTTTTTTCATATGATTGCTGTATCCAGAGTGCGGTGGATGACTAACAACACAAATAGTTCAGACGCTTTCAAATGTTTGCTAGTATTTTGGCAAAGAGCAAACTCGTAAAATCCTAGATACGGTACCACCCACCAAAAATAAACCTGCTAAATTAACACGTCTGTTCACTGCGACTGCGAAACGAGATAACCTTCAGCTGCGCATCAAAACAAAAGAAGTGTGATCGCAAGGTGCGAAAGGTCGTCTATAGTTACCTATTTTTCAATTAGGCGTATACGAAACTGAAATTAATAGTACCTTTTCATTCATTCATGAACTTGTAATACGCGTAACATAAGTCTTAGCGGATTAGACCGTCTAGAAGGACTATTGCGGGTCGGTCTATAGAATAATCTATATAGTCACGTGTCTCTCACGGCCCACCAAGTTCGTCATTTAGATAAATCGACATCACTTTCGTCGCGCCCCATTACTTTTCGCTACGCCAGCGCCCGAATAATTGTACAATATTATACCGGATGGGATTGTCTCATCGTCACAGACCCGCCTTACTACTTACATATGACATTGAATACTTACGAGTTAATAATGTACTTTTTGCGTGGCCCTCTATAAAATAGCTGCTTTTCAAGCCTGTATTTTGTACTAGTGAGTGAAGTAAAACCCAGAAAATGCTATATCATCAGTCTAATAGTTATTTCTGACAGTTGTCATTTAAATCCATACGACCACCAGAGACAGTGAAGTAGGCGTTGTCTTCGTAAACAATCCAAAGAGATCCGAATATGGTTTAACATTGAACAGTCAAATATACAAACACGTATATTTATTACGAAGTAATGATCAGTAATTTTATGGGAGGTACATGCAAAAAGTATTACTCGTATATATATGTAGGAGGATAATTAAAAAAATCGAAATTTCACGAAAATCCTAGGATGCTTGTAAAAAACCGGATTCCAATTACCCGGTTTTTTTGCAATCTTCCTTGGATTTTCACAAATATGTACCTGATTTTTTCAATTATCTTACGACATTTATAATTCGTGCGTGATTTCTTTAGGACTTGTTTTACTGTAATGTCACACTGCGTCATTTCACGCACTTGATACATAACATTTCGGTGAATAGTGAATACGTCGATGATATAGATCAGGGGTTCCCAAAGTTTTTCTTAGGCGGGCCAATTTAATATTACCGAATTTTTTGGCGTGCCAAAAAAAACGGAATAAAATCAAAACAAATGTGTAATAACTAGACTAGACATACTACAATAATTTTTTAAATTAAACTAAACAATATTTTATTAATACAAACGCTTATGGTTCTGTAAGAATTTTTTAAAAATATTAAAAAAATGTATTGTAATATTATGTATTATTTATTTTACTATTTACTTATTTATTTTTTAATAAAAATATAATATATCGTATCGACATCGTGGGCCGAATTTACAGGCTTTGCGGGCCGCATTTGGCCCGCGGGCCATCACTTTGGGAACCCCTAATATAGATGGATACAGTGGAGTCGCGGTAATCGAGCATTTGGTGCCCAAAAATAGACGTTGTCTGTGAAATTGCTGTGGTTAAACCTCTTATATATACAATAGTATTTAGTAATCAGATTTATAGGTCCAACGCTGAGCACAAATAAAAATAAGAAATTGACATTTTAAGTTTTTCGTTGCATATATTTCTTAAGAGTTATGTGTTTGAATTTATTCGTGGTACTAAAACATGTACAGTTACTGTGAGAATAATAAACCGAGTCATAAAGATGTATCAGTTGTTAACATCTGTTCACTCTCTCTTTCTCCCACGCGTGTCGGGTCGGTATTTTTCGCTAGCGTTCGGAGAAGCCCCATTATTAGAGGCACTCAACCAGACGGGAGCCGGAAAACCGCGATCCCACTGTATGTGGCTGTAACTTTTACCTGGAATAATTTTTAAGCACTGATGCGCAGATTTGTTGAGTTTTCCACGAGTTACTTTAATATTCGAATTTCGCGCCCTTTTGGAAACTATCACATGAACAAAGAAATAATTTTAACGTATGCCGGGAAAGTAAAAAAAAATGATAAAAATGATTCATAAAATATAAAAATTAATATATCAAATAAAGCGATACACAATTATGTCAGAATAATAATGAATTTGGGATCGGTTTGCGTGCTCCCTGAGAATTTTTGAACCAATTTTTGGAGGCGCCTTCTAGTTTACGCACATCTGAACTAAGTTCTGCTTGTCCTTTAATTATTTTAAGACGTAGGCTAACGTTTTACATAATGGCCATTAAACCGTTGTGGATGTCAATTTTATTCATTGAATAACGAAATATATATGTTAATACAAGAATTTTCGAATAGTTAATGCTCTATCGTAGGAAGAAACATTTTTAACTCGACCATAAAAACCATCTAAATGCTAAGACAGATTTATTGCGTATTTAATTTTCATTCTTAAGTAGGTACATATACACTTTGTTAATTTATGCACTGTGATTGATTATACAGCAACGTTAACAACGATTTGAAAATGATTGAAATTACACAAATTATGAATGCAAACACCGTTGAACCATGACAAGCATGTATTGACAGATTTAGCAATATTTTGACTTTTACTTTTGCACCAAAAATAAACAAATAACATCAAATTTGAACAAAATACTACCTAATAAACTGCACAACAAATTTAATTTTTTTTCTTCAAAAGTGTTATCATCAACGAATTCTGTATCTTCGTCAAGCGCAAAAGCGAAGTCTAGATATTCAAGATATGTCTGATATCTTACAAAAAATCGAAATTATAAAATTAATTTATACATTCAAAATTACGTTGTTAAACCTAAATTGTAATTGTTGTGTGCGAAAATCCTCCCTATTTCTACCCCAGGGATAAAAAAATTTAGCTCCTTTAGGTTCTGTTCCATGTCCTAGACCTACTGTAAGTGTGTAAAGTAACCTTTCTCATGGAACTTCACATGGATTTTTCAGAGAAAACTATATTTTTGACCTCGAGGAAAAAATCGAAAATCCGGTTTCGTTAGATTCAATCCCGTGCTCTATACAATAAGTATGCCAAATATAATCGCACCCTTATAGAAGTTTAATATGCGTTTTTTCCAAAAACCCCTAAATTTTTACCTCTGAGGAGAAAATAAAAACATCGATTCCGTTAGGTTGTCCCGTATTCTATACTACAATGCTCGGTTGCAGAAAGCATTGTCACAAAATCTGATTTGACAATGGCCTTAGATTGTGACCAAAGCATAATAGAACTTTAAATCGATCCTGCTCAAAAAATAATTGATCACTAGAAATAATATTTTTTTAAACTGTGTATAAATGTAGTTACCATAGTTTTTTACACAACTTTCACTTCGCAACAACATTTTTCTACGCACATTAATCAAAATTCAGCTTGGAAAGCGATATATTCTATTTAGAACAATCATTTGTTTTTGTGTGAGTACAGTCTAATGTTCTACAAGACAGACGTTAGACTGCTCTCGCATGTATAAAAACTGTAATTATATAATCGCTCGCCCTTGTCAAATCAAAATTTTTGACAATGCTTTCTGTAACTTGGCATAAATGTGAAAAGTTTCAACGTCCTAGGTCAACGAAAGGCATGGAAAGACCACACAGAAACTCATATATGTCGTAGGATAATTAAAAAAATCGGATTTTCGTAAAAAACCTAGGACGTTTGCAAAAAACCGGATTCCAATTACCTGTTTATTTGCAATCTTCCTAGGATTTTCGCGAAAATCCGAATTTTTTAATTATCTTACGACATATATGCTTATGAGTTTCTGAGTAAATAAATTGTTTTGGATGAGTTTTTACGAAAAAAAAGGACACTGGGTCAATAAAATTCATTGAACTAAGTTACTAAAACGTTAAAGTAAATAAATAATCACACACGTGACCCGATTAACAAACCTAAGCACAAACTGCACAGTTTGACACTTCACTCAAACTACACACGTAGAAAGATTATATAATTAGATTTAAGTCGTGTAGCGGAGAATTACGATCAAAATCTAAACGAGAACAAAAATAATAATAACAAGTGAGCGGCGACGCGGCGTAACTCGCGTGCGCGAAACAAGAAAACATTCGCGAATCTGATTCACGGAAACTCCCGTGTTGTGTGTATGAGAGATCGCATCACCTGTGGCATGAAAAATCCGTAGAAGAGGAGGAGAAGAGAGACTTGTGGAAGCGATGTTCTTCCTGAACCGAAAGAGCGACAAGGAGGTGGAACAAAGTTGTTTGCTTAGCCGCCACAATGTGTCTATACATAATATTGTACACAATCCAACACCGTTTATCATAGAGAAATATTTGAAGTCTTGGCAATAGAAGACTAGACTGGATCGCGGAAAGTATTGTCAAATAATTTGATTTGACAATGACCTTCCATTGTGATCATATATAATTATTACATTTAGTCTAATAGCTTTTGTCGGCTATAATTGTTAAGAAACATGCATTGTTGTAGCACTATATTAGAAACATTTATTATTCCAACACGTCACCGTCGGGATTTAAACCCGAATCTTTCCACTTTCGCGGCGGAATGAGTTTATCAATTACTCTACGGTGCAGTGTGCACACAATTCAACATTTTAATCCTTCATAATATAGTGATTTACAACACTCAAATTCACTACATGCGAGAGCCAATTATTTTTAGCTATAGCTAAACATAACTCTCACAGTAGCGAGGGCTCTTGAATGAATCAAAGATGAACTTTCCATTATTAATACGGTAATAATTATTACAGTTTTTATACACGCAGGAGCAGTTTGATGTCGTGAAGCTCCCTGTCATGTAGAGCCTTAGATGGTACTCACACAAAAACAAATGTTTGATGTACACAGAAAAAGATCTCTTTTCAAGCTGAATTTTGATTAAAATTAGTAAAAAATGTTTTTTTAAAAGGAAACTAGAAATAACTATGAGACATATATGCATCAGAAGCTGTTTTTGAGTTTTGTCACGGCAGAAAAACGTCAAAAATTAAGCGTTTACTAGAACAGCCCTACGCGATTAAATTTTGCTTTCACCTGGACAAAACCGCTTCCGAGACGATTGCCTTAGTTAAGGAGGTTTACAAAGAAGCCCAGTCAAGGGCTCAGATTTTCCGGTGGTTCAGTGAGTTCAAGAACGGATGGAAGATCGTTGAAGACATGGAGTGCTCTGGACGCCCTTCAACGAATGATTTGGACGAAAATGTGACCAAAAAAATTTCTTGGACCGTCGTAAATTGCGTTTCTACTGGAGAAATATGTGTGGTCACAACCTAAGGTCATTGTCAAATCAGATTTTCTGACAATACTTTCTGCAATCCAACATTAAGCTTTCTTTTAAAATACATGTCAAAGGAACATTCATTAACCGACGATCCTCAATTCCGGAAGTGGTTTCAATATTTGATTCTCAAATTCGAAATTCCGAAACAATACATTCCGATATTGAGAAAGGTTTACGAAAAAACACCGCACGTAAAAAAACCTATCTTTTTTTATCAAATCGAAATAATATGTTTATTGATGAAAAATCAAAATTGTCGACTAGTAATAATTGGGCATACTTCGAATATTAAACTGCTTCTTTACTGATGTTACTCATGTATTTTTAACATTATTTTATCTATTTTCAACTTATTTTATTTAAGTATTTTCAAATTTTTAAGTCTCTGTTTCTTACGCGCTGTCTCTAATTCCTACGCTGCTCAGCCAATAGAAAATTACATTTGACAACAATTAACCTCAAATTAATAAACTTCTTTTCTGATTGACCTACGACTGCCACAGAGTGAGGATGAAGGATAAGTTGAAGATACATAAGTCAATTAGTCCCGACAGGTTGAAAATTCATGAGTACTATCATTACAAATAATAATAAAACGCACACGTCGTCATTGTCTTTTTCTTCATTTCTCAATGATATTTCATACAAACATATAAGGCGCGGAGCACTCACACAAACTCAAGAATATGGAACTATAGTACAACCAAACTTTGGTGAATTATTTAAAGGTAATGCAAATGTAAAAAAGAAATAATCAGAATACTTCTAAAAAGGATAAAATCTTTTTTTCTTCTTAGTTTTACAATCACCTCCCTGCTATACTCAAGTTGGCATAAATTATTGACCGGACTTCTAATTAAATGTAGGGAGAAGATGATAAAATTAAGAAAAAATGATTTTCTTCTTTTTGAAGGTATATACTGATTATTTTTTTAAAGTGGATTCAAATTGTTTTACTGTAAAAATCTACTGTGCATAGACAAAAATCGTTTACAAAGCCACAAGTGCACAACATATTTACAGCAGACGTTTGTGTTCGGTTTATAAACCATTGAACGCGTTTCTATGAATTTCAATAGGGTTTCGGTTCTAATAAAATACAAAGCGCATAAAAAATAAACCAAGTCGATCCGTCAAGAACTGCGACCTGTAGAGCACGGAAATACGTACATACCAACCGACAACTACTGTTCTCAAATTTCATTTACACTTTTAGAACTTATTCCAAAATCGATTCAACCTAAAAATAGTTTCATTTTGCAGAACCGATTCTTTATTTTTGTAAAAGCTACAATTTGAATAATTTCTTGCGAAATTAACTTAGAATTGATACGAGCGAAACAGCTCTGGAACGCAAAGCGTTAATAGAACATATTCCTGATAACGGTGTGTGGATTTTTTTATCAGAGGTAGGTTGATCATGCTATAGCACCGATCTGCAACGTTCCTGAGAAGGTCGTCATATTGGTCGTATCATTTATGGTAGTATGGAATATATACATAAAATGTCTATATGTAGCCATTGTGTACGGTAAATAATCATTTTGGATAGGCGCAAGCCTCGCGGAATGCAATACCGATGATGATGATGATGCTGACGATACAGAAATGAGATAAAGGCGCGCCCATATCCTATTACTGTAGCTATTATAGAGATCTATACTAAAGTACTTACAAACTATATGGACACTTAAATATATTCAGTTCACTGAACCAGTTAATGTATGTGGAAATGCATTTCGAAAAATTATAAATGGAACTCAAAGTGAATTTGAGTTTGGCACACTATTTACTGTATTTATTTCCAGAACTGTTTTAATGATTTTGTATACGTATTTTATTTTTTCATCTGTAATATTTCTGCATATCCCCCACAATTTTTAAAATACAATATTATAAGTCGGACTCATGTATTTTCAACTGATGGTCAGGATTTTAGTCCCACTTCTCACTAAAGTGTCTTCACCTACACTGCTCAGACATTGGAAAAATCTGTTTGACAACGTTTAACCTCAAATTTTCCTGATTGATCTATTACTGCCATGAAGTGAGGATAAAACAGAAGTAGAAAATACAGGACTCGATTAGATCCGACAGGTTGAAAGTACATGAATTCTACTGTATCAAATTTTTCAGGACTCGAACGAATCGTTGAGTGATTACATCACATGATGAGTTCGGACTATATTATCCCAGATATAGATATTAAATGCTAAGTGCGTTCTACGGAAAGATAGAAAAACTTCTGAGAGAGGACATAATTCCAGGAGACATGTACGGAACTATTCAAGTCTTTAACCGACAAATCAAATTTAAAAAAAACGCTGCGATCTTGTGTCGTACTTATTTTCCATACTTTTTTACATGTTATAATGATTTTAGTTTTACTTTACAAAATTTTTAACACTACAATCTATATGTGAGAATGTGTGTTTATCACAAAACACCCACAAACCACCTGTCAGCCTCCTACGTGGACAGTAAGTAGAATACGTGTAACCTTCTTGACGTCACCACAATTTTTTAGTAAACGCTGTACAATTTTAGTCATTTTACATGTCTAGTTATTTGCATATGATTTGTAATATTAATTGTGATTTCCATAGAAGTTTCTGGAAAATGCATAAAAAATAAAAACGCTCACATAACCTTTACTATGTACTGAAATGGTAAAATTTAAACGTTTTCAAGCAAAAACACCCGTATTACACAGGGATTAACCCCTATTTTGCGGTTTTGGATTTTTTTCTGTTAATTTAGACTTTAGAGACATCGTGTTTAAATTAACTTATCTGTCCATAGTCTATTTTGAAGTGTTAGAATTCTCAGATACGTACAAATTTCTTGCGTCACACAGTTTTTCTTTTCCAATTATTTTTACTAACGAAATCGAAAATTCTCGCCTCGTCAATAAAATGTGCAGACTTTCAGCTTTCAAAACACGAATAGAAAAAAATATTACTTAAAAATTATAAATATTTCTATTTTAGATAAATGTTTTTTTGTTTACAAACTAACAAAACAAATATTAGTACACTTTGGTACTAAGTAGTTTTTTTTTGGCGACTTCACTACTGTAGTGTCCTTGGACAGGCATCTATAATACGAATATCTATTTTTCCCGAAAAAAATACTCGATTTTAACAATAACCTTAAACCCGAGCATAATCAGGTGAAAAATACCGCAACTACTTTCAATTGCGATATATTTTATCAAAATCGAACCAGTCGTTTTCAAAAGATGTTTGTACAAAATTCTGAACCACGCTGTTCAAACAAAATACTCGAAAAGCAAAAAAAAAAAATGTAGAAGTCGAGTTGCATTTTAATTCATATTATGTGTCGACAAATAAAATTATGAGATGATAAACATGCGAAACGACATTTTTCAAAATGAGGATAATAAAATCGTTTCGTAAAAAAAAATTCTGATATAACTCAGCGATTTCTCAGAAATTTTAGTAAAGAACACAATCGTTTCCTTACTTTTGTTTTATACTTCTGTACAAAGTTTGTTCGAAAGGTGATTCTTGATACATTATTCAAATCGCTTGGGCACTGATTCACAGCTGACGGATCATGTTCGAATTTTGGAACTGAAAACGAATTTTTGGGTAATTCGATTTTTATCTTTTCTGTATTCTTTAGTAGCTTTAATTTCAACCAACAGAATGTAACCTGATTCCTGAATATAGCTGTCAATATGAGTATTTTCTAATTTATAGAGCCTTGAGAATATTTTAAGTACGACAATAAATTGGTTAATTTGAAGACTTTAAAAACTGTAGCAATCAATTATTGCATTTTATATTAATTCTGCATCGTGTGTCACTTACAGCATCCTATTACTGCCTACATTGCAATTCCCATATTCAGGCATATTCATTTACGGTTAAATGACCTCTTCTTATTCTTAGAAGAAAAAACAATATGACTTCGATTCAACCTGTTAACTAGGTATGACGACATTTTTCGGCATGGAAATTTAACTGCGAATTAATTCTTTGTACGTTAAAAATATTTGATTTATATATTAAAATAGACGCTGATGACCTCAGATATTGAGCGTCTATAATCTACAATCTATCTATATATTAAATATAATAAAATATTTTGTTGAAATAAAATCAATAAGTTATAAAAACGATTTTATTTTATTACTTGAGTTGTGATGATATCACGTATTACTGCGAAAAAAAATCCGCGTTGTGAAACGAGTTGTACAAAAGTTTATTCTCGGGTTAACAGTCGTTTTAGAGTTCCATATACCCAAAGAGTTCCAACGGAAACACTATTACTAAGGCTCCGCTGTTTATCTGTATGTATGTTGATAGAAGTTCAAAGGCAAGACGAAGTGTCATTGATGCAATATCTTGCTATTATATCGACAATAGCTTGCTGAACGAAATAGAAAAAGACAAAACGACATTAAATGACATCTTAACAAAAAACAAAAAATGTCAAATGAGGAACCTTCCTCATCACAAACGTAACTTCTTACTCGAACTTTTATTTGATTTTCATAAACGTTTTATGAACAAAAATCGATATTACCAATAAATAAATCTATAATTAATGCGATAAAAAAGTATTTAACAATAAATCATACAAAAAAAACTAACAAATTTTCTTACTCTCGGTTCTGTTTCATTTATGCCTATTATGATGACCTTGTTTAGTGCTGTTTCCTATAGCGCAGGAACTTATTGTATGTATCTCTCGCGTTAAGCGGGATCTTACTGTATTATTCGATGTTTCGCACGGATGTTTTTTTACATCGATAGTTAGTTACGATATATCATTCGATGTTAACATCGATGTTTTTCGTTCGATGCTCATCCCTACCAGAAAACAGTTACTAATCTTTTATCGCACAGCCGGTATTATGCACTTCAGAATGTTGCTGCGGGTACAGAATAAAAAAAAACCATACCTAGTAGGCATATGTGTTTGTCCTTGTTAAACGAGTTAAGGTCATCATTGTATACGTGAAAGAATTGATGACATTGACTATCTGTCAGTTAAATTTATTCTATCTACGGTTGGCAATGCAATGAGAGAAACGGACTCGTGTCCTTTATCATGCCAACATTATACGAGAAAATATTATTTTAACTGGCATTTATTTCACGGTAACAATATATTTTATTGCAACGCTTCTGCATTTATTGCCTTATTCTAAAGACAATGGACGTCGCCAAACAAAAATTTATCTCTCAGTTACACAAGTTTATAGTTAATTTTTTTTTGAGACCTAAAAATAAGGAAAACGGCACATTCATGTTGGAAATGACGGAATAGTTACACAAATTTCGATGACGAAGAAACTGGCTATGCAAATTAGATCCCTATAATAAAATATTGTATTGTATGGTTTCAAGTCGAGGATACCTTACTGACTCAAAATTTGATTACGGCGTTCGACTCTACCGACAACAGCGCACCAGATTATGGATGGCAGTTAAGACAGGTATTCGATGGATAATCCAGGACGGATCCAGAAGAGAGATGTATGAAATATATTTCTTGTGGTTTGGTTTCAATTTGACAGATAGGAGGGTGTGACACTTAGTCAATCATAGACTGAACATTAGCTACATTATTTCGGTAGCGACATAATTCTACATTTAAAATTCTGTTTAAATACAGACTTTTGGGATTTTTTGTTTCATAATCTATCTGTAACGTAGATATAAAAAAAATATGGGGCGACCCCATTAGCTTTGACAGGGAAGTCTTCTGGTTGATCATGAGTGTTACTCGGTGACTAAAAGTTATTTATAAACTCGGTTGTGAATGGCCCTAGTACGTCGAACCAGCTCTACTAAAATAAAAAAAATAAAATTATAATAACAAACAAAACATCAATGACATTTTTTACAGAATGTGCTGAAGCAGTATCTAATTTAGCGAGCGTTGACTAGTTCAAACATTGGCATTGTTCTATAAAATAGATGTTTTTACTCAGCTTTCAAAATTTTTGACAGTTCACTTTTGAACATATAAAAAAACTAACAAACAGTGATTTACTACGAAATTTGTACTTTACCGCACTAATGCGTGATTTGTCACTTTGCATGCCTGTATATAGACATGTAAAGCAGCAATTTTACAGTAGGTAGTGCAAGAATTCGTTTTTATGAACAGTATTAGGTATTTTCTTTTTTGTAAATACACGTTTCTAATAAAAAATTATAAATAAGAATTATATGCTCGCAGACTTGATCAGTTAATAACACAGTAATTACAGAGTATGATTAATTAAGTTATAACAAATATGTGAAATAAATGTGGTTAACACATTTTATGACATCATCCAGTTTTGTCCACAAACATGTTATCAATATAAGTAATAGTTTATAAATAAATATTAAACATTAATTTTTACAATATTTAAATAAGAGGAAAATTATATATTGAAATTTTTATCTGTATTTGTCCTTATTAATTTAAATTTAACACCGTTATCACAACGATCAACTTGCGTAATAGGTAATAGGTTATATATCTAGATTGTAATGCAATATTTCATGTGACACTATGGAAAAACGAGGGTCAGCGAGTTTTAACAGTCGTACGAGCCACAAAAGCTAATTTTCACTTCATAATAATATATCTGACAGTTGTCATATTCTCTGTGAGAGGTTTACGAAAACTACGCCTGCTTTGTGTCGCATGCTATCTCTGTTCATGCTTTTTTTTTTGTTAATTTTTTTGAATTCTGAAGAAAATATTTATACATTCACCTATGAACAATGAAGAATGTAACGAAGAAAATTCGAATATCTAACTTGCAACAAGGTTTTCACGTAAAGTGTCTCCTCCTACGCTGCTCAGGCAATGAAAAAATACGTTAGCTTTAATAAATGCTTTTTCTGATTGATCTATGACTGCCACGAAGTGAGGAAGGAGACGTTGGAAATTCATTGGTCGATTAGCCCCGACAGGTTGAAATTTGAAAATACTACTGTATTTTCATAATTTTTATCTGTATATTTGTCAGTTAACTCAAAAACTATCGATATATGGAACTTTCACTATGGTCTCTGTTATATACATCAGGGAATATTGCAGGCTATTATATTATCGCGCATCTACTAAATAAAGCTGAAGAATAGCCAAAAAAAATAACATTAACATGAGTCAAGTTGCGGGTAAAGGCTAGTCGTTAATAACAAGCTGACGTACACCATTCGGAAAATCTCGATTCTACACTCCGAATCAGAGTTCCAAGGGAAGGTTCCTTCTGCACCTCCAAACACTTGTCTGTTTTGTTTTGAATGGAGAACCGACACGGCATTTCAAAAGATGAAGCCGCAACCTTATTACAGATATAAAAAAATAAAGCAAAAAAATTGGAGAATACGCAATTATCCAATAAATACAGCAGCGTCGCCCACAACAAAAATTAATACCTAAGATAATAACATTTATCCACACTTACCATTCATGATTATATCACAAAAAAGACGCCCAGTTTCTGTCAAGGTCTGGTATATTAAAAAGAAAACCTACGATAAAAACACCAACGCGCTTTTTTAAATGAAAAACGCAAATATTTACCGTCAACAAAAATAAAACATTCGATATAAACCATGCATCAGGCGTGGTGAGCGTCTAAAAACGGAAACCCGCACACACATGGAAATTATCAGTCACAAAACAAAAAAACAACTATCTATCTATAGAGAGAGGTACGCTTTAACAACAAATCACCAACCCACTATAATTTTTGTAACGAGACAAACTTCAATAAAAACTCTATTAATTTGACCGAGACGAATGTGTCAAAGAATAAATAAAAAGAGTAAAAAGAGATTCCAGAGCCGCGAGTATGCAATACGAGCGCAACACGAAGATACGCGAATAACTTTGCCTTATGCACTTAACTATTGTAATATAAATGTATGTCTACATGCGGACGTTTTACGCTAGGGTAATGTACCTCAGTAAAAATTAACTTGTTTCACGTTGGCGTTGCCCGGGAATAATAGCCCTCCATTATGAGAACCAAAAAGCCGTTAAATAAGCGCCTACTTGATGAAAATCCGTTCGATGGCACTACTGACTATTCTCACTCAAGTTAAAAGGTTTACATAAAATTAACATTTTTTTTTAAATATTAATCAGTTTTTCATAGATATCAAGCAACGGTCTATTAACCGTACATCGCCGCTTATTTTCACTTCATAATAAGTTGAAAGTTCGCGTTCGGCCATATTGGATTGTTCAGTGTCTACTTTGCTTCTCTGTCTCTTATATAGATTTAAATGCCATCTGACAGAGATATAACTATATCGGATTGGTAAAATTGCATTACTTTTTAGGGTTCCGTCCCACTGTCACAGCCAATTTGATCCGAACTACTGAACCTATTGAGTTGAAATTGGGTACACATATGTAAGTTGGTGACCGTAAAACAAACATAGAATGTAAATAAATGAATTTTGAACATGGGGGTCATTTTTCGGGAGCAAATTAGGAAATAAAAAAAAAAAGTTTGGCAAACTGTACCGTGTGACATATCAAATGAAAGGGCTTGTAGTAAGGGTCTCAAATATATATATTTTTATAATTTTAAAATAAACAATTTTCAAGTTATTTAAGAAAATAGATGAACAATTGACCATCCCCCCTCTTATCTCCGAAACTATTGAGCCTAAAGTCTTGAAAAAATCTTAAGTCTTAAAGTCTTCACGGAAAACGGAATAGTACGAAACCCTCTTCTCACGAGTTCGACTCGCACTTGATCGGTTTTTGTACTTTGAGCACTAGTGCGAAAAACGGTTATTTTACAATCGTTATACAGGCACGAAAAGCAGCTATTTTTAGGGGATCGTGTCAGAAACATAGTACAAACCTAGTGACTAATACTGACGATACATTTTAACGTTACATGGCGTGTCTATTACTCGTTTTTGTTTATACTGCAGCCTGAGTGGGTCCTATCTCATTCTACAGTACAGTGTAGATGAACCTCTATAGAATATTACCACAAAACAAGTTTAATGGTGACGTCACGAGGTACAACGACGCGCCGGTTGTGACATCACGCGAAGACAACACATGAAAGTTCCGGGAAAGATTGTCGCCGCAGGAAACGATATATATTTGTCCGATTACTCACAGGCATTTTCAGCTAGTCTAAAAAACCAAATGACATAAACAGTACCCGAAAGTATTCACAGATAAGTATCCAGCGGACAGTGTTGTCCAAAAATAGTTATAAAATGAATTATTTAATATGATAAGTCAGAGCGTTCTGTTTGTGTTTAACTTCGACATTTTACGTTATATAGGAAAACAGAAGGAGAATCTACTTTCTGTGCAGTAGCATGTTGTAGCTGTATGATTTTCTGCACAACATTTATAAAATTTGTTTTGCAATGTAATACGTTCGGTGAAAATAACATTTTTTAGGGTTCTGATAACTTTAACCCACAAGCTTGAACCCTGTTTTGTTGTAACTATTCTGTCTGTCTGTCCGTCTGCCTAACCTTCTAGCTCCTCAGCAGTGACACAATATTGAAATCGTTGGGAAATGTTTTCATTTTATAGACCAAAATCCTCTTTTCAAAAAAAAAAATATTTGAATTGCTTTCTTGAAAAATTAATCTTGATATAGGTGTAACCATTAATATGAGCGAAACTCAGCTCTGATGTTCAAAGCGATAATAGAACGCATACTGTTTGCGTTGCGTGCAATTAATTATAATCATATTAAAAGTTCCGATTTATTCTCAATATTGTTCACGTCCATTATAATTAATAAGTTTTTTTTATTTTTTAACGGGAAATTGGACAAATCAAATTTAATATAGTTAAACTAAATTCCGATTTATATTTAAAAACAAAAAAGATTTTTTTATTGTCGTTTAAATAAAAAAAAAATTAATTGCTTCTAATCAAATTGTGTTGACTCAAACTCGCCTGATTATATTTTATAAGACATTACAAAAGCTCAATTTAATATTATTTGCATTTATTTTCTAAGTCCTGTATCTTGGTTAGGAAGCATTTTCGGATTAGAAGTTTTTGTCTTAATTTAGATTATAAAATCTCATTTTTCGTTTATCGGTGATTTTTTGAAAATGCACCTTGGATAGATATTGAAAATAATGGTTTGATACTTGCAGTTGGTTTTTAGAATTAAAAAATAAAAAAATATCCTGCCACCAGATGTACATAATATATTATTACGGTATGGTACATCATTCCTGCTGAGATGAAAGCTTCTGCTAGCGCTACAGTCTGCAACAAGTGAATGAACAGTACTGACCTCAAGCGTCGCAACAACAAACTACCACCACATTGGCGATAATCATGAGTTCTACCAACTTAAAAACATAATTTATCTGTTCAGTCAGAGCTGCCGCGATACTCATCATCACGAAGTAAGATATAAAGAACCCAAACGTAAAGTTAAAAATGTGGCGTCGATTTGATCCACACGTATAGGCGCTACTGTACACTACGTACTCGGTTCACCAATCTGCATTGAGTAAACGGGTCGTTCACCAATAATCATTGAGTAAACGGTACATCCTAACCATCAGTTTTTGTGGACATAAGAATCGTGAAAAAATTTATGTGGTTTAACCTCTTTAAATATTCAGCGGGAAAAAAATTCAACTGGATGATCAGCTTCACTTTCGTAGAGTAAATAATAATCTAGTTTAGTTGGTGTAAAAAGTGATAAGTAGTTTATTTATTTCTCACTCCCCTCCCTCACGGAGATGGGACGTAAAAAACAACAATGCAATTCATGTTTGAATTTTATCTGAAAAATCCGTTATTTTTCCCTCACTATATTAGCTGTTTTGAAAATTTAAATATCTCCTTTAATGTGTCTTGCGGAACAATTTTTTAAAATTTTAAATCATATTCAAAAACATAGAATGCCTTGTTTTACGTCTATTGCGCAGTCTAATGGCCGACAGAGACGTAACTTCACGACGAATCAGATACTCTTGTCATAGTTACCATTCAATACAACTATGGTAACAGCACCAGTATCGACGCGAAGTTACATTCCTAAAGTATAGAGCTGACAACTCTACATAGTTATGCAAATAATAAAAACAAATATCAAAATTGATCTCGTGGAAGCCATTACAAATCTAAATACCGATCTTGTTTTCTAATTTAAATCAATTGTGCATTAAGCCTTGATCTCCTAATACAGCCTTTCCCAAAGTGGGCGATAACGCCCCCTTGTGGGCGCTGCAGGCCTAAAGGGGGGCGGTAAGAAACCCAGAAAAAAATGGAGGCGTTGTGTAGAGGCTTGGGGGGCGATTTGTAATTTCATCTAGCTAGGAGGACTCTCAACTACAACTTGTGAACATCAACTAATATTAATTAAAAGATTGCTCAAACTCGGTTCGATATTTATCTCCGCGTAGTTCATATATCTGTCCTGTTTTATTGAATAAATAAAATAAAATTCATGCCAATCGGTCGCTCCGTTTCGAAATGAAAGTAGACACAAAGAAACAAATAAAAAGGCAACAGACACACTTTCGCATTTTAATAGTTATTAGTATTCCTAGATTATTAGAATGAATGTTTAATCTCCGCTAATATAGCTCACAATAATTAATTAATTTAATTTGAAGTTATAGTGGTTTTTAAGTAGGTGAAAAAATGGGGGCGCTAAAAATAATTTATTCTCAAAGTGGGCAGTAGACAAAATAAGTTTGGGAACCCCTGTCCTAATATATCCATCCACCCAAAGTGCCTTATCCTTTACGCAGGACCTTGACGATCACATTTTTTCTGTCGTTTACGTAGAATATTAGACTTTTCACAGACATATACGTCCATTTTTTTATATTGTCTAGCCAGGATATTTATCTCCGACCCTTCGACACCCTTTCTTGCAGTTTGCTAACAAAATTAATTTTTGAAATTCGAGGTGCTGCCGCCTAATAGATGCCCAAAATATGCTAAAGTTCTTTTTTTATGGTTAATACAAGATTTTTTTCTATTTTTATTTTATTTAACACTTGCAAATTAGTCCTAAAATATAGCGGTACCGTTATATGACGGTGAATGACAACAAAAATGTGTGCATAGAAATAAATGGATGACGTCGTTTTTGAATGATATATACGCCGCTACTGAGAAATCATTTACTTCTATGCACACGCTTTTAGTCACGCGTCATTCACCGTCATATTACGACCGCTATCTTAGCAAATCTAGGCTTCACACCACTGTGATCTCAAAAAACGGTAAAATGTTTTCAAGAAATCGGTACACTCTAATTTCTTCACAGAAAAAAAATATAAACAAAACCAAATATGCAAAATAAACTTATATCCTGACCCCTATCTTAGCAAACCTAGGCTTCACAGCACTGTGATCTCAAAAAACCGGTCAAGTGCGAGTCGAACTCGCGAGAAGAGGGTTCCGTACTATTCCGTTTTTCGTGAGTACTTTAAGACTTAGGATTTTGGTTTCAATTTTCCTGTAAACTATGGGTGAGACCCGACATTCCCTATTTTTTCAAAATTTTAGGCGCAGTGGTTCGGAGATAGGGGGGGGGGAGGAATTGTCAATTGTTCGTCTATTTTCTTAAATAACTTTAAAACTATTTATTTTAAAATTATAAAAAAAATATATTGGAGAGCCTTACCACAAGCCCTTAAATTACCCCCATGTAGAAAATTTATTTATTTACGTTACACATCCGTCTTTGGGTCACTGACTTACATATGTGTACCAAATTTCAACTCAATCGGTCCAGTAGGAGATAAGGGGGGGTAAATGGTAAATTTTCATCTATTTTCCTAAATAATTTGAAAACTATTTATTTTAATATTATAAAAATATACATATTTGAGACCCTTACTACAAGCCCTATCATTTGATATATCACATGGTGCAGTTTGCCAAACTTTCTTTTTTAATTTTTTATGGTCACCGACTTACATACGTGTACCAAATTTCAGCTTAATCGGTCCAGTAGTTCGGCGCAAATTGGCTTTGACAGTGGGACGGACAGACACACGAGTGATCCTATAAGGGTTCCGTTTTTTCCTTTTGAAGTACGGAACCCTAAAAACGGCAAAATGTTTTCGAGAAATCGGTACATATCATAATTTATTCAAAAAAAAAATATATATTACAAACAGAATAAAACATGCATAATAAACTCACATCCTGGCGATGAACCATTCTTCAGAGTACACCTGTAAGGCTGATATGTCCCCGGTAACACTTTTCCATACATAGTCCGATCCATATTGGCACTGGGTTACTCAAAAAATGATCCGATTTACGCACTTTCGAACGTCACTTTTACACAACACCCACTATATTACACAATAGGTAAAAAATATCCATTCATAAATAAAACACATCCAATAATTTCAGTTTTCATTAACCTTGACTGAGATATATGACGTCAGAGAAAACACTCGATGCACGATTGTTTGCCAATTTTATATGAACACAACCACTTGACAGCGCAAGTGATTCTCAGTTTTAAATTTCATGTTCTGATTTAAATGTCCGCGCAAGTCAAATAACAAAAAATACTTTTCAAAAAAAAAAAAAAATTTTGGTCACAGTGCAAAATTCTACCGATAAAACAATGTATTTGCTAGTACGAGTATTTTGGTGCATTACAATTACCAGTTAGTAATACAATTATATTCTATTGACTATTTTTTTTTTAAATATATTCATTGTCAATTGTCATTAACATTTTTTTCTAAAATTACAAATAAGATAGTCGGTGCAATAGCTGACCTATAATCGTTGAAATTGTTGACAATTTGAAATTAAAAACGGGTCGAACAATGACCCTGCAAAAACAACTTCACAATATCTTTTTAAGTTGGTTAAAACTGACCACGTCTCTATTTTTCAAGCGACTGACGTCACCTGCCCCAAATATCACAACCTACTACCACATTATAATATTCATATTGATAGCTGGATTTGTAGCAGTGTTAGGCGGTCTGATTATAAGGCCAACACGACGGGGCTGATGGCGTTAGCAGGTATTAAAATTTAAAAAAATATATATTTTCGGAAATTGAAATGAAACTAACGCCACTGTGCTTGCATTGATTTCAAAAAAGTTTTCAGTTCCTATAACGTTTAAACCTTACTATGTTGGAAATTTTGATTTTCGTTTTATCCGTTTAGAACTTTAGATAAAGATTGTCGAAACTTGAGAATTGTGGAACCAATTTCAACCAGGCGTAGCCTAAAATCTGACCTCCTCGAGAAAGAATACAGCATGCAAATCGATTTAGCAATTTTCGAATTATAATCGGAAAACAGAAACAGACGTGTTTTTAAGGATTGGCAAGAGATAGAAATACCATATCTATAATTCACTCTATATTTGGGATTCTATTTAAATTTTAGTTGAAATGTGATTAAGATTTTTACTTTGATGATTTGTTTTCGATACAATCAAACCAATCAGAAGTTAATATTCGTGCACACGATCGTATACAAACACACCAGTTGTTAAATAGCCACAGTTCAATCGTTCTATTAAATAATAGTTATACACTGATGAGTAAATGTACACAAAATATAGATAGTTGACGCGTGTTCAATGTTTGTGAACTGTCAAAAGTAACTGGCGCACATTAAAAACGACGGCACTAACGACGAATTCCATTATCTCACTCTATTTTTCTCTCACTCTTTTCCCGAGGACACTTATATTATGAGAGAGTATTTATACATTTCCATATATTTTTGTAGTATTTTTGTTATTTTTCAACTGCGAGGAGTTGAACAAGACGATAAGTTCGGTGCGTCTATATAAGATACACATAGATACTAACTTACTGTTGTGTTTTATTATAACTAAGTTATTATAATACACAGGTATACAGTAGCGTAAAAACTACATAATAGCAACTAAGGACGAGTATTCACCAAATTGTCAAACATAATTACTCGTAAACAGTTTGTTTTAATGTGTCTACCTTGCAAGTTCACTGAATTTGCAAACACTTGAGAACATTCGTAAATGTGTCTGATTACGTTTTGTTGGTGTCTGGAGTCATTAAATGATTGGCCAGCACGGTAGTAACGCGATCACATTCAGTTTCAAAAAAAAAAAAAAAAATCCGTGCAATAGTATAATAATGAAAAAAGGCAGTGCTGTCGATCACATATGCCTCATAAGTTACATTCGTACGAATGTTAAAAACCAAACTTCTGTGGTATTATTGTAGATTTTAAAATTCTTTTTCTTTTTTATTAGTAGAATAGCATAAATAAAGTAATTATTGCAGGGTAGGAACTTTGGACGTATGTTTACCGGTTAGTATGGATTATACCTTATAAGGAACTACTTCGATATTTATTAAGGGAAAACGTAGGAAAACTCTTTAATCAGGTGACCAATGCCTGAATTGCCGTTTCTAAGCGAGAGGTAATACGAACAAACCCTATACTATGTTTTTCAACTCCGGGATTCGAACCCAAAGTTGTTCGAATACGAGTATCAAAATAATATGTATCTAGATTGTAATGCAATATTATATGTGTGAGTTGTGATATAGAAAAATGAGTTTTAAAAGTCACACGAGCATTACTTTCGAAATACATACTACATTTATTGTCCTTAAATTCTATAAAATAGCTGATTTTCACTTTATAATAATATAACTGACAGCTCTGTCATATTCTATGTGCGCTGCCATATTGCATTTCATTTGAATTGTTTACGAAAACTACGCCTGTTTTGTATCGCATGCTATTCTGTTCATCTTATAGACCAGGGTAGATAGCTTTGAAAATGGTAAAAAGTGAAAGAAAATTATAGTAGGATGAAACCCATTGGAAAACGTAGAGAATATAACAAAAATGAAAGGAAAAATAAATTACGGTCGATCTGAGGTCGGGAAGGGGTAGGGGATGAGTTTTTAAGGGTAAAAAACGGTTTATCTTGATTTCCGGCAAAACTACAAGTCCTATGAAAAAAAGTTAAATTGCAAAGACGTAGGTAATAAAAATATCTACAACTTTTGTTTTTACACTTTTTTCACATAACCTCAAAATGTATGTGAAAAATTCAAATAACCAAGTTTTTGGTTTTTTATTTTTATCTTTTGCAAAAAAAATTATTTTTCACGAAATTTGGTGAAAACTTACCTTTTTATGTTCCAAACACACAGAAATTTTTTTGATTTAAAATATTCATTTTTTCACGTTATTTTGACTTAATTTTGACAAAGCACCCCAATTTTCAATCGAAAATTCTCACGTCAAAATATCTGCTTTTTTAAAAAAATCGGTGGACTTTTTGTTGCTTGAAAACTCTACTTTCTGATGGTATGAAAAAAAATATACATCACTACGGTAAATGTTCTCAGAAAATGCAAATAAGTTATCTTAAAATAGCAATAGCAATAGCAATGCAAATAAGTTATCTTAAAATAGCAATAAATAGGCATCTACGCATATAATTATATGCGTAGATGCCTATTTATTGCTATTTTAAGATAACTTATTTGCATTTTCTGAGAACATTTACCGTAGTGATGTATATTTTTTTTCATACCATCAGAAAGTAGAGATTTCAAGCAACAACATTTTTTTCAAAAAAGCGGATATTTTGACGTGAGAATTTTCGATTGAAAATTGGGGTGCTTTTTCGAAATTAAGTCAAAATAAGGTGAAAAAATGAATATTTTAAATCAAAAAAATTTCTGTGTGTTTGGGACATAAAAAGGTAAGTTGTCACCAAATTTCGTGAAAAAATATTTTTTTTTACAAAAGATAAAAATAAAAAACCAAAAACTTGGTTATTTGACTTGTAGTTTTGCCGGAAATCAAGATAAACCGTTTTTTACCCTTAAAAACTCACCCCCTACCCCTTCCTTTCATTTTTGTTATATTCTCTACCTTTTCCAATGGGTTTCATCCTACTATAATTTTTTTTTTCGCAAAAATTATCGACCCTGGTCTATTATACAATTAAACGCTTTTGGAAATTACTGTTGGATTGGTATTTTGTTTACTTTACGCGCTAGTGCGAAATAGATCATTTTAAAAAGCAGATATGTCCAAAAACATATTAATTTATTACTTTACTAATCAACAATAATTTATCGATTATCAGCTAATATCATGATTTCTCAATTCTGAAATTGAAACTCAGCTTTAACTGAACGAGTGACGTCCAACTTAATAAATAATGTGTTGGAAAATAATTAGTTTGCGGTTAATTTTCACACCGGTGTACACTGACGAGACATTAGTTGTGTTTATATCTGTGTAGAAAACTAGAGATCATTTTAGAAATGCCGCTGTAAGATGTCGTCTATTTTAAACCGGGTTAGTGAAACTTTTTTGCGGTAAATAAAACACCAAAGCTCAAAGGTCTATTTCCGAACCGAAACCGAAAACCACACCGTAATTACTCATTTTAGCTATAACCTACACCGAAAATAAAATCTCAGATAAATCGTAACTGAAACCGAAACCACAAAAGTAAATTTAAAAATAGGAAAACTGAAAAATTAAAACCGAAATAGAAATAGTGTTACGTATAACTTATGATCAAAATTGACATCCGCAGCAGTACCTACATATAACATAAGTAATGTAAGTAATATAAATTATTAGTGGAATTAAATTTTCACTAACTTCGGAGTTCGGTTCTAAATTCAGCCAAACATCCTATTATCAAACCGAAACCGAAATGAATTTCGGGTCCAGCAGCAAACCTTTTATAAGTTTCTCACAAAGAAAAAACACTGGTTGAAAAAATGGTACCAAATTGATCAGAATGATGTGAAACGTCTAGATTTTATGATCTGATCATCCGATCAACGCAGAACGCTTTGTGTGAAAATTTGGTTTAACAATGACCTTAGATTACGAGCACATATATTTATAAGAAAACCATTGCAGAATTTTGAATCGATCGTCCTAGCAACGATTTTTTTTTGTACTTTTCTAGGCTTTGTTTTTATGCTTAAAAATGACATCACGTTGCCATTTTACTTATATTTGTTAAAAAAGTAGACCCGAAATTATTATTAACGACTATTTCTCATCTATAGTGGTCAGCTTTAAAAACTTTAGACACTGGCTGCCTGGCAGGTCATCGATAAATCAAGGAAGGTATACAAACATACCATTCTACAGAGTTTCAGTTTTTATCAAAAACCTATCCAAAAAAAATCACTGGCTCTTAGTATATCAGATTTCCTGGAAATGCATTCTGCAATCCAGCATGCTGCATGAAAGTCCCTCTTTCAAAAGTTCCTCCATCGCTGCTACAATCCTTGAGACTATACCAGCATAACGAGCGACAACGCACCGCTCACGCGCGAGTTTCAATGCGTGTAACACAGTGTTCCTCAAATTAATCAAAAAACAAAAGAACTTCAGATTCGTATGACTAATGTCGCGGAAAAACCAACGCACTCAGAACAATAAAATGTGGAAAACAGGTCAAAATCTAAACGATTATAATTATTTGGACTATATTATCCACAATTATTTTTTTGCACACCCTTCTATAAAATAGCTGCTTCTCACACCTGTAAAGCGGTCGTGAAATACCGCATTTAAATAGTGTTGTAAAGTTGCGTAAAGTAAAATAACCGTAGTCGTACTACTGCACTTCCATAGCAAACCAGTCTAACCACACGAAAATTGAACGCAACCTATTTTAATCAAAATTGAACAGTCAAAAGTCTTGAAAATTATGTGAAAATCAGCTGTTTTATGGAAGGTACGTGCAAAAATTGTTCGTAATGTCAGTCAGGCAGTGATGCCCAAAATCATGATTTTTAGACACTAGTATCTTGGAAAGTATTCCACCTAGACGTATAAAATTTGGAACACCTCTTCTTTAAAGTAGCCTTAACCCCCCTGAAAAAATTCAGTTCTATACCGTTCCTAGCCTCGGAGCTAGGGGGGTTCGAGAAAGGGTGCGAAATGGTTCGTGTTATAATTATTGTAGTGCTGTGTGAGAACTTGGCCGGCGTACTCTGTGCGCTATGCTATAAACAACTCGTGTTTTTTAAGCCCCTTGTATCAACAACATTTTGAGAAACGGTGTTCTATCCACTGGAGCGCACGGGGAGGCGTGGTGTCGAATGAAAGAAAAACGACGCTTTTATAAAGTGGAGGTGCGATGCGAACGGGAAATACTAAATTACGACCCATATCATTTATACATAATGTATATACCGCATCTACATAATTATTTATATACCCACACTATATTTATGTATCTGTGTACATCTCTGTACATATATCTTCAAACAGCTGCAGACGAATCCTAATTATTGGGGCCGCGATTCTTTGAAACGTTCGATTATCCCAAAATATATATATATCAATCACTTTCCCGGCTATTACACCATCAAAGGTTTTCTACAAAAGAAAAAATTAACTTTGTATCTCTTTTGTAAAAGATAAATTGTAGCTTACATATCTGGAGCGTAAATCGTGATAAAGTATATTTTCGACGAGGTGTGAGGTTGTCACGAACGTTAGCGAGTGTAACAGTCACACGAGTCAAAATCGCATTGCGTCTAGATACACGCTGTATTAGAGTTTCGTACAAAAAACGAACCCTTACAAAATTACTCTCATGTCTGTCTGTTTGTCACAGCTTATATTCTCCGAATCTATTGGACGAAAAAAGTTGAAATTTGGTACAAACATTGAGTTCGATGATCCCAATCACGGACGCATAGCGTAAATAAACGACTTTCGGTTTTAGCAATTAATTTGGAATTCTTTCAAGTCCATCATGTGACACATTAAATGAAAGGGTTCGTTATAAGTAACACAAATATTTTTTTTTTTTGTAATTTTAAAATGCTTAGTTTAAAAGATATTAAAGAAAATATACGAAAATCGAGCATTACTCCACCTTATCTGCGAAACTACTGAACCTAAAATTAAAAAAAAAAACAGAATATAGGAACTCACTCATAGTTTACAGAAAAATTACTTTACCGTGTAAGTCCCACTGAGTTATCTACACCTACATCTAATATTAAAATTAAGAAATTGAATAATTCGAATTAGAGAGGTGTCGTTTAAACGACAGTTGACTGTATGTACCATTATTTATGCAATATATAAGAAACCGACATTAATTGGAGTACGTTGCTCTCATCAATGAAAATATTTGTGTATAAACACAAGCACTTAAATATTTTATTTATTATAATGTATTTACGACATAAAATTATATTTACGTAAAAATATAGTTTTGGCATAATAAAACATCAAAATAAATTAGAAATAAAAATGTTTACGCCATGAATTCTAAATTATTTCTTTCACTGATGTCAAACTAGTTGCTTCAAATAAAAAGCATTTCTACTTTTTTTTCACAATAAGTCGAAGTTGCTAAGTTATTGCGCTTCAACAAATACCGTCCGTGTTTCTCAGATTCTAGAGTTCGGTTCAAATATATTTTCATCTATAAATAAAATTGAAGTGTCTGTTATTTCGGAATAAATCCTTTTTTCTATGTTCATATGGTTATTCATACACTAAATTCACAAATTTTTTTTGTCTGTTTGTCCGAACTAATCTCCAAAACGGCTGAATCGATTTTAACGACACTTTCATTTACTGGTAGAGGACTTTTCAAAGATTATTTGAAACAATCTTTTATCCCGGAAATATTTGGAGCTAGTGTAAAAATTAAAAAAAATGCAAAAATTGTCTGTTTGTCCGAGCTAGTCTTCGAAACGGCTGAGCCGATAGTAATGGCATTTCACAGATAGGTAAAGGGCTATGCCAGAAGTGATCTAAGTACATTTTATCCCACAAATAGGCTTTAAGGGGGTGGAGGGGTGTTACATTCATAAAGGATACACAGTATTTCTGAAATTGCTTAAGCTGAAAACGTGAAACTCGGGAAAAATACTTTTTAGAAAATAAAAAAAATGCATGTTTGACTGTCCTTAGAACACATCTACCCGAACTATATAAAAGAACTGCGGGGTACAATCTTTACCACGCAGTCGAAGTCGCGGGTAATCCGCGAGTTCTAAATAAAAAATAGTTTATTTGAGAACCCCATTCTGTAAATGTCACTAATATTCCAGTCAAAATACGACGACGTTCAGATTAGCGATATCATTGCAGAAACGTTTGGAAGTGCAAAATAAAACAAGTAGTTTACATAATTCGAAATAGACATGATGTCACAATTTGAAATGATTATTAACACAAAACGTTCCATTCAATGTTATTGTTTAGATCCTGTCATCATTATATTTAACTAACGTTTACTCGCCGCTTCACAAAGTCGATATTTTAGCACACTGGTTCACCCTCCCTTTCTTATAGCATAATATTGTATACTAATCTATAATAATTTTATAGTAATTACCAAAGACAAACAAATCAAAAAGTCAACTAATCTATAATAATTGAGAAAATCTATGCTAGGTTGCAGAACGCTTTGTTAGAAAATCTAGTTTGGTAATCTTAGATGGTGAACATATTTCTCCATAAGAAAAGCGTTTACCTCTTTGTATATATTGAATAGCGATGAATTTAATGAAAAACAAGAATATTTAATAACAATCAGACCCGCATTTTTATTGAGCTTCACTTTTGAGAAAAATCAAATGAAGTATCGTTTATTATTCTATAAGTAAACACAACTATTGTTAGATTACACGAACAATATTTTGTTATACAAAAAAAAATGCTGTTCAAAAAACAATTTAAATATACTGAAAAACACAATCGGTTACAACTGATGTTATTTATAAACTGAATTGGTTTTTGACGTAATCACCAAAAGTTCATTTAGCAGATGCGACTGTGTATTTAAAATATGTTTCTCTCTTTCTGTTGGTTTTAAAATAATAAAGAATCAAAATAACTAAAAATTATTACGAATATATTTTGGAAACAGACGGGCCAATGAGATCGCGCCACGTATCAAAATTTGATAATTTAGAGCAATGCATTTATTCCTCATACGTAAGTAAATAATATAAATAAACTTTTTCGTACTTTTATTCTACCTCTTGATATCAAACAAGAATTAGTATTTTAAACAATTTAAACGATGATCATAAACCGTCGTACGATGGCGTAGAAGAGGGACGCTTCTTTATCTATAGAAAGAGATCAATGGGCGTGACACAGAAGATCTAATCAACTAATCACAGGTTGACCATTACTACGTCATTTATATGATAGCTGCATAATTCCGCAAAATTCTCAAAAAAAAAATTGTTACAAAATCTGTCTATAATAGATTCTAAAAAAAATTCTATATTATATATTATTCTATTCTATTATTCTATATTAAATATAGAATTTTTTTTTAGAATCTATTATAGACAGATTTTGTAACAATTTTGTTTTGAGAATTTTGCGGAAGCCCTTTCTATAATAAAAAAAATCCCAGAAGTGTGAATGTTTTAAAGAAATTTTAAACATGGAATTTTTGAGAATCAGGATCGTCAACAAAAAAATCCGGGCTAGAGTCTTTTTTTTCAATCGAATTGAATTAAAATTCAGGCTCAGGGGAAATCATCCCCCTATGCACACAAAATTTTTGAGTTATCTGATACGAGCGTATTAATTTAATTCATTCATACAAGAATTTAAATCAAGCTTTTTGAATGTTAGTGTATTTGTAGTGAATAAACATTTCTTTCAATGTGTACCCTATTCGAACAGATTTCTGTCGATTGAGAGAGAGACTGTATTTTAGAGTCGTTCGACAACCTAAGTACTAATATATAAAGGGAGATGTTTGTATGTACGCTGTATGTATGTTACTTCAAAACCCGAGAATCGCTAAGTCGATTTGCCTAATTCTTTCCGTGACAAATAGTCCATACTTTCAGTAGTTTTTTACCATTTTGGTACGAAGCCCTAAAAATCTATTGTACAAAGATTTTGAATAAAAAAACAAAAAACAGAAAAAATCTGGTAAAAATAATTTCGTTTCTGGGTGATCAGATACGGCTACTTCAAAAATTTTAGTTAGATCACTATAATCAGTTCTCGTTTAACCACAAATTAAGCTCTGTGGTTTATCTTAATTATAATCAAACTGTCAAATAAAAACATCTGACGGTTGAGCTTTCACAGAGATAAATAAATGAATAAACGTTTATTTAAAGATGACAAAGAAACGCAACATTTTCCATCTGCGTCAACTAATTGGGATAAAACAAGCGTCATAAAATTAACGCAGACATTTTTTTAAACTATTTAGTATAGTATGTACAACAATAATATACAATTAAGTTTAATTTAAATTCTAAATTTGTTAATTTACAGTAAAAAATTGTATCACACTACTAGTCGACACCATCGGCTCCGCACGCGATTAACATGAAACAATGTTTTATAGCCCGCTCGGCCGCGCTAACAGTAGTAGACCCTTATTACAGGCTTGTCTCGCGGATCTGTGCCCCGCTCGGCATCCGCAATAATAGTGGAGCTTTCGGTTTAACCGTATTGTTTAAATAAATTTTCTGCTTTACACAAATACTAGTTATTAAAGGCGGCTTAGCTTGCGTTAATATATTTAACGGGAATGCTATCAGAGCGTATACCATATTCAATCAAAATCGGTACAGTCGTTCTTAAGTAATGTCGACATGAACTATATATGTTTGTTGTTCATATGGACAGAACTATTACATACTATTGAGTTGGTAAAATCACATTACTTTCGTTTTATTTTACGCACTAGTTTGAAAAAGGGTCATTTTACTATACCGCTATAGAGGCTTGAAATGCGGTAATTTTATAGGGGATCATGCGAAAAATACTTTAACATCTCGAAAAGCCTCAAAAACTTTTTGCAGATTGTATTTATGACAATTTATATATAAGTGCCTACATCTTTTCGTGAAGCTAATTTAGTTAGTCTACATTTACTATCGTGCATCAAATTTAAAAATATTTCAACAGAAAATACACTTTAATTAGTCCAGACTGTTAAAGAAATTTGCTACTTTTAAATAATGCTCACAATTCACTCCTGGTGTCACAAAACATCACACATCAATAAAACGTCCAATTGATTTAAAAAAGAGATCACCTCTAGGTATATCACTTTTATATTTATGTATTATGAAGTTATATTGTTTAATAGACTTTACCCACCAAACAACAATTTTTTGCCGTTAATTTTTTTTTCTCGGTGTTTGGTCCAGAGGTTGAGTGATGTCGCTATAAATTAAAAACACATTCTGTAGAAACGTTTTCTTGCCTACTTATTATACAAAATATCCGAAAAACCCGCAAAAAACGTAATCACCGACCTAGATCATGTTATACACTAGCGTTGACGATAAACACAGCACAAAAACTGCCGCGATAAAAATATATACACAACATTGGAAAGATAAAAAATGAAGTAATTAACCATTGCGCTTAACATGGCTTAATTTTGAATGATGCAAGTTTTACTCCCGCAATAACAAATGGTACGAAAAACATCGTTTATCCACTCCCTGTGAGAAGTAACCAGTATTGTGTTACTTCACAGATACTTTAAATGCTGCGCACGAGTTGTGCGTACACTGAATATGAAATTTTCGCATTCTTCATCAACACGCGACAAATCAACTTTCGTGTTCTAATTTTCACTATTTTTTAGAAATATTGATAGCTGGTGACATTGAGAGCAAATTTTCCGAGAAAATATACATCCGATTTTCTGAAAAATTCTCGAAACTTCTGAATTGTTAATAAAAATTATGTAAGGACAGAATTTAATATAGAAAAATAACCTTGACAGAAAAACGGCATATTTCAACGCCAAAACAGTCGAAGACTTTCTAATAAATCTCCACTCAAAATTAAAGGGAAATTACCTTGAGCGAGATTGACTTTTAACTATAAGACAATTTACTTTTACAAAAAATCGTAGTTCAGAACCGTAAAATCACCCATTTTTTCGCTATATATATAAAACAAAAATGTCAGAATACGACTTATATTTCTTTTTTAATTTTATGTCGTGATCACCTCTAGGATAGAGTAATTTCGACATAAAGTGGAACTTTTTCGTTCCCGACGTTATTTCAACTGCCAAAATGCATATTCCAATTCGATACATCGTTATTTTAATAATAAAGCTTTAAAATATGCTATATTTGATTAGTTTTCAAATTCATAACATTGTCAATTCAGTTGCAAAAATTGAGAATTTCACTTATGGACATTATGACACAGGTATCTCAATTCCATTAGGTCAAGGTCTTTTGCAATTACGATTTATAGTCATAATTTACTGAATTATTAATTAGAAATATAATTTCTCACAAACCGAATTTTCATATTAATAATACAGGGATCTGTTTTTTAGTTTAGCTTAGCGGTGAAAAAACCTTACCTAATCCAATTGTATCTGAATTAAAAGTATCTCTACACTTTAAATTTGTATGTCGGTTTTGAATGTGCCAATTTTCATCAAAATTTATACCGTCATGTTCAAACGATACCGGTACAAACCGACAGTCAAACAAAAATTATAGAAACACATTTTTGCGTCTAGGTATCACACAAAATACCCAAAAACCCTAAGAATACGAAATTACTAAAATGTTACTATTTTTAACTGACTTAAAGAATTCGATGGCCATATCTGTATATAACGCTTTTAGTCATAGGTATATGAATGCGCGCGATAATCTCAATAGTTATTGGATTGTATATGATAGACGCCCGATAACTCGGATCATCGTTTCATTGATGCGTTATCCATTTTGCATTACCAAGGTTTCTCTTACATTTCCCCGCCGTTGAATCATTTCCCCTTTAACGTTACCGAAAATTTCAAACAGATATGTCACTAAAAGGGTTTTACTTTAAAATTCTATACTTCTTCATGAGTAACACATTACGTCACGACAAAAGGTCGATAAGCACAGACTAGAAAAATAAAACAATAATAATAATAATAATGCGTTTAACGTCCGTTTCTCAACTTTATGTCATAACAGACGCCATTCGCACCATTACTATTTTTTCATCTACCACTTCCCGTTATTTTCTACATTTTTTACAACTTCAACTTATGTAATAGCAATGGGCGAATGAAAGAATTATAGGAAATTAGGATAAGATAGGTAATTTTTGAACTAGGAGTTTGACCATGGCCTCAAATAAGGAACCATCTCGATATTTATCTGGAATTAATTGAGGGAAACCATGGAAAACCTCAATCAAGATGGCCGGTACAGGAATTACCGTTTCTCGGCGAGAGGCAGTAGGAAAAAATCCCAGCCACATCTGCCCCCACCGGGATTCGAACCCAGTACCTCCCGAATGCGAGTCTAGTGCTGTCACCACTACTCTACTCAGCTCGGTGAAAAATAAAACATACCTATATCAATAGTTTTCAGAGTGTCATTAGAGAAATAAAGTTCTGTAATAACATGGCCAAAAATCGTCGAGCATTCAGTATATAAAATTCAATGTCACAACCTGCTGTGAATAGCTCGCAACAATAGTAACTTTAAGAACACTTCATATTTATACCATATACATAATTTATATACATATACAGTTTAAATACATGGATACATTATTTATCATTATTAATTTGTTACATATATGGTAAACGTCGAGACTCAATGCGCCTGTATGAATCATTTATTTGACCCAAATATGAGATTTTAAATCAGACAGCATTGTTATAAACCGGCAGCTATAAATGTCTTGGTCATTGGTTCAGGGTTCATTTTAAGAGCATATTCTATCTACAAATACCCCCTGCACTCTTCATCTCAAATCCTTTCCACCCACCTAAAAACGGTTACAGCTCTACCGACGCTATTTTTAAAGCTAAAGGATTCGGGTAAACGCCAAATGTACAACCAAGAATCACACTACAAACCTACCAGGCAGAAAATTGAAAAAAACGTAATCTTTCACACGCGGCCAATTTTTTTTCCAAAGAATTCAAGTGTAGGATCTGTAGTTTTTCCAAGACCATTAGCTTTAAAAATAACGTCGGGAGAACTGTAGGCGAGGGAAAAAGATTTGAGATGGTGCAGAGGCATGCCTCAAAGGATAAGACATACGAAACTTTATATAGTTTTATTTAAGATTAATATTCTTGTCTTTCAATTATTTATCAATTTCGTTTACTTTTTATCTTGAACGTACTCGTATTTTGTTTTCTACTTCTTCCTGTCCCCTAGTTATCAAAAATTAAGAAAATCTGGCCACCCCCCCCCCCCCATACCTACTTACGTATTACTTGAACAACCCTAAGAAGGTACAGAAAAAATTTTGGGTGCGCTATCTTCAATACCTAAACAACTTGCGAGAAAGTGAAATTCTAGGCAGATATCGCGCAGTTGTGATGTCTTAGCCTTGTAGACAGCACATCGATCAAAATTAAACAAATAAAAAAATATAGCAACGTATTGTCAGATGTGTGTGGTTTTGGCGGGATGCCAGTCTAAAAAATCAACAGTGCCTTAAAATAACGCCGTAAGAATACCCTATTATCTCTCTTCAATTACTGTTTTGCCGGATGTCGAAAATATTCTTTTAGTAAATCGCTTTCTTCCAATTGTTTTCATTTTATTTTTAAGGACAAAAATAGAACACAGGAAAAGGTAATACTTTACAAGATGCAGCTGATGAGCTCATCCATCAATCTTTTCCCCGTACGGCTAAAAAGGATACACATAATATATTACAGAGTCGCCATGTAACGTTAAAAAAGTGTACCTATATAAAACTATAGTAACGAACGTATCGTCAGTATCCATAACTATTAGTTACTATGAGTTAAAAGATTAATTTAAAAACGGAATACATATACATTCAGCATAACAGACAAGGAGAAGTTTTATTTCTGACACAAACCATAACATATTTTAGTTTTTCACAAACAGATGACAGCAAAATTGTCTCACGGATAACAATCACCTTGTGCTCTATTGAAGTTAGCATTATATATTATAATAATGTATGTACAACGAAAAACTAATGTTGATTTTTTTAAAGGCACGATATTTTGTTTATTGTAGATTATAGACGTTCGATAATTAAGAGCATTGACGTCTTGTTAACAAAACATCCATGTGTGGAGGAAGGATTCGAACCCACGACAGTCTTATTCAAAGACTAGCAATTAGCACGTTAACCTTTATACCAAGCTGTGTTTGGGTATGATACAGATATTTGTGCATTACTATTAGTGCTTGATTGCCTAAAATTTCAGGATTAACTCGTCTGATTCCTAACCATTTTTTGTTTCCTAAACAAACGTTCGTTCCTATACAATGCCTGAAACCGCGGCAAAAAAGCGGCAAAAAGTATTGAGGGTAGCAGAATCTTTGTGACCATTGTAGCGGGAAATTTGAATTACAAATACAGCTAACGCACGCTTCGTACCAACAACGCTAGGTATGTTTAACAAGGTGATAACACTAAAAATATCTTGAACGAGTGCGTTCTTACATGAATACGTATATATAATTACATACGGTTTAAACCATGTCAACTTAAACAATCCACCCCAAAAGTGCCGTATCAAAGTAAGGTCAGCATAGACCTGCGCTCAAGTTGGTTTCACGTCAAATACGACCGCGGTTTCAGCCAACGGATGAGCAGAGCTCTATCCATCAATTAGAGATCAGTGGTTTAGACTGTATTACGTGACGTAATAGTGATTCAAATTTGTCTGTATTCAACATGTTTTTAATTGAAATTGTACATCTCGAAAAGGAATAAATAAACTAATTTAAAATTTAAACCGAAATAACCTTGAATTAATGGCCATAATTCACGCAGCCGTTTTAGAAGTCGAGGCAAATAATTTGCATACTTGCTCATTCAACAACCTGTTATGTATATAGTTTAATTTTCTGTTAAAACTAACAAAACTACTAGCATTTTAGAAACCTGTTCTAAAAATAGATCTGAACATCATTTTAAAATAAACGCTACTGACAGCAAATTGATGTTTTGGAATAATATTTAAAGAAAAAGCAATTTAGTTCAAAACAACGTTTTGCGTACAATTTCCCATTATTTTTATCTCTGAAAGTTATAGGTACCGCAAAAATATGACTGATATTGTTAATGAACTGTAAAATAATCATTATTAATAAGATTTGACTGAAGATTATAACACACAAGTAATGGGTTAAAAAGTATCAAGAACAATATCTAGCAAGATGTTATTTAATAAAAATATAGCAAAAGCCAAAAAGCTTTATTTGCAGCTGATAGCCGGTGATAAAAAAACAAGTAAAAATTGAGATGTATTTCTGACTCAAATATACGAAAAAACACTTTATAAAAATATAAATAGCTCAGATTACGTATTAAAGTAAATAATACAAAATAAATTACTTATCATATTTCAAAGTAATTCTTATCATAAAAGTTAACCATAGATAACAAAAAAATATTATGTGTACATTTAGGTTAAGTTAATATAAATTATATAAAAAGCTGTAGAACTTACCTAAATCGTCCATTTTATGAAAAGTACCGAATTGCACATATAGTAAAACTTGAATACACAGAAATAGGGAAAAATGTAATGTTTAAACACATAAAAACAATTATTTTTCACACTTAGCTGCCATATTATCACAATATACAATAATACACGTTTGACAGTGAAAGTTCACTACTCTCCGGTAGTACAATACACTCTATTGGGGAAAACGAAATGTAACTAAAAAAAAAGTACATTTGTTTTATAAAAAGCAAAGGCAGCAATTTTTTTGTCGTCACTAATTATTTAAAATTTTCATTAATAAGTAAAATAAATATTTACCAAATAGGTATTTAGCTGTCATTTAGATACACCTATATAACTGTAAAATTATCTAAAATCGTTCAAAAAAATGTTTACTAACAAAATAACTAAATTAATTATTAGCAAACAAAAATAATAAAGATATGAACATTGTAATATGACCACCTGCCAAATTATTAATTAAAACTCAAAATTTTATCAAATTGGCGAAGTGCCAGTTTTAAATGCATTCGGAGATCAGAGTTGTATTGAAACTAAATTACATTAAATCTCATCCATAATAATTAATAACTCAAATTAGTAGGGACTAGGGATATCGCTAACCACATAACTAATGCTGGGCTGCAGAAAGCATGGTCTAATTTGATTTGACGACCGTAGGTTTGTGATCAGAATATAACTACAGTTTTTTATACATTCAGAAGCAGTCTAGTGTTATAAAACTTTGTGTCCTGTACTCACATAAAAACCGACGCTTGATCTAAATAGAGAAAAATCACTTTTCAAACTTAATTTTGATAAAAAATAAAAAAAAAACGTTGCTGAATGCATGTATACATAGTTTAAAAAAATTGATCAGTTATTTTCCGAGCAGGATCGATTTAAAATTCTACAATGCTTTTCTTATGGAAAAAGATTTGTGATCACAATCTATAAGATCATTATCAAATTAAATTTTCTGACAATACTTTAAATTTTCTTCAACCGAGCATAAGAAAAATACGTTTTCGCTAACATGTAAAACAGGTATTACGCAATTTAAAATTTTTTAAAAATCCACCATTATGGAATCTGTAATAAATACCCTTTCATAATCGGGATCGGATGAAAAAAAAATTGCCATGAAATTTTAACCCCCAAAAATTAATATTTTTTTTATTTTTTGAACAGGTGCGGCCGTGCGGACACACACGTTTTATCGCGTATGTAGTTTCTGAGTAAATTGATGGTAGCAATATATTATTATATACACGCTGCAGACAAGGAAGTTTTGCCATAAGGTTTTTTACCATTTTGGCGCGGAACCCTAAAAATGTTACCAGCTGCCAATAACACTTAACTATCAGATATGGAATCAGTTATGTAACTTTTGATTGGACGACGTAAATTATGAACCGGCTTACAAGCAACAAACAATATAGGTATTCTTATAGAACTGATATTTTAGCCACCCCTAACAGATCTGATTGATTTAAGAATAATTGCTGCTGGCAGAATTAACGATTTCCCCACCTCATAAAAATACGAATGATTTCGTAACAAGGCGTCGCGACGCTGATAGATAATATTTAGATTTGTGGACGCTCGTGCTTTGTGAACTCTCAGCATCAGTTTTTAAATAGACGTCTTGTCTGATTCACCACAATCTGTTCTGCACTACAAAACGAAAACAATATAAAATCTATATTCATACTTTCAGACTTATTGTTTGAACTGTTTGATGTTTTGATAAAAATAAAACAAAAAAACAAAAAATAATATGGGAATTCTTACTGCTGAACCTGTTGTTTCGGTTGAATTTGAAGTTTATGGGAATGTTCAAGGTATTCTTACATGATTGTTTTTATCGTTTCAAATTTGGTTTAACCTCTATAATCTACTATCTCTCCCCTTCAAATTTGAATTTTCCAAATTTTAATACACTTTACCTTTACCTACTGCTTAATTAATTGATCTTTATCAAATAGCGCTTTGTGGATAAAAATTTAGTTACTGATAAGTAATCAAATAAAGAAATCTATTATTCCAGATCTATTACTTATTTCATTCTGGCCATGTAAAATCTGAAATGATGATTAGAAACAGTTGACATATTTTTAAAAAAGATTATTTAAATTATTTACTGAAAATTTGATATTCTGCTATTTAACTGCCAGAGGTATTTATGTGAAATATACGCTATAGTTTGCAAAACAATTGTTGCATCATTTAAATTTTACTTGTACATTTTTGTTACGTTACAAAAATGTCGACTGCATGAAACTTTCCCGCGATGCACTCGTTCTCTCATTTTATAAGTTCAGTACAAAAAACAGCAATACGTTCATTTGAAAACGAAATATCCGTTTTTTATTACTCATTAAAGTTATAGAATATAAGTTAAATTATTCTTATACTATTCGAAATAGGTTGCTACTTCACAAAATATTGCCGTGATGTAAGTACGGACTTGGGACTTGGAGGATGGGTAAAAAACTCAAAAAAAGGCACAATTGTTGGAAAAATGCAAGGACCTCGCGCAAATGTTGACCGCATGTAAGTATTTTTTTAGTATATTAGTTTCATATTATACAGGGTGTTTCAGAAAAACGCCTTAGGTGATAAACCATAATAACTTCGTTATTTATCGTCCCATTTCAACAATGAAAAAACCTAGTGAAATAATTCTAGAAATACTTACTAACGGGTTCTAATCGATTTTTAGTTTTAACATTAACTTTTATGTAAAGCGATGCTCAACTTTGCCCATTTTAAATGCATATATATATATATTTTGCTAGTTCAGTCCTGTCGGATCGATTGTCTTAAAATTTTAGCAGCACATTTTAACCCATTGTGTGCTAGTGGTACTCAAAAGTACCGCTTTTTTGAGCCTCTGTATTCCCACAAACATATTTTCGTCATATAATTCCAACTAATTCTAACTAATAAAACTTCAAACAATAGTGTCACCAACCTAACATAATATACGTACAGGATCTGTACTACAGCTTTAAAGTACCAGTAATACGAAATCAACGATTTAGTGAGCTGTTTTAGAGAAATTCGTCTGGAAAATAACGGTACGTTTAAGTACCACTAGCACACTGTCAGACTTTTAGGTCTGGCACACAACGGGTTAAGCTTCACTAAAGGATTAATAGTAACAGATAAATAAAAACACTTGAAAATCCACAATATTTTTTTATTAGGACTCAAAAACTTTTTAACTCCTAAAATGCCCTTAAAACGGTTCGAATGACTCCAAAATCTAACCAGATGTAAATTTCGATACACCCTTTTTAAATTCCCCCCCAAAACCGACGTCAATCGGTTGATTAGTTCTAAAGATACCGTGCGACAAAAATTTGCTTACCCACATACAACATATACATATACGGACGTCCATCCAAATATAGTCAGAATACCTTTCTAGGACCCCAAAACATTGAGATCTGATGAAAACTCGATTTTTGAAAATCGAACCGAAACCAATAAGTTTCCGTTTTTCGAAAATTTTCAGTAACGGGAGGTTAAAACATATATATGAGGGCATTTAAAAGAAAAAAGTTGAGTTAGATTAAAGTTGATGTTTTGTAGTATTTCTAGAATGCTGTCATTTAAGTTTTTGTTTATTAATGCGTTTTTTTTAGAAAACACCCTGTATTTGGAACGGTACCCTTATGTCGAGACTCAATAATTGCCAGTTTGTAATCTTTCACCACTCACATACCTTTAACACCCAAACTGTTAATCGTAACAGTTGAGAAGTTATGTCTTGCAGACATGAAAGATGATAAAATTCCAAGGCGTTGTTTTACCCAATCAAATTTGCGTCCTCTATGGGCAATAAAATGAAAAAAAAATGTTTCAGCATGTGACGTATCGTTGGAAAGAACTCACTTTAAAATGAACTTTTTATGACATAAGATTGCTCAACATATTGGTAATTATTTAACTACGAATGACATTTAATAACATCTAGAACTTTCTCTAAAGAAAATTATTGGCAAAAACAAGGTCATGTTTACAATTAAGAGCTCTTGTTTTTATTTTCACCAGCTGTTGATAACATAAAAGCTTAAATGAAAACAAATAATTCGTATTTTTATCTGAAATGAATTGGACAGTTTGGACATGTACTTTTACATGCATCGTAATACGTAACTATTAACTTGACAAAAAAGCAGATGACTTGATTTGTGAAACTAATTTAGATCTTATGCGAGAAATGCTGATGACTCCTAATATAATTATTAATTAGTTAAAGTGAGCAATTTGAACAGTGATTCAGAATCGATTCATTGTAAATTCAGCATTGTTGTCTGAATGCCAAGATGTCGTGGTATATTAATAGGATTGTAACGGTTGACAGTTTGAGCTTTATTCTACATTAATGTTCTAATAAATATTGACTCGCTCTCACGAATCTAAGCTTAGGCTCACAAGCAGGCCAACTTATGCAATTACACGCCACAGCCACATAGAAACATAGTTGTACTGTCTCGCCCATTCTAGAAATACGGATTAGTGATGTGAACCGGTTTAGAAACCTAAAAAAATCGGTTTTTGTTTATTAAAACCGATTACTTTTGGACTCACTTGTGTTTCATTATTCGTGTATCCGAACACCAAAGTCAGACCAATATGTGCATTGTGCCGTCATCCAAAAGAGCAGGTTGCAAGCGGACACTGTCGATCACATCTGTTTTCTTAATCAAAATTATGACTTATGCGATTAGTTATTTTTAAGTAGAAGTTGTTTTGATTTTAATAAAGTAAACTTAAAAATGTTGAATGTTTTGTTCTTTAAAAAGTAGCAAAACAATCCTAAAATACCGGATTTTTTCTCAAAGTAATCAGTAAAAACCGATTCTCAAAGCAATCTGTTCACATCACTAATACTGAGTAATAAAAAATAATACGTATTTAATGTATTCTCAGCAACAACTGATAACAGGCTGGGACCCAGCGTACCCTAGCTTCAAATTCTAATGACGCCAATGAGTAGAAACAATGTTAGAAACATTTCCACCATGGCAGGGCCAGATGAAACTGCATACACTGGTATACTAAGATACCTAATCGGAACAAACCATTTTCAGAATATTTGTCTGTCTGTCACAGTGTTTGTCCCGGCATAACTAAAAATTGCTGAACCGATTATGATCGGTTATACATCAGAGCACTGAATTTGAGTTAGAATTCAATCAATGCGGGAAAAGAATAGGTTAGATAGCTATGCGTTTCTAATAAAAAGGGGTAGGCAACTGCCAAAAATAAATATATATTAACGCGAGGACGGGTGTATAGACTAGCTGCTGCGTTTCATATACTCATTTTTAATGTTATACCTACACCATATTTTCTATATTTGTAAAACAAAAAAATTGCACGTGAGTTGAGACCTGAAGGTGGAAAAAAATAAGTCTCTATGGGCAATAAAATTGAAAATGTTGTCATTGCTTGTGTTTGTCGCGTTTAGATATGCTCAATTGAAAGCCAACCAATTTTTAAATATGTAGATCAAAGATTTAAGTGTAGGTCACGACGCAATTCTAAAACATACGTAGGCCATATTATTGAGGATGTATTCAATAAATCGATTTGGCAGCTCTACAAATATGCACTTTAATACACAATATGAAATACAAATTATGACATTTTCCAGCATTATTTCGTTTTAATTAAACATTAGATTTCTGGTCTGAATTTGTTGGCAGATTTTGGTTTGGCAGCGTAAAATCAAAAGTAACGAATCTCTAATCTGGGTGCACGGTAGTGTGCCCGCCAAGGCGACCACTCTCTACCTTTTCTCGAAGGGATTCGGCGTATTTTTAAATCCTCGTAACTTCGGTTTGAATAATACTTCAGGTCTCAAATTTTCAGGATAGGACGAAGCTACTATGCTTATATAACATACCAAATTTAAATTTTATTGCCGCGCTACTTTGAATTTTATTAATATGCAAAGTTCAGTGATTTTGTCTCACTCACTCACGATCATCAGAATCTTTAGAGAACTTTCCGTAATCCTAGAAATAGTGGAGTGCCGTTAGACGTAAAAATTGTAAAACCTCGGAATCCAGGGCCAGTCAATGAATCTTCATGAAAATTTTAGGACTTCATTGTTAAAAGCTCAAATAAAAAAGTTAAAAAAAAAAATTGCCGCTCTCGATTGCGGGGTGGATGCCACCCCTTCTCGGGGGTGAAAAATGTTTCGTTGAAACATTTTTCTGAAAGTCCATACTTTTCGACTTATTCACGAGTGTAAGTGTCAATTTTTCAACCAATAAACCTACCATCTGAAAACGTGGATTTATTGGTTGAAAAATTGACACACTCGCGAATAAGTCGAAAAGTATGGACTTTCAGAAAAAACTTTATAGAACAAAAATTGCTTAGAATTAGTCAACCTATCCATTTCCGTGCTTATTTTCAACGAAGCATTTTTCACCCCCGAGAAGGGGTGGCATCCACCCCGCAATCGAGAGCGGCAAATTTTTTTTTTAACTTTTTTATTTGAGCTTTTAACAATGCAGTCCAACAGTTTTCATGACGATTCATTGACTGGCCCTGGATTCCGAGGTATAAATCTTACGACACTCCACTAAAAGCTGGTTATGCAAACTGGGTTTCAGGTACGAGAAAATTAAAAACTTGTTATCTTCCCCTTTCAATTCCTCAAGTGGGGTGGGGGGGGGGGTAAACTTTTATGGGTATGTTAAACTAAATGAGGACTTTTACATAATCAATATTCCTCGAAATATAAGATTTGACAATTTTATATTAAATCTTTAATTATGTGTTAAAGTTTAATACATTTTTAATGATCGTCAACAGGGTTCAATGGTTATCAAACGAGGGATCTCCAGGCTGCAAAATTGATCATTGTGACTTCAATAATTGGGAAAATCTTGCTAGACCCGATTTCAAAGGTTTTTCTATTAGATTCTAAATATCTTATAATTCCAGTGTTTGTTTAAACCGAAATTTAATATTTCTACGAGTAATTTGTAATAAGTAGGTATACTTTATTGTTGTAAGTGTGGAAATTGTGATATTCAGTTTGAATCATTGTAAAACTATATATTACCTATATATCATTTTTTTATTGTAATTTCTATTGTACTTTAATAAAATAAAAAAATAAATAAAAATAATAATACATCAATAGGAAAATTATGTGATACAAAAAGATACCCTTTGATATAAAAAGAATTATTAACATGTCATATAACTCATTATATTTTAATGAAAACCCGTTCGACTTGTGAAGTGCCATTTTAATTGTAATTCTATTTAAAATATTATGATTGCATCTGCTGCTATTTGAGTTAGAGGTATGACAGCTATGGCATAACATTTTTAATAAACTTGCGACTTTTTCCTCAGAATATATCAAACACGAGCCGCTTTTCGCGGTTTCGCACGTGATTGAGATGAAACAACGTTGTATGACAGTTTTCGCGGATATATTTAAAAAGAAGTCGTTTCAAAGAAGAATTGACGTTTTTTCATAGTATGCGAAAAAGGTCCTATCACTTTAGTTTTGTTACCAAATGGTGTCAAAGTAAAAAAAAATGTTAAAAATCAATTTTGCATCGAAACTATGAAAGGAGATAAAGTATAGAAACCTTTTTTGAGTAAAAATACAACATTGACAAATTCCGTTTAAAACTTTTTTCTTATCTCATAATTTATGAGAAAAATATGAAAAAAAAGATAATTTTACCAGTGTTTTGATTTCGCACAAATAATCCTACGAGTTTTTGAGTTTAAATGTAGTCTAGATCACTCCTGGCATGGTCCTTTACCTGTCAACAGAATTGGTTCAGTCGTTTTGAAGACTAGTCTGAACAGACAGATAAAAATTTTAAAACGGTCGTTTGCGTTTTGATAGCAAACAAATGGCCGAGTGAGTTCAAAATGTGACAGTTATTTCGATATTACAGACACACATACACTTCAAATTTATTCGTAAACCACGAATTAAATTCAAATCATGTGGACCCGTTTTTTTGGACGGAAAAATCGTGGAAAATTTTGCCATTTGACCTCCTATTATCTATGTTCGTGGCTTAAGCATATACGTTTGATGCTAGGAACATTACTGCATATCCGTTCAACAAAATGATTTACTGCTATATTTGTGCTGTTAAGCCCACCCAATGATATTTAGGTTAGACAAACTAGAAAAAAAGAAAATTCTTAAAAGAATTAAATGTATTATTTTTATAAACGATACATTACAGCAAATAGAAAATAATAAGACAAAAAATGTTAATAACTGAAAACACACATTCTACAAATTATAAGCAATCATTCTCGAATCGTTCACTATAATATATTAAAATATCAACAACAGCGGTTGTTTTTACATCGAAGCACCTTCGATGCATTTTTATTTTATATTATGTAAGGTTCACTGCTCAATAAACACACTGTTCACAAATCCAGACAATCTCACTTAAAAAAAAAAAACAAAACACTAACTTTCACCCAACAAGCAGATCACTGTCCCATCATCTTTCGCTCTCAGTTTCTTCAAACACCACTCATATCATCAAATTCATCATTCCACAATCTATAAACAAAAATAATATTACAAAAATTGTCAACCTTTGTGTATTGTTTTATGTTATAATAATATAAAGACACGATATTTTATTTATTTGAAACCTATCAAATATCCTAATTTTCTCTTTTTATTAAAATTTCACATCTTATTTACTAATATGTAACCAAACATTCATTTTTTTCATTTATATTTTCTTATATTATATATAAATGCACAATATTCCTTTTTTTTAAATTTCAATAATTGATTTTATGTTTTATGACATTTGAAAATTAACCGGGATGCAACAGAAGAAACAATTGACGAATTGTAATTATTGAAAGTGAAGGATTGCAATGGTGGTAGGGAAACGGTAGAATGTTTAGCGTATTACCATCTGACACAGGTGTATTGAAAGAATACTTCTTTGGAAACCGCAACGGGAAAAACTTAAAATTGATACTAACTGATATTATGTAAATTCACTAGAAGCTGTAAAATTTAACTAAAAAGGTTATATTCACAGAAATATCATGTCTAATGGCCAATCGGTATGTTTCAAAAACAATTTCTTATTCGTCAAATAGCGCTAAAGGCAAGAATTATACAGTAAGAGGCCTAGTCTTTATTGTTAGGACCGTGGAACGTTCAATCCATTGGGAACCGACTAAATCGAATCCGTTAAATAAAATTTACTGTCTCATTTGAATGACATTCACAGTGGCGCTACAAAGTGGCAGAAAATATCTTGACAGTCCTCATTGGCTTGGTATTTTTATGACAATATTAAATTATTTTTTTACTCTGACAACTTTGCAACAATACAAACACTTATGACTTCGGTTGTCAAGCAGAAACTTCTGCTAAAAAAACCTGGCTTTAACGCTAACCATTTCTTTCCTAAGGTGACACATTAAAAGCTGCACAATCTTGTTTTTCTGTTTGCAATACAAGAGTACTGATGACTTGACGATTGTTAAGACATTTCTTTGGTACATTCTTACACTGAACTCAAGATACACTAACATGCAGTGAGCTGCACTTCAACGAAAATCTGATAATGCACTTTTTTGATACTGACATGCTCGAAGAAGTATAATTCCAATACCTCAATCTCTAAAATAGTATTTTATACACAACTCACTAACCGTTCTTGTGTCAATTCTCTTTCCTGCTGCTAACTACACTTCGTTAATCAGTTTTGCTGCACCCATTATATTAATAAAATGAATAGTGAAAAATAATCAAAATTAGTTTGTAAAGGTATTATTTTTTTTACACATTAATAAGATAAAAACCATTTCAAATCAATCGAGTTACTGACCCTGCAAAAAGAAATAGCCTTACAATGAAGTGATACTAAATTAAGACTTTAAAAATCTACTAGTTCACAAAAAGCAGAATTATACCCAACTTTGAGCAATCTCACAGACAGTGGTCTCATAGATTACTATAGTTTGTTTTTTTTTTTTTTCTTTTATCATCTCGCAAAGTAAGCCTAAATACACTACTAGAACAGTCAGTAGAGAATTTCAACTCGAAATAAACTTGACATTTTTGAAAATTAAGCGTCCTATTTAACTATGCAAAATATAATTTTCGGGGACTCAATAGCGACGCCACTATTTAGAAAAACATCTTTTCAAAATTGGGATCCTAAAAACTATATTTTATATAGTTAAATAGGACGTACAATTAAACTTTTCCATAAATTTTTAAAACTATCGGCCTTAATTCGGCCAAAGGTCCCTCGCTGTTTTACTGACTGCTTTATATTACGATTAAGTCAAATGAAGTGAAGCTGTACCTTGGATGTTTTTTTTCTAAATTATAGATATGAGGAAAATATAAATACTTCTATGAACTGCATTTTATTTTTTTTTTTGCATGTATTCATTGCAAAAGAATAAAACGAGCATAAATCAATATTGAGTAAAAGAAAATTTGCACTTTATAAAGTTCGAGTGAAATTAATAAATGGAAATTCGTTAAAAGTTCTTCATTAATCTAAACAATAAACGTTTGACCTTGATGACTTAATGAACGTATTTCACGGTCAACAGTGGAACTAAATAGACATCCGTATTACACTAACATAAGATAGTCTGTGTTTTCATATTTATTATGAACTAACATTTGACATTTTATTAATTCAAGGAAAAAAGCAATTTGGAAATTTTTTTGTTCATAATGGCTAACTGAATAAGTTTGATCTGTCAAAATATTGTAGAAGCCGTAACAAACTCTAGCGGGAAAAAAATCTAACAGCGCATTATGGTAGACTGTGTAAAACAAGCTTCTAAGTATGTTTCATAAAACTATGATGAAAAACAAACAACGAAATTAATGCAAATTCACTACTGCCAGAAGCAAAATGCCATGGCACAACACGCCAAGATCTTTGGAAAAGAAAAGAGAAATTGAAAATTTTGTTAAGATCAGTACAAAACTTAACGGTTCATAAAATTCATAATAATAAAAAATAATAAATTATCAACAGGTCATTACTAAAAATGCGTTTTTGTTTTTATTCAAACCCATTTATGAATTTTTCATTTTTAGTTAATTAACATCCATCTTGTACACTGTTGTAAAAAACTTCAATTACACGCTGTTCCTACAAAATTTACAATTAACTGTACAAAATACGAGAAGTTATAATGGCTATAATAGATTAACCGTAACGGATAAAATATGATTTTATTTATCTATGAAAAAAGAATATGTGAGATTACTATCATAACAGCTGAATGCAATTCCTTCTAATAATAAAAAAATTGCATCTATCACATAGTTCATATAAAAAAGAACACTGTATCGAAATAACAATAAAAAATAGTTACTTATGTATCTACACCGGAAAATCACGCTTTGCAGTAGCAAGACGTGATGTCTGGCCGCGGCTAGAAAACACGCCAAGTACGGAAAAAACTGCTATTTGGTCGAGATGCACACACTATTTTTTTGTGTCATCCCTTCAGAAATTAAGATTTAAAAAAAATAGTCAATGTGTTGTAACTGATTAGTAGAAACCATGTCGTCATGGATGCTAAACGAATCAACAAACATCACAAAGCAAAAACAAGTGTCCAAATTTTACTGTCACTGTTGACAATTTACGAAAAGGTACTTTGCTGTATGCTTTCAATGCACGTTAAAGTACTTTGTCGTATGTTGCTCACAGTAACAAGAGACAATCTGAAACAGTCATTTTCCGTTACTCAAAAAATTAGAAAACCAAATTTCTTGATAGATTGCACAAAAACATATTTTGCTCCAACGGGCACAAACTACACACGCTAATTCGTAAAATCGATGTCAAAAAATGAAATTAATCAATGCCGTTGTACGAAAACAATTATTTTGTAAATGCTTTTTGAGATTGATATGAAATATGATAATTAGATAAACGAGAATTCTACTAAAGTTAACATATTTTAAATTCGTCGTTATTTTAATAAAAACTTTAATGAAAACTATCAAAGGAAAAAAGCGTATAAAGATTTTACGGTTTCATCTAAATTTAGGACATTTTAATAACCAGTCTACAGGTAAAAATATCTTCCTTTGGTTACCTCTGTCACAAGTTACCTTCATGTGTTTAGCACAATACTTTTACCACTCAATATCACAACACTGTTTTTACAGTGTGATTGCATTCACTGCGCTTGTGTTTTTGTAAAAACAAAATAGTTCATTTATTTCTGATGTCTCAAGCACTGTGTAGTAAATAATTCATATACTGCGAAACATAAATTCTTTTAAAATTCAATTCAAAGATGGTTTACGGTTGATAACGAAGCTGTCTACATGAACAATAAAAGTAACAAATGTGGTCGGTAACTATCGGAAGGTTACCGTAGACCAAGGAATAATATACTTCAAAATAGACTGGAAAGAAGTTAGTGAAGGACATTCTTTTTTTTTTTTTTGACTAAACTATAGGCCAATTAATTGCTCCTTCCGAATCCGAAATTGCTCGACGTCTATAATTAGTTAATTAGTAATTTATTTTTAAAAATTTAATTATTGGAAATTTCATTTCACTATAAAACGAACAAATATCCACTATTTATAAAAGTTTTTTTTGCTTAAAAAAATGCTCTTGATTTGCTCTTTCAATTACTCTATCAAATTATTTATTTTTTGCAATATTTTTTATCATTAATTTCAAAATAGCGTTTGCATGTTATCAATTGTCGTTAAACTCAGTAAAAGTCACGTTTATATGAATTTTATGATTTCATGTTCGCCCTAATGTTTATTTTCTAATAATATTTATGTTCTTGTAATTAATGCTAGATAGCTGTAGCGTTATTGAAAGAGCAAATCAAGAGCATTTTTTTAAGCAAAAAAAAAAAAACCTAGAAAAAGTGAATATTATCCGATTTATAGTAAAATGAAATTTCCAATTAAATTTAAAAAAAATTTAAATAAATAACCATTATAGACGTGGAGCAATTGCAGATTCAGAAGGAGCAATTAATTTGCATATTAAGATATATTTCGTTTAAAACCACAGTTGTGGATATAGTTTAATGAAAAAAAGAATGCCTCGCGCTAACTTCTTTCCGGTTCAAAATAGTCATATTATTATTACTAATATAGAAAGAAATATTGGTCTATTCAAAAATAAAAAGGATTGATTATAATAATAAATTGTTACCTATTTACAAACATGAGCTATGTGACGGATGAATTAGTTGGTATCATCCATGAGTGAGTGAGATGTGTCGTGATAGTGTGAAGAGGGAGACAAATTGGAGTGTAGGCAAAGGGGCTAGTCCTGCATTTCCTCGGGAACTTCGTGTGGATTTAAGATGCCCGGCACAGACAGCTGAACCCTTCTCTTTTCCTCCTGTGCCGCTACCAATGCCGCTTCTCGTTCTTCCAGGAACAAATCAGAATCATCCTCACCGGTGTATTCCTATCGATTTATACACATTGAAAAAATCACAAAAGAAATACCATTTTTTTTTATTATAGATATGATATTCAATATAAGAACAATTACAAATTATTCCTAAAATACTTTTCTAAATATCCCCACTTCGACGAATTTCAACAAGTTTTTACCCGACTACGGCCAAAAACGAGGGTATATGATTTTAGCGGGTATGTATGTATGTTCATCTGTTCCCTCATATCTTCTAAACTACCTATCACAATTTGACAAATGAGGCATCGTTAGAAGCGTCTTGATCGTTCGCTAGTTATAGGCTATGCGATGCCACACTAAATTTAATATATGACGCCCTCTAGAGGGCATAAAGTTCTGTATTATTATTATTTTTTTGAAATGTGCCGTGTTGGACATCAAATGAAATTGTGCAACTTAGGGTTCAGATAAAAATTTTCGAAATTTTGTTGATTTTCAAAACGCTGTATTTTCGCAAAAAATGATCGGATTTTAAATACTAGCTGTTCCCGTGAAAATAACACCCCAAACTAATTTAAATAAAAGTATAAAGTTTAAAAACTAAAACTCAACTACGGAAAAAATCGTGCTCTGAAAAGTACGTCTCATGTCAGCTCGCCCTAAGGGTTGCTTATACTTAACAATACATTTTTGGGTATTATTGAGGTATTAGGGAAAGGTGGCATGCGACCAGGAACAAAAATATTTTTTTGCTGCGTACTTTTCTGGGCACGATCTTTGCCGTAGTTGGGTTTTAGTTTTTAATCTTTTATATTTTTATTGCTGCTTTCTAAGTATGAAGATGTTCAATGTAATACAAATTAATAGCTATTAGTTTTCTATATTACAAAACACCCATTGTTGACATTATAATGCGAAACTAGAGAAATATACTATTCAAGCAATGTCACTGTCAAGACTCAAACCTGAATTTTCCACTATCGCGGCGGCTGAATTATCATTTACTCTGCAGTGACACATGTAAACAACCAACATTTTTCATGATAAAGCGTATTTGTATTTTTCTAATACCGCATTATAATGTCAACAATGACAGTATCATATTACTATAACAAAGTAATAGCTATTTATTTGTAAATATATATTGGAACAAAAAATATTAAAGACTATTTGTAAGTATATTAAGAACTTCACATTCTTGTGACCCTAAACGAAACCGTAAGTTAATTGTAACGTAAAAATGTCTGGATGGACATTTTTTTTTTATGAAATGTCTGAGAAGAAAGTAACGAGAGATCTATTGGATATTTATAAAACGGCCTGAAAATCTTAGTCTTAGATAACTTTTTTAACAGAAATTGCAAACCGTATTTTGTTTTTCGCGTTCTCATTGTTTTACTAAATTCCATATTTTCCCTTCATCTTTCTGATTTTAGTTGATCATAAAACACATTTATAGGTTATGTTAAAATGTTTTTGTTTCTTTATGCATAAATGCAAGTATATATATTTTTAAAAAGTCACTAATTGCTAAGGTCTAGTGCCAAATTATATATTCATTATTTACAATAATAAACTGGAAATCTAATTTATACTTTCACAATACTGAAACCTAAGAATTGAGTCTTCATGACACACGAATAATGGGAATATAAAAACGTTAGCTTTACGAGTTTGGTAATACATAAACATTTCAAAATGTGTTACCTTAAAAGCTTCTCTTTACTTGTTTTGAAATTAAGTTAAAAACAAATGCATTAAATGCGTCACTTACCCTAATTTGGACTAAGAAATCTCGTAAATGTTCTTTAAATGCTGGTATATCTTGGTTAAGATTAAATAAACCTTGAACAGTGATTTTTATTTGACCATCCGTCAAATGTGGAAAAGCTGATCGAAGTAATGTTGCTACAAATTCCTGTAACAAAAACAAACAAACAATGAATTACTGTTTTCCATTTCTCTGGTCAATTTTTGAAATCTTTACTTAATCTGATGTTCTAGGATAGCACTATATTAGTTTTTACACTATAACCATGAATATTGGCTGTTCTCATTTGTTTTTAAAATAGGTTTTCATTTGTTTTTACACCAAAGCGTTTATAGAACCAGAAGTGTAATTACACTATCGTTTCAAAGAATTTATCTGAAATATTTTTGCACTGAAAATCTCAAGGCAAGTACATGAAATAGAGTTTAGAAAAGTGAAATAATCCAAGAAAAAATTTACCTGAACGTAAAGAGTATTGTTAGGAATTTGACCCAGCTGTACGACGATTCGTCCCGATTCAACTAGTTGGAACATGTATGCGAGTATCATGGCATGCATTAACAAACTAGCAGTATGAGATGTGTCCGTCACAACTGAAAAGACGTGCTGCAATATATCGGTGAAGTATGTTTGATAGAACGATTGTGCAGCTTGCTCGTGCTGTTCGACGTTTTGCAACAGTTTCTGCAATATTTGCAAACCCGTATCCGCAACGTTACGCATTGTGTGTTTAAAGGCCCAAATTATACTGTCGAGTACAAGCTTGAACTGCGCAGGTGGAATACTTAAGAATGCCGGGAAGCAATGGTTATTCACGGCCTGCAATAACAGGAAAAAGTTTGTTCTGTGTTCGGGATATTCTTCAAAATCCTTGTTAATCATTTCGAGCGTACATTCGAACACGGCGTCAAATATTTTCGGTACTTCCGGAGTTATATGACCTTCTAATTTATTAACGATACTCGCCATCGTACTGAGTACTTCCGGCTCGCGTGCCGAAGGTACTGCGGTGCGTTGGTAATCTAATAATACGGCGTCTAACAACGGAGGAATGAAATTTTCTAAAACCATAACGTGATCGTTTGATTTGGATACCCAGCTTGCTATTAACTTTAAAGTTTCCTTTTTGATGACTCGCATATTTTTGATTAGCGGTTGTTTAGTTACACTTTCACCATTAAGCGTTATAGCTGCTGTTATGTTTTCAGACATAACTTTGTAAACATTCAGCATATCTAAATAAATACGACCCAGCTGCACTACATAAGGATGACCCAATGCTTTGCACGCTCTGACATTCGTTTTCAAAATGCTCGCTAACTGTTTGACTGCATCCGGATCTTTTAAGACGTCGACGTTTTTGCTCGCCTGACTGATAATATCGTCCCAAACTTGATTCGGCAACATCATATATTTTTCTATCAGCGTTTCTTGAGCCGCTTGGTCGGCTTGGGCTGAAATCATATACCCGACCGCCTCGTAAAAAGTATGCACTTGTTGGGTTTGCAAATCGCATATTATAGAACTAATGGAACGAAGGATATCTTCGATAAACGGAACAACCTCTCCCAATTGAATGGTGACAAAATGTCTCCTGCACTTATGGGCGATCTTGATGAACGTATCACAAGCCATGTCCTGTACACCGTCATGCGTTTCGTGCATGAATTCAAACAATTTGTTCACAACCGTTTTTAAAAATTTCCAATGAGCACGTAAAAATCGTGGATACTGACCGACAACATACATAATATTCGAGGCAATGATAGCTTTATTATCTTTTCCTTTTTTCTGTTCACACAGACCCAACAAATCTTTTATGACCGTCACAAGAAAACGTTTCTCGTCTTCCTCGTGCATAGCTCCTGAAATACTGCCGATAGCCCAGCAAAGAGTGTTCAAATTCTTCCACGACCATTCCGTTCCGATCACTTGATTTTGTAATTTTTCCGTCATGATTCTTTCGGTATCGACGTAATCTAAATGCGTTAGATAGACGAGTGTTTCGCGCATGTTTTTGTACAAGTTGATGGAATCTGTATCTTTCATAAATTCTCTAACGACCTCGCCATTGTCATTTTCAACAACAAGCACTTCTTCCGGTTTAGCCATACGCGAAATCATAATGTATCGTATTTTATTTAGAACGTCATGATACAGAACTCTTCTCGATGTAGTTTGACACGTAAACATCGGTCCGCCGGAAAATGGTGTTTCTCTATAAAGATCCGATGCCAAACTGTTCCAATATTCCAAACAGATTTTAAATATTTCAACTTCTTCTACTTCAGAGATCAAAACAAGGTAATGTAGGGAATTTGCTAGCTGAGTCTGGTGTGCTTCTGCCAATGTGCCGTGTTCTTTGAGAAACGTACACAAAAACATTGCTAAATTCTGGATGAAATTCTGTTCTTGGTCTTGACCTTGAGCGTATGCCGCTCGCATGTCGGTCTGTAGAGGAAGCATCGCTTCGAGCTGTGCCATTGTCTGTACGAATAACTGAGAGAATTTGTCATCGTAATTACTTACACTAACCGCAGCTATTTCAGTTAGGCATTTGAGTGTGACGTTACGAAATAGAGGCACGGGTAAAAATTTGAACACCAACGTACTGATTAACTTTGTTTCAAATATGTAGCCAAGAGGAATCCAATTTAGAAAAAGTAGTAACGTGTCCAGTGTAGCTCCAACCAACGGGGCATTTTGTGAATTTTCCAAAACAAATTGACACAGTTGAAATATTTGTGAAAATTCTGAACACATAGTATCTTTTAGGTGCTTAGCTTTAGTTTGAGTCATTTGACCCGATGAATAATCAAATATTTCTTCGCTGAGCAATTTAAGAATAATCATATTGTTTTGGCAAAGTGATTCATTGGTTTTGCTGGCACCTACGATGTCAGGTATAAACGTCTCCCAATTTTTTGGCCATTCTCTCTTTAATACTTGGACTAAAATCATATTCAACTTATTAAGGTAGGTTTTATTTTGTTCCAAAGAGGCTGGGTCTTGACTTATTTTAATGATGAGACTAACTATGTACTTTTTAATGCCTTCGCATTGATCTCGAGGTAATACTTTCCATCGTGTTTTGATAACTTGTTCCAGAATCTGTAACGCGTAGTATTTAGTCTGTTGATTACTTGAGAATTCCAATATCGTATCCACTCTGGTCCAGGCGTCGGGGTGTTCCTTGAGTGTGGTGAGTATTTCCTGAGCAACACGTTGTTGCTCACCGACTCCTGCATACATGCTCACAACTACATTGTCAAGAAGAGCAATGTCGAGTTTTTGATTAAAATCAAGCAACGCAGCAGCTTGTTCTCCGAGTGTGGCCATAATTTCCGAATTATTTTCTGATCGTTCTATTTCACAATTACAAATAATGATGTCAACATTCCACCAATGCCGAAACTGAAACAATAGTAAGCACATTTACTGAAAGGTAACCTAACCTACATTACAACATCAACATAATAGCAAATTTATTATTTATTTCTGTAAAATATACCAATTAAACAGACAAATAAAACATTTCGGTAAACTTTTTCGTCAAATATAATGGCTTTTCTTGTAATGTTAGAAGACAACGGCCACAACGGGAAGAAAAAAATACGATGTAAAATAGTTTTACATCACGTTCTGTGTTTATAAAAAATAGGGTACTTTACCAGTTATTTTGAACTGCTTATATCGCCAGAATTCACAAATCTTCAAAATTTTACGAATGCACACACAATTTAAAGCAAATTTAACTAAACCATTAATATTGTTTTGTTCTTACTTAATTCGCGGCGCAGTCAGGCAAACACTACCGTCAAGTGAGGTCGCTATCGTAGCTCAATGAATGCCATTCCCGCGTTTGCTAAGTTGGTAAATATGGGAACGCGTCGCTTTGAAATATGGAGGGAAAATTTGGAAAAAAATACGTATAAAATCCATAGATGTTTCATCGGAATTATAAAATTTTTTTAGTAATTAAAAATTATTTTGTGGAAAATACGAAAGATATAATAGTCCAAGTGGTGACCGTTGAGAATGGGTGGTGATCTGGTATAAGGACAAAAATATATTTTTTTATTTTTTGGATATTTGTTAAATAATAAACCATCAGTCTGGCGGGTTATACCTTGATTTTTTAAAAAAATTTTTAATTAAAAAAAAAAAACGCGTTTGATTGTTTCTTATATCTAAATATAAGGTATAAGAAGAAATCAACCGCCAAATTTTTTTTTACCAAAACCATGGTAACGTTTTTAAGGTTGTATCAAAAAAGTAAATTGTTTAAAGTAACAAAAAAATCATGGAAGTTTCACTTTGATCATATCTCCCACGACAATGTCTTTTCTCAAAACAAATGTTGAAATTAATAATTTTGGAACAGAAATTCAGCCAAAACAAACGTGAGATGAAAAGAGAACCGTTACTAATCAGTATTATTATCAATCTCCACGTTTATTTTGACCGAATTTCTGTTCCAAAATTATTAATTTCAATATTTGTTTTGAGAAAAGCCATTGTCGTGGGAGATGTTATGACCAAAGTGAAACTTCCATAACTTTAAACAATTTACTTTTTTGATACAACCTTAAAAACGTTACCAGGGTTTTAGTAAAAGAAATAAAAAAATTGGTTAAGTTATCATACGCTAGACTGATAGTTTATTATTTAGCTAAGATCCAAAAAATAAAAAAGTATATTTTTGTCCTTATACCAGATCACCATCCATTCTCAATGGTCACCACTTGGACAATAAGGAAGATATTCAAATTACTTTAAAATATTGTTTATTATTTTTAAAATTATATAATGTTCTAAATTAAAATAAAATTTATCAAATATCTTTGGCATTTTGTAAATATTACAAAAAGTGTGGCAAGTTCACAAATGTCCATTAATATAATATTATTATAAATTATTTGGTTAGGCGCATCACATGTGTACAGATTTTCGATTTTGTTCGATGTTTTAATCACTCAAAGAGCTGCTGTGTCTAGTTGCCGCAGGGCCAAAATCACTAATCGTTGAATTATGACGTGTTTTCCGGGATCCTTCGTTATCTAATTCAATTCTCGGTTTGGATGACTGAGACAAAGCTACTGTTTTATTTAAATCGATGACTGTGTATCCTTCGACTAGTTCTCTAGGACTATCAGGTGGGACTAGAAGCGGTCCGGAAGATATATTTGGTAACTGCGTATCTTTGGTTTTATTCAAGTCTAATGTAGCGTAGTTCACCTCTTTTCCTGGAGGCGTTTGAGGTACAATGGCTACAGGCTCAGTAGTTGGAATAAATTTACTGCGGTATTTTTCGATTTCTTCTGTGTCAAGGTTAGCATAAAAATGCTTAGGATCCTCTTCTTCTCCTTCGGTGATTAGTTTAGGCGTCATGGGTACGTCATTCGCACCGTATACTTCGGTATCGGTTACGATTTCGGCGGCGACGTCAGGTAGCGGTGTTGTGGCATTTACTGTCGGCTGTACAGGAATCACTTCTCCCGGGGATACGTTAATGTATAGATGGGCATTATTTCCGTCCACATCAGATTCTGTACTCATAGCAGTATAGTTTTCACTGGTAGCACTGTGCGACGGAGAAGATACAACAGCCGCTGGAGTTAAAGTCGGCTGACTTACGTTAGTGTACAAAGGTAAATTAGTGTGGTTGTTGTTATTATGTTCCAAAAGAGTATCTGAACTGTTTATCGACGGCGGTGAAATCGCAGGCGGACTCAGCGGTCCACTGTTTGAATTCCGATGTGGAAATACCCGTTCTATTGTTTGTACGATCGGTCTTTCAGGTACCGGAGGACCGGGTGTTACTGATGGCACGGGATATTCATTAGTAGATACACTGATTTCTTCGTTTCTGCTACGTTGGATCAATTGTTGCAACAAGTTGAAAAGTTGTTCGGCACGGTTACAGCGAAATGCGAAAATTCCAGGTCCTGTAGGACATCGTCGGCCCGATTCAAAACTGAAAATTTCTGCATCGAAACCGTATCTTCGAAGGCAACGTAATGGCCAACGTGTTGCTGCTCTGCCGTTGCATGAATAGAGAATCATTTCTGTCTCTGTCAATTCTAGCTGTCCGGGACTAACGAGTTGTCCATGATCGTCTACATTCATTACTTGGAATATATTAGGATATAAGTCATTGATGTCTCTTCTGCTGCTTACGCAACCCATGGTCTATCATAACACTGTCCTATAAAGAAAATGGTACAGTAATTATTACGTGCTTTAACTTAGTTTTATATGTGACTTTGTGTGCCAGTCAAAGCATCTAAGTAAATAGCTTGTCTTAAAAATATTTATAAATGTCGTATATTTTGACAAAGAATAGATATACCGTAAATAAGATTGGATGAATAAACGAAAATTTTATAAAATAACCTACAAAATGAGAACTGAATTATGATTTATCAGTAAACAAGTGGTAAATGTTAACAAAAAGATTTATAAATGATAACAATTTTTCTACTCTACTATTAATTATGAGTGTTCAATGAAAAACGTGACAAATTAATAGAGTTGATAATTAAGTCATATAAAAAATGAACTCACATTTTTTACTCACTTGAAGGGTAAAATAATTTAAATTACTTACCACGTACAACATAGCCTTTCAATTCAACCAACGAAGAAAAACAACATATATTTGTACTTTTTTGACATTTCTAGCTCTGTGATTAGCATAAAATTGAGAACCTTAAACACCGCGCTGACCTCTGGTGCTTAAAACCGGGACAATCCCAGAAAAACGGGACGCTGGTAACTTCCACTTGAAAATAAAAAATGTCTTGAATAATATTTTAGGGAGTACAGTTGTAAATTAATAGAAAAATTATCTCTAATGGACAAACCTCGATCGGGTAAAGTGTATCTAGACTAAAAATTAAAGTAATACCGCGTTGATTGAAATATAGAATCAATCATACATTGTAATATTTACAGCTGATATAAAAAATGCATTATAACATTATAAAGCCTACAATCATATATTAAATATTTGTCAAATAGTAATCTTATTTTCCTTTATTTAAAATTAAGTGCACATTTGTACAGCATGACTGCAATACCTATTTATTTACTGAGCAGTGACGCAGTCAGTAATATTTACTTTTTAGGGTTCCATACCGTAAGGTCTAATGGAACCTTAGTATTGTGGCAACATTGTCTGTCCATCTTTCATCTGCCTGTCTGTCAGATAGGGATGTCAGAAGTGCCGAAAAGTATCGATATATATCGTATCGGTATTTTTTCAAGTATCGATACCGGTACCGATATATTTTTTAAAAAATATCGATATATCGGTGCAATTTTAAAGAGAACATTGGCACTCGAAGAAATTTAGTTTAGTACATATTGGCTAGCTTAATGTAATGTCAAATAGCAATTAACGGACATTATTTCTAATAAATCAAGTAATAAATAATTATCTGAAATCAAAAACAACGATAAGATTTTTTTTGATTATTAATCAAACGTCTAATATATTTAGGAGCAGATAATTTTAGAGATTAATCGAACAATTAATAAAGCCAGGGATGGCGAACCTATGGCATGCGTGCTAGAGGTGACATTCGACAAAAAATTGTTGGTACAGAATGAATTGAGGTGTACCTAAATCGAAATAATTAAAAAGATTCTAGATGTAGAAATGAAGTGAAATATTGCATGAATAGCTATTTTGACTGTTTATTATTCCGAAAATATCGAAAAATCCTGTGAAAAAGAAGCGTCTTTTACATGTGCTTTATTCACTGTTGTTGTTTTTGGAACGCACTTAAAAGTATGTTCCAAAAACATATGTAACAACACATATTTATTTTTCAGTGGTTTTCGATATTTTCGAAATAATTAACGTCAAACGGTCATAGTCAGTCGTGTTGCTACTGGAAAAAATATCGGTTTTCAATACTCGGAATTTGATATCGATATATCGAAATATTAAATATCGCTTAAAAATATCGATATATCAAATAAAAAATATCGATATATCGATATTTTTTCGACATCCCTACTGTCAGAGGCTTCTAACTTCTAAACAATATGAGATATCGACTTGAAATTCACATGTAAATATAATTCCTTGACCCAAAGACAAAAATCGTATTTAAAATTACGAAAGAACTTTTTTAAAGAAGTGTTACAGGTACACATGGCAGCATGGGAAAATTTTTTAATTTTGTGGGAAAAAGCTTTGCTAGCAGAACACAAATAGCTTTTTAATATTTTTTTACATAAATTAACACTTTGGGGGCCATCGAAATCATGGTTTTTAGACATATTTTGTTCCACGTCTATCCCAAAAATGGCTTTACGTGATAAGTTATGTACAGTTTGCTGATTGTACTTAAACAACAAAATAATACTAAAAATAGACCGTCTTAAGACTCTAAGACACACTAAATTTGGGGGCCCTTTTTGACAGCTAATAACCTTCAGGAAAAAATTAATAAAAAAAGTTATTAATAAGTCCGTTACGTACCTATATTTTTTGTTATTAATGTTTAACTTCCCGCTATTGAAAAATTTAAAAAAACGGGAAATTATTGGTTTCGGTCCGATTTTTCGAAATCGGGTTTTTATTAGATCTCGACGTTTTCGGGTCCTAGAAAGTTATTTTTGAATTGACGTCTGTATGTGTGTAAACAAATTTTTGTCGTATACGATATCTTTAGAGCGCACCTAGCGATTGAGATCGAGTTTGCAGCGGCATTCGAAAGGATTTATTGAGACTTAGATCGACAAGATGTTGTAGTCAGTCGGTTAAGTAGTTTCAAAATTTTTCACAATTTAAACATAAAAATAGGTGTCCGTCCAAGGGTATTGCAGGTGTCTGTACCTATATAGTACCCTTTTATACATATAGTACTCTTTTATATACGAATAACTTCCCATAGTATGACCAATAGTGAATATTAAATATGAGGCTATTCAACAAATTAGACCCTAGAAATATTTTTCAAACAATCCTAAAATACTTACACTTGTTTAGTATTTTTGTTTATAAAAAAAAACGGCTGGATCGATTTTGATAAAAAAAAATCGGATCATACTGACGTTAATAAGTTTCGGTTAGCACCCTAACAAACTCGAATCATTTTTTATTCTCTAAATTTCGACTTAAAGAGAAACGACCACGGATGTACCCTACATATACATATACCCACATACAGAAAGACATCTTTTCAAAAATAGTGTAGTAGTCTTGAAATATAAAAATTTGTTAAAAATTTTGATTTCGATTTTCGGCTTCATTACAATAATTGTCCAATGTACAGGAAACTTAATAAATGAAAAAAAATTGTAATTTTTTTTCATATAACAGAAATCTTAACTATTTTTTAACCTTCTTTAATGTATTACAAGTATGAATGTAATGTAACGCATTTAACACATAGCGCGAAATTTTAGGGTTGACCCACAGGTCAACTGTTTTCCACATTTTTTGTTAATTTTCGTCTACTTTCCACGGAACGTTCGTACAATTTTTATTATTTTAAACACCACACACCAGTGGATAGGTATACATTATACTATTCATCTAAAGTAATAGAATCTCGGTCTGAAATTTTGTTTTTTTTCCTGTTTCCAGAATTTTTTTCGTCTATGTGTTTGTATCAACGACACTCAAATAACGGATTGAACAATTTAGAAGAAATTTATATCATTAAAGTAAAAGTTACTTATTGACTAAACTACGCCTAGATTAAAATAATATTCCTGCCAAAACCGAAAAAATTCGATAGTACGCGATTTTTTTTATTGATAATTTTTTTATAAGCAGAATAAAAGTATAAAATATACTTGAAAAAACAAAAAATAAAATCTCTTGCTGAATAATTAAATAAATCTCTGTTTAAAAATGTATAAATTTTCGTTACAAACACGTTATCAACCTTTCTTCAAGGTACGAAAGCTTACACAGTTAAAATTTATGATTTCAGAAATTGTTTCCTTGTTTGCTCTGAAAAAACAAGTAATATATCTGTCAGGATTGCAGGCAGGCACATATATATTCCTATATTATACATATATCGTGCTTGTGTGGCGAGATTTGATTCATGAACTCCTGGATAAAGGAGGCTAGAAAGAGGAAGGATGTCTCATTCCCTTGAAACAACCAAAAAGAGTAAGCAAGTTTTTTAAGAGGCGTTTCTTTGAGCTGTCCCTTTGATGTTCAATAACTTTGAAATGTTCATTTTTTTAAAATAGATTGGATAATATAGTATATTTTAGGTGCATGCAAAAAATAACGGAATCGGGCAAATTGAAGATAGGTGCGATTGGTTCATTAGAGTTCATTAGAGTTCGACCAAAGTTTCGGTTTCGACCACATTCGGCCAAAAATTAATCCTTCGGCAAAATATTCAACTTCGGCCGAATGTTGTATTTTCTGAATAATTTATTCTAGAAAGTCAACATTCAGAATAATAGAAAAAAGGGTCACGGGTAATTGGAATAATAAAGTTAAATCAATTTAAACACTCATTGATTGCAACGTTTCGTCTTTATTATTAATTGTACCTAAGACTTTTTCAAGCTCTAAAAAAATTTACAAAAATTAAACAATCTGGCATTACCGTTAAATGCAAAAACAATTATTAAAAAAATTGAAAAATTGTAGAAAATAGTATTTGTTAGTGTATTTGCCATATGGCAACATACACTATTGGCGTTGGTCGGATGGCGGGACCTAGGGGTCGGACCAAAATTTCTCGACGTTTCATAACCTCCTAAACACTTTGGCACCATTTTTAAAAATGTTTATATATATATGTATATATATATATATATATATATATATATATATATATATATATATATTTATATACGTATATATATATATATATATATATATGTGTACGCGCGATAACTTTCGAAAGAGTTAATTGATTTCAACGAAATTTGGGCCACGTGTTGAAATCCATCACCGCAAGAAGCCTATTTAAAATGGGCCTAATCGGGCTATTTTAAGGGTAGTTTTTAGGGGTTGAAAAATGTTTTTAGGCCCCAAAATACCGAAAAAATTCTCCGAATCGTTTCAAAATTGAAATTTAACCCTTTGGTAGTGATTAAAAAGTGTCCCCACAATTTTAATAAAATCGGCCCGACAGGACCGGATTTACAAATTTTATGAAAACACTAGTTTGGAGATAGTGACTTATTTATTGAAGGGTGTATTTAATTCGGTGTAGACGTTAGATTGATAATAATATTACAATTAAGAAAAAAATGTTATTTTAAGGGGTGTATTAAGGGGTTAAATTTTTTATTTTGCCCAAAAACAAACTTAATTTCACATAATAAAAGTATAAAACCACACGGCCCTATACAAGCAAATACACTATATTGTCGGCAGGGTTTTGGCACTGCGACCCGGGTTTTTTTTTCTTATTGCGTGTAATAAATGAATAAATAAGCTATTGCACAAATTTTTTTATTGATAAAAATAACTTTGAACGCTTTTTACGACGCTGTAAATATGCCGTGTCACCTACGGGTGACACTGGGCATTATAATAACCGTTTACGTCGCAACAGAAGCTCTCAAAAGGAATAATTTTTCCCGTTTTTGCAACATTTTTCATTGATGCTCCGTTTCTACTGGTCGTAGCTTGATATTATGTAGCTTATAGCCTTCCTCGATAAATGGACTAACCAACAAAAAAATATTTTTTCAATTCAAACCAGTATTTCTTGACATTACCGCGCTCAAACAACCAAACAAACAAACAAACTCTTCAGCTTTATGATATTAGAATAGATAAGTGTTTTGTTTCTTTTAGATAAACTATTTTTATTATAAAGAAACTGATATATCTAAATATAAATGAATATCATTATAAATTCTAACGTTTTATTCTTACCGTAAATATAAGAAACAATCTGTGTCTGCTTCAAAGTTTTAATTTCACAACGCCCAGTGTCACCTGCAGGTGACACCCCCATAAAAGAAAATTGGGGTAGTTTATTTTTTATTTATATTTTTTCTTGTCATAACCAAATTTATATAAGGTATTTTATTTAAAAAGAAACCAAAAATCTTTATTAACAATTGGACATGGGAATTGAAGAGTTAAATTAGAATTGATAAAAAGAAAAACTCATTACAATATTACTTTATTTTATAAAAAATCCAGCCAATTGGACGACAAGGCCATTCCAAATTCAAAAAATGTATTATGATAAATAAAATACAATGTGGAACATGTGCTTTCGAGATTACTATTGAAAATACCAAAGTCCAGAAATGTTTTACAATTTTACAATTGCCTATTGACATTCATAAATAAATTATAAATTGTTATAATAATAATTTACGTAAAAATACCGAGAAAAGCGGAACAATACAAGTGTTCAAGTGGAAACTTCGTATAAATAATAATTAGTGTATTTGCCATATGGCAACATACACTATTGGCGTCGGTCGGATGGCGGGACCTAGGGGTCGGACCAAAATTTCTCGACGTTTCATAACCTCCTAAACACTTTGGCAACATTTTTGAAAATGTTTATATATATATGTATATATATATATATATATATATATATATATATATATATATATATATATATATATATATGTGTGTGTGTACGCGCAATAACTTTCGAACGAGTTAATTGATTTCAACGAAATTTGGGCCACGTGTTGAAATCCATCACCGCAAGAAGCCTATTTAAAATGGGCCTAATCGGGCTATTTTAAGGGTAGTTTTTAGGGGTTGAAAACTGTTTTTGGGCCCCAAAATACCGAAAAAATTCTCCGAATCGTTTCAAAATTGAAATTTAACCCTTTGGTAGTGATTAAAAAGTGTCCCCACAATTTTAATAAAATCGGCCCGACAGGACCGGATTTACAAATTTTTTGAAAACACTAGTTTGCAGATAGTGACTTATTTATTGAAGGGTGTATTTAATTCGGTGTAGACGTTAGATTGATAATAATATTACAATTAAGAAAAAAATGTTATTTTAAGGGGTGCATTAAGGGGTTAAATTTTTTATTTTGCCCAAAAACAAACTTAATTTCACATAATAAAAGTATAAAACCACACGGCCCTATACAAGCAAATACACTATATTGTCGGCAGGGTTTTGGCACTGCGACCCGGGTTTTTTTTTTTTATAATTATTATTTTCATAGTCAACTACAATTAATTAATTCTCCGCTACTTAAACTGAGCAACTGTCATACAACATATTTTAGTTGACTATGAAAATAATAATAATAAAAAAAACCCGGGTCGCAGTGCCAAAACCCTGCCGACAATATAGTGTATTTACTAATACAGGCAGTGTGGCTTTATTATGCGAACTTAAGTTGGTTTTTGGGCACAATAAAAAATTGACTCCTTAATACACCCCTTAAAATAACATTTTTTTTCTTAATTGAAATAATATTATCAATTGAACCTCTATACCAAATTATATACACCTCTCAGTAAATAATTCACTATTTGCAAACTAGTCTTTTCACAAAATTTGTAAATCCGGTCCTGTTGGGCCGATTTTATTAAAATTTTAGGGACACTTTTTAGTTACTACCAGAGGGTAAAATTTCAATTTTGAAACGATTCGGAGAATTTTTTCGGTATTTTGGGGCCCAAAAACATTTTTCAACCCCTAAAAACTACCCTTAAAATAGCCCGATTAGGCCCATTTTAAATAGGCTTCTTGCGGTGATGGATTTCAACACGTGGGCCAAATTTCGTTAAAATCAATTAACTCCTTCGAAAGTTATTGCCCGCACACATATATATATATATATATACGTATATATATATATATATATATATATATATATAAATATATATATATATATATATATATATATATATATATACATATATATATAAACATTTTTAAAAATGGTGCCAAAGTGTTTAGGAGGTTATGAAACGTCGAGAAATTTTGGTCCGACCCCTAGGTCCCGCCATCCGACCGACGCCAATAGTGTATGTTGCCATATGGCAAATACACTAAAAACCCGGGTCGCAGTGCCAAAACCCTGCCGACAATATAGTGTATTTGCTTGTATAGGGCCGTGTGGTTTTATACTTTTATTATGTGAAATTAAGTTTGTTTTTGGACAAAATAAAAAATTTAACCCCTTAATACACCCCTTAAAATAACATTTTTGTTCTTAATTGTAATATTATTATCAATCTAACGTCTACACCGAATTAAATACACCCTTCAATAAATAAGTCACTATCTGCAAACTAGTGTTTTCATAAAATTTGTAAATCCGGTCCTGTCGGGCCGATTTTATTAAACTTTTGGGGACACTTTTTAATTACTACCAGAGGGTTAAATTTCAATTTTGAAACCATTTGGAGAATTTTTTCGGTATTTTGGGGCCCAAAAACATTTTTCAACCCCTAAAAACTACCCTTAAAATGGCCCGATTACGCCCATTTTAAAATATATATAAATATAATAAATAATAATATAAAATATAATAAATAATAAATAAATAAAAATATAATAAATAGGCTTCTTGCGGTGATGGATTTCATCACGTGGGCCAAATTTCGTTAAAATCAATTAACTCTTTCGAAAGTTATTGCCCGCACACATATATATATATATATATATACATATATATATATAAACATTTTTAAAAATGGTGCCAAAGTGTTTAGGAGGTTATGAAACGTCGAGAAATTTTGGTCTGACCCCTAGGTCCCGCCATCCGACCGACGCCAATCAATAGTGTATGTTGCCAAATGGCAAATACACTAAAAACCCGGATCGCAGTGCCAAAACCCTGCCGACAATATAGTGTATTTGCTTATACAGGCAGTGTGGCTTTATTATGCGAACTTTAGTTGGTTTCTGGGCAAAATAAAAAATTAGACTCCTTAATACACCCCTTAAATAACATTTTTTTTTCTTAATTGCAATATTATTATCAATCGAACCTCTATACTAAATTAGGTATATACATATTTTAGTAAATAATTCATAATCTGCAAACTAGTTTTTTCATAAAATTTGTAAATCCGGTCTTGTCGGGCCGATTTTATCAAAATTTTAGGGACACTTTTTAATTACTATCAGAGGGTTAAAATTCAATTTTGAAACGATTCGGAGAATTTTATCGGTATTTTGGGGCCCAAAAACTTTTTTCAACCCCTAAAAACTACCCTTAAAATAGCCCAATTAGGCCCATTTTAAATAGGCTTCTTGCGGTGATGGATTTCAACACGAGGGCCAAATTTCGTTAAAATCAATTAACTCCTTCGAAAGTTATTGCCCGCACACATATAATATACAGGGTGTCTCACCGAACGTTGGCTAACATGGGTTACTTTGTTATTAGTGGAGATAGAAAGTCGGTTAAATGGGCAAAGTAGTGCAGAAAATTGGGCTCATTAACATCCCGTCGAAAAAACAATTGAATTTTGACACCCTATGAATTTATTCAGAAAATAGTGAAAATTGCCATTTATGAAAACTGGCCATAACTTTTTTATTTATGAAGATATTTGAAAATTTCATTAACCATTTTTTGATAACTTTTTAAGGTCTTTTCAGTGGCGTAGGTTCAATTTTTTTATTTCCACTACATAATGAGATATTGACATGAACTTTGGTTTTTCTTATGGACGGCATTTTTGATTTTCAGATATTCGAATTCTACTTATTTTTCTGAATAATTTGACATAGCATATCCTATATCTAAACCAATCAGAAGCTACAAAACTGACAAAAATAGCTTTTTGGCGTTATCAAAGTGTGCCGTGTAAAACGAAATTTGTTGAAACAAATACATATCCACAGGTAACAATTTGTCGAGCGAGCGCTACAGTTTTGCTAATTCATTTTGTTTGATTTACTCTCTAAGATGGCTCAAGCATTCTCAAATTTGGAGAAACAGGTTATTTTTGCGCATACATTCAGCGTAACAAAAATACCACGTGGGCTCAAGCACAATACTTGAACCTTTATCCAGAAAGGCGACAGCCTAATTCAATAACTTTTAGGAACTTAAATAGAAATTTAAAGGTATACGGTTCATTTTCAAAGAAAAAAGGCAACATTCAACACTGTGAAGAAGAATTAGGTTTAGCAAACGTTGAAATTAATGAAGAAAAGTTCCTACAAGTTATTGAATAAGGCTGTCGCCTTTCTGGATAAAGGTTCAAGTATTCTGCTTGAGCCCACGTGGTATTTTTGTTACGCTGAATGTATGCGCAAACATAGCATGTTTCTCCAAATTTGAGAATGCTTGAGCCATTTTAGAGAGTAAATCAAACAAAATGAATTAGCAAAACTGTAGCGCTCGCTCGACAAATTGTTACCTGTGGATATGTATTTGTTTCAACAAATTTCGTTTTACACGGCACACTTTGATAACGCCAAAAAGCTATTTTTGTCAGTTTTGTAGCTTCTGATTGGTTTAGATATAGGATATGCTATGTCAAATTATTCAGAAAAATAAGTAGAAGATAAAGGTGGATCAAGGAAATCCGCCATCTTGGGGCATCCACCATACTGGATTTATGCATTGTGACTAGACTTATACACGTGTGGAAAATTATAAAGCTCTAGCTTAATTAGATCTATGCGAAATTTTGATTGCAAGTCAAACTGACTGACTGACAGATAGGCAAACATGACAAGTTAAATAAAAACTTCTAAAAATAGTAACATTCAAAGTATTATGGGTTTACTTTGTTAGTTTCATTTGATATCTAAATGAAAGGGGTCTTATCTAAAAAAATAGAGCTTGAGAAAAATCGAACAAAAAAAACGTTTTTTTTAAATCCAGTTAACTGTCTGGACTGCACGTCGACGACAGACTCACAGATTCACAGACAATGCGAGTGTATATATAGGCGCTTCCAGCTACTGCTTAGTCGCGTCTAAAAAGAAGGGATGAAAAATTATTCTCAACATTAACTTAATAACATTAAGCTTTCAATAATAAGTATATTTCCAATCTTTTCACCATTATACAATTATTATCATTGACTCGAACTGAACTTGCGAAAAAACCAAAGTTCGACTTCAGTTTTGGCTAAAAGACCAATCTTCGGTCGGACTTAGGTATAATGTCCGGAAACGAACGTTAAACGCATTATTATTTAAAACGTTTTGTACATTTTCATTTAGTTAGCATTTACAAAATTAAAGTAAAATTATGAGTGACAGAGGTTATTTGAATTGAATTTTTATCTGTCGTCCTTAGACGTCCATCAGAACTTTTGACGAGGGTTGAAATGGGGCACATTTGAAAATAATTATGTAAATTACACAGATTTATTTAAATGGTAAGAATTTTACATGTAAATGATTTATAATAATTTCTTATTTAACATTCACAACGTGTCGTCGTTTATTATGTTGTAATGATTAATATTCAGAGCACAGTAAAATCAAGATTGAAAGATAATTTTAGATATTGTTATGCTGTTGTTTTCTTTATTTCGTTACTGCTTTAGAGAGTCCTGAGACTGTTCATAATCGCCGTTGAAAAAATCATTTGTCGTTTTTGTTTTTTAACCAATGTATCAAGGATCTAGATACTCCATCGAGAAGCGGGTTTTTTAGATTGGTGATGATCACAATCATCAAAACAAAGTTAAATCGTAATTTTGAATCTAACTAAATTACTGAAATACTTTACACAACTGCATGAAACGCATAAAACCATTATTTATTTTTGGGTTTCGTCAGGCAGCTCAAATGAAAACTAAACATAACATTGTGCGTTATAGATTTTAATCATAATAAACAAAAATTTGAGGTTGGTACTTCTTGCATATAAAATAATATTAGTTAGTTTTAATAGAGTATAAAATATAGGAATTGCGTTTTTGTTTTTGTTAGAACTAACTTTTATTTTAATAAATAAATATTTTTTACGTCATTACAAACAATTTTGTCACAATATTATCTTTGTAGCTACCTACATTCAAATACGTACCTAGTAATATTACCTATGTTATAAATTTAATTAAAATTTTTCGATATTTATCACTGTTTTTTGTCAAAATTAATTGATGTATAATCTTCCGGTATCGTATATTCTTAATGAGAATAATATTTGTCCCATGTCATATCAAAAAAACTTCATTGTGTGTTAACATAAATATGTTAAAATATGGTAAACACATTTTAAATATACATATGATATTATAGTGTACATAATAGTTATGGAGCGTTCAAATACAGAGTGTTCAGTTTTTTGAGAAAATTTTAAATCAAATATTAAAAAAATTAATTAATTAATAATAACCAGACTTATGCTGGGTTGCACAAAGCATCGTCAAAAAATTTGATTTGATAATGACCTTAGATTGTGATTCTTATAATATTCTTATAATACTAGGCAAATTGATAACATCTATATTCAATCATTCAGTACTACATTGGACAGTAAAGGACCTAGACACATGTGTCAAAAAATATATAATAGCTTACCTCCTGTTATACGACAGATTGAAAATTGCGATAAATTTAAAAGTTCTCTGAAACTATATTTAATTGAAGAAGCGTATTATTGTCTGGATGAGTTCTTTGGGAATCTCTCTTAATTATGACCTTTGACACTATTTGTTATTATACATATATAACAAATAAAGAAACACATTGGCATCGGTCGGATGGCGGAACCTAGGGGTCGGACCAAAATTTCTCGACGTTTCATAACCTCCTAAACACTTTGGCACCATTTTTAAAAATGTTTATATATATATGTATATATACAGGGTGTCCCATAAGTCGACGTCCAAACGAAGTGAGGTGATGGGGGAGGTCATTTCCTATCAAAATAACCATAAATGTGATTATCCAATTGTTTACGGTTCGAAAGTTATTTCAATTTTTGTATTTTTCTCTGAAATCATGTAGTGCTTATACTAAAAAATTAATTTAAAAAAAATCTATGAGTTGTTTGGTTGATTTTTTTTTAATAGGATTCTGAAGGGTCTGCCTTTCCAAAAAAAATAATTTTCATGAGCTCTGTTATCATCTGTCAAATAAAAAAAATGATTTTGTAAACACTTTTCGGTGGCAAGAAAAATATATTTGATTTTAAATTCACGTTGACAGAAAAAAAGTGTTATAAAAAAAATTGACCAATTATCAGAAAAACTTGTCCATTTAATAGAGATTCTAACGCGGTATAGTACAACTCGTTATTCATGACAGTTTTTTTATAACAATTTTTTTACATGCATGTCGTGTTTGTTAAAAAATAAATTTTCGAAAATTTCAAAATCTAAGTTGGCTGGAACGACTTAAACAAATTAATCCGTTCCTCTTTCATTCACTACTTCTAATGTATGCTCGCTATTCGTTTTATTACTAGTAAACCTCCGACTTGACTTTTCATTTTGTACTTTGTTATTTGGACCTGCGCTTGGTAATTTGAACTTCGATCCTGTTTGTGATTTGGACTCTTTTCAAGTTGGACGCATCAAAATGGTTATTTATTCTCATCGGGAGTATGCAGAAATGCACTATGTCTATGGGTTTTGTGACGAGAATGCTCGGGCTGCTGCAAGAGAATATCGGGCACGATATCCCAACCAAGAACAATATCCTGACCACAGGGTGTTCCAAAGTATACATCGGCGGTACATAGAAGGTGAAATCCCTGGGAATGAGCAAAGAGTTTCGAGGTCCACAGTGCACCGTATTTTAAAAAGGGATCAGTTACATCCATATCATGTGCAACGTGTGCAAGCACTTTTACCCGCTGATTATAACAAAAGGGTGCAATTTTGCCGAGAAATTCTACGTCGGAACAGGGAAGATCCTCAGTTTTTTAATAACATTTTGTGGGGTGACGAATCGAGCTTTCGAAGGACGGGAGTATTCAACATCCATAATTTTCACTCTTATGATTATGTAAACTCTAGAGCTATAAGAAACGACCATTTTCAACATTAGTTTGGGGTCAACATGTGGGCGGGAATTGTTGAAGGTAAAATGATTGGGCCCCTTGAGCTACCCAGAAGGATCGGGGGCGATGAATATCTTTATTTTTTGCATAATGATTGGGCCCCTTGAGCTACCCAGAAGGATCGGGGGCGATGCATATCTTTATTTTTTGCAAAATGATTTGAGCGGCTTACTGGAACACGTGTCGCTAGAAACACGCCGAAACATGTGGTTGCAGCACGATGGGGCTCCTTGTCACTATGCTCTAGTAGTGAGACGATACCTCAACACCGAATACACAAATCGCTGGATTGGAAGGGAAGGAACCATCCAGTGGCCACCGCGGTCACCTGACCTAAGCCCCCTAGACTTCTTTTTATGGGGTTACTTCAAAGAACTGGTCTACGCGACAGAAAACCAAAACGAACATCAGCTGCGGCAAAAAATAAGAATTGCGACCAATACAATACAAAATAACGAACGGGCGTTTCGACTAATTTCGAACATTTGTTGTAACTTTAAATAAAATTTGGTTCATTTGCGTTAGACTAGCCAACTTAGATTTTGAAATTTTCGAAAATGTATTTTTTAACAAACACGACTTGCATGTAAAAAAATTGTTATAAAAAAAACTGTCATGAATAACGAGTTGTACTATACCGCGTTAGAATCTCTATTAAATGGACAAGTTTTTCTGATAATTGGTCAATTTTTTTTATAACACTTTTTTTCTGTCAACGTGAATTTAAAATCAAATATATTTTTCTTGCCACCGAAAAGTGTTTACAAAACCATTTTTTTTATTTGACAGATGATAACAGAGCTCATGAAAATTATTTTTTTTGGAAAGGCAGACCCTTCAGGATCCTATTAAAAAAAAATCAACCAAACAACTCATAGATTTTTTTAAATTAATTTTTTAGTATAAGCACTACATGATTTCAGAGAAAAATACAAAAATTGAAATAACTTTCGAACCGTAAACAATTGGATAATCACATTTATGGTTATTTTGATAGGAAATGACCTCCCCCATCACCTCACTTCGTTTGGACGTCGACTTATGGGACACCCTGTATATATATATATATATATATATATATATATATATATATGTGTGTGTGTGTGTGTGTGTGTGTGTGTGTGTGTACGGGCAATAACTTTCGAAAGAGTTAATTGATTTTAACGAAATTTGGTCCACGTATTGAAATCCATCCCTGCCGGAAGCCTATTTAAAATGGGCGTAATCGGGCCATTTTAAGGGTAGTTTTTAGGGGTTGAAAAATGTTTTTGGGCCCCAAAATACCGAAAAATTTCTCAGAATCGTTTCAAAATTGACATTTAACCTGTTAGTAGCAATTAAAAAGTGTCCCTAAAATTTTAATAAAATCGGCCCAACAGGACCGGACTTACACATTTTTTGAAAATACTAATTTGTAGATCGTGACTTATTTATTGAAGGGTGTATTTAATTCGGTGTAGACGTTAGATTGATAATAATATTACAATTAAGAAAAAAAATGTTATTTTAAGGGGTGTATTAAGGGGTTAAATTTTTTATTTTGCCCAAAAACAAACTTAATTTCACATAATAAAAGTATAAAACCTCACGGCCCTATACAAGCAAATACACTATATTGTCGGCAGGGTTTTGGCACTGCGACCCGGGTTTTTATTATCATATAATTACAGTTTTTATAAATGCAGGAGCAGTCTTATGTCATTGTCAAACTCCCTGTCATGTAGAACATTAGACTGCACTCCCACAAAAACAAATGAATGACCTATACAGAAAAAAGATAGTTTTTCAAGCTAACTTTTGATCAATATGCGTAGAAAAATTTTGTTTTGAAGTGGATAATTGTATAAAAAACTATGTTAAATACATATGTACACAGTTTAAGAAAAATTGCATCGATCGATTATTTTTCGTACAAAATTGATTTGAATTTCTACAATGTTTTTCTTATGGAGAAACATGTTTGGTCACAATCTGAGCTTATTGTCTAATCAGATTTTCTGACAATGTTTTCTACTACTCAACATAAGGTTTCGTCATTCTTCAAGAGATTCATGAATAGTAACGAAACCTATGCCTTTAATTTTGTTTTTTTTTACGTTTGGTCGGGTGTTTTATATGATAAGAGAATAACCGGTCTCGGCCGAAAAATCTTCAGAATAATAAAATACTTCGGCCAAAAAGAAATTGAAGATTTCGCCGAAGTTTATTTAGCGTCTTTTGCCCATGCGCGGTGGACATCAGACATACTTTGTATTTTTTTTTTGTTTTGTGTGTGTGATAGATATATAAATTATAAAAATAAAGCTTCAACTTTATTTTTTGTTTTCTTTTATACAGTTTCTTCATCTTTGGTTTCAGTCGATCATGGTAAAAACACAATTGTTCTCTTTCGATTGTAAAAATCACCTTCGATCATTCAAAATGTCTAATAGCACCTGCTGGAATGATTTAGATGAAACTTTGTACATAAAAATGATATACTTAAACTTAATAAACGGTATATTTACTATTTTGTGGCTCTGATTTAGGCAATCGTTCTTAAAGCTGCGGATACATCTCTGTTGCGTTGTGTTGTATTCTATTGTAACGCATCGTGAATATTTTAGTGTGTTGTGTTGTGACGCAACATTAATACCGAGAAACCCATTTGTACCGGTATCTAGTTGTAATTCACGATTTCTTACTTTTTCTATCAAAACTGTGGCGGGTAATGCAAATAACTGACGCGAACTTGTATTGCAACGAACTGTTGCATGGAACAGGGAGTACCTTTGCATGTAATCAAACGGATTGCGTCCACATTTCTCCGTTGCGTTGTGTCGTAACTCAACGCAAATCCCTTGCGCTCAGATTTTCGGCACAACACAAGAAAGAAACGCAAAAGTATATTTCTCTTGTATTGTGTTATGTCGCAACGCAATGCGAGCTTCTTGCTGTCAGATTTTCGCCACAACGCAACACAACAGAGAAATGTGTTCGTATCGCTTTACTCTGTCGCACAAGTCACACAGTATAATCTCATGTGTGCTCCTCAGATATAAAGTACTTTTATATTCGTTTCCTGTAATGCGTTTTCAGTGAAGTGAGCAGCATGTGTGTTTGAGTAAAACATTTTAGGTCGTTCATACTGCAGTGGCATGCCTTCAGAACTGTTATGGTCCCCTATGGGTATTCATTGACATCAGACAACACTCTTATCCCAAGTCTCTGTTGTTATCTTCGCTGCCTTGTTCTTTTCGGTAGAGTCCTTAAATTTGTTGGCTGAGTACTAAGGTAAATGGCTCGATCCTGCGTTTCTGGTTTTCATTTATATAGTTTGTAGAGTCCTCATATCTATTATTTCAATCTATTAAAGAGGTCAACAAATTTTAACTTTTTGAAAGTTGATTTAGATCTGACAACTGATTTTGGGTCATTTGGTCGTACTGATTTCGAATCTAACTTCAGTTTCTGTCCATCGTACAGGAGTTTTGAACAACTGCAGAGATAGAAAATTGAAAAAAATATATACATACCTACTTTAAAAAATGCCTTTATTAAACCATTAAACCATTAAATTTTTATAAAATAAACAGTAAAAGGTCATCTAATATAAGGTTTTGAATCAGTGATTTATTTTTATTCTTGGAGAATATCTTCCTCTTCATTTCTTAATTTATCGAAACGAGAATGACATCCTCAGAAAGCATGCCAAGATGAAAGTTTTAAAAGCTCTTGTCTCGGCATATGAGACAAAAATATCTATTTTCGACAAGACACTTATCAATAAAAAACTATGTGTGTATAAACCCCACACATCTGAAGTGAAAGTTTATGGGTAAACAATGTGTAAACAGCAATTAAACACTAATATATATTGGTTCTGACCTTACCTATATTATATATTACACATTATCAAATTATCACAGATGGCTATGCTTCCACTCTTGGCGTCTTCTTATTCAGTCTTGCTCCTTGCGATTTATTTCCACTATGCGAATAGAAAGGGATTTATCGATCGAGTTTTCCTTTCAACGCAGTATCTGCTAGCCAATCTCGATCGATTTCCCGCTAACAGTTCATTTCATTTCCTCCATTCCTGACGGTGTCGTATTTAATATTTTAACGAAATTACTCTCATCGTGACTAAAAAAAGTTTCAGTTCAATAATTACTGATTTGAAATTAAAAAACAAATAATACGACTCATCACAGACAGACAAACAGACACAAACACAATAACGCCACTCTTTTTGAATCAATTTATACTTCAGATGTTTATATTAGTGGTTCGTTATAAAAGTACTCTATATTTACTCCCTGTGTTGATGTTATTACGGCTTATAATGCTACAGTCAGTGGTTTTCTGCAGAAAAATACAAATAAAAAATAGTACCTAAAATTACCTACATTCTATTTTTTTCCACTTTCTCGCTCACGTTATTTTCAATAGCAGACATCTGGTTAGAAAAAGAAAACTTTTGTAGCACGAAATGAAAGTTAAACTCAAGAATGTGAATTGCAACTTGTATTAAAGCTTTGACTGTTATGTTCTTATTTTAAGATAAGTACATTTTGTCTGCATAAAAAATATTTTCTTAAATGGACCGTGTAATCTACATTACACACTATCGCTGTGAAACTTCTAGACAGACGATAGAGAGACAAAAATTTGGTGAAACGTTCTAACGTCTAGGTATCACATTGAATACCCGGGAATCTAAAGGTATCACACCACGAAGAAGCGACAAGCAAACGAAAACGTTTACATATTTGCTTGTTTAATATTGGTAATATCAGAAATCGGAACATATAGGGCTAGGCTATGTATTCAAATATGTTAAGATAAAAATATGGGATGTACAGTCAGCGAAAAGATCGATTAACAGTTTTTAAAATGTGTAAGTACTGTAACGTTTTTCGCTTGGAGGGGAAAAGTTATTAACACTGAATATGACCACGGCCAGTAAACAAAAATTTCTGTGGTTGCCAAAAAATATGATAATTTCTTCTTGTATGCTCTCTCCATTAATCTTGGCCAATCACAGATAAATTAACAAGGGCAACAAAAAAGTAATGCTTAAAATTGGAAAACGCCACATTCCATAAATTAAAACGATCTTGCGAAGTTGCGATATAACCATTAGATAATGCTTAATACTGCAGTATATTAGTAAGAGTATAGGATATGTGCATGTAATTACTTTTAATCATGACATTTAGATATTAATCAAACAAGCTAATCACTCACTTAATTGAAATGTTTAATGGTAGTATAAAACTATCGTCATAGCAAAAACGTAGGTATATGACGAAACTCTTGAACAAGCTGTTTGTCGATAAAATAAGACAATCCTACCTAATTAAATATACAATATTAATTTGGACAAGACCTTACATTTCTCTTTCTACTACAATAGATTAAATACAATTTTTGAATATTTTTTGCAGTTTAACCTCCAATAAGGGACATTTATAAAAATTATTTTAACACATTAATAGAGCCAAACTTTTAGGGTCATTTCGTTATCGACTAGACATTGTTTTGATATGTATTATTTTTAAGATTAGCAAGTTTAAAGTAATTAGTGTATTTGCCATATGGCAACATACACTATTGGCGTCGGTCGGATGGCGGGACCTAGGGGTCGGACCAAAATTTCTCGACGTTTCATAACCTCCTAAACACTTTGGCACCATTTTTAAAAATGTTTATATATATATGTATATATATATTTATATATATATATATATGTATATATATATATATATATATGCGTATATATATATATATATATATATATATATATATATATATATATATATATATATATATATATATGTGTGTGTGTGCGGGCAATAACTTTCGAAAGAGTTAATTGATTTTAACGAAATTTGGCCCACGTATTGAAATCCATCACCGCCAGAAGCCTATTTAAAATGGGCATAATCGGGCCATTTTAAGGGTAGTTTTTAGGGGTTGAAAAATGTTTTTAGGTAAATTGAAATTTAACCCTCTGGTAGTAATTAAAAAGTGTCCCTAAAATTTTGATAAAATCGGCCCAACAGAACCGGCTTTACAAATACTAGTTTGTTATTTAAGGGGTGTATTAAGGAGTCTAATTTTTTATTTTGCCCAGAAACCAACTAAAGTTCGCATAATGAAGACACACTGCCTGTATAAGCAAATATACTATATTGTCGGCAGGGTTTTGGCACTGCGACCCGGGTTTTTGAAGAGTGTATTTAATTCGGTGTAGACGTTAGATTGATAATAATATTGCAGTTAAGAAAAAAAATGTTATTCTAAGGGGTGTATTAAGGAGTCAAATCTTTAATTTTACCCAAAAACCAACTTAAGTTCGCGTAATAAAGCCACACTGCCTGTATAAGCAAATACACTATATTGTCGGCAGGGTTTTGGCACTGCGACCCGGGTTTTTTAAGTTTTATGTATTTTCTCATTGGTACGCAAACTTGTGCTTACTTCAAGTCGGATTAAGATAAAATGCAAAATCGACACGAACGCAAGCAAAGCCGGGAGTAAAAGCCAGCATACTTATAAAACAAAAGATGTGCGTGCGCACAAATTAAAAATCCTTGATGTGTAATCTGAAAACATTTAAGGCTGTTGGAACGCTTTGAATTTAAGCCAAAAATATGGCTTCGGCTGATACTCTGATAGCTGACTGTAGATTGATTCGTCAACATTTCGCAAAAATTCTTTCTCTATAAGGAAGATAAAGGACAAATCTAGGTCTTTAATCGACTACTTTTGTATTATATATGTACGATTTACTAGAAAAAAGTTGACTGGAAAGAAGTTAGCGCGGAAATTATTTTTTTCTTAATTATTGAAATATCAAAAAATTGCTCCTTAAATGCTCTATCAGAATCAGTAATTGCTCCATTTCTAAAATTATTAGTTTATTTATAATTAATTTTTTAAAAAATCTAATTACTGAAAACTTGATTTTACTATAGAATGAGAAATATTCACTCTTTATACAATTTTTTTTGCTAAAAAAATTGCTCTCAATTTGCTCTATCAATTGCACAAAAAAAAAACCCGGGTCGCAGTGCCAAAACCCTGCCGACAATATAGTGTATTTGCTTATACAGGCAGGGTGGCTTTATTATGCGAACTTAAGTTGGTTTTTGGGCAAAATAAAAAATTTGACTCCTTAATACACCCCTTAAAATAACATTTTTTTTCTTAATTGCAATATTATTATCAACCGAACTTCTATACCAAATTATATACAACTTTCAGTAAATAATTAATTCACTATCTGCAAAGTAGTGTTTTCATAATATTTGTAAGTCCGGTCCTGTCGGGCCGATTTTATTAAAATTTTAGGGACACTTTTTAATTACTACTGGAGGGTTAAATGTCAATTTTGAAACGATTCTGAGAACTTTTTCGGTATTTTGGGGCCCAAAAACTTTTTTCAACCCCTAAAAACTACCCTTAAAATGGCCCGATTACGCCCATTTTAAATAGGCTTCTTGCGGTGATGGATTTCAACACGTGGACTAAATTTCGTTAAAATCAATTAACTCTTTCGAAAGTTATTGCCCGCACACATATATATATATATATATACGCATATATATATATATATATATATATATATATATATATATATATACGCATATATATATATATATATATATATAAATATATATATACATATATATATAAACATTTTTAAAAATGGTGCCAAAGTGTTTAGGAGGTTATGAAACGTCGAGAAATTTTGGTCCGACCCCTAGGTCCCGCCATCCGACCGACGCCAATAGTGTATGTTGCCATATGGCAAATACACTAATTATTTAACTTTGACAATTTTTATAGTAATTAACAGAAAAATAATGTTTGTATGGTAAACCTACTGCGCTGTGACGTCATCAATTGTCGCTGCAACTTATAAGGGCCATATTTACATGTATCAGCACTACAGTCATATTCATAGTCACCTTAATGTTTATGGTTTCTACTTTAATTAAAATTAATTAAAATTCTTGATTAATACTGTCTTTTAATGAATTAAGTCCATTTAAATATGTACATATATATATATATATATATATATATATATATATATATATATATATATATATATAAGCGCAGGTAGAAGTTGAATAGACTACAATTATAAATACTTTTTCAAAATTGCAGGTCTAGAAGACGGTTACTGTTAGTAAGGCTGCTGTAAATTAGTTTCGTTAATCGGATTAGACTATCTGTTTTATTATGCTATTTAATAAATCTGATTGTAATTTTTATACAACACTATAGGTTTTATACTTCATAATTATAGCAAAATAGCATGTCTTGTCACTACACATTCGCACTTGCTCTTGCGAATGACACCGTCTTGTTTATGTCCGTTGCCAAGCATTCTTATATGCTACATTATACAACATCCTCCCTTCCTTACAAGAACAAAACTGAATTTAAAAAGTATAATCATTTAGCTTCTTTGGTGCATGTAAGTTTCTTCTTGATCTTGGGGTCTTCATGCTTTCTACATCTCCGTTAGGACCGAATCCTTTGAAGTCCGATTGATTCTGTAGAGTGATGGATTGATCTGTCATTGGCGTCGATGTAGGTACCTGATTGTTAATTTCTATTATAGAATCCCTGTTTTTGGTATGACTTGGTAAGTCATACTCGTGTGGCATGATATCTATACGGCTTCTACGATAGCTTGTACCCTGAACATCGACGATATACGAAGAGTCACCGAGTGGTTTTTCTATTATTCCAGGGATCCATTCTTTCGAAGTTTCGGGGTTTAGTCTCACTGCCACTGGCTGTCCTATTATTAATTCTGGAAGTATTCTACTTTTCTTGTCATAGTAGTATTTGTTTTTCTTCTTTTGTACTTCTATTGCTTCTTCGACATTTTCAGTTATTTTAGGTTTTAGATTTCTTATTGTAGATGGGATTCCGCATCTGGTTTGTCTTGAAAATAATCTTTGTACTGGGCTGGAATTAATTTTGTTAGGAGTGTTTCGCCATTGTAATAATGAGTACCAAAAATTATCTGGGGATTTCTTGAGGATTCTTTTTGCTATTTTTACGCTGGCTTCTGCTTTGCCGTTTCCTTGTTGGTGATGCGGCGAGGAGGTTACATGCTCGAATTCCCATTGTTTTGCGAATGTTTCGAAATCTTTGCACACAAAATTGGTTGCATTGTCTGTACAAACTCTTTGTGGTATTCCGTGCCTACTAAAGTTTCTTTTGCATATCTAAATGATTTCATTTGTAGTTAAATTTTTTAATTTATCTATTTCAAAGTAATCTGAATAATGGTCAACTGTGATTAGATATTTTATTTGTTTTCCCTCCTTGTTTATGAAGAAAACGTCCATCGAAACTACTTGAAACGGGTATTCTGGAATTTGATGTGTTATCATTTCAGATTTTCTCTGGGTTTCGTGATGTTGTGCGCATAGATCACAACTTTTTATTGAATCTTTTATTTCTGCTGACATTCCAGGCCAAAAAATGTTACCTCTAGCTAGTTTTAAGGCTGCTTCAATACCACTATGATTTGCGTGAATTCTATTAATCATTAGTTTTCTCAGACTTCGTGGTATTAGAATTCTATCATTTTTGAATATTAATCCGTCGTCTGTGCTGAGTTCATCCCTATATTTGTAGTATATTTTAAGGTAATCTGGTACTTCAGAAATTTTGTTAGGCCATCCTGCTGTTATCATTGAAATCAGCTGTTGTGATGTTTCATCTTTTGTTGTATTAGATTTAATATTTTCTAATCGTTCATCTGAGATTCGTAAAGATTTGATAATATTAATTTTCATGAACTTACTTGTTGTTTTGAGGTCTTGTTGTCGAACGAGGTGTACGAGATCTTTTTGAATACCATCGCTGGTTGATTCTTCGTTCAAGTTAATTGGTGCTCTTGATAGTGCATCTGCAACTTGGTTGTATTTTCCCCCAACATACGTTACCTTAAGGTTGTATCGTTGAAGTACCATCAACATTTTCTGAAGTCTTTTTGGACATTTTAAAAGTGGCTTTTTGAAAATATTTACCAGAGGTCGATGGTCTGTTCTTATAGTAGTTTCGGAATTACCTACGATTAGTTGTTCGAATCTGTTACACGCGAATACGATTGCTAGAAGCTCTTTCTCGATAGGTGCATAGTTTGTTTCTGTTTTATTTAGTGTTCTAGATGCATAGCCTATTACTTGTTTTTCTTGATATAATGCTGCGCCTAATCCAGTGTTGCTAGCGTCGCATTCAATAACAAGTGGTTTGTTAATATTATAATAATTTAGTGCTGGAAGATTTGTCAATTTATCTTTAATTTTGTTGAAGTCTTTCCTTTCCACGTCTGTCCATTCCCAATCGACGTTTTTTATTAGCAGCCTTCGTAAATTGGAGTTGTCTGTACTTAGATTTTGTATAAACTTGCTTAAGTAGTTGGTCATTCCGAGGAATCTTTGTAAATCCTTATGATTGGATGGTTCTGGGAAATTTAGAATAGTGTCAATTTTTGTTTGATCTGGTTGTATGCCATGGTCGGTCAATACGTGTCCATAAAATTTTATTTCGTTCGTGCACAGCATTAACTTTGACTTATTAAGCTTGCAATTATTATGTCTTAGTCTGATAAAAAGATTTTCTAAATTTTCATTGTGGTCTTTGATAGCGTCATCTTTTGTGTCGCCTGTGCCATAGATTAATATGTCATCAGCCAATATTTCTATCCCCTTTAGCCCTTGAATAATTTCTTGAATTTTTAGTGTGAAGATTTCCGGAGCTGAGGCAATTCCAAATGGTAATCTCAGCCATCGGTATCTGCCGAAAGGCGTCCAAAAGGTTGTTAATTTACTGCTTTGTTCTGTTAGTTTTACATGCCAAAATCCCTTTTTTAGGTCTACGGTACTGAACACCTTGGCCTTGCCTAACTCTGGCAATATTTCATCTAATGTGGTAAATTGTAGATTCGGTCTTTTCAGAGCCTTGTTTAACGGTATCGCATCTGTACAAATTCTGTATTGTTCCTTTCGTCTTACCATTAATATGTTGCTAATCCAATCAGTATGTCCTTCTTCCTTTGTTATGATATTTTTCTTTGTCAGATTATCCAGTTCACTTTTTAAGTGGCTTCTGAGTGATAAAGGTATTCTTCTTGCTTTTTGTTTAATCGGTATGATTGATTCGTCTATTTCCAGTTCAACTTCTCCTGATATGCATCCGTAGCCTTCAAAGATGTCCATGTACTTGCCAATTAAATCCTTGGCCTGCTTCTTCAGATGTTCTGTGTTTAACATCTGTACTTTGTTACAGTATTTGATTAGTTTAAGATCAATACATGTTTTTGCTGATAGTAATGGTCCATGATCAACTTTTACTACCACAAACTTTAAATTGTATATTTTAGACTTGTATTTTATGCGCAGTTTAATTTCACCTGCCACCTGTATTTCAGTGCCTCCGAATGCTTTAAGATTATGTTTACATTCTTTAAGACTTATGGATTTTTCATTTAGTATGTCACATAGATTTCTGTAGCCGAGGAGGTTTACGCTTGATCCTGTATCCAATTCACTAAGAATACTTTTCCATTTACTTTTTGTTTCAAATTTTATTTTAGTTTTTATGATGTTGCCATTTTCGCTCGTTATGATTCTATTAATTGAGTCGTTTTCTTCTGTTGAATTATCTTCGTCTGAATTTTCCGTATCAGATTTATTTTCTTCTATACGTTTTACTTTCTCTTTTGATTTTTTGTTGTCTTTATTATCGTTTTTCTTGCAGACGCTTGCAAAGTGATTTTTTCCTTTACAATTATGGCATTCTTCGCCATACGCCGGGCAACTGTTTTTATCAAATACGTGTTTCTTTCCGCAGAATTTGCATTTGAATAATTTTTCTTTCTTCTTTTCTATTTTCATGACAGAAGTTTCACTTTCTTCGTTTTCCAAGTTTCTCATTCTTTCCTCTGTAAGTTAATCGATTTTGCATATTTCTATTGCTTTCTCTAGTGTTAAGTCTGATATTGACATTAATCTTTTCCTTAGGTCTCTATTCTTTATGCCTAGCACAATTCGGTCTCTGAGAAGATCGTTTTCAAATGTATTGAATTCACACATTTCAATTAATTTATACAATTTAATCAAGTAATCATTGAAATTTTCTTCCTGATGCTGGTTGCAACTGTTGAACATTGCTCTGTCATATATAATATTTCTTTTTGCTGACAATTGTTTTCGGATTTCATTGGTTATCAAAGCCACGCTTTTTAATTGTTCGTTATTTAGCCGAAACCTGTTAAATTTCAGCATAGCTGCATCCCCTATTGCGGATAGAAAGATTCTAGCTTTTTTTTCTTCGTCCACTTCGGACCAACGATCCATACCTGTTGCCTTTTCATAATTGTTCCAATTGCTTAAGAAATGTTCCCAATTATGTGATATATTACCTTCTATTTTCAGCGGCGGTGGCCATGGTATACTGTTAGATGCTGTTTCCTTAGCGTTTAATGATAGATTAGTTAACTGTTCGTTAATCAATTTTAAGTTATCAATTTGCATTGCGAAGAAGGCTTGCATACTTTGATCTGATTCAGCCATTTTTCTTCTTCTTCTTTTTTTTTTTTTATATGTGAAAACCAAGTTAATTCTTAAACTTTCAATTTTTCACTGGGTTTCGTTTTTTACACTGACACCATGTTTTATTATGCTATTTAATAAATCTGATTGTAATTTTTATACAACACTATAGGTTTTATACTTCATAATTATAGCAAAATAGCATGTCTTGTCACTACACATTCGCACTTGCTCTTGCGAATGACACCGTCTTGTTTATGTCCGTTGCCAAGCATTCTTATATGCTACATTATACAACACTATCTATTGTTTTGAATAGGCGGAGTATTTACTATATTGATGAGTCATTACTAGATCGCTAACAAATCGCTAACAAATAGAGGATTATGATTTGGGACAGACACTCTTAATTTTTTTTTTCAGGTTTACCATACAAACATTATTTTTCTGTTAATTACTATAAAAATTGTCAAAGTTATTGATAGAGCAAATTGAGAGCAATTTTTTTAGCAAAAAAAATTGTATAAAAAGTGAATATTTCTCATTCTATAGTAAAATCAAGTTTTCAGTAATTAGATTTTTTAAAAAATTAATTATAAATAAACTAATAATTTTAGAAATGGAGCAATTACTGATTCTGATAGAGCATTTAAGGAGCAATTTTTTGATATTTCAATAATTAAGAAAAAAATAATTTCCGCGCTAACTTCTTTCCGGTAAAAAGTTGGCTATAATTGTGCCAAAAAACATACGTTTTTTAATGTCATACTACGACCTTATTTGTACTTCACAAAATGGTTTCATCACAAACCTAAAGTGACTTTTCCTTTTTCGGAAAAGTTTTTTAAATTTTCAAAATATTTCCAAAATTTAGAATAATCAACTGACAGCGGTACCTTTGCAACAGCATTTTTTAGCTTCGTAGTGTGGCTTAAATTCAGAGCGTTCCGACAGCCTTAAGCTGTTAATTTTGACTATATTATTTGACTAACCGTCCGGTCCCGCTTCGTTAGAATTTAGTGGGTAAAATGTTCACAAGAATCTGGATACGCGTATATTCACTCAAAGTGTTTGTTTCGCTCTTTATATAGCTTCGTTCTCATTTCCTCGGTACGCCTGCTCACTCAATCGTCCGCGTGTTTTTTATGTGCCAGTCGACTGAATTGTTGCACAATATAAGTGCAGCTAATATAACGTCACTTGTTACCAAACTGTAAGTGTGCAGTGATAATATATTTAGCAGGTTCAATCCGATTTGCAGCCGAGCGAAGCCGGAGTGGACACTTCTTATAGCCCTATTCCTTCCCCATAAGAAATAAGCTATCGCATGGTAAAAACCGCATTCAAAATCGCTCAGTAGATCTCGTGATTTTAACGGACACAGACAGACAGACGCAAACGGAAGGTTTTATGGAGTGATTGAAGATTCGAGTCTTTTTGTCAATGAACCGATTTGACCGGCGTATAGTTTTGGTACGATTTGTTGTAGCAAGCAATCTTCAATTGTATGATATTTGTCTATATACCACCTGAAACCATTCCTATGTAGTCGGAATGATGGAGGGCTAGGTGGGGACGAGTGGGGTACTGGGAGATACGGGGATGCGTTTGATATAGAGAAGATGGAAGTGTGTGAGGTTCTGTGTGATGTTGCACTCGCACTCTTGCAATAGTATCGGCGTCAGTGTTGAGGGACATCGTACACACCTCAGACGAAAAAAGGCCACGCGATTATTAATCATAATCTAATAAACTTAGCTATTGTTCCTATTTTAAAACTTAATAATTAATTAATACAGTAATCTCTGTGTTACTTCGTCGCTTCTAGTTCTCGTCTTGCGTCTTACTGTTTTCAACCGTTCTCACTTCTGCGGGCCGTGACGAAAGTGTGCGGTGTTAGATCTCAGAGCATGTTTAGTTTGACCTAAAAAAAAATAGGAGATCCTGTTAAGTTAAAATTTGCGTTGTTGAATATTACTTAATTTTTTCTATATTAGTCAGTTTTCCTGCTGGGTTTTTACATGTATCTATAGATCAGTTAAAGGCAAAAAAATCAACAAATAAATAATTTAACAATCGTATTGTCCATGGTTTGTTTTGATGTCTAAACAATAAACATTCTTTATACGGCCCACACCAAAAAAAGCTACCATATTTTAAGCTAGAGTAAATTCGTAAGATGAGTAAGAGTAAGAGAGACGTTGACCTGCGCGTTTATTCTTAAACCTATGAAATTAGATCTCGTGTGGTATACGAAAGCCAGGCATGCGAGATCTAGACCCTTCAGGTGCACGGCGGGAATATTTTTCAGGTGGGTGCAAGACTGGTTTACTATACGCTAGTGTCAGCGAAAAGTGTCTATGCTCATGGGCAAACAGTCGGCTCTCGATAACTTGACACTCAAGGGGCCAGAGAAAAATTTCAAATTACCAAGAGTTCAAAATAACAGGAGTTTAAATAACCAAGAGGGAGGGAGGAAAAAATCAAGTAAACAAGAGTTTGATTAAAATTCGTGATTTATTATTTTAAGCATTTGTACAATTATTATTACTTATTCCTTTTGAAAAGAAGTCCGTAATTTTCTGTTGAGTGAACGACTTCAGTTCATCATTGTCCAATGTATTTTCGATAGGGGTGAGAGCTGCGAAGAAATCGTCACTTGTGTGTATGTAAAGAAACGACAGGTCTGTGCATGATAAACGCTTCAAATTATAGAGAGTAGGGAATCCTGGACTTCAAATTATTGCATGTTAGCGGGCAAAATACTATTCCTTAAACTTCAAATTACCGAGGCGACCAATTAATATTGATTTTATTCAATTTATCGAGAATTTTTCAAGGGACTGGGAAAAAAATTCAAATTATCGAGGGATTCAAATTAACGAGTGTCAAATTATCTAGAGTCGACTGTATTATATATTCAGGAGTATGTTGCCACCTGTGATAATTATTATGGACTATAAATGACCATTGCTAAAATAAAACCAGGACCAGAACTAGCCACGCATAAAGATGGGCACACTTGAACATAAATACACGTGGGTGCTTCGCATTCGCTATTTTTTCTCTCTTAGCGATCAAATTAAAATTGTAGGCGCCTAGTTTTCGAAGTTGCCTGTAAATAGCAGCAACCCCTAACTATCTGGCGGCGCACACGGCGGTGGCGGCAAGCGTCTAGCGGCGATGGCGTGACGCGACAAGGCGGGGAAGAGGTTGAGGTTCGTAGGGGTGGAAGGGCAGCAGCACGGCCGCAAGCGGTGGGAGGAAGGGGTGGAGCATGCACCGCGCGCGGGGAAGTCTATCGATCCGCACGCGAATGAGCGTGTGGCGCGCGATTGCGGGACGAAGGCGGACGCGGAACGAACAATGAACTAGTTTCTTACACTGCTCTTCAATTGCGCTTTGCAATCATTTACCTGTAGAGTAAATTGTCAGGGTCTAATTATCCAATTACAATTACAATTTTTTTATTCTTTAAAATTTATTTGTTACATATTATTATAACAATGTTTAATAGGCCGACAAGACCGTGATTTAGAACCCGCTTGGATATAGCGCCCGGTTGCTATAAAATATTTTTAAAAGTATCGTGCGTGCGGCACACGGTATAAGAAAGAATAGTAGTAGTATATCTCCCACATAAAAAAGCGAGTCTCTTATTGGGCTAGTATACGGAGAGTCCGCGGAGTAGGGCTGCGAGCTCAGCAGCATTGCTTGCTATGTTAAATAAAAAGAATAAAAAGATTAAACTCAATTTTCAAAGTATATTACGCAACGTCAAAACACAGGCAAACCCGTCACGCATCTCTTTTAACACAGCAAGCATTGCTGGTGTGCACGCAGCGCTACTCCGCGGGCTCTCCGTGTAATCGCCCAATAAGAGCTTCACTCCTTTCATGTATAAAAGAATATAAGATACACTACCATTCTTATACCATGGTGCGGCACAATTTATAAATAAAAAAATTGTCTTGTTTTAGCTTTTATACCTATAATAAATAATAGTTTAAAAAACTAAAAAAAACATGCTTTAATAACAAACCGAACTAAAAAATAAAAAAAATATTTTTTTCTCTATCTTTGAGGCTAGTTACGTTACAGAACTGATTTTTTTCAGAAGAATTAAGGTTAGTATAACAAAGCACTGATCCAAATTTCAGATATCGAGGTGGGATAGTTTCTAAGATACGCGTGTTCAAAAATAACTGTTTTGGGTATTTACGGACATACTCTGACTGACTGATAGATCATAGATCAACCGGTCGTCCGAAGACTACTGGCGTCATGATACAACGAAGTATGGTATATAACTATAATTATGTTTCTGGATAATATATTTAGTTCAAGTAGAATCAGTAAGAATATAACTTTACAAAAGTGTTGAAATCCCACCAAAAACATGACAAGTTTTATGTTTTATATTATAAATAAAAAACTCGTGTATACATATAAGCTTGCTAAGTGAAAATTTAGGACCTTCTCAGAACTTACTTCTTTGTTTCACCAAAAACGGCAAATCTGCTTGTTTTTTTCTTTTGAACTTGGTTCTTTTTCACGTTTATGTTTTTGGTGTGATAATCTATTCGCTTAAAAGTTGAAATGAGAAATAGTATAGCGACCAACTGTAGACCGATGGCGTCTACAGTCATGTATGTGCCGTGTATGTGTGTGCAAGTGAGCACACGACCTGCCGTTCGCTCGTTTGCCCGACGGCATGCGTCGGACGCGCGTGTTGCCGGAATCACCCGAAACGCTGGCGTCGGTAGCACGGTCGGGGGACGGCGGGAAATGATTGGAGTCAGGGATGACGTAAACGGTTGCATAGTAAAATTACGTCACAGTGGAATGCATGTTCCGACTAAAACATTCTCAGTTCTCAGAACTGGCGAAAGTATAAAATGAATTTTTAATTCATTGTTGGAAATAATAACAAATTGGAAATATGAATTGGCATTGGGTTCAAATAACCCCGATTTTTAAATAAAATAAGTAAATAAATACTTGTTGTTTTTAATTTGCACGGGAGACGTGAATTTGCGGAAATAAATTTTCCCATATGCTAAGAAGGCTATTTTTATGATAAAAATAAATGTATCGTATATTTTTTGTAAGTATAGATTGTCTGAATTTTTGACCGTGTCAAAGTTATAGTTTATCCGTTTTTATTTATTGATGTGTAAACATCTAAGCTCACGTGCTCCAAAAAAGTAACAACACGAAAGTAGTTTTAGAAAACTGGTGAAACGAAAAACCAAACGGATATATACATAGCAATGTCAATGTGTTCACACACAACAATACACACACTAGATGGTTGCGTCAGAACCGTCTTTAACCTATTTGAGGCCCTGGGCACTTTAGGATAATGGGGCCCCTATAACTATTGCAGAGGACTATTATAATAAAACAGGCAGTAGATAAACAAAATTCTAGATTTATTCAACTGTTATTTGTATTTCTTTATAAGCACATTCAATGAATAGGTAAGTAATTATAATACAATCCGGAAAAGTAACTATATATATGTCGTAGGATAATTAAAATAATCGGATCGTCACGAAAATCCTAGGACGATTGCAAAAAAAAACAAATCGTTCTAGGATTTTCGCGAAGATCTGATTATTTCAATTATCCTACGACATACAGTACATGTTTATAAATCTACCCTTCTAGCTTTGAGATAAGCAAAATCGTTAATCATTTCTTCAAAATCTATGTTTTTGAGCACAACACATGGATATCAGCGACATACTAGTCGATCTTTTTTATTTATAATGCATAAGTCCTATTTTCTTCAATAACTTGAGTATTATTACTTGAAAAAGAACGTAATTATACATTATTAAAAAATATATCGATATATTTGCCGGCAGTATGGGCTATCGCATGTTGATCTGGTAGGAAATAGAGAGCCCTATCGATCGTGGGGTCCTGGGCACTTGCCCAGAGTGCCCAGTGGATAAGAGGGGTCTGGTTTGCGTGAGTGTATATCATGAGAATACTATCCGGATTCACACAGCCTTGTCATCTGTGGAGCCTAGGCTTTATGACGATGACATTGGTGAATGACATTGCAGAGTTACGTAACGCCACAAGGTTTTAGTTGGCTCATCCTTGTATGCCGTCTTGTAGTAGAGTAGAGCAGAGCAAAGCGGCGCGTCAGTCGCGGCAGCGGTGATAAAGGCATATATATCTATCTATATATACCGATTCGTGTAACACAGCATAGCACGGCTTGGAAGACTCTCAGAGCGCCAGTAACCTCCTGCTACTAGCCTGAGTACGAGAACTATCTATCTCATAATACAACATGAGATGGATGGACGAGACATCACATAGTTACTGTCAGTGTCACTTGTGCAAGAACCTTCAATATTGCTATCCTGTTTAAACAAAACTCACATGGAAATGTGAACGGATAAGTTGCTGACAAATCTGTTCGGCTTGTGGATAAGCTACTGTCGTTTGACAGTTCGCCAAAATGCATCGACAGTTCACCGTTTTTAAAACTGGAGTGTGATTTTTTGACAGGAAGTGATATTTTGACAATATTATTCGATTCGGGTTTTGTAACATTAAAAGTGGCAGTGTGGTTTACTTTACGCTGTGCAGTTATTGAAACCGGAAATAATTTGAACAGATATCCTGTAGGGATATTCGGTTTCTGATGTCTGTATAAATGTATATATTTGACAGTTCGCGGTTAAAAACATTGAACTTTGATAGATGTGTGATCAAACGCTATGAACGATAAACAAAGTGAAACTGTAAAAGATGTGTTTATATGAAAATGAGCTTTGTCGTATTTAACTGTCAATATAAAGAATTGATGGTTTGACAGTTGGATTATATTCTGTAACTCATACATATCAAAAATTGTGATTAAAATTAAATTTATAATAGATCTAGGGGAAACATTCTTGGCTAAATTTAAATTAAGTATTAATTAAGAAATGTTATGTATACATAAATCTCCGGAGATGTTCATTAAGGAATAGTGAAAGAAGAAAGTGCCTAATTATTTTTATTACATAAAACACTTGACCTTGTAATTAAGTGTAAGTGTGTGTGTGTGACCTTAAAAGGACAACAGTGTTTAGTTTTATTTTTTATGTAAGTACTTACGTTGTCAACTTGTGTGGAAAAATGATACGACTTTATCCTCCGAGTCCTTGATACGTCATCTTCTGTCTTCTGATCCTGTGTACCAGGTATTTATATATACATTCTATAGATTTTTTATCCTAGAGTTATAGTAAAAACTGGTAGAGTGTTATTACCACTGATATGAAGAGACATGTGAATAGTGGTTAGGTTTGTTTTACTATAAGTAATCCTATTTTGATTAGAGCATTTGAATCTCTTAGTGCACCAGTGCAAAGTAGACTAAATGAATATTGAATATTCTTTGGTGTCGGCAATGTAGCAGTCATAAGTACACTGGAAATTTGTAAATCAGAAATAAAATAAAATTAAATATAATGTGTTTAAATCACCTCTATTATTAATTTGTCCAAAAATTAATTATTATTTAAGAAATATTAATTTCGAATTGATAACATATCCGCAAAATTCGAGAACTCACGTCGTTACAATAACGAAATCTATACTCGCACTCAAATTGCAATTTAAAGATTTTATCCGCACAGAACATGAACCAAGTGAAGCCGGGCTCGCATCTATAGTAATATATAATTAAACGTTTGATTTTAAGCTGGCTACACTAATTTGTCACTTGCCCTTTCTGTCAGTTGTTTCATAATATGGAGTATGTTACAGTAATCAACAAACCCAATAAATATGAGAGTTACTTTGAAATTTAAATTATCTGGTGAACCCTAGGGAGCTAGGATCTGGCAGCGGGGGCGATCACTGGTTTGTCTAGTTTGCCCTGATAAAGAACGACCTTCTAAAAGGTACACGTTTTTAGAGCTTATCCACAATCCATCAGTTTTGATAAAGATCAGTGGTTATTTCGCATATCAATACCGAATGTGTAAAAAAGCATCCTGGTAGGATAGCAATATTGAACAGATTTGAAAAATCTTTTACAGTTTAAAGGCCTTCTTACCAAGTGATATATTAATATAATAGAATTTATAGCAAGTAATATAATACAGGCATAATGACTAGGAAAATTGAAAAAATATTTTATAGTTTCAAAAAAAATCTAATAAACACGCTTATATTAATGCATTAAACAGTAGAGAAGAAATTTATTTCTCTTGTAGAATATTTAGAAGCGTGGAGCACTTAATGAATTAATATATAGGTAGTGAGTGCCTCACACGTAAAAACAAATAAATTAATTTTGTATACTTTTTAGTGCGTTAAGTGTTTTTTTTAATCATAAATTATACATTTTTAGCTCTATGAGTAATAATATTGATAAACATGCTTTTTGCTGTTGAACTCGCGTGTATACATACTTTCGTGTATTGATTGCTATGTTTAATAAAAACCCGTGAAAGAACTACATTTTTATACAAAAAGCTAAAGCAAATTAGATGCTTATTTTTTCATTTTTTTATACGTACAAGTAACAAAATATGCAATCTAATATTTAATGAAAACAGCTTTCTTTTCGCCATTTGATTATTTTTTTAGAGTTCTGTACAAAAATGCTATAAAAAAGCATAGCACAAAACCTCAAATCACTGCAATTTTTTATCATCTGAGATACTATATTGGGTAATGGGCGCCATATTGGATTTCTTTCATGGTTTATGACACTTTTGACATTGAGACCAATCCAATGGCACCTCATTGTAGCAAGCTTTGTTACAATAACCCCCTTTCTCTATAATGTAATATCGTCTAAACTGTTTTTCTATATAGTTAATATCATTATTAGAAAAAAGTTTTTTTAAATCATTATCTTGGTTAATACTCAATTTAGACAATATTACATTATAGAGAGAGAAGGTTATTGGAACAAAGTTTGCTACGTCATCTATCAAAAATCGGTCTACTAATTTGATCTTTAGGAGGGAACATCTACACCCACCCACATACGAAATAGACCGCTAAAATCATAATCATATTCGTTTTGATTTTGCGTTTGTCGGGTAAAAAAGGAAAAGTTTGTATTGTCTAGTTGCTTGCGGCGGGTATCTCAAAGACTACTGAAAAATATCTTATACTGTTTAAGAGCTTGCTTCTTGCTGAATGACACCGACTATATATCATTACGCTGCGACAAAAAGGGAATGAGCAGTGAGCGAAAATGTAAATCAAATCGGGGCTCGCGTCCGCGAATTCTGAATTATATTTGTGTGCGCTCGCTAAAGTCAAAACTGTAAAAAAAGTACAGTAAAGTTACATTTAATAATTTCGCTGCCAAAATTTACTTGAACGAATTCGAACCAGAAAGTTATTATGTGGCGAGTCTGACTTGGCAAATCGCGTATAGTTTGTATAGAATACTGAATTAGCGGCCGACTCGTCACGACATCCTATATTAGTATAATGTCAGTCACTACAAAAACCGTTTTGTTCTGTCGCGTGAGCGAAATAACGCGATGTGACGATGCGAAACTGTCTCTACAACTGACTGTATATCAAATATAGGATGATGTGCCGTGCCGACAGGAAGCGTTAGGTTTGTATAGTACAGGTTTTGCTTTTATTCATAGATACGTTAAACAACTATATTTATAGTTGTAATGACGGCTGTTTTTACGTTTCTTGGAAATATAGTATACGTATTTATTTTTGTCGTACGGGAACAAAACGCGAACTATTATTATGTATAAGAACTATCTGTCTACATTACTACTAAAATATTAAAGCTGAGTTTTGCCTCAACTACCAACTGTCGTATTATAGCTGCGCTTTTTCCGTTTGAAATCATTCTGGAATCAGTCGAAAATAGTTTCGGGAAAATCAGTTTTTGAAGTGCATTTTCAAGAAAATCTCGAAAAGTACTATACGTAATAAAGTTGTAAAAAAATTATTTTGTGATCCTTAAAAATTCCTTTCCAAATAATTTATCCACATGACTGAATACAAAGATTTTGTTTTGAATGGTTAACTCCCTCCTCCCTAAATTTACGGTTTTTTTTTAAGTTCTGACTATTGAAATACGTGCGGTTAAGTAAGCTTTATAACTATGCCAACTTTCAACTTGATCCCTTTATTTGTCTAGAAAAATTTGATTAGTGATCGTATGGTTAAAGACTTCGGTTTTTCACCCTGATGCTAAAAAATAGTGTTATATTCAAATATATTATTATGTGAACTAAATTTTGTTTTTGGACAAAATAAAAAATGTAATCTCTCGAAACATTCCTTAAAGTAAATTATAATGTTTTTCTCAATTTCAATAGTCGGAAAGCATTTTTCCCCGACACAGAGCTTGGTCTATAAGAGGGACTATCCTTTATGATTATATAATGTATGAGTTTTATCAATCTAAAATCTGCACCTAATTACATAAACCCGTTAGTATATTGCACGGTTCAAAAATTAGCAATTTCATAATTTTCAGTTTTTCGTTAATTTCGGTCCTGTCAGGCTGATTTTTTTGTAATTTCAGAAGCACATTTTAGTCTTTAGGTACTGGCGGGTTAAATTTCGATTTTGAAACAATGCTGCTAATTTTTCCATTCGCGTGCTGGTTTCAGCATAATTTGAAGATGTGCCTTTATAAAATGGGAATCACGATAAGGCATCGGAGACACGGACATCACCGGGTTTAACAGTTAGTAATAAACCATAAACATAAAACTATCGATATTTCTACCACAGCATGGAACCACTTTGAGGCATTATATTCTACAGTAAACATTCCATTTTCCTTTTATTGTTTTGGTGCATATAGCCCGCACTCCGCATTGTATCCTGTAGGAGGCGGTGTGCATAGCTTTTGTATGTAAGTCGTAGTCACACCCCTTTAACGTCTACTGACGTTGGCGCTCTCAAATAGTTATACGGCGTGTCTCAAAATAACTCGCAAAAATATTAGACATAGCCGCTTCCCGCGGCTCCGCTCGCGATTGTAACTGTACTGGAATCTTCATCAAAACCTAGTACCTATATTTTCAGTCCATAGAAACTGCATTTTATAGTGTGTTAATCATTGATATCCCTGTACTTCCGCCCTTTCCACACCTTAGAAAACTATATTAGTATCTCTACTCAATAAAAGAAACATGTCTGCCAAATTTCAAGTCTGGAGGTCTAATAGTTCCGGAAGGTATCGTGGTTACCTGTCAGTGACATTCATCCCCTATGTCACCCCCTTTAAGTTTTTATTTTGAGACAAAAGGTAGCCTATGTTCTTCTTTAGAATGCAGTCTATCTTCTTGTCAAATTTTATCGAAATCTGTTGAGGGGTTTAGGCGTGAAAGCATAACAAACAAACTCGCCTTCGCATTTATAATATTAGTTAGGATGGGCGCACGACAAACCTAGTGTCGATGGCGGCATGTATATTGCCACCTAAGTTATTATTGGTTTTCATATAGAAAAACGCACGAAATGCCATTTTTTCCTTTTTGCTATCATGCAACCACTTCTTTTTTGGTTACAAAAATATAAAGCCTCTATGATTTGAACATTGGTAAACACGGCACATCGACAGTGTCAATGCTTTATTATTTTAAGTAAACTTATTTTATGTTCTGTACACACTACTACGAACTGTCCACAAATCGGTGTGCTTATTTAGGTGACGCCTTTAGCGGTCAAGTCCATCTCTATTCATTGGTTATTATATCCCTTTCAATAGGGAAAATATATAAATCTTGTCACCGAGAACTGCACTGTTTTGAGAAATTATAACCTATATGAGCTGTGAATTAATGTTTTATTATTTGTGTAAGCAAATAAGTAATTTTAAAATACCTATGAATGTCAAATCGTGTAATCTAATTTTGACCCATTTCCGATCAATTGGAACCTTGTACACATAGTTACGTAATTCGATGACAAAACAATTTTTTTATTAGATTCTGATTTGTATAACCGGTTTCTTTGTCACTGATATTTTCGGAGCTATTTCGATATTTCGTTTTTCTAGTCATGCAAATTACAACATTTTGATATCTCAAAAAAAAAACTTGTTAAGAAAATTAGAAAAAAACTCCAAGGTGTATTTGCGTAATTGTTTTTGTCTAAGACAAATTGGAGATGAGCAGTGAGCGAAAATGTAAAGCAAGATGGTTATTTTGCACACGATTTCCGAGCTAAATTGGTGTACGCTACACCAACAGATACAGTAATAATTCTGATATTATCAGGGCCAGCTTAAGTTATAGGCGAATCTGGCGCCCGCCTAGGGCGGCATCTGCAGGGGGCGGCAAAATTGTAAACTGCCAGTGTTTTATTGTGAGTGTCAGTTGCTTTTTGAATTATACTTGTAGACGATATAAATACCTTTTGATGGAAAATATAAAATATGTTCATTGAACTGTTAATTTTAATATTATTTAGAAATATTCCTTTTCACCTTCATATGTATTGCTGAAAAGGGGGGCGCAAATTCAATCTTGCCTAGGGCGCATAGTTAGCTTAAGTCGGCCCTGGATATTATATGAGCATTATTGTTGCTTTTGATGATTTAGTTGCCAAACGTTGGCTCCCTGGACGATGCTGGGTCGGAAAACTATAAAAATAGTGAGTCTGAGAGTATATGGTCTGTAGATGTTGTAGGTATCCGCAGTAGACGTAACATCCTGTATCCAGTTTATAGTAGATATACATTGTTGACGCGGTAACATAACGGCGTCGTTAGTCCGAGTGTGGCCCGTTTTTGTGTGTCTGTATTAGGGTTGAGGTTTCGTGATATTATCGACGAGGTAATAGTCTCGTGGTCTTCTGTAGCAAAGGCGGGTTATGTTTTTCGCGCTATCTGCGTATGTATTCTATATGGGCTTCCTTAACAACTTCGCTGCCAACTGGGATGTAAGCGATTCGTCAGAAAATCCGCTATTGATTTTCTATAAAAACAATATTTAGGATGCTTCTACATGCTATATTATTAAATGTTTTACCATTTATAACATTTTTATTAGAAAAAAAATCCCTGTCCTTGCACGTGAATATCACCAAAACAAAGCACGATATCAAAAAACCACGATTCGTAAATAAAAGTTTACAGATCCAAGCACAGCGTCAACCTACAAACGTGTGCCCAAGCGCAGTGCCGGGAGTACTAATTCATAGAATGCTAAGAGGTATCACTCCGCGTAAGTGCGGAGGTGGCACCCCGCGCTCTACAGTTCACTCCGCATACGTGCGGAGTTGGCAGCGAAGCTGTTAAACCCTTCTAGAATCCAAAAGGCTGGATGGATTTTAATAAATCAGATTTCATTTGATTCGTCTTAAGCCCGAGAGTAATACAGAATGTATGCCAACTGCCGTAATTGCGTGAAACACCGATAATAGGTATTAATAAACTCTAATGTGTAAAAATAACAAAACTAAAAAGAAGAAAACAAGTCAGAAACTCTCAATACGCAGCTGGTGGGAACGCATATTTGTCAGTTTCTTTTGTTTTTGAATGGGTTCCCACTTGCTGCGTGTTGAGGTTTTGCGACTTATTTTCTTCTGTTAATTTTTTGTTTCATCGTGCAGTCCGGTTTCATGTTTTTTTAAATAATACATTTTCTGTACGGAATCGATATATTGCGGTTAGTTATCGAAAAATCGTGTACTAAAAGAGAAATATTCTAAAAACGGAACCTTAAAAACGACCTAATAGTAGAAATGTACTATACAAAACATCAGCGAAAATGTCAAAACATTTTATAATTTATTTACTGAGAAACAATTTCCGAAAGGTTGAGTTTTTCGTCAGACTGACAATTATCATAAGTTAGAGATGCCAAACTCATTTAAGCCGTGGATCAGTCCACGTGGGCCTCACATGCTCCACAGATGCAAAGATATTTTTCAGTTGTTATCGAGAATTCAAACTCAAGGAACTTGACTTCAGCAAAACATTAAATAGTGACAATTTTTGCATGTAGACTGCAAAGATCCCCAGTTTCACATCCTTGCCTTAAGAAAAGGTACTTCGTAGGGTGTCAAACAGTCAAGCCCTAGTAGGTATGTACATATTATACGGAACTCTCTATTGTTGATTTTCGCGTACGACCACTAAATTCTCGCGCGGCGTTACATTCTTAACATTACTCTTCCAAACGCTTAACTATGTATCCCCTCTTCTCCCCCCGTTACCGCGTACCCTTTGCGAGTCGACATTCTATTGTCAAGACGTTGCTATAAGATTTTTCCTCTTTCTCTTTCAAAACATTTCGTTTGTACGTAAACCTATATTGACGACAGTAACGGGATCACCTCGTCTACACAAAATAAGCTCATTTATTTTCCAGTGGCGTACATTTGAGCTCTTAAATTAACGAAGCTAAATGTAGACAATGTATGATGTAGGACAGTGTTTCCCAAACTTCGACCTTTAGCGTACCAGTTTCGGAATCGTGACTTTGTCGGCACACCATTAAAGAAAAATTATGAATTTTGATTTGGTTAATGAGCATAAGTAGGAATAGATAAGTATGACAAATAAAACGACTAAGAGCTTGTATACACTAGCCGGACGTCGCGCTCGGAACGGTCTTTTTATCGGATGTTCATTTCACAGTGCAAGATAAAATTCTAGTCCAGTCGTTGATTTGAGCTCATTTTTGAAACAGGCGCCCGCGCGTGACGGACGACAAAGTTCTTGTAGTGATGTGGACGTGGTACTTTTTAAACATAAAAAGAACGAAAAAAAGTGAAAAAAATGAAATATTGGGTACACCCATTCTTAGTAGAGAGGTTTGCTGTAGGAACTTTCCAAGTGGGTGAATTGAGAAGTGACGTAGTTAAGTTCTTTGATTATTTTAAAATGTCTATGACTTATTTCGTGATATACAAACCCACAATTTTTAATTCATATAAAAAAGCAACCGTTCTGCGACCTGCGTGCGAGATTCCTTGTGATTATAGCATATAAGCATTAAACAGAGGTGCATGTCTGTCCGGCAAGTGTGAACAGAGACATAAGAAACTAAACGCCATCGACTTCCGATCCGATGTCTTACCGACCGGCAGACGGTGACAATCCACCTTTATTTAGTATATTTGTATATATCTAGTGTCGTAATTGTTATACGAGAATATACTCGTATGTGATATCAGTGGCGGATCTAGGATCCAGGTCTGGGGGGGCTAGAGAGTTAAAACCTCGAAAGTCCAGTTGAGTTGATTTGCAACTACTCATTGAAAGTTTTCAGTGCAAAATTTTTTCTTCGGTAAAGTTTGTGTGAATACATATTTGAATTCAATGGATAGAATTTTAATTACAAATGCTTTATTATATCCTATTATAAACCATTACAAAGCAACGGTACATAAAAATAATGCTTTTTCCATGTTGCACTTTGGAGGCTACAATATTCCATTCATTACACTCTCATTTAATACTGAAGGCTTCTAGTCCCCGTTTTCACGTTGGAAAACTCCTTTCGGGGATAAAGTATTCTTATCTTGTTTGCGGAAAAATTTATCCTGGGATTTCTAGAAATGATTTTTTTTTACTGTGGCTCTGGGGGGGCTTTAGCCCCCATAGCCCCCCCCCCTTGGATCCGCCACTGTGTGATATTAAGTTTAAAAGGAGAAATAGCGAGTTTTAACAGTGACACCACTCGTAATACCATTACGGACGATGTATATATGGTATTGTTTGCGCCCATAGCTCCTGTATAAAAATAGCTGGTTTTCACATCGTTTTTAAAATTTTTGACAATTCACTTTTGAACAAACGTCACTTTTAATAGTAGGCTATAAAAAATAAAACAACTGACAGGCAATTATGATTTACTATGGAATTGGTATAGCGCGACTAGTTTTGTTTTACTTTAACGCACTAGTGCGTAATTGATTACTTTGCATGTCTATAAAGCAGCTATATTATAGCGGATAGTATATACAGAGAGCGATTTCTGATTGTTATCCAAAAGCTTAACTCCAATTACTTATATTTGATAAAGACCTAGATTTTAAGTAGGCTTCGTTCTGCCGTTTATACCACACAAAATCTTGTGAGCACCACAGTTTTGGAAAGACTGACGTAGACGAATACACGTTCTGTAGTGTTACAGTCTTAAGCAGCTTAAATATAGCTTATTATACAACTTAATCTGGAATAGTTTGCTTTTTACGATTTATTCCGTAGTCTAAACTCTAAAGGAAAGCTTTAAGATTATATAACTAGTGTCGGTTTCATAAGTATAGAGACATGAATCTCGCAAAATAACAGACCTGCAAAAAAAAATGACATTAAATAGTTCCAAGCATAACAAAGTTCTAAGATTTGAATGATGGTACCTTCTAAATTAAAAGATATGCAGATGTTTGCTTGTGTTCTTTGAAATTAGCGTACTTTGTTCTATAAACATTATTAACCTCGAAAATATATTAAATATTTCGATTTTTGCAATTTTTGAGATCTTAAAAAATCTCTCAAAATTTCTTTAGACTAATACCAGGCTTGTAGAAAATGATGCGGTAATTTCAATGTGAACAAGCAAACATCTGTATCTCTTCTGGTTCAGAAGTTATTGCAGTTTGAAGTTTCGCAAAAATTACCATCATGGAGAGCTCGTGACTTACAAACTAAAAGAAATACTGATGTTTGCTTGCGTTCATTGGAATCAGAGTACTTCGTTTTATATACAGGGTGAATCAGACCACCCGTATCAGTCGTTTTTTTTCGAAAACGGTTAGTCGTAGAGAGTTGTGTCAAAAATCTGTATCATAAAAGCCCTAATGAAGAATCAAATGGTAATATTTTCCCCCCCGGAAAGGTCGGCTTCCCTAGTAGAATGTTCAGAACTCCGGAATTTTAAATGGCACGATAGGTCGAAAGTGGTATTATTGAAAAGATCTTTAAAAAATAAGCAAGTTTTGTAGGACATTTTTTTTTGTTGCTGTCACCCCTGTTAAGTAATATTCGTTTGAAATTATTAAATTGAAATGTGATAATAACGAACTTAATTTTAAAAGTCGGCATTTAAAATCTAGTTACCTAATTAGACAATGTCAGAATAAATTATCAATAATTGCAATTGCTTTTTTTGTCGTAAAATCACACATTGAGCAAATTATCAGTTTATTGTTCAGTGTTTCTGTTTCTAAATTCGAAAACCATTAACATGTCGAAAGCTTCTAAATTCGAAAACGGCATAATTTAATAAATTAAGTTTATGTTATAAATAAATTGAATTAGGTTAATTTATGAAATTATGCCGTTTTCGAATTTAGAAGCTTCGACATGTTGGTATTGGGCGAACGTGGACAAAATTAGAGCTTCTGAACGAATTAATTTTATTTACAGTGTAAACAGAAACACTGTACAATAAACTGATAATTTGCTCAATGTGTGATTTTACGACAAAAAAAGCAATTGCAATTATTGATAATTTATTTTGACATTGTCTAATTAGGTAAGTACCTTATAGATTTTAAATGCCGACTTTTAAAATTAAGTTCGTTATTATCACATTTCAATTTAATAATTTCAAACGAATATTACTTAACAGGGGTGACAGCAACAAAAAAAAAATGTCCTACAAAACTTGCATGTTTTTTAAAGATCTTTTCAATAATACCACTTTCGACCTATCGTGCCATTTAAAATTCCGGAGTTCTGAACATTCTACTAGGGAAGCCGACCTTTCCGGGGGGAAAAATATTACCATTTGATTCTTCATTAGGGCTTAATTATGATACAGATTTTTGACTCAACTCTCTACGACTAACCGTTTTCGAAAAAAACGACTGATACGGGTGGTCTGACTCACCCTGTATATCGTAGGATAATTAAAAAAATCGAATCTTCACGAAAATCCTAGGACGATTGCAAAAAATCGGGTAATTGGAATCCGGTTTTTTGCAAACATCCTAGGACTTTCGTGAAACTCCGAATTTTTTAATTATCCTACGACACATACATTTTCAATTTCAAAAATATATGCAAGAATTTTATTATTGCGATTTTTTTAAAACTTAGACCTCGAACTATTTGTAGCGAATGCAGATAGTATTATATAATTGGAAGAGATATGTATCACCTAGGTATAACATAATGGAAAGACATTTAAAATTAATTTAATTCTTTTGTTTTCATTGTACAAGAATTTAATATTTACGTACTCAGGAAATGTTAAAGCTGAGTGTGGGCGTCTTACTTAGTAAACGTATTTTTTTTTTTGTGTGGGTGCAGTGTGTGCAGATAAATTATATTACTGAGCGGTGATCTATTTACTTTAAATATATAAGCTGAGACTAAAACTACCAACACAATAGATTTTTTATTTAATATCCGAAGGTGACTTCTGTGCGCCATATTGAATTGACGCCAGTTTAAATGTTGCCGATAGAGTTTAGGGGACTCAAATATGTGAAAAATCAATTTAAAATCGAATATTTGCACTTTCCTTGACGCCAAAGAGAAAAGTCAATAATTTGTCAGGAACGAACTTATTAGGTACAGTACAAATCTAGTGGTTTTTAACCCCCGACGCAAAAACAGGGGTGTTATAAGTTTGATCGCTCTGTGTGTGTATGTGTCTGCTGTGGCACCGTAGCTCTTAAACGAGTGAATCGATTTGGATGCGGCTTTTTTATTTGAAAGCTGGTTTTCTAGCGATGGTTCTTAGACATGTTTTATCAAAATCGGTTCAGCCGTTTCAAGGTCATCAGTTCTTTTTTTATAAAAACTTTAAAAAGTATGAAATAAGACTTAAATTAAAAGTTTAAAAAACCCCTGACACAAAAAAAAACTTTAAAAATAAAAAATAATATGTATTGATCCTTTAAATTTGATATAAATACTAATATTATTATTCAAGCGTCGTCGCATCAGGAGACCGCTAAGTAAAGCTACGACGATTGGACAATATTATTAGTATTTATATTAAATTTAAAGAGTCAATACATATTATTTTTTATTTTAAAAGGTTTTTTGTGTGTCGGAGATTTTTTAAATTTTTTATTTAAGTTTTTTATGGACACAAAACTTCCACAAAAGAGCTTCGTCTATTTATGTCACAGTCTATAGATCACTGACATACTTTATATTTTTCATTATTAACTAATTATAATAGTCATTACTGAAAGTGTTTTCTTTCTTTTCGAGTTAAACGAATAACTTTTGAATAAAGAAAATAATGAACAAGAGACCGCGATGTTTAGAAATGTTAATTGCGTGACCTGTTTGAAACTTTTATTACTTGTTATTATTATTTCTGAAGTTGACAATGATACACATGAAAATATGGAGTATAGAGAGGAAGGGGATAAAAGTCTCCATGCATTCGCCGTTGTCTAAAAAGTGGGGGAAATAAGGATTCCTATTCCGGTGGTAGAGACTCCGAAGACCTAAAGTTACTAGATTTAAATCCATGGGACCTCCTAGCGAGAAAATAACAATTATAACTGAAACGTTGTTTATTTCGGTTGTTTTCCCAAATTTCTGTAAAAAAGGCTTCATATGAGACCCCACTTGGCTTTAGACGGTCCTGCTTACGTGTTCCCAGTAACATTTACTTCAGGTTACAATTAAAAAAAAATCACAGCTTTACATTACAATATCATTCACACAATTTTAAATTTGTATAATCTGAGTAATTTATGTATTTTTGAATATTAAAATGATTTCCTGACATCGATATTTATTTTTGAACTTATTATGTTTTCCTTTGTTATGGAAACTTTTATATATTTAAATAAATCATAAGCTGTTTAATGGTGGACGATTACGGTACTTTGTCATATCTAGTAATTTTAATTTGATTATCGCTTTTTTTGCAAAGTAGAAATAAGCTGAATTGATAATCGATAAATTGCTCTTAAATAGTACGCAAATGTGCACGTTGTAAATACAGGTCTGACAGCATAGATAAAAGACTGACAGTAAACACACGTTGTCGTGAATTCGTACATAGAATCGCAAATCAATGTCATTTTCTTTATTAAAAAATTTGTAAACAGGTGTATGATATTTTCTTTTAAATTATGACACATTGCAATAATAAATATATACTTTGGATTTGTATGATGTATTATAATTTTTTATTTACGATAAGAGAAGAAATAAAATTCTTTTTCGTACTACTCTCTATAAACTAGCTGTTTTATATGCATGCATACAGGCATTAACTTCAAAACACCCGGGTCGCAGTGCCAAAACCCTGCCGACAATATAGTGTATTTGCTAATACAGGCCGTGTAGCTTTATTATGCGAACTTAGGTTGGATTTTGGGCAAAATAATAAATTTAACTCCTTAATACACCCCTTAAAATTACATTTTTTCTTAATTGCAAAATTATTGTCGATCGAAGGTCTACACCACATTAAATACACCCTTCAGTAAATAAATCACTATCTGCCAACTAGTATTTTCAAAAAATTTGTAAAGCCGGTTCTGTTGGGCCGATTTTATTAAAATTTTAGGGGCACTTTTTAATTACTACCAGAGGGTTAAATTTCAATTTTGAAGCGATTCGGAGAATTTTTTCGGTATTTTGGGGCCCAAAAACATTTTTCAACCCCTAAAAATACCCTTAAAATGGTCCGATTGGGTCCATTTTAAATAGGGTTCTTACGGTGGTGGATCAATTAACGCTTTCGAGAGTTATAGCGCACACACATATATATATAAATATATATATATATAAATATATATATATATATATATATAAACATTTTTAAAAATGGTGCCAAAGTGTTTAGGAGGTTATCAAACGTCGAGAAATTTTGGTCCGACCCCTAGGTCCCGCCATCCGACCGACGCCAATAGTGTATGTTGCCATATGGCAAATACACTAAAAAATACTTTGAAAACATTGCTGAGACAATTATAGAAAACAATAAGAAAATATAAATGTTGCCTGAAAAACATAGCAGATCGAACGAACCAATTAGAAATGGTTACCTCTTTGTCCTAACTCTTACTAAAGAACCTCTAAGAGACTTATAGCTATAGCGCCTCGAAAACTTTTACGAACCCCGTAATCGATTTTCAGGACGCGCGCTTCATATTATACGGCCTACTGAGATCAGTCTCCTTTCATTCTATCCTCCATGCAATGAAAGCTTGAGTTATAAACAACAAAAACCAACTCTTTGTGTTCCGTTAAACTTGCAGGTTGTATTATAAATTACACTGAGTATTATTTCAATTCCCTAAACGGTTCATTCATTAATTTTTAACGGCTGTTTCTATTCTGGTCCTGGAATTTCATTATAAGGATTGTAGATGATTGTAGATATTGCAGGTACGTAAACAGTCTATATATGTAATACGTTAACTGTTTTCTTTTGTCACTGAGTGTACCTACACGTTTTCTATGTTTGTACACTCAGCTACAAAAAAAGTGAGTACGTGTACTTTATGTACACGCATTTGAAGTTATATTTCTTTGACGTGATTAGAAAATAATTTTTAATATAGATACATGGAAATAATTGACTGGGAAAGTTTAAGAATAATACTTACAAAAAATTGACCTCAAATATTTGAAAACACTTTCAAAATTTTATTATGGTTTTTACTGTTACAAGCAATCTATTGAGTTATCAAAAATACGATATTATAAATTCTGCTGGATGACATTTAAAACGATAATTGGTTGTAATCAAAGGCCTATAGTAGCGTACCCCTGCGAATACTTAGCCTCGTTAGTGGTTAGTTAATAGTTACGTAATATAATATATATTTTGACATTGACCAAGTCGTGTATGGGGGGGGGGGAGCACGTCAACGGGTAACTTCAGACATAACAGGTAAATATAGGTAAACCCTTATCTCTGGTAGTAGGGGAGAACCACGTACCTTGAGACACTTTTTGTTTTTTGCATGTATAATAAGTTAGTTTTGGGAAAATCGATAATGCAATTAAACAGAACGAAACATATGTTTTTATTAAACGAAATCCATTACACAAACAATATTCTGAATTAAAAAAGAAAAAGAAAAAAACCCGGGTCGCAGTGCCAAAACCCTGCCGACAATATAGTGTATTTGCTTGTATAGGGCCGTGTGGTTTTATACTTTTATTATGTGAAATTAAGTTTGTTTTTGGGAAAAATAAAAAATGTAACCCCTTAATACACCCCTTAAAATAACATTTTTTTCTTAATTGTAATATTATTATCAATCTAACGTCTACACCGAATTAAATACACCCTTCAATAAATAAGTCACTATCTGCAAACTAGTGTTTTCATAAAATTTGTAAATCCGGTCCTGTCGGGCCGATTTTATTAAAATTGTGGGGACACTTTTTAATCACTACCAAAGGGTTAAATTTCAATTTTGAAACGATTCGGAGAATTTTTTCGGTATTTTGGGGCCCAAAAACAGTTTTCAACCCCTAAAAACTACCCTTAAAATAGCCCGATTAGGCCCATTTTAAATAGGCTTCTTGCGGTGATGGATTTCAACACGTGGCCCAAATTTCGTTGAAATCAATTAACTCTTTCGAAAGTTATCGCGCGTACACATATAAATATATATATATATATATATATATATATATATATATATATATATATATATATATATATATATATATAAATATATATATATACATATATATATAAACATTTTTAAAAATGGTGCCAAAGTGTTAAGGAGGTTATGAAACGTCGAGAAATTTTGGTCCGACCCCTAGGTCCCGCCATCCGACCGACGCCAACAGTGTATGTTGCCATATGGCAAATACACTAAAAACTGTCCTAAGGTACAACATATTGCTCGTACTTTGGGATAGGGCGGTATTTACCTTAGGACAGTAACAACACAATACTATAAGCTGAAAAATCAACTTCAAACTCAAGCTGATTATTTTTTCGCTTCGTACTACTACTAGACTTAGGATTTAACATCTTTATTTAAATTTCTTTTTATGTTTTCTATTTTCGATTTTATGCGTTTATTTATTTTTTTTTTGTTATTTCTGGCAAGTTGTTGCATTTCAATTACATTTTATCTGGTGTATCTGTGAGGATACGACATCTTCCAGGTTTTCTTAAGGTACGAACTGACAGATGTCCCAAGGTACATACCTAATGAATGTTACTAATCACTTACTATAAATTATAAAATTATAGATTAAAAAACTTCAGAATAAAGAAAATACTTGCTTCGTCTTGCATTTAATAATGTGAGTTATAAATATAAACAATAAACTGCTTACCTTTATAGAAATTGGTTTTGATGTCTGAGAATTAAAAATTACTTTGACACTTCAAAAATACAAATTTATCACTTGCACCTAAATTTCTTATTGTAGCTACACTCAAACTGAACTAAGTGATAACTACCTAAAAATGGTTCTATCACTGATTTTTCAGCTTAAAGCATGGTCGAGAATAGTTTAAAACTAGAATGTTCCAAGGTACGATCTGTCTCAAGGTACGTGGTTCTCCCCTACTAAGCAGTAGACACATCTACATTGCATGTACTGTATTTCGATAGACTCGGTTAATGAAAGCCCTGTACATTTGAAGCACCTGTTTTAAAAGCTGCTCCATTCTTCAATTACTTAATGAGTTTCTGTTTACATCATCCTTCTATAAATTGAATTTCTAATTAAATTTAAGACTTGAGTTTAAATGAATATTTTAACAATATTTATAAATGGAATCATTAATATCGACACACATTTTAAAATGTAATTTGAAACGTTATTTCAACAGAGTATGTCGCAAACAATATGGTACGAAAATATGCAAATAAATAAACTCACAACTATTATTGCCCATACGTCACACGCCAATCATAAGTAATGTATTCTTCTCCGGGATAGAGCCTTCTTTAGTCAGGGGAACCGTCCTTTTGTAATTATTAGTGTATTTGCCATATGGCAACATACACTATTGGCGTCGGTCGAATGGCGGGACCTAGGGGTCGGACCAAAATTTCTCGACGGTTCATAACCTCCTAAACAGATTGGCACCATTTTTAAAAATGTTTATATATATATATATGTATGTATTGTAGCGTTTTAGAGTTTTAGGACCCCCCTAAAATAATAAATAGTTCGAGCCTATGTGCATTTTTTTAAATAAATGTGTTTTACTAGTGTCTATTTGACGAACAGGTAATAGACACGAATTGCTTGGCATCACGGAGTGTATCATTTGGCCGACAAAGAGGCACCTATAGTACCTATCGCGTGTGCGAGAGGGTGGGCGTTTCGCGACGTGTTTTAGTAGGCTGCACAGGGACCGAGGACGGTACACACACGAGGTAGAGGTGTTACCATTATCTTGATGTTATGATAAGATGGATTGTTGTAGACAGTTTTTAGACATTGATTGTTGCTAGGATTATTAGCGTATTTGCCATATGGCAACATACACTATTGGCGTCGGTCGGATGGCGGGACCTAGGGGTCGGACCAAAATTTCTCGACGTTTCATAACCTCCTAAACACTTTGGCACCATTTTTAAAAATGTTTATATATATATATATTTATATATATATATATATATATATATATATATATATATATATATATATATATATATATATATATATATATATATATATATATGTGTGTGTGTACGCGCGATAACTTTCGAAAGAGTTAATTGATTTCAACTAAATTTGAACCACATGTTGAAATCCATCACCGCAAGAAGCCTATTTAAAATGGGCCTAATCGGGCTATTTTAAGGGTAGTTTTTAGGGGTTGAAAACTGTTTTTGGGCCCAAAAATACCGAAAAAATTCTCCGAATCGTTTCAAAATTGAAATTTAACCCTTTGGTAGTGATTAAAAAGTTTCCCCACAATTTTAATAAAATCGGCCCGACAGGACCGGATTTACAAATTTTATGAAAACACTAGTTTGCAGATAGTGACTTATTTATTGAAGGGTGTATTTAATTTGGTGTAGACGTTAGATTGATAATAATATTACAATTAAGAAAAAAATGTTATTTTAAGGGGTGTATTAAGGGGTTAAATTTTTTATTTTGCCCCAAAACAAACTTAATTTCACATAATAAAAGTATAATACCACACGGCCCTATACAAGCAAATACACTATATTGTCGGCAGGGTTTTGGCACTGCGACCCGGGTTTTTTTATTATTCGAGTTGTTTAGTTAGCATAGGTGATTGTTGTCGTTTGATTGGGATAATTTTTGGAAATTTGATTTTGACTGGTTGTTGTTTTGGGGGTTGGTTTTGGTACGCTGCTATTGTTGCCGGCGTTAGTTGTTGTAAATAGGAGGGCGTTCTGATCGTCACCTATTTGATCTTCTGCGATCTAAAATCCTAGAACAAAATTAATTATAGCTTTTGTGTTCAGTGGCGTGCCATTTTAAATATTTCGCCAGTGTTAGTACCGTTGTTATTATTTTTGTTGATTATTTTTTATCCGTTATTATTTATCATCGTTATTTATTGTTGTTTTATTGTTGTTATTTATTTCTTACCTGGCGACAGTTTAATCTGTTTCGAGTTTTGTGTTATTATTTCACTAAAGCCTTGTGCAGTTGTGTTTTGTCATTTATGCCCGTATTTTATTTATAATTTCTTTCATTCGGGGATTTAGGGGCTGCTGCAATTTTAGTGCACCTCGTTGGACCTAGAGGCGAAGCGTGAATCAGAGCGTTAAGTGGTCCTGGCGTCCTTTACTTTTTTCATCTAGTCGGTGATTACGTCTCTGATTTTTTTTCTTTCAACGGTTGCCGTAGTCCCCTTGTCGTTTTGGGGTAATAAGTGTAATTGTGTTCGTCTACTTAAATAGTGTTTGTTAACTGTCATGTGGTAGGTGGTAGGGTTTTTTTTCTTTCTTTAAAAACAAAACTGTTAATTGACAGTATTGTTATTTTATTCCTGAGGGAAAGGAGTAAGCGTCGAACTCCTGTTGAGCGTAGCTTACTCCCCCCCGAATTTAGGTCAGCTTATTTAATATATTTTTTGAAAAGATCGATTTTTAGAGCACAATATTTCGAACCACGATCTAGCGCCGCTGAGTAAGCTAGCCGGAGACCTTGTGTGATTGAATTTTAAGATTCTCCCTAATAATTTAACAGACACCCTGAAGGGTACGTCACAGTATATATATATATATATATATATATATATATATATATATATACATATATATATAAACATTTTTAAAATAACTTTCGAAAGAGTTAATTGATTTCAACGAAATTTGGCCCACGTGTTGAAATCCATCACCGCAAGAAGCCTATTTAAAATGGGCGTAATCGGGCCATTTTAAGGGTAGTTTTTAGGGATTGCAAAATGTTTTTGGGTCCCAAAATACCGAAAAAATTCTCCGAATTGTTTCAAAATTGAAATTTAACCCTCTGGTAGCAATTAAAAAGTGTCCCTAAAATTTCAATGAAATCGGCTCAACAGGACCGGACTTTTTAGAAAACACTAATTTGCAGATACTGACTTATTTATTGAAGGGTGTATTTAATTCGGTGCAGACGTTAGATTGATAATAATATTACAATTAAGAAAAAAAATGTTATTTTAAGGGGTGTATTAAGGGGTTAAATTTTTTATTTTGCCCAAAAACAAACTTAATTTCACATAATAAAAGTATAAAACCTCACGGCCCTCTATAAGCACATATACTATATTGTCGGCAGGGTTTTGGCACTGCGACCCGGGTTTTTTTTTGTTGCACTCGCTGGAAATAAATAAAATAAAAAAATTGTCTTTGCTGTTACACACAGCAGCAGAACTGAATACTATTTCACAATTAAAAACGAGAATACATCGTATAAAAAAAAATTTCGTCTATTTGTCCTGAACCGATTTTGACTGACTTTCACTAGAGAATAGACTGAGAGGCTCAGCGGTAGTCAAAAATCAATGGAGCGAATTGCAGCGGGTAAAGGCTAATTAAAGAATAAAACGGGCATGTTTTTATTTGTCTAGTTATGCATGATAATTTCTACTTTATAGTATCCACAAATAGTTGTTTTTGTTATTTAAACTTCTTTGAATTTTATGACTTTATGAACGCTTGATTTGTTATAATTTGGATTATATATGTATACTTGGTATGAAGTACGATAATGGTTTTATTTGAGCACTCATAAATTTAACTCTTTAACGGTTAAGAGCTTCAAAACTTATCGGTGTGAACATGGAGGTGGGGAATCAATTGAATCGCGTTTTATCAAAGTATGTATGGGATTTGAAAGTAGCTGTGCATGCGAGATCTCCACTCCGCCCACTGCTTTTCACTTTGCGCAATGCCGTATCATGAATACAATAACTCCATAACTAAGATAACCTATAACTTATAGTACGGAAGCTAGCAACGTTTGGAAAACAAGAATTTTAGGTCAGCTGATTTTTTGATATATCGTCCTTCTTGCTATTTCGGTTAGAGTCTGGGCTATCTGACTGGCGGTAGCGGCTGCGTTTATTAGTGCGCATCCTACCTGCACAGGTAATAATTCTGGATTAAAAAAAAATTTAAGCTTAATTTTCAATTTTTTGTCTATAGATAGGTCTACTGGACATACATTTTTTATTGCCAGACATTTTTATAATTGTTAATATGTGCCATACGCGAATTTTTTATTTTTTTTATTATTAATTTGCCAAACGTTGATTCCATTGATAATTCTTGAATAAAAATTAAAAACTCTTGAAAAGTATTGCCGTATGATGCTAGTAGTTAGAGAGAGAGTTTAAAATGCAAGAAAGATAAACAGTGACGGTGGCGCATGATGCGCCGCGCATCGGCAAGTATACATCATGGCGTCAGTCTAAAGTCACATGTTTGTATTTATGTTATTTGTAATGTTTATTTATTTATTTATTTTAAACTCTCTCTCTAACTACTAGCATCATACGGTAATACTTTTCAAGAGTTTTTAATTTTTATTCAAGATTTATCAATGGAATTAACGTTTGGCAAATTAATTTTAGATTTGTTTATTTTTAAAGAATATAATATAAAAATTACAAACATTAAAAAATACTTTGAATTTTTTATTAAAAAAAATAAAAAATTCGCGTATAGCACATAATGAACAATTATAAAAATATGTCTGGCAATAAAAAATGTATGTCCAGTAGACCTATCTATAGACAAAAAATTGAAAATTAAGCTTAATTTTTTTTTTAAATCCAGAATTATCACCTGTGCAGGCAGGATGCGCACTAATAAACGCAACCGCTATCGCCAGTCAGATAGCCCAGACTCTAACCGAAAGAGCAAGAAGGACGATATATCAAAAAATCAGCTGACCTAAAATTCTCCCTCGAAAACGTTGCGAGCTCCTATACTATTATTACTAATGTAGTGTACAAATAGTTCGATTCATTTAAAAATTCTCTGTTATTTAAAAAATGTGTTTTGAAAGTAAAAATGTTACTGCATGACCCCCTACAAAATATCTACTTTTCATGCCTGTATAGCAGTAGTAAAATGGCACTAGTGCGTAAAGTAAAACAAAAGTAATGCGATTTTATCAATCCAATAGTAATTTCTCTGTCAATTGTCATTTAAATCTATATGAGCGACAGAGAAGCTAAGTAGACTTTGTTTACGTAAACAATTCCGATTTCCAATATGGCCAAACTGTTAGATATATAAATTTGTTATACTTATTATGAAATGAAAATCAGCTATTTTATAGGAGATACGTGCAAAAATGTAGTATTTATATTGAACATAATAATAATTCTATTATGACTCGTGTGACTGTTACAACTCACTGGTCCCTCGTTTTAACATAATGTCACATGTACATAAAATAAAGCGTTACAATTGCGATACATAAACTACTATTAGAATGCAATTCTTTTAGTGACGTAGGTCCTTTATGCTGATTAGGAATTAAATTTGTAAACGCCATTGGCTGCACGTGCTCCAGAGTAGGGAGAAGGGAGTCAATATCAACTGGATATTTTTAATTTGTTTGAAGTTTGAATAATCTATAATAATAAGTATATGATCGAAAAGTTTTCTGCATATTTCAAAGCTTCTCTCTCAGTCTTTCTTGATTCCATTTTTGAAACAAAATGCAGCAACAGAAGCCTATCTAAGTGCACGGAGTACGCCGGCCAAGTTTTCGCAAAGCACACTATGCAATATTTGCACGAACCATTTTGAGTCCTTTTCGAACCCATCTATCTCCATAAGTGGATTTGTCAGGTTTGCCGGAAAAGAGAAGTGAAATTAAAGAAGATATAAAGTTTCCACTTGGAAAGTTTTTGTTTTATATTATAAATAAATGACTCGTGTATGTAAACTTGGCATCGAGTGAAAATTTGGCAGTTTCATAATGTAATTATATGATTACAATAATTATTTTAACCTGTATATTTTATCTTATTTTAGATTCATAATTTGTTAAATGATTTTGTATTGTATTTTATTCTGTTTCATTATGTAAGTACTTTACATTTGACTTTGACCTTGCGTTACCTCTTGTGTAACTAATTAAATTTGCATTCTTGTTTTTAAAGTTTGGGTTCTATTAATGTGGTGGAAAAATTTTAACCACGGTCGGCAACAGATCTATCGAAGTGCAATATTGAAAGCATCTGAAAATAATTACTTTAAAATTCAAAACGACAAGCAGTTATTATCAATCGCGAAGTCGTACGCGCTACGATAAAAATTACTGGAAAATTAACATATTTCGAGTTTTAAATTTTTTTCAATATAAAGTCAATCTAAAGAACGTACAAATACTAAATAAATAAAAGTAACTTATAAATAGAAAAAAAGATCTTTTCTCGGTCGGACATAAACTGTAATAATTTAAAACTTTAACTCACCTCCACTGCGCCAAAAAAAACAGAAAAATAAATTAAAGAGAAAAGCATAAGTTACAATAGATCTCACTTCTTTTTAGGGTTTTGTACCTCAAAAGGAAGAAACGAAACCCTTATATAGGATCACTCGTGTGTCTGTCCGTCCAACTGTCTTAGCCAATTTGCTCCAAACTACTGGACCGATTGATTTGAAATTTGGTACACATGTGTAAGTTGGTGACCATAAGACGGACATGTAACGTAAATAAATGAATTTTGAACATGGGGGTCATTTTTGGGGAAAAAATTAGGAAATTAAAAAAAAAGTTTGGCAAACTGTATCGTGTGACATATCAACTGAAAGAGCTTGTCATAAGGGTCTCAAATATATTTTTTTTATCATTTTAAAATAAATAGTTTTAAAGTTATTTCAGAAAATAGATGAACATTTGACCCCCCCCCCTATCTCCGAATCTACTGGGCCTATAATTTTGAAAAAAATAGGGAATGTCGGGTCTCACCCATAGTTTACAGGAAAACCTAAACGAAAATCTTAAGTCTTAAAGAACTCACGGAAAACGGAATAGTACGAAACCCTAATCTTGCGAGTTCGACTCGCACTTGACCAGTTTTTTTTAACTCACTTGCGCTTTTTATCGAACTTGGCACTTTTTTCACATTTATGTTTTTGGTGGGATAGATATATTATGGAAAAAACTCATCATTGAATGTTATATTATTGATTTATTGTAATTGCGTATAACGACATTTTCTGTGACTAGACATATGTGAGTACTGAGTAAACACTATTGAATTGCTTGTGTTTACATAATGTTTAAAAATATTTGTTTCTCCACAAATATTGAACGTATATTATAGCTCGAGGTATATCGCAAGCATTGACAGCGGTAAATATTGTGAAACATCCTCCAAACTGAATGACCTAGCGCGTGCATTTTTACATGCCGCGACTTATTTGCCTACCTATTTTTTTTTTTTTGGTTTTGTATGAAGTTACGCTTGAAATACTGCTCAGCACTTCAGTAATATACACTTGGGTAAATGTTATGAAAACTCGCTTACCATTCGTTACGAAAATATCCTTTTTCGTGCCAGGACCGGCTCTGGATTTTTACCGTTCCAAGCAAACTATCATTCGTCGCCCTTGTATAAATTTCTTTTCAATTTAACGAAATAAAATTACTTGCAATATACTGTTCAATTGATTTTTTTATTTATATAAAGACGTTTCGACTAACAGTTTTAGTCCTTTTCAATTTAATGTTAGTCGAAACGTCTTTATATAAATAAAAAAATCAATTGAACAGTATATTGCAAGTAATTTTATTTTGTTAATATTATATCTATTACTGTTGGTAGAATCAATATTATTAATTTCTTTTCAATTTATTTACGAGTTTAATTTCTAATATTGGTACCTTGAGTTTAAGATAATAGCAAGTTATGTATCTAGTGCGTGATTAATTAGGTATATTATGACGATATGTGTCATTATGGTAAAACTAGCGCAAGTACGTTTTAACAGTCACACGAGTCATAATAGTGGAGCAAATAAGATAAAAATATATAGCAGTATTGTGCACTTTATGAAATTTGCCACAGATGCGATGTCCCTTTTTATATTGTTAAAAGATATAGATGTTGGGTCAAACTACCCCCATAGATGTGTTTCTGCAAAAATTTCAAGTTTTACTAGATAAACAAAAAAAACCCGGGTTGCAGTGCCAAAAACCCTGCCGACAATATAGTGTATTTGCTTATACAGGCAGTATGGCTTTATTATGCGAACTTAAGTTGGTTTTTGGGCAAAATTAAAAATTTGACTCCTTAATACACCCCTTAAAATAACATTTTTTTCTTAATTGCAATATTATTATCAATCTAACGTCTACACCGAATTAAATACACCCTTCAATAAATAAGTCACTATCTACAAATTAGTGTTTTCAAAAAATGTGCTGTCGCCTTTCTGGATAAAGGTTCAAGTATTCTGCTTGAGCCCACGTGGTATTTTTGTTACGCTGAATGTATGCGCAAAAATAGCCTGTTTCTCCAAATTTGAGAATGCTTGAGCCATCTTAGAGAGTAAATCAAACAAAATGAATTAGCAAAACTGTAGCGATCGCTCGACAGATTGTTAACCTGTCGATATGTATTTGTTTCAACAAATTTTGTTTTACACGGCACACTTTGATAACGCCAAAAAGCTATTTTTGTCAGTTTTGTAGCTTCTGATTGGTTAAGATATAGGATATGATATGTCAAATTATTCAGAAAAATAAGTAGAATTCGAATATTTGAAAATCAAAAATGCCGTCCATAAGAAAAACCAAAGTTCATGTCAATATCTCATTATGTAGTGGAAATAAAAAAATTAAACCTACGCCACTGAAAAGACCTTAAAAAGTTATCAAAAAATGGTTAATGAAATTTTCAAATATCTTCATAAATTAAAAAAGGTATGGCCAGTTTTCATAAATGGCAATTTTCACTATTTTCTGAATAAATTCATAGGGTGTCAAAATTCAATTGTTTTTTCGACGGGATGTTAATGAGCCCAATTTTCTACACTACTTTGCCCATTTAACCGACTTTCTATCTCCACCAATAACAAAGTTACCCATGTTAGCCAACGTTCGGTGAGACACCCTGTATATATATATATATATATATATATACGTATATAAATATATATATATAATATATATATACATATATATATAAACATTTTCAAAAATGGTGCCAAAGTGTTTAGGAGGTTATGAAACGTCGAGAAATTTTGGTCCGACCCTTAGGTCCCGCCATCCGACCAACGCCAATAGTGTATGTTGCCTTATGGCAAATACACTAAAAAGTTTCAAACAAAAATTGTTTCATGATTTTTATCAATTCCACTGCTTTGATCAAACCAAAATAAAATCGTAGGGCGCATTTGGTATGAAACTTTCTTTTCTTTTTGGCCGTCTTCTTCGACCTTAATATTATTAAATGTGCGCCGCGATTATATTTTAGTTTGATCAAAGTTTTAAATTGGTGATCCATAATTATTTTCTAACTTTTAGTACACTGTCTATGTACAACAAAATCGTTTAACTTAAAAAGTTTTTTCTACCTATTTTTAGTGTATTTGCCATATGGCAACATACACTATTGGCGTTGGTCGGATGGCGAGACCTAGGGGTCGGACCAAAATTTCTCGACGTTTCATAACTTCCTAAACACTTTGCCACCATTTTTAAAAATGTTTATATATATATGTATATATATATATATTTATATATATATATATTTATATATATATATATATATATATATATATATATATATATATATATATATATATATATATATATATATATAGGTATATATGTGTGCGGGCTATAACTTTCGAAGAAGTTAATTTATTTTAACGAAATTTGGCACACATGTTAGAATCCATCACCGCACGAAGCCTATTTAAAATGGGCCCAATCGAGCCATTTTAAGGGTAGTTTTTAGGGATTGAAAAATGTTTTTGGGGCCCAAAATACCGAAAAAATTCATCCGAATCATTTCAAAATTGAAATTTAACCCTCCGGTAGTAATTAAAAAGTGTCCTTAAAATATTAATAAAATCGGCCCGATAGGACTGGACTTACAAATTTTATGAAAACACTAGTTTGCAGATAGTGAATTATTTACTGAAAGTTGCATATAATTTGGTATAGAGGTTCGATTGATAATAATATTGCAATTAAGAATAAAAATGTTATTTTAAGGGCTGTATTAAGGAGTAAAATTTTTTTTTTACCCAAAAACCAACTTAAGTTCGCATAATAAAGCCACACTGCCTGTATCAGCAAATACACTATATTGTCGGCAGGGTTTTGGCACTGCGACCCGGGTTTTTTTTAAATACAAACATCAAATACCGCATGTCAAAGAAACTTACGTAGAATTTTTGGTAATTATTTTCACACAGCTTTAGATAAATATTTTGGCTCTATTTTTCCCCTACATTTGGGACCATCACGCTGTCCTTAGCTGTAGGTATACGAATAGGGGAGTAAGTTGAAGATCCTGGCCTGACGGCCATGGGTTCATGTACACAGTATTGACTTGATATACCACTTTGCCTTGTGACCGCTGTTATATCGTACCTATATAATATTATGTTTGTTTAGCTTGTGAAGTTTTCCTTTAAATGTAACAGAGAACTTTCAAGTGAGGTGAATAAATATTGTGAGACCGTTAAAATAAAGGAAAGTGATGCAACTTACTAATAATATTCTATTTAAATCAAATTATTGCAGTGGAGCTATTGGTATTCAAAATTATTCCTTATCTGGATATTTCAGGGATGGTCACTCACTTTTACTAAAGTACGGTTCGAAAATAATTGTAATAATGTTATTGTAATTTTTTAGCGTGCTGGTCTTTGAAATAAAATGTCGTGGGCTCGAATCTCATCTCAGCTCATCGATGATGTGTGATGTCCATTAATTTGATGTATATTAGACGCTAATGACCTTAATTGTTGAACGTTTATAATCTATAATAAATAAAAATTATTGTAAATTCTAGATGCTCGACAACACAGGTCATAAGCATCCTGCAGATTTTTGGTTTGGTACTGTGTCGAGTTTCGTCAGAATCGGTCTAGCTATTTTTGAGTAATGTCCGGATACGCGTTCTCCCGTTCGGATATCGTGCAGAATACTCTAAAAAATCGGGAAAATATGTAAGAAAACGAAATTGCCGGCAAAGGTTCCGTTGCTTTGTTATATTTATTAGTTATCGCAATCTTTTTAGCTTGGAAAAAATTTTTGGTTTTAACATTTCACACTGACATCTGGTTGAAGAAAATGGAACTCTAACAAAATGTGGTTGCCGCATCTCCATGTCAAATCCCTTATTTGGAAATTGATACTATGGCATCTGGTGGCAGAAAATGAAAACATGGGAAAATGTGATTGCCACGCCTCCATGTAAAATCCCTTATTTGGAAATTGATACTGTGGCATCTGGTGGCAGAAAATGAAAACATGGGAAAATGTGATTGCCACGTCTCCATGTAAAATCCCTTATTTGGAAATTGATACTATGGCATCTGGTGGCAGAAAATGAAAACATGGGAAACTGTGATTGCCACGCCTCCATGTAAAATCCCTTATTTGGAAATTGATACTGTGGCATCTGGTGGCAGAAAATGAAAATACAGGAGAATGTGGTTGCCACTCCTCCGCGTGAAATCCCAATAGCTTAATAAAGTTAACCGCTGTACTTTACAAACTCGACTAATGTGTTTTCCGTATAAATAACTAATGATACACAGTAACGCCACGTGCGCCAACTATTGTCTGACATTTTTATATCAGACATGCAGTATACTACTTTGTTATAAATAGAGATACTTGTAGATATAATATGCGGTATGCAATGTGCACCTATACTTAATAAGACAGTGCCCAAAAATATCCAGGCGATCTTTTTTGTTTTGTGTCTCGCGTACTCGAGTTGTCCTCTTCAATAAAATAGCTTATTGTTTTTTTGTAAGTAAACTGTAGTTTTGACTCAATTCCTCTCGACATCGGCATGTGAAAAAAGATAATACGTGCTTAAAGTTAAATTTCTTGACGACTTTTCCTAACTAAGCATAGATCACAGTGTCTATCAACCGCGTTATGTAGTTCGTAAATAGTGCATCAGTTGTTAATTGTTTTCTATATTTTTCTTTCTCAATCTGTCTATTTCTATCACGTAGCTTTTTCGCTTCGTTGGTTCACGAACTTACCCTCACTATAGAAGTTTCACTTCAAAAATGTGTTATTTCCTATTGCGAACAAATTGTGTTCAGTCCTTACATTATCTAAATGAGAAATCTTCGATATTTTACTTACTATTGTACAAAAAATATTGTAATTTCTTGCTATGTTGTACAATGTTTCAGTATTTTTGAAAAAAACAGTTCTGCGCTTCTACCGTAAGATGTCGTAGAGATTAACGGGACAAAAAGGGAGGGTCAGGGTCTGTTTTAGAAACTAGCAACACATAAGTATACCATATTATTTTTATAACTATCAGAAACTTATTTTCTTATAGATTATATTATTTTTTCATAACCGCAAGTTAATCTTACAGCAGAGATTTATAACAAAGAATGAAATTGTTAAAAATTCCGCGTACTATCTGACACGATTTCAGGTGTCTGTCGTAATTTTGTAACCGTGTTAGCACAAACTGGTGTTGTAGAAATATCATGTTGTAAGATAATCGCCGTAATTCCCTGGAAGCACCATGTTGTGAGATAATTGCCACAGTTTCTCAGCCATGTTAGAGAGGGAAATATTCACTCTATGTTGCTCTTTGGTCCTACTAAAATGAAAAATTTCTTTAATATAATGAATATAAAATAAGCTTAAAAAGAAGTTGAAACACAGTTCTTGGAGAAATCTTATTACATTTTTGGGAAATTTATCAATGAATCTTAAATATTTTTATTTGTTATTTTATTGCATTTTTAGAACTGTTGCTGTACCTACAATATTTATTGTCCTTGTTATAAACGAAATCTTATCTTATCATGTTGTGTAGAGTTGGGTAACTCAGATCTGAACCGGTTCAAAGAGCCGACTCCGACAGAAGATCCGTGAGAGCCGACTCACTTTTTTTTGAGCCGACGGATCAGCGGATCCGCATAGCTCAGTGAAACACTTAACACACAGAAGCACATTTTACACTATCAGTTCTCGCTTTGATGTATCTGTCAGCTCAAATGACTCATGCATCACATGTTTGGCTATGCATTCTTGATTCTATACAGGTCGTGATATGATTGACTCAACTAGGTAACTCAGTGGCAGACTGCAGTAACATATTCAGAACTCGGCTCACATACGGGATCCAGATGCAAAGATGCAGATCACTAAAAAGACCCGTTTTTCTCATCTCTGATGTTGTGTGGTGATTGTCGTAGTTACATAATCGTGTTAGAGCAAAACCGTGTTGCAATATCACCGTGTTATATGAGAGTTTCCTGTAAATTATTATCGTGATAATATGTATATCTTTGTTTATGGCTCTACTTATAGTATTTCCAGCCGAGACTGTAGATCTTTTCATTAGCTCCAGATGCCACTGTAGACTGTAATCTGTCGACATCTATATTACAAAGCTGCCTTGTAAATGTCACATACGTCACAAACACCCCTTTTTTGTCGACAGAACGTTTTAAATATTATTTCTGTCTTGAACAGAAAAGATAAACAGACAGTAAATTGCTACAGTTTCGTAATTGGTATTAAATTGCTGTTTTTGTGTTTTGTATATTTGAAACCAGGGACGTATTTGTAAAATGTTGTGCCCTATTTTCCTTTCTTTTCGCTGCTTGAAAAGAATGTTAAATTCGCTGAACGAAAAACAGTTTTTTTTTACTTTCCCATATACATATAAGTAATAGAAGTCTTGTGATTGGTTTTTGGTGAATTTATACGTTTTCAAGTCCTCTACACCTCTGTGTGTGGTCACACCTAAATTTTGCATGCAGTCATCATCCTAGTTTAAATTTTTGAGAAGTGATTCCTCCCCCCCATTTTTCCTGGCTCGATGAAATGTCACGGAAGTCTGGCATAGCTCTGCTGTCAGGGATATTCTCTCGGCTGTATGATTTTTTTGAGGTTATATATGTCGCTGTTATTGAGAGTATAATATTCTGTCAACGGTATTACAAAGAGATAGATAATTGTTTATTGTACTAATTTCAGTATAAAAGGACCAAATATTAAAAACACAAAACAAACTAAAAAATAAAATACTTTTAAAAATAAGGCACTAACTTTTTCCTGATACAACGGGCCAAACCAACGTTCTCAGGAAGTGACGGACAAAATTTCGTTTAAAAATAAATAATCAAAACGGATGTCTGTCGTTGGTATTCAAGTTAAATATAGCCGAGAGAATTTTGTTTCAGTTGAACAATCTCCGCATTTGTTGGTGAAAATTCCATAAAATTGTGTCACTAAACCGTTTTACCTATTCCACAAAACCACACCACTCAGACAATATTGCATGTTTTCGTGTAATTTAATCGTACATGTGGATCTGTATTACCATCTGTATCAGTAGCGGCTCGTTTCAACGGATACAAACTTTTACATTTGAATATTGTAATTATATTACTATTTAATGTAATTTTTTTCGGGTGTCCTTGGTATAAATTATAAATTTTGCAGAATAAAGTGAAAAATAAAATTATAATGTTCTTACCGTTTAGAGCAGGGCTTCTGAACCTTTTTCCTCTGAAAAATTATTAACCACTGACGATATAAAACTTAACCAGTCCAGTGTCTAGTTTAACTTCGGCTCACACGAATTATGGCGAAAATACTCAAATTGTCGAACGTCTATAATCTACAAAAAATAAACAAATAAAAATAAATAGAAAACAATCGACATCCACTGATGTTTGCAGTTACGCCCGGGGTACGCGATACGACGTATAATGGACCATCACGTTAATATTTGTAGTCCTCTGAGATGTACAGGTGTTAATTACTTTAATACTCTCAAGTATTCAAAAAAACTGTCCAAACGCGAGTTGAACTCGCACAGGAAGGGTTCCGTATCACCGTACTGTATTTAATAACTTTATTTTATTTTTAGTACTTGTTATAGCGGTCATAGTAAAACACACTCTGTGAAAATTCCAAGTGTCTCTATTACCTACGATTCAAAAGATACAGTCTTGTGACAGACGGACAGACAGACGTCGGAGTCATAGTAATAAGGTTTCCGTTGGCACTTTTTGGATACGGAACCCTAAAAAACGATACGGGATATTAGTGAACACAACTTATCTTTTAATGGTATCTTCCTTCGAGCTTCTATCTTTTAACTAAATAAGTCGAATCTCGGATAATTGTAGTTACACTATACCATAGAAATATGAAGGTCAAAAATATAATGTTTTTGAAGGGATTATTATGAACTAGTATGATAATATGTAATATGATATTCAACAGTTAACATGGGAACATGAAGAACACTAAATTGATTGTTCAGTTTTTCTGTATTCTAAAAATTTGAATAAACATGCAGAGGCGACGACTGATGTGTTAGTTTATTATCATGCAGTGGTGGATTAACATTAGCTGAGGTCCGGGGCGACATTTTATTTCGAGACCCCTTAAAAAATAATGTCTCCAGAGGCCTCTATGCTACGCACGTCAACAGTGTTATCAGTCATATTTCTGTTTTTTAAGTTTTTTTTTATTGCATGGCATGGAAGTAATAATACATGCCATGTAGGAAATTCTTTTTGCCAAGGAAACCCGGGGCGGAAAAAATAAGGTTTCACCTAGTTATACTGCATATAACATAGGTATGTGCCAGATTTATTGTGTGCTGCCACCAACGTTGCTAGATAATTATTTTACCAAAACGGGATTCTTTAGTATGTAAAATAATAAAACAATCGGGATTTAGGCGCAAAAAGCTGATCACAAATATTAAAAAATAATTTGAAATATTTAAAATAATATCAAACACATACATCTTTTTTGAAGAACAAGTTAATGTTTTTGTGTTTGGCAGAAGATTTTATCTCTTGAAGCATTTGGCTCTGCTCCTTGTTGATAAGATTTAGTACATGTCATATTATTTCAATGGACAAGCGATTGGGAGTTGAATTGTAGCGTAAAATGTGACAACAGTGGCCCCCATCTTTATGTACTCCCCTGACAGCTCAGTAGTTAGAGATATAAATACTTTACATATTATGTCTGTAACGACATACATATGTATTATGTAATATAGCAGATTATGTACATAGGTGGAGACAAATGAACTAATTGTATTATGTAATACTCTGTGAATAAATACATTATATGCCAACCTTGACATTGCACTGACCGTTGACCCTTCATGGAAATTTATTTAATTCGCAAATTTCGTGCTCTAAAGGTGTTCTGACACGATTTTGCACATGTGCTGGTATAATTAATGATCCATTTAGCTAAATTATTTCTCTAGTGCTAACACGTGTAATCTATATGTTTTTGTCACACTATTTTTTATGTATATTGTCTATTTGAACTAGGGAATAATAACCTGAAAACATTCAAGTGTCAAAAATAATGAACCACTCGGTTTTTCTGATATATGTTTTTTATATTGAAGGAATTTCTGGCCTGAAAGCACATTTTGTTTCCTGGTGAAATCAAGGTAGGCTTTGAAATCATCAGATGCTCGTCAACTTGAATGACTTTCAACCAGTAGCACATCTGCAAGGAACCACGTGTTGTTCTGGTGACGTATTTCCGTTTGCGTGTCCAGTAGAAGACAGTACTGCCTCCAAACAAACGCAATTTTGTAATGCGACAAAAACTTATATACGTTGAATTAGCATCAATCGTTATCGAATCGCGCACGGAATTTCAATGATACACGTATTCATTTTACGAAAAAAAATCATTTTGTGGCCATAATATTTTCAAAAAATTCAGACTAAAAATTGCAGTAATATTACAATACACATCACATCCATCCCTCCTGAATTACAGAACCGTGTTTATTTGGAGTCAATTCAGTAGCATATTTGCATTTTGATGAGGAATTTCTTTCATAGCATTGCAGAGATATTGCAGCAAATATGTGTGCAGGCATTTGAAATACTCGTTGAAACTGTAAATCTAAATTTCATTATTCCGTATTCGTGACTATCTGATTTCAAACTGGCACCGATTTCATCAGAAAAAGAAAAATCTTTCAGTTCAATTATTCCTTTTAACTCTGAAAATGTCGTAGAAAAAAGACAGAGTGGTGCGTTATTTTGATTAAGAGTTCATATGACTCGATTATATGGTGTAACTAAATAGTATGAAATCCCTAGAAAGATCATGGAACGCTACCCGGTTGTGTAACAACGTTTCATGAATTGCGTTTTAATACCGCGAGATACTCTCATCACGCCATGCAAGAGACACGAATGAAAACAGTAAGGCGCAGGAGGAGCGCTGACATAACGAGCAGCGACTTAAAGAGATATTACTGTACAGCATGGGTCTTCAACCTTTTTGAAGTCAAGGGCCGAGATTCTTTTAATTTTGGTTCGGCGGGCCGCAACACAATAGAAATATACCTATACACGACCTATTATTTTTCCATCCCCGGGTTCCAAGGTACCTCTCTGCCAAATTTCATCGAAATCTGTTGAATGGTTTAGTTAGCCATAAAGAGATAACAGACAGACAGACAAACACACTTTCGCATTTATAGTATTAGTAGCGATTAGAAAAACAATCATTGCAGTTATTATTAAATTTTAATAAGTCAAATTATATTAACAAAATTAAAGCAGTGAGATATTTGACATTGTTTATTTTTGGCTAGTTTATTAATATCTGCTCCAATAGTTGTTGTTGCAATTCTCAAACTGTTCTCAAGGTGAACATCGGTGATTTTGGTCCTTGTCTTGGATTTCACGTTTTTCATTCGAGAAAATAATTGCTAGCATAGATATATGGTCCCAAAAAGTGATGTCATTTTCAGTGCCGCGGGTTGAAGACCCTTGCTATACAGTGTACATGTTTAATGCTTTGTGAACTGAAATGAATTTCTCTACATCTTGAATTTGCATAAAAATCATGTAAGTTTCTGCTTCAAAGTTTCGTTTCGCATTATTTACAGGAAATTTTATTTCCGGACCTTACAGACGAATAGTTTTGTTCATTCAATAAAAGCATGACGATACTATAATACGTGTGTTCCAGTATTTTGAGTTAATAGGGAACTCAAAGTCAAATTTCAACCTTTTAGTTCACCGATAACCAGAAAAAAAACCCTATGGATTGAAAAAATCCGACATGCCATACATTTTATGATAACTATTGGCGACGAGAATATTCCATCAGCACCTCTATCGGTCGGTTATGGAACTGATGAGACAGACGACAAAGAATACCTAATTTGTAGGTAGGTGTTAGACACAAATTTAATTTATTATTATTTCACTAACACAAAACTAATGTTCGAAAACAATAACCTGTTTAATAACATGACTGCATACCTGTATTGCGCCGATTCCGCAATCAGCCGATAGAGGCGCTCACGCCAATCTTCTTGCCTCCAATAATGTCCGTTGTGCTCTTAATACGAACCCATAAGTTAGAGTTTTTTTTATTTCATTACAGATTTTAGTAATAAAAAAGAGTGGTAGAGGTGAAACTTCTAGATTACTTTGCCTGTCCCAACCATAGATGGCAGTGTCAACTAAATGCTTTGTGTAGTTTATAAATAGTGCGTCAGTTGTTGGTTGTGCTCTATCCTCTTATTTCTCAATTTATATACATATATACAGTGTAAACTCTATATAGCGACACTGAAGGGACTGCGCATTTTCTGGCGTTATAGAGAGTTGTCGGAAAGAACGAAAAATCAATATTGTTTTACTATTATAGTATTATTTAATAATAACGCATAAAATTTACAAACAAGTTCATTACTATTAACACAAATAACAACAACGCTAGACAATAAAGCTGCAGTTTTATTATCAATTTCGGCAACCTAGAAAGTACCTACAAACAGTAGATGATTTATAAGTTGCCGAAATTACTTGCTTTATAATGATATATGGTCGTTATTTAGAGTGGGTGTGATGTTTCATAGAGTGTATCATTGTATGGACAACAAGGCAAACCAACCAGAGTCGAGTAATTTCGACGGCTTAGGGAGTTTGACGTTAAATCGAGTGACGTTACACGGAGTTTATACTGTATTTGTCTTTTGTGACGGTTTTTTATTACATCGCCTCGTATACTTATCCTTGCTATCGAACTTTCACTTTAAAAATGGTGAACGACCTTAGATTCTTTAAACAAAACACTGTATAGTGTACACATATAAATCGTAGATTTTGGTACAGTCTGTATGAAGCCGGATGTAAATTGAGATCACAGCGGGTGGTTTCGAGCGACTGGAATGCGATAGGTGGCGGATTTTAGTACTACTGATATCCCAGTACGTCTACCTCACTCCTTTCGTTCAAGTTTTAACTATTCGTATAGCAGTTGACATTTTATAACATTTGTATCCTTCGTAAAGTGCTTTTAATGTCTACTGGACATTGTTTCCGGGTCAGTGCACGAAGTCCTAAAGTAATGAATATATAGTCAGAGTCCCGAATGATCTTTCGTTTATATTCGCAATTATAAAATAAAGTGTTCATCAGATAAATATATTAGTTATCAAGAAGAACATCTCATGAATCGATCTGGCAATAAAACTGCGTGATCAATATCAGACAGTATTTGATCGATCTTTTGAAACTCGACAACCAATCAAATACTTTGTGCAACAAACCAAGCATGTGCTTGTACACGTGACAACTATATCTGTTGATAGAAAAAAAATATATAGTGTATTTACATATCTGCACTACTTATATAGAATATTCAGGAAACCTTTCGAAAGATTCATTGTAACTGATTTCTCAGCTTGTAAAGTATGCTCTCGGGAAATTTCGAACTGTGGTCGCAAAATTCATTTTATTATTGCTTTTTTAGTTGGGATTAAGCATTAAGCTTTGCAAAATTTGGTTTGTTGCTAAAAAATTTCAAAAAAACATATTTTTGCCCTAAAAATTTATTCAAAAACGTGATATTTCTCAATATTTCTTTACAGCAACGTCACAATTTTTCATAAGACCCATGCAGGTGAAAAAGGGAGCACATTGTACACCAGGTACTCAGTAACTTTAAACTATAAACCTATATGTGTTATCAAAAAAACGAAACGTGACGCCAATAAAATTTTCACGGTTTTGAGATATTTGCATTTTTTTTACGTATGTTGTGCTCATAGTCTCGAAAACTTATTTATTCCATTTTTATTACAAAATGGCATAACATCTCTATTATTTTTTGCATAGAAATAGCTGCGTTACGTGCATGTATACTGAAATTTAATCTTATATAATATGAATAATATATGTAAACTTACATTTGCGATTCAATTTATTTTATTTCCATTGTACATGCTTTTGTATTAACTAAGTAGATAAATTGCAGATTTTTATAATGCGTTTCCATGGCTTCGTCGTCACTCATTTGTGTCAGTGTTTTCCGTTTCACTCATTTTATCCCCAAATCGGCGATATGCCGCATAAGAAGTTTCACTTTAATAATTTTAGAACATGGAAGTCATATCTTCATAAGGTTTAAACGGCTACTTAATAGTAGGTTATTTTTAACTAACAAACATTTGTCATAAAAAAATATGGTTTTGCCTATCATTATAGATGTAATCTCATCATAAATAGCCGGGCAAGAGTTTAATTTTAAAAGCTAACCTAATTACTCCTGCGTTCTAGATTACTTTTGGATGCAAGTTGTATAATTAATAATAATACTACATAAAACTTACGAAGTTAAGTGTCCACCTGGAGAGTGAAAGAGGCATTCCGTATTTTATTATATAGTAAGGAGACTTCGTGTAGACAAATAATTCATATTTCATATTTTTATTTTATTGAATTGCTTTTTAGCGTGCGACTTCTTACTTTGAACTCGCATGCAGAGGTCATTCTTTTAATGCTAAAGGTTATGCAATACATTGATATTTGCGGAAAATAATAATTGGGTTTATTCATCGACGTAGAGAACTGGATTGCTACTCTACAGCTGTGTATCAAAAAGTGCAAGAGAGAGGGAAAGCGATCAAGTTGGGGATAATTTTTTTCTGACATTTTCTTTTGAGCTCTTTACCATCAGTAAATGCGACGGAATATACGCTAAGTTATATTTACGTCTAGCCGGTGTTGGAAGCATCGATTCCGAAGCGTCATTTGTACTTTGACTGCCTGACTTCCACTACGACACCAGCACCCCTCTCGAACGCTTTTTTTTTTGGGAAATTTCCCCCTGCACCTACTTCTTTTCACCTCACCAGAAGCGCGTTCACACTAACATCCAGCTGCGAGAAAGTCTGCTCCTGCAAAAAACAACATTCTGCTAAATTTAATTACAAAATAAAAAAAAATAAAATATTTGATAAATATATTTCCCACGTTTATAGTACGTAAGAATTAATCTCTACATAAGTTGTAGATGCCTAGATAAACGTGGGAAATATATTTATCAAATATTAAAATGTCAATTACGACACTGGATAAGAAATTTCCATATGATATATATACATAGGAGTGGTTAGATCATTTTCCCCCCTTTATCCACCTAAGAATTACAAGTAACTTGTACTTAGGAAGGATTAATAATAAGATTGGAAATTTCACCTGTTTCAATCATGATTCTCGCTACTGCGGGGATTCGTGTCTAGCGATACCTAGCTAACAAATCGGCTCTCGCACGTAGTGAATTTAATGTTACAATTGCTTTATTAGGATGAATTAACCGTTGAGCTAGCGCACCGTTGAGTAATTGATAACTCATTCCGCCGCGAAAGTGGAAAAATTCGGGTTTGACAGCGGATAAAAAATTAAATTTTTCTAATTTAGAATTGTAACAATGAATGTTTTCTAACAAAAAAAATATAGACAATATAATTAATATTAACTGGAATATGGAATGGTTATACATAAAAATACTGGTGACGACGGAAATCGAACCAGTATCATTCTGCGTACGAAACCGACGCAATATCCATTCAGCTGTCGTAATCGTTTGATTTACAACTGTTTTTATGATATAGATAGTTTAATATCAAATAATAATGTTACCATGACGAATCGATAACCTTCGAGATTAATGCTTTCAGTACCGGCTACACGTGATACAACTTCATCGCCCTCTTTTTTTCTGCAGCCCAGATTAGCAGTCCAGCTCTCTATGTCTATGAGCTTTATTCATTCGTTTATGTAAGCTCTGACAAAAATATGAACGCACTAAAAAAATATTAAATACAGTTGAATCCCGATTATCCAATATAAATCGATCAACAGGTGGTCTGAACAACGATAATTAAAAATGGAATGCATTAAACGAAAGTGACCTTCTTTGTTTACCGTTTCTGTTTGATACAAAGAATCACAATTTTTCTCTTCAATATGTTTTCTTTTGTTTATTAAAATCAAAGTGGAAATTAGACAACATAAAAAATATGATTACTTGTGATTTTTTGCCGTATACAAAATCTCTTAGAAAAGTTACGTCGAATTTAATTAGCATACGCGTTTAGATCCTGTGGCGCTTATTTTTTTTCCATGACGACTGGTACTTATAATTGTAAAAAAAGTAATAATGACACCGACTGACGGGATGGAACCTGTGACTTTTAGGTTAGGAGGCAACTGATTTACCTCACGGCCACCTTAGCTTGATGTTCACAGCCGGTTTTTATAGTATACGGTTTACGTACGTTAAGAATGAATATTACCCTGCCGTGCCAAAAGAAGTTTTACTTCATTAAAAACTAAAAAATAATGGCATCAACCGGAATCGAATCCGCGACCTTCTGTGGCGATAGTTAATAAACTGGAATAGGTACAGAGGTTTACTTTTGTTTGTTAAAATCAGCGCATTTTTTTTGTCGAGAAAATGTCGATTTTTCGACTACTTTTCTAAAAGAAATCTGAAAAGAATAAAATAATTTTGCCTTTACTTTTATAAACACTTTTCCAATCTACATTTAATTTGAAATCGATTCATTCAACAGCTATGGTCATAGAAAAAAAAAACCCGGGTCGCAGTGCCAAAACCCTGCCGACAATATAGTGTATTTGCTTATACAGGCAGTGTGGCTTTATTTTGCGAGCTTAAGTTGGTTTTTGGGCAAAATAAAAAATTTTACTCCTTAATACACCCCTTAAAATATCATTTTTTTTCTTAATTGCAATATTATTATAAATCGAACCTCTATACTAAATTATATAGAACTTTCAGTACATAATTCACTATTTGTAAACTAGTGTTTTCATAAAATTTGTAAGTCCGGTCCTGTCGGGCCGATTTTATTTAAATTTCAGGGACACCTTTTAATTACAACTAAAGGGTTAAATGTCAATTTTGAAACGATTCTGAGAATTCTTTCGGTATTTTGGGGCCCAAAAACATTTTTCAACCCCTAAAAACTACCCTTAAAATGCCCCAATTACGCCCATTTTAAATAGGCTTCTTGCGGTGATGGATTTCAACACGTGGACCAAATTTCATTAAAATCAATTAACTCTTTCGAAAGTTATTGCCCGCACATATATATATATATATATATATATATATATATACGTATATAAATATATATATATATATATATATATATATATATATATATATATATATATACATATATATATATATATAAACATTTTCAAAAATGGTGCCAAAGTGTTTAGGAGGTTATGAAACGTCGAGAAATTTTGGTCCGACCCCTAGGTCCCGCCATCCGACCAACGCCAACAGTGTATGATGCCTTATGGCAAATACACTAATAATAAGGATGTTGACTGTATTAAAATAAAAACATAGTTTTAACGTTAAGTGGTAGTTTCTATGATAGAAATACTAAAAAGCACTATATTTTTCCTTATTTTTAAGGAATTTAATTAATATTTAATAAATAAAACCTAATAAAATCATTCTCAAATCACGTGACAACAGACACCAATCAAAGCGCATGACGTCATAGGTTGCGCCGCTGTCAAAAAACTTCATTGTTTAGTTAATATTTAGTGTGTAATTTATTATTATTTGTTTATAGGAAACGTCAAATTACATGTAACTATAGCAACGACTACGAAATAACTTTTCATCACCTCAGTTTACTAGCGTTTATGAGCACAGAATACACATCTATAAAATGGTAGCTCCTGGGTAAACTTTTGAACCTCCTTTGGTACCAACAGGTGACGTCACGCGACTAGTATTGGCGTTTTGGACCGAAATTTGAAGCGGGATTTAAAATACATGATTTTTAAGGCTTGAGTTGTATTTAAATAAAAATAATAAATATTTGTGGCTATATTAGGTACTTATGCACGATTTAAAACACTTTCCCAAAAATAGTCAACATCCTTATTTTAATTAAATGTAAATACTAAATATAAAAGGTGGTTGTATAACTAACGGAAAAATTTTATTTTATCCTTTTAGAGACATTCTGATTCCTTTTTTGTAGTCGAATATTTTTTTTTTATTGATTAACGTTTTTTTAGTAAAAGGATGGCCGGATATATATCAGTGTGTAAATTGCAAAGTTTTAAAATACTAATGCAAAAATCGGTGCTCACATGTCAGCGACATTTCTCATTTTACCGAAATCGTCATGAATACTTAACTAACTTGTTGCCGCATATATATTCTCAATACTATAGTCCGAGAGCTGTTAGACTTTTTTGGGTAAGTATTTGAGACATTGTGAAAATTTGTACAATGCCTCTTTAGTAATATCCGAATACAAAAACACATATCTGACTGAAGGGTAGCGGGGCTTAACTGAGTCTCAAATTTTTAATCACCTGGTGAATAGAATGTCCCACCGAGACGATCTCTTTTTTTTGAATATATCTATTTTTAGGTACTAATATTATTGTGTTTAAATTTCAACGTGCCTCAATTTTAATTTTTCAAAAATATAATTTTGTAAACACCTGGCCAAGTTTTAGACCCGATTAAGAAATCTGGCTTTTTTATTTTTTAACTCCTTAAATACTAATTTTCAAGTTATTAAAAATTTAATATGTTTCAAGGGCTTTTTATTGCGAAAAAAATTGGCTAAATTAAAAATTTGAGGGTCGGTTAAGCATCGCTACCCACCAGCCAGGTCTGCGTTTTTGTATTCGGATATTTCTAAAGAGGTATTGCACAAATTTTCAGTGTCTCAAATACCTACCTAAAAATGTCTAACAGCTCTCCTACTATTATATGTATGTAGCAAGTCTGCAGTAGCCTCGCGTTTAAAATTATTTACTATCTTTATACAGTGTCTTCAGTAAGTGTTGCGGTTACATAACCGTTTAAAACTAAATTAGCTTTAATGGTGCGGACAAGGAGTTGCAGAGTTGAGCTCTCCGTATCTTCATAGGTTATAGACACTGATGACCTCAGATGTTGTGCGTCTATAATCTGCAATCTATCTAGAACGCTCGTGCGACCTAGTCTCTGTCTTTGTCAACTCTAACTGCAGTTGGAGAAAAAAACTAACAAATAGAGATATATGGTGATTCGTTGATTGTTAAACATTTGAAGGAAACTCAATAGCTCGGGATCAACAAAAAGCAATACTGATGTTAAAATTGCATTTATGGCTAACGTTTCGGTGAACTTTACACCATCCTCAGATTTCCTCAAATCCTCAAATTCGAATTGCGTTGATAGATATAAGCCGCACGTGTGGGCTGTCTCTTTTTTGAAGCGCAAACATTTCCTGACTGACTACTCAGTCTATGGGTTGAATAGGTCTATAGAATTAGTAAAGAGAGTCACAAACGATGATAGTAAAAATAAATAAAAAAGTTCTTTGCACGACTCCTTATAAAATTGTTGCTTTTCGTGCATGTATAGCGGTAGTAAAATGCCTCTTTATCGCTCTAGAGCGTAAAGTACCACAAAATTAATGCGATTTTACCAATCATAATAGTTACAACTGTGTCCATATGAGCGACAAAAAAGCAAAGCAGACGCTGAACAGTCGACATAGATGCCAATATGGGCGTACACTTTTTAAACGAAATATTGTTTTAATAGTCCATGGATATACAGTCGCAGATATCATAGATAACACAGAACGATTTGTTAATCTGGCAACACAGTTAATCTGGCATACAGTTATTCTGTGGCTAGTTCATTATCTTCTACACACCTTAGGGACAGTGCTATTATAGTTGTACTATGTAAGTGGAAAGGCGCGTTAGCATCGGGCATATTAATATTCAGCATGTTGAGTTGCTAATTGTTAAGTTTTATAGCTATTTGCTCTTCTGAGTCTAGTTCTGACAGCTAATGAACATTAAAACATATAAAACATAAAATCTTTTGCGTGTGCGAATTTTTGAGCTTAGAAACAGTATCCACAGCTTTTTGAACCGGGTTAAGTATATAATGGAGGTATTTCAACATGATCAAAACCGAAAATTTCTCTCTCTGAGTATTTATGCATAAATTTTGAAGCTCTGGAAAAATTTAAAATCGATTTACCCTATAAATATATTATAATAAAGTTATAATGATTTTAGTTTTGTACAATTGTTTTCTAGTTTTATGGAAAGCATGTCATAGTGTCCATTCAAATTGATTTCAAAAATGTCACTGTAATCGCAATGAATTTATCACGATTTTTCTACTTATCGAGCAGAATTAACCATCTGCAGGGTAAACGTTTTAGAAACTTCCATTATCGTCCTTGTAAGTTGGTCAGTATTTTCAACTCATTGTTGTTTTCATAAAACTCTAATAACAGAAAGCATTGAGATACAAGTCTGGGCCTACTGTATTTTTCCTCAGCTACTAATCCACCGTTGCAGAAAGGCGGTACTTAAAACTGTCGACCAAAAATAGGGCTTCGGCTGATAGCTGATTGTAGACTTATTCGCCAACATTTTGCAAAAAATATTTCTCTATAAGGAAGACAAAGGATAAATCTAGGTCTCTAATGGACTACTTTTGCAATTTATGTACGATTTACAAGAAAAAAGTTGGCATTAATTGTGCCAAAAAACACTAGTTTTCAATGTCACACTAAGACCTTATTCGTACTTATTTCACAAAATTGTTCCATCACAAACCTAAAGTGACTCTTCCTTTTTCGGAAAAGTTTTTTAAATTTTCAAAATATTTCCTAAATTTAGGGTAATCAACTGACTGCGACACCCTTGCAACAGCATTTTTCAGTCTCGTAGTGTGCCTTAAATTCAGAGCGTTCCGACAGCCTTAAGAACTCCCTAACTTGTCTTAGTGGGCGCTGACGTTGTAAATCGAATGAATCTTACAAATATCATGTTTCAAAGTTTCTGCAACAGCAACTTTCTGAAACCTGAGTTGCGAAAGTGTAAAAAAAGATTGAACCCTCATTTTTCTTGGAAACATCTATAATATTAAACTCTGTGACTTTCATACGAACCTCCCTTGGGCGCCCGGTCTATGTTGTATTTTATATGGAACGATTTTCTATAATGCACTAATGATTTCCATAGCTACCATATCAAGAACTCCTGCATGCTGCGTCTTAAATGAACTTCCGACAACTAATGAAATCGAAAATAAGTTTGGCGTCTGACTATTAGGTAAATGCAATTTTTTTTTTGGTTTGTGCTTTCCCCAAAAATTTTCTGTCACTTAATCAATCGTCAATTATGCTGTGCCATCTGTGAATTCGGTTACTAAATGATACTTACTTTATAAGAAATGTACAAAAAAAGATATTATGTTCTTTGTTACATTTTTTCTTGCGCTTCTAAACCTTTTTACTGTCGTAAAACATTTGAAGAATAATTATTAACATCAAACTTCATAGAAACAGCCGTTGAATCGTGCCGTCAATAATAAACGACTAAAATTTCTCAAGGCACACAGTGCTGATATAATTTAATTAAGACATTGTCTGCTAATACACTATTCAAATTAATACGAGTGTAATTTGCATTAATTTTCTGTTTTGTCGAAATTTAACTCATTAACTATATAAGGATTTTACCTAAAATAACTTTTCACTGCGTATTTAGGAGGGGCGTATGAATGTGTGACATAAATAAGGTGATCCAAAAATATTTTTGAAAAATCTAAACTACAGTAGATCATACTGGGGCTAAAAATAAACAAATAATTTTTTACCGACTTAATAGTTCAAAAGTTTTAATGTTTCTAAATGAAATTGACGATTCATATGTGATAATAATAATTTTATTTCAGCTGTAGAACACTTTTTTTTTATTGAGAAGTCGCGTAACCGCTAGGTTATTTGCCAATTGCGTCGAAATAAATATATAATTTTGTATTGTTTTTTTCAGTCCAAAACCACAATTACAAAGAAGGTAAATAACTTATTACGAAGAAAACAGATGAAATTTGATATTTTATATTACGCAGAAATACTAATAATAATAGTGCGAAATCATTTTTCCACGAATAAAACCCAAATATAAGTATTATGCATGTATAACACGTACGTATATTGAAAAAAACAAAACAGTAGACTGTATACTTACGAGTGCTAGTGATTTTTAATAGTCACATGAGTCGTAATACTACTAAACACATACCTCCTATAAAATTGTTGGTTTTCACTACATGCTCAAATTTTTTGACAGTTCACTTGTGAGTAGGAAAATGTCACTTCTATCATAGGTTATATAAAAAAAAACTACTATGGAATTGACATAACGTGATCAGTTTTGTTTTACTTTACCGCGCTAGACTGTAATGGGTCACTTCACATGCTACGTATACATGCATGTTAAGCAGCTATTGTATATTTGCAGCAAATAAATAATTTGGAATTATTTTATTTCGCTTGTGTGAAGCCGAGAGTAAAAGTTAATGTCGAATAATCCACAAGTTTACAATTTATTTACTAAATTTATTTGACATTCAAACAGTATATTGAAAAATGAATCCAATTTATTTCGAAAGATTTATAGTAATCCAGAAAGATTCCTCTTTGTGCAGGATCAGATTATCTGGGAAAAAGTGTTCCACTCGTAGAAATGAGAATAGTAAATTTTAAATCCTTTCAGAGATACAAATCTGAAATGTAAAATCTGCATATTTTGAAATTGCAAATTTTTCCTGTTTCTCTTATTTTTATTTAAATTGCTGTGTTATTTACATATACTGTAAGCAGATACAAATATTTAATGTAAATGAAAATATTACATTTATTTGAGATTTCGTAAAAAAAAATTTAGAAGGAAAAACTTGTTTCTGTATTCAAATGACTGACATGCATCGTTTGTCTTGTGTTTTTGGACAATTTATCACTTTAGTTTTTTCCTGTTATGTCCAAAATTATATATTGTGCAACTAATGCGAAAAACAGATGATTGCCCACAAGTTTTAGAACACATAATATCATACTGATGCATAAAGTCTATAATTTTAGCTTGCTTAATAGTTGGGACGCTCTTTTTTAATTGTTCAAGAATTTCTTTAACTTTTTTTCACTTGCAATGATACGGTGGTCATTTATGTGCATCACAATTCATTCTCTTTGTATTTTATCATTCTATCACTGCTTAAAAACAGTCGTCTGGATTAAACTTGCTGGATTCTCGATTACAAACTACATAATACAGTCAAGCGACTATCCAAATTACTAAAGAATACAGACTATCAAATTTCAGATTATCGAGTCTCCAATGAAAATATTTATAATTTTTGAACGGTCCTTCGACGGAAAAAGGTTGCGCATCGCTGGGGATTGTTAACGGGCTTCGGTATCTGTGTTTTTTGTCCTCGACTGTAGGTACAACAAAACAACGGCCAATTGTCACGACATTTTTCCGGGTACATGGATTTTCGTATATGTATTAAAGTATATATACGTTGCGTTAGAGGCGGAGTGTATAAAGAGCGATGTACTCTAATCCGGGCCTTGTGAATGGAGCACGGCACGATTTATCACATAACTCTCTGTACTCTACGTACACCACCTGTCTGTTGTACAGTACGCGTGTATTTTTGCGGCCATAAAGGTAAAGTGACCTATACTCGTACATCGTTTTTTGATTGATTTATTTTATTAACTTCTCCTTTTTAGTTTCCATATCTAATAGTATATTACACCACAAGAGCAGAAAGTTGAATTTCCTTCACTGTGCTACATGATGCCCGAGGCGAAGTCGCGGGTGTCATATGTCGCGCAGTGCAGGACTTTCAGCTTTCTACTTATGTGGTGTATACTATTTTTCTTCATACCCTGTCGAAAGTACGCACTTACACCAATATATGAAAAGACTAACTACTTTCAAGTGAGCAATGTTGAGGTTATACACATGGATCTTATAATGTCCATGTAATAACAGCAGTTGGCTACCTACTACTGCCTACTGGCGAACACGTGACCTGACAAACGGCAGTCTCACGTATCAATGCGCATGACAAAACGGTTTAGGCTCGCCTATACAGATGATATTCGAATAATTCCAGCTGTGATTATAACAGTGCATAAATGTTATGCTTTCTGCTTTAAAATCGAATCAGAAAGTACGTACTTTCGACATGGTATGAAGAAAATAGTATACCTGGAGCAACGTGAAGAATCAACACAAATTTTTGAAAAGTATGATATAACTTTCAATTCACTGTGTCTCCGCGAAAAAAGGTCTAATTTCAATTTTAGGCTTTTTTGAATGTTGTATTTTTTTCTTTGAGAACTTTTTGTTCAAAATTTTTTATCATTTCTACTTTGCCGAGAGAAATGAAAAAAAGAATGAGAAAAGTGTTGTGATCCTTTAATTTTTTGTGGGCTCAAAGATATTTTATTCGAGAAAATTCAAGTCAAGCATGTTGAAGATTATTTAAAAATAGTTCTACGATTTTTTATGATGGAGAGTTCAGCTGGTAAAGCAAAAATACTATTTTTGACCTATCAGCGTAAGCACGGGAATGACGTCAGGTGGCGGTCGTTCATATTTTTGTTATCAATATCAAAAATATCATTTATAATATGAACTACGACTATGTAAATGTCTTACTGTAAAAGTTCAATTTATTGCAAATAATATCAATATTATGTCTTTTTATGCCTTTGACATTTGTTAAATACTGCCATTATTGTTTATGTCACGCAATCAGTTCACAAATCCGCCGTATGACGCCATCCCTGCACTACTATCCAACGGAACGAGGCAATCCCTGCAGTAATATACTAACCTTGGTTTTTACTGTAATTCGTTTTACTGTAATTCACGCCCACCGGAGGTATAATTAATACTAATTTACTAAAAATTTGGCACACACCATTTTGTTTTGTGACCACATAAATTTGTGTGGGTGTGATACTGGCTCGGAGTAGAGGCATGATAAATGTCGAGATATGACTCTGTTACATATTAATATTAATAACGCTGTACATTTATTATATCAACCATTTGTTATGTTAAACCATTAGATAAAATATGTGATCAGTTACACTAGCTTCTGTTTTATCTTACGCCCGCGCCAGCGTGTTATTAACCAGTGACTTTCTATATAATATAATATACTACGGTTCTGAAATAGTAGAGAGAGACTAAACTTATAGTCTGGTTCGTTTAATGGTGCGGCGAAACAAAGAAACAACGTAACGCATACCAAGCTCAGGCATAAATACTGTGCCGCTTATATTATATTGTGAAATAATTAGTTGCTACCCAGAATAAACTATCGTACTATGTACTCGTGTGTTAAGAGAGAACAATGAAACTGACGCAAGATGATTTTGAATCTTACATGTTTCCATAGTAACATTTACTTTAGACTGCAAAAAATTACAACTAAACTTTGCAATGACATATACACAATTAAAAAACAAAAAATCGAAGATTAAAGGGTCATAATTATTATCTACTTGAATGCATTCAAAATTATTTGATGAAATTAGGACTTTTATTAAAGCGTACAAAGTTAACAACGAAATAAAATAAAAATAGCATATTATTTATTGATTACTTATATTTGAGGAGCCATTAAACACTTATTTTTATTTATAAAAAAGAAAATATATAAAATTAGAGTTCAGAAGGTACTTGAAAAAATGACGTCTCGCTGGTCGCAATATTGATGAATCGTATAAAAATTCAAAAAGATTATATGTAATTGTAAAGTAAGCTTACCTTTAAAGTACGTGGATCCGTTTTTAAAATTTTTTAACGATAATTTGAATGTAATTTACTTTTTTCGTGGATAATTTTGGGTTTTAATTGTTTAAAAAAATTCTGGAACAAAATTTTAAAAAATGACTCCATATACATTATACATATTATTATATACGTACTATACTATATGTGGACACATACAATTAAAAAAAAAACACGTTTGTATGTATTTAGAGACGTTAAGTACTATTAAAGAAATAAAAAAAATGTTAATAACATATTATAATAGTGAAGTGTGCTTAAATTTTGAGATGTGTCACAGTTTTGAATGATTTATTCGAAAGTTTTTTTTTTAATTCTACGAGTACATGTTTTAGTGCTGTTGAAATGACATAATGACAGTTCTTAAGTATTAGATGAATTTAAAATTAATGGAAAATTGAAAAAGTTTATTGAAATTTTTTGTATACTTTACTGACTGCTGGTAGCCAATCACTATTAATAAATTAATTAGGTAAAAAACAGTAGTTTTTGATTTAGTTTCAGTTCATGTATACAAATTTAATTGTGCTGTGTGACGTAATAGATTTCACTAAATCTTGTTTCTGTAGTGTGTAGTGTAAAATATTCAGTCACTCTTTTTCTTATGAAATGTCCTAAAACCTGCGTTACTGTATCTACAGGATGGTTCACGTAAAGTTTGCAATTTAAATTGACTCTAATTCAAATACGAATGAATATTTTTCAAAGCGGTTTGTTTTATTAGAAAGACCATACATTGCCATTAAGTATGGTACAACATTTCATTCAAATGACTTCTTTATTCTGCCAACTCAATTTTTCAGAACATTTTCGATTGTATGCGCTCTAACTCATCAATGGCAACTTAGATTTGATCTTTCAAATTTTGGGTAGTCTTTGGATGGTTAGCGTAACCCTATCCTTAATGGCTCTCCATAAAAAAATAGTCTAACGAAGTCAAATCGCAGCTAAGTGGAGATTAATGGACATCTCCGTGACGACTCATTATTCGATTCCCGCAAAAACCGATTGTTTCGTTAGCTGTGTGATAAATTGCGCTGTCCTGATAAAACCAAATGTCGTGAGTGTCCTTCTCTTGAATTTTGGGTCACAAAAACTCGTTTATCATGGCTCGGTAACGCTCCCCCTTGATTGTAAGGGCGGTTCCTTGCTTATTTTCGAAAAAATGGATTCTCAGACACATTCTGAGCAACAACTGCAATAGTCTCGGCTGTATGCGCTGTAAATGCACGTGTTGGTTTATCCAGTAACGATCCAGTTTTACGAACTCCTTTCACAGATTGATCCACAAATTGCCCTGAAGGCATTTCATTTCTACTAAATGTTCCACGTAAAAGTTTGCGTTGAAAAGTCACTACTTTGGAAGTCAGTTTTTAATATTTCCCGATTTTGTTCAAGCGTAAAGCGACCCATTTAACTAATTTTCTGCCATAACATGAATGACGTGAATGTTGCCACACCCGAAATAACCGATAGTTGAAATTGCACACGTTAGGTGAACCATCCGTTATAAGCATATTTTCATAATGTATTTTCCGAGGTATTTCGATATTCATATTTTATGGTTACGTGGTTCGATTTTTTATTGTCTCAGTGACATTAAATAGTTTTTATCGAATATATGCACGTTTTATAGGTTATAGTGGTTTGGATGGGTCTGTCGATATCTTGATGAATTGTTGAAAGGTCAAATGCGAGGCGAACTTGCTGTCTTTCTTTCTTAAAATAAGCGAGAATAGTCAGGTGGATACTTTTTTTTATTGAAAAATTTAAGTGTTTTAAAACTGAAATGTACCATACTTAAATTTATTAAGAACAACCTGTCAAATCATATTACCATAGCACGTCTATAGACGCTGTTTACCTGTCCTGTTGACCGTCTATAATCTACAATCAACCATAGAACGTCACGTGTTTAAGTAGCATATCAACTTTAAAAAATTAATATACGCTTTAACAAATCGTTCAGTGTTTTTCAGATCGTAGAGGTTTGTTTAAATTTGCGCAGCTGTTCGCTGTGCATAATAAAATACTGTAAAAAAGTCCTCGCAAGTATCCTATTTTTAACCCCCGATGCAAAAAGAGAGGCGTTATAAGTTTGAAGCTTTTGTCTGTCTGGTATCGTAGGTTTAAAGAGGATGACCAGATTCTACGTACTGCGTCTTAATTTATAAAATAAATAATTCTAAAATAATTTAACGCATAAAAGCAAACCTTAAAAAAGTAAAATAATTAATTTCTCCTATATCTGGTTCGACATACTGACAAATCGTTAGGATGGCATATTTAATTCATAAATGCGTCGGGTGCCGTTGAGACCAGGCCCCTCTTTTCCACTGGACACTCTGGGAAAGTGCTCAGGACCCCGCGATCGATGGGGCCCTCTAGTTCATTCCAGATTAGCATCCGATAACCGATACTGGCGACAAATATATCGATATATTATTTTTTAATAATGTATTTGTTAATTATTGATTTGCTTAGTACTTACGCTCTTTTTTTAAGAAAAAATATTCCTCTGTAATGTCATAGAAGCCCCATTATCCTAAAGTGCCCAGGGTCTAAATAGGTTAAAGACGACCCTGGCTGAGACTTTGGTATTTTTGTCAGTTTATGAATTTAACATTTCTTCCAAATAAAGAATTAGTCGGTGTGCTGGGCCAATTCCACTAATAATAATAATAACAATAATAAATTCTTTATTTGGGTACAGATATGCAATCAACAGCTGATTTCTACTCTGCCCCATCAAAATATAAGTACAGATAAAATAGAAATATAAAAAATAGAAATTAATTATTTCTTACTTTCAAAGGTTTGCTTGCAAGCGTCAAATTAATATAAAATGTGTAATTTTTTTTATTTAATAAATTAGTGCGTAGAACCATTGAGTAATTCATTGATCTATGGTAGAACACGATACCTCCTGGCAGTTTTATCTCAATGATTTCATTCGGCCGATACGCGATTGTTGTCAATTCGTTGCACGTTCGTGCAGTATACCTTACAACCATTTTATATCTTCAGTGGGATATTATAACTGTGGTCCTAACCTAACTCTTTATCCCACATCAATATACCACTTGTACTACATATCAAAATCAACTATTAATGTTTTGTCTTAAACCTTTACCTTCGTCGCTAATAAATCTTTAGAGAACTGCCAATGTAACGATCGTTATCAACCAGTTGTTAGTCTCGAATTTGCGTTATGGAAATTTCTTCAGTTAATATTATTCGATTAGAGCAGTTTCCAGATGCAAATTTAAAAATTTAGCAGGCTATTTATGGATATCTCACACATTCGACTACATTTTTTTAAAATTTTGGACGTCTAGTTTTCAAGTAACGAATTATTAAGAATGTGATTTTCAACACAATATGATAAATCAGAGATTCACCGGAAACGCACATAACGATTAAAATTAAACTAAATTGGCTCCGAACAGAATTTTGAAAAACTGATTATACTAGGGTTTAACTCTTAGATAACGTAAAAATTATAGTGAAAAAACTTTCGCCTGTAAGTTTTTAGGTAATATTACTTAAAAAATTGTCAAAACAACTGTCAAATTACTCGTCAGCCATGTTTGAACTATATCTGTGTCTTGACTTTTTTCTTTTTTTGTCCTTGGTAATTAATATAAAATTTATTTGTTGGGAAAAAGGACTTCTTTAAGTGAACACTTATTTGTTATATAATGCGACGTTTAAGCTTGTCTTATAATAATATGCTAGAAAAATATAAAAAGAGTTTAAAACAATAAACAATTGTTCAAATGAGTAACCACATAAATGAAGTCACATGACTTTGTTTACTACCAGTCAATGAAAAATTAATTTGAACATCAACCGTAAAAATTAAAAAAAAAACGGTTTTATTATAAAAGTTTTTATGAACAATTGCTTAACTAAAATTTATATCTACATGGTAACTTTTATATCTACTTCAACAAAACATTTAATAGTGTGTATAATTAATATCTGATATTTTATATTTCAATAAATTGTAAATTTACAAATTGTATTTTATATTTAAATTACAGTTATAAGCTTGAAAAAGTCCCAATAAAGGGACGAAACGTCGCATTATATAACAAATAAGTGTTCACTTAAAGAAGTCCTTTTTCCCAACAAATAAATTTTAAATCTCTGTCAAACGTACATTATACTGCTGTAGTCAAGTTATTTTTAGTGTTTAATTATTGTTTTCTTAAATACTAAAAAAATATTTTTTTATTCATTAAGGTATAATATTTAAATAAAAAATAATAATATATAAAGTCATTTAACATTCTTTTATTACAACAAACTACGAACGTATAGTTATTACTATTACGATAGTAGACTGATAACCTTAATATAATTTCTACTAGATCTTCTTTGTTTTGTTTTTTTTATTTGTAAACGTCTTTTCTTCTTCTACAATGTCATGCATTGCTCACTGGCCAGCTGTCAACATTTTTTGTGAATATATGTAGCTGTCGTCAAATTCGATCCTGCAAATGTTTGCACATCTCTTGACAGTACCGCGGACTCACTTTTTGTAATTACATTATTCTGTTTTGACATATGAAATGAGTTACGTTAAAACTCGTTGTAATATTTTTTGTTTGTATTTAAACATTTAAAAATGAATGTGGAAAAACCTTGCGAGAACGGCTAAACAAAGAACTGCACACCAATTTATATTTTCAATTCATTTTTTTAATATTAAATACAATATTAATTTGGCTTTTTCACCAATTCTCGGATTAGAACTTGGGAACTGTGGGCCTGTAACAAAGGAGTCATTGAAATCCTTTTTAAATTACGGAATCTCAAGCCACAAAGAATGGAGACAATGCAGAAAACTTATATATTGATATTATGTTAATATTTAAGGAGCAAAAAATGTGGAAAGTGCATTACTGAAAGGTTTGTTTACACTATGTGTTTTTCTCTACATTATTTATAAATTAAGTGAAACGGAACGTAATTAAAAACAGCAAAAGTGACGTCACTCCATTGAAATTGCTTGACTACTACGTTCGTGAAATTTTCTTCCATAGAAACATTAATGTTTTTAGTTTTTACTTTTTGCACCCATGATAGCGACGCTATTGACGATACGTAGTAGACCTATTAGGTTCCACTTCTGATCTGACATAAAAATTTGATTCAGTGACGTCAGGTCACGCGACTTGGCGTTTTGGCGCGAATTTTAAAGAAGTAATGTTTTAACATGCGTTTTTTAAATGAATACTGCACATTTATAATTTTTCGTTTTAATGAGGCTTAAATCTTTTCTATGGATATAGTATTACGCTTTCATTAAAGTAATTTAAATAATTAATAATACGTGATGTTATTTGAGGCTAAATCAGATGATCGATTTTGATATCGGGTACATTATTTTTAAAATTTATGAATACATAGTTTTATATTTTCGTTTGTAACGTAAATTGTAGCAGAATAACGTTGGATATTAAATGGATGCACAACGTTGTCCAACTATGGGTATCATGGAGCAAGGATATAACGTACATAATATTATGTATATGGTGGAGTAATCCTATTTGACTTTACATAATATAACGGAGTCGTTTATTTTGACATCGACGTTTGGAGGATTTACTCACCAACACTCTTACGTCGTCCGTTGAACTTTTGACATTAGATTCTCTCGTTTCACCTAGATACGTACAAGTCGTACCTACACTGCTATGCCAAAATACGTTTTTTATTTAAAAAAATATTTTTGAAGTGAAATTGCGGTAGTGTCACTTTGCATGTTAGAACTAGTCTTGGGAATAATGAAATGATTTTAATAATCGAAAGGTTGCTATATAAATAATTTTTATAATCGAATAATTAATTCGAAATGATTCCTTCAGCTGGTGTTTCATAATAATAGGGGTATTGGTATTATGCGTGAATGAACGATTGTTTCAACTCTTGAATAAATTTTGTTCCTGGTTTCGCTTGTCAGTCTTGAGAGAGTCACCTACATACAGTACTACTAGTCAGGAACACTTTAATGACTTAAATTATTAAAATAACTTTCTATTTTGCTAAAACAATAACTTATGTAAACATATATTTTATTATAATTTATGTCATTAAAGTGTTTCTGACCTTCTTTTATCTTCTAAATTTATTAAGAGCCATTGTGACAATCATATATATTAATACGTTAAGGTTAAGATGTTTGCCTCCCTTTTTCAAGAAAACCACACAATTATTCCACATAAATTTTATATCATTTTATAGATAATTGCTTGCTCTACCGACGCCAATAACTAAAAAAAACCCGGGTCGCAGTGCCAAAACCCTGCCGACAATATAGTGTATTTGCTTATACAGGCAGTGTGGCTTTATTATGCAAACTTAAGTTGGTTTTTGGGCAAAATAAAAAATTTGACTCCTTAATACACCCCTTAAAATAACATTTTTTTTCTTAACTGCAATATTATTATCAATCTAACGTCTACACCGAATTAAATACACCCTTGAATAAATAAGTCACTTTCTACAAATTAGTGTTTTCAAAAAATTTGTAAGTCCGGTTCTGTTGGGCCGATTTTATTAAAATTTTAGAGACACTTTTTAATTGCGACTAACGGGTCAAATATCAATTTTGAAACGATTCTGAGAATTTTTTCGGTATTTTGGGGCCCAAAAACATTTTTCAACCCCTAAAAACTACCCTTAAAATGGCCCGATTACGCCCATTTTAAATAGGCTTCTGGCGATGATGGATTTCAATACGTGGACCAAATTTCGTTAAAATCAATTAAGTCTTTCGAAACTTATTGCCCGTACACACACATATATATATATATATATATATATATATATACCCCTAGGTCCCGCCATCCGACCGACGCCAATAGTGTATGTTGCCATATGGCAAATACACTAAAAATTTATTATTGCTTTTGTTTTTGTAAATTTATTAATTATTAAAATTATATATATAGATATACATTAAGACACAATACAGTAATGCTGCCATCTGACGGCGTTGATTTTGGAACAACGTCAATATGATTGACGGTCGGTTAATTTTTTTTGTTTAATTTTTAATCAAAATTCACGTATAAATACTTTTCGTATGGCGCCGCTTCAGATCAACGTTTTCGATACTTGCACCTCTATATGACAACTTTAGAAAAATATTTTCTTGAACCGTCACTGAGCTTCGTAATGTAATACAACAAAAAGGAGAAAGTTATAAAGAGTGTGAGAAATTAGAAACGCATTTTAGTGCGAATTATTCGCACAGGTACCGCTAGTATTTTTATACTATTTTAACAATTTTATTTAAGATGTTCATTTTATAATTATCTGATGACGAAAGTGCTGATAATAAATTTAAGATAAATTTTAAATTTTAGAATTGTTTTTCTTTAACATAAAGTATCTCTTTTACAATCGAAAATATTTAGTTGACAACGGTCATTAACAATGGGCTCAATTGCACGTTTAATGGAATTTTTGCATGGCGTAAGAAACGGAGCATATGGTGGAAGTGACGGGATAGTTACGGAAATTTCAAAATTTCAATGACAAAGAAACTGATTATGCAAGTTAGATGATATAGCAAACGCGGAATTTACCAAAGAATTAGTATAAACTGAAAAACAAAATCATTCCCGACTACAAATGATAACAAAAAAAAAATCATCGTATGTTTTGGTTTGGAAATATCTTGCATAACTTATTGATAAATACCAGGCTTGTGTTCTTTTTTTACATAGTCGTTTTTTTTCAACTTTTATTTTTTTTACCATTTTTAATGGCGCAGAAAAGTATTTTTGTAGAGAAATATCAGAAATAGTTGGGTAAATTTTAATATATTTAGTATATTGTAATAAAATTCCAGAATTTATATTTTATGGCCGATATATTGATAAAAAATATAGTCTATGTCACTTCTGCCATTAAGATGAGTTTGTTGCCATAAAAATTATTAAAATCTGTTCAGTAGCTTAGGTGCTGCGAAGGAATATTCATACAGATATACATATAGACTGTTAAAATCATAATTCTTCCTTTTTGGTTTCGCCAGTCTGAAAAAATATACATATATGTTCTGTTTAGTTTGTCAGTGCATGTAATACAGCTGATCATACGTACCTACATAATAATACTTCTGTGTCTAAAGACTAAAGACCGTTGATTTATTGAATTGATATTGCTTTAGAATTGAGCTTATTTGAATTTATTGGCCGTTACTCTTAATTTTAAATTTGACATTGATTACCACATTCGCTCTATTTACGTGAATATATATTCTGTGGTCACGGCACAAAGTGGCTTACATATATCGTTGTTGAAGTAAAACGTCTTCATGAGATTGAAAGTGTAGTGAGACGTGTTGCAATGTACGTATACCTTATACTATAAAAACCGGTTGTATAGCATTAAAGTAAAGTGACTGCGAGTTAAAGCGACTGTTTCGTACCGCAAGAGATCGTTGATTCAAATTCGTCGGTCGGCACCCATATTTTTTACATTTACTCCATATTTACGAATATTTATTTATATTTTTTGTTCAATTTTACTATTCTATATTTATTTATATATTTTTTAATTTTACCATTCCAAATCCTCAAGTGGTGCTAACTTAGGGCAAATTTACTTTTATAAAAATTGTGAGTAGGTACCGAAAGGATTGTCAGTAAACTCATTTTTACATAAAAGTCTGATATGACTCATGAGCCACTTTATCTTTTGGTTGCATATATAAAATATTCATGTATGCATTTTTAAAAATGTTCCTGCAATATTTGGTTCAAAATTGTTATTTACGTTAAATAAACTTTGCAAAAAAATGACGCTCTTGTTTTTTCCAATATAGAGCGTTTCTACATGATTCATTTCATACAAGCCCCCATTTCCTGAATTGTACTTACAGTTTATTAATAAAATAATACAATGTTTTCCCTTTGAGTCGCTGAGGCATCGTTTCTCCTCCTGTACTTTATTTTTTCGATTTTCCAGAATTAAGATAAATCATTGGAAGAAATCTGAACATCTCGATTTTGAGTAAAATTCAAAAACAAATTTTTTTACTGAATTCGTGACTTTGGTGTTTATACAAAAAAATAAATAAATATTGATTTTAAGCTAAGTTCCACTAAATTCTTCAAGCTTTTTTATGTAGTCTACATAGTAAACAGAAGTCAAATTAATTTAAATATATATTAGTTTTTATTTTAATTATCTGAGCAGATTGCGTAGGATTTTGAATTGTTTCTCTACTGTCGGCCGGTAGGGTTAATGGCGCTTTAATTTCCAAATGTTTTATTCCCTGATGTTAATTATGAATCACAAACAAAATTGTTTACAAAGTTCATTCAATGGGAGTTATTAAATTTAATTAAAATTTCCCTCCGCTCTAGTGTTTTATTTTTAGCCGTCAATTATAAAGTTTTGAGTGTCGTTCGTTCAAATTGTATTGAGCTCATTTATGTCAATTCGATAACGATTTTACAAGTTAACAATATTCAGTTTCTAATATTGTTATATTTCACATAATACATAATACAAATACGTTGAGAAAATATACAACGGGGCCCAGCATTTTTTATTTCATCAGAGAGATTGTACTCAAACCAGAATATATATACAATTCTTATTTTGTGAGAAAACCTAATATATCAGTTCTTCCACAAAATTATCGAACGTATAACTAAGACCAAAATTAACAAAAATAACTGCGGCACAGCGTATCGAAATTACATTTTGAAGATGAAAAATTTGTGAAAAATGTGTTTTCCCTGTTTTCACTCTAAACAGTGTAATACTTTTTAAAGTTAAAAAACCCGGGTCGCAGTGCCAAAACCCTGCCAACAATATAGTGTATTTGCTAATACAGGCAGTGTGGCTATATTATATGAACTTAAATTCGTTTTTGGGCAAAATAAAAAAATTAACCCCTTAATACACCCCTTAAAATATTTTTTCTTCTTAATTGCAATATTATTAACAATCTAACGAGTGTACCGAATTAAATACACCGTTCAGTAAATAAGTCACTATCTACAAATTAGTGTTATCATAAAATTTGTAAATCCGGTTCTGTCCGGCCGATTTTATTACAATTTTAGGGACATTTTTTAATTACTACCAGGGGGTTAAATATCAATTTTTAAACCATTCGGATAATTTTTTCGGTATTTTTGGGCCCAAAAACATTTTTCAACCTCTAAAAACTACCCTTAAAATGGCCCGATTAGGCCTATTTTAAATAGGCATCTTGCGGTGATGGATTTCAACACGTGACCCAAATTTAGTTGAAATCAATTGACTCTTTCGAAAGTTATTGCCCGCACGTATACGTATATATACATATATATATAAACATTTTTAAAAATGGTGCCAAAGTGTTTAGGAGGTTATGAAACGTCGAGAAATTTTGGTCTGACCCCTAGGTCCCGCCATCCGACCGACGCCAATAGTGTATGTTGCCATATGGCAAATACACTGAAAAGTTCACAGTTAAACTAAAATTAAAATCGTTGGAACAGAGCTATAATAATGAGTTTACTAACAATAAGATGTTCGTAAAGCGCCGATATTAACTAAACGCGCCAGCCACGAGCCGAGTCACTCTCTCTCTCTCTCTCTCTCTCTCTCTCGACAAATATTATAAATTTCACTGGATGACACTTAAAACGTCTATTGGGTGTAAACAAAGATTATAATCTTCTAGTATATTATATAGTTTCCTGCAGATTACAGAAAGTGAATTGATTTCGTCAGTTCAGTCTGAGTGTCTTCATACTGTCGAATTTTAGTCAGCGCGTCCAACTTCATTCTATCGAGTTTTCGTTAGCCCGAACAACTTCATATTGTCTAATTTTCGTTACCTGAGTGCGCGCAAATGCGTAGCCTGCTAAAATTTTTGCTCTCAGTGTGCCCAAAAAAGTATAACTTCAAAAAGTCGTTTCGATATGAAAACTGTACAAAGAACGATGTTATATATACACAGCTTAGAAAACAAAGTTTCGAGTGATCAATTCTTTTCGAGCAGGATTTATAATTCTACTAGCCGCTCCCCACGGCTCCGCCCGCGATTTTAATAGTTAGGATTCTTTCATTACTCGCCCACTCCGTTCGTTCGCCAGAGTTTATAATTATTTGTTTCATTACTCACTCATTCACTCCGTTCGTTCGCTCGAATTTATTTGATTATTATGTTGTAGTGAACTTTCTTAAAGTTGCCTAGAAAAAGTCCCTACTAATATTATAACTTGTTTGTTACGCTTTCACGCCAAAATTACTCAACCGATTATCATGAAATTTTGTACATATATTCTTAGTGGTATTAGAAAGTACATAGGATACTTTTTATTAAAAAAAATATTTTTTTTTATTTTTGACCAAAAAATAAAAAAACATTTTTTTTTAATAAAAAGTATCCTATGTCCTTTCTAATACCTCTAAGAATATATTGTGTACATTTCATGATAATCGGTTGAGTAGTTTTGGCGTGACAGCGTAACAAACAAATTTGCATTCACATTTATAATATTATTAAGGAATAGGAAATTTGGGAATTAGGGATGTACAGTGTTTTTTTATGCAGAAATATGTATGGTCACAATCTAAGGTAATTGTCAAATCAGATTTTTTAACAATGCGCTCTGCAAGCGAGTACAAGTCTACATAAAATACGATAATTCAACGTGCCGCTGTATTCGGTATTGTACAGGCAGCTGTCTTACCTGAAAATGGCCATCAAAGTACTCGAGAATTGTAGAACGAATAGATCATTCATACTATATACTATATAGGATATCGTAGAGTGTATTTATTTCTATAGCATGTGGATATTCTCTCAGTTATACACAAAGGTTCGTAAGAGGATGATAATTAATCAATTAATTTCAACAAAGTAATTAATTACTTACTCTGGGCTAGATTTTCATATCTATATTGTATCTGTTTTGCTTTATGCTATGAAATCTTAACTTTTGTTTTAAATGCGTAAACAAAATTGAGATTTATAATGTGTCCACTTTTCAAACACTTTCAAGTAACGTTTAATACTTTTTTTTAAATTTTGCTTTGATGCAGATTCTTCAGAATTTTAAATTTTAATTACTAGTATATAGTAATCGAGTCTAAAAAAAGTTTTGAAGTGACTAAGAAAAGTGCAAATATTAAAGTAACCGAAATTCCACGACTGATGTACAATGTACATGACAAATATTTGTCACTTGTCGTAGGAACCGGTGTTCTTGTACAAATGTTTGCCACTGATTCTTTGTGACAAATTATTCTCAAAGGACGGCAAATAATTGTATACGTACAACAAGCAGATTAGTTTTTTCTTGCAACCAACTGATTAAAAAATGTTTTTGTTATATCAATAGAATTATAGAATACTAAATTCTAAACAAAATGGTTTTAAATCAATTTATGCTGATTTCAATTTCGTGCTGGAAGAGACCATCTACCAATGATAGTTCTCCTTACCACTTCTGCCACGAAAATCGGCCATCTTGGTGGTGTCTTCTCTAAACAATACTAATCTACATTAATGCATTTGTCGGCTACACCAATCGAGGGATACCGGATTTGTGGGACACTGAAAATGTTTGCGATTTACTAAAATAGGCGATGAGAATACGATTGTAGCTGCCCAATTTTTTAATTATTAAAAGATCGGAATAAAAGCTCTAGTGTATTATTTTAGTGGTGATGTAAGTTTGGAAGCAAACGGCATACAGATTAGGACCAAGCGTAGATATGACTGCATGTACGTTTTATCACAGTATATTGTTGAGCAACTTGTCTGGCAAATGGCCGAACGTTGCACGGGGGCTTATCGAAGCTTAGGTCCCGCCGGGGCAGTCCTACATAAGTACGTACGTACACTTACAGTAATCTACAGATTCCTATACAGTATTGCGTCAATATATTCTATTTGAGTGAAGAGGTTGTTCTTTGTGGAGTGGATTTCACAAAATTATGTTATAAATAAAAAAATGTTTGATTCCCTGTAATTATCATTTCATTATCATCATCTAGTCAATTATTTAACTTTTAAGTGCCATGACAGTATGAAGGTTACACCAAAAAAAATTATAAATAAACAAATACACGCAAATATAAGAACAAAGAAATACGAACAAATTGATAATTTTGAATGAAATAAAATTTTATTGAACCATTTGGTAAGTTTTTGATAAAAAAAACTCACTTGAATCATAAATTATGTCATCAAAAGTGATATGGCTCGACTAAAATTTGAGTCATGGAATCAAAATTCACCATTTTTCCCAGTTATTTTTTTTTACATAGAATCGTACCTTATTGAGGACATTGTAGTTTTCGATATACAGATCAAGTTACGAGTAGAAAGTAGGTAGGTATATTGCGAGTTATAAAAGTTACTGTTGGCAAAATGTTGACAAAGAACAGAAGAGATGTATTACGGAGGAACGTGTTCCTGTTATCAATGAATTGATTGCTGGCGCATGCGATGTGTCACCAGACATGGCATAACGTAAATGTGAAACTTCGGTCGCTAGTACACAGTGGGCCAGAGATAGAAAAGTATAGTTAAAATATTAAAAAATTCTAGAATGAATTCTTACAAAATTTTTTAAACAAAACAAATCATTAAAAGAAATATATAAATGGTGTGGAAGAACAATTGTTCTTCCACACCATTTATATATTTCTTTTAATGATTTGTTTTGTTTAAAAAATTTTGTAAGAATTCATTCTAGAATTTTTTAATATTTTGACTATACTTTTCTTACAAAATTCGATTTTCACCCAATCACGTATTTCTAAGGTAGACGCATCTATTTCGTTTGAAAAAGTGCCATATCTCGCTTTACTTACCATACTAGTAGTGTGTCTGACACAATTATCATTTGGAAAACGGGACATGTCTCGGAGATGACCCCTTTTCACTTATCCTGTAAAAATTGAAAAAGTAGAGATGGATCCTTTTCAAAATGACCGATTCAATTATAAATCGGAGGTTTGCGCAGTGGATTTTTTCAAACTTTCTGTTTTCGTGGTGTGATTAGGCGGAATTTAAGGGGACGACAAGAAATTGATCAGTACCTACTTCGGAAACTAGGCTGTGAAACGTTAGCGAAAAAATCGGTCAAGAACAAATTTCGTTTGTACACTAAGAGCCCCGTACTTATTTCAGATACAACTGATTCGATTTTGATAGTTGTCGCTAATTGTAATATACTAGCTACCTATTGAATGTCATGTTTCTAGGTCAAATGCGACCGAGGCACTATGGCCACCTTTGGACTAAAATATATTTTTTCTTATTACCCAAATAAGTGGAGTTCCCTAATAAAAATTTTAAATTTGTTCGCTGTAGAACTATTAATTTATTAGATAAACCTTCAATATTAATTTAAATTTAAATAAAACTAAACTACTTGCGTTTACTGTTCAAAATATTTTTTTATTTATAAAACGTTTCTACCAAATTTTTGGTCCTTTTCAATTTATCAAAATATTTTGATAAATTGAAAAGGACCAAAAATTTGGTAGAAACGTTTTATAAATAAAAAAATATTTTGAACAGTAAACGCAAGTAGTTTCGTTTTATTTAATAGTATATTACTGTTGGTAGAGTCAATATTATTAATTAATTTAAATTTATTTAACGGCATGTTTTTAGGTAGCACGGGACTTTGTTAAAAACGCATTGTAGACAACATTTAGTTTTGTTAGTAGAATTGATTGAGAAGATTTACTTTTTGTGCTATAATCGTGTTTTCTAGTGTTAGATTCAACTAGCTCCATAATTTTTTTCGTAAAGAACTGAGCAACTGTAAATATATAAAGCATAGAGTATTGAAGTACCTATATATAAAAAAAAGTTCCAGGAAGTATCAATTAAAATTCTCTTATCATATCAACGACACGTCAGGCAATTTAGAAAAAAATGTGGGTGTTGTGTAACGAGCGACATCAGAGGCGTACCTAGAAATAAATATTCGATGGTGTATTTTTTTCTTACGAAGAGTATTCCTTTAACTCCGGTCCTTAGCATACTGCAATGATTACGCTTTTCAACAAAAAGTTTGAATTGGTAATTTTCCATTTGCACTCTTCTGTGTCTATGGACTTAGTGCCTGATCGAAAGTTAATTTCACCTGGGGCAAACAGGCAGTTTGGAGTTCTCGACCCGTCTTCATTATCGCGGGGAATGAGAGAGATAGAAGAGTTTTATCTTTTGCCAAGTATACTTGTCATTTTCAGTTAATGTTCAGCATCCTTAAAAATCTGGAACTAGAAACTTATGCGACAGCTGCCCTCCCAGATACGACACTGCACTCAGAGACTTTGAAATATGCAAAAAAACTCTTTCTGTGAATTTGATATTTATTTTGTGTCGGCTTATTGGTGTGTATGTCTGAAATGTACCTATATAGATAATTCTTGTCATTTTTGAAGAGTTTTGTTTTGTATTTATTCATAAATTTATGAAAGTAAAACTCAAAAAATAAGTAAATACAAAATTTTTAAAGGCAAGCTTCTATTGAAATATACTTTTCTACACTTCAGTGATACTTCGCTTTAAAAAGCTTTTTCCTTACTTATATTTTAATTGGTTCTTTTTAATCTTACACATTTTTTATCATTAAAACATTAATTTATTATTTAAATATTTAATTCTATCTAAAAACGATTCAATAATGCATTTTATCAAGAATACATATGCACGTAAAATTTCAAATTTCGATACCTATGTGGAATTGGTTTTAAATTGACTTGCAAAATTTGATCTAAACATACATGTACGGTTGAGTAAAAGCTTGTAATAATAATAAGTTTTACTTTTGTCGACAATTTAGGGACATTTTTTCCATAAAATAAGTCTAAATAAGTCTATAAAGTTAAAGTAACTAATGAAGATGGATCATCTTAAATTGAAAATTTTAAAACGCAACATTGACATGTATATAAAATACGGGGGACAAACTTTTAATCGATGAATTGTTTACGTTCCATACTAAAAAGTTTAGTACAGATAGAAGTTAAAATTAAGTTAGAGTTAGCGTTACAGAAGGGACTGGATGAGACGATACAAATATAATATTGCGACAAGTGGGTATTTGTTACAGATGTTCACATAAGCCCATAGCATATTACGAGTATATCACGTTTGTGCATGCGCCGATTTTCCCTCAAAATAGGAGAATTTGTGTTAACATCCTACCAAAATTTGGTTTTGATCTGTTTAGTCGTTTGACCGAAACCGTTCTGACAGACAAACAGCCTTTTTGCAAAAACGTTTCTTCACTTTTATTTCTTTTTATTTCCAATTTTAAGCTTGTTATATAAATATTATTACAGCCAACATATCAAAATATTATATTGTCATCGAAAGTACATACGATTGCAAAGTTTCACGCCAATCCGACATTTAGAAGAGGGCGAAAATCGAGTTGAAATATTTTGTTTTTGGGTTACAACATAGCTGGTAAAAGTAAAGCTTAAATAAACGTGTCAAAAATTAAATATGGAAACGAAAAAGGTTGAATAAACTATATCGTTCAAAGTCTTTTGTGTAATTATTATTTTTGAAAGTGGGCGTATTATATTAAATTATGTAATCGGAACAAACCACCTAACATAAATATCATTTTTGCAACGCCCCCGTTTTATATTTTTCTAATTTACTTACAGGCCTCTCTACTGATAATAATATAAGTAAATTTATGTAAATGGTTGCGTGGGCAGATACTTCATATTTAATTTTAATTTGGTTCGTTATTCATATTAAAATACATATATATTTTGAATTTCCAAGAATAAGGAAGATATAAGACGAAGTTGTTTGACATTAAAATATTTATGTAATGTTAAATGTTCAGCTTACGAAACAAAAAAGCTTTACCTTTCAAAAGCTATTATTTTTGAGTTCCGTACCTCAAAAGGAAAAAAAATGAGACTTGAGTCGGAAAAATGTTAAAGATGTGTTAAAATTAAGTACGAACATCCGATATTTATATGCGTCTACATAAATAATTATCTGTGTTGATTATAGAGCTTGTTAAATGCCGACATTAATAATTAGAATACCACGATGTTATTATCGCATAGGCTACAACCACCCACTTACTTTTATATCTCTGGTTATAAAACAAAACGGCTTATGTCAGATTTTCAATAAAATATAGTCAATTAACTAGTTATTCTTATAATAAGTAATGATCGACAAATCTATAAAAATGTATATAAATTTAACAAAAATGCAGTTTTAAAGTGCCTGTTGCCACATAAGTTTTAAAGTTCTTATCCGATTTCTTTGAAATTTGGGATAAGAATATAAGATCTCTCAAGGTAAAGAATACGTTATACTCGTTCTCGCTCGTGTTAAAGTAAGTCTTCATACAATAAAAAGTATATTTTATTCAAAATCAACAAACGACTGTTTCGGTAAAATTCAATACACGTATTATGTGACTTTCATACTCAAAGAGTAGAACTTTATACACACTTTGATCTAATCCATAAACATTCCCACTGGATTTCGATGGAACGTTATAAAATGATTAAAAAGGTTAATTAATTGATAATTATATTAATTAAGTTTTTAACGATACCTGCTATCCTAAACACTCGGAGAACTAATCTTTGCTGTGAGTTTAAGTGATGTGATCGATGGACAGAGAAAAACAAACTACTTATCTCTGAAACTACTAAGAATATCAGGGCAGTAGCCCAGTCAATGGCCATTTTGCCTCATAATTTTGCCAAGCAGCACCGATTTTAATTAAAATTTATAATTAGGTTCTACTTACCCACTACTTCAAAATTTACCCTGTGCCGGGGGCTGCTTTCTGTGCGAGTGTTGCAGTGTTATCTATTTTTTCCACATTGCAATTTGTGAAGTTTTCAAAAAAATGTCGTATAATATGTATAATGGATCTGTCAGAGATATAATTTTGACTCAGTGGTTTAACAGTTCTTTCAGTTTCGAATATTGTTGTTGTGATTAAATTTGCTAGATTTACCAAGTACCGGAATCCATTGCATCCCAATTTAGTTTTGGTTAGAGCCAGAGACCCAGAGGGAACGGTTTTGTGATAAAATTTGAAGTCATTTTAAAATAAACTGATTACAGACTGCATTTCCTCTCCATTTTAAAATGACTTTAAATTTGATTGTAAAAACCGTTGTGATCTTTTAATCACACAGATTCCTACAGATGGAACTGATAATTATTTGAGACAACAATAGATGACTCTATTGAAACAACGTCTACTAGGTTATTTTATATTGGAATCGCCATTCTCAATGCGTCTATTCTTTGTACTAAATGATCCAAACGGTTACAGTTGACGAGATCGAAACAGTTTTGCACAAAATGTGATAAACACATTATTTAAAGATGTAGAAAAAATATTAAGATATTGACATAGACGATTTTGCCATGTGACACATTTTGCATATATATTGTATACTTTGTATATTATATACTTTGTAGTTTAATTTTATCAGCTAATTATTTGTATGCGACTGATAAGTGATAAATTACTCATAGATAGTTTTTGTTTAGAGTTGTATATAAAAAACGTTGTTAATTTTATAGCTGATATACGAGTTGTTTTGTTTAATTTTTTTTTAAATTGTACAAAAGTTAAATACTAGGTTCGAAAATGCGTCTGTTTAAAACTTGTTGTTAGTTAAACATATATCTAATTCATATTTTTATTTTGCAGGTGAGTGAACTTCCGTTATTGCCAAATGAAAGAGATATTATAGACGCTCGACAACCGAGGTCAACGGCGTGTTTATTGTCGAATGAGTAAGTAGAAAAATACATTTTTCCACGACCTCTTACAAATCAGTTGCTTTTCAAGCGGTAGTAAAATTATCACTTTTTTGCACTAGAGCGTAGGTATAAACTAAAACAAAAGTAATGCAATTTTACCAATCCAATAGTTATATCTTTGTTAGCTGCCATATGAGCGACAGAGAAGCAAAACCTGAATAGTTTCCATAGATATCAATATGGCTGAATGTGAACTGTCAAAAATATTACAAGTATACTTATTATGATATGGAAATCAGCTAGTCTCGATTGTAATTTATTTATGGTTAGTGTGACCGTTAAGCTCGGTAATCGAGCATTATTCAAATTCAAAGTTATTTTGTAAAAAAAAATATTTCCAAAACATCATTAACACAATGCCACAACTCGTCTTAAAACATGCATTACAAACTGGTTATATAAACTACTAGTTTGCCATACATATACAGTTTCTGGCAAACTTCACGCACGGCCAACACAGATCTCGTTTGCCCCATAGTTTGGAGCCGGCCTTAATTTAGTTTGATAAATGACGTGCGTGCCTCTGTCTAGAGAATTTCTATGATCCACAGAACAGTGATCTTCAAGGTACTTATTAGTTACCTTTGATAATACTTGACGGTCAGTTGACCACTTTGAAGGCACCTGAGCTGTATATTGCCTAATAATGCAGTGACGTTCTCGGGAGAATTATTTAAAATATATTTATCAAAAATATATACTGTGTAGCAAAGTAAAGGTTCTCAACAAATTAAGTATAATGAAATAATGAAAAATAAATAATAATTAAAAAAAACAACTAAAAATACACGCTTTAATAGGAAACTAAACTATAAAGTAAAAAATATTTTTTTATTGTAAAAAATCGTGGGCTGCTTGATATCAACTGGTATAAATATTTCATGACTAGCTATTTGTAAAAGTAGAGTGTTAGTATAAAAATAGTAATAAGAGCCCCATGCTTTTTTACAATAAAAAATATTTTTTACTTCTGATCAGGATAATGGGATAAACTTATTAAATTTTTGTATTGTCATTAGTCCTTGATAAGTGTGCAAAGTTTTATTTTAATCTGACGTTTTGAAGTGGATGAATTTCACGTTCAAAGATTCCGTTACAAACAAACAAACAACCAAACAAATAAACATACAGGTGAAGCTAATAAAAGCGTGTTAAAAAGAAAATTACTTATAGACGTTGTGAATTTATTTTCATTTTTCTTGATTTCAGTCTGCTTCCAGCCGGGAAAAGCCGGACCGGTTAGCTTTTATAGAACTTTTAAAAATCAAAATTTCTTCCATACGATGTTTTGATTAATTACATATCTATTTGTATAAAAATACCGATTCTTTTTCGACTTGATGCACTTCACTGCTCAGGTCCTCACTATTGTCTGTCCTGAACTAGTCTAGAGTAATAATCTATATCTATAAAATGGATGTTGGTATATCTGTTTGAGATACCATTTGATCGATCATCATGAACAATAGCACATATGTGTATTTTTTCATTTAGGTTGTTGTCGTGGACAGGGCACACTATCAGAAAATTCTTAATTTTTGTATACTTATTAAAGACATGATAATACAGTTACCCTGAAAATTTGAAGTCGACCGACCGTATATAATCCGAGATAAATTCAATTAAAAATTGGATAATTAATATTGATTGTATACGATCTCTGTAGTTCTGAACCAGTTTCTTATTTATAAAAAAAAAGAACTAACTGTCAGAAACTTTCCAAAAACTTGACAGTCTTTCAATGCATTTGTTATGAGTTAAAAAAAATAAGAAATTTTTTTTGACCGTCTAATTATTTATAAATAACGGTTTAACAATTTATAGAAAAGTATCCATGCATATGAATACTGTATGGGTTACGTTTCCACGGATACAGTCTTGCGTACAAATTATGGATCACTTAGCTACAAGCTAGTATACTTTTGTGGCGCGTATAATCTATAATTTTTTGACAATATTGTACCATGACAACTACCAGAAGATTTTTATGCTCCACTTTGTTGTAACTCGGTAAATACGGTGTGAACCATGTTTCAACTCAATCGTGTGCAGAGCCGCGGGTAGCAGCTAGTAATAAATAAAATAGTTAGCCTTCAAATTTTATTAAAACGTGTACATTAGCTTCACTTGTTTGTATATTTATATGTATATTGTAAGTGAACAAAATTTGCAACTCGATTATTTAATTGACGTGAACCTTTGGAGTTGTATGACATTTTGTTGACAATAAAATACGCTCATATTTTGTCTATAATAATATTTAAAAAAACCCGGGTCGCAGTGCCAAAACCCTGCCGACAATATAGTGTATTTGCTAATACAGGCAGTGTGGCTTTATTATGCGAACTTAACTTGGTTTTTGGGCAAAATAAAAAATTTGACTCCTTAATACACCCCTTAAAATAACATTTTTTTTCTTAATTGCAATATTATTATCAATCGAGCTTCTATACCAAGTTATATACACCTTTCAGTAAATAATTCACTATCTGCAAACTAGTGTTTTCATAAAATTTTTAAATCCGGTCCTGTAAGGTCGATTTTATTAAAATTTTAGGGACACATTTTAATTACTGCCAGAGAGTTAAATTTCAATTTTGAAACGATTCGGAGAATTTTTTCGGTATTTTAGGGCCCAAAAACATTTTTCAACCCCTAAAAACTACCCTTAAAATGGCCCGATTAGGCCCATTTTAAATAGGCTTCTTGCGGCGACGGATTTCAACACGTGGGCCAAATTTAGTTGAAATCAATTAACTCTTTCGAAAGTTATTGCCCGCACACATATATATATACGTATATATATATATATATATATATATATATATATATATATATATATATATATATATATATATATATAAATATATATATACATATATATATAAACATTTTTAAAAATGGTGCCAAAGTGTTTAGTAGGTTATGAAACGTCGAGAAATTTTGGTCCGACCCCTAGGTCTCGCCATCCGACCGACGCCAATAGTGTATGTTGCCATATGGCAAATACACTAATAACCTGCAGTTAAAAATAGAAATAAAAAACAAGTGATGCGAAAATGTATCTTAAGCAATTTTGAATAATATGATGTAAAATGTAAATGACTAAAAATTTGAAAATAAAATTTATAACTCCAAAAAAATTAAAAAAACACGCTTATATCAAGGCACTAAAAAGTAGAAAAAATATTTTTTCTTTTATAACGTTTAGAAGCCTGAAATGAAATATAAAGTAAGTGTCCTCAATTTTAGAAAAGAAAGACATGTATTTTCTACCTTTTACTGCGTTGATATCTGTGTTTTCTTTGGATTTTTTGAAACTATAAATTTTTGTATTTTATGTATTTCCTTCATAATCCATGCTTCTTTTTATATTTCTTACTCTGTACTATTGCAGGACAGACTATAACATGCTTCCTCGCGAAATAAGTTATGAAATAGTAAAACCAAAATTAAAATCCGTTCAGCAGTTTTCGAGATTAGGTGACATATACATACAGACAGATGTCTAGCGGAGATTTCATTTTTATTATTGAAGAATTGAACGGAATCTTCTGGTACAGTTGAAATTTCGAAAGTACGCTTCTGGTGTAGTGAAAACATTATAATCGGTCGAGGGTTTCGCTCTTAACCATCGACTGCGTTTCGATAGCGGCGGGCACTAACGAGGGTTTGCTTTGCTTGCTGCGTTTACGGGCCGGGCGGCAGCAACGAATCAATTTCACTTCTTCCCTATTCTCCTCCAGCAGGACTCAGGTTAATGCCGACCGCCCGACGCCACTCTCATCCCGTGCAGTTCCTTTCTTCGGTATCCTTTATAAGGATAAACACTAACAGACCGCGTACGGTAATTACACAAGCTGAATACAAATTTTGTGTAGGTAAAGAGAGACGGAGCTATACGACATAACAAAGAGAGTAGCGTTCCTGTTTATATATCTGTTGTCATAAGACAAAATGGCGTATGTTGAATTTTGATGTGAAACATCTAATGGCGCGCTTGGATGACAGTGAAAACCTTCACATTATTCGTCGTTTAGACAGAACGTTGCGACGTGCAATTCGTTTGGCCAGTCAAAAGCGTAAAATAATAAAGTTTTGAGGTTGACATCAATTTAATAAAAGTACATAGGTACATACAATTTTATTATAAATAAAAATAAAAGAATAGTTACTTCTTACCACAACAGTTTTATTAGTGTATTGCAGAAGATGGGAGCTTTGCTCTCGAAAAGTACATCCACTAATAAAACTGCTGAGGTAAGAAGTAACTATTCTTTTATTTTCATTTTTGTTCCAACCACAGTGCTCTTAATGTTTTTATACAACCTAATTAAATTGGCGACGACCTCGAAACTTTATTATTTTGCTTTTTAGTAGGCCTTTAGAGGTTTAATTTTTTTAAAAATATGTACGTTTCGCATACTATAGATCAGTGGTTCTTAACCTTTTTGGAGGTACTGAACCCCATTAAAACCATTAAAATATTAAAACATGATTTTCACACTAAAACAAAACCATAATAATGAATATTTACTGCAACTCAGTGCCTCCGCCGAACCCACGAGACTGACTCACCGAACCTCTGGTGTTCGATAGAACCCAGGTTAAGAACCACTACTATAGATGGTATGGGTTCTTATGAGTCAGTTGTCGATTCGATGCGTTATCCAATGTTGGGAATAAACGGCTATATGGTTTTTGACAAATTTGTTTCGAACTCGACACGTAATCTGTATTTACACGACGTGCCTTTTGATGAGTTCGTTTGCCAAAGAATGCGTGAGTGACTTCATGTTTTTTTAACTTTCTTAAATTTGAAATGGTGACTTCAGCAGATAATTAATATCATTGATGCTTGAGCATCATAATACCTAGGTGTGTAACTGAATAATTATGCATTCATGCGAATTTTAAATCATTTTAATCATTTTTTTTATCTGACATGAGCATCTTTGGCTTGCAGCTGCAGTTATCTTCTACCTTAGTAAAAGCAAAGAAAATAATGAACTTGAATAATGCTGCGTATGGAATTACTAAGTAAAGTTAACCGCCTGTTTGCTCTTTGTATTTTTACTTTTCGATACGTTTTCTGCAGTTAACGAGGTTGATGACGTTTTCCATTTTTGTGTAAGTTATGTACCCCTGATAGGGCTCAATAATGAGATGTAAAGCTAGCAAGTTTTATTTTTAGAACGACATTGGATCTTGATTATAATGATTTTCAAGGACTATTTTTTTTACTTAGATCATGTAGTTTGTTTTTTAGCCTACTAATTGTTAGGGTTGTATGAAAATTCATTATTATTTTTAACGATAAATGAAAATCCGGTGGACTCTTTCCTGAGTTATCAAATTAGAGTATTCAAACAGATTATATAATTATCAACTTAATTAATTGGGATCAAATCTTCCAATCTAATTTTAATCCACTTTCACATATCTGATTGTCTAATTTGCACGTATTTTCATGTCTCCGAAATAAGAAAAAAAGAGACTTCCGGGGTTAAACCTACAACCTTTAGGTTACGAGGCAACTGTTCTATCTCGTCGTCACCTTCGTTATTGTTCTACAGCCAGTTTTTCTAGTGTACGGACATTGCGACTCAAAAATCGATTTTACCCTAGCATACCAAAAGAAGTTTTATTTTAAATATAAAAACATTGTTTCCTTGCAGATAATATTACAGTTTTATTTATGTACAGAAGATATCAGAAATAATCTAAACTAATACATATTGTATTAGTTTTATCTTGTAAAGCTTTCTTATATAATATTTAAATCCTCACAATTGTTATAGAAATAAATTCATAATTTATTATTATGATTCATTTTATTGAACTGTGAACGATTATTAATGAGTAGGTTCAGAGCACCCAATAAATTTTTTAGAAGTCGGGAGCCTCTGCTCAGTTTAGGGCTGATTCTACCGTACCTACATGAATAGTTTATGTTATTTTCTCCACAGAATTTGAAAGCTCCTTGACCGCTATACATAGAACACAATCTGTCGCTAATGGATTATTGGATTATATATGGGATTTGGTTGTGGTTCTGAGGTTCTATTAGTATTAGTTCAAATAATATTACCTTCTGTATACGTCTAGAAGATTAATTTAATACTTGAAAATTCATTTATTTCCACACTGAGCCAAAAAGGCATTATAGAAATGTTCGTAGTTTTTCAGCCAATAACTTTTTAATTTTTTCATATTTACCTACTGTGCATCATATTTCTCCTGTTTTTTACAAAACGACGCAAGTCAGTACCTTGCTGGCTGCGAGTGATTTAATGAATTTAACGCAAGTTGACGCTACTGTTTCTCTAAATAAGGGATAAATTGTTGGGACTGGTTATGACAACCAAAAAACGATCTGAAATAACACAAAAACGCTATAGCTCATAGAAAATTGTAGATCAAAAGTATTTTTTACAAGGCATTCGTCCATCTAATTTTCTCTTCCATACATCGTTGTTTTGTAATTAACCGAATCGAATCGAATATGTATCAGCCAAGTAGGGGTTCTTTGAAATTTTACGAATATTTTCAAGGATTCTTTCAAACAAGAAATGTTGAGATTCACTAGTCTAGGGCATGTATTTCTTGCATGCAAGAAAGGGTGCATCGTCGAACCGTAATCTTGAGTTAACCGACGTGAAGTAAACCGCAAGGTATGTTTCAGTGACAAATCGTAAAGTTAAAATGTGTCCTGAAAACATTGAAACCTTGAATATTTTCTCAAATAAATGTCTTTGTTTATAAATTATTATTCTGTTATTCAATAAATTGTTATTAGCGTGTGTTTATTGTGGAATTATTATGGTACCTATTATTTACATTTTCACAATATTTACGTTAGATTTTAGTGTTACATACCGATAGATATAAATAAATATTTTCACATATGTAGATTATGAAATATATACAAAGTGGACAAAAATATATCCATTAAAGATGATGCCATAATAATAATTAACCCTGTATTCGTTTTTTTTTTCATATCATATAGGACTAGCTTATCCTCTAGGCTCGAGGCACAGGTCGTTATCGGTTTTAGCATCAACATAGCGAAACCATAACTTGTGTTACGTCAATTATTTGAAAAACCAGTTGATTTAATTAAATTTAAGTAGCGACCCTAAAACAGTATTTCGTTGATTTTAAATAACAAGCACATCAGATAGCTGTGTTGGTTTCGTTTCGTTCGGTGCGTTTTGTAACCGATTAACCATTATGGCAGTAGTTGAATCATCAACTAGTTAATTCTGAAAACAGAAACATTTGATTCGTTGACGAACGATTAATAATTAATTTAATTATTTTGTTGAATCAACGCCCACCACTAGCATATGGGCTGCACGAATAATATTAATTTAGTATATCCGCAGCATACAGAAACCATCTGCAGATTTCTTTTGATATTTGGCAGCGAATTTCTAAGACCTTAAACATAGCTGTCATATCGGCGCGCTAACTCCGTCTTTAATATTTTAGTATAACTACACGATTGATATGACAGCTCGAATCAGAGCTGCCTGCTAAAAACATGGCGGTCGCTCGCGCAATTTGTACGTGCCAGTTGGGATTTTTACTTCGAATGATTCAGGCTTTCAGCTGATTTTTTAAGGTTTTAGTATAACGTGGGTATACGCAAACGAACAGCCATTGATATGTCTAGGGATCAATGAGATGATAAAATGGCCGTAGGATCACACACAGTATCTTAAAGCAGCTATGAATGTTTTACTTTAATTGATATGGAAGTGGCTAAAAGTAACAATGTGGTCTGATACTGTACAAACTAAACTTACTGTTTATCTATCGGAAACAAATACGTATGAATTAAAGCTGTCGGAACGCTTTGAATTTAAGCCAAAATAGGGCTTCCGCTGATAGCTGATTGCAGATATATTCGTCAACATTTTGCAAAAATTTTTTCTCTATAAGGAAGATAAAGGACAAATCTAGATCTCTAATGGACTAGTTTTGCAATTTATGTACGATTTACTAGAAAAAAGTTGGCGTTAATTGTGCCAAAAAACACACGTTTTCAATGTCACACTACGACCTTATTCGTACTTATTTCAATGAATTGTTCCATCACAAACCTAAAGTGACTCTTCCTTTTTCGGAAAAGTTTTTTAAATCTTCAAAATATTTCCAAAATTTAGAATAATCAACTGACAGCGGCACCTTTGCAGCCGCATTTTTTAGCTTCGTAGTGTGGCTTAAATTCAAAGCGTTCCGACAGCCTTAATAGACTTCTATCAACGCACATAGCCCACTAGCTACGGTTTTTATTTTATATATAATTTGATAGCTGTTTGTTGAATAACAAGAAAAGTTTTTATGACCCCTTTCGTAATTTATATCATCATTACACAGTAAATATGTTATATTTATTTACTATTATTTATAATGTTATTTAGATAAAATAATCTTACCTTTATAAGGATGGTTTCACAACGAAATATTTACTTTGTTCGGTTTAATTATTTATATCATTAAAATGTGAATAACCTTTATAGAAGTATTGCTAGATGAGGATGGAAAAGTAAATATAAATGTGTTTAAAAAAAACCTAGAATTTCTTAGGTAGAGTCATTTCCTATGAGATTTCTAGATTATCAGGAACCACATAACATCAACCGGACAGACATAATATGATATTAGTTTTCTATAAAATAAATATTACATAATTGGTTTTACCGTTTAAGCGTGATAGAATTGAAAAATTATAAAGCTATTTGAAAACAGTTCAAATCTGATTATCAAAATGGAAAGAAAAGTATTCACCGTTGTGATGTGTGTTTGTGCGGGTTTTTTTTTTCGCTCACAATAACTGCACCGATTTTTTAAAATGGTTGCCTCAATAAAACTCCAGACCTATTGATTTTGATGCCTGTTAAAGCAGGGGTTTTGAAAATATACGCAGTTTTATGTATATTAAAAGCTTTTTTTCAACTTCACGTGTTTGTCAGTCAGTCCGTCATTCAGTCGATCACTTTGATTGAGTTCTAATTAAGCCAGAGCTTTGAAATTTTGCATACGTGTATATGCCGGGGATATATAGTGTATCTAATATCGTTCTAAATTCAATTTAGCAGACGCACAAAGATGGAGGATTACCTTTTTCGTCCATTATGAGAAATACATTGGTTAAGAACTTTTTAAAGACAAGCTTTTATTGCAGTATACTAAAAAAGAAAAAAAAATTTTTTAATTATTTAGGTTCAAAATTATGAAAGCTTGGGTTGTAAGCTCTACGATAGTTTATTAGTCACAGTCCCTGCATTTATAATTATGAATATAAATTATTAAAAATTACCTTTATCTTTTTTAGTAGGTAAACATACAATGAAAGCTAGTCCTTAAAAGGTTTTTTTTTCAAATATTTTATTTTGTATAGTGTAAGGGTTTTCTAACGAAATCCAATGATACTTTTCGTCATAAAAATAACTTTGAAAAATTGTTTTGGAACATGGAAATTTTATACCTATGGTTTTTCATGCTGATATTTTGTGCTATAAAATAAAGGAGTCAAAATATCGCTAATCTGTAGAGAATAATGTCCGTAGACATGAATAAATTGGAACGATGGTACGTAATTGTTCTGAATGCTTAATTTAGCAAGTTAAACATTCACTTAAATAATAATAATATATGAATATGGCCGTGTTGAAAAGACACATCTTATGTAAATAACTTTCGCGTTGTTGTTCAATGTTGTTTCTGTTCGTTGTTAGTGCGTTGTTTGTTTTACAATTAACAGGTCATTGCATTAAATACATTTCATATTAACCATAGCCAGGGTTACACATTTATGAATATGGACGAAAGGAAATGATTATAGATTATTATAGGTTCTTGACAAATAATGAAAATGGAGTGCTAGTAAAGAATGTACGTAATTTGGTTCTGTTCCTGAAATTAAAAAATGAATATTTAAGGTAGTTTAAAAGCTTTTATTCAAAAATAAATATAAATTTCACATAATTATATAATTAAGTTTCGCAGCCCATGAATTTATGAGATACACTATTTTTTTGGCAGGATTTTATACTGCGACCAGTGTTGTTTTTATATATATATATATATATATATTGGAAAAAAGATATTGCTTTAGGCAACCCTGAGTTAGCTTTGCATAGGTACGCAGTACACACTAAATGACGTCCTGAAAAGTAGGTACATTTTAAAAAGTAAATAGTTTCTTTCATATTTAGAGTTTGATATAGTTTCGGCAACCTTGATAAGTTAAAATAGTTATGTATAGCGCGTGAATTTTTAGTGTCAAAACTTGAAAAGTAAGCCTGGCAGTTTTCAAGTATAATTTGTATTTTAAAATGTCTCCTTCACTCCAATAATCTTGCTTATCTCGCATCTATAATCTTTATTAGTGTTGGTAATATTAGAGACAGAAAAATGCTGGTTTCAACCTAACGTCATTAGATATATAGGTTACCTCGGTATTGAAAGCCGCTCAATATTTTTATCAATTGACAGTCCACTGAATACCGGCATATGGAACGAAGTCATCTCTGTATATAATAACTTTGGCTTCGACCAATAAAGATTCACGTAGTAATTTGAATGTCAGCGAAAATATACGACTGGTTGCGATTGTCCTTTTTTGTTTGAAAAGAAGCTTCTTAGGTTGGGTGTCGCCTCTTGCAGTATTTGTCTACTCTTTTATTATGCAGTATATTGTACAATGTGAGTACAATAAACAGTTTCTGCAGCATGTTGGACGGCAAATTGTTAATATGGAATGGCTGTTTCCCTGCAACAGACTAGAACGGGCGACTCCTCACCTTTTCTCGTTACGGGAGACTTCATTAACCCCGCATACAGCGGCGTTACGTTGTGCCAGAAATTAATAATAATAATTAATACTTGATGTGGACATGAAATTAATATTCGTATTTTATGAGTGTCCAGGTTTGCAATTTTTCTAAGTATATAAATTCATTAAAAGAAATAGCGGATCAACATTTATGAAATCAAAAATTATCAGTTTGCAATCTCAATGGCATAGGTAAAATCGTATTTCTCTTGCTTTACTTTACGCACTAGTACGTAATAGATCATTTTAAGACACCTACGCAGACATGAAAAGCAACTATTTTATAGGAGGTCGTACAAAATGCAATTTTTTTCATACCCTGTAGAAAGGACGTACTTTCGGCTTTGATTTTAAGACAGAAAGCCTAACATTTATGCACTGCTGGAATTACTCGCACGCTATCTGTAACAGTGAGCCGAAACAGTTTTCTCGTGGACACTAATATGAAAGTACGCACTTTCGACCGGGTATAGAGAAAAATAGTATACACCACACGGCCATAAAGTTGAAATTCCTGCCCTTGCGATGTAATATACTATTTGAACGCAACGTGTTGACGACACCGCACTGATCATCATATACCTAAAGCGCTATTGAAGTGGTAACAAAACACTGCGTGGACCTAATCCGAGCGTGGATTATAACTGCCTACGCTCAGAAATTGAGAACATTAAAACAGTGAATTGACTATATTCGTCCACGCTAACGCAGCCTTACAGAATGTACCTAAATAAGCTTGAAAATTAGATCAACAATTTTAAGATTTTATTAACAAAATAAAATTGCTTGCAATACTGTTCAATATTTTTATTTATATAAAAGACGTTTCAAAACTGTTGGTTGAAACGTCTTTTATATAAATAAAAATATTGAACAGTATTGCAAGCAATTTTATTTTGTTAATATTCTATTACTGTTGGTAGAGTCAATATTATTAATTTAAGATTTTATTTTGGAAAACACTTGAAATCTGTATTTTTGCATTCTGTCTCATTTCAGCGTTGGAAATAATGATTTGCCGTTTAAATAAAATAAAAAAGGACAATATTCTGAAAAAATAATGGCTTTCGTTTGCACTATCACGTAGAAAATAATGTTGATTGGAATAATTTTTAACATTTGTAAAACGAAGACTATTTGGCACTCATTAAAATATTATTGTCGATGTTTTTATGAGGGTTTCTTTCTACAGATGCTGAAAATTATTCTTATCAACATTATTTTCTACTTTTAAGTGCAAAAAAACCTACTTAAAAAGGTTTTGTCTATTTGTTTTAATTTTTTACTTTATAGTTTTAAGTATTTTTTAATTTCATACAGTTTTTAATTTCATACAGTTGGAAAATACATAATTTTTTTCAATTTACAAATAAGAAAACCATTGAAAAAAATACATTCGCTGAAAGTGGGGCATGTTCTACCGACTGAGCTACCACGGCTTGCTACTACAGCTCTGTATTCCTACATACCAGTTTCATGTCCAATAATTAATTTGAAACAAAATAACTCAATCGGCCAATGGGAAGTGTGTAAAATTTCAATAATTAAATATAAATTTGACCCATATTTACCAACAGGATTTTGAACTCATTGAAAATTGAAAAATAGAATAAACTTGTTATATAGGCCAGCCTCTGACTTCTCTACTCAACCATCTTGAATTTTTCAATACAATATTTTACATATTTTATACATTATAGTGCTTATTACAATCCTCTTAATTAGAAAAATTTATATACATTAAAATATTTATATAAAGTGTCTCTAAATGTTTCTTACTAGAAAAATATTAACACAAAGGGGACCTGAATTTTCTGCCGTATTTTTTAAACACCTATCTGAAAACTAGCCTTTATCCCGCTCTAGTTTGACGATTGTATAACTAATTTCTAGTTTTTTCATATTACCTAATTAATTTTTTAAATATGATTACAAAACACCATTTCACGTTATAATAATAGCGACAGTTGTTATTCGTTTCTTTTTTTTTCGTTAAAAACAAACAAACACGGCATTGTTTGTTAATATTTGCAGTCTGTTATAAAAATCTCAATTATAGCTGGTCTGTTTTACATTTAGAAACATTTTGTATTTGTTTATTTGTGTTGTGTGTTGTACACTGAAGTACATTTAGTTCTGCTTAATTTTGTCTAATATGATTATTAAAAATAATTAAAATATGATAACGAGTGCAATCGTTATATACATGTTCCATGTATAAAATTAATTTTGCCCGGTTATGTTTATTTAATTACAGACGTCGAAAATGTTAAGAGCAATTCTGACCATTTTAAGGGGATTATAATTTTTGTTTTAAAACGAAACCTGTCTGTAGAATTGTGAACTGTATTTTCGGCTTTTGATTTTAAGTCTCATTTGATATTATAATTTAAAAACACCATCAAAATCAAGTAAATAGTTTATGAACTTATCAATTTTATTTTTGATATACTAGCGGAGACTTTTTTTCGAATCGGCTATAATAATGATATGATAGTAGCAGTTATCTTAGAACTGCTACTGAAAAAGAACCGTTTCTGAAAATTGAAATACTCTGTCTCAGTATTACAGAATAGGCACACATCACAAAAAAAACGTTTCTAAACAAGCTCTTAGAGGACAAGTTATTAAATAACTGATTCTTGAAGAATGTGTTCTTAAAGAACCGGCTTAAAAAAATACAAGTTCTTAAAAAATTGATTTTTGGTGAACAAGCTCTTGAAGAACCGCTTCTTAAAAAAACATTTTTCGAGATGTTTTGAAAGAACAGTTTGAAAATCAGTTACCAAACATATAGTTGAGAAACGAACAGTTACTTTTTGATCAACGAAAATTCTTGAAATTTTTTTTTCTTCTTTGAGACTTCATGGGTTATATTTTTATGGCAAAGCTTGTTATTTTATAATAGTTATTTGAAGCGGTTTTTTTAAAAGAACAGAAATAGTAACACATGTTATTAAAAAAGAACTATTTTGCCCATAACTTGTATGTCGTATTCAGAAGTTTGAACAATAAAAAACACTTTATAAATTTCTGTAGACGACCGACTGTAATTGATCAAAAAAACTGTTTGTCCAAAGTGCTCGAGTCTTTATTTTCGAACTTAGATTTACGCGCGGATAAAAAGAACAGAATACACACACGGTGGTCATACACCAAAAAAAAAAGGAATAAGATGGCCAAAGAGCAAAAATGAAATAAAAAAAGAATGGAGGTTTTATATAGCAGCTCAAACCTATGTAATTCTTACACTTTCTGTGAAGATTGAATGAAGTCTTTAACAAGAATCAGCTGAGATTTTCCTCTCTGACGATGGAATCGAACGTAAATCTTAACTAGGGTTGAACTATTCCATTTTCGAAGGCCACCATTGCCAGTGTTATCTAACGTTGCAGCCAGGTTATATTTTCAAATTATTATTAATTAGATACTAGCTCTCCGGCCCGACTTCGTCCGGGCAGATTTCGATTTGGCAACGTAATAATTAAGAGAAACAAGCTCATGTACCAGTTACTGTATCTTTTATCGTTTGGTCAGTCAACACCAATTTAATTCTAAAATTCCTGACATGTTTTACACTTTTGTTTTAGCGTAATAACAAATAGCTTATGTTCGTCGAAAAAAGCGTGTGATTTTTACAAACGCGCCAATAATTATGTTCGCAATTTTTCATAATCTAAAATACACTGGATGAAATCTGTAGACAGGGCAAACTGGTTTCTTGGGAGTTCAGACTTAAGGATTATCTTAAACAACCTTTGCGACATAATATCTTGGCATGAATTTAATTTTATTGTTTTAAGAAACTACAATTCAAACATTTTCTTTAGATAAGCAACGAATGCATCGGTTAAACTGTAGGCAATCTTTAATATTCTTAATATTTAAATGTGTATTTACTATTTATTTAAATATTAAACATTGCCTAGATGGACCGATGCATTAATTAATGTTGTCTATGCTTATTTGTAAAGGCAGAATTGAAAAATCCATCCTAGGATTTAATCTGATCCAAATGTCTAATAAAAACTAAAATAAATTTAAATTTAAAGAACTTTAGAAAAGTAGAAAGTTCACATATATATCGGAATAATCGAAAATTATTATATATGTGTAGTTATCTGTGATAAGAACGGAAGTTATTATTATGTAGGTAGTTAAATGAAGGACGATATTTGGATTTGAGTATTTCACAGCCCTAATTCCACCTCAATAAACTTTGTGTGCGGATAATGTGTGCTCACGCATATTCGACACACATTTTTTTTGCTTTTATGTTTAGAAGCTCTAAATTCCTAAAAAGCTGACCTGATCTACTTGCATTTGATTTTGTTTAAAAAAGTCACTAAAGGCGTGAAAATAAGATAAAACAACCTGTCTGATTTTGTTTCTTCACAGTATATAGAAATATCGAAAGTACTAACATCAATGTAGTCCTCGAGATTTTTTTATCAGTCAATGTTTTTCTATAGCTAATGAAGTTTTACGTTTTTAGTGGTGGGTTGTAGTATCAATGTAACGAAAACGTAACCGGTGTCACGCCAACTAGTCAAAAAACATTTTGTATAAACCCGCAATTAATGTTTATTCAAAAATTTGTTTGTTAGCAAATTGTTTCACGGTTTCATTTGACTGTTTGTCATCAACGGAAGTTCAATATGAATCTGTCGAATCGTTAAAAGCAAATTGAAATTCATTCAACATTTTACAGTTATTGTGCATTAATTGTGTTTTGTCATTTACATCTACCTCTAGTATATATGTAATTGTATATGTACTATGTGTATGTACAATGTACATAATGTACAGTGTGATTCATTAGATAAGTCACAGCCGAAAATTGTAAATTCAGACTTACGTTTAGCTGATGTTGGGAGCATCGATCCCGAAGCGGTTGTAGTCATATCAATTGTAAAATGATTTGCCTGACTTCCGGTTCAAGACTCTCCGCGTACGTTTTTTGGAAAATTTTTTCCTGCACCCACCCTTTTCACCTCGCAAAAAACGCCGTCGCACCAACACTTTCCCCCGAAAAACTCTCCCACTGCGAGAACGTCTGCCCCTGCTAAGTTTAATTCTACGATAAAAAAAGTAAGAAAAATAATGTAAATGTTTTCAGTTTTTGAATAAAGTAAATTCAAAAATTGCCGTTGTTTCGAACTTTTGTATTTAGTATTTATTGTCCAAATAAAATTCTATTCTTCTGTTATATTGAATCAATTATACCTTTTTCATTAATTGTATCGATATAAAAACATGTCATATTATAATAAATGTGAATTGATGATACAAAAAGTACCTATATTAATGGACTAATGTAATTTTTCTCACATTTATCTTTATTTACGAAAGAATGGTAAAAAAGAGAAAACGAATGAAACAATGAGATGTGAATGTTGAAGAGAGAAAACGAGAACTTTGTGTTGAGGTGACGGAGCGGCGATATATAAAAAAATCGCAATTTCATATACCACACACACGTATAATACACACACAAAAGGTAGTAGACAGACAGAAGATTGGAAATGTGTAAGGTACACCAGTGACGTCACGTTCGATTCACATTATTTTATAGTCTAAGTTCTGATCATACAAAAGTCTACTAGACAGTACTATACTAAACTTGTATTATTGTATTTTATAGAATAAAGATAATCAATTCGGTGGCATTGATTCATTTTTTTAAATATTTTTTTGTTGTCACTATCTCGAATACGACTCAACACTACTTGAAATTTATACAGATTATGGAGAAGCATTAATTATTTACAATTTTGACCGCCTGCTTTGCAAATTTTTTTTTTCATATCTTACAGCCCACACTCTAGAGGGATAAATGTTCATTATGAGGTCTGACAGGTATTTAAAAATAATTCGCAAAGTAGGCGGTCAAAATTGTAAATAATTTTTGTACTCATCTATATATTAATCTATATTTTTTCAAATAGTATTGATATCTGTCACAGATTTTATGTTTGTTTATCATATTATTATTTGCTAACTTCAATAATACAATTTTAGTAACGATGTCCATAGAATTTTTTTACGGTCAGAGCTCGGACTAGAGTGGTGCGGCCAGAGGAGCGACGCGGTAAGCAACGCGGAAGGTCTAACCTGTATAAATGAATACACCTTTCATACTAGAGAGGTGTAGAGAGCGGCATAGAGAGTAATTAAAAATCATAACAAAAATCTTCATATGGCTATAACTTCAAAACCAAAACAGATATAGACATTTATTCAGTGGAACTAGTGTATTTTTTCCTACAAATATCCTCAATTTGAAAAATATATGAAAGATTGTGAGTTTTGCTATTTTTTAAAGGCATACCTCTATAATTATTTGTGGTTTTTGATGAAATTCAAAACCTCTTAACTCGGCGTAAATGAACCTCTTTTCAATCAAATCGTCAATGAACTAGGTTGAATTTTACCCGGTTATCGATTTCAATGGGTATAATTCGTTTGAAATAGTTTTTTTCTTATCTAGATGAATTACCAAATAGGATATTGTTATAATATATGTAATAATAAAAAACATTTTTAATATTATAACTAAGTATTCATGAAGAAACTTTAAATTTGACTGATGCACTCCTCTTCGTCAACATTCGACATCGATGTACAGCTTTCGTCCGAAGAACATTCTTCCAAATGGCGTATTATTATTTCGTCTTCCATCTCGAATAAAATAAGAATAATCAAGTCTTATTTATTACGTACAATCCAAAAAAAAAGAGAAAATATAAACATGCCGCTAAAAATGTTTATCACGCGTATGCACCTGGGTAAAATATGCCTAAGTGCATTTTGAACTCTTCTATCACTAGCGACGTCTCGCGCAACACTGATTCGCACTAAACAATCGACGCATTATTTCCAAGATGGCAGCTACCGAGGCGTAGGGGGTAGGATACCGTCAATAGTGACAAGCGTGTGTTTTTTATACACTAATGGGTGCTAAAAACTTGGTTCATTCACGCCGGGTTAAATGTATACTTCTATGGAACAATGCAAAATAAAATATTGTCATGTCACGAGCTGCCACTGATTGCCATTATAAAGACAAGGGAAGCCACGGAAGTCAGCCGAACCTTGAGTACCCTAGAGAGTTGCGTTTGTGCAGGTTTTGTAAAGGCATTGCAGCGTATAATTTGTGCCCAATTTTTTTCCTTTCTGATGGCGAAGAACGTAATTTTAATCAAAATTTATATCTACTTTCATTATAGTGATAATCCTACAAGAAACGGAAATACAAATAAGTTAAAAAATTTGTTTTTTAAAAATAACCAACGCGAACGTCAAAAAATATCGGAGAATTATATTTTCTTTCATTCTACTAACACCTTCACTACCTACATTTAAATTGAAGTCAGTAGAATTATATTTCTTTGATCATACTTTTTCATTAGTTTTTTACACAGAATTTTTAATTGCATATATTGATAGGAAAACTAATTGCAAAACGAATGGAAAACTATTTTATCATTTTTGGAGGCTCTCTGTTTCAATTTTTGAAGTCGATTAAAAAAATATTTTTCACACATTTTAATGTATTTTTTTTAAATTTTTAGTCGCAGTACCTGCAGCTTATTGAATTTTTTAGTGTGGTCACCAAATTCTATGTACTGTGACACTACAGCACGTATGTTAACAGGCATTTTAACGGCTGGATTATTCTTTCAAAAGATAGCTTTTTTCTCGGAAGATTTTAGAATTTCAAATCATTTTGTTATTATAATACTGCTGCTTATAAAACAGTCAAGAAATCCTCATTGCATCGCATTTTATCAGAAAGTTGAAATCAAAACTGGAACCCTGCAATACTCAATATAGACAGTACAATGCCTTATTTTTCAGGACAAAAGGTAAACTTGCTTATGTTACATTTGTGATAAAATAGATGGCGATTGGATAATCTATAATTCTCAATTAAACACAACGCGAGCAAAAATAAAAAGAAATACCTACAGTTATGATAATTCTGTAACAAATTCTCACTTTTTTTCCCGCCAATTTTTAACCCCTCAAAAATACACAAAAAATATTCTTGCGTTTCTGACTTTTGGACTAGGTGCGGTCAAACAAGCTTTATATTTATGTCAAATCTCCAGTCAATAGCGTATCTGGTTCATAAAAAAATCGACAGACAAGCAGACAACGAAGCATTCCCATATGGGTTGCGTTTTTTGATATTTTAGCACGGAATCTAAAAAATCTCTCTGAAGCTATAGAAAACATAAGGATACACAGTTATTTGATGGACAGAGCAGTTTCTAGATGAAAATCTGAAATTTTAATGTTATTTATATCTCATACACTCGACAATTTTTTTTAAATTTTGGACGTCTAGTTTTCAAGGCATCAGTTATTAAAAATATGATTTTTAACATAATGATATATGAGATATCTGGCGGAAATGCACTTAGAAATTAAAATAAATCAAATTGGCTCCAGATACAATTTCGAAAAACTGGCTATTCCACAGGTTGACTCATTTAGATAACGTAAAAATTATAATGACAAAAGTTTCACGTGTAATTGTGGGGAAATATCACTTAAAATTGTCGAAACAACTGTTAAATTACTTGTCAGCCATGTTTGAACTATATCTGTCTAGGTTCCAAAATAAATTTATGTTTAATAGTTTGTCAACTTTGGCTTATTAATGTCATAAATTGTATTATAATATTAATATTTTTATTATGAAGTACGTATTATGAGGCTTGAAGAAGATCTAATTTTTGATCGAAACGTCGCAGAAGTAATTATAGTGTATTAAATATAATAAACTTTTTCATTTAAGTTTCTGCTAATTTATTTTTGAAATTAAAAAGTACATTTACATTTATAGGATATAATATTTTATTAAGAAATTACAATGTATTGAAGTCGTTGGTCTAACATTTTTTATTACAACAAAATATGAACGTAATTACTACTATTAGGCTAATGACCATAAGCGAATTGGCTTTTTGGCTTTAGACTTAAAGTAGCATATTTTGGTATGCAAGGGTTATTGACGTTCGGTATGTTGTGACTTTATTGTCAATAAAGTGCAGAAATAGATTGCATAGAATGTAAACAACACGGCCATTCTTTATGTGAGAAAAATGCATATAACCTCAAAGCTTCTGTATGGCAAACTGCTACGAACGTGATGAGCTTTTACAATGTGCAAGCTAAATAACAGTTGTGTTTGCAACTTTTCTATATAATCAAATATTATTGCTCACAAAGAGAGAAAAACCGTATAAAGTACATTACTTGGATACTTTTTAGTTTTATAATTTTTGATCTCTGAAAAACAATCAAGAAATCTTCTCGCCTAAAATTATAGAAGATTGAATGTATATCATTCAATCTTCTATAATTTTAGGCGAGAAGATTTCTTGATTTACCAGAATTTCTGATGTGTGGCCATCGAAGGTGGAGAGAGGCTTATGACATCTGAAGCTGGGATGAGCCACCGTTATACTAAATTACATGAACTAGTAAAAACATCTATTCTTTTAGACCTATTGCACTTGTTTAGTTTCCAAATAGAATATCAAAAACAAATTTGTAAATAAATTATTAAATTCCAGACGGAAAGTTTTGATGTATTAAACAATACGGACCTGTTCATTATAAATTACATGGCTACATACTTCTATGGTTTGCATGCATCAGTCACAGATGCATGCGTTGGACAATGTGTAAGCTAAATAACAGTTGTGTTTGCAACTTTTATATATAATCAAATAATATTGCTCACAAAGAGAGAAAAACCGGATAAAGTGCATTACTTCTAAACTTGTTAATTTTATGACTTTTGATCTCTGGAAAACAATCAAGAAATTTCTGGCCTAAAATTATAGAAGATTGAATGATATGCTTCTGCCAGTTTCCCAGAATTTTTTATGTGTGGCCATCGACGGTGGGGGGAGGCCTATGACATCTGAAGTTGGGACCTACTGCGCTTGTTTAGTTTCCATATAGAATACCAAAAAAAATTTGTAAATAAATTATTAAATTCCAGACGGAAAGTTTTGATGTATTAAGCAATACGGACCTGTTCATTATAAATCAGTAAATACATGGCTAGATACTTCTATGGTTTGCATATATCAGTCACAGATGCATGCATTGGATAACAAACATGCCATCAGAGGCAGGCAGCCTTTTGATGAGTAACCATCAACCGACGCCTAGCGTCACAAATATTTACATGATGTTGATGCTATAATAGTGATCGGCAAAACTGTTATTTTGAAGGGACACTTTTGTAGCTGCGATGAAAGTAATTTTGTTTAACAGTGCAATGAAAACGGTAAGCGACACCGTCAGGAGTGGGGGAAATAAATTGCTAGCGGAGAACCGGAACTGATTGGCTGACGGGTAGATACAAATGCGTTGAGGGGAGACTCGTTCGACACGCCTTTTTATGTTTAGTGTTTACTTGGCAATAAATGTTTATGCATGAAGCTATTTAAAAATAATCGGTATTATTAAGGGGGTTACTCCCTCCAGATTATTTGTTCACAGAATATGGAAACCAAAAAACTGATTACTTACTATGAGGGCGCAATACTGTTCGAATACATGCTCTAAAAATAATTAACAATCCCTTGGGAACAAAATATTTGGGTAGGTACCAAGAGATTTATCAGATCTATTACGAATAGATTGACTTTTTTCTCAAAACGACCAAAGACTACCCAAGATGTAGTTACAATGAACTCTTGGAAGCCTAAATTAAGCGGAAAATTTTTCTTGCACCAAAAACTCGCATTATCTTTGCCTATATACAATAAAGCATTTTATGAATAAATCGAGTGATGTGCCTAGTTCTTGTAAAACTGTTTCAGGAAACAATCAGGACATTTTGTATAGATAGATTGTAGATTATAGACATCTTGTATATTATTTTAAAGCTTTATATGAAGGTTTTATTTTCAAATATAATAAATTGTTAAAATATACATCACTTTTCATTCTTTTGTCTTTATGAACCAATAAATTTCCATACTCAAACTGATTTTTAAGTTTGCGTGCGGTTTCAGTGTCATAAAATATTTATTTTCCTTTTTTATTTTGTAACGGTCGAAATAAATATTTTATGAACGTTTGGTTCATTATTAGATAATGCAGAAAGTTTATGTCCCGCAATATTATCAGAAATTCGACGTTGTACATCCAAGCAAATGGCGTCCCTCCGGTATATAAAAATTAGAAAAATATTCTGACATGTGGAAAGTAATTTTGAGCAAAACTCATTGATGGAGAAACATGTACTTAACACTGTAAAAAAGAGACTGTGTATTTTACATTACACACTATACCAGTGAAACTGGTATAATTGTAAAAAAAAAAATAAAAAAAATAAAAACCGACTGCCGGAATCGATCCTACGACCTTTAGGTTGTGAGGCAATATGTATATTGCGATCGCCCGTAGTGGAATCAATATTATTGGTCGGAAGGGGTACGGTAATAAGTAAGAAAGCTGATCTACGTCTGTAATATAGACGCGCGAACGGGCATCCTATGCGGACCTCTTTTATGAATGCGACAGTTTTCTGTATGAAAATTTCCGTAGTAATTTAATTGTGTTTATAATTACCTATTAATAAATTAATTATTAATTTATTTAATAATAAATAACATAATAAATTAATATAAAAAAACAACGCCGGACTATTAATACGGCTTATTTTATAAGAAAGCCCGCAGCGACGTAACACGTCTATCTTTAGTAGGCAACTTACAAATCCGGGTGAAGTCGAACCTTAGTCTCATGTTCAGGCGTATCTGCTATTTATCATACAGTTACGCCACTTCGCGAGAACTAAATCAGACATAGAGGCGGTTTTTCGGTGGCTCGCCTTTTCAATTTTTGTCAGTTACGTCTTTAGGTAAGTGACGGACGATTTGTTATGGAAGAAAGAAATCTTTGAATTTTAAGTTGAATGAGAACTACAGGCGGCAAAGAACCACTGATGTTCTATCGACTTTCAAATTAAGAAGAAATGCGCTGTGTGAGCTGACCTCAAGGGATTAAGTCTTTGAAGAGATCTTTCATGCAAGTCTCATTCAAAGGTACGTCGCGACGGCAAGGAACGGCGTCGTCACATCTCTCCAAGGAGAGTTTCAAGCGCTCTTTACTTTGGTACTTCGTTCAAAACTTCAGTCAACGGCCTGTATTATGGCCCTTCCGGTTTACTTCACTCTTTTTCTTTTTGTGTGCGAGTTTAGTGGCTTATAAGTTGATACATGCGTATCTACGCAAGTAAAAATCGCTTATCTGGCATTTTTATATTCTCAGATTTTCTAGACTCTGTTTGTAAGGCCATTAACAACTAGAAATATTTGAGCGCAGTACCGATTCTTGATTTTAATTTATTATTTTTAATAATAACAAGCTATTAAATAATTATATACAAAACATGATTTAAATTAACAAAACGGTATTATTTAAAGCGAAAAAAGTAACTTTATAATCAACTACGTACAATTACAAGTGGAAATCTAAAAGTTTTAATGATGAATTATAGAAAAAAAATTGACAGGAGAGCAACAGAGAACACTTAAAACGTTGAAAGCGACCTTAAAACAATATGAAAACTATAATATTAAAAATTATTTTATGCCCAAGAAACAGATTTAATTTTCGTTTAAAATTTCTGTGGAATTCTCGGCATTTTCAGTTTCAAAAATTATATTTTCGTCGTCAGATTTTGGGGTGCTATTTTCTTCAGCAATCAATATTTCGGGGTCGTCACTTTCATCGTCAGAAGTTGATATACTTTTCTCAATTGAACAGAATTCGTTGTCATTGATTTCTTCTTCTTGTTCATAATTGCTAGCAGGTAAGTTAGATCCAAAAGTATCACTGAAAACTTCCAATCTTGCATGAATATCAGCAAGAGCTTCCATTTTGTGTAGGCCAAATTCAATATGGGTGGCGTTCTTTTGTGTCAAATACAGGCGTCTTAAATTCAGTCCCATCAAATCTAATTGTACTTCAGCTAGTTCACGCAATAGTTCAATTCTAATCGCAAGATAGCATTGCGGTCGAATTTCTTTTAGAACGGCACTCAGTGTTTCCAAAGCATCGGCACGTCGTTTTTGGACGTTGTATTGAGATTCGATATTTTCTTCATAAAACGCCAAATAACGATACAATTCACTGAGATCAAGGACAGTATTAATGTACTCAATGGGGTAATCTCTAATGTTATAAAAAGTTTTTGTTTGTTTTAACCAAGAATGAATAAACATAAATAGAGTCCTTGCTTGTTCAGTGTTTTCAATCAAGTCACAAGTAACTTGATTTTCAATTTCTTGAAGATTTAAAGATGGGAATTCAAGGTTTATGTCATCGGAATTGGTAAAATGACATTTCTCAGAATTAAACAAACCATCAGACGTTTTTTCATTTTTTATATTTTTTGCATCTCCACATTCAAAATTTAAAATACCTTCAGAAGATTCGTTTATCGTGTCAGTTGATGCATCTCCGCCCTCTGATTTTTGAAAAGCCATTTCACTTTTAATTTTTGTAGGGACTTGTCCTGTTTTTTCTGACATCTTTTCTTCTGATGGGATATCCTCCTGTCTGTCCTCCGTTTTAATGTCGTCATTTTTATCATCTGTTTTTGGTTTAGTAAGTTCTGAAAAACAATTGTAAAATGGCGTTTGCCACAAAAATTCCAAACATCGATTTCTACCATTGCTAAACATTTGCAAAGTTGTTGATTTAGAAACACTGAACAAATATAATCCATATTTTACCCAGCTTTTGGCTATTTCAGCATAATAATATCGTACTTCGTTCATTTTGGACGCTGTAGTTTCATTAAGCTCGTACGTATGCAAAATGTTTTCGTAATCTTTAAGTACTGCATAAGAAGCAGCTAAATGATGACGCGCTTCTCTAAACATATTCTTGCTTAAGAAATAAGCAGCTAATTTACTTGTTTTTAATACCCAGTTTAATACGCTTCCATCTTTGGTTTTAAGTTGACGACAGAGCACTCTGTGAGTGTAAAGAATAAACTTGTCGTTTTGTTTTTGTTTGTTGTAAATCCAACCTTGCATTTGCAAATTATTTGTGACAAGTTTCTCCAATTTGATACGATAATCAGATTTCAGTTCAATTTTTTCGCTGTCTACAAACAAATCTTCTGTATTGAAAATTTTTAAAGTTTCATCTTTTACTGTTGCATAAACTTGTTCAGCTTCTTCAAGAAGTTCTTTTGCTGTGTCTAATTCTTCACGTTTGGCGAGCAAATATGAATAATGGTTAACAACTCTCAGATATAAAAATGTTACATTGGGATCGGTATATAAATTTTTAATGAATTTTAAACAATCTGAAAGTAGTTCTTCTGATTCCTTTTCTAGTGAATTAATCAGTAATGTTTTTGCTTGTTCATAATAAAGAGATGCCTTCATCAGTATTATCCTTACAGATATTTCTGAATTTTTGTCTGATCGTTCTGATATATTGTTTATAAATTGTATTACGTCTGTAAAATCGTTCGTAACTTTTGAAATATCGATTTCATTTTCTTTTCCTTGTTCTTTGATTTCTATTATTTCTTTTGCTGCTGATTTCAACTTTTCAAATTTTTCGTGCAAATCCGTGAAATTTTCCTTTAACGAAGACATTTTTAAAATTTTGAATTTAATACAAATATATTTACTGAATAATATTTGACAAGTCGAATTTTGACAATATAATTTTTTCGTGTTTATTTTCTTTTGCATAGTAACATTAAGACGAAATTTAACAGCTGAGGTCATCAGCGTCTATATTCAATGTTTTCCCTGAGGCTTATGGATTATAAACTTTCAGTTATTTGAAATCTTGACCTAGTACCAATTAGGAAATTTCCCATTTTTTACTCTTAATCATAGCCGTAAAAATCACAAAAATAACGAAATTTTTTTGTAGTATCTTTAAAAATAACAAAGTTATTTTAGTTCAAAGTTTAAATTTGACAGTTCTTTTCATTATACCGTTCTTAATGCGGCACAAGTGTCATATTTATAGTAATTAATAATATAGCAAGTCATGCAGCTAACAAAGAATTAATATTTGATTAGATGTAAAAATTAATACATGACTTACTACATATTATTATTTATTAGTGCCGCGGGACGTCATAATGGCCGACAAAACTAAACATAGATGTCTCGTTTGTGACCTCGTGTACAAATAATCGAATATCTTCTTATAATTTAAAGATATCGAAATAACTTTTTCAATATTTTTAAAGTTAATCACTTGGAAAAATCTTAAAAATTCTGATTTTTTTTTAAATCGCTGCCATTGTGCGACCCTAAGCTGTAACTTATTTTAATATTTTCAAAAAAAAAAAAACCATTTAGAATGTAAGCTTGAAGCTCGTGAGTGCAACAAAAATAACTAATATCAGGCTTAGAGACTGTAGTAAGAATCAAATTAACAGAACTAACTGGTCGATCGACGACAGAAAATAATAAATGCTTTATAAAATATTGATTTTATTTTTCGTCATCAATGAGTTAGCTCTATTAATTTTATTTTTACTATACTCTCGAAACTTGATATCAGTTATTTTTGTCGCATTTACGAATTTCAAGTTTACATTGTAAATGTTTTTTTTCTGTACAGGTCAACAACCGTCGCAAAAATATACACGTACATACATATATAACCCCGTTTTATGTATTCAGTCAATTTCTGTATTTAAAAAAGAAGAGATAAAGAGGAAGAAAGTACTTTTATAATTTACTTTAAAATTTCTTTACAAGTAAAAACTTTTTCAAAACATTTTAATATAATATATAGGTGATTGATTTCACGCGTCATGATAAAAATTTTTTATTCATACAAAATTTCAAAAAATTACAGCGAGTTTATTATGACAAATAATAATACATTTTATACAAATATAAAACTTGCAAATTACGTTTGTGGTGCCAACTTTCTGAACTTGAAGGAAAAAAAACATCGCAAAAATTTAAAATTAATATTATTATTAATAAGGAGATCGAAATTAAGCTATTTCATTACTTATTTGGAACTTTTTTTCAATTGAGTATTGTTCCAGTTTGCACTGATTTTTGAAATAGATTAATGCGGAAAAAATAATTTAATTTTGAAGCAGGCCGATGGAATATACTTCCGAATACCGGTCACCCCTGATTGGGATCACATTTTTTTACGTATTTACTTTGATTAGTGATAAAAATTGCTAAAGAGATTTTTGGCGCAAATGCATTATATATTTTTTACGAGGGTTTTAATTTTTTGGAATAAATAAAAACGGTAAAATCTTTAAACCCCCATAAAAATGTTATGGTGCATTGGTACCAAAAATCTCCTGGGGATTTCTCATGTCCCATCAAGATCAACAAATGCCCAAAATTTCATCCTGATTCGGGGTGACTGGTATTCGAAAGCGTACCCGGCCGGCGGTCTACCTTCTTTGGTTACGGTCCGGATTCTGGTGCTTTTATAACTTAACCTGGAGGTAACATTTTCTCAGAAATACATAATTAGTAAACGTAAATGACGAATATCAAACAGACTTCTTATCTGTTTCGACTGATGTTAGAACATGAAATGAAGACATCCTTCGAACACAGATAATTCAATCTCTTTGTTTTGTTGTAAATTGTAAAATGTATGCGAGAGTGATAGAGGGAAAGAATGAGAGAGAACGCGCATTTAAATGGATAACCGACACCCACACACTGCGTATGAAACAATGCGGCGCGGCATTCCAGATAGCGTCCCGGAATGCGGGAATCATCCAGCCTGTTTCGTGTTTGTGGAGTTAACGATATACATGGTGTAGAATCGTCTTTGACATTTGCGATAATAACAGAAAGTTACGATATTCAGTTTAGGTTAACTGGGTTTTTGGCTGAATTGTCTTAGTGAAATTTCTTTAGGCGCGGTAGGTAGGAGTGCTTTTAATCGACAGTCCAAGGAAAAACTGTGACGGACATAGTGATGGGGGTAAGGACAAAAGAATACAACCGCGGTACTAGTATAGACAAGATTAGTTGACTGATAAAAATGGTCGAAACCGTAGAGTTGTCGTTTATTTGTATATGTATAGATATCTCAGACATTCAGCTAAATTAAAAAAAGTGCTAGAGGCCTCCACTATCTTACCTCGTGGTAGCAACAACCGTACTGGAGTTTTCGGCTCCACCGTATTACAATCTTGCCTCGCGGGACTCCGCTCTACTCGCCTGTTTCTTTGGGTTTTTCCGATTTTTTTTCTAAACTACCCCAGTATCGAGGCGAAAAAAAATTATTCAAATCGGTCGAGCCATTTTCGAGTTTTTGCGATACTAACGCATGGCAATTGATTATTATTATATAGATAATATTTGAATGAGAAATAATTTATAAAATCATATACAATTTTTGTATTACAACAAAATACGAAATCAATTAGTAACTAATACAGTAGTGGGCTAGTAACCTTAAAACATTTGTCGAAATTATTTTTTTGCATGCCGGAAACATTGTACACCCCGTATATATCTCTACAGTGTACACGTAGGCAGATGAACGACATTATCATAAACGGGTGGAATTAATTCCAACGCGAAATAACAGATTTGAAATTACGAAATGTAAATACGAGTTTTTTTTTATTTGCACAATAGAAATCAATGATTGTCAAATGATTATACGTTTGGGTTTGAGAATAGTTGAGAATAATAAATGATAAATTACTCTTCATAAAAATGTCATTTTTATATAGGTACTTATTGAAGTTATACTTCTTTTGGCGCATTGAGGGAAATTTTTGTCTGTTACGGAAGTTGCCCACGCAGCATGCAACGAACAAGTACTATGTGTATCGACAATGCTGAAACCGTCCATAAAGTTGACTCTTTGATGCAGTATAGTTTTACTTTGTATTCAAACATGATCCGTCTCATTTTTTCTGATAATGTCAAAATAGTTATTTCATACAAGTTACAACAAATAAGTAGGCTATATTGGCGACATCGGACGGAACTTCTTAAATACTATAGTGTTGTTAATAACTTTTAACAATGAAATAACATCTTTAACTAAAATGTGAATATCAATTATCGCGATCACGCCAAAGAAGTATAACTTCTGCCGCGCGTACATAAGTATACGCACCATTTTTATAATTAATTTATTTTTATTTACCACAAATTATTATAAAAACATATCTACATCAACACTATTGGATATTTCGCTATTCTGACTTGATAAAGCCAGTGTTGGGTTATAAAATTATTATTGAATAATCAAGAAAACGTCAAATGCACGGGTCTATAAGTTTTGAATTGACCTAAATTTATGCATAATATTATTATCCTTCAAAGAGAACTGAAAATTTAGAGGACTTAAGGTGCATCCACACATATTATTAATAAGCACTGTTGTACAACATGTTACAGCGATTAAAATGAACTACTGTGGTAAGCACATAACATGTTTTTCAGTTGCGTTTCCATTTCAGTTTAATGGATTTATTGTTTCGCTACGTATCCATTTATTGTTAACTTCCGCGCCTTCCCACTGAATCTGGGGGCCTTGTTGTATTAACAAAACTAGAGTGGCTTTTATTTCAAAATTTTTATTCAATCGTTTGTCTAATATCTATTACATATGAAACACAATGATGATTTAGAACGTCGTTGTATTAGTTCAAAAGCTTTATTCTATTCAGTTATATTTTTTTTTCTGTGAAAACACCTACATGTGATGGGAATACAGCAGGAATCAATTGTATGTAGATTTTGCGAAATGGAGGGTGAAACAGCCACTCATATCGTGTTCTAATGTGAGGCTTTAACTTACAGGAGGACAGCCATCTTTGGCTACATCGAGAAGGGTGAAATAGTTCTACAGGACAATTTTCTGGAGCTCATAAGAAGACCCAGATCATTTGCTGACTAGATCCAGTAAAAGGGGAAGCACAAAATTCTTTTCAGGATGTGGTGCATTTGGACCAAGAAACCACCCCATCCTATTTAAGCTTTAATATTTATAATCCAATTATAATACGAAATAGTTTAAAATGAAACAGCCTTCGTTACGTTACGTTCTAGTTACATAATAAATATGGTGTATTACGATTTGTAAAGTTAGTTTTTAATAATTATGCTAACATATTATGTCGTACTTATATAGACTGCCATTATATAGGGACGTTTTGCTGCATAAATCAACATTGATATTTTCTATGCATTTATCTTATTCATTTTTTGTGAGCAATCTACTAAACTACATTTCTAACGGTTTGAGAGTGGATATTTCAGATTAAAATCAATATTTTTGTACGGTCTACACAGATAGAGATCTGTGTGATTTAATATGTCTACAAAATATACGGAATTGACAATAAATTTTAATTGAATTGATTGATTTTGTCAGTATTTACCGACAACGATGAGATTTCAATTTGTAAATGCAAACTTCAAACCATTATTTGTTTAAGCTGAAGTTAATGCTAACAGTAGGGGTGTAAAACGTATTAAATTTGATTTAAAAATCTGTAGAAAGGTTATCTGCGATGCAAAAACAAAGATGGTGGGCTATTGCTGGATTGCAGAACGCATTGTCAAAAAATCAGCTGTGACAGTAACGTTAAATTACACTCATACATTCATACTGCACAATAAAATATAAGCGGAATAGTTTTTATGCATGAGGAATCTAAGAACGGATATGCTTTGCCGCTTATTAGTAACTAAGTATTAGTTACTGACTATTATTTCCGAACTATAGGTGCAGTTTTCTCAACGAAAATTGACTCGAAAAATCCGACAAAATAGTCGTTGGGTAAACATTTAAAAATACGTTAATTTTTATTTCAAAGGATGTCAAATTTATGCAAAAATCATTTTTGCGGCTCTAGCGCTGTGCGGATAACCTATATTCTAAAATTTTATTATTAACTAGCTTTCTGATTGCCAATTTCTCGATAATAAATAAATCGATTTAAAAAAAATACCGCTGCGTAAGAAAAAAAACCCTATCAAATGAGTGGTCATTTCCAGTTTTCATGCAAAAATAATTCCTGCAGTTCTAGTCCTGCTGGGTTTTAAATAGAACAGAGATCAAATGAGCCCCTCGTTTGACCTTTGTTCTATTTAAAACTCACGCAGGGCTAGAACTGCAAGAATGATTTTTGCATTGTCATTTCTTACACAATGGCATTTTTTTAAATCTATTTGTTACCGAGAAATTGTTCAAAAAGCTAGCTAATAATTAAAATTTAGCATTTTTATGGGTGGGAATTCTTTTTTATTTATGCAACATTGCGTTATATTTCAATGAAACGCGATGATGTAGGAAGCGTGGGTTGAACACACCTACAATAATGGCTGCAGGTACTCTACGTGTGGACGCCTATTCATTACTACGTACGTAGACCGTAGCACCGTAGTTTGCAGTCGTAGTACGTGTAGATATTATGTGCAGGCCACGCGCTTTGTGTATTCATTCACAAATTCAACAGAATAAAGGGAATCGTTTATGTTTATGTACATAGAGATATTCTAGGGCTGGATATGTTTGCTATTTTTATTTTACCCGACTACTGCAAAGTCAAAAGGAAGAATAATGATTTTAGTGGTCGTGTCACGATTAGAGTAGGGCCACACACTTTCCAAGTCTGCTTCAATACGTAGTAATTGGCAAATATTTGCTTCCAGTGTTTGCCTTCACGCGCAGGCGCGCGAATACGAAACAAACGCATCGATCGCTAGATCGAGTGAAACTACCAAATTGCGCGATCTGATGAGAGATTTCGAATATCTGAGTAATCGTCCATTCGCGATACAGTTACAATTCAGTTGCCAAATCTCGGGTTATATAGAAGGTAATATGTGTGCACTGGGTCTGAAATAGTACATAGAATGTATATTTAAAACGAGTGTCAGCGAGTTTTAACAGTTACATGACTTGTCATACCATTACGCACGGGTATACTATAATACACATATGCGTTTTTTTTTTTTAATTTTTGACAGTTTACTTTTGAAGAGACGTCACTTCTAATAGTAGGTTTAAAAAACCCGGGTCGCAGTGCCAAAACCCTGCCGACAATATAGTGTATTTGCTTATACAGGCAGTGTGGCTTTATTACGCGAACTTATTGGTTTTTGGGCAAAATTAAAAATTTGACTCCTTAATACACCCCTTAAAATAACATTTTGTTTTTCTTAATTGCAATATTATTATCAATCTAACGTCTACACCGAATTAAATACACCCTTCAATAAATAAGTCACTATCTACAAATTAGTATTTTCAAAAAATGTTTAAGTCCGGTCCTGTTGGGCTGATTTTATTAAAATTTTAGGGACATTTTTTAATTGCTACTAATGGGTTAAATTTCAATTTTGAAACGATTCTGAGAATTTTTTCGGTATTTTGGGGCCCAAAAACAATTTTCAACCCCTAAAAACTACCCTTAAAATGACCCGATTACGCCCATTTTAAATAGGCTTCTGACAGGGATGGATTTCAATACGTGGGCCAAATTTCGTTAAAATCAATTAACTCTTTCGAAAGTTATTGCCCGTACACATCTATATATATATATATATATATATATATATATATATATATATATATATATATATATATATATATATATATATATATAACATTTTTAAAAATGGTGCCAAAGTGTTTAGGAGGTTATGAAACGTCGAGAAATTTTGGTCCGACCCCTAGGTCCCGCCATCCGAGCGATGCCAATAGTGTATGTTGCCATATGGCAAATACACTAAAAAAAAAAACCGGGTCGCAGTGCCAAAACCCTGCCGACAATATAGTGTATTGCTACAGGCAGCGTGATTTTATTATACGATTTTTTTTGTTTTTGGAGAAAATAAAAAAATTGAAACCCTTAATACACCCCTTAAAATAATATTTTTTCTATATTTCAATGTTTCGTCTCTGTTTTATCAATTCATCATCTGCACAAAATTATATAACGACAGACTTCAGTAAGTATAATTTTCTAACCGCAAACGTTTTCATAAAATTTATAAGTTCGGTCCTGTCGGGCCGATTTTGTTAAAATTTTAGAAGCACCTTTTGATTGATACTATAAGGTTAAATTTTAATTTTGAATCAATTCCGAGAATATTTTCGGTGTTTTTGGGGCCCAAAACTATTTTCAACCCCTAAATACACCCCTTATAATGGTCCGATTAGGCCCATTTTAAATAGGCTTCGTGCGATGATGGATTCCAGCGTGTGGCCCGAATTTAGTTCAAATCGAGTAAGACCTTCGAGAGTTATCGTGCTCACACACACACACACACACACACACATATATATATATATATATATATATATATATATATATATATATATATATATATATATATATATATATATATATATATATATATATATAGATAGATATATACATACATACATACATATATATATATATAATTTTTCCAAAAATGGTGGCAATGTGTTCAGGAGGCTATGAAACGTTGAGAAATTTTGGTCCGACCCCTAGATCCCGCCATCCGACCGACGCCAATAGTGTATGTGCCATATATGGCAATACACTAACAACTTATAAAAAAAAAGTTATTTACTGTAAGTTTTGTTTTACTTTACTGCATGTAAAGTTTACTTTATTGTTATAAAAAGATTATCAAGAATACTGTTTGAGTGATGTAATTATACAACTGATTTTTACACTTTGCGGATCGTTTTTGAATCGGCTTGCGCAACCCTATTAAATACACCTACAGTCATTCAGTGTGATATGTGCTGGTACTGCAAATGACAGAGTAGGCTGACGGCGGAAATATTGTTTTATCTTTGAACGTTATCACCGGGATAACTATTTACAGGAATCTACTAATACGCTAGATCTCGAAACATTGTGTGATATTGTAATGTATTATTCAGGGATTGAATTTTTACTACAAAAGCGAGGCGGGTAATATTTTCATTCAGAATTTAAATGATAAATACATTCTTTTAGTATTGTTTTTAAACAAGCTGATAGATATATGCTCTCGCAATTCCAACATCGGAACGTATGTTTGCAAAGTTTGAAAAGTCGATCGGATATGGAAAAGTAGATTATACAAAAACTGACAAGTGATGATAAAAGATGGGAAAATATATTATATTTTATAAAACGTTCGGTGAAAGAGAGAAAATATATTTCATCTATACCTATATTATATGTTGATATATTTGTCTGAGATTAATAGACTTCGACACCGTTTGACCCCTCACCATGAAAGTTGGCACATATTATGTATTTTTTCATGGAGAAGGATTTTATGCTATCTATTTTGTTGTAACTCGCCAAACTCTTATTTTCGCTGCCGTATTTCATCTCAACTGTATGCAGAGCCGCAAACTAGTTTTATATATTTATTTATTTAATTTATTTATTTAATAATTAGGTTCAGCACAGCTGTTCTTTTACCTTATTGGATAATGTATAAATGTAATAAAGTTATGAGCATATATTTTATATTAACATTTTTGGTTGAATAAAGTAATAGGTTCAAATAATTTTATAACATTATTATCTTTTTATCCTGCCTCAGCACTGACATTTTCATACTCGTACTGAATAATTTTAATTGATATACACACATATATAAAAAAGAATATATAATTAAATTTGTTTTAAATTAGATAAATGATTAAAATACTCAAACTTAACCCAAAAAAGAATCTAAAAATAATAGAACAGTTTAAACTATTTTTAGGGCAGAACAGGTTTTTATAGTATTTTTTATTAGTACTTTCTTTCAAAATTCATAATTTAATACAATTTACACGGCAACCGCTCACACCATAACTATCTTTAATTTACTATGTTCCCGTTATTGTATACATATTTTAAGTTATTTAATACCAATGTGCGATGAGAGAATTTCTGGGATTTAACGATAAGATAGACAACTTTGTAAGCATAAAAATTTGGCAGACAACTGACCATGAGCTTATATAAGGCACCATGAAGAATTATTGGAGTAAACCATAAAACATCTCAACAAGATGGTCGGCACAGTACTGATCTTTACTCGGTGAGATGCACTAGAAAAACAGTTCTAATCACTTTTCTCCCTCCGGAATTCCTACGCAGGATCTGAACATGCGTCTACTGTTCTCACCATTAAGACACTCCCTCGGTATAGAGTTCCCCCATCCTTGAATTTACGCAAAAGTGTAGGAGTTGAATGTTATCGTATTTAATATTACATTGTTTCCGTTTATTAAAACAATAATAAATATTTTTTTACAATTTTATATAATTTGAAATATAATTATTTTCAAAGGTTGGGCTACCTTGAAATTTTTATTAGGTATATCTCATAATATTATGATTTCGCTTGAGAGTGGGTAGATCTATTTCGTTCGAAGAACGAGTGTCTTTAAAAGCTGGTACAAAAATAGTTACATGCGGTTTATACTTCAGCGTTTTTCGATTTACTGTGGTTTATAATTTCATCTCAAAGTCCGTTCACTGCATGCTATTTAAATTAGCGCGACACAAATGCAAATCCAGAATTTGAACTAGTTGCGTAACTCAGTTATGAGAAAAGGGCGAGGAAAAATGAAACACAATTACTATTGAAAAACTGTTTTTATTATAATCACTAAATATACTAATACAGTAAAGCCCCCTTTAATGTGAGAGATACGTTCCTGCGCTATATATGAAACAACGCTAAACGAGGTGATCTTAATACATAGATAATAGGTATAAGTGAAACAGAACCGAGAATAAAAAATTGGTTAGTTTTTTTCTTAATTTTTTTAACACTTATTATAGATTTATTAATTGTTAAAATCTATTTTTGTTCATAAAACATCTATGAAAATCAAATAAAAGTTCGAGTAAGAAGTTATGTTTGTTTCTCATCACAAACATAACTTCCTACTCAAATTAGGCAAAGACACAATGTAAAGGATATCCGAAAAACTGTGCCGCTTATTTTGTAAAGTATAAGTGCATTAGTCACTACCTAGAATAGAAGGAATCGCATGCTATGCTGATTCTATTTATATTTGTGTGATGTCTAAACAAATATAATTACAATAATTGCAGGTATTAGTTTTTTTCACGAAACAGTTTTAATAAATATTATTTCTCTTTTTGTTACAGGTATGACTTACATCCCATTCTTTAAGAGATATCGCCAAATTAAATGGTAAATTTTTACATTTTTTTATGAAAATATGTCAAAGATGCCGCAATATTTAAAATAAAAATTATATTTGCGAATATTTGCCGTGATCTTTCCAGTTTATCGCAGATAATAATTTATTATTTATTATAAATAAATTGATGAATATTTTTGAAAATATGAAATATGTGGGGGCGAAAGCGTTATAAAGCTCATGGTACACTGTTTAAATTTTAAGTTCTATAACTTGCGTTTTAAAAAAACAACTTTTTCTGTAAATTTTTCAAAGAAGAATCAACTTTTACCAATGAGTACCAGTTTTCAGTAAATACACCATAAATTACTTAATGAACTTTACCAAAAAATATAATTTTTAAAGTTTTTGGTGAAGAATGTGTCTGGAGATGTTTGTGTATTATACATATACATACGTGGTCAATTATTTTAGCACGAAAACTCGCGAATAAAAAATTATATCGACTTCGTTAGGTGCCAGTCGAAGCATATTAACGTCAATATGATCTGAAAGACTTTTTTTAATCGTGTTTTTTGACTACAAAAAAAGTGAATTTTAGAATTTCTTGACAAAGATTTATCGGCTCTAATTTGAGCTGGTGGCAAAAATAAATTATTTTTTTTTAAATAAAATATTTAATGGTATTACGACATTATGTAGGTAGTATACAAAAAAATGATACACATTAGGTAGTAATATACAATAAATAAACACAATTTCAATGATTAAATGCTCACTGTTCTGTGTTATTATTATTACTAATTCATCTTTAAAGTTCAATTCCAAAATATGTAATAATAGAATTACCCGTGAAACTAATTTCTATTATTACTAATATTCAATATTCATTACTCTGTGAAGTTGACCTTGTGAACGTTATGACCGCTTTTTCGAATGTATTAGGTGAATAGATCACATTATATAATAATTAATTCATAAAATGTAGCACGACGAATTATAAAAAGTTAGTCGTGAATGAGAAAGCTGTAGGTGTAGGTTAAATAAATGATGTAAAATTTTTATCAAACTCTTGATTGAAACCACAACAAAACTCCGATATGAACATTGGTTCTGTGTCTACAACGGTTTAATTTTTTTTTTGTTTTTTTGATCGTAAGGTTTTATGGAAAGTGATGTGTGTCTAGTGTACAGTTGGCTTTAGACTTTGCGACATTGGCGCCTGGAGGTTATAATATCATACAAACTTTCTCAGTTTAATAAATGCCGAAACAAGAGCGATTTAATCAATTCTGATATTTTACATCTATATTCTACATCCTGTGTACAGAAAGGTAAAATTTATTTGTATATTTGCTTGAGTGATGATCTACACTAGTGCTATAAAATACTGAACCGATTTGAAAAATCTTTAGCTGTTTAAATGCGAAGCAAAACTTGCGATAATTCGACCAAACACGCGAAGTCAGAGTCAAATGAATACACATAACTCTGTCTGCAATTTCGTTTTCTTGCATACACTTTTTTAAAAAGTTTTTAAAGTTGTGACTTAATCGACTCATGTATTTTCAAGTTCTCTTCATCCTTACTCCCTGGCAGTCATAGACCAAGTAGAGAAAACCTTTATTAATTTGAGGTTTATTAATTTAAACGTATTTATCCATTGGCTGAGCAGCGCAGGAGGAGACACTTTGCGTGAGAAGTTGGCGTAACAGACATTCATGTCGCTTCTGTTTGGAGGCTCTCGAAACATCGGAGCATCTGCTTTGCAATTAATGTGAAGCAATCATAAAACGAAGACTCTGTCACCTCAATAATCCATTCCAGGGCAAGACTACGATAACTGTGGCGCCACCTATTGCCGATGTATTCTGATAGACCTCGACGTCCTGATAAAAAAATGAACAAAATTGTTTCGATATCTCGCTTAGTTTTCGAGATATCGAATTTTGAAAGTCTATTTTTCTAATATATTATATGGAAATGCCAACCCAATGTATATTCACTAAGAATGCATAAAAATGCATTTACATGCATTTAGCATTATAAGGCAAAACTGCCCAAACACCCACCCACCCAAAAGCACCTAACACCATTAATCGACTTTATCAATAGGGATGTTGACTTTGGGAAAGTGTTTTAAACCGTGCATAAGTACCTAATATAGCCACAAATATTTATTATTTTTATTTAAATACAACTCAAGCCAAAAAATCATGTATTTTAAATCCCGTTTCAAATTTCGGTCCAAAACTCCAATACTAGTCGCGTGACGTCACCTGTTCATACCAAAGGAGGCTCAAAAGTTTACACAGGAGCTACCATTCTATAAATGTGGTCACAAAGTAGGAGGCTGTGCTCATAAGCGCTAGTAAATTAATGAGGTTATGAAAAGTGTTTTCGTAATTCTTGCTATAAAGGATGAATTCTAAGTTTTCGAACTATTAGCCCTAATAAATACACTTTCCATGACGTTAAAACTCCTTGCAGTGTTTTTTAAAAGAAATTTTCGAATAAATTACACACTAAATATTAACCAAACAAGGAAGTTTTTTGACAGCGGCTGAACATATGACGTCATGCGCTTTGATTGGTGTCTGTTATCACGTGACTTGAGAGTGATTTTATTAGGTTTTATTTATTAAATATTAATTAAATTCCTTAAAAATAAGGAAAAATATAGTATTTTTTTAGTATTTGCATCATGGGTATAACTACCACTTAACGTTAAAATTATGTTTTTATTTGAGCACAGTCAACATCCCTATTAAAATTATAACGTCAAAAAATAGTCGAAAATAAGACTTTAAAAATTCAATATCTCGAAAACTAAGCGAGATATCGCAAAATTTTATTCGTTTTTTTATCAGGGCGTCGAGGTCTATCAGAATACGTGGTCAGTAGGTTGCGCTACGGTTATCGTAGTATCCCTCTGACCAGGTGTGGGGGACAGATCTCAGAGCAACTCTGGACTTTATTAAAAGCCTTAATCTCATACAGTTATAAACAAGTCAGGGCTGCACAATAGATCTATCGAGGTCGCGGTGTTGACAAGGAATAAATCCTCTTGCCCTCTATTCTAATCTAATCTAATCTTGCGTGAGAAGTAGGTACTAAGAACTGGAAAATGCATGAGAAGAATCCGTTAAAAGTAGATAGTGTTGAAAATGCACGCGTTCGACTGTATTTCGTGTTTCTATATTTTGAGCGGCGACAGTGTGAATAAACCTTTAGTGCGCCCCGGGATTTCAGTGCGTGGGAGTAAAGGAGTACAAACAATCACTTGGCGCAAAGTTTGCTTGAAATGTCAGGGTAAAAGGGATTAAATAAAGCGAGACCGGCTACCCTACTATATCGTGAATTACTTTATTATTATTATATGAAGTTACAGTATTTTGTATTGTTATTAATTTACATTTAACACGAAATATTAATGTAGAATATAAAAACTTAAATTGAAAATTAAAAAAAACCCCGACATAAAGAAAAAGCCTTCAACAGGTAAAAATATTATGTATTGGCCCTTTAAGTTTAATATTACTACTTATATTATCGGTATATATTATTTCTCAAAAGTGTTTTTTATCGGTATGAAATATCTCCCTTAATACTGTATCAAAATTAATGTTTGGTACGCCATGTTGGCGATTATTTTTCTCTCTGATGACGAAAAATAAGTTAATATCTTAAAATTAATGTTTTCATTAAAAAATTACAGTTTACAATTTTTTACAATTTCTTTACAGAAAATAACATTCAGAAAAACAAATGTCGCCATCTGGTGACAATATGCTTATTTTAACAGTTGTCGGTAATATGACGTGTAGTAGCACTGAAGTCTCTGCATAGAATAGAATAAAATTAAACAAATGCCGCCATCTGGTAGCAATCTGTTTATTTTATCAAGTGACGATGTGACGTAGTGGCGCTGAAGTCTCTAAATAGAATAGAATAAAATCTATTTTCACCCTATTATATTACGTAACTGACCACTAACGGTGCGAAGTATTCGCACGGGTCCGCTAGTACATATTATTAACGCAGAAGCGCACAGTAGACCAATACCTGCACGCTCCGTCACAGCAAATCGTGTCGGCCGGGGTACATTTCTGTCCTGTAATTTCTATGTATGTCCGTGCTGGACCGATCTAATGTGCTCGTGATATGTCGTTCGGGAACGATCCGTGCATGATGATCCGAAGAGCTGTTGAAATTCACCATATTGCTTCATCTTTTCATTAATACGCTGAACCCAAAATTTTCTTTTTTTCTTGGTTTCTTCCTCCTCTCCCTCGTTACGTTATGGAAGAGAAACATGTTTCTCTGCCATTTTAGATCGCCTGAGGAAGTTTAAATAATTAAACGAAACTTTGCGTAAAATATAAATATTTCGCTTTGACTAATAAATCATGTTCCTCCATCCTCTAAAATTACAAATATTAGAATCGTCACCTAGGATCGTAACCACTAAAATATTTAAATATTAAGAGCACTGTGGTTGGAACAATAAAAATAAAAGAAAGAATAGTTACTTCTTACCACAACAGATTTATTCAGTGGATGTGCATTTCGAGAATTAAGCTCCCATCTTCAGCAAAACACTAAACTGAGTTTAGTGTTTTGCTGAAGATGGGAGCTTAGCTCTCGAAATGTACATCCACTGAATAAATCTGTTGTGGTAAGAAGTAACTATTCTTTCTTTTATTTTTACTAAAATATTTAATAGTGATAATTTAAAAGTTTGTATGTTTGTTGCGAGTAATCTTAGGAACTACTGAACCAATTTGAAAAATTCGTTCCCGAATAATAATAATAATAATAATAATATTTATTAGCCACATTGACACAGGGTATATGACAAGTCAACATTTAAATTGCGTAATTAAAAAATTCAATAAAATTATAGAATTCTCTGTTTACCAGATGACTCTTTAATTTCTTTTTAAACGCTGGAAGTGGCAATGATTTAGTATCTTGTGACAAATGGTTATAAAATTTAACACAGTTATAAAGTACTCCTTTTTTAGAAGCAGTTAAAGAGTGATCCGGCAAACGAAAGTCGCTGTTTCCCCTAGTATTATGTACATGTAACATTTGATGACAAGTAAAATATTTAAAATGTTCTTTTACGAAACACACGCATTCGTAAATGTAAACACAAGACAGTGTCAAGAGCCCATGGGCAGAAAAAGATCCTCTACACGTCTCTCTAGCATTTAATTTCGCTAAGATACGTAGGTTATATGTTATTAAGCTATGTGTATCGGTTTTAACAGATCGTAACCGAATAGAAAATATTCTAAACTTTAAGTTTGGGTAGATAATCAAATGTAACCAAAAATCTCTTTTAGGTAATCGCGAATGGGTATAAGCGACAAAAAAATTTGAAAACTGTTTATTGATTATAGCTTTTCTGAGGATGGATCAATATCCGAAAGCGTTCAAATAAAGTTCTTTAAAAAAAAGAAGAAAATTTTATTTTTGGACCAGTTTTATCAAGATTTGTTTATTTAATTTTAAAAGTCCAAAATTTATCGTCACAATAAAATTACGTTTTCCTCTGTCTCACGCAAAATACCGAAAACTCCATGACAAGAAAACAAAACTCCATACAGAAACCCTTTTACAATTTTTGTTATATTTATTAGCATCGATAAAGAAGATAGTCACTTCATAATAACAACTTTCTGTATTATATTTTTTGCTAGATAAGTCTGATAAAGTTGAAAAATGTTTGAAACTTGGCTATCCTTATCTGCAACAGTTAAATCGCTTACAACCTGAACAGGGAAAGAGATGAAGGTAGAGAAAGAGAGAGAAAAATGGCTAATAACTTTTAAAAGTATAACTTTTTACAGTGAAAGTTTTCAAGGTGTGGTGTAATTTGTTATATAAACATTTTGTGTTTCAACACTGAATAATAATTTTTTGTCAAATTTCTTCAAAGGCCACTTAATATATGAGTTTTTTTTTGTTTTGTTTTATAAGAATTCTGGTAGTCTGGTTCGGCTTCGCCTGGACTTGCGTTTTATATTTAATTAAAATGTGAAAGCAAACTGTTTTTCTGATTTTCAGCTATAATACTAGATTTAGTTGTAAGCAAATTACTTTCTTAAATCAAAACTTAAAGTCTAAAGTCCTATCAGAAAACGAGCATTTATGAACTCTTAGAAATAAAATTATCAAAATTTATTTTAAAATTGTCATATATATGGCATAAAAAATTATGTTCAGTTCGTTTTTTTTTTAAACTTATTTAGCGTGTTGAAAAGGACTCATAGCTTTGATATTTAACCGACTTCAAAAAAAAGGAGGAGGTTCTCAATTCGTCGGAATTTTTTTTTTTTATTTTTTATGTATGTTCCCCGATTACTCGAAGACGCCTGAACCGATTTGGAAAATTCTTTTTTTGTTTGAAAGGGTATACATCCCAGGTGGTCTCATGGTCATCAGGTCAGGATCTGATGATGGAACCTTGGAGAAATCGAGGGATATCTTCAGAAATATGCGAAATCAAATCCACCACTAAAAAGTAAAAAATAAAAAAACTTAAAAAAAAAATATTAACCTCCTTCAAAAAAATCACTAAAAAGATGAAAATAATGAAATTTTGAGGTCGGCGCCTATTTAATAAAAGTAGATATGTAATTAAAAGTTTTTGTAATGAAATTAGCTCCGATCTCAAAATTTCATTATTTTTATCTTTTTAGTGATTTTTTTGAATGAGGTTAATATATTTATTTTTTAAAGTTTTAAAAATATATGATCAATTTTCCGTATCATTTAAAAAAAAGTAGAAAAAACCCGGGTCGCAGTGCCAAAGCCCTGCCGACAATATAGTGTATTTGCTTATACAGGCAGTGTGGCTTTATTACGCGAACTTAAATTGGTTTTTGGGCAAAATTAAAAATTTGACTCCTTAATACACCCCTTAAAATGATATTTTTTTTCTTAACTGCAATATTATTATCAATCTAACGTCTACACCGAATTAAATACACCCTTCAATAAATAAGTCACCATCTACAAATTAGTGTTTTCATAAAATTTGTAAGTCCGGTCCTGTTGGGCCGATTTTATTGAAATTTTAGGGACACTTTTTAATTACTACTAAAGGGATTTTGATGATTTTTTCGGTTTTTTGGGGCCCAAAAACATTTTTCAACCCCTAAAAACTACCCTTAAAATGGCCCGATTACGCCCATTTTAAATAGGCTTCTTGCGGTGATGGATTTAAAATCAATTAACTCTTTCGAAAGTTATTGCCCGCACACATATATATATACGTATATAAATATATATATATATATATATATATATATATATATATATATATAAACATTTTTAAAAATGGTGCCAAAGTGTTTAGGAGGTTATGAAACGTCGAGAAATTTTGGTCCGACCTTTAGGTCCCGCCATCCGACCAACGCCAATAGTGTATGTTGCCATATGGCAAATACACTAAAAATATGTTCTTTATGTGCGCTGTGGTGTAACTGGAAATATATGGAACACAAAACTGAGGAGTTAAGGTTTTTGTTTTTTTGATTACTTTTTAGATTAACTGAATATTATTCTAATTTTATAACTTATTCATTTAATCGATATTTCTCGTAGGTGAAATATTCGTTGCCAATTAATTTAGAGAAAATTAATTAGAATCATAATTGCAGTGTCGGTGTAAAGTTTAAAACCAATTAAACTTTACATTGCTATTATTCCGATGCAATGCGTTACATAGATATATGAGCGATAAATTTATATGTGCATTCGTTACGACGCCGGCAATGCCAGCAGCTAGACTTGCAGGGCTTCTCAATCTTTTTTCCGTGGAGAAATTCTTAAAAAAACCCGAGTTGCAGTGCCGAAACCCTGCCGACAATATAGTGTATTTGCTTATATAGGCAGTGTGGCTTTATTATGCGAACTTTAGTTGGTTTCTGGGCAAAATAAAAAATTAGACTCCTTAATACACCCCTTAAATAACATTTTTTTTTCTTAATTGCAATATTATTAGCAATCGAATCTCTATACTAAATAATATACACCTTTCAGTAAATAATTCATAATCTGCAAACTAGTTTTTTCATAAAATTTGTAAATCCGGTCCTGTCGGGCCGATTTTATCAAAATTTTAGGTACACTTTTTAATTACTACCAGAGGGTTAAATTTCAATTTTGAAACGATTCGGAGAATTTTTTTGGTATTTTGGGGCCCAAATACATTTTTCAACCCCTAAAAACTACCCTTAAAATAGCCCGATTAGGCCCATTTTAAATAGGCTTCTTGCGGTGATGGATTTCAACACGTGGGCCGAATTTCGTTAAAATCAATTAACTCCTTCGAAAGTTATTGCCTGCACACATATATATATACGTATATATATATATATATATACGTATATATATATACGTATATATATATATATATATATATATATATAAACATTTTTAAAAATGGTGCTAAAGTGTTTAGGAGGTTATGAAACGTCGAGAAATTTTGGTCCGACCCCTAGGTCCCGCCATCTGACCGACGCCAGTAGTTGCCATATGGCAAATACACTAGTTAGTTCTTTATATTATGCATAATCTAAATTATAAAACATTTACTCTCAACCTCTGATTTGCTCAATTTTTATAACATTTTTATAACATGTTTGGAACAAATGGGTTCAGCTCATAAGAGTCTAGGAATCATACCATGAGGAGTCCCGAAGATGTACGATTGCACTATAACACACCCCGCGTCAGAAGTGCCAAAAAGTATCGATATATATCGTATCGATATCGGTACCGCCATATTTTTTAAAAAATATCGATATATCGGTGCAATTTTAAAGAGAACGTTGGCACTCGAAGAAATTTAGTATACACATTGGCTAGCTTAATATAATCTCAAATAGCAGTTAACGGACACTATTTCTAATATATCAAGTAATAAATAATTATCTGAAATCAAAAACAACGATAAGATTTTTTTCTTGTTTATTAATCAAACGTCTAATACATTTAGGAGCAGAGAATTTTAGAGATTAATCGAACAATTAATAAAGCCAGGGATGGCGAACCTATGGCATGCGTGCCAGAGGGACATTCGACAGAAAATTTTTGGTACAGCATGAATTGAAATAATTAAAAATATTGACTGTTTATTATTCCGAAAATATCGAAAAAACGGTAAAAAAACGTGTTTTACTTGTGCTTTATTCACTGTTGACGTTTTTGGTACGCATTTAAAAGTATGCTCCAAAAACATATGTAAAAACGCATGTTTCTGCTTCAGTGGAGTTTTCGATATTTTCGGAATAATTAAACGGCCATAGTCAGTCGCGGTAGTACATAATAGTGTTGTTACTGGAAAAAAATATCGGTTTTCGATACTCGGAATATATATCGATATTTTTTCGACATCCCTACCCCGCGTACGTGTTTTAAGCACTCCTCCTAAAAACTTGTCGCGAGATATGTTCTTAAAAATTCATAATTTAAACGTGAAAAGCTTTTAGGTTAGGTCGATAATGATAAAACGAGTTGATATATGTGAGTATTGATGTAAAAAAATACATTACCGGTTTAAATCACCGCGGCGATTTATTATTATACAATAGTGCGGAGAAAGCTTTGTGCATGGTTTTAACGTGCGTGGAGATTTTAATTTTAATTTTATAACCAATATCTACATAAATATAAATGCATTATTTAATTAATTGTTTCGATTCTACTATTGACTTTTTTATTGTCATGTTTTTTGTCATTCTGGAAAACAGAAACCGAAAACTGTCATCTTGTTTTATACATAGTCGGTTAATTAACCGGACAATTATACTGATACTGTTCTTCCTAGCATAATTTACCGGTAATTTTACATCGCTATACCTTTGACGAGCGGTTGGGAAACACTGAGCTCTAAACAAGCGTTGGATATTATGTAGAAGATGTAACTCTATACACTTCCACGAAGCTTGCATTAATTAAACTCCGGCAATATAAACTAATTTGAAATATTTCAAAGGGAATGCAGTTATTGGCAATTCTAAGAGATTTTCGAGCTGCAAAATTAAAATCAACTAATTTAGAAGTCATAAGTGCTGCTGAATTATTTACATTTCTAGTGACTGTTTCAGAGACGCATAAAAAATAAAGAAACGGAAATTTAAAGTGACTGTTAATTTTTGAAGTGAAACTTCTTTAGCGACGTATTTATTTGAATTTTTATGTGATGATACAATGGCGGGGATACATGTATAAGAAAAAGCTTGGTAACGAAAAATGGATAACGCATTATTGAAACAAGTTCAGAATAAATAGATTTCATGAAAAAAAATTTAAAAAAAGTGATAACACACATGGCAAAAGACGTGTCACTTCCTCCGTGAGCTTATGGGAATGGGGTTCACACGTTTTTTTTTTGTACTTATAACCCACGAATATCATGCTTGGTAAGAAAATGTATAGTAATCGTTTTTCTCAGTATATAATAAAAATGATTTCAAATGAAATAAATAAAATGCAAATTACAAAAGATCCTTAAGATTTAATGTATTGTCAAGTGAATATTGAAAATATTGAAAAGTAGTTCAAATAACGCTTCCGTAAATGGTGCTAAACTATTTCACAAATATAGATACCCATTCTATTCTATACCAATCAATAGTTTTTAAACTATTTTTTTTTATATGTAATGTAAATTTTGCACGCACTTTAGTTTCTTCTTTGAAAATAGATTTGGATGAAAATTGGCATTTTAAGATTAATTTAAACCATTCTTCTTCACATTAAAATAATTTAAAAGATAAAAATTATTATATTTCTTCAACCATCGCCGGAAATAATTGATCGTAAATTACATCATAGTTTATAAGAATACATTTTAGTTTCAATATTGTTATAGAATTTCATTAATCATTTCCAAAATTAATGAAAATGCAAATGTTAGTAAACATGATTTTTTTAAGTGAAAACTCAACATCGTGAATATAGAGCACTGGTCGTTTACTCAATTTTTCTTTTCGCCTCGTGAGGTTCATGTTCTGTTATAATTATGTGGTCGGTATTTTTGTGATTGCGTTTTTTAATTTTTAATTAAAATGCATAGTGAACAACATTTTTCGTATAATTTGTATGAAAACCTGAGTTGGGAAAAAACACATCTGCGAAGAGTTAATATTTTTGTGACCGCAAGGTAAAAAGGGTTATGCGGATTTTTTTATTATAATAAAAATACTGATGTATAATAATAATAAGTTTAACGTTCGTTTCTCAACATTGTTTCCTAGCGTAGCTTTTTATATTTTAAATTTTTAAAAACCCAGGTCGCAGTGCCAGAGGCAGTGTGGCTTTATTATGCGAACTTAAGTTGGTTTTTGGGCAAAATAAAAAATTTGACTCTTTAATACACCCCTTAAAATAACATTTTTTTTCTTAATTGCAATATTATTATCAATCGAACCTCCATACCAAATTATATACAACTTTCAGTAAATAATTCACTATCTGTAAAGTAGTGTTTTCATAAAATTTGTAAGTCCGGTCCTGTCAGGCCGATTTTATTAAAATTTTAGGGACACTTTTTAATTACTATTGAAGGGTTAAATGTCAATTTTGAAACGATTCTGAGAATTTTTTCGGTATTTTGGGGCCCAAAAACATTTTTCAACCCCTAAAAACTACCCTTAAAATGGCCCGATTACGCCCATTTTCAATAGGCTTCTTGCGGATATGGATATCAATACGTGGGCCAAATTTCGTTTAAATCAATTAACTCTTTCGAAAGTTATTGTCCGCACACACACACATATATCTATATACAGGGTGTCTCACCGAACGTTGGCTAACATGGGTAACTTTGTTATTAGTGGAGATAGAAAGTCGGTTAAATGGGCAAAGTAGTGCAGAAAATTGGGCTCATTAACATGCCGTCGAAAAAACAATTGAATTTTGACACCCTATGAATTTATTCAGAAAATAGTGAAAATTGCCATTTATGAAAACTGGCCATAACTTTTTTATTTATGAAGATATTTGAAAATTTCATTAACAATTTTTTGATAACTTTTTAAGGTCTTTTCAGTGGCGTAGGTTTAATTTTTTTATTTCTACTACATAATGAGATATTGACATGAACTTTGGTTTTTCTTATGGACGGCATTTTTGATTTTCAGATATTCGAATTCTACTTATTTTTCTGAATTATTTGACATAGCACATTCTATATCTAAACCAATCAGAAGCTACAAAACTGTCAAAAATAGCTTTTTGGCGTTATCAAAGTGTGCCGTGTAAAACGAAATTTGTTGAAACAAATACATATCGACAGATTAACAATCTGTCGAGCGATCGCTACAGTTTTGCTAATTCATTTTGTTTGATTTACTCTCTAAGATGGCTCAAGCATTCTCAAATTTGGAGAAACAGGCTATTTTTGCGCATACATTCAGCGTAACAATAATACCACGTGGGCTCAAGCAGAATACTTGAACCTTTATCCAGAAAGGCGACAGCCTTATTCAATAACTTTTAGGAACTTTTCTCCATTAATTTCAACGTTTGCTAAACCTAATTCTTCTTCACAGTGTTGAATGTTGCCTTTTTTCTTTAAAAATGAACCGTATACCTTTAAATTTCTATTTAAGTTCCTAAAAGTTATTGAATAAGGCTGTCGCCTTTCTGGATAAAGTTTCAAGTATTCTGTTTGAGCCCACGTGGTATTTTTGTTACGCTGAATGTATGCGCAAAAATAGCCTGTTTCTCCAAATTTGAGAATGCTTGAGCCATCTTAGAGAGTAAATCAAACAAAATGAATTAGCAAAACTGTAGCGATCGCTCGACAGAATGTTAATCTGTCGATATGTATTTGTTTCAACAAATTTCGTTTTACACGGCACACTTTGATAACGCCAAAAAGCTATTTTTGTCAGTTTTGTAGCTTCTGATTGGTTTAGATATAGGATATGCTATGTCAAATAATTCAGAAAAATAAGTAGAATTCGAATATCTGAAAATCAAAAATGCCGTCCATAAGAAAAACCAAAGTTCATGTCAATATCTCATTATGTAGTGGAAATAAAAAAATTAAACCTACGCCACTGAAAAGACCTTAAAAAGTTATCACAAAATGGTTAATGAAATTTTCAAATATCTTCATAAATAAAAAAGTTATGGCCAGTTTTCATAAATGGCAATTTTCACTATTTTCTGAATAAATTCATAGGGTGTCAAAATTCAATTGTTTTTTCGACGGGATGTTAATGAGCCCAATTTTCTGCACTACTTTGCCCATTTAACCGACTTTCTATCTCCACTAATAACAAAGTTACCCATGTTAGCCAACGTTCGGTGAGACACCCTGTATAAACATTTTTAAAAATCTCAATATTGTTCACGTCCATTATAATTAATAAGTTTTTTATTTAATCACGGGAAATTGGACAATTGAATTTTAATATAGATAAACTAAATTAAAACATTTGCGACGTTTCGTTAATTTGTTTTAACTTCTTCGGGCAAAACTTTAACTAGTTAACCATAACTTCAATAAAATTTAGATATTTAACAATACATATATTTAATTCAATAAAAATCAAATAGTAATATTTAAGCGAAATGAAATTATGTAATTTTTTTTTCCTAGAACAAATTTCTAGGAAAAAAAAATTACATAATTTCATTTCGCTTAAATATTACTATTTGATATTTATTGAATTAAATATATGTATTGTTAAATATCTAAATTTTATTGAAGTTATGGTTACCTAGTTAAAGTTTTGCCCGAAGAAGTTAAAACAAATTAACGAAACGTCGCAAATTTTTTAATTTAGTTTATCTATATTAAAATTCAATTGTCCAATTTCCCGTGATTAAATAAAAAACTTATTTTTAAAAATGGTGCCAAAGTACTTAGGAGGTTATGAAACGTCGAGAAATTTTGGTCCGACCCCTAGGTCCCGCCATCCGACCGATGCCAATAGTGTATGTTGCCATATTATGACAGATATATACACTAAAAACCGCGTGTTTTAGTTTTAATTTTGTAGAAATTTGAAGATACTGCTTTTGAAGCAATGTTATTTCTAAAGTTTCGTTGAAGTTATTTACTGCGTGCTGCGTAAGTTTTCTGACAGTTGTTTACATTTGTATAATCTTCAAGGAATCTTTTTCTTTGCCGCACGCAGTCGGTTTCTAATGTCAACGTCTCTTCAGGGAATGGTTGACCTGTTTCCATCAAAGAGAAAAGTTCTATCATACGAGAACAGTAAAAAATCATTAAGGATTAAAGATATCTCAATGGCTTTTTAGAAAGCCATCACCAAGATGTTGCTCAGTTAGTACGCTTAGGATATTGCTACTGATATACAGGGTGTTTACTAACCATCCGGCAAAAATTCAAAGGATTATTTCCTGGGTTATTTTAATAATACGGCTCGCTTAATGCATATAAAACTATGTCGCTTATATTAAATTGTGAAGAATAAGTGTATGACTCAATCCTTAAATTGTAGTAAATGTTTCAACTCCACAAAATTTTATAAAATTTTTCGTTTTGAAGTCCCCTGAGTTCAAAAAACAGATATTTGGAATAAAGTCTGTTCGTCTGTTGAACACGATACAGGTCAAACGAATGAACGGATTGAGACCACATTTTGGGAGAATGTGTGATATGCAAATTTGAAGAACCCTATACTTTTTATAACGATTTATTTTTTCTATTTATTTTTCCAAAACAGTTTTGAAAAAAATTTTTTTTTCTAAGTTTCATAGTCCGGGAAATATTTTGAAAATAAAAAAATCAGTTGTTCTGAAGATCTGTCAAAGAAAAAAAAATAGTAGCTGACAAATTGTCTTTGGATAATTTTTTAATGCAAAACCGTAATATTATGCGGTCATGAAAATCAATAGAAAATTCCATAATATTTATTCCTAGTCGTTACTCGCGTTACAGCACGCTAACAAATTTTATTTTATTTGCTATAATATGCCAAAATGTCAATATTTTTGAAACTGAAATCTTCTTGTTGGCCAATTAGCTAGAATTTTTCTCCTGTAATTACATTTTTATTTCAGCTTTATAAATGTTTTTGAAAAGATTTTCAATAGAGATTAAGTATAGAGATAATATTTGTGGGAATATATTTTGTATTGGATCTTGATTTTTCTGCTGCAACCCGTATATTTAATAACATGTAAAATCTAGAAGATAATTCCATTAAAAATGTGCCACGCTCTGCTTGTTCCTTAGTAATAAAATGGAAATATGTGAAGTGATTCTCATTTCCAGATTTAAGTTAGCCTATTGGGGCTTGATAATGAACGTTGTCGTAGTGACGGCATGGCTAACGATACCCTTAGCTACTATCGATAAGTTTATAACCTATTTCTATGTTATGCAGGATACAGTACAAGGTTTTCGTTAAAGTTGAAAATAGGGTCGTCCCACCTATGAAAATTTGAAACAACTTTTTTCATAACTATATCCTTCCTTTTAATTGCAAACAAGAATTAAAGAATTATAATATGCTAGCCGCTAGCCGCGTATTCGCACGCGATGAGATGAAACACGGCAGCGTAGTGAAGCCTTCGGTTACGGTCTTGCCAACACGGGATTGCGCTCCGTTCGGCATCGATAACAGTTTTGTAGCCTTGACTTTTTTTTTAATCGTCATCATTGGCTTCAGGGTTTAACCCATGTGCAAGCATCTTATTCCCGTAACTTCAAAAACATATAAAACTAGGGCACATAGATGGATAGATTAACAGGACTTGGGATGAGTGGGAAGGAAAGCAATAGATTCATAAACCAACCCAAACAGTAGAGTCTTTCATGTGTGGATTAATAAGGTTAGGAATAATACAATGGGAAACTTTAGCATTTTAAATTGATATATCGTTATAATTCGTTAGTTGCGTCGTATTTTCAAAATTCAATGAGTTTAGAATATGACACAGATTGATTGGGAGTGAAGAGGCCTTGTTTTTTAACAGTTGATATAGATGATATATTTGTACCCAGTTAAATTATTTTATATATAATCCGTCCCCACTACCCACCCCCAATTTACATTATACAAGCGATATCCGAAAAACGTCATGTTTTTTGAGCCCTAACGTTGTATAATATTCCGGATGTTTTCGATAACCGGCTGTACGCTGACGAGATGTTATGTAATGCGAGATATGGGAACGCATTGGATGTGTGACGACACATCCGGTGCCGACGCTGAAGCTCACTGCTCCCATTCAAGCCTCGCTGGCTAATTTCTTCAGTTAAAGATCCGTCCACAATTCACGTAGGTGTTCTATTTTGACTACGCTCTCTGCAACAAGTGCAAATAAGTAGAAAAAAATGCTGTTTTCATAATCTTAGACAAGATTCAATCATTTTGGATCGAAGGTTAGTCGATACAGAGATTGTCTCGTTACACCTGACCAATCAGCGTAAGCACGGGAACGACGTCACCTGGCGAACCGTTCATATTTTTTTTTGTCGGCCCACAGTGTTAATATCAATACATTAACCATAGGACTATTTAAATCTCTTACCTTCAAAAATTCAATTTATTGCAAATAATACAATATTCTGTCTTTTACTAAATACTGCCATTAAAGTTTATAAGCAACAGCTGTTCCCACGCAATTAATTGACGTCCTCCCAATGGGACGAGGAAACCTCTGTAATCTACTAACCTTGCTTTGGATTAACTTCAGTGTTCCAAAAAATTTGAGATAGGTAGATAGATAGACGCCAGTGTTAGCAGGATACTAGACTATGTGACTAGAGTCTAGACTAGGAAACTTCAAGATCTGATGAAATGTTAGGAAAGCACTAAATACTTTATTGGATGCAGTGTAAATCTTTTGACTCCTACTTTTTAATTCTAATTCTAAAACATCTACATGCTTGCTGGATACGTCAATCACTTCGACTTACTTAAATAAACCTTTTTATGAAATAGTCAGAAGCCCTCCACTTTTGTCAAAAAATTATAACGGAGTCATCTGAAAGCTAAAGAAGTCCTGTTCAATTTTTAATTATTTAAGATGTATTTGTATAAAACTTTAAAAAGCATCAAAACAGTGTATACATCGAAGTATTTATTTTTAAGAGATATAGTCCTACGAAAAATATCACGCTATAGCCAACACTAGTAATTCGTAACGTGAATAACACAAGATCATTGATTTTTTGTAAAGCCTGGAGCTGCTAGGCTTATTTGAGTGTAGTAACAATCTAAAGAGTAGATCCTGCTAAAAAATGGAACCATTTTTAATTTGATTCGAGTTTGTGCTAAGTTTTAATAAAATGTGGGTATAGCGGTTGTCGGTTGGCCTCTACGTACCCAGCTCTATAGATCGCAGTTCTTGGCGGATCGATTTGACCTTTTTTATTCTTTTTGTTTACTATCAGAATGAAACACGTTCAGCAGTGTGTTATAAACAAAGGTCTGTTGTGAAAAAGTCATTTTTATTATACAGTAACAAACTTACTTTTGGCTTTGGTGTACGTTATAATTCCGTTTATTATTAAACGGTATGTATTTATGTGGACGTAGCTTTAATTTCCATATCCATAACTGCTTACAAAATTTTGTGTGTGCAGTGAGGAGTGCCATTCCCAGAATTTATTAAAGAAATTTACGAATTTCAGATTTCAGTCGGAATATTAATTATGTAGAAACAGTTGAAAGTCTGGAAAGTGAATCCGAAACGCAAATTAATTATTCCAAACATTTAATTTGTTTTGTAATATGTACTTAAATCGTGTTTATATTTGCAAATAAAGTTTCCAGACATTTTCTTAGTGAATAACTATTGTGTATGATGACAATACTATAAAAAGATTATTATAAAGCCTAAAATACTTTTTGTTTGTAAGTACTAAATACATAACCTTATAAAAAGTTCTGTTCGCAAGACATAATTCTGTGACAATCGAATAGAACCGTCCCGACGAATTAAAATTTGCGTTTCTGTTACAACACAGGTATTCTTACTTGGCTATTCTAAATAGAAAATGGAAAAATTCACATTGCTCTACATTTTTTGTCACTTCCTAGATAATTTAACTACACATAAATTTAAAGTGGGATAGAAATTTAACATGTATGCAGGCATTTAAAGTGACCGATTACACAATTAGTGCCTAAAGTAAAACAAAACTGATCGCGCTATACCAATTTCCTAATAAAACAGTATTTGTCTGTCTGCTGTTTTTTTTATAATGTAATTAGAAGTGAGCTTTACTCAAAAGTGGGTTATGAAAAATTTTGAAAATGAAGTGAAATTTTATAGGAGGTACGTGCAAAAAATATCGTATATATCTTGTGCGTAATGGTATTACGACTCGTTTTAAATATAATATCACATCTCTTCGTAATATAATCCATTGCAACGCTAGGTATAAGCACAATCTACTATTTCATTTTCGTGCAGTTGCGTTCAGCTTATAAAAAAGCTTCGGTCGAAGCTGAAAGATGAAAAAAAAATCGAAGTTTGGCTTCAGCTAAAAAACTGACCTTCTATCAGTTATCAGTAGCCACTTTTTTGTTATGTTTTTTTTTTTTTGCATATGTACTGTTGTTTTAATGAATATAAATATACAATATGTATATTCTAGATATTTTATCTGACGATAAAGTAATATTTTATATTTTATTACAAAATATTATTTGTCATCTCGAACAGTGAACAGTCGCATCAAGGAGTGTATCAACACTAAAAGCAACTCTCTTTATATTCATATCATAACGTCATCTCTGAGTCCTTATACAGTCGAGCCTCGAGCCTCTCAATACACACAAAGGCCTTAAATGGTTTTCTCTTTAAATTGTGTATACAGTAACCGTTTTCGATTTAAATGTGTATTTAAAAGATAAAGCCTGTTTTTTTATAATAATATCACGCAAGTAATTACGAACAAATGGTCCCACTAGCTAGTCTATATTCTATACTTCTATAGTAATGATTACAATACCCCACCAAAAACACGACTGCCGAAAAACAGAGATCTAAAAATGTTCCAGCTTTTCACTTGACAAGTTTGCATACATGAGATATTTATAAAAACTTGCCAAGTTATAAAGCATCTTCTTAAATCTCACTTCTTTTTTTCGGCAAAGTCGGAAATCCCACTTATTCTTTGTATGGAACTTGTCCCTTTTTTCAAATTTATGTTTTTCGTTGGATTTCAATACTTTTTGTAAAGTTATAATAGTAATAGACCATACTTTATTATAGCATAGTTATATAATATCATACTTCATTATATCACACGTCATTTATATCCCACTATAGCACCGACTAGACGCGAGTAGTCTTCAGACGGCTGACTGATGCATTCCGGTCGATCCAGCACTGGCGAGACATGCTTGTGAATTATCAGTAAATGCCAAAAATTGTGATTTTTAGACACTCGTATCTTGGAAACTATTTCATCAAGACGTATGAAATTTGGCATACTACTTCTTTAGGGTAACTTTAACTTCCTTGAAAATATGCAGTTCTGTAACATAACTACCCTTGAAGAAAGAGAGGGGTCAAAAATGGCTCGCGTAAATATAGAGTAGTGCGCTATGTTAGTTGGCACTCAGTTCCCAATTCTGTCATAATGGACGCCTCCATTTCCTCAGTGTATACAGTTTATACTGCAGACTGGATTCATAGTGTATTCATAAGAGATAATACATACGTAGAAAGTGTTAGTTTTCAATTTTTAAGGCCTACTCTGAATATTTGTCTGTAGTATTTAGTCATATGATTTTATAAACGTTTATCAATTAATTTTGTAAAAGAGTCAAGAAGACATTCGGGTTTCGAGTTAAGTCGTAATTCCCGAGTCCCAGCCGAAGTTAGAGTAAGAATCAATTTTATAAAATAATTGAGAATAATTCGCATCAAATAATACCGACCACGGTAGAAACTAATAGAGGTAGGCACATGAGAAACCTAATATGATGGCTGCAAGCCGGCAAGTATATAACCATGATTGCTTTTCACAGAAAAACGCGCGACGTGGCGCAAGTACGAGTCAAGTTTTTTTCCTTCTGTTAGCATTCAACCACTTCTTTTTCAATTCCGGATCTTTTGCGAATACAAAGCCTCTATGATTTGAATATTAGTAAACAGAACAGATCTACATTATAAACGATTTAATATTTAAAAAAAAACACACTACCATAACTGCCCACAGATCGAGGTGGTTAAATAGCTGGCGTCCCTAACGATCAAGTTTAGCAGTACCCAGCTCTATTGGGATAGGGTAGTGGTTAGATTGTTGTTATTCAAACCAAATTTAATAAAGAAATACTATAGAGACGCTGAGTTTTAAGTGTTTGGGCTTTGGCTTTGTCTACGTTTTTTCCGTCATATTTTTTTAGAGCAGTGGGGGATTTATAAATTTCTGCCGCCTAGGTAATATTATAAATGTATATTTTATAGTTAACGTTTTTTTTTGCAATCAAAGTCAATTCAATGTCAACTTAAGGCTGTCGGAACGCTCTGAACTTAAGCCAAAGATAGGGCTTCGGCTGATAGCTGATTACAGACTTATTCGTCAACATTTTGCAAAAATTCTTTCTCTATAAGGAAGATAAAGGACAAATCTAGGTCTCTAATGGACTACTTTTGTAATTTATGTACGATTTACTACAGAAAAAAGCTAGCATTAATTGTGCCAAAAAACACACGTTTTCAATGTCACACTACGCCCTTATTCGTACTTATTTCACTAAATTGTTCCATCACAAACCTAAAGTGACTCTTCCTTTTTCAGAAAAGTTTTTTAAATCTTCAAAATATTACCAAAATTTAGACTAATCAACTGACAGCAGCACCCTTGCAACAGCATTTTTTAGTCTCGTAGTGTGACTTAAATTCAGAGCGTTCCGATAGCCTTAAAGATAGCAAATGTTTTGATCCGTAGAGATTGCTAAAGTTCAAAAAATCAATCATTGAAAATCAATAAATGTTTCGTTTGTAGCATATTTTTTCCTGATTGGACTTACAAAAACATAATTGTGTATCTTTTTTATTTTGCGCTCATTCGGCCCATTGGTAAAACCTTCACTGGTTTAGAATCTAGTAAAGGTCTTCTGTGGTAGTGACGCAACCCAGCACTATTGTTGCCTTAATTTGCTAAGGTGCATTCGACATTGAGACATATTTTATAAACCATCTGTAGATTTATAAACTGCGTGGGGTGGTTGGAGCTTGGTACGCAGGTCGCGGATGTCTGCGGTACGCGTCCGGGATACGAACACACGTGCTCCACATAATACACACACACACACACACACATATAGTGGATATGCACGCACGCACGCATCTCTCTGCCTACTTCCTCACTCTTCCGCAGTGTTTCAGCTCTCACACAACTTCTGCAGCACGTCAGTTTTGGCGTCACGTTACTGCATCAACGCCGCTGCCAATACAATGAATTTGAACACACTTGTTATAATATATACTTTATGTAACTTAGCTTCAACGATGAATATATTGCCATTTCAACCTAACAACCAGTATTTCACAAATAATAATACAGTGTAGCCTTAATATAACGAACCTCAATATAACGATTTCCGCGATTTAACAATTTTTCGAAACTGCCCATAAGAGATAATGCAAAATATACATCTACTTTACGAATACTTCTTGTCAAAAACCTCTTTATAACGAATTTTCAATCTTACAGAATATAAATAGAAAGTATAATTTACCTCTATATAACGATTTTTGTCAACTTATAACCTTTACATAACGTGTCCTACCAATCAATCACACACAATTCCACAATAATAACAACAATTCATGTCTCGACAGGTTCAGACACGTTAAATTTATCGTAAGACAATCATTGTTGTTTGATGTAAAGTAATGTAAACACTGCAGTTGGTCACTGTTGTTAGTAAATTTGAAGTTGCAGCGGCTGAGAAACTAAAAAGGTGTTTCTTAACCGTCGCAGAGAATTGAAAAATCATTAAAAATCCTACAAAGAAAAAATTAGAAATCGCTAAAGAGTTTGAAATTTCCGCAAGTACATTGACCACAATTTTAAAGTTTAAAGATAAGTTTTCAGAAGAAAATAGGTATTCTTACCTTGTTAAAACGAATTTTAGACCAACCTAACCTCAATATAACAAACTTTATTATAACGAATTATTTGGTTTAACGAATATTTTCTAATTCCCTCCTGCTTTGTTATAGCGAAGTTGTATTATATTGTTTTTGAAACTATTAGCTGTTAAAAGTAAAATAAAATGGCTTATAAATATTAAACAAACGCATTTCAGTGAAATTTAACTAGGGTTCTAGTCTGATAGTAAACAAAACGAATAAAATATAAACCATCGTCTTGGTTTATATTTTATTCGCTTTGTCCGTCAAAAATTGTGATCTGTATAGAGCTCAAACGTACGTACGTACAGACCAACAAACAACTGCTGTTAGCGATTTTCAATTACACTTTTCGAAGCAATTAGTACTCGAATCCATCTAGAAATGGTTTCGTTCTATAGAACAAAATCGCTTCTTTTCAGAAAACAACAATTTGAATGGATTTCGTGCGTTATTAACCGAGATATAACTTATTATATGAACGAAATAGAGCACATCCGCTAGCAGTCAAGCGTTATGTGCAGATGTTAGTCTCGAGCAAACGCGTCTTCAAGTTCTTATTGCTCATAACGTTTTGTGGTGGCGGCCATATTCAATCTTCCATAATATTCAATGTATACTATATACTATATTGTCTTCAGAACCAAAGGTGCGTGCAAAATTTAATCTAAATCAAACCACGGAAAGTGGGTCAAATTCAACTTGTAAGATTCGTTACAAACCCACCGACAGACATCCGGACTGTTGAAACTAAATAAAAACTTGTAATAAAAACACCTATATTCATAATCGGTGGAACCGCCAAAGATTTGGGAAGAACACACTTGAATCTACTCCATAAACTTTGTAATGAAATCGGAACTGTAACGAACATGCTGAGGTGCATTCTAGGGAGAGTACTTTTGACCGCGTTATATTTATGGCCCACTGTGCTGTGTAATGTCAAAAGTTAGTGGACGTGCGCGTGATTGTACCGCGTAAGATAGACCTTGTGTTATCTAAGATCTTTGGTAATTTGACACCGTTTACTTGATAATTAGCAAACGTGTTGTCTACAATGTACATGCAATATCAACACAGATATTGTCCTCCGGTAATTATTTGATTACACTTGTTAACGAGAATAATTAATTAATTCAAATTTCTCGAGTTTTTTATTTGGCTCTTTATTATCAATGTTGCTGAAATAATAATAATCATTTTTTTTTATTTAAACGATGTATATGTCGTAGGATAAATGAAATAATCGGATCTTCGCGAAAATCCTAGGACGACTCCAAAAAATCGGGTAATCCGATTTTTTTAATTAGCCTACGACATATATAAAATACATTTTGGAAAGTCAAGTACAATATAGGTACATACAATATAGCACTTATTACATAATAAAGCTTTGCACATCATAAAGTATCGGGATCTCGGCGTTCCTTCTGGGTAGGATTGCAAAAATAATAATTCAAAAATAATGAATAATTTAAAATTTTTAGATTAATAATTTCAGAGCTGACAGAAGAAAATTCTGAAAAATCATATAGGTATATCTAAAATCAGAAAAATTAACAAGAAATCGAAAGTACAGACAGAATTTCAATTGCTAATAAAATAATATATTAGTACTGACTGATTAGTTACTATTTAGTTTAATCTATTTTTAGCTTGCAAAAATGTTTGTATCAAATAGATCCGTTTTCATTATAGATAAAAGATTATTTAAGATACCTAATTCAAATATTTTCTTTAAAATAACAACCGACTTTTATTAATTGCTTCCAGAGATATTTAAGAAAAATATTTTTACGTGAAATGTGAAATATACAGGTGACTTTGTTTTTTCAGGTATAAATAAAATTATTTTCTGAATAATAATTTTGTAAATCTTATTCTAATCTTTCCATCTGTCGAACAAAAAATCTAAAAACAAAAATAAAAATAAATAAAACCGGGGAAGTGTCTCGTTTGAACTTTGTATTAAAATGTTATATAGATTAAGAAGAGTCTTTGCATTTCATGAAGATTGAGAAGTACATACAGATTAAATAAGTTGATTATTTAAAAAAGCTAACTCCATTGGAATATATTTGTATTTAACTAGTTTGAATAAATAGAGGAGATCAATAAATACTGTTTATAGTAGGGTAAAGTCACCAGTTTCCGAACACTTTTTAATTTTAACCGACCTAGAAAAAGAGGTTATCAATTCGACTGTACTATGTTTTATACGATTTATATTAGTTGCTTATAGAGTTACCTCGTCTAAATTCAGCTGAGTAAGGATATACCAGTTTGAAAAACAAAATATATCTTAGAAATAAAAAAAGTAATTCTAAGTGTTTACATTACCGTAAAGAAACAGTTCTGAAAGTTTCTTTTTACCCGACTTTGGCAAAGCTAAAAAGTGGGGTTACGATTTTAGCAGTCTATTTTGTATGTGAATATGTTCCCATTAGAGTCCAAATTTGTGGGTCGATTTTGATAAATGAGGTGTCGTTGAGTTCGTCTCAAACCCTACCACGTAAAAACAAGCACTGTTCGATGCTGAAATTTGGTACAGCGTCAAATTAGTGAATACAATAGAATTCGTCTATTTTCAACTCGTCGGAACTAATCGACTCCTGCGTTTTCAACTTCTTCATCCTCATTCTCATCTTCATTGATCAAATAAAGTATAAAATAATTTACCTTTTCACATATTTAACTCTGCCGACAGTGAATGATATATTTAACAAAATGAAACTAGAGTCAAAATCTGTTATAACGACATCGAAGAATCTACTCATTTTTGGTCGTAAAAACCGATAGTCGTAACAAGCGTTGATGTTTTCGAGGTAGAAAGTAATTTTATATTAAGTATGTAGTATTATTGAATGCGTAGGTACATACAAATCCATAGATATTAATATAGGAATATTATTCATATTATCATTATCATCTTTCTGTATTCATAAAATCTGTAACTTTAGTCTGTTTGGAACATTTCCGTGCGTACGAATTTTGTTTACAATACAGCTGGTCGTCCTAGCAGATATAATTCTCCGAAGATATGAAGATATTACATTAAATGTAGTCGCTTAATGCGGTATGTCGTAATAAGCAATGTTGTAAAAAGCAGTGTTTATTATAAGGCGGTCATATAGTATTCAGCCGGGACCTATGATTTTGATTAATATAGCCGGTATATTATTTTAAATGATGTCGTCGTAAACGATTTTGACTGTACTTGCAATACTGCCCAATGCTTATATTATCGAAATACAATTAAAACACAACGTTTCTACCACTATTTGTGGTTCTTTTTACATGAAAAGGACCACAAATACTGGTAGAACGTTGTGTTTTAATTCTATTTCGATAATATAAACATTGGGCAGTATTGCAAGTAGTTTCATTTCGTTAAATTTATGTTTTCATTGTACTGCCCTTATGTATGTTATAAGAAGTTTATTACATTACATTATTTACAAATATAAAAACTCGGGTCGCAGTGTCAAAACCCTGCCGACAATATAGTGTATTTGCTAATACAGGCAGTGTGGCTTTATTATGCGAACATAGGTTGGTTTTTGGGCAAACTAAAAAATTTGACTCCTTAATACACCCCTTAAAATAACATTTTTTTCTTAATTGCAATATTATTATCAATCGAACCTCTATACTAAATTATATACACACTTCAGTAAATAATATCACTGGCTGCAAACTAGTGTTTTCATAAAATTTGTAAATCCGGTCCTGTCGGGTAGATTTTATTAAAATTATTGGGACACTTTTTAATTATTACCAGAGTGTTAAATTTCATTTTTGAAACGATTCGGAGAATTTTTTCGGTATTTTGAGGCCCAAAAACATTTTTCAACCCCTAAAAACTACACTTAAAATGGCCCGATTAGGCCCATTTTAAACAGGCTTCTTGTGGTGACGGATTTCAACACGTCGGCCAAATTTAGTTGAAATCAATTACCTCTTTCGAAAGTTATTGCCCGCACACACACACACACACCCACACACACACACACACACATATATATATATATATATATATATATATATATATATATATATAATTATATATATACATTTTTAAAAATGGTGCCAAAGTGTTTAGGAGGTTATGAAACGTCGAGAAATTTTGGTCCGACCCCTAGGTTCCGCCATCCGACCGACGCCAAAAGTGTATAAAAGTGTATGTTGCCATATGGCAAATACACTAAAAATAGTTGACCACAGATAAGTTGTCGGGAATCGGCACTATTGCCCCATAAACAAAAGTTACAACGGAAACAAAGAAGACATATTAATAAACATTGTCTTTTAAAACTTTGGAATCTATTGAAACAAAGCAATATGTATTTGTATATTATATAAGTTTTCATCTTCAGAAACTAACTGCGCTTTGTAAAACTTTTTATTGCAAAAAATAACAATTCAAAAGCTAAGTGCACAAACTATGTATATTATAGAATTGAATTATTTATTCGGCGTCTTTTGTTTGAGTTTTATTGCTTATTGATTTATTTTATAAAACAGCTTGTCATATTTATGATAACTTTATTCATGTCTTAGGTAAAAGCAGCACCGCATTTATATTTATAAGACCACCTAAGTAGCAGTCATAGGGTGGGTCCGTAACCACAAAAAATCGCAAGTCTTCTATTTTTCTAATAATGCAATATTCGAAATTTTTCACGTCATATTTTTATTGAACTTTTGGATTTGTTATTCAATTTGAAATCGTTCACTTTAATTAATTAAATTAAAAAGTTAGGTCGAATATAGTTTCAAATTTCGCAAGATTTTGATGGATCGGGAGCCCTAACTAATCTGGGGCCCTAAGCAACTGCTTATTTTGCTTATGGGTAAATCCGGCTCTGGATACAAGTTTTATGTTTGCCATTTTAATATTGTTGATCATTATTCATTCATACAAAAATGAAATGACATTTTGAATGAAAGAAAGCTAATATATTACTAATAAGCGTATATATAAAATTGATATAATATTTATGCGTTAAAGTATAACTTGTTTTATCATATTAATGACTTTTTTTGATCAATAATTGTAAACGAAGGTTTTTCTATAAGTTACTTTTCCTAGGGAACGTCTTTTTTAGGCATTTTTAATGATCTGAGTCATAACTGATCATTTTCAGATTTATTTCTATCTGTATGTTTTGCCATTATTCCTAAACTCTTAGTTTGATTTCAGTGAAATTTGGTACACGTATACAGAGGCAGATTTGCATAGAGACCAATAGGACTTGAATTCTGGGTCCCCAAGTGTCAAGGGTCTACATAAATTGAATTATTATAAAATTGTAATACTTTTTCATGAACAATCATTAGTGAGTACTTATAATAAAAAAATAGTATCAATTTCTGAATTTTGACAATTTTTTGGGTGAATTTATTCTGCGTTTGTTCAAGTCACTAAGTTTTAAATTTTAATGTTATTAGAAACAAATTTTAAATCCTAATTTAAAGATTCTTAATTTTTAAAATAGAGCTCCATTGGATTTCAATAACCCCTATAAGCCCAGAAAAACTGACTGTGCTTATGCTGACATAATAAATAAAACCAAACAATTGGCGTGGTGTAAATTAACGCATTAAATCGATTACACGGATCTGAGGTTAAAAAAATGTTTGGCACATAGATTGTTAAATTTTTCCACTCTACAATTTAGTTCTTGCTAGTTTTCCTTTTCTCGTCTATTATTCCCGTTGAAACGAAATGCGTGAACCAATTACGTGCGTCCTATCGTTGTATAACCCTATAATATATCATCATCCAGGACACATAATATTTAGTCAGATCCTACGATTAAAATCATAAAGTTGTTGAACTTGCTGTGTACATACAATAGGTCTTTGGGGGCTTATAAGCTCACTTTTCTCGCTTACACACGGTCATGAAGATTGAGCATCAGTAGGTAACCCAACTAAAATATTATACATTTCGTTGTAAGAACAAAGAAATGGGAAAAACGGGTCTTTTTAGTGATCTGCATCTTTGCATCTGGATCCCGTATGTGAGCCGGCTCACTGAACCGGTTCAAAAAGAGCCGAGTTCTGAATATGTTACTGCAGTCTGCCACTTAGTTACCTAGTTCAGTCAATCATCACGACCTGTATAGAATCAAGAATGCATAGCCAAACATGTGATGCATGAGTCATTTGAGCTGACAGATGCATCAAAGCAAGAACTGATACGTAAGTGTAAAATGTGCTTCTGTGTGTTAAGTGTTTCACTGAGTTATGCGGATCCGTGGATCCGTCGGCTTAAAAAAAAGTGAGTCGGCTCTCACGAATCTTTTGTCGGAGTCGGCTCTTTGAACCGGTTCAGATCTGAGCTACCCAACTCTAGATTTATCTCTTCGGGAAACAGATAATTGCATTTATTTTTATAATGTTATATTTTTAAATCGCAATTTAACCCCTTAGTCAAGATTATAATTCGCCTCTACAAAGCCGAACTTACATATTTTATAAATTGGTATGTAATATACCTGTATAATTTGGTGCAGATGTGTTGATAAAGTGCATGTCGAATTTTGAAATTTAGAAAAATGTAATTATTTTAAGAAATGTTTCAATGCATTACACTTTTTATTTTGTCCAAAAAGAAACTTAAGTTCACATAATCGTATGTCTGTTTGTCATATTTTACTATTTATTGAAGCAATTATTGGACTAAAGGTACGTTTTGTTTTCTGATGAAACCAGAGTGAATTTGAGATCAACTACTTGAAAATGAGCATAGCAAGATCCTGGAGAAAAATTTCCTGCCTGAAATATCTCTGCAACCATTTGGTGTTTGGTTAAAGCATATTTTGTTCAACGCTCGCACAAACTTGGTGAGATATTGCATTTTCTCCAAACCTTCGCTTAATCCGTTCACCACCGTTTTCAAGCTTACTATGATTTCATCAGAAAACAAAACATACTTCTATAATCCAAGACGTGTATAAGAATTATTTTAATACTAGGAGCATTGTTTATTCAACACATTAATAGATTCTGCGTGTCTAAAACGTATCTTAAATGACCGTTTGTCGTCTGTCTCGAAGAGCGTGACATCATGAGCCATAACGTTTTTCGATGCTATAGTGAAAAACACTTGAAAAACAGTTACATAATGAATCGGTATGTAACTATTTTTGGTGCTATAATGAATTATGGTAGTTGATTATGGTCTCATTGTATCGAGACTAATGTTTTCAGAACGAGATGTACTGCCTAGTAGTATGTGTATGCCAGGGAGTCTAACAAACATCAATTTGACTGACTGATATTCATGACAATTACCAGTGAATCTATCGTTTCGGTTTTTGATTTTTTAATAAAGCTCTAAAACCACGCAGTTGTTGAATAGAATTAGTCCAGTTCGTTCGGGTCGACGAGACGCCCAAGTGTTTCCTCTGTCCAAATTCTCAAAGAGGTAGGTAATGAACTGCGCAGATGTAAAACATGTCGATTTGGTAGGGTGTCGAAATTATTAATAACCAGCTGATTTTTTGTATGCGCTTACTAAATATTAGTATAATTGAATGGCCACAAAGTCCTACAAATGTAGTGGTAGGTTTTTTTAGTCCTACGCTTGGTAAAATTGTGTTCTACACTTTATTCCCAATAGGACAAAATCAAACCTAGGTTGTTATTAATGAAAAAAGTGTTCCCGTGGAATCGACAACTTTCAAGCGTAGGACTAGGAAAACGTACCACTACATTTGTAGGGCATTGGGGCCATTCAATTATACTAATATTTAGTAAGCGCATACAAAAAATCAGCTGGTTATTAATAATTTCGACACCCTACCAAATCGACATGTTTTATATCTGCGCAGTTCATTACCTACCTCTTTGAGAATTTGGACAGAGGAAAAACTTGGGCATCTCGTCGAACCGAACGAACTCACGAAGATTCAGCCTGTTATTAATCACTTAAAAAAAAGGCGGTGGCTGCTGGACTAAGTGTGCACCGCGTGTGCTAAATCTTTCCGTGTAAAACGCATAAATACGTATTTAACAAGCTATAGTTGCATAATATACTATTTTAGAATTTGTAATAGGTCGCCTTTTAATGATAATTTCGAAATTCCCCAAACTCTAAAGAACTTCCTTTCCATACTCTCCAACTTCAATTTTCTACAAAGAGAGAAGTATGTAGTCAGTTCACCTCTATATAGTGGCGATGTTAGTTGATATTCAAATTCAAACCACGCACGCAATCTGAATCCCGCCATCTATTTCCCATCCCAAAAATTACACCCCATCCAAAGAACAATCCTCAAACTAACATTTATGATGGTGAAGTTAAAAAAAGACTCATGTATATAAAGTTATATTGTGTATATATCTACAAGTTGTTCTCATAATTTTACCATTTGAAATGATATAGTATCTCTTTTTTATTGTGATTAGAATTGTGATTTGTGTCATAAATATTTTGATTTTTGAATATTCTTTTTATTATTTACCCAGCTTTAGTATAGTTTATAGGAAATATTATGCCCCGTGCGAGAATAGTTTTTCAGTCGTTGTAACTCTGATATAAAGGAAGGTTTGAAAAAAAACAGAAATGGCAACTTTACAGATCTAAAAGAAATCATAATCCATTTTTGGACCCTCCTTAATTTTGAGGGAGATTGTAGATTATAGACAATCTTTCTCTCTGTAGCATTTTTTGTTGGTCAGAGGCTACAAATAGATAAAAAAAATGTCATTTAAAATTCGACGCAAGTGGCTTTGCGTGCTGGTCTGACAGATATACATGTTATATAGTAGCTATATTTTTTGGTAAACGTGGGCAATAAATGTTTGCATAGTTTAAATAAAAAGGCAACAAAACTATTGCAACAGTGTCCATAAAATAGAACATAAAATACAGATCAAGATGTCTGCGAAGATAGGTATGCCGTCTGCGAGACTCTTTCTTGTTTTATATGCTTGCTGCAATATGCGCCAGTGACAGTCGGAGCCATGGCCGGAGCATTGAACGCCAAACAGAGCGTCTCTTGTTTCTCCGAGATTTGGTCTATTCTTTACTCTATTTTGTAAAACGTCTCGAGTTTGAAAGATAATAATATTATCTGTCAAACTTTTACAGACATTAAAAAAAGTAAACATAAATAACTGCGGTTCTGTTTTATATTTGTTTTGAAATTCCATACTGAAATAGAACTCTTGTTTTTATATTATGTGTTTCATTTCACGACGAAATTACAAAATAAAGACTATGTTGTAATTAGAAGACGTCATCTCCACAGAAAAGACGCCAACTGACCTTGAAATAGACGTAATCCTGTGTTTCTGGTACAACTTTCTAAGGCTAAAATTCAATTTGAAAGTTGAAGAAACATATGAACTAAGATTTTTGAAGTATAATAATGATAAAATAATAATAAACAATTTATAAATAATTATATTTTGTTGATTCGAAACTTTTCAAACACATTGTATTTATCACCTAAGTAAAAACATTGGTGTCTGCGCATTGCAACACACGATATGGATAATATTTGAACATTTTATGAGAAAGTCGTTAAAATTTGGTTGTAAACCTCTTGCATGCTTGGTGCACACACGTTCTCAACATTTTTACTTTCGCATCTAAAGATTACCTGATTACTGTGCTGTAATCACCCAAAAAACTTTTGGCGATTTCACGTTTTTAACTAAACTTAAAAAACTGAACTTTAAAAAATATCTACCTGTCTGATCGCATTTCGATTTCAAACTACTTGATTGATTTTGTTCAAAGTTTGCATGCAATCCAACTAGGATTGTCAACTTGTTTTCAGAAAAATTACGTAATTTCTCTTTGAAAGAGAAAAGTAAAATTTTTTTGGAAAAAAACACGGTACAAATAATAGACACAAGCATTCAGTTAGTATTCAAAAAATCTCACTTAAACATCAAAACAACGAGAAAGAATCGAAACCGATAGCAGCGAACTCTGTTTATCAATGACATTTGACGATCCTATCTTCCGTTTCGTTCAGTAATAATCAACTTATGCACGTGCGTTTCGTTAATCTGAATTTATGTATATGAGCGTTCCGATCTGTGCGTTACAAAGAGTAGAGTAAGGGTTAAGGCTGTCGGAACGCTCTGAATTTTGTTTGTGCTGAGTCCCACCGGTAAGGGGCGAGGTAGGCAAAAGACAAATTGTGGGTGTGACCTTCTTTAGCTCTGTCTCGCTCAAATCATCCGCACGTTTCAATTTTTGGCTGGTGCCAACTACGAGGCTAAAAAATCTTGTTGCAAGGGTGCAGCTGTCAATTGATTACTCTAATTTTTGGAAATATTTTGAAGATTTAAAAAACTTTTCCGAAAAAGGAAGAGTCACTTTAGGTTTGTGATGGAACAGTTTTGTGAAATAAGTACGAACAAGGTCATAGTGTGACATTGAAAACGTGCGTTTTTTTAGCATAATTAATGTCAACTTTTTTCTAGTAAATCGTACATAAAATTACACAAGTAGTCCATTAGAGACCTAGATGTGTCCTTTATCTTCCTTATAGAGAAAGATTTTTTGCAGAATGTTGACGAATAAATCTACAATCAGTTGACAGCCGAAGTTCTATTTTTGACTTAAATTCAGAGCGTTCCGACAGCCTTAACGACCAAAAATAAAAGTATGGTACTTTATTATGAAGTACGGTTATCAACCCTAGATTCGACCTCTATGAAGAAGCGCTTCTTTCAAAATGACCGGATGTCAGAAGCAGATCTGACCTTCATCCCTAATATTCACTCTAAATTTTTCCATTTTGTGGAATTTTTAAACTTTTCGAATAATAATGAAAATGAATCTTTTGCCAATAGCAAAAAGAACGCATCTTCTCAAATCCACAGTTAAGGAAAGAAATTGAAAAGGTGTGTGAATTTCGGAAAGCTTCCTATCGAGTAAAAACGTGTTAGTGAACTTCTGTTTGAGACCGCTGGCGGGGCATATGCGGTATTCTCGTATGCACACACATAAAATTTTGTCGACAAAAACGCACACCAATAATATTTTTCTTAAAAGTATAGATGATGTTTTTTAGAATTATTTCTGGAAACCGCAAGGGAGACTGTTAAAAAGACATACGTGACATAACATTTGGGTGAATTGAGAGTGTAAATTTCTAAAATTCATTTCTAGAAAAACTTTTTTCCCTAATTTATTTTGGTGGGATAATTATTAATTAAATTTACTGGACAAGAAGTCCAGGCGTTGTTTCAGAAGAAGCTCATTAAGAAGTTTGTTTCTGTTTTGTTACTGTGAAGTTGGCATACACTAAAAAGTAAATCCTCACAGTTGGTAGAGCTGGTGATTAATGATCACTGATATGGAAGATCCACTAGAGTCTGAGCGAACTTCGGCTTTTCTCTCAGGTTTGGCCGAAGCTAAAGATATTGTATAACGCTAAAAGAGCGCGAGAAAATACTTATTACTGTAAGCTGAACGAAATTGCGTTGATGTTGACAAGTATTTTTTTTTTTTGCACTACACTCTTTAGTAGAACCAGAGATGTTGTAGACATCTGTATCTCCAGCTGCGGAACATTAGAATCATTTATCGTTGGGATTCTAATGCGCATGGCTACTTAATTATTATTTTTAAAACATAAGTTGCCAGTTTTGAAATTTGATCATTAATTAATGAGCAAACGAACATGCAACGAAAATGAGACACCATGAAGTTAGTTGTTCTTTTTCTATAAACGTTAAAATAATGTTATTTCCAGAACAGCAAAATATTGCATACTAGTGACATCGGACGAAATGTCTTAAAAGGTATTAGTTCAGACTTTTCTGCGCTTGAGTCGTTTTTCATAGACTTGAAGCTATACTTCTTTTGGCACATTGAGGATAAAATTTTCTGTTACGGAAGTTGCGCAGACAGCGTGCAACGAAAATGAAACACGATAAAGCTAGTTGTTACAGTGAACAGGCTAATATTTAATTATATTTATCGTCTCCTTAGGCATCATATTTTATTTTATCAATGTACATCTTTAACGAAAGTATGAATATCAATTATCGCGATCACGCCAAAGAAGTATAACTTCCGCTGTGCGTACGTATGTACATGCATTTTTTGAGGTGTAAATTAATCATAGGAGATTAGGAGCACCCGTGATTTTGACCATAACATATATATATTTTGAAATCAGTACATACAGCGAACACAGGTGTTGTGTTAGTGTAAATGCGATATGAGGTTTGTTTCTGTTTGTTGCTTTGAGATGGTAACACTGCATTATGTATCCAGGGGAAAATAAATCTTCTATTTTGCAACGAAAATGCGATAGTATTTCATTATCATCATGACCATCGATATTTCCCTAACTTGGTCTTGTGTAATAATATAATATTATAATATTGATATTTTGGTTTGAATTATACTAGTACATATATGTTACTAGCAGCTACTCGCGGCTCCGCACGCGACTGCTGAGTAGAGATGGCGATTATTTCAGAAATAGATCGATTTTTAAATCGATTCGAATCGAAATCTGATGAATCGATTCACAAAAAAATCGCGGTCTGCAAGATCGATTTCTCAGAAATCGATCTTTTTTCAATTTGCTTTTAGAGTTTGTATATTTACCATATAAATATATTTTTATATTATGGAAAACATAAGGGACACCATAATTATCGATTATTTATCACTTTAACTAATTAAAGCTGTTCTTAGAACCATATCAAAGTATAAAGTATAAAAAAAAAACATTTATTGCGTCCATTAAAAAGTTTGGAAATGATATAATTTATAGTTCCCAGTGCTTAAGGAGAGACGAAAGAAACTGAAAACCCAGCCATCTCGCGAGTTTTTGAGTAATTAAGTGAAAAACTGTCATTCAGCTAATTGTAAATCATTCTATCATTCTTATCAAACTAGAAAAAATCGAATCTCGATTTTCAAGGGTGAAATATCGATTCATTGGATCGAGTCAGTACTATATATCGATTAAAAAAATCGATTTTTTTGGCCCAAGAATTCGATTCTTCGATTAATCGATCTCAGATCGCCATCCCTACTGCTGAGTAATAATCGATTCCATCCTATTACACTCTTGCCACTTGGGGCTGTGCCTCGCTCGGCAGCGACAAATATGTTTTTCTTTTGCACTACCCTCTGTGAAATAGCAGCTTTACATGTATATGAATTCACTCATTCCGCACTAGTGTTGTAATGAAAAACAAGAGTACGCAATCTAACCAATTCAACAATCTAATAAAATTGAAGTTTGTTTTACAATCGAACTGCCGAAAATGTTAAGATGTTTAGGTATTAAACGATTGGCGTTTGCAACTTCACTGGTATTCTTTATTAAAACAAAATTCAAATACAATATTCCGTTTATACGTATTATACAACATTCATACCGATCATTCATACTAATTATACAATTTAATATTTAACCCATTCATACATAACAGTTACGAAATTGCTGAATATGAAGTGAAAACTTGATATTTTTACGGGATACGTGGAAAAAAACGTCATGTGTATCTCGGATCTCTTGTGTAATGATTTTGTTACAGTTAAAATTCGCTGACGTTCGTCTTTAACATACTTTGGCGTAAAATATACCATTAGACAGCTGAATATACAATCTATTATTACGTTTTCTACCTTTAATGAAATGTAATTTAAAGCGCCTACTTTTTTTTTGGATTTTATAAACACAATTTGCATTGTTCTTTTTGTTGCGTGTGGAAATAAACTCCATAAATAATGTGTCATTACTTATTAATGTAACTTTTTGAATTTTTGCTTCCTTGCACACAAAGTTTTCATTGATGTAGGTAGTTTAAAATGAAACTAGGTTTCGCTTTTACACAAACCTCGTCTGTCTCCTTTTATTCTCCAGTCTCTCTTTATTCTCTGAGCTCCATCATGTCTCGTGGGGCATTGGCATCACCGTACAATGTATAACCATAGAGTACAGACATATAAAGAGCGTGGCGTAACCATCAGATAGAATTATCATTAGAGTGGTATCGCTTAGAGAAGATAGTAGCGTCATTTCTGCACACAAACGAGTTTCCGGTTGGACGTGTCTATGGTTTCCAACAACAGGTGGTCCAATGAATATGGTCATTTAGTTATTCGTTGCTATACTCGAGACGCAGTACAGGTACCGCATATAATTGCCCCTGAAACTACTAATCGCTTTTCCCACTCTTCGTACTGCTCAGATTCCTCACCATGCTACTATCTTCTCTAAACAATACTAATCTACCTGCAGGAGTTAATTAGTACAAGAATATTATTATCTTTAACATTTATTTATAACAGATTATTTTGAAATAACAGTACCAAACACTATTAAAAAATGAGACTGTGTATTTTACAATACGTACTACTGAAGTGAAACTTTTAGTCGCATACATACTGTAACGTTTTTCATTGTGTCATCACTCAACAATCGCCAGGATAAGCGTCCACCGTCGTAACTTGTTGGTTGGGCGGTTGGCCTATCATCAAAAATAAATATCTCCTTTTTGTGTTTGAAAAAAAAAATTAATTATTAAATATTATGTAATTTCATAAAATTATTATGTCATTCACAAAAGATGTTCTTATTTTTGACATTGGTTAATTTGAATTTTTCTTTGGTAAGTTGAAATCAGGCATTAAGAGCACATTTATAATCGGTTGTTTTAATATTGCAATAAACTATGAATTTTTTTATAACGCTTCAAATCGTTCAATATATTTTTTTTGTCTTTTAATTTTAAAATTTATTCTTTTATGTTAAGTGAGAGTCGTTCACCATTATCTTTTCCTTTTTTTGCGTTTCTCTTTAGCGGACATATTGGGCCCATCCTTCGCTTCCTCTATCTTTCCATCTTTATCCGCAACACCCTGGAATTATCTTTTACACCCCGCAAAAAACTATCCTCGTCACAAAATGGTAGCAGAGCATGGTTACGATCCACGGACCTCTCTGGGTTATGGGCCCAGCACAATACACATTCGTGATCATTCATAAGCACAAACTGCTTATTACGATCGCGCATTCAACTTTCAGTGTTCTTACATCAGCTCAACCAGTCGTGATGTGCCTATTTCATAGTAAATCACTGTCGTTTCTGTACAACCTATTGAACCTACTATAGAACGTTTGTTCCAATGTGAACTGTTAAAAATTTAGAAAATAAAGTGGAAATAATTCATGCAATAAACACCATACATACCTTGTGTGTAATGGTATTACGACTCGTGTGACTATAAAAACCGCTTGTTTTAAACATAATGTCAAAGTTCGTCATAATATAGCGGTTTACCTGCGACTTCGTCCACGTGGTGTAGATTGTACTCACAGTTCTTTTATACAAAATCCACCCCCACCCCGTTCGTATCCTTTATGAACCTTACCCCCTTCCTCCCAACCGCTAACATGTGCTTCTTTATTTTCTAAGAAGAGTATTCTTACGTTTTTAGTTTAAGTAATTTCAGAAATACAGACAGCGTATCTCTTATTAATGTTAACCCCCAACCCCTAACAGGTATTTCGTTATTTTCTAAAAAGAATATTCTCACGTTTTTAGTTTAAGCAATTTCAGAAATACAGACAGCGTTCCTTTTATGAATGTTACACCTCCCAACCCCTTAGAAAAATGTTAGCCTATAATTTAAGTTATATGGATACAAAATTTCATTTCAATCGGATGTATAGTTAATTAGTTATAACGGAACAAAAAAAAACCTCCTCTATATTATAGATTTATATGTATATTAGTATAGATTACAATATTCGGTATACAAGCCACTTTTGTCAGTTCTCGGAATACAACCTGAAGATTGAGGGCTTGTCATAGAGGAGCCATGGAAACGGTGTATAAAAAACACGACGGCTCTACATCTCTTGATACTCGTTGTGCCAATCCCAGCGGCCGTGCCGCAGCCAACAACCCCAAAATGGATGTTGTGTGTTAGCGTCCGCGACTAAGAGCACGTAAATAAACTACGACGACCGACAAAGCTGTCTTGGAGAGTTTAATGGCAACCCAAATGCTCATAATATTTATAATTTACGTTTGGATTAGTGTAGATGCGTGTGTAGTACCTATCTACGTGATGAGCTGATCAAACATTCCTTTTCATTCACCAGTTACATGGTTTTGTTTCATGCCAATTTTTATTACTGCGAGATATAAATACGAGATCCTCGAGAAAAGCCATATAATGATAACTAATTTTGAAAAACTTCATGTGTCTGCAAATGTGCTGATAAATTATTTTGTTCATTTTGATGTTCAATAATGATAATAGGTGTGTCTAGTATCGTGCTCTAGTGTAAAAGTATGACACTTTTGCGTTTTTTTATACAAAAGTATAAGATACACTGACCTGTTTTGTATTTCGGTGTCGTACTAAAAGTGATAACACTAGTACGCCCGACTCTTGAGCAAGGTAACGTAGTGTAGTGTAGATCACGTGATAGATGTCTACATTTGACAATTGCTAGAACAAATTGATACTTTTGGTACATACACTTTTTAGTGAAAATTACACTGAGTTATACAAGACCCGTCATATCACTATGCAATAGTCACTGGATCTAAGGATGATTCTAGTGAGTTTTTGCAAATTATAGGTACTCGACAATAGAAACATTAGCTTCTGAGGATGATTCTATAGGGACATCTATTTGGGATCACTCTTAGGATTAAATTCTGACAATGATCGCATATGGATCTAAATATCCGTTGAGCGTTTACAATCTATTCTTACTCAGATATTTAAGTTCAGTGGCACTTGGATAGTGTGGATGATTAGGATATGAATCGAAATTTCATCATGAAAGAGTACAAATTACAGCCGTGTGTTCTCTAGACGACGCGAGGTCATTTAAAATAACAATTTATATGAATCGTAATCAAACATTCCACCAACATATATAACTATACCTATAACTAACAAGTAACAATATAACATACCTCGTAAATAAGGACAGAAAAATGGAATTTGCCTACAAAAAAAATCGAAACTACAAAAAAGGTCGGACACTTTTCAGGATTTCTACAGAATTTCCAATCAAAAAGGTACACAGAACTCTCGGGAAATTACCTCATTGGTTTTGGGTATGTAAGATTCAACGGTTTTAATTTTAAATTTATTCTCGTCAAGTTCGCCTTATTTCTTGAACCTGGTAAATGATGTGATGAAATGACAGTATCTATATGCTGCTATCTCAAATATAGAACCGGCTCCGCACATCAGCCAAACAAGATATGCAGTTAATAAAATTTGGAATGAGCTCAATAAAAACTACATTACTTCTAGAGTTCGGTCAAAATTAAGGAATTGAAAAGCCATCACAAAAATCAGTTCGTGGACTCCTTCGTATATTATCACGGACGCCAACTTAGAAACGCTGTTCAAAATACATCGAATCCATATTTTTTTGATTCAGGTCTTGTTATAATATACATATAATAAAATAATACATCGAATGTGATGTTTTCACAATCATTTAAATTATAACTTTACATTTCGGTTAATTTGATCATATTCAAACAAGACGATGGTGGTGTGATGGTCAGCATAGTTGCCTTCCAAGCAGTTGATCCGCATTCGATTCCCCACCGTCAACTAATGAATATATCTATTACTTTTATTTATTTTTTTACTTCTAATATCTGATATGGTTAGCAAGTATCGGAATCATTTGGAATTTTTTTTCACCATTTCAACACTTTCTTTATTGCTATGGTCACTCGAAAATAAAAATAGATTATCGAAAAACAATCTGTATACAGATTATGTGTTTGTATGAAAAATGTAGGGGTTGTTGACAGACCGCTTTCAATGTGACGAAAATGAAAACCGAGCGCCAACAGTTAATATTCATTTATGGAAAATAGAGACACTCGTCAAAATGAAATATGTTGTGGGTTAGTTTTCTAATAGTTTACCTTTTTACCTTTTTTTCAGTAACTTTACACAACTGCACTAAACGTAAAAGATGAACAATGTTTTATTTTTTATCTTCACCGTGTCATTACTTCATGCAACATTGCAGGGCGACTAGCTTCGGATCTAGGGGGGAGAGGCAAACCGGGAAACCTGCCCCGGACGACAGTTTCAGGGGCGCCAAAATCGCAATATAATAGGTAATAAAGAGTGTAAGTTTATTAAAGGGTTCTTATTCTCCCCTCCCGGTCACAAAAAATGCCACCCGTTATATATTTTTGAGTTTTTTTAAACAGTTTATCTCAAACGCTGGAGAGCGGGGGCGCACTTATCAAGTTTCTGTCTCGGTTCGAAAAAATCGTAGATCCGAGGTTCACTGGGTGACGAATGATTATTTGTTTGGGGCGATAAAAATATAATTATATAGACCCGGTCCTGCATACATGTTACTACAAAGCTGTTACTTATTTAACCTTACACGTATAGTTTATTTTGTGAATGAAATAAGTGCATTACACAATGAAATATTGTGCTTTACAGGAATATGAATAATGGCTTGCATTTCTTCAAAACCTTTTCAGTAACATATCGTCCAATGCATTACTTTTATAAAATGAAAACTATTTATATTATATTGAGATGATATTTGTTGTGCAGTCTTAAGACAAAAAAGATTTATTTTAGATTTTTCGGTGCCCAAAGGGTTCATACGGAACATTTTATTCTCATCGCTCTGTATTACAGTATTCTACATAACGATCTTGAAATGATAAGAACTCATGATTATAATACGGCTCGCTTGAGGCCTTACATACAGCCAGCATTTTCAAAAAATCGATTTTTTTAAAGATTGTTCTCTATAGTTTTAGACTTATTTCTGTGGAAGTCGATTGCAAAAATTCTCCATAGATCCAAAGTAATGGTAGAAAACGCGACTGCCCCACGATAGTTTGATGCGCGCACTTAAAACTTTCAACGCGTTTTTCTTGAAACTACTTTTTCCGCCACGGTCGGCATGATAACTCATATAGTTTTTAATATTTTTTGATGGGATTTTTTGAAAAATATAGTGTGTCAAGCCGGATTTTTGATATTTTGATTAAAAAATTTTATAAAAATAATTAAAGTGTAAAATTTATGACGTAAAACGCATATTTTTCTTTAAACTGCCATAAATTGCTAAATTTTTCGAATTTCAAAATTCCAGCTCGACACACTATAACTACATCCTTATTTTACAAGGTCGTTTTTAAATTTTGCAAATCGATCAACATTTAATGGAGTTATGGTGCCGACCGTGGAGCAACTTTTTTTTCTGAGTTTTGTGGATCACGTGATTTTTTATATATAGTAACTTTTGTAAATATACAGTGAAATATTTTTTTTTTTATAAAGTTCAAATATCAATAAACAATGTGTACTATTTATTTTTAGTAATTTCTATTGTTATCCCTACTAACAAAAATGTTTTCTTTTAGCGCAGTTTTGGCGCTGCTAGATGTATGTAAGGTCTTAATGGTCCGGCAAACCAATGAACCAATGTAAAGCATACCCAGTCTACGCATAAAAAATGTGCCGCTTATATTGTGAAGTATATAATTGTATTAGACACTTCAATATCTAGAATAAGTTAACTGTACTGATAGGTCCTAACTCCTAAACTGTAAGTGCTCTGTGCTACAATAAAGAAATTGAATTAGTTTTATTGAGCCTAACTCGGACAAATAAAATGTTTTATTCAACATATTTAGGAGGTTTTTTTACAAGGAGGTAAAAAAAGGTGTGAGTGACACGGTAGTCACAGGAGTTGATGTGTAAACATGTGAACTCGTATTGATTTGATACAGGGAAATTACGAATGGCAGTGGTTTTATTTTTTCCAATTTTAATTTATTGAATCAAGAAATAATCATTTATGCAGTTTATTTTCAATAGGTCCTTTTTATGTGATTATTTTTATCCTAATATCCTAATATGTGGTTCATTATAAAAAGAAATATGTTACGGAATGAATTTTTCTCACAACATACACATAAGGCAATAGGTGGTTGTGTGGCGCACACATTACGCATTCCCTTAAGTTACGTCTGACGGTCGAACTGCCATGCAGCCCGTATCGCTGGACGAATGTTATCATCAAAAATACATTTTCGAAGACAGGTTAAGTGTCCGAACAAAGCTCGTCAAATTTAGAAAAAAAGTTTTTTTCTCTTTTTTCAGTCAAAATCTGTTTTTGTGTTTTTGAAATATGAAATGTAATCTTTTTTTGGAAACCCGGTATTTTCATTTAGATAAAACGTATTTCTGTAGGATCAATACGTAGATATATTTTATGCTGGAACATTTTATGATCGGGGAAGAAAGTTCATTGTATTCGTTGCGTAGAGAAAACATTATACTGATAAAGGGGACCATTTTTTGTTTGAAGAAGGAAAGAAAAGCAAAGGAAAAGGAAAGAAAAGTAAAGACACTGGCAGATATCTTTTCCGCTAAGAGAAGTTATGTAAATATTAAAATGGATTTCAAATTTAATATTCTCATTTATATTTGTTTTTAACCCTCGACGGGGTGTTATTTTGTTTTTATTTAAATAATACGTATGCTATTAATTTTAATTTAGCGCGTTTCTCGTTATAATAAAAGGGTTGTTTAAACTTTGAATAATTCAAGGCTTAATTATAATAGTTAATTGGTTTTTGATAAAAATGATTAAATTCCGAAGGACGAATTTTTATCTGTCTGTCTGTATTAACAAAACGGTTGAATTAAGTTTGAGGATAATCGTTGCCTAAAATTGAAATATATCTTACTTTGTGAATATCGTAAATAAAGTTTGTGCACAGTCGATGTTGCGTATTTTAATTTATTAATAAACCAGCGGCCCAGTCCGATTTAAGCCGGGTTTGTAGATTGCCTATTAAAGATAAAATTTGTAATTGAATGAGAATTAAACTATGTTGATCAAAATTATTTTTGATAAAAGTGGTTGCTGTGCGTCATATTTAAAAATCATCCTTACAATTCTGTACTACATTAATTTGATGTATCTATTATGATTTAGTCATCGTAAGCAATGTAAGTGCTCTAAAGGCATGTTTATAAAACATCGAAATTTCACTACTATCTTTAAATTTAATATGCATACACCTAAACCTTCCGGAAAAAAGTCTCTAATTGATATTGAAAACCGTATTAAAATTCATTGCGTAGTTTAGAAGAATTAAGCGAACAAACAGAGAGACACGGATAGCGACTTAGTTTATTAATATTTATAGAGATAAAAGAAAGAAATAACAGCCTATCAAAAGTGTATCTAATAATTTATCAGATATCGCTTAAAAATATATATTACAACAGGTTAACAGAAGAGGCATAAAAATCCTACAACAGATTACCAGAAAATTTCCTGGACCCGGCAACAATGTCTTCTACTGTAATCCGCCATGTCAGTAGGTGTAATTGAATGTATTAAACTTTATACAATTTATAACATTTTTAATATAAAGGTAATGATTGATTAATAATTCATTGAAAATGAATATGATTACATTGTACTTGGCAGTAAACATCCGGTATACATAGATAGGATAACACCGTAACTTCTTGTTTATGAAAAATAAATGCTGACAACGTTGTATAAATAAACTCAATTTGTGGATGCATTAATATATACAATGTGTACATGCAAAATAAACTACAGTCAGTGGATGTTATATTTTTATAATTTACTTCATAACCATTTCGCTTACTCATTTTATTAAGAGTAATGGAGCTTTCGCGATTTTAAATTTTATGAATAACTAGCTGCTTGGTTTGGCTTAATCCGGGTGCAATTCGCTATTTGCTCTCAATTCCCATTCCATTTTCATTGCAGCAGTTTACCATGTAACCTATTTTACTCCATACTCGTCAAGAAGTAAGCTTTTATACAATGAAAGAATTTTTCAGATTGTTTTAGTGATTCTCTAATTTTGAAGCACCATAGATGTCCCATTAAAATTTCTTAAATTAGTATAAGAAATGGTTTGGACACGACGATGGCAAAAAAGAAAGTTAGACAGACCCAGGAGAAGGTGAAGGGACGAGTTTTCAGAAATGGTTGGCAATTTATGGCCCAAAATGAAATATTCAGGAAACATCTAAGGAAATCCCAGGCTCAAGAATAGGCCCGTTATTATGAGAGATTTACCCATCGTCAGTTGGAATAGTGCGAAGACCACATACATATCTATGAAATTTCATATTCCTAAATCATTTTCAAATGCAGCCGAGAGATATAGATAACAGGTGTTGCATCAAAAATCATTGTGACTAAAAAAAGAAATAAAGTTTCTTACTCTACTAGATGAGAGTTATTCAAAGACAACACATATGGTTATTAAAAAAAAAATAATGAACCTCAAATATTACTGATAACTCTAAGTTTTGTAGCTGGACGTGCAGAGAATACAGTGAGAACTTTGAGGTTCCACTCTTTGGGAACGGAATCATAAAAATATAAAAATGTAACAATTCATTCATTAAATATCTTTTCATTCACTAGGGAACATTTATAGGTACACTTACACATTCATTTATGTGTAAAATGTGTAAAATATATACATGAAAAAAAGTACTTTAAACGTATTTTACGATTACTTTACCACTTCAATGACCAACATCTGTTTCTATTTTTGGTGAATAAATTATCACATTATTTTGTTGACATTTTTATGTCTACATATAAAATGAAAAATTCAAAGTATGTTTTGTTTTATTTATAACTTTTTCGATCTGGCTTCGCCGTGATAGATTTGTGTTGGTAACAAAATAATCGAGATCATCAGAAAGTTATTTTACGACATCTCTAATAATTTAGCCAGCGTACACCAATTTACTTAACTTATTAAAATTTAAAAAAAACCAAGTGCGAGTCGGACTCGCTAGAAGAAGGTTCCGTTCTATTCCGTTTTGCGTGAGTACTTTAAGACTTACGATTTTCGTTTAGATTTCTCTGTAAACTATGAGTGAACCCCGACATTCCGTTTTTTTTTTTAATTTTAGGCTCAGTAGTTTCGGAGATAAAGGGGGATGCGGTCAATATTCATATATTTTCTTAAATAACTTAAGCGTTTATTTTAAAACTATAAATACCTATATATATATATATATATATATATATATTTGAGACCCTTTCATTTGATATGTCACACGGTACAGTTTGCAAAACTTTTTTTATTTCCTAATTGAATGTAAAGAATCGGTATGAGATATTATTTATTTACGTTATGCGTCCATTTTTGGGTCACATAAATTCATATATCTTCCAAATTTCAACTCAATCGGCCCAGTAGTTTCGGAGCAAGTTGGCCGTCACAGGCGGACGGACAGACAGACACGCGAATGATCCTATAAGGGTTCTGTTTTCTCCTTTTGAGGTACGGAACCCTAATAAACACTCTTGTGATTGTGGAAATGATTTCTAATAAAAAACAGTCACATATTAATTTTTTATAACCCCATTGACTTTATTTCATCAATTTTCACACTTTTCTGAGTAATATAAGTGCTCATTTGATGATAAGATGAGATAATAATTTATTGTACATAAAAAACAATTGTTTGGTCAGAGTACTTGAAAGTAAGCAATTAAAAATAATCATTTAAAGTGTACAGTGGTTTATTGCACAAATATTCTTTTAATTTATTTTTAAACTTATTAAAGAGTGTAATATGTTTAATGGACTCAGGGACCGCATTATACATATGAGCATGATTGTGACGAGTCAAGTAAATATTATCTCTATTTCGTGTATAACGGCAATGTAATTATGCGTAAATTCATACTTATTCAGATTTTGCTTAAGAAAAATAATGTTATTGTAAACGAAAATTGTGTGTACAGTAAGAATTTTGTACTTAAGAAAGTACGACTTGACTGATTCACGGCAAGAAGTTTAAAAAAAACAATAATATTCGAATGCGATCATGCGTCGTACATATTAAATTTAGAATGAAAGTTTTCACAGGTGTTAATTGTTAGTTATATTCACAGCTCATACGTGAGGTGGAAAAGTGCTCTCATCTTTAAATGTGTCTGCCATACATTGGCGTACCACTAGGATTTAAAGCTGGAGCTGGATCCCAGTCTGTCTGATCAGTTTTTGTTAAGAAAATATTGAAAAAAGAAACGCATTTTTTTATTAATACTTATTTCTACAGTGGCGTTCTGTGATGACTCTCACCAAAAATCATAAAAATGGTACGTAAGTGTCCTGGTTTGTCAATTGGGAATTCAGTTTACAGTTGGTCGTTCGGGTATACCGCAAAATTTTATTTATAAATATTTAAAATTTTTCGCACTTTAAAAACTAAACTTGAAATGCTACCAAATCTTATACTGGTAGATAAGACAACGTAACAAAAAATATGGCATTTTGCCAAACAACGAAAATCAAATTTAAATTTACAGCATTTAATTAATAAAATTTACAGTATGTACCTAAGCATAATTATTTTGTCAAAACGTAACAGTTTCCGACTAAAATATTAATAGAAACTGTGATTTTCTTTGAAAGATAAGAATTTATGAAACCCGACATTTGCATGACTTGAACTTTCAAAACAATAACGCGATGTTATATATTGATTGTGAAGTCACAACACGTAACCTTCTTAACATTTAACATTTTGCACGAGCCTATGCACACGTAATTTGAGGAAAAAACTTTTTTTTTTCAAATTAAAAAACAAAAACACGTTAGACCTGATCGTGTTTTATAGCAGGATTAAAAACAGAAGGGGCCAAAGAGGTTTTATTCCAATTCTATTGTGATAAGGAATTTGCCACCTTTAAATAAGAAACTAAAATAAAATACTTTCGTTATCTAAATCAAATTGTCAATTTTTTTAAGATCTGAATTTTATGTAACAAATTCGAATTTTAATTTTTGAGTTAATTTACGGCAATCTACTTTTTAAATACTTGATAATGTTATTATGACTGTCTATCAGTTTTTTAATAAAGTATATAATAATAAAGTATATAATAATAAAGTATATAATATGATAATATTAAAGAAAACGGACAAATGCGAGTAGGACTCGCGCAATGAGGGTTCCGTAAACCGTAGTGCTATGTCAATAATTTCACAGTTACTTTGTACTTTGTTGAGATTGATGTCGTTCCGTGATATACCTTGGTATATCTGGCTATTGTATAACACAATATTATGTAAATAAATGTAAAGGTGCATTTGCTTTGACAATGATCTTGGCTTATGATATTACAATTTTACAGTTATCACACCTGCCGGAACAGTCTAATGCCGCTGTCAAACTTTTTATTACATTAAATTGTATTAAAAAACAATTGACTGTTCTACATAGAAAAATATCGTTTTTCATGCCAAATTTCAACCAAAATGCCTTGGAAAATGTTTTGTAAAGAAAGCAGGTTCGTTTGAAAAAACTACAATGTAATAAATGTCGTCACGAGTCTAAGGTCATTGTCAAATCAGTTTTTCTGACAATGAAGCCTGTAAGTCAGGGTTATTCTTTACTACTCGACTCAAAGTTTTTCGATTATTTTCGAAGTGGAAGTGAAAGTTTTTTAGCTGTGATGGGAGTAATTTGGTTGTAGAAAAAACTGCAAAAAACCAACAAAGTGATTTTTCTTTGTCGTCAAACTTATGTCTTCCAGAAAGAACAGTTGGTATTGCATAGGTTGCGAATTTTATTATTGTTGTCTATCGTCGTGTTTATATCACCGGGTACGGTGTAATGCCTCTGTGAGGCTATGTGGTTTTGTGTTATACTTTGTGCCACTGCCAACTGGTAAAACAAGGTAAAGGCAAGGAGGTCGCGTCGCGTGCCGGTAATCGGCAATCAGTCGGCAGTTAACTAGGAAGGGTACAACAAAGGACGCCTTCACCACCCTCTGTTATTTCACCCCCCGACCCGTCACCATTCTACATTTTGTGTACATGTATGTAGGTCAATGCAAGCCGAGATTTTATGCATTTGACACTAGGAAATACATTTCGAAGTGAAAGTTGTTATTATGTCTGTCACACAACTTAAAAGCAGTAGTAAAACTGGGAGCGGCCAAGGCGTGATCTTGCACAATTTTTTTTGGTTCAGTAATCTATTTATTTTTGACCTTGATAATATCACAGTTCGAAACACAGCTGGATACAGATCCACTTGAAGTCTCTACAATCTCGTTTCGAAAATCGAGAGGAAAAATATTACTAATTTTGTTTTGATTCTGCCGCGTCGCTTCGCTCTTGTGAGAATTGCTATATTTGAAAGCATGTGATTTTTTGGTAGCAGCATTTTGTCATAGCAGATCGCTATGTGAGGTTTGGTTTTAACTAAACAGTTTAATATTGACTTTTTGCTTTTTTGTCCTTGGTAATTAATATAAAATTTATTCCCAACAAATAAATTTTATAAACAGTTTAATCTATGACGATGATGGTATTTTTATATGTTATTCAGTGCACTGTCGTGTCGCAACGCTCTTGTGAAAAGTGCTTTTTTTAAAAACAGAGTACATCTTTAAAAGCAGCATTTTATAGCGTTGCGTCTTAATCTGAAAGATCATCGCACGCATGCTATTTTTATAACACGATTTTGCGATTAAGTCGCTTGGAGATTGTTAAATTCAGGTACTAACAGTGTAAGATTGCACACTCTTCGCTGAAATCAAGGAGGTTAGAGAAGAGGAGAACGAACTGACATGTTTTTAACATTGACCACCTGAGATGGCGATGCAAGCATCCTCGAGCCTACGCCTAGTATGACGCGCAGCAATATGGAACCCGACCACATTTTAAAACATAAACTCACGCTCGCGGCATGCGCAATTGCTCTGAATAGTCTTCCGCGCACGTTCGAGTAAATCCGCAGCGTCTCTTGGTTTCTACCGTATTTTCTCTCAACTTAAAGCTTGAAGTTCGGTTTCCTCCGCTCTACCTTCTATGACTGAAATCACCTGATGCATCGCAAACGTGTGATTGTCGAAAACATTTGGAATAGGTGGACTCGCGCGACGTCATGCTATGTATTTGGATAAAACTGCACTCTTTACATGAAATAAACGAATCAATCGTTAGGTCAAGTGAAATTGCGACAAAGTTTTCATGCTGTACCTAGTCAAAACTCGCGATCGAACGAGAAATTTCGTGTAGCTGAATAATCATCAAATTGTTATGTAATCGCAGTGTAGTTGCTAAATCGCGCGTTTTTAATACAATTAAAAGTAGCACGTATGGGTTGGCTCTAAGTCAGCATTGTTTGAGGTATCCTTGTATCTTTTGTTGTTCACAATGTAACTGCTTCGTATTGATGTCTTCTTTTGCTTATAAAAGATACTTCTGGCAAATTGCATGCACATTTGTCCCTAATGTGACTCAAGGGTAAACAATTAGTCCAAACTTTAACCGTGCAATAGTCTACTGGGTTGCACTACTAAAATTTTCTTATTGAATTTAACAAATACTATGAAGAAAAACATCAAATTGGCGGAAAACTAAATCAATTTTTTTACAATTTTTTAGTGTCAAAATCTTGAATACCACTCATTACTACTTGATGATAACATACAAATTATAGAGACGTATCAATTATTTACAATTATCATTGTCTGCCTTGCAAGTTTTTTACAATACCTGGTAGCCCTCATATTGAACATTTATCCAATTGGAGAGAGGTCTGCTAAGTGTGCATAAAAATTATGCAAGGCAGATGATGGTAGTTGTAAATAATTTATACTTTTATATAGGGATGTCGAAATAATATAGATATTTTTTATTTGATATATCGATATTTTTGGGCGATATTTGATATTTCGATATATCGAAAACCGATATTTTTTTCAGTAGCGACACTTATATGTAGGTACTACCGCAACTGACTACGGCCGTTTAATTATTCAGACAATATCGAAAATTCTACTGAAAAAGAAACATGTGTTTTCACATAATATGTTTTTGGAGCATAGTTTTAAGTGCGTTCCAAAAACATCAACAGTGAATAAAGCACACATAAAACACGTTTCTTTTTCACCGGATTTTTCGATATTTTCGGAATAATAAACAGTCAAAATAGCTATTCATGCAATATTTCATTTCATTTCTACAACATCTAGAATATTTTTAATTATTTCGATTTACACCTCAATTCATGCTGTAGTAACAATTTTCTGTCGAATGTCACCTCTGGCACGCATGCCATAGGTTCGCCATCCCTGGCTTTATTAATTGTTCGCTTAATCTCTAAAATTATCTGCTCCTAAATGTATTAGACGTTTGATTAATAAACAAAAAAAAAATCATTATCGTTGTTTTTGATTTCAGATAATTATTCATTATTTGATTTATTAGAAATAATGTACGTTAATTGCTATTTGAGATTATATTGAGCTAGCTAATATGTATATACTAATTTTTTTCGAGTGCCAATTTTTTCTTTAAAATTGCACCGATATGTCGATATTTTTTAAAAAATATATCGGTACCGATATCGATACTTGTAAAAATATCGATACGATATATATCGATGTTTTTTGACACTTCCAACATCCCTACTTTTATATAGTCTGCATAAATTTTTCAAGTAGTGTGGACCCGTAGTATTCGAAAGAGTAGATAGATAGATAGATAGATTTATTTACCACATTGACAAAAAAAGTGTATGGCAAGTCCATAAAAACATTAAAATTACACATTAAAAAATTCTTGTATACAATAAAATTCTCTGTTTACCAGGCCATTCTTTAACTACCTTTTTAAGGCTTGCAGTGGCAATGATTTGATTTCATTTGACAGATGATTGTAGATTTTAAGGCAGTTGTAAAGAACACCTTTTTCAAAAGTAGTTAAAGAATGATTTGCCAAACGAAAGTAAAACAAAACTTGATTAAAAAAGATGATATAGTCTGCCACCGATTTGATGTTTTTCATCATATCATCTGTTAAATTCATTAATAACATTTTAGTGGTGTTGTCCAGTAGACTTTTGTGCGGTCTGAGCTTGGACTAGATGTATAGAAAAGATACTTTTGTATAACTAAATGACCTCCGACCTGATTCTGATCCTTGCACGAGGTCATCCTTTGCATGCCTCCGAGCAATCGTGATGATGCACGTTTGAACGCGTGCAACAGAGAAAACACCTTCCTATTTTCACCGCTGTCTACCGACGGCGTTGGTGAACGGCAAGTCTCACCATTAATAATATACCCAATGCGCTATACAATTGTGAATAGATTGAACGTACAGAGTCATGCAAAATTATTTTCAGACACGATGTTGCTTCTATTTAACTAGTTGATGCTACTCCAAAATTATACCACGCGTTAGCTTTATTTTTTAACTTCCCGCTATTGAACATTTTCGAAAAAATAAAAATGAATAGTTTATGTCCCATTTTCGAAAATCGAGTTTTCATGAGATCTCGACGTTTTGTGGCCCTAGAATTTAGAATTAATAATAGGGGCCAAATCGGTAGGCACTGCGACCTCTAAGGTCTATTGTGCTCCCCTAATGCTCCATCAGCTTTTTAGGATTCCCAGTTTATTGATATATTCTAGTATCCTGCCTAGACTGATGTCTTTGTAATCCTTTGGTTGCATAGATGTTGCTCCAAAGTGCTGGTACCTTGTCTGCGTTACAGCTTCACACTTACAAAGTATGTGGACAGCGGTTTCCTCTGCTTCATTACACTTGCGGCAGAGTACATCGTTGGAGATACCTAACTTATTTAGGTGTTTATTAAGAAAACAATGTCCTGTTAGTAAACCGGTCACCGTTCTTAAATTGTGCCTACTGAGTTTGAGTGCTTCTGTAGTTCTTTTCCTCAAAGGTTCTTCGATGAATGCCTTGGAGTGTGTCTGTGCTGGAATTTTTTTCCAGTATTGTTTGTGTTGTTCTAAGAGCCAGTTAGCTACCGCTAGCTTGGCTGTTGCCTTAGCTATTCCAAACACAGGTTCGGGTGCTATAGACTCATTATTAGATCCTTCCTTAGCTAATGAATCAGCTGATTCATTTCCCGGAATATTGCTGTGTCCAGGTACCCAGATAAGGTTGACCCTGTTTCTACCATTTGCAAGTTGTTGCAATGTTGTTTGGCATTCCTTTACCAAGTTTGAGCATATACTGTTGGAGTTTAGGGCTTTTAGGGCCGCTTGACTATCAGAGAATATGTTGATAGTCTTTCCATTGTAGTTCCTGGCGATGTTTTCTTGTGCACAAATTAATATGGCACAAATTTCAGCCATGAACACGGTGGCATGGACTCCTAGAGATTTACTGATGCTGAGACGTGGTCTCACACCATATACCCCTAGTCCTGTACCTGAGTTTGTTTTCGATCCGTCCGTGTACCAGATCAATCCCTCAGGATTCCATTCTTGTTCTCCTCTTTCGCAAGCATCTCTACTCAGAATGGTGACTGAGAAGTTCTTTTGAAAGATGTATTCCGGCTTAATACTGTCTGATCTCATATCAAGGATCTGATCTTGACAGCTTATCCGTTCGATTACTCTATGCCCTTTTTGCATATAAGTGGAAATCCACATCCCGTTGCATTGCAGCCTGTATGCTCCCAATCGGGCTTCTGCCATCACCACTAAGTGAAGTGGGGGCAGTCCCAGCAAGGCTTCCATGGCAGCAGTAGGGGTGGTTCTCATTGCTCCTGTTATTGATAAACAGGCTGTTCTCTGTAGTTTGCCCAGTTCAAGCTGAGTCGTTCGTAGTTCAGTCCTGGGCCCTAAGAAGCTATTCTGACTATTTTTGGATTGACCTCCGTGCGTGTGTAGACAAATTTTTACGTATGATATCTTTGGAGAAAATCAACCGATTGAGATTGGGTTTACAGAATTCGTATAGGTTTATTGAGACGTTAGACCTGATTAAAATTTGAAGTCTATCGGTTAAGTAGTTTCAAAGTTATTAAAAGAAAAATAACAAATTAAATATTTTGGAATATCGAAATGAACGCCAGAATGTCGAGATTGTGGTGTAAAAAAATTGGTACAGAAACTGGAATAATTTTTATTTTTTAGTATTATTTTGTGTTTGAAATAGTACCTATGGATAAAACAAGATTTACCTTTGTATTTCTACGGCAAATATACAGCAATGCTTTACGTTTGTAAGAGATTTAAACTTCAGATATTTTTATAATATGTGATCCGACTTCAAAGTAGGTACTTTAGATTATTATCTTATCAATAGAATTTTTATAGATGCGAATTTTGAATTCTCTATAATGGCGTTTTTGATAAAGTAGTGAATAAAAGTAAAAAATAAAAACAAAAACAAAAAATAAAAAGAGGTGAGCAGATTCGTGAGTACACCACGGATGCTAAGCTCTTTATGCATTTTTTATTTTTGTTTAAAATATTTACGTAGGTATACACAAAAACATCGTTATTAAATGAAAAACAAAATAATATTATAAAATATAAAAAAAAAACAAAATTATTAAATTTCATTTCTTTATTTAATAATAACAACATTATAAAAAAATTGTCAGTAGTAAATATAATTTATGCTAATATGGGATGTGAACCTGGGAAGTTTGCATTTAGTGCCTATAATACTTACTTACTTACTTACTTAATTTATTGTCACAAAGAAAATACAATTCATCTGACATTGTCAATATAATATTAAAATTTAAAATGTGAAATCAGAAACTGAATATAAACAAAGTGAACATAAACGTTTCTTTATTTCGGATTTAAATTTAAAAAAAGGCATTGCAGTTACGAGCTCTGGTAATGTGTTGTACATTCTCAACGCCGCAAATTCAGGACTATTATAAAATAAGGATAAGTTACACTTAGGTAAAATAAATTTATTATTATGACGGGTTTGATAATTATGTTTGGAACTAGCCAAAGAAAATTTAGTTTTATGTTTATGTATGTAGCATAATGAAAAATAGATGTAAATAGACGGAACAGTTAAAATATTATGTTGTTTAAAATACTCCTTACAGCTATAGTATGTAATATCGATGACGTGTATGTGCGCTGTTGTTTCTATGGTCCTTTCTCTGTCTAAAATACGGTCTGCATATAAATATGTACCTACGTAAATACTTCGTGACGACTCATATGTCGCACGGTTTTTCAGTTAAGTTTCCATCTCGGAGCCTGCGTTAAGAAGTCTAGTTTCAATAAATTCAGCGATTCTTTCAAAATTCTTTCACACTTAACCGAATTTTTCACGGATCTTCTGATTACGTAAAATTGCGTAGATTGTTATATTTAATCGAAATGTTTGAACAATCGAGACAATCGTAAAACAACATCTAGTAATTGCGGACCATGATCCGAGACAAAAAAGTTCATGTGGAAGAGTTTATTTGTAGTCAAAACAATTTGAAAAAGCTGACCACCTGCTGTTCAGTTTTTAAGAAGGAAAAATAAACATAATTGCTAGACGTGTACACAAAGATTCTAATTTTAGAGTTGGATTGAATTTAAAATAAACCATACAAACAATGCATCGATTGTTTAAAGTAATATTTTATTGATTAGTTGCACGTAGACAGCCTTGCATTGAAATAGATGATTTTATTGTCGAACTAACCTACATCTTTGCAAATAAACAGCTGTGTTTATATAATTCGTTTGTATTGCACTGTCCGATGAAATTTATTGATCATCTTTTACTCAGTTACAGTTACAGAGTGTCACAAAACAACATGGAAAAATTTTGTGTGCCCGGCACTCGTGGACATTATAAGTTCTTATGCAAAGGTTATTATCAACGGCTAGACGCAAAATTTAAAAATATGTCTCTGATTCTAGTCAGCGACTTAGAATGCTAGTTTACAAGTGGGTAAAGTTTTACTGTTCGGTCAGAGTGATATTTAGTTATGTTCGGGAAGATCACGGAATAATTCCATAAAATTTTTACTTAAACCGCTCAGTAGTTTTTTTTTTCTACCAAACAAATATATTTTTTTATTTATATGATTAGCCTGAACTTCGCGACGAGTTAACCGATTTGAATGATTTCGACTCCATAGTGTTTATTAAGATGTCGAAGTAGCCCTGTATATTAACAAATAAAATTACTTGCAATACTGTTCAATGGATTTTTATTTATATAAAAGACGTTTCAACCAACAGTTTTGGTCCTTTTCAAATTTCAAATATAAAATTAAATTAAAATATAAAATTTAATTTTATATTTGAAAATTGAAAAGGACCAAAACTGTTAGTTGAAACGTCTTTTATATAAATAAAAATCAATTGAACACTATTGCAAGTAATTTTATTTGTTATTATATCTATTACTGTTGGTAGAGTCAATATTATTAATTATTAGCCCTATATATTGTTTATTTAAATCGGTTTTGTAATTTTTTCTCTAGCTCAGTATCTAAATATCAAGAAAGTAGTCGGTTAATGACGTGCAAATTACGTATTGCACAGACAGTAAAAAAATAAGTATAATATAAAACGTTTATATAAAGAAAATTTAACCTTCTTGAAAACAGCCATGAATAAAAAGAGAAAAATAATGAAATTTTGAGGTCGGCGCCAATTTAATAAAAGTAGATACATATATAAAAGTTTTAGAAGGAAAGTAATTAAATTGAGTATGACCTCAAAATTTTGTTATTTTCCTCTAATGGCTGTTTTTGAAGGAGGTTCCATTTTTTATAAAAAACATTATTATTAATTCATCTTTAAAGTTCAATTCCAAAATATGTAATAATAGAAATTAGTGTCACGGGTAATTGGAATAAAAAATCAATTTAAACACTCATTGATTGCAACGTTTCGTCTTTATTAAATCAAGACTTTTTCAAGCTCTGGAAAAAAATTTTTTTTTTTTATAAAGAAATTAAAAGTTTGAAATTATTAATTTAAATTTCCTAATTTTTTTATCACTTGATTAGTACCAAAAACAATTTTCAATTTTCTGTGATGTATATTTAATTTAAATTAAAAAAAAAAAATTTAATAATTATATACTGACCTCTAACGAAAATTAATTAAACTGAGCAACTGTCATACTATAATTGTAGTTGACTGTGAAAATAATATAAATAAAATAATAAAAATAGAAGATATTATTTTCTACAATTTTCAATTTTATTGATTTTTCTAATGCAAAATTGCTTTTTATATCATAGTTTTATTATAATTTAAACATATTGAGGTTAGTCACATTATTGTTTCTTTTTAGTAAATTATTTAATCCATAAGGTTTTTATATTTTTATTATATGATTGTTAATTTTTGTAAAAAAAAAAAAATTTTTTCCAGAGCTTGAAAAAGTCTTGATTTAATAAAGACGAAACGTTGCAATCAATGAGTGTTTAAATTGATTTTTTATTCCAATTACCCGTGAAACTAATTTCTATTATTATTAGTGTATTTGCCATATGGCAACATACACTATTGGCATCGGTCGGATGGCGGGACCTAGGGGTCGGACCAAAATTTCTCGACGTTTCATAACCTCCTAAACACTTTGGCACCATTTTTAAAAATGTTTATATATATATATATAATATTTATATATATATATACGTATATATATATATATGTGTGCGGGCAATAACTTTCGAAAGAGTTAATTGATTTTAACGAAATTTGGCCCACGATTTGAAATCTATCACCGCAAGAAGCCTATTTAAAATGGGCGTAATAGGGGCATTTTAAGGGTAGTTTTTAGGGGTTGAAAAAAGTTTTTGGGCCCCAAAATACCGAAAAAATTCTCCGAATCGTTTCAAAATTGAAATTTAACCCTCTGGTAGTAATTAAAAAGTGTCCCCAAAATTTTAATAAAATCGGCCCGACAGGACCGGACTTACAAATTTTATGAAAACACTGGTTTGCAGATAGTGAATTATTTACTGAAAGTTGTAAATAATTTGGTATAGAGGTTCGATTGATAATAATATTGCAATTAAGAAAAAAAATGTTATTTTAAGAGGTGTATTAAGGAGTGAAATTTTTTATTTTGCCCAAAAACCAACTTAAGTTCGCGAAATAAAGCCACACTGCCTGTATAAGCAAATACACTATATTGTCGGCAGGGTTTTGGCACTGCGACCCGGGTTTTTAATTTTTAATAATAAATTAATAATAGAATCGAAATGTGCATTCAATAATAAAATTGTTGTAGCTACTAATTGACTAGATTGTTACTATTTTTTAGAATTAAAGTGTTGTCTAGCGTCTATAATTTACAATCAACCCTAATCTAGAATTAAAGTAATTTACTTTAATTTTTATTGCATTTGTCGAGTTTGCATTGAAGTGAAACAGTTAACATATATGTCTGACCTTTCAGAATATAACAGCGGTTCATTTGCAGTGAAAGGCACCCTCTAGAATTAGGGGTAGTATTAAATATACAGATAGCAATCAAATTGTTAGCATGTAAGCCATATAATGAGCGAGCCTTCATAAAAATATCCATTTTGAATGGCAGTAAACTTTAAAAACATGGATTTTGTAATAACTGATTGTTTGATTTTAATCGTTACAGATTTACGTTTTATGAATGAAAATGTGGTTATAAAATACATAAAGCGAAATCGCTTATGACAAATTTTAAAGTGAAACTTCTTATGTCACGGTAGTGCAATCATAATCGTAATTTTATTGCTTCAAAGAAAGATGCATATGTGTAGGAAGCGTAACGGAAAATGAGTCAAGGGAGAGGGGAATATCGAGCGTCTCACTCACCAGTAAAGTACGACGAACGTGTTTCAATTTTTGTTACGCTCCCAATCGTAGACAAACCTAATTGGCATTTTCTGAAAGATTTCGACATGCTGTTAACATTGTTTAGAGTACCTATAATTCAATAATAGATCACAGGTATTTGGATAAAATAATTATTTTATCCAAATACCTGTGATCTATTAATGAATTATATTAATAATTTTGGATGCGATATAATGTCTAATTGTTTAGAGTGTTTATGAAAAATTGATTGATATAAATAATTTTATTTTGCAATCACAAATATTTTATAGCTTTGTTTAATTAAATTTATTTATGTATATGTAACATTTTTTAGAATTACAACATAGTCATAAATTTTATTTATAGTTAGATTTTATTAATCAATTTTTAAAACTGTCTCGTCATAACAAAAATAATAAAATTATCTTCAATAAAAACGTAACAGTATAATTTTGTTACGATAGTCGTTCGAAAATTATGCACATACAATATTGTAATATGCAAATAAAATCATCATAAAATCGATGTTCCTAGCCATTGACTTGAATTTAAAAAATATAAATTAGACTGTCCATTATTATGATATTTTTCAGCATCAACTACAAAAAGGACCCTCTTTAATTTTGATCTAAATGTCCAGAGTAAATATTCTAATCCGAGAATTGATGAAATAAATGGAATTTTTAATTTATTATTGTAATAAATTAAAAATATGTTGGTATAATCCTGGCAATTGGCAGTCTTAAAAAAATGAACGAGTCTTACAGTAGTCGCCAATGATGTGTAACATTTATTTCACACTGTCTTTATAAAAGCACGGTTGACAGCTGTGTTTTTTTCCGTGTTTCTCTCTCTCTCTAATATACTGCAGCATAATATGCAAACTGAAAGCCGCACCAAGGAATCATAATAAATTGAATAATTTGAAAAGCGCGTGCTTTTCTCACCTCGCGTCATTCACAAAATCTCTGCCCACATACCGAGAGTTCAGATGTTACACATCAAAAAAAAAACCATATATTGTGTATATAGAACTAGTCAAATTCACAACATAGATGAAAGTTTTTTCGTGAGAAACCAGTCGTTGCATATGAAAGTATTAATTTAATGGCCCTTATGAGTTTTCATATTTAATAGCAAGTATTAAATTCAGTGCTAGAAAAGTAATCATCTACATCTAAATTAGTTTTTTTCTCTTTCACACTGAAAATTCCCTCATATTATATGTACAAAATTAATTTTTCAAATTGGACATCAGACATATTAACCAACTCACATTTATATCGAGTAATAACATTTTTTCACACAAAAGCCCATATAAATTGTTTCTTATCAATAGTTCTTATAAAAAAAAATAAAAAAAAAACGGATGTATGTAACCTTAACGTGCGGTTGAAGCGAAATACATGAAATACATATAGCACGTAATCCGGTTACATGTGATCCCGTAATGATCTAACATATGCCCCCCGCACACGGATCTACTGTTTTGCAATTTGAATTTCAAACCGGTTAACGATGCGGCCGTTCTATAACCTTTCGTAGGTCTGAGAGTGGGCAGCTACACATTAGTCGACAGAAACACGATCCATTTGAAACTAGTTTCAAACCAGTTATGTGCGACCGTGTTTGCAGGTTCGATAAGCAATTTCAGTTCCATGGTTGCATGCTATAGCGAATTTTTTCTATTATAAGGTAAGAGTAACCATCTTTACCAATTCAATTCAAAGAACCTCGATTGCACAATAGTCGTATCCTGAACCGGTTTGAAACACAAATTTTAAAAAAACGAAATTAATAATTATAAATAAAATAATAATCGGTATATATTATTTCTCAAAGGTGTTTTTCTGTCAGTAGAAATATCTCCCTGAATACTGTATCGAAATTAATATTTGATACGCCATTTTGGAGATTATTTTTCTGTCTAATGAAATTTTTGATAAATAAAATAATCATCGGTATATATTATTTCTCAAAGGTGTTTTTTCTGTCGGTATGAAATATGTCCCTTAATAAATAATAATAATAATGCGTTTAACGTCCGTTTCTCGACTTTGTCATAACAGACGCCATTCGCACCATTACTATTTTCATTTTACCACTTCCCGTTTTTTCTACATTTCTTAAACTTCAACTTATATAATAGCAATGGGCGAATGAAGGAATTACAGGAAATTAGGATAAGGTAGGTAATTTTTGAACTAGGAGTTTGATAGGTAATCGGCCATGGCCTCAAATAAGGAACCACCTCGATATTTATCTGGAATTAATTGAGGGAAACCATGGAAAACCTCAATCAAGATGGCCGGTACAGGAATTACCGTTTCTCGGCGAAAGGCAGTAGGAAAAAGTCCCAGCCACATCTGCCCCCGCCGGGAATCGAACCCGGACCTCCCGAATGCGAGTCTAGTGCTGTACCACTACTCTACCCAGCTCGGTAAATATGTCCCTTAATAGTGTATCGAAATTAATGTTTGATACGCCATTTTGGATATTATTTTTCTCTCTAATGATTTTTTTGATAAAATGAGATGAATAATTATAAATAAAATAATAATCGGTATATATTATTTCTCAAAGGGTTTTTTCTGTCGGTATGAAATATGTCTTTTAATAGTGTATCGAAATTGATGTTTGATACGCTATTTTGGAGATTATTTTTCTCTCTAATGACAAAAACTATTTGTCGTGACTAACTGTTTTAATCAACAAATCTATATGTGGATAGGGCGTGAAAGGAAATGCGGCTAAAGAAGTTTGCGGAAAAAATCAGGACACGTGTATAGATTTTGTCTCATTTGCGTTGGACAGTCTGTTTTATAACGTAATTCAATGATACTGTAATAAAGTTAAAGTAGAAGAAGAAAATTCGCCACGGACGTGGGTAGAAAATTGCCGCATTGGAATATTTGATATCTTCGTGGAACAACAATGCTATAAATAATACTCTAATTTATATGATAATTAATATGATTTTATTACAGTCTTGCGATTAAATTATTCAGAAATAATTACAAATATCAAGTGTTTATGCAGTTATTAGATATCGTTTTATAGTAGAACGGACAATAACAGGGCGTGACTTCGCCTACATGAAAGCTGTACATGACCGTTAAAAATTTGAAAATTAAAAAAATAATGAAGCGTTTGACGTCCAGTAACAGTCACTAGATAGAAATTCTGCTTATTGAAACGATCCCTCTTTAGTGTACTACACAGGACGTTTTTTTAACGATGCTTCAAGGGATTTACATGATTTAAACTTAGTCACGTGTTAAAGATTTTTCAACCGCAAATTTAAAAATGTTTTTTGTACACTTTTAATTTACATTTTTAAAAGCTTTTAAAATGTAAAAGGAGGATTTTTTTTAATAAAAAGTAAATTAGCTAGATAGAAAAAACTAATTTTAGAGCATAAAAAAGAAAAATAAAATTGAGTATGTGATTATTTTTTTTTATAATAAATTAGTTGAAATATGGAAATTCTAATTCTATTATTACAAATTGAAATAACTAACTTTTAAAGCAGAATAAGCATATTAAAACTGCGTTGATATTTGAACGATTCAGAACTCGGCAATTTCGTCTAACCGTTGCGATGCTGTGTATCCATAGCTGCATAATACATAATGCCTCTCTTTATCTATCCAAATCTATATCTGTCATTATTATTAGGCTTAATTAGTAGGTTAGTAACGACTTAAGTTTGATAGATAAACGTCTTACATTAGCCTTATTTTTACTTCTATGTAGACTACAGACAAATGACGTCACGCAATTTTTGGACAATTTTTTATTAATTGTAACATTCTTATTTATTGATATTTTTAAAAACTAAAAATAAGGGTTAATGATTTTTTTTTCATTAATCTATTTCCATTATCAATGAAAAATGGGACAAAACTCAATTATTATGCAACTTGTTATTCCAGTTTTTTTTTGACCTAAAATTATTGGGTTATTTTAGGTCAGTAATAAATCAAATAATTATCAGTAATAAATTAATTGTGCCAAAAATCATTTTGCAGTGGAAAACCCATTAACACGAGATTGTTGCTGATTCCATCCACGCTCTTTCTTTAATTTATATTGCCTAAATTATGACAAGAGTCTAGCGAAAAAAGCTCGAGGAGCCCCGAAGATGCACGATTGCACTCCGCAGCGTTTTATAACAAACTCGCTCACTCCTCTCGTTTTCACTCCGTAGCAAAAAACCCGCACACGAAATATTCGTGCATCTTCGAAACTCCTTACCTTTTGATAAACTATTCTTAAATTATATTCCTTAGCTACGGGGAAAAATTGAATATTGCTATAAAAATAATCTTGTGAATTTCAATCTGCTGATTATATTAAAATAAGTTTAAAAATGTTTTATTTAATAAATTCATAAACTTGTACTTATAAAATTTCAGTCTCTAGTTAGGATAAAAAAGACTCTCTTAAAACTATTTAAATATTTTCTCTTATCCAGTACCGATTGCGTGACATCTGAATTGAATGCATAAAATATTAGTTCTTCATTGTGTCCGCTGCCATTACATATTTATGATTGAATGTGCATGTGGGTTTTTCCTAGAAATAAAAAGTTCTTAGAAAAACACACTTTTTATTATTTTTTCCGTCATTTGTGACATCAATTATTGTCCATAAATGCAATTACTTGTGTATTTATAGACATTCGAAGTAGAAACGGTTAAATAATTCTGAAAAGGTAAAATGTACCCATGCAATATTTTTTTATGCCTAATAGTTACAATTTTTTTCAGGTTCGTTGTGAATTGAATGTTTTGTTCGATTTATTTGTAGTATATTTGCCTATACATAGTAGGAAGCCACTACACAACTGCCTTGAGAAGACACTGTCATTCAGAGGTGGTTCTGTGATCAACCTGTCTACCAGAAAAGATGCAGACGTTTACTTGTGCTTATTGAATCAGCGTTACAAATTACGCCAAGTTTGAAAACATTCTGAGAGAATACGGTTTTCGCCAAAAATATGCATTTTTTTCAAGAGTATGACTTAAAAAGTCGCGAAAATAGAAATCTTTCATATATTTTTATTTATTATTAACACAACAAATTACACTGATTCCAATGAGCACAAGCAAACGGCAATGCTTCTCTTATTTTAGAAGATACAACCTGTTAAAGGTTTTTTTCGGCGATTTTTTGAAAACTTGAAATGCGTCCAGCCTGCTTCTATTTATTCAAATAAGCCTGTCTGTTAGGACAAGTGTAGTATGTTTGAAACTAATCGATTTTCGTCAAAAATCCGCTTTTTTAAGGTGAAGGTATGCTTGAAAAAATCGCAAATAGAAGAAATTGCTCTGATTTCAATAAGCACAAGCAAACCACTTTTAGTTTAGAACTACATTAAATCACATTTTGTGACAATGCTTTCTGCAACTCAGCACTGGTTCCGTACTTCCACCACATATACCCGTTCTTCCGCCATATTTAAAATAGTGTTAAAAATTGTTTTTATATGTGTATTTTTCTCTGTTTTTTAAGGTTGCCAAGCTGCGTGTGACGTCATCGGGACATACAATTGGTAAGTCGTATTTTCCTATGTAAAGTCAAAGGGAAAAACGCCTGTGGCGAAACCGGAGATAAAACCCAATATACATAATATTATGGCTCTGCATTGTATTAAATAAAACGCTATTTATCGAATCATTTCCGTTGAGTTTATCAGCTTGTTCTTCATTTTATTTGGCCCTTTTGAAAATTCTTTTCGCTGACATAACGTGATTTTAAATTCGGTGGATAAAATAAGTGTTCAGTATAGCTTAAACTCTGAAAATGGTGAAAAAAAATGGATCGAATAAGACCATATCGTTAGAACGTTCGGGTTTCGGTTTCGATCTTATCGAGTATTTCGAATCCCATTACGTTTTCGTTATTAAAATTAAGTAGCATGTCGGTTTTTAACGATGTGTACAGGGTGTCCCGTACCTCAAGGGCTATAACTTAATGGTAGAGTTTTATAAGATTTATTTCATGATTAACTGTAACTCTTCATCATCAATCATCCATCAGTCAGAAAACCGCATTTGAAACTACTTAAATATTTATAAAGTTTTCAAAACATTGACTTTTCTCAGTTTTTTTTATGTGAGTTCTTTCATTATATCTTAAAAGTCGATTTTCTCGAAAATATAATATTCAATGGCAATTATTGCAACTGCATTCAAACGTTTTTGGACCATTGATGATATGACAGTAAATAATCAGTACTGCCAACTAAGACCACTAATTACATACCAACTTAATTAATGAAAGTCCGTGGGGTTAGTTTGGAATGCGTCCTGAAATTAATCATCGCTGAGGTAACGACAGGACAGTTTTCTGTGTCTGCTAAAGTCATTGAGTTTTGTTTTGATGAAAGTATGTTGGCTTATAAGCTTATAAAATGTAAAATTGTTTGTACTTAAAAAAAAATTAAAACCTTTATAAAACGAAAAAGAAACAATAACACTTATTTTTGTAACGAATCTCAGGCCCGCTAGGCGACACCGGGCCCACAAGCAGTTGTCTACATTGCCTATATGAATAATTCGGTACTGTTAACACAGATGTAAACTGGTTCATTTATATTCGTGTTTACGTTTGTATTAATTTAATTAATTTCTAATAAAACAAAGTGTCAATAAAAAAAATAGCATCGTAGGTATATTATTCTTTTCATATTGTTTGAAGTAGATCAATACGCTTATATAAATTAATTCATTTGAAGTAATACCTGACACAAAGCGATACTAATAAAAATGGAAATTTTAAATAAAATTCATTTGCAGGTTTCATACAAAAAGCAAATACAGGCGAAGATTAACAATGCTGCGCATACATAAAAAGATTACTATAAGCTGTAAGTGGGCATATTTTTGACAGCAAAGCGAAGTAGCGTATGTCGTAGTTTCGTTTACGGCTTAGGGGTTGTTTTCACACACCGTGGTGCCCGAACACAGGTGTTACATACTAGCCGAACAATGAAATGAATGTGTATTGAGTTATTAACACACAGAAGAACACATCTGTGATACATTCGGTTTCCGGTACAGTGACTGTGTCTGCCAAATGATTTCATTTTTTGATAGCGGTAGATCAGTGACGATTTTAAACTAAACCATTAACTGTGGCACGTTAACTAGTTGAAAAACCAGCTGATTTCCTTAACTCGTTTACATTAACTGCAAAGAAAGCTATAGGCAGGACCGTTGCGAAAACCTAGCTATGGTACGTCAACTAGTTGAACAACTAATTGATTTTGTTAACTATAAAGAACTCTAGACGGAAACTGTTTGTAGTTCTTTGGTTTTAAATAACAAACACATCAAGCTGCTAGTTCTTTGTTAATTGATCTTTTCTGTGTTCGACATCTGTCCGGATTGAACCAGATAAAATTAGAATAACTGTTGTTTATATGAACGCAATTATAATTATAAGAACTGTTAATTTTTAATACCTTGTAAATATTTAATAAATATAATAATGATAATAATAATAATAGCTTGTTACTTTTGGGTACTAGTTATTTTTTTTTAATATTTTTTCCATTTGAAAAACATTTTGACTGTTTTTTCAGTTACAAATATTTTTATTGCCTGTTTTTTGTATATTTGTTGGGTTATATTAATTGTATCATTTGTGACGTCGACACGTAATTCGCTCCGTGTGCTGTATTTTTTAAGAACAAAATGTCCTCATACAGTTTTGATGTCGGTGTATCATGCGCTTATTCATTCAAAGTTAAATTATGGACTTGAATGTTGGGGAGGCGCGTACTTTAAATATTGTAAATCAGTCTCAGTCATCCATAAAAATATAGCTAGATCCATCTGTTTTAAATCCGCAAATGAGCCTTCATTTCCACTATTTCAAAAATTATTTCTTTTACCTATTCGTCACTTGTATGTTTATAAAGTTTTAAAAATTTTCTATTTAAGATGTGGCTATGACAATTATAAAGCAAGCAATTACCAGTTCAGACATCAAGCTGTATTTGTGCCAAAAAGCTCATAAAACGATTTTCCAACGACAATTCATATTCACTGGACCGTATTTTTATAATAAACTGCCTAAACATATTTCTAATATACCTAATTACAACAAGTTTAATAAGAATTTAAAATCATGGGTACTCACTGTTGAAAATGTTGAATTTTGATATTTTGAAATAATAATATAATAATAAACTCATATTTATAGATAATAATCTTTTTCAGTTCATTGCATTTAAATATTTTCTTTATAATACGCATATGGTATAATTATTTTCAGGGACATTTAAAGGTTGTTTCTAAGGTACATCTAGTACGGGGATCCCTTTAGATGTACCTATTATTTTTTCATAATTTAATGATGTAATATGCAGAATATGTATATTTTTGAAAAAATAAATCTTCACTTGAATTCACTTGAATTGCATTGAAAAACAGTTTATTAATCTTTTCCGTGGGCTCGTAAATCAGTCAGTGAACTGTTTTCACTGCAATGCGAAGAGACAGCACTGACTAGCACAGACCTTAAGATATTTTTCTATTACACATCCGAATTGAATATATTTAAGTACATTTGAAATCTAAGTGAATAGAAATTTGACATAAGCTACTTTATTTTATGATCGTACACATAACGGATAAAACGTATTTTGACATTTAAAAAAAATGTGGGAGTATAAAATCTTTATAATATATACAATTTTTAACGAACCGTATTTTTGCTCTTCTGTGCTATCAAAGATACAAAATAATATATGGGGTAAAGTCACCGCTTTCAAATCACTTACCTGTCGTCAACCATTTTTATTATTTAAATTTGACAGAATAGATTAATACATATACTAAAATAAATAAAACTTACTTGTTTCGTATTTCACTAGTAATATACTCTATTAATACGAAAACGTTATTGACTTATTTATTGAAAGGTGAATATTTTAGTTTGGTTGCAGATGGGTTAATAAAATACCGGTCTAATATTGGAGTTATGAAAAATTTAATCATTTGAGATCTGTGTTAACGAGTCAAAATTTTTATTTCGTCCAGAAACAGTGTTAAGTTTACATAATAATAACTTTTTAAGATCATCAATAGCCAGGTTTATATGTGCCAATACTCTTTCTCACCAACAGATATACTAGCTGTCCCTATATTCTTGAACAAATCTATTTTACGTAAAAATATCGTCTATTTTTGTTCAAAAATTGCTACATCTGCCGATGAGAAACTATATATAGTGTCTTCATATTTTTAAATATTTTTTTATATATATTTTTTTATTATAATTGTCAGGAATTTTTTAATGATAATTTTTAAATATTTTAACTAAGTATATATATGAGTGTTTTCTTTTTAAATTGTATTTTAATGTATTTTATTGTAGACTGACTAATCCACATGCAAATTGCATCATGGACACAAATAAATTTGCATTTGAATTTGAATACGCTATTTTGTCGACAAAGTTTGACACTGCTGCAATTTCAATCTGTTATTATTAAAAAAATCGATAGTATTGCACATGGGTAACTACTATAGGTATATATCAATAGGAAACTAGAATAGGCTGCTAGAAGTATGGTTCCATAAGCCGGTATTTCCTAGGACGGTGGGACATTCGGTGGTAGGAGGTGAACGGCGAGATCTGAAGGCGCGATATGATGTGTGCCGGCCCGTCGCTTGCGATGCCAGCAGCCATTCATCACGACACGGAAATTATTTTGCGATTGTGTTATGTAACATACATCATTGGTCTGTTCCCTCTTTGTCTATACATATGCTTTGTGCTTCTAGCTTTGTCTCGCTCACTGCATACGCTTTGACCTCTAAATAGCCACTTTTATAGGTATGGTGGTAGAAGAAAAACTTTGTCCATTTTTCTAGGAGATTTACTCTGAGTGGTACCCACAAGTGAATTTTATTTCTGATTCATAAAAAATGGCGATAGTTTAATAATCTACCCCAGGCTTTGATGTCATAAGCTTATCTATGAATTAATCTAATAGTTCTATATTTACTTATTAACATATTTTCTATTCCTCTAGGATGAATAATTTTAGCGCAATAGAAAAAGTTGTTATAATAACAAAATATTTCGAATGCCACTTATGTTTACTCTGAGATATAAATTCAAACACTGCTGCAAAATGAAAATAATAATAATAATAGTAATAAAAATGAAATTAAAATATATCAACAGATGTCTGAAAGTAAACGAAATTGTACTAAGGATTTGTTTATCCATTTCTGTAAAATACTAATTTTTCATTTAGTTAATTATTATATACTCTATTACTTTACTCTATAATCTATACTCTATAATAAATTATCTATACTCTATTAATATATACACTATTCTATACTCTTTTCTATACGCGGCAGTACTATAATATTCTACTCTATGGTACAAGGTTCGTAGATGACAGCCAAGCTCTTACACATTTCCGTTGCGCGCCTACCGATTGCGCAGCTTACAATACATTTATCGAACTAGGCCCATACCACCGTATAAGATGTTTACACACCATTAAATTATTCATAATACCTAAAAGTTATGCAATCATATACTTATGTGAAGCGTATTTGAGTAAATTATTTTCAAATATTTTTATAAAGACACCCAATAATAATTTGTTAAGGTACATTATGTTAACGGGCGTTCTTTGTGATTCATTACAATTTTATGTAAATAATACTTTTTATGGGACTAATTTGTTTGTTTTCTACGTTCAATCAAATTATATGTTTTTATTTTAAAAAAGCTTAACTGGATATATTGTGTGTTTGGAAAATATGATATCCGACCCAATTCGGAACGGTGTTTATGGATAGGACAAGGCTGACGAACTACCAGCATAAATTGTCATCCTCACAGCCAGCTTCTTGCGTTTTCTAGCAGGAACTAATCATGTCAACTTTATTGATATTCAGGGATTTATGGATATATAAAATTTAATCGCTAGAATCGTTTTTAAGAAAAAAGTGTCTAGTTTTTTATCTAATTTTTAAGGGACTACTTCTGTTACATTTTATCTAAAACCGATTTAGCCTCGAGCTATAGCCGTCCTAAACATGCGTGTAAATTTTTAGCAAAATCGGTGTTTGGGCTCTAGATGTGACCACAGATGGACAAACAAAAGACAGACAGAACTGTTTCAACAACCAATGTTTTGAGCTCAGGAAAATTGAAAAGGAATATAATTACTGTATTCTTTTATGGAGACCGATTGCGTGTAAAATTTTAACAAAATCGATTTAGGTGCGGACGGAACGACCGCTGTCAGACAGCTTTTTAGGTTCAGGGAAAAATGCACAATTTCACAAAAAACTAAAAATCACATTTTCGCACGCTCATAAGCTCACCTCTATATACGTCGTATACGAAAAACTAAAACGTGTTCGTTTCGAATTTATTTGAACAGTTTGTATATGATGTTTGTACAATAACGCGTGTCTACGCCGTCTTTGCACGGTCAATGTGGTGGTGGGAGCGCCGGGTCAGTTACGTTGGTGTGAGTGATTTCTAAGTTTCATGAAGACTAGCTGGTTCATTAAAATGTCATTTCCTAACTAATTTTTCAACTGCAAAGAAAAACGTTGAATTCAGTAGACTAAGTAATAATTAACTAAGGCTAGAATTAATAGGCAGGTACGTTTTGTTATGTGTTCATTCAAACACAATATACGGTACTTTCAGTTATTTGTTTTTAAATTGGTGTGTACTTATTTATAAATTTTCATTTAATACATGCTATATCTTATTGCTCATAACAAATTATAGATTGAAACTAATTATTACTCGTTGATTCACTCATCTTGATGTCAGTTTTTTTTACGGGAATCTAAATTATAGCCGGATAAGAATCCTCTAAGCTTTAGTACCAATTGATGATTTCCGACATTTGATAAAAACCGGTACAGAACAAAATCTGGAAAGGTTCTCTTATTTCTGTACGATGTGTTTAAAACTTCGTTAGATTTTAAAAGATACTTCATATTGTCTTGAAATTAAAGAATAAATGAGAAAAATATCTAAAATTGTTATTACTCAAACTTGAAAATTAATAATAAATAACATACAATTATATTTCTTTTTTTAAATTACAATAATTATTATATATTGTTTCGTATTGGGTGCATACAGTACAGTGTATTAGAATAATACGTTAAAAACATTTTGATAACCACAACCAATTTCAGAATTCGCACACAATTAAAATAATTAAGAATGAGAGCTTAAAAAGTTCAAAGATTGGATGAAACGTTGCTTATCAGTCAAGTTGTCTTAATTGTCTTTTTTTGTTTTAAGACCTTGAAATTATTAAAAACATTTGGAGACGCAAAGGCTACAATATTTCGAATATTATTCTATCCTTGATATTCGTATTACGTTTAGAAGTTAATATTAACAAAAACGCAAAACCCACAAAAAATAAATCGTAAGTGAAATGCGAAAAAGATATATTTTTCTAAGGAAAGAAAAACAAGAGAAAAGAAGAGACAGAGAGACATTATATAATATATATACGTACATTCCTAAGTACTGAATGTTATTTAGCATAATAATGAAATTATCCTGAAAGTTTATTTCATAATGAGGAATGCTGCCTCTTTGTCTGGAAAGTTTATTAATTTATGTCAATGTTCCGTTCTACAAATTACCACTTTTCAATAGCTTAAGAACTGTAAATAAGAATTAAATGGAAATTATGAAACATTTAAGTTATTTATGAAACACTATAGCACTTTCCCGCGGCTACGTTCACATGAGCGTCGATTTTGCTCACAGATAAGTTCGCAATAAGATCGATTTCGACAGAATTCTGTCTCAAGTAAAGTACCTACCCTTATAATTTAAGTTTTGGTACCAACGCAGTCCGCGTTTTTACGTCATCCGAGAACTAATACAATAGGGGAGAACCACGTACCTTGAGACACTTTTTGTTTTTTGCATGTATAACAAGTTAGTTTTGGGAAAATCGATAATGCAATTAAACAGAACGAAACATATGTTTTTATTAAACGAAGTCCATTACACAAACTTCAAAAAAAAAATAAATAAACAATATTCTGAATTAAAAAAGAAAAAGAAAAAACTGTCCTAAGGTACAACATATTGCACGTACTTTGGGACAGGGCGGTATTTACCTTAGGACAATAACAACACAATACTATTTATAATAAATAATAAATAATAAATAATAAATAATATTGACTCTACCAACAGTAATATAATATTAAATAAAACGAAACTACTTGCGATTACTGTTCAAAAAATTTTTTTATTTATAAAACGTTTCTACCAAATTTTTGGTCCTTTTCAATTTATTAATAAATTGAAAAGGACCAAAAATTTGGTAGAAACGTTTTATAAATAAAAAATATTTTGAACAGTAATCGCAAGTAGTTTCGTTTTATTTAATTTACTATTTATAATAGTTAAACAACACTATAAGCTGAAAAATCAACTTCAAACTCAAGCTGATTATTTTTTCGCTCCGTACTACTACTAGACTTAGGATTTAACATCTTTATTTAAATTTATTTTTATTTTTTCTATTTTGGAATTTATGCGTTAATTTTTTTTTTTTCGTTATTTCTGGCAAGTTGTTGCATTTCAATTACATTTTTTTCTGATGTATCCGTAAGGATACGACATTTTCCAGGTTTCCTTAAGGTACGAACTGACAGATGTCCCAAGGTACGTACCTAATGAATGTTACTAATCACTTACTATAAATTATAAAATTATAGATTAAAAAACTTCAGAATAAAGAAAATACTTGCTTCGTCTTGCATTTAATAATGTGAGTTATAAATATAAACAATAAACTGCTTACCTTTATAGAAATTGGTTTTGATGTCTGAGAATTAAAAATTACTTTGACACTTCAAAAATACAAATTTATTACTTGCACCTAAATTTCTCATTGTAGCTACACTCAAACTGAACTAAGTGATATCTACCTAAAAATGGTTCTATCACTGATTTTTCAGCTTAAAGCATGGTCGAGAATGGTTTAAAACTAGAATGTCCCAAGGTACGAACTGTCTCAAGGTACGTGGTTCTCCCCTACTGAATAAATATTGTTGAAGTTATATGTTCGTCAAACCTTTATTTTGTCGATAATAATAACGCACTTAAAACTCTCGTTAAACTACAAAAAAAATTTCGTCAGACTACAAAAGGCATATTTCCTCTAAATATGGGAGCATTTGAGGCCAGCCGCCAATTACACACAACTTGAAGGGCTAAATAGTGAACCTATCTATAGATGTATATTGTATACTGTAAATATAAGTATGCGCCTTTATTTCGACCGTTATTTGTTTTCTTTCCGCAAGTATTCACTCGTGTATTTAAATGGAAAAACAAGTCATCAGTATAAAAAGTAGTCGAGTATAAAAACATGTTTAGTGCCATCCAACTAAAATTTCATTTTTGGCCGACTACTTTTCGTACTGAAAGCGTTTTTTTATACTTTTGAGCTAACAGTTGATTTTTTATTATTTAGCTTCACATCTTTGTGTAAGTTTGGATCAAACCATTTTCACTTGATCTATTACTTTAAAAATTTGCGTAGTTATGTAGTAAGTATCGCTGAGAATACAATAACCTGATAACTATAGAAAGTAGATGACTAAAACGTGATTAAGAAAATATGAATAAAAAAATCTTTTGCAAACGAGCTTATTAAAGCGAAGAAAATAACAAACAATCAAATAAATAAAATAATTTTATTGTCATTTTTGACCTGACCCAAAAGTTTATCGCGAGATATGTTCATAAAAAATTCATAATTTAAACTTCTCGTGAAAAACTTTTAGGTCAGGTCAAGAATGACAATAAAATGAGTTTATTTGTTTGATTATTTGTTATTTTCTCCGTTTTAGTACATTTTAATAAAAGCTTGTTTTAAAGAATTTTTTACTTATAGATTCATCAAACAGCTCTAAATATCTCGAAAAGCGTATGAATTTTAATGATCTAAACGTCGAGCGTCTATAATTTACAAACAATCGAACAGTGTAAAAGAAATGAGACTTGTTTCTTTATATTGTGGTGCTATATATAACTTGGTACATGATTATTAATTGGTTAGACGTTAAGCCAAATTATTAGAAATAAAAATATGAAGTTCAATAGTTTCTACTTAGTCGTTGAAAAATTGTCTCTGTGTTTTTGCTTATAAATCATTTTTAATGAACGGAAATTATAGGCAATTCCACTTATAAGCACAACAATGAACAAAAAACTTTATTAATCAAGAGTACCCAGTTCTTAAAGGTGAATTAGATTATGGGTAATTCATTAGTAAAATATAGGTACAATTATGTTTGAATGAAACAAATCGATTTCGAGTTGTTTATAAAAATTGTGGAAATATCGTCTAATCACACTGAATTTTTGAAATTCACCTCTGAATAGCTCATTTGTTTATGTAATAATAGTAAAAAAAACCCAACTACAAATAAACCCCTGTCACGTCACTAGGAAGTTTTTTAGTGCACCACACGATTATACGGTTGCAAATGGAATGTCCGACAAATTAAACCTCGTGTTAATACTTAGTACTGTATTAGGTTAATTCTGTTCAGTCCTAGTGGTATAAAAATATAACAAATAAAAGTTTTTAAGGCGGGTCAATTTAGACAATTTATCCTACACAATTATTATTGACCTCATGCTATTACTTGGTTTTGGCCCGTACAACACGATATTCAGGATAATCCTGTTTTATACATATTGTACAAAAATAAAATTAGTAGTAATGATAATAGCGTATCAACATAAACATTGACCCCGTGCTAATACTTGGCTTCGACCCGTACAGAACTATATTCGAATACGTAGTAGGTAGAATAATAGATATTATCTAATGCGTCACCGTCTGTTTTTCGATAGTATTACCGTTACCGTTACCATCTTCAATTTGTCATGGTATTTTCTAAATGTTTAAAATTTGAACTTTAATGACAAAATGCGGCTGGGAGAGTTATAGAAAATTAAGGATAAGGTAAATCAACTTTGTCAGCGAGGAGTTTGGCAGATCAGTCATGGCCTTGCATAAAGAACCGTCTCGATATAATATCGGAAATTATTGAGAAAAACCAACAAGATAGTCTGCTACTAGAACTACCAGTTTTCGGCAAAAGGTACTAAGAAAAAGTTCTAGCTACATCTCCCCACGGTGGGATTCGAACCAGGTACTTTCCGAATATGAGTCAGGTAATCTAACTAATACGCCATTTTACTCGATTAGCTCATTTTCGAAAAGCTAAGTACAGTAGTCTGATTAATGTATTTTCGACATCATCTGTTTTCAACTGATTTTTGAAGTTTCTAGGCTACTTATAACGCAAAGTGTCTACTCGTACGCTGCTGCTTAGCCAGTGTAAAAATAAGTTTGACAAAGTTTAATCTCAAATGAATAAAGTCCTTTTCTGATTGGTCTATGACTGCCACGTAGTGAGAAAGAAGGAGAATGAGTCGATTAGTTTCGACAGGTTGAATATACTGTATACTTTTATAACAATTTATCGTAAAAACTGTTTGAATATTCGTGCAGAAAGATGAAATCGCAACATTGTGAAGAATGACAGATGAATGTAAAAAGCTTTTTAGTTTGGTAGGTTATGTAAGTACATTATCTAATATATGTGGGTCGTTTCAAGGAATATTCCAAATGGATATTGAACTATTCATAATATTGATATATTTTAAGAGTGGCCACCTTTCAGTGACTGCCAACCATTTGTATTTTAAGTGTGCATTAAATTCTATCTTTCATGGCACGCTTCTTTTACATTTTCAACAGAATTTTTATTATGAAAATATGAAAAACTAAATAGGATATGCTTATATAGGGTGTCCCAGATATAACTCCTTAGGCCAGTATATCATATATTTTTGCCCATAGACCCTATAAATGGGTAAAAGTCGTTACAAGATGTCAGTAAATTATCGATAATATCTTTATATAGGTGAGATGCACAACATTAAATTTTTTTTTAATAATAATAAATAAGTAAATAAGTTTGAGATATTGATCACGAAAATTATATGCAAAAATATTGGAAAAGTGAAGTGTTCATATTTATGTAATTTTAAAAACTAACAAGGAGAAATAAAAGCATTAAACTATCTGAAGTACCCAAATAATTTCGTGAGCTAGAAAACAGTTGTAATATTCAACTGATCTGAAAAAAGATTAAGCAGCTAAATTTTTAAATATTCGAAACTTTTTATTCTAACTGTATATACAATGCATGTTATTATAGTTATGGGACCAAAAGACAAAAGTGTTATGTCATTTTTAGTAATAATTTTTACGTTTCTATAGTCTCAGTTCAGTATAACATTACGTCCTTAGAAATGTGTCATCTCAATGTCAATTCCAAATATCGACTGCATTTCAAAATGGTTTATTAATTCAGAGTAGTTTTCGTTGCAGCATCGTTGACCACATGCATTGTGGTGATTTCTTATTGTACTTACATAAGCAGTTTCACCTTTCGTCCGCAGAATTATGTATTATATATAGCTGGATGTACAATATAAGAGTGGTATTTGTATTTGAGTACCATTTACATAATGACACGCAAATTCCTATACATATTCGAATACAGCTCGACGCCACTGCACCTATTCCAGAAGGTCCGACACTAAACTAATTTCGGTCCCAAGAGTATCGTATAGAAATTGTTATTTACCGTTCTTATTAACGTGTTATGGCATCACCAGACGACGTATCAGTGCCAATATTGATGTTTTCAATGCATTATTTTAATTCTAAACGAACCCCCAGCCTATCTGCATTCATTATTAAAACGTCAATATTGTAGAAGGGTTGAGGGCAAATTTGATCTACAATATTCAAACGAATGTTATTCAGTATTATTCTATACGGCACGAAATAGATGGATTTTCCACAATACCGATATAATCTGTTCTAACGTATAAAATTCTTGGTGCGTATGTGTGTTTGAACAGATTTTACTAAAAAACTATTTCACGAATTTTGAAGAAACTTTTTTTGAAATGTTTTCTATGGCTCCAAAAGTGCTATAGACTATATTTTATTTATCTATTTTTTTGCAAAGATAATAATAATAATATTTATTTATTTCATACGTACAGATGTCATACAAAATTGTACAATACATTTAAAAAAAACAAACAAAAAATCACATAAACTCCTCATTTAAAAAATCTTCATAACAATAAAAACACCTACTTAGCAGTAATTCTCTAACTTTACTTCTAAAAGCAACCAGACTTAAGTTTTTAAATTCTGCCGGCAATTTATTAAAAAAATTGATTCCTAAATAATTGACTCCATATATGGAATTCCTAGCTCTATATAGCGGTACGAATAATTTCTCCTTGTTACGGGTGGCGTGATCATGTATTGACCTGTGTTGAATATATTTATTTTGATTTTTCTTAACATATAATTAATAGACAACAATATATGTACTGGCATGCGAATATGTTATGTTTAATTAATGTATCAATATAATTTTTAGGCATATATACTTCTATACAATATATAATGTATTCTATACAATAAATAATGTATCGTAGTAAACTTTTTGGGTGTATTCGATATTCTACCTTATCTTATAGTGTATGCGGCAAGGGACATAGATTGTATTTCCCAAACATCCAGAAATTACTAGAGGTAAATTTATAGAAATTTTTGAGCGGTATTTCAGTACCGTAGAGCAGAAACATTTGCAAAGTTGATGGCCATGACTTGAGGGTGAGGGCGGGTGAATATTGATGATGGTGAATGCTATATAAGTCTCCATCCGATATCACAAACGACGTTTTGCCACGACCGCCCACTTTCCATACCCTTGGTCGTATCTGCATATCGCATGTGAAAAACATGTTCTGTGAAATGATACAAAACTTTTCATTTCCATATCATCTTATTTTTCTTTTCAAATGGAATCACGAGTGTGTTTTTTGGAATATTTTAAATTGTTTCCCTAATGCCTATATATGTATATTATACAATATAATATTACTATATTGTTGTAATAACATTATTTGTGGAATTACTTCTTTGACGTTGGAAATATATTTAAAAAATGTTTTTTAAAGTTTAAAAAGATTTCTGCGGTGTTTAAAAATAAACTGACAGTAGGCGGAAAGCAGGTATACCAATAATTTTTAAAGTCAAATTATCATGCATTTTTCTTTCTTCAATTTGTAAAGGATCAAAAACTTGTAACGAAAAAATTATCTCCGACATTTTTCAAACTATTTTTGTAGAATTGTATGTTAGGTTTCCGACCTTTTAGGCCATGGTAATTCTACCGTGCCCGACAGGTAGAAATACCATTAGACCACGGCTTAAAAACCTGGAAACCAAGAAGATTTGGAATAACCTTGTAGTAATTTAAAAGCTATGGCTGTTTAAAATTTCTCACCAATTTAAAAAAAAATCTTTAAATGATAGGTTTCAAATTAAAAGAGATACAGAAGCTTTAATTTGCTTTTTATTTTATTTTTACGGTTTTGAAGAAAATGTAAAAAATCTGTTGTTTTTGGCCTCTGAGCGTATAATAGAGATACAGTTGTATAAATGGTGTTTCCATCGATCCCCTATTCTAACCTCCCAGTCTTCAGGTTTTAATCCGAGAACTGAAAAAAGTATAAAATGAATTTTCAATTTGGTTTACGTATTGGTTAGATAAGCATCACACACTCCTATATAAGAAAAAAAGAAACTTCAATATACACAACGTGCAACACACCACTAACAATAAAGCACAATATATTAGAAATTTAAAAAAAAATGCGAAAATGAAAGAAATAAATTTCAACTTACCTGGATCTCTCGAAGAAGAATCCTGATAGCTTTGCCAGCCCCATGAGCTTCCTAGAAATGACTGAACTTTTTGGTGTATTTGCCATATGGCAACATACACTATTGGCGTCGGTCGGATGGCGGGACCTAGGGGTCGGACCAAAATTTCTCGACGTTTCATAGCCTCCTGAACACATTGGCACCATTTTTGAAAATGTTTATATATATATATATATATATATATATATATATATATATATATATATATATATATATATATATATATGTGTGTGTGTGTGTGTGTGTGGGCAATAACTTTCGAAGGAGTTAATTCATTTTAACGAAATTTGGCACACATGTTAGAATCCATCACCGCACGAAGCCTATTTAAAATGGGCCCAATCGGGTCATTTTAAGGGTGGTTTTTAGGGAATGAAAAAAGTTTTTGGGCCCAAAAATACCTAAAAAATTCTCAGAATCGTTTCAAAATTGAAATTTAACCCTTTAATAGCAATTAAAAAGTGCTCCTAAAATTTTAATAAAATCGGCCCGACAGGACTGGATTTACAAATTTTCTGAAAACACTCGTTTGCAGATAGTGAGTTATTTACTAAAAGGTGTTTTTAATTTTGGTGTAGACGTTCGATCGACAATAATAATGTAGCTAAGAAAAAAATGTAATTTTAAGGGTTGTATTAAGGAGTTAATTTGTTTATTTTGCCCAACAATCACCTTAAGTTCACATAATAAAGCCACATGGTCTGTATTAGCAAATACACTCTATTGTCGGCAGGGTTTTGGCACTGCGACCCGGGTTTTTTAAATTGAAAATATGAATCAGTTTTTGGTCTAAATAGCCCTACCTCTTAGTGACCTCAAAAAATTCATTCACTTTGTTTTTCCTTCAGTGCTTGTAGAAAAAGACATCCTGATTCAATAATACTGTGTAGAATTTCCCTTAATTGTTTTTTTATTGACTATATATTAGCTAAAGTTTAGGCATCCGACCTTACTGAATTATCTACCGTAAATTACAAGTTTAATTAATATGGGTGACCTTTTGGTAGTTTGCAAAATAATTGATAGTGAGTTTTGCACGCATGCGTTATGTTAGGTTATGTAATGTAATACAATTTACACACGTAACGGATGTGTTTTGTACTAATTAATATCAAGTAGATTTTATCATAGAGTGCACAATGCATCTCGTTATTCGTAGTCCTAACAGCGGGACCCTGGCAGATTACATAATATATATACCACATGCATATTCATACGACGATTATCTATTGTTAAGGATTATTATAGGGTGACCCTATCACAGAAGAAGATTTAATGCAGGGCCGTCCTAAGCCATTTAAGTGACTAGGGGTAACAACATCAGGCGCCCATGTGAATCGTTAATTAAATGTCTGAATCGGTTTTATTTGTTAATTTTTTTTCACTTTTTTGTAACATTACGAGTTTTGCGTAGATAACTTACTATTGTTAACAATAGTAATAGTTTATTTCATAGCGCTCTTTCTAAGTGGCAAACGCTCATAATCTCTGGTGTCAAGCGCCTATAATCTACCTAACGATTCCCACAAGGGTAGGGCTGAAGGTTTTAGCCTTGGGACCTAAGGTTAGGAATGGTCCGACCGTTCTCCCATAAAAATTATGTGTAAATTGTGCAATTTATAGAGATTCATTCTGTGCTTAAAATTAACAGTAGGTATACTTACAGAAAAAAGTTATTTTTTTTTAATAAATGGTCACAAAAAAAATAATTTCATTGTTTCAATTACTCAGTAGTCAAATATAACATTTTAGAATTCATATAAAAATATTCTTGATTTTGATGAAAACATTCACAGCTTTTCTTTCAACTAATTATTAGTTGAAATAAAAAAAACATTTGTATCAGACTATTAAAAAATTCTTCGTTTTAACTGTTTTTTTTTTCTTTTTTTGACAAACGATTTTTTTTTTCTCATTATAGGGGGACCAGCTAAAGTTCTTGGCCAGGGGAATTGCTGAAGACTGTCATTTTCTACCTTTCTAAGTGTAAACCCAAATTCAATTAAAGCGAGCTGATAGCTCTTAAAATATCACTATATTATGTCAATTCTCAAAGGGATTTTGTGTATTACGCTATCAAATTTTATTGATTGATTCTTTTTGCTTGACGCTAAAAATTTCTTGTGGGGCCAAAGGCTCCATCACTGTTATTTAAAATAATATATATAAACTATATCCGCGGCAAAAACTATAACATTGTATCAGCACAATCGCGTGCAAAACCGCGGGTAGCGGCTGGTATAGAATATTTTATTGTTACAGAACTGTCAATAAAATAACGAGCTTTTTAAATGGGGTTTAATTAATATCTGTTTTGTAATTATAATAATATAAACGTCAAATTATTCACCTACAATGGCGCTTGCCGTACCAATGTATCAGGTTACATGCTATTAATATAAACTCAAGCCACCAACCGATCGTTCAGGATATATTCTGTAAGCATACTTTGGACTCTTTGAAGACCCTTTTAGTTAACCTCTACTCCGCACCGTTTAAGTGAAGAAATTATGGATTTTGAATTTTTCTTTTTTTTTAGAGATTCTAATATAAAAATATTTTAAATTTTATCTGGGAATTTCTAGACACACAAATATTCAGCTTTTATTATTTTGCTACCTGCGACTTTGCTCGCTTTAATTAGTCGTTAAAAGTGAAACTTCTTGAATACTTTGTCTATGCATCCGAAGATGGCAATCGCGTTAATAGTTCATAAATAGTGTGTCATACGCTGATTGTACTTTCTTTTTTTCAATATATTTATCTCTGTCGTATCACTTTTGTTTTATCGTATAACGAACTGTATTTTCTAAGTTTTAATATTTGTGCAAAAACTAATTAATAGTGCAATAATTTTAAACATACAGTTAAAAAACATTACTTCAAAAACTCAAAACATTAATATTCCACTTACCTTATAAATAACCACGTGCATATAGCCTAAGTCGCTGCGCACTACCCATATAAAAAAAAAATATTTGTGCACAGCATGAAAATAATGTATAGTTTGAAAACCGATATGACGATCATTAAAAAAAAACTTGAACATTTTGAAATACTAACCAACAATTTATTCGATAATACTATAAAGAAGTAGGTAAGTGATCAAAAAAAAAAAGTTAGTTTAGTGTTTTGCTGAAGATGGGAGCTTAGCTCTCGAAATGTACATCCACTGAATAAATCTGTTGTGGTAAGAAGTAACTATTCTTTTATTTTTTTTATTGTTCCAACCACAGTGCTCTTAATATTTTTATTATTAAGTAAGTGATCATTAATATAAATGACTAGATAGGGTGAGGGCACCAGTTTCCGACGGATTAGCTACGATCGACTATATTTTATCGTTAATTCTATTAGCATTCGTTGTACTATTTATGTGCGTAAAATATAGCAGGAATTAAAGTGAACAATATCATTGAAATACTAGATCATTGATTCAGCAACGTTTTGTTTCTTTTATTGAATCTTCATCAGGCATTATACATAAATATGTGACAAAATATTACAATAATTTTATCCAATACATTACAAATTTACTTTAATCAATAGCGTACAACAAGTTAAAATCTTATTGCAAATATTATTTTATTGAAGAAAATTAAGTTATTTTAATTTTTTATTTCGACACTAGCCATTTTAGAATAGCTGCTTCCCGATCAGTATTAACTGAGATCCGTGTAGACACTCACGATGGACGACATCACATCATATAATCAAATCGAATCTGAAGAAATACGAATCCAGCACTATAGATGATCTGTGTTCGACAAATTTTATATTTTAGTGGAATCCAGAAAAGTAAAAAGTTGTTTTAAATTCAATAGTAAATCTCAGATATTTGGATTAATAATACAAAACAATCGTGTTATTGTTAATCTCTTTTCGTATTGTACCGGTAATATGCTCTATCGGTGCGATAAACTTGAAAAAGCTGAACCGATTTCTGTTTAGTTTTTACGGTTGTATAATCTTGGTTGTGCTTTGAGCTAGCTATCAGCACGCATTGTTGGTAAACAAGAAACACCGACCTTAAGGTGAATTTAGACTTTACACTTTCGATGTGCATCGCGGATGATTCATATGTAGTGAAATGTGTAAATATTGTTTTCATCTGCGTTTCATCCAAAGTGTGCATCCAAAATAACCAGTGAACAAAGTAGATTTTATTATAAGCTCTGGATTTACCATTCAAACGCCGTGACTTTTATTTTGAAACTAACCATTTTAAAACAAGAATCATGAAGGACAGGGGCATTAGAGTGAGTACATTACAGAGGTAGCCTCGTTCCATCGGCTCTAATCAATGCAAACGAGGGAATGACATCAGCTTGCGGACCGTTCATATTTTTATCAATCTATAATGACAATATCAAAAATGTCATTTATATTTAACTAGGACTATGTAAATTCAATTTATTGCAGATAATATATTCTGTCTTTTGATTTCTTGGACATTTGCTAAATACTGCTATTAAAGCCATTGCCATGCAATCTGTTGTCAAATTCGCCTGCAGATTATGTCATGCGCCCACTACTATCCAACGGAACGTGGCAACTTTTGTAATGTAACTAACCTTAGAGAGTGACCAATTTAAAATAGCACGAACGGCGTGAACAACGCCGGGCATAATAGCTAGTTAGTATGTAATAATTGGGTTTTTGAATTATATTTTTTTTTACATAAATGGGAAGATCACATACAAGTTTTATAGCAAAACTACTTTTATTATTTTGTTTAATTTCATAATGAAAGAGTTATATTTGTTTTAAAAATAATGTTTAAGCTAAGATCCGATAACGCGCCAAAAACCTCTGTGACGTCAAAATGTTTTTATGGTCCTGGTTGCCATCGTTAGTTTGATAGTATGTATTATAAAGCCATACACAAATACACAACTTTTATCATTTTGACGTCACAAACATTCCTGGTACGTTTTGTAATCACGTTATATCTTATGAAGTTTTATACCTTTTAATTAATTTGTTATTAATTACCTATGGCTTAAATTTTTTTTCTTTTCGTTCTTCAATATTATTTACGATATATTATTTAAAAAATAAAAAAAAATTAGTTTTTTTTTAATTCAAATACTCAATTTGGTGTGTAATATCAGGCCTCTCTGCAGACAATTTTTCGGTCACCTTGCTCACTTGCAATTTTCAAAACGATCGTTTTAAAAAGTCCCGTGATTGGTAATCGTCGATTGATCAGCCGATCAAATAATTGCGGAATAAAAATTGCCAGACAGTGCAAAACTATAAAGCATAGATATAGGTGAGTGGTCGGAAAACGGTGCATTTACCCTGTTATATCGTAGGTTTTAGAACACGAATACATTGAAGGCTTTTATCCATTAGCAAAGTGTAGGTCAACTATAGACAGTTTAACAAAACTGCGGCCTTCAACAAGAAGGTCAAATTTACATATAATTCAACCGTTATTTGGCATCAGAATTAATGGAGGGCTTTTATGTATCGTAATTTTTTTTCCAATAGGTCAAATTAGCAATTTAATTTAATATTGAAACAATTAAAATTCAATTTAACATGTCAGGTTCTTATTGTGAACATTTATGAAGAATTTTTATTAGAAATTTTTCGTTCCTATTAAATTAAACTTTTTTAAAATACACAAGGAATTCAAGAATTATATATATAGATATATATAATATACAATTTATCGTTGACATACATATTATACTTCCGGAATGAATTTGTTTTCACAATATAATTAAAAACTATTCCCATTAAATATTTTATTTACTTTGTTTGTTTTTTGTTTTTTTATTTCAATACTGAGTATCAAGCTTTTCCTTATCTCAGCTAAGTGACGTATCAATTTTAGTTATAATTTGGCCGCCATTGCTTTTATTGCATGCCTACTAAAAAACTTCAAATATTGATTTTAAAAGAAATCGTACATCTTTAAAAAAGTCTGATTTAGATCAAATTTTGTGGCACCGTTTTCATTTTCACCACTGACATTTATCTATTATAATGCTGACGCTCGATTTAACATAATGTCACTACTCGTCGTTATACCGGATGTCTCAGAAATCGCGCACCCAATTGTTGGGATCGAAAGAGAAAAATATTCTGAGCCCAAAAATCAATGTTTGGAATTTTTTAATAACGTAGTTAATTAGTAATTAATTAATGAAAGTGGCCAATCAGGAGCGTGCTACAGAAGAGAGTGTCGTCGGCTGATTTATTTCGCTTAATTAGTAAAATAATAATGATTATTATTAAAATAAAAAAATGATGGGCTCAGACGGGTTATTATTATTATTATTATGAATAAATAAATAAATTTGATCAACGCTTGCGAGAAAAATTATCTATGTCGATCGTTGAATTTATAATATGAAAATGCTTTAATATAATAAATTTATTGTATCAAAGCCTTCCAGAGTTTTTGTCTGAGTCCAGTTTCGATTTTTTTATGAAACCAAACTAATAGTTCTTAATAAATAAAATAACTTAATTAACGCTCGCCAGTGATTTCCACTTTTCGCATCTGTCTTGTCAAGGCTCTCGGTTTTTTTTAAATAAACTTTTTTTTCGAATTCATTTAAAAAATTTATCAGTTTAATTTTTTCTCACTTCATTTTAAATGAAAAAAAATTCTCTGATCAACTTTTCATTTAGAAAAATTTTATAAATGAATTTATTTAGTATAATAGCTTTTGTCTGCTATAATTGTTAAGAAACATTCACCTTTCCACTTTCGCGGCGGAATGAGTTAATCAGTTACTGATTAACTCATTTCGCCGCGAAAGTGGAAAGATTCTGGTTTAAATCCAGACGGTGACGTGTTGGAATAATAAAATTTTTCTAATATAGTGCTACAACAATGAATGTTTCTTAACAATTATAGCAGACAAAAGCTATTCTACTAAATTAATTCAGCTGGTACGTAGCTACCAGCGTATGTAAAATATCTACTAAATGAATTTAATAAATAAACCAGCCGACGACACTCTCTTCTGTAGCGCGCTCCTGATTCGTCAGTTTCATTATTAATTACTAATTAACTACGTTATCAAAAAATTCCAAACATGGATTTTTAGGCTCAGAATATTTTTCTCTTTCGATCCCAACAATTCGGTGCGCGATTTCTGAGACACCCGGTATATTTCATAAAGCCTTAGATCATAACCTATTATATCAGCCGTGTGATGCGATGATGTTTATCTCATTTTATTCATAAATTATTAACACAATTACGATGTATTTCGATCCGGTGCGATAACGATGTTATCGAAATAACGAGACTTATGTTACATTATAGCGGAAACATTAAAATAACATATTGTGTCTGCGTACTTTATATTGACTGATCGAAACAATTAAATCAGTTTCGCATTAATTTTTTTGCTAGACACTAATGACTTTACCTCCACTTTCCGAACGGAACTTAATCCGTTTTTAGCTACATGTACCGAATCATTGGTGATTCATTATCTAAAAATGATACTGCACAATACGAATTCAATTTTTTTAGAGAATTAGCGGACCCATGCGAATACTTCGCACCGTTAGTAGTCAGTTACGTAATATAATAGAGTGGAAATAAATTTTATTCTAAATTCTATTCAGAGACTGCAGCACCACTACGTTACTTAATATTACCGACAACTATTATTATAAATTGATCGCGAACAGATGGCGATGTTTGTTTTTTCTGAATGTAATGTTGTATTGAAATTGTTAAAACTTTTAAACTGTAATTTTTTAATGAAAACATTAATTTGAAGTTATTGACTTATTTTTCGTCATTAGAGAGAAAAATTAATCTCCAAAATGGCGTATCAAACATTAATTTTGATACAGTATTAAGGGAGATATTTTCAACCGACAAAAAACACATTTGAGAAATAATAAACGCAGATGATTAGTGTTCAAACATCATAGAGTTGGCAGTTAAAACTGTTGTATGATAAGGACAGAAAATGATTACCGTAAACCATAATTTTTTCTGTCAAAAATTTTGATTGCGTCGTAATCGAATGCCAAAGATTGACCGCACACAATTTAAAAAAAAGTAAATCAATTGGTGTCAAAGTAGGAGCTATTTTGACATCAATTTGATTTAATTTTTATGGTTTTATTTACCATTCCTGTATTTTCCAAATAAACATGTTCATGTCTCTTCTTAACACCATTTTAAGAATACAAAATTAATTTATCTATGTATATAAAAATAGTACCTATAATTAAAGCAGAAAATTACAATTAACTTTTATTATAAAACTTTTATACCAATTAATTACGTATCCTTAAAATTATTCAAACTTTGGTTCGGTATTGTTGTCATGTTTATTTTTTATTTCTTAGTGGCCACTTTTTGAGAAAGTCTTCAACTCTAAAGTCTTGAATCGGTATTTTCAAATCCTCTTTGGTGTACCATTATGACGAAAATACGCCCATAGAACACTAACATCGAGATCGGGAGTCACTGAGCTATACTGTGTTAAAAGCGACAGCATGCTCCTCCCCTGACTGTTTATAATTTAAACGCCCGTTTCTTGTGTATACATACAAATATCTTAAGACACATTGTTTTACTCTTATTTAACAGAATAGTGCATGAAAGGTAACATTAACAAGGGGTGTTTTTATAGCTTTGTTTATTATTGTATTTGACATTTATTTATTTGTTTCAACTGTTTGATTTCTGTATTGTTTTGATTTTTGTAAATTGTTCGAATTGAATCAATGAGTTACTTAAATGTAACTTAGATTCTGTTCTCAAAACGGAATAAAAATAGCACTAACACATTTGCGCTGTGTCAATATTAAAATTAATGAACTGCAGGGCAATACGCCTACTGGTTTTATTGGCAAAGTAACAACGGTGGATAAAGGCAACCATTGTAGGCGTTAGATTTGTCTATGTTGCACTATGTTGCATATAACTTGCATGACCTTTTGCAATCTATTTGGATTGATTATGCATAGTAAGTCTAAACAAGCTTTCAATATTTACTTTTATATTTTAACAATATGGCGCCTATTCGCCATATTGGATTTTACGTAACGTCTATCCGCGGTGTCTCTCGTGAAATGATAAATCCACCGACAACTTACTTATCAAACGCAATTAGATTCTACGTGGAAATAAAGAATTTCAGCCACATACATAATTATAATGAGCCTGTCCGTCATAAGCTCACATAAGAAGTTTAACTTCTTTAGTTTTTAATATTATTTCCAAGTTTAATTTTTTTTATGTGAAAGTGAAACTAATTAATAATATTTACACATACTTAGCAACACATTATAAATATCTATCCTTGTCAGTTTCATGTAATTTAGGAGGCAAACTAACTTCTCCTTTATTTGCCAGTTCTACTACCCCTCGATTTCTAATTTTTTTTCAAATAAATACGTCGCTAAAGAAGTTAAACTTCAATAATAATAACAATAAAATACATGGTATATATGTGACGTCACAATTAAGTAGGTGCAATTGAAAAATTGCAGTTTAAAAATTCAGACGTATCATAAAAACAATGACTAATTAGGAATAGCTTAACAGATTTCTTGAACTGCTTCAGGGGCTGCTTTTTTATAGCATCCGGTAATTTGTTAAAAAATTTTAAACGTAAATAATTAAATTTTTTTTGAGGATAGCACTGTGCGTACAAACACACATGCACATGAAAAACATAACCCTCGTTTGATTTTCTGGTAATAAATTCGCAAAAATAATTTAATTTTTTTTATGTGAAAGTGAAACTAATTAATAATATTTACACATACTTAGCAACACATTATAAATATCTATCCTTGTCAGTTTCATGTAATTTAGGAGGCAAACTAACTTCTCCTTTATTTGCCAGTTCTACTACCCCTCGATTTCTAATTTTTTTTCAAATAAATACGTCGCTAAAGAAGTTAAACTTCAATAATAATAACAATAAAATACATGGTATATATGTGACGTCACAATTAAGTAGGTGCAATTGAAAAATTGCAGTTTAAAAATTCAGACGTATCATAAAAACAATGACTAATTAGGAATAGCTTAACAGATTTCTTGAACTGCTTCAGGGGCTGCTTTTTTATAGCATCCGGTAATTTGTTAAAAAATTTTAAACGTAAATAATTAAATTTTTTTTGAGGATAGCACTGTGCGTACAAACACACATGCACATGAAAAACATAACCCTCGTTTGATTTTCTGGTAATAAATTCGCAAAAATAATTTAACAAAATGTTGCTACTCTACACATAAAGAGAAGTATTGTCTTGGAAAACGACGATCTGTAAACCCAGCTTTTGCCGTCTTAAATTTGAGTGACGCGAAATGACATGGATATAAAGATAATAACCAGAATGACTCGTCTTGATGTCGACTTCAAACACCGGAACTTAAGATTATAGTACACAGTAATTTAACATCGCATACATGTATATTATAATATGTACAATGATGACGCGTCCTAGAATAACTCTTTTGTAACGCAGAAGTTTATTTGCCTTGTTCAAGAAAATTAGTTTAAATAACTTCTTGCACTATTCTTTGTGGCCATTCAACCTACTGGTAAAAGGAAAGTTGTATTTATTATCACTTCTCTTCTTTACTCCTAAAAAAACTAAACCTTCATGTGATGAACATGAAATATTTATATTTGACATCAGTGACAGCTTGGTTCCTCCAAGAACACCAATGACAAACAATTTAACAGTATACTCTGGGTAGAGGTACTGCTTCCTAAGTTTGAAAATAATGTCTTGATATTTTGTCCGCTTCTCATTTTCCTTCGCAGGAGTTGAGAACTCGATGTCAGTCGCGTAGTTTTACACATTTTTTACATTTTGGTAAGTAGGCAAGTATTGGAACATTGTTAAACTGTGTAAAGTATATTTTGACCTTTTGCACAAATCTTCATACTTGTGAAGCTGGAATGGTATATAAAAGTAATTGCACATATAAACTAAACAGATTTCTGCAAATAACGTACCTTATAGGTAATGGAATTTAGTCTGTAGTTTGAATCGTCTCCTGATGATGCTAATATGGTTAACGAAACCTACGTCGAGAACTGTTAAATGTTTAATTTGCACTGATTTTTCACTCGGCACGTGGTAGAACATGATTAATAATAACAAGTAATTAAAAAACACTTGAAAATTCTACAAATCATTCTTTATTTCTCGACGATCGTTTCGGACATTAAGTCCATTCTCAGGAGTATAAGTATACGTTTTTGTACTCCTGACTTAATGTCCGAAACGATCGTCGAGAAATAAAGAATTATTTGTAGAATTTTCAAGTGTTTTTTAGTGTATTTGCCATATGGCAACATACACTATTGGCGTCGGTCGGATGGCGGGACCTAGGGGTCGGACCAAAATTTCTCGACGTTTCATAACCTCCTAAACACTTTGGCACCATTTTTAAAAATGTTTATATATATATGTATATATATATATATATATATATTTATATATATATTTATATATATATATATATTTATATATATATATTTATATATATATTTATATATATATATATATATATATATATATATATATATATATATGTGTGTACGCGCGATAACTTTCGAAAGAGTTAATTGATTTCAACGAAATTTGGGCCACGTGTTGAAATCCACCACCGCAAGAAGCCTATTTAAAATGGGCCTAATCGGGCTATTTTAAGGGTAGTTTTTAGGGGTTGAAAACTGTTTTTGGGCCCCAAAATACCGAAAAAATTCTCCGAATCGTTTCAAAATTGAAATTTAACCCTTTGGTAGTGATTAAAAAGTGTCCCCATAATTTTAATAAAATCGGCCTGACAGGACCGGATTTACAAATTTTATGAAAACACTAGTTTGCAGATAGTGACTTATTTATTGAAGGGTGTATTTAATTCGGTGTAGACGTTAGATTGATAATAATATTACAATTAAGAAAAAAATGTTATTTTAAGGGGTGTATGAAGGGGTTAAATTTTTTATTTTGTCCAAAAACAAACTTAATTTCACATAATAAAAGTATAAAACCACACGGCCCTATACAAGCAAATACACTATATTGTCGGCAGGGTTTTGGCACTGCGACCCGGGTTTTTAATTACTTGTTATTGTTAAATGTTTTGTAGTTAATTTGTATATTTCGAATCTTCACACCAAAGGTTAGTCTTTATTGTCAGGCATCAATTCGAAAAGGTAAAATAAATAAAATTTAAATACATACTTACCGTGAATCTTTCGCTATTTCGATAACTTAATTGGAGACTAGGCGTTATTTCATGGAAACGTTGCAATTTCCGTATTTTTATTAACATTTTTAATGCATAGATAGATATATATATATATATTGGAAATATTTGTCGGAAATTAGAATTTTTAATTTAAATTAGGCTACGCGTTTTCCAATTAATAATTTATTGGAAACACTGTGTACGTCAGAAATAAATAATTGATTTACAACATTAACAAAGATTAAACCAGCTTTATTAAGAGGCGACACTTCGAGCATTTTCGTTTTTAGGATTCAATAACAAACTGGAAAAAAATATATTTTTTATATGTATTGAAAATTCATTGTCCGTTCGCCGATCTGTCGGTCATAGACCTGTAATTCCTAAGCGGCTAACCTTAGAAACTTGGCATTTCTTTAATATCTAAAATATTAAGATTTGTAGATAATCCATAAGTTATTTATAAAAAAAAAATTAAATTAAATAATAAATGAAGCTTATTCAGTCGAGACAATAGGTCAAAAGATCAAGTAAAGTCGACATTTAGTATTGTTTTCTCTCTTATTACGTCAATTTAATTTTTTTTTATAAGAAAAAATTTAACCCCGTACTATACTTCTCAAAATGACTTAATTATCCACAATTCCAATATCCATCCTGTCGAAATGAAAAGTTCCCGAAAATTCTAGCGGAAGTTTAAGCATGTGCACAATAAAATTTCAATTAAGAAAAGGTTTTATTATTGGTTTATTTAGGGTTGGTAAGGTGTTTTTTAGTAACTTGAAGTTTTGTTATTTATTTCTCTCTCAGTCATAGGGTATTTTTTATTCTGAGCCGTTGATTTTTGTAATGTGTTCCAATCCTAAATGTTTTCTATGTTCACATGCTGTATACTGGTACCAAAGTTGGTTAGAATGTTGTGAAACGTTGAGATTTTAGGATCCGACATTTAGATTCTGCCAACAGTGCATGTATCATATACTATTACTATGTATAGACAAATGCACGAATAAGTGTTAGATTAACATCTGAAAATGTACATAAACTTTATGATATTATATAAATATTAAACAGACTCTTTGAGACGTAAGTGAAGAATGGTTAAATTTATAGTAAGCTAAACGATTGTCGTATAATCCAATTTAAAGCAACTGAAACACGTGATGTACGTGATCTACGTACCCAAGAATCTTAATTAATGAGTCTGTCACAATATAATATTGTTATACTATTAGACATACTATTCTGACAATGCTGCCAACTCCAGTTGACAGTACATCTCCAAACAAAATTATCACTAGATTTCATAAACTGTAGGTGCAAATTTAACATAATATAGTTGCGATCTAAACCTTCCTTAAAAAATAAGCTATCGAATGGTAAAAACCGCATTCAAATCTGTTCACTATAGCGAATTCAATTCGTTTCTTCGGGCAAAGCCAGGACAAACATAAACCTTCTCCAAGACCAAAAAACTATCGAATGATAAAATCCGCTCAGAATTCCTCGTGTTTTTAGCGAACACACAACTACACTTAAGTCAACCCGGGTAAATCTTGGATATAATTATATAAAATGTTTGGCTTTTTGCCTCTTCCAGAAGCTCCCTGTTGCTCTACGACTTACACATTTATAGTAACTATACGACACGAGACATAATCTAACGGAAAAATAGGGGGGGGATTAAAAAAACTGTTTACTTTCCTAAGAATTATATGCCATTTGTATTGTGTGAAACTTTGGGCAGTCATAGTATGAAGAATAGAAAAGAGCTTAAAGGAGCGTGAATATCGATTTTATTCCCAAGGGAAGAAATAAGGACGGGGTGTTGAAAAACTGTGTGATTAACTAGTAATTATATATAATAACCGGCAATTATACATAATCACCATTAATGTCGGTAAACATGAAAACAAAATAAAAGTTTATCAAATTAACCGGTTTGTTTACATAATTGAATTAAGTTTTGCACTTCAAGTGATTCTGTGGATATATTTTATTAAAGTGTGAGAAAAGACATTACTAACGAACTAAATCCTGTGTTTTGAGTAAGTGTGCTACATGCTTTAATCCGAACACAGCGAAAGAAGGTGAAAACTCATTGGCTTTATTGAATCGCGCATTGTGCAGAAAGAGATAGAATGATCCTAGCGTCTGTCTCTATAGTCAGCGATTGCAAATTCAGCACGAGATATCTGCCGTTCCCGGGAAATGAAAATATGAAATCAATTAGTGACTACCTGCGCTTCATTTTACAACGCGAGCCAATTTACTCTTCGGATAATAATGGGTATAGATTATTGCTGACCTAATAATTTTTCATGCAAAAAACATTAAATTAAATGTTTTTCATGTACTGGATTCTAGAATTCGTGTCCAGTGTGTGTCCATACACAGTAAATCATTCATAAATATGCATAGATCAGAGTTTTCCAACCTTTTTTGGACCCCTGCCCTTTTAGGAAAAAAAAATTCCAACGTACCGTGATCCACAATAGACAATTTTAATTATACCATTTTTTTCCAAAAACTACATTTTTCCAAAAAATTGAAAAAAATAAAAAAAGTGAAAATTTTGAAAAAAAAATTTTTTTTGAGGAAAAGTTTTATAATAATAAAGTGACAAATTACAGTAATACATTTTTTTTTAATTTAAAAAAAAAATTCTGAAACAGTTTTTTTTAAGTTCCAAATGGTACAAAATTATTACGCTGGTTGTAAAAAAAAGACTCATATGTACAATGTAGTAGGCAGATTCTGTCAGTTTTCCCATTTGAGTTTATGCTCCTTGTATAATCTCTATGACCGTGATTACATATTGTGATTTATTCTGAGTGAAGGAAGTAGTGGTGAGGCAGCACTACTCCGCTAACTGGATTTTAATCTCGACGTATATAATCTTTCAAAAGTTAACTCTTAAAAGATTAATGTTACTTGAATGTAACAAACAAATATATATAATATATATTGTTGCTGGGCTTGACTTCTGGAAGATATTGCATTCTATTTGATAGTTGAAGTTCCTTCTTTCCACGTCTAAGGAAAAATTTAACTGAAGTGTGCCAAAATTCATTTTGAAAGTATATACCGCGTAAATCTCTGTGAGGAATAAATAAAAAAATGAACGTTATATATTTTAAAAAGAAGGACTTTAGAATTGACCTATGATAAATCTTATATACGTTCAAAATACTTCTCATCAGTTTTGGCATAATACATACCGGAAAAAATGGTGAATAATGACACAAGGCCGTCACTGCAGTGTAAAAGTTCAACCCACTATCCGATTGGATCATTTTCTACTATATTAAACCCTTCCATTTATCAGACAACACTCAATATACAAAGCACTCAGATTTTTTGACTGCCTAGTGTTAACCGAAAGGATGCGGGATCGGTATTCAATCGCATACAAATGTTGCAGTCGTTTCAACGTAATGCCTAAACTTACAAATCCTCAATTATTTCATAAATATTAAATTATAATTATTACTGTTATGAAAACTAACTACTTGCTTTTCGGTTAATTATAAAAATTGGTAACAAAAATAATGAAACTATAAATTGGTGCTAGACATTGGTGAACTTAAACCAATTGTATAGGCGTATCCTGAGCCGGTTTGAATCTCAAATTGCAAAACAGTCGACCCGAGTGCGAAGGTGCTTATGGTTTCATTTTGACATGTAAAACGACTCTTGTATTTCTGCAGTTATACTTCTTTTGACGCGTTAAGGCTGTCGGAACGCTCTGAATTTAAGCCAAAAATAGAGCTTCGGCTGTCAACTGATTGTAGACTTATTCGTCAACATTCTGCAAAAATTCTTTCTCGATAAGGAAGATAAAGTACAAATCTAGGTCTCTAATGGACTATTTTTGTTATTTATATACGGTTTACTAGAAAAAAGTTGTCATTAATTGTGCCAAAAAAACTCACGTTTTCAATGTCATACTACGACCGTATTCGTACTTATTTCACAAAACTGTTCCATCACAAACCTAAAGTGACTCTTCCTTTTTCGGAAAAGTTTTTTAAATCTTTCCCAAACTTAGAGTAATCAATTGACAGCGGCACCCTTGCAACAATATTTCTTAGCCTCGTAGTTCACACCAGCCAAAAATTGAAACGTGCGGATGATTTGAGCGAGACAGAGCTAAAGAACGTCACACCCACAATATGTCTTTTGCTTACCTCGCCCCTTACTGCTGGGTCTCAGCACAAACAAAATTCAGAGCGTTCCGACAGCCTTAAGAGTAAACTTTTCTAAAATATGAAGTTGGCTATAAGAGACCCTAACTGAAATCAATGTAATGTGCCATCTGGAAACTATGTAATAACATGCTAGACGACTGTAACCTTTCATTACAACCAGTAATTCCCACAATTGGGTAAAGACCTTGCCAAGATCTGGCAATGTCTTCCTAACTGCCGATATTTTCCATCTCTATAATTTTCTTCGATTTTTTTCTAATTTCTGAGAGACAGATATAATTTATTTTTTTCAAAGCTTTTTCGAATTCTACTAATCGGTCTTCCGACAATTGTTTATGAACGTTTAGTGTTCCTATTATCAATTTATTTTTGTTATTGTCATTTATTCTAGTTTTAATTTCCGTTTTATCCTAATTAATTTCAAAATATGAGCTTCTACAACATTCTTGCACTATCTCTAAGTCAATGGTTACAAGTGCGTTTTGAACGATTCTTTTCGGAACCGTAACAATCTTTATGTATCGAATGACCATTACCCGCTGATAGATTGGTCGAAGGGAAATGAGGCGAAGATTGGTTTGCGGCGGTCGGAGATGGTTTGAGGAGTTCTCGTGTGTGAATTCTATCTTCTGCACAGCACATGCTTAACTGTATACGGAAGGGAAAAATCCAACTGTAATAGAAACCAATTTCATTTGTGATAATATCAAAGGTTGGTACTTTAATGAGTAGTTTGAAAGGTGAATTGCAACAGAAAAAAGTCGTTCTATTGTTGTTGAGTTTTCTTCGCAATTGTTGAACTAAAAGTTTTTTTTTAAGAAAACAACGTCAGCGAGTGCTTTCAGTGACGGATCAAATTCTCACTCTAGCGCAAGCTTGCCTTGGTTTAATATCTACAAGATTCAGCATTTGGTACGATAAAGGCATGGCTTTTTCATATCGGGAGAATGAGTATCAAAACATTGTAATAACAATAGGCGTATTTTTTGGTGCGGTTCTGAACTAGTTATATTAGTTTTAAACAGAACTTCTTCGACTGCATGTTTATTGACCAAATAATCTAACTCTTTGGACTGATCTAGAGCTGACTATCCCCACTGCAAGTAAATATATATATTTTTTGCAATACTCTATACAACAGCTGCTTCACATGCATGTACTAGTTCGCCCAAGTAAAATTCAATATTTTTTATAATAAATTTCTAAAAAAATTACTAATATTTTTCATATTAGTCCAAGTTGAACGTGAACTCTCAGATCGCGTACACGATAGACTATTGCATATTACCGCTTAACTACGTAATCTGTTGACATTCTGTGCTTAGCAGACACATACTACACTATAATATAAAGCTTACTGGTTAGAGTAATAGACAACTCTAACTACTATCACAAATAAACTGTTAAAAATTTTAAAAATACTGAAAATAAACTGAAAAGCTGTTTACAGGATGTGCGTGCAAAAAGTATAGTATATGTGACTTAAAAATTCTGTGACGTTTAATTTAGTATAGTGTCACTACGTAACTAATAAACTCCGTTATGACACTAGAAATATAAAAAAACCCGGGTCGCAGTGCCAAAACCCTGCCAACAATATAGTGTATTTGCTTATACAGGCAGTGTGGCTTTATTACGCGAACTTAAGTTGGTTTTTGAGCAAAATTAAAGATTTGACTCCTTAATATACCCCTTAAAATAACATTTTTTTTCTTAACTGCAATATTATTATCAATCTAACGTCTACACCGAACTAAATACACCCTTCAATAAATAAGTCACTATCTACAAATTAATGTTTTCAAAAAAATTGTAAGTCCGGTCCTGTTGGGCCGATTTTATTAAAATTTTAGGGACACTTTTCAATTGCTACTAGCGGGTTAAGTGTCAATTTTGAAACGATTCTGAGAATTTTTTCGGTATTTTGGGGCCCAAAAACATTTTTCAACCCCTAAAAGCTACCCTTAAAATGGCCCGATTACGCCCATTTTAAATAGGCTTCTGGGAGGGATGGATTTCAATACGTGGGCCAAATTTCGTTAAAATCAATTAACTCTTTCGAAAGTTATTGCCCGTACACACATATGTATATATATATATAAATATATATATATATATATATGTATATATATATATAAATATATATATATATATATATATATATATATATATATATACACATATACATATACATATACATATACATATACATATACATATACATATACATATACATATACATATACATATACATATACATATACATATACATATACATATACATATACATATACATATATATATAAACATTTTTAAAAATGGTGCCAAAGTGTATGTTGCCATATGGCAAATACACTAATTATTATTAAACGCTATTTATTTGATTCCGATTTGAGTCCGAATTGTTCGAACAAATTCCAGAACCTTTCTAGGACTTGATCAATTAGCATATCTAATACAATGTGATTATGATTTCGGTGAGCAAGTTTTATTTTCCTGTTGGTTATAAATGTCGATACATTTCCATTGTATGCGAGAGCCTTATACTGAACTTTGCCAATGCAAAAATGTCACTCTATAGTCTAAATCAGGGGTTCTCGAACTATTTTTGTTCAGTGCTCACTCTGATATCCCAATTATTTTTACCGCCCACCCATACATTTCTCAATTTATCCCCTTTACTAGTAAGCCCTAATAATAGTACGTTTTGGGCCTATTTTCCTACGTACGTTTTGTCTGAAAATATAAAAAAATTACGAATAAAAATATTAGTTATCGATCATTTATTTTTTATTATACAAAACAGTGTTATGAAAAATGAAGAACTTTCTTTAGAAAAGAACGAACTTCTATTTTTATAATTCTTGAAAAAAAACCCTTTGGACGTCCAGTGCCCAATTATTTCCTTCCATCGTCCATCAAAATTTTAAACTGCTCATAATGTCCACCAAATTTTATTCACCGTCCACTGATGGGCGTTATCGCTCAGTTTGAGAATCGCTGGTCTAAATCGAGGACTTATTTCATACTATGTCGTATTATAATTCAATTTAAAACAAATTATGATCTGTCAGTTGCACGTTTGACATTGATTCTAAATAAATAGGATCTGCCAAACAAATCAAACAACATTTGCGTGACCTAGACTGAGTTTTTGAAGAAACATATTTAAGTTTTCTTCAACAATCGCGTATACGGCGATCCTCGTAGAAAGTGTAACTTCTTACGCAATGTTCAAAGGTAACACATTAGAATTTTGCTTATAGTATCGCTTAGTTTGCAATACACATTGGAAAAGAGAAACTTAATTGCGCAAAATCTACATACATCCTGCAAACAGTATCATTAATCAACGATTTGGAACGCAAATTTACGAGTAAAGTCAGCGATTTGGAACCCATATTTGTAAATGGGCAAAGCCGGATAACGTTCAGATAGTTCATCCGGCAATGACCGAGCTATATAAACGTCCTTCGGCGAACAGTGCACACTGCAGATGTGAAACTTGCTTATACGGAAAATCTCAATCTAAAATAAAATATCTAGTATTATTTCATAATACTAGCGGACCCGTGCGAATATTTTAGTGGTTAGTTACGTAATATTGTAAGGTGGAAATGTATGTTATTATATTCTATTCAGAGACTTCAACGGCACTATGTCACTTAATATTACCGACAACTGTTAAAACAAACAGATTGCCATATTACTGACAACTGTTAAAATAAACAGATTGCCACCAGATGTCTAAATTTTAAACTCTATTTTTTTAATGAAAACAGTAATTTGAAGATATTAACTTATTTTTCGTCATTATAAAGAAGAATAATTTCCAAAATGGCGTACCAAACATTAATTTTGATACAGTATTAAGGGAGATATTTTCTACCGACAAAAAACACCTTTGAGAAATAATATATATACAGATTATGTGATTTGCTTTTCGTTAGGCCATTAGTGTTAAATATTTAATGAGTTAAGCGGCCCGGACTCGATGAGAAGTTACACTTCATAATTATCTCTGGCACGAAAGATTTTCTTTTACTGAACGGGTTGAACTAATGACCTCGTTATCGATTCGTAGCGTAATCGTTCAAAATTAAATGTCAAGTACTTCAAAAGCAATTTGTTTAACGAAAATGCATATTATTACTGTTCAAGTTGGTCAAAGAACTTTTAATAGACTAATTCATTATTAAAATTAAACAAACAGAAACTCATTTATAAAACATGCCTTGATGAATAGGCTCACATTTAGAAAGCAATTTGTTGTGCATAATATTATTTGTAACATTTTCAAATCATGACCTTCATTACTTCGTACGACCATGAATGTCATTCATGTGTTATTGTCATGTCCAAATGAGATTTTTTTCATTTCGTCCTGACGAGACGAGATTAGGATTTTGTCTTTGTTTATATGAAGCGAAAACAACTGAACCCATTTTAACAAAATAAACTATTTTAGTGATTTATTGTAATGAATAGTATATATTGACGTTTTGTATACCTGTTTTTGGTCGCTACAAATAAATTTTCTATTATTATTATTATTATAAAGTATAAACTGATACCCAGATTTGTAACTACAGATTACGCGACCATTATCGAATAAAATTCGGATTCCTGTCAAAACATAACATTAATGCAAGCTATTTTTTTTTTTTATATATTAATGCAAGCGTTTGTGCGCGCGAAATTAACCTCTAGGTGAGCTTAGTCGCTGATGAAAACTAGTTGATAGATAAATAATATTGCATTTATCTGGTAATTACGAAACTAGTTATTTAACAAGAAAACGTTTTTAAGGAGAACATCTAGAAAATTTTACACTATAATTTTTGTAATAACTGTTTTTGGCGTTGGAAGTATTGGGAAAGAAATATGGCAAAAAAAATTGTATTTCGGCGCCATTTTGTAATGGTGACAACTGCAGAAGTTGCAAATTATTGTAACATGTTGTTTAAAGGACAACTTGATTGTATCTTAAGTATGAGGGTTTTTGGATCAGACTGTCATGGATTCGAATTCCACATCTATTCATGGATGCTTGTGACGTCGCTTTAGCCAATCTCTAATTTGGTAATTTGTATTCAATTTGTATTCAAATAAAAACATAATTTTAATGTTAAGTGGTAGTGTCTATGATAGAAATACTAAAAAACATTATAATATTTTTTAGTATTTCTATCGTAGACACTACCACTTAACATTAAAATTATGTTTTTATTTGAATACAGTCAACGTCCCTATTACTATTTATTAGATTTTATTTATTAAATATTAATTATATTCCTTAAAAATAAGGAAAAATAATAATTTTCTTATTTTTAAGGAATTTAATTAATATTTAATAAATAAAACCTAATAAAATCACTCTCGTCACGTGACAATGGACAATGGACGTCACGGAGTCATGTACAGGATCAGACGCTGTCAAAGGCTTCCTTGTTTGGTTAATATTTAGTGTGTAATTTATTATTATTTGTTTATAGGAAACGTCAAATTACATGTAACTATAGCGACAAGTACGAAACTATAGAATGGTAGCTCCCGTGTAAACTTTTGAGCATCCTTTGGTATGAACGGATGACGTCACGGTAGTCACATGACAAGTATTTGCGTTTTGGACCAAAATTTAAAACTGAATTTAAAATACATGGTTTGTAAGGCTTGAGTCGTATTTAAACAAAAATAATAAATATTTGTGGTTATATTAGGTACTTATGCACGATTTAAAACACTTTCCCAAAAATAGTCAACATCCCTTATTAAACGATAATGATCCTAGTCGCAGAGCATCTACAATAAATAAATAAATAGTTTTAAGACTTCGAATGGCTTTTGTTGTTTCAGTTTAGACTGGGTAAGTTTGTCTACCTCGCTTGTTCAGGTTGTTAACTCAGAGAAGTGTTTGCCAACAAGCACATAATAATTGAGAAACACACAGAATCAACTCAAGAACATTCTGTGTGACATTTTGCGGTTCACCCGCGCAACAGCTCATGTAAAGTGGATGCTTTACTCAAACTTTACTTTGTTTAAACTATGTACGTCAGTGACGTCACACAGTTTACTTTATAGCAGATCCCGTAGATTGTTAAACCATTATTTTCGTGACAGGCTAACTGTCTGAAAAGTTGTATTTTGACTGAACTGTAATTTTTTACGCGAATTCGAGCCGTTTAACGTTTACATTAAATATTTAACACTAATGGTGCAACCATGGCAAAAGCATATCCTAGATTGTTCGGTAAATGTTCTTTTAGAACATGTATGCTAGTTTGCAGAAAGCACTGGCAGAAAATTTAGGTAGTTTGACAATCATATTACAATAGATAGCAACAACACATATTTCTTTCCAAAGGCCAACTACTTTTTGTCGCGCGATTTTGCTGTTAAATGGCTTGAAGATCGAGTAGCCGAGAAATCGTAAAATCGCGATTTAGTATTCTAAAACGCGGGTTTTCGATAAAAAGTAGCAGCGCTGATCCTAAGAAAAGAATTGTAGAATTTTAAATCAATTTTGCAGGAAAAATAATGGATCGATTGAAACGGTATATTTTTGAAATTGTGTTTTTTGTACATTTACACATATTTCGGCAATATTCAGTTTAAACAGCAATCTTTCGCTATGTAGATCACTCATTTGTTTTTTTCTGTGAATACAACCTAATGTTTCACCGCGCCAATAGACTGCTCCTATATTGTAAAAACTGCAATTATATGATCACAATCTAAGGTCATTGTCAAATTAGATTTTCTAACATGTTCTGCAGTCTAGCATTAGATGTAGATTTTGATTTCATTTCGCTCATTAGGAATCCGTACATCCGATGTAAAAACGGAACCCTTATAGGATCACTCTCGTGTCTGTCTGTCCATCTGTTTTTCAGACGAGAATCCCACTGTCATTGGGGCTCGGGTAACATTTGATCGTTAGTCTTAACTATAAGCTGCATACTAGCGACTTCGATTATCAATCTTTCAGTAATGGTCATTTTAAAATAAGAACGGCGATATGGAGAGCACGGGCAACGCCGGGCTTAACAGTTTGTGTTTGTATACATACATGTTACGCAGATTACATCATGTTAAATATGTACATAATTTATTCAGTTTTATAATATGAAGTACTTTTGAATATAATGTATACACGCTTTAATTTTTCCATGCTGCGGAGTCAGTAGTTGATGCATAATATTGCATACATACTTGCATACGAAACGTATGCTCGACATAGATGGAAGGAGTGCGCTGCAGTTCTTTTGAGAAGCTGTGGTTCAAAACTGCAAATGCTCGACACAACTCGAGCCATATGGGGCTTATACAGTATAAGGAACAATATTTTGAAACCAATAAATAAGCATGAATTCAATTATTAAATAAAGTATATTTAATCTGTGATCGATTATTTAAATGTTCGTCTCGAAGGTTCGTCAACGGGAAATAATAACAATACAGACATTCTGAATTTCAAAAAGGAGATATCTAATCTCAAATGTCAATTATCCCTGTGTGAAAAACTAATTGAAAAACAAGAAAAAAGAGAAAAGGACTTAGAAACAATTAATGAATTATTGACTGATAAATATAGTAACAGTGTTAAACGGTCGGTTGCTCAAAATAATGACAGTAATCTTACTGATACAGTTCCAAAGGGACCTTCAAATAATACTTACGCCTCTGTGGCTCGCGCAACTCCTAAAACTATGAAAAAAACGGTATCCGAATGTATTTTGGTTAATAAAGCCGAAACTGCAATTATAACTCCTAAACGTGGTACAAAGTCATCTGCTATTAGGGGTACTGCTGCCAATACTCAATCTTCTAGTAATTCATTTACTGCTGCACCAAGAACTGCCTGGCTATACGTTGGACGAGTATGTACTAATGTAACGTCGGATCGAGTTAAGAAATATCTTGAAGATAAATACGTCGATAAAATCTTTACTGTCGAACAACTTCCTAAGAGGGATGAAGCAAAAAGCATTGCCTTCAAAGTCGGTTTGGACTATGAATTGTTAGATGAAGTTAATAAAAGTGATTTCTGGCCGGCTGATGTCCTGGTAAAGAGATTTAACTTTTTTCGGAAGTCAGCAACATTTGAAAACTCCAGTGAAAAATAATATGAACATTTCAACTACTACCGGTGACAGTTGCCCATCAACACGTAGAATCGACTATAAACACGATACAGTTGGGAACAGTTCAAACATGCCAACAGATAAAATTATTATTTTACACCAAAATGTCCAATGTATAAAAAATAAGATAGATGAAATAGAAATATTTCTAAATGAATGCAATCCGGATTTTTTCTGTGTATCCGAACACTGGTGCTCAGAACAAGAAATTTTAAATGTAATTTTAAAACATTATACTCTATGCAGTTACTATTGCAGACGTGACTTTATACACGGAGGTGTTAGTATCTTTTGCAAAAATAACATAACTGTTGAAAATCTAAATAGACTGCAATTTATTAGCAGCGATAAAGTGTTAGAATGTGCTGGTGTCAAATGGTTCAATGGCACGCATTATGTGTACATTTTTTGCGTTTATAGATCTCCCAGCAGTGATTTTAATGAATTTTTAATCAATTTTGAGACAATGTTAAATATAGTCGGTAATATAAATGCCTCAGTTTTTGTTGTAGGTGATTTTAACATAGATACCTCAGTAAAAACATGCGGTAAAGTTATGCAGTTTACAGAACTGCTATTAACTTTTGATTTAAGAATAACTATTGACACACCAACACGGCTTACCGGTAGTTCAGCAACTGTCATAGATAACATAATTACAAATGTTCCGTTGGATGTGATTAACACTTATGTCATCAATTCAGCATTAGCGGATCACTTCGCACAAATAGTTGAGTATAAAATCACTAAATCTATTATTCCTTCAAATAATAATGTTCCTTGCAGAATTTTCAGCAATGCTAATATAGATTATTTCTGTTATTTATTAATGAACAACGACTGGGACTTTGCATCTCACGAAACTAGATCTTTTGATGAACTCTTCCAACAATTTCATGATGAATTCTGCCATTTATTTAATATAGCGTTTCCGGTAGTGACCAAGAAAAAGAAAAATATCAAATCTAACTCCTGGATCACTAATGGAATCTTAGTATCTAGAGAAAAACTAAAACTCTTAAATGAAATTGCTAAAATTACTAATAACGTTGAGATTATATCATATTATAAAAAATACAAATCAATTTATAGACGTGTTATTAGAAACGCTAAATTATTATATAACACAGAATACATAAACAATTCAAATAACAAAACTAAATCAGCCTGGCGTCTTATTAACTCGAATTTTAAACGAAAAGAAAACAAAACGATAAAAAAACTTACTGTTGACAACAAAGACATTGTCAACCACGCTGATATTGCCAATTACTTAAATCAATATTTTATTAAAGCTTCGTCTGTGAATTTCAGTAATTTTAACAATGATAACCAATTCGTGACTGCCAATGTGGTTGATTCTATGTTCTTGGCTCCTACTACTCCTTATGAAGTCATGTGCATTATACAAAAATTAAAATCAGTAGAGTCATGTGGTGTTGATTGTATTGCTGTCTCACTTTTTAAGAAATGTTTTAAAGATGTGCTGTTACCTCTGACGCATCTCCTAAATAAATCGCTTTCAGAAGGTGTGTTTCCTAGTGTGTTGAAGCATTCGAAAGTTGTGCCTATTTTTAAGAAGGGTGATCCGTCCGATTGTTGTAATTATCGCCCGATTTCCATTTTATCAGTTTTCTCAAAAATTTTTGAAAATATTTATTGTGTAAGAGTTACGGCATTTCTATCAAAACATAATATAATAGATGATTGTCAACACGGATTCCGCACTGGCAAAAGTACAGTAACCGCCATGACAGAGTTAATAGAATTTGTATCAACAGCCTTAAACAATGGCTCTTACATATCAGCAGCTTACTTAGTTCTGAGCAAGGCATTTGATCTCGTCAGTCACCAACGTCTCATCACCAAGCTAGAAGCTTACGGCATACGTGGCAATAGTTTAAATTGGATACATTCATTTTTAGAAGCACGTTACCAGACTGTGGTTATTGGCGATTCTTCATCGGCTGAGGTGCCTATTTTGAATGGCGTGCCGCAAGGATCAATATTAGGACCCATCTTTTTTTTATTATACGCTAACGATCTCAGTACATTTGTTAACCGGACCAACAAAACAATCATGTATGCGGACGACACAACGCTCCTGTGTTCCGGGACAGATGTCATCAGTCTTGAAATAAACTTAAATATTGCTGTTAACTCCATGGCTGACTGGTGTTCAATCAATGGACTGATAATTAACACCGGTAAAACGTAAACCCAGCTATTTCGAACTAGACAGTCTAATCTTTCTATTTTACCGACGGCTGTTATCGACACAGAAATCATTGAAAACTGTGACATTTTTAACTATCTGGGTGTTATAATTGACGAACATTTATCTTGGCGCTCTCATATTGATCTCTGTTGTGCAAAAATATCCAAATGTTTATATATATTGCGCCGTATGTCGGGAACAGTGAATTTGGAGACTATGCTTTCATTATATTATGCATTTATATTTCCTCATCTCAATTATGGGATCCTGTTGTGGGGAAACTCTACTGAAGCACAACGTGTTTTCATACTGCAGAAGAAAGCTTTGCGCATTATTTTCAAGCTTAAATACCGGGAATCATGTAGAAACATCTTTGTGAACAATAACATCCTCACTTTACCTGCTCTATATATATTTCATGCGGTAATGAACGCTCGGGAAAACTTTAATAGATACAGTAGCAACTCACATCAATATTCAACAAGAAAAAAAAAATGACATCTTACTACCAAAGCCTAATTTGATGCTCTACACTAAAAGCCCGTTTTATAGTAGCGCTAAAGTTTTTAACTATCTACCCAATTCATTAACAGAAGTAGCAGCGAATACAGTTTTTAAGAAAAAATTAAAAATATATTTAAACAATACATGTCCTTATTCGATAAACGATTTTTGTAAAATGTAATTTTATTGTAATCTTGACAACTTTCCTTTATGCAAAGTGTATTTTTGTCCCGGAAAGAAATAAAAATTTATTATTATTATTATTATTATTAATTCAGCAATAGCGATAGTATTTCGCACTAGTACGTAAAGTTAAACAAAAGGAATGCGTACCACAATTTCCATAGTAAATGTATCAGAATCTAACGCAGCCTAGAATTGAAAATGGACTCGACCAAAATTGAACTGTCAATCATTTTAAAAAAGTATATGAAAATCAGCTATTTGATAGAGGACACGTGCAAAAAATGCTATATATTCGTGCGTTTTATTATTGCTCTTGTGATTGTTAAAATTTTCTGTCGTCCGTTTTAACATAACCTCAGATTCGCCATTATTTATGTCATTAGGCACTGGAAACAATAACCTACTATTACGAAGATTTATATGTCGAAAGACAATTTTTAAAACTAAAATTAAAAGCATTTTTTGCCTTGTGTTGACGTATTTCCATAAGTCGTGATTTTACAGACCGCCTGTAACTTTTTGTTTTTACCGGTTACCGCATCCCGACTACCTAGTACATGCATTTAGTCGCGCTATGTGCATTGTCTATTATTATAGATTTTTCTCGTACCCACAGCAGGGACCAGCTACACTGCCGTGACCCAGATACATACGTACTACACTACTACATAGTATGTCCATTCAGAAATGTCGCATAGCCTATAGGTTTTATATTAGCGGCATAAGTCCGTTATGGACACAAACAATTTACACATTACTATTGATTAAATATTGATAGAAATTATAAAGATACAAATTATCTACAAAATATGTATGAGATACTCTTTTGTACCCCCCTATAAAATAGCTGCTTTTCATGCCTGTATGTCGATCGTGAAATTACGCATTTAACACTAGTGCTGTAAAGTTGAATAAAGTAAAATAAATGTAGTGGTACTACCATTGCAACAGTAAAGCATACAGTCTAACGACATGCCTGTAATCAAAAGTGACCTGGTTCATAATTGAACTGTAAAAAAATTTGCAAATATATTGAAAATCAGCTATTTTTTATGGGGGATAAGTGCAAAAAATACTGTATATAACTCATGAATGTTTATTTTCTAAGTTGTGTGACTGTCAAAACTCGCTAGCCTTCATTTTGCCATAATGTCACACTGTGTCATAAAGTAATAATTCCCGCACTAGATACTATTTGGTTGTATCTACTGATTTCATGTATACCGGCTTGTCACTTTACGACACGTGTAACATTCAATAGTAATTTATTGTTTTCAATTATTATCACTAAACGATACATGTGTTCAAATACTACCTGTTCTAAATTCGCAGTGACATTCGTAGTCAAAGCAAACATTTTTAAAAACCAAATTAAAATTTAAGGAAACCCTAAATAATTTCTTAAAAAAAAGAAAAATAATCTGTCTTGTCCTGTAGTCGTCTAATTAGGGTTGGGGTCTCACACTTTTCGTGGTAAGTAGGAACCACTGGTACAAGACCAATTATTTCTCTCTTTTTAAAGGAATATTCCATAAGGTTTTCTAAAATTTTTAATTTTTTGTATATTTTACATAATCCCGCAATTAGCAAAGCTATATATTTGTTCAGTAAGGTTTTACGACTTAAAGTGGTATGTTGATAAATTTGCAATTTAAATTTAGAATTCTAAAAATATATTTAATTAAACAGCATGGTTCGTTGCTCTTTGATTGACTTGTTTATTTTACCACCTACACAGGTGGTATAAATAAATCTTTTGATGCGTTCGTTATTTGATTTATTTTTTTACTAACGAAAAACATCAAAATTAAATTGCTTTTGACATAATATTATCTTTGTTTGATATTTCAATAATCACATACATAATAATTTCATTCAGCTTTAACTTATTATAAAAAATTTACAATCATATGTCAGAAAAATATTATTATAGCGTATAATTAAACCTTTTTTTTATTGTTTCAGGTAAGCAAGTCGAATTTTCTTTGCAAACGAAACGTTTGGTATGTAGGTAACGATTTTTTTTAATAGTAGGTAATTAACATAATAAAATTTACACCATCTTTTTCAAAAATTATTAATTTTTTAATTATAGATATGCTTGTATATGTTACCTAATCATCGATGAATTTTGTCAACTATAAATATATGAAATGGTCGACCACATGCGAGTAGTCGCGGACCGGTGCCAGCCCATAAATAATAAATAATTTGTTGAGTATTCATTTCAACAAAATTGTGTCTCAAGTAATTAACAATAAGATTTACGGGTAGTTTTAGAAATACGACGTAAATCTCACTAATAAATTACTCTAAATGAAACTATAAATTCACGCGTTGAACTTTGCTACTGTTGCTTTTAACAAACATTTGCTTATAGAGTTGGATAATTACTTTTACTCTGTGCGTTAACTTTGGAAAACGAAACAAAGTTTCAAATTTTTTCGAATCACGTTGTAATAAATCAGTGCAAAGGTTAGGTTTTTGGTATTTTTCTCACTTTCGGCTTAAGCCGAAAATGAAAACATATAACGCTAAAAAAAACGAAGGAAACCCCAATTGCGTTGATACTAAGAAAAATGTTAGTAGATGTTTTTCGTACGCTTATAGCTACGTACTTGCTGAATTAATTGAGAATACTACTCGCTACTGTGAGAGTTAATGTTTAGCTATTGCTAAAAATAATTGGCTCTCGCATGTAGTGAATTTGAGTGTTGTAAACGCTATATTATGAAGGATTGAAAATTGAATTGTGTGCACCGTAGAGTAATTGATTAACTCATTCCGCCGCGAAAGTGGAAAGATTCTGGTTTAAATCCAGACGGTGACGTGTTGGAATAATAAATTTTTCTAATATAGTGCTACAACAATGAATGTTTCTTAACAATTATAGCAGATAATAACTATTATTCTCAACTAAGAAAAATGTCCATAGCATGTGAAACATCTAGGGTTATTTTTCATGAAATGATTGAAAAGTTATTCAATTTCGAGAACAGTGTCCAACTATCTACTTGTACCCAAACTTCAAGTATTTTTTGTTCGGCTATATTAAATCAGGTCGCGGGAAGATTATCTCTAACATCTGGCAGCTTTTGACTAAACAAATATCATATTTTTTGCAGTAAATGGCGACTATATGTCAGGAATAATGTAATTTTCCATAAACTGAAAATAATATTTTGATTACCCGTCTTTTAAATACGAACAAAAAACAGAGATATTTATATGTGAGAAGGAAATTGTTATATTTATATCCGTTTAAAATAATGACACACCATTTTGTAATGCGGCGAAGTATTTTTTTTATTTTCTTTGGATTGTGTGAATGTTTATTGGGGAATCGCGTGATATAAATGTATTTAATGTTTGCTTTTCCTTTTCTGTTTTTTTTCGCGTAATTTATAAGGTGTCTCTTACTAAGTCTTTCCGTTATATAGGTAGCTGACATCACGGAAATGGCTTTTGAAATTGGTATATAGGTCATACAATATTTTACAGTGTAATTTTCTTTATAACTACAGCTGTAGGTACAATACATAGCAGAAGTGTCGTTTGCTGTCTTTTGAACTTACCAACAACATTCTGAATGTTTTATGGCTGAACCCTTTATAAATGGAGAAAACCTAAAATTCGATAATAGGTATGTTAATATTTAACTTGCATAAAGTGTGTAAAGTTCAGTACCGAAAAATTATTTTAAGATATATATTCTTAGGAAAAAAGGAACTTATAACGTCACTTCGTTGTCCGTCCGTTTGACTGTCTGTCTGTCTGTCAAGACCCTTTTTCTAAGGAATGCGTGGAGGTATCAAGCTGAAATTAATATCGAATACTCAGGTCTGCAGTCCCTTGGAGTTGTGAAAAAATCAAACTTCTAATTCAACACAATCAAAAGATATGATCGTTTATGCCACATATTTTGACACTCGCAAGGGAATTAAAACCTATAGGGTACTTCCAGTTGACCTAGAATCATGAAATTTGGCAAGAAGCAATCTCTTATAGCACAAGTAAAGGGAAAAATCCGAAAAACTGTAAATTTATAGTCGCATCGTAAAAAAACATTTTTCTACAAACGTCAAAATAGAGCATACCTTACTAGCGACATCGGACAGAATATCTTAAAAGCTATTAGTTTAGGTAATACGCCTTGGTGTATATGTAATAAAAATAAAGTTAATAAATATTGTACGATGGTACGGAACCCTTCGTATGCGAGTCCGACTCGCACTTGGCCAGTTTTTTTTTACAAAAAATTTTAATTATATATGAAACGAAACGTAATTACTAATTGAAAACAGTATCACGGGTAATTGGAATAATGAAAATAAATTAATTTAAACACTCATTGATTGCAACGTTTCGTCTTTTCTTTAATTAAGACTTTTTCAAGCTCTAAAAAATTTTTACAAAAATTAACATTCATATAATAAAAAATATTAAACATTATGGATTAAATAATTTACTAAAAAGAAACAATGGTGTGACTAAATGAGTATTTAAATAGATTTATTTTCATTATTCCAATTACCCGTGATACTGTTTTCTATTATAAGATATATCTGGAATTGAACTTTAAAGATGTAAATACTAATTTGAAACAGTGACGTCACTCTATCGAAGTTGGTTGACAGCTGTATATAAGTATAAAAAGTTTTTCTCAAATCAGTTAATAAATCATTTCCATTTAGTGTAAAGTTATTATTTCAAAGTATTTTCTTCATTTTATTATCAATTATTTGACATTTGTACAATGAATGAAACTAGAATTATACGTAAATTGTATTTAATAGTTAAAATATTTAAACATATTAAATAAAAGTCAATACACATCAATAAAACGGTAATAACTCATATACCATCAATTTTGTTGAAGATTTCCCGGCGGTGATCACATTTTTCTCCACCGGATTTCGAACTCTGTATCTTTCTAACATGAGTCTAAGCTATTCATTCTATTAATATTTTTGGTATATATACTCAAGTGTTTTTGTAACAAAGTACTTAAATACTTTTTCCAGTGTCAACGTTCTACTTATCACTGTATATTGATAATAATTTTCACAAAAACAAAATCGTAACTTTGATGGCACAACCAAAGAGTTTTTATGTATAAAACAAACAATATTAAACGACTTTTACTAAAATAAAATTTGTTATTTTGAATTGACCATGATTTATATTTAAAAAAAAAGACTTTTATTATTTTTTTCTGTTTGATTTCTGACATTATTATCAAACGATAATAATTTTGTTTGACATGTCCAATTTCCAATAATTCTAATGGAACTGTGTTTCCTTTAATTTTTTATTAAACAAACATAGGACTACAATAATTGTTTTGCTTGTGGTATGACATTTAATGTAATTGTTTAACACACTCACTGGCAAAAAATTGAACCACTGAAATACATTTTGTGGATATTTCCTATTTCTTATGATGGAAGTATGCGTAATTTTTCGGTACTGGAATGGCAAAAAATTGAGTCACTGAAGCGATCAGAATTTAATTTTTTTGTTGGACCGTATGATTGTATCAAAAACTTCTGGAACTACAAACAATTCGTTAAACTCTATTTCTATCTTTTTACCCGAATACAGACTGCTCGACCATCTGATGTTGTGGGCCAGAAGAGAGCTTTTCGAAGGTCGGATTTGATCTGTGATTCGCTTAAACTTACTTAAAATTTTGTGTACAGTATTGCAGTTAGCAGATATTCCAGTGGTTGTTTAACCAACAAATGAGTCTAATAATTAATTGATCACCTCTGGCGGGCCATGAAAGAACGACTATATTTTTTTATATTTCCTCATAGATTACTTGTGTTTTACGTCAAATAAACCTTCGACTCATCAAGTATGCTCATGCTTAACCGTTTTTTTTACTGATGGGTGTTATATTTTTTTTGTGAAGCACGCTATTGTCGACCGTGGAACTATAAAAGATTTTTATTATTTAATACGTTTGTTTACAATCATATTGTCACTGGTATCGTTTTTATTTTTCTTTTATTCAGTCACTTGGTTATAACAAAAATATTAAAATAAAATACCACAAAGTATATCTCCCTTAATAAATATTATTATGTAAAAAGAAAAATACAACCATTTTGTAATGCAAAAATCGAATATATTTGTCACCTATACAGACATGAAAAGTAGGTATTCTATAGGGAGGTGTGTAAAAAGTATATTTTGTTTGTTATTACATAATCGGTATTTTATGTGCTGTGTTAATCGAATAGATTCCGTAGGCTTATTATTCTTACAATATTCTAGGTTCGCCATGCTATAAAAATGCAGAACGGTCCTATTTGTGTGAAAAATTTGAGTTGCGAGCAAAAAAGGTTTGAAACCTCTGGGTCAGTTAATAGTTATAGAGGACAAGAAAAATAATATTTCTTAAGTGTTTTTTTTAATTTAATAATATATTTTTTATTTAGATGCACGGAGCGAGAAATAATGTTATATTATTTCTTCGCACACACAGTGTTTTTCGAAAAGACGTGTTTTATTTAAATGTGGTTTGTTTAACATATTTTGCATTCGTTTCTTTTACTTTAGATAAATTACATCACATTAAAAGTTAGTGCGGGGTTTTTTCAAGTACGTACAGATATAATATATTTGCGTTTAAGGTGGATACATACATTCAATTTTTATTGATGAAAAAAAAGAGTAGGTATGTGCTTAATACAATTCTTTTCGAGAAATAGCTATTACTATTTATTTTAGACGAAAACAATCTGTTCTAAATAACTTTTATGAAATATCAGCATTTTGTTGTTAAAATGTCACCCTAAAGCTCTGAAGGAGACTTAATAAAGTCAGGGAGTCATACATAGTTACTGACAATGTCAATGAAGCGGCAAATCAATGAGGTAATTGTAAACGTATACCTGTCCCATGGGTAAGCACTGTGTCGCTTATATTATATTGTTAAGTGTGTGAATCATTGACAATTATTTTTGAAACCCACATAGTCTAAATTAGTGTTATTTATCTATAATATGCTAACTTTGAGATCGTGAAAGATTTATATGTGAAGTTGTAAACCAATATACAATATTTGATATGCTGTCGAGGCATGGAAATAGCATAGAGCTAATAAAATTCGGACAAGAGTAGTTTGACCGGCTTCTGTTTATATATAGTGTACCTCAGGGCTGAATAATTCTGATATCTAGTGTCTTCCCGGACATTCTCGTCTCGTATTTTGACACAAGAAACCCCAGTTGATTAAGGTGATATCAGACGGTTCATTCAATGTTCGTTTGATAGCATGTTCATTTTAGTTTCATTCCGCGTTCACATGGCACAAACAGAATGACACAAAAATGAACGTTCATCCAATCTTTTCCTCGAAGATGTCGTCGAATGAAGTTATGCGTTTGATATGTAATCATTTGATCGAAGAATTGTCAAACAAGAAGCAAAGTCTAAATTTAAATCATTAATTAGAGATTTTAAAGAATTTGTCCGTATAATTCTGTCTTTGTATTCGTCAAGTTTGTGGTTCCAAAGACATTGATAATTTTTGAAATTTTTCAAAAACAGCAGCGTGTTTTAGTCGTTCCTTTTGAATACTATTTTGTCTCATACACAGACAGAATATATTCACTATGTGGTGTCATAGTCCCAAGTCAGTCCGCTATAAGCACGACACAAAACGATCGAACCCGAATGAATGTTCTTCTTGTGTTCAGACGCTTCATTTTTCGTTTATTCGGAGGGCGAATGAATCATATCGAATGCTGATATCTTGCGTTGTTGGATCGGTTCATCAATGAATTCATTTTTCATTATTGTTTCATTTCGAATGAAAGATGCTGAATGAAAAACAGAAATGAACAAAAAATGAACCGTCTGATATAACCTTTAGTGTCTATTATCTACAATTCTTGAAACAAGAAATTTTACAACTCTCATGTCTGTACTATCCCAAGAGAAATAGCAAACAAACAAAAAACAGATATTTTAACAATGTTGACACGACTTACCTAAAAGCTTTTCGCAAGAAATTTAAATTCTGATTTTTTATTGAAGATATTATGTTCATTAAAAAAATCAGAATTTAAGCTTCTCGCAAAAAGCTTTTAATTCGGGTCAACATTGTTAAAATATTTTTTTTTTGTTTGGTATTTTCTTCCTTTTAGTACATTTTAATAAAAGCTTGTTTTTAAAAGGTTTTTTACTTATATTTATGTTCGATTTATTTACAATAAATGTGTTTCTAAGTGGGGTTTGTCGTAACATTAATCTGTTATTGTTCGGATTTGAACAGTACAAATTCAAGGTGAATAAAATATCATCGCAATCAGATAACCTGAAGTACAGCAAGCGTTAAAAAAATAGTAATTAAATAAAATCTAAATGATAGTTTAATTTTTTGTTCGTTTTACGGTGCTATTTTCCCATCCATCACTTTTTATATTTAGTAATAGGAGAACATAGATGCTATTTGTTTCTTAACACAGACCATACTAGAACCGTTCACATTACGAGGTCAGGTTGTCCGCGTAACCTTGACTCACTGAGTTGCCAGGTCGATGTTGCGCGCGCATGTTGTTGCGACGCGCCACGGTGATGTCAGTCCTTCTTTCCCCTTTGTGTACTATGCCCAGTACTACAACCAGAGGGGGAGAGTTTACTCACTCACTCACTCTTGCGCTCACTCACACACACACACACACACACACACACACACTGACTTTATCCACCCTATACCCGGTACGTCCACCGTACTATACCCGGCACCTGCACCATTCCGACGTATTCATTGAATCAACACTTTGCCATAGATTACACTGTTTAAATCGCTGATTCTCAATCTTTTTGTATCGTAGAGCGCACTCAAGACTACCGATATTTCAGCGAGCACCATTTAATCTTATAGTTAAATATAATACATTATTCATATGCCTAAACATAGTTTTAAAAAATATTAGTTTTGTTAATGTATACTTTTTGATTAAAATAATCATATCGATTATCGCAGACTAAATTAAATACGTCCAAAAATTTATCGAATTAAAAATATGATTAGATTAAAAAATAGATTACTTGTTTTGAAAAATATTTATAATTTATTTTTATAGCAGCTATAGTCCTTATTTGTGATCTTACTATACAAACATACAATAAAAACTATTTTTTCTCTAAACAATCAGCTCTTTTTTAGAAAAAAATACAGTTTGCATTATTGCTTTACAAAGTTGGATGTTCTATTTTATCTATGGTCAATTATTTTGCTTCGTAAATACGTTTTACATCTATATGTTGCTTCACATCAATCCAGTCTAAGTTTAGTTTTTATCATTGGCGGAGCAAGCATTTTTTATCACTAGACTTTGATGTAAAATTTGTTTTTTTTTTTAATTTAAAAAACAATATATTCCTTTTTAGTAGTTTGAAGTATCTAATGCGAGTGGAATACAGATTGTAGATTATAGACGCTCAACATCTGAGGTCATCATGTTTTTGAATAAAACTTCTGCATATTTTTTTGTACCTATTTAAAAATAGTTTGAAATTTTTAAGAAGAGCCTTTCCAAATGATTAACTACATAATCAAATACACGGATATATGTACATATATAGTTTTTGTCTATGCTTGTTCCTCCACCCAAATTTATGAGGAACTATTGGAATACATATGACTTTATTACTACGCCAAAATTAAGCTTGATGCCTTCATTTAGTCCAGAAAAATCCAGCAGTGCCAGAAATACTATAAAAGTGTGGTTTATTTTTTTTTTGTGAAACCCTAATAAATAAAACGAAATACAATAAAATTTTATATAATTAAGACAATCCTAATATATTTTGTTTATTTTTAAACTCCGGCTAAAGAGAGACCAGTTATGTTTTTATCTCGTACGTTTATTTATTTTCTTGAATGTAACTTATAGAAAAAAAACCGTTATAACGTCAGTGCACAATATTAGTGCAGTGGCAAAAAGTCACGACAATATTTATTTCTTCATAGTTTGTCGATATCTTTTTGTTGTTGTCTGCTTGTACAAAAAAATAACTAATTTAATTATCTAGAAATGTTTTCAGAATTTTAACGTTGTAACTACTGTAGTAATTAAGTTGTCTTGTCGACTTATATATGTTATTTTCCTTTCTAGAACAGGAAACGCTATTGTGTATAATTTTCGCTTTTGTCACAGAACAAAATGCAATTTTTATCTTTGTCAAATACTCGTTCAAAACGTAAATGATTCTTATCTCCATATAAAGGCACCCATACCTATTTTTATTTTTTTTAATGTATACATCGCAATATAGCCTATTGTTCGTCCCACTCATTTTCTTAAAATTTTTATCATTTGTAGTCCTGCGGGAGTTTAACGATTTCAAGTGTCATATATTTCGTTTTTTTTAAATATTTCTTAAAAGTTAAAAGACTAAAGTAAGGGTAAGGTTGCCCATATTGAATTTTTAGATCAATTTAACTATTAAATATCAAATAGGTAAAATGAGTTTACTTCTTAGTAGAATATGGACAATCTTATTTTATACAGAACTAAACTGAGAAAAAACTACCATTTCCCACTATTAAAAATGTTTATAAAAAAGATTTTTCATCAGATATCATCATTTTGGGGTTCTAGGAAGCTATTCTATTTTTGGATGTGTGAGTGTGTGTCAAACGATATCTTTAGAGCGAATCAACCAAATGAAACCGGGTTTGCGACATTCGAAAGAGTTTACTGAGATTTAGACCTGATTAGATTTTGGAATCAATTGGTCAAGTAGTTTCAAAGTTAACAAAGAAAAATAACATGTTTTCACGTTTTTGTCGGATATACGGTGATCAAAATTTTTTTTAAAAACTTAAATTAGCTTAAATATAAAAGCCTGTCAAACCTGAATCATTTTTTTTTATTTCCTGTGACTCAGAGATTCTTATTTATTTTCATATAACCTTTAGTATCCATTTACTGTAATGTATTTAAGACATAGCGGGAAGTTTTAGGGTATTAGGGTACTGTCCTCCCGCAAAACAATATTCTGGAATTACTCGGTGGAAAATCACGGTAGTGGTGTGTCAGCTTTATTATGTTCTCCCTAATAAGCTGTTATTTTAGGTAACACGTAACATCATATACGAATCTAAATGTTTACACATATTTATTAATTAAAAAATCTTTGAGACAATTTTTAAAATGTTTTTATAGCACAAACGAATTTATAGAATTAAATTTTATTTATGTGACATATACTACTCTGTATTTTAAATGTCAGTATTTATAAAATTTGAATCCGTATCGTAGAAATGTAAGTATTAACTTCTTTCTTATCAAATTACTATTTTTCAAAGAAAATATTAAAATCATTCACATTTTTCGTTGATATGTTATTAAACAAAAGAATATTTGAATAATTTAGACTATTAAATCTTTGTCGTCAAATAGAAAGTTTTATTTTGTTACACCGTAAATAATTATAACGTTTAACACGACATAGATTATCAAAGAAAAGGCGTAAATTAAATATTCTGGAAAAAAAACTGTGTGACAATAATTGAAGGGTAGGTATATTCTAGATACTATTAAAGAGGTCTTGTTTGAATTATTTATATTTACTTTGTATCTGTGACTAAAATAATAACCACTTATGTCAGATTTATCAAAGTAATTATAAATAAAATTTTTGCAGTCCTTCTATATAAAATAGCTACTTTTCATGTCTATATAGCAGTCGTAAAAAGATCCATTTAAAAGTAGTACTGCATAATAAATGTGAATCAAATAAATGTGATCTGATCAATTCAACAGTTATTTCTATAAACCATTACAAATATATGTAATAATATTGACTTTTTCTTTTTTTTCCTTGGTAATTAATATAAAATTTATTTGTTGGGAAAAAGGACTTCTTTAAGTGAACACATTGGTTATATATTGCGACGTTTCGTCCCTTTATTGGAACTTTTTTAAGCTTATAACATTAAATGTTTTGTTCAAGTAGATATACAAGTTAACATGTAGATATAAATTTTAGTTAAACAATTGTTCATAAAAACTTTTATAATGTTTTTTTAACAAAATATTTTTACGGTTGATGTTCAAATTAATTTATTTTATTGATAATTAATTTGAACATCAACCGTAAAAATATTTTTTAAAAAAAACAGTTTTATTATAAAAGTTTTTATGAACAATTGTTTAACTAAAATTTATATCTACATGTTAACTTTTATATCTACTTGAACAAAACATTTAATGTTATAAGCTTGAAAAAATCCCAATAAAGGGACGAAACGTCGCAATATATAACAAATAAGTGTTCACTTAAAGAAGTCCTTTTTCCCAACAAATAAATTTTATATGTAATAATATTTCTGACGGCTGGAGTCATCGCTGTGTGCAACCATATTGTATTTTGTTTGGGTTGTTTATGCAAAGTACGCCTACTGCGTGTTGCTTTACTCCCTGTTCATCTTCTGGTGTTAAATAGTATTGACAGGTCGCTTTTGGAATTTACAGTTGGGTTGATTAAATGGCATTTATTTGTTTTACTTTACGCACTAGTGTCCCATGGATCATTTCACTACCACTATACAGACATGATTAAAAATTTAAAATATGCAAAAATTCGACTTACGTGGTTTTGTTTTTTGGTCAGGTACTGTTTATTATTTATTAGGTAAATATGTATTTTTCTTATTGTGTATCTAAATGTATTTTATTCGTGTACATAATATTTGTTACCGAATTTATTGATCGGCCTATCAAAGTTCAGAAATAATTAGCTGTTTATTAATTATAGCTAATGGTGTGTGACATAGTAGGTGTTCGACAGTTTGGCTAACTAAACGATGGATTAGCGTTACAACTTTAAGTGAATTGTGGTGTCGGAAGGGCTTAATCTCCCTTCTTCACTTATTAAATTTTAATATGATCCAAAAGTTCCCAAAAGCTAAAGTAAATTATGTTTATTTGTTCGGATTATATGAAAAGGTTACATCTGAAATACTTATAGTTCTGTTCGGAAATTGGAGACAGTGACTTATGCTTCTAATACAAGCTTAGTGAGGGAACAAAGCAATAAAACAATGTAAAGTATACCCGTTCTTGTAGATTTTCGCACGCAAAAAAGAACTGTGGTGCTTGTATTGTATTAGTCACTGTCTACAATTTCTAAACTGAACTATTTTTAGACACCCCCAAAACCTTTGCATTTGAAATTCTACACAATTTACTTTGTGGTCTAAGTTAGATATTTTATGTTACGATATTTTAGAAGTTTGATGAAAATTTGCTGATCGGTTTTTGCGTGATTTCTGAGCAATAAAATAGATATACGTGCAGAATAACAAATAGATTATAGATTGATTGATGGTGTTTTTTTTTTATTTTAACAAACTTCTAAATCCTAAAACGCAAATCTAATAAAAAAAGAAACGAAGAAAAATCTACAGCGTGCACAGCTGTCACGTCTTAATTAATTTATTCTTTTAATAAATGGTAGATACCTTTCTGTTGATACCGAAATAAATTTATTTTCATTTGACAAATATATTAAGGATATGCTGTGCAGTGTGTGTAAGTTTAGTCCGGAACAATCCATATACAAGTTCACATACTACGGAAGTTGATTTTTTGGTGAATTATACAGAACTTAGTTGAATGAATACAAATTAATAAAGTCGTAACTTAATTTGTAATTGTACAGTCTTAAAGATTCCTATAGCGAATTTTCAGTTTTCATAATTTTTTGACTATTTATTTTATCTATACAATTTGCAGTAAAATCCCAAATTTACGCTATAGGTGGGACCGAGCGATAACCGTGTTAGTCGAATTCGCATAAGTCGAAATATAATTTACATATAAATACATACAAATTATAAAAATGATTTGTCGGGAAAAAGGACTTTTTAAATAAACACTTATTTGTTATTTATAGCGACGTTTCGTCCCTTGCTTAGGACTTTTTCAAGCTTTAACTGTAACTGAAAAAGCCCCAAGCAAGGGACGAAACGTCGCTATAAATAACAAATAAGTGTTTACAAAGTCCTTTTTCCCGACAAATCATTTTTATATTAATTACCAAGGACAAAAAAGAAAAAAAAGTCAACATACAAATTATGTTTCATTGGGATCGGAGACTAAAGGAAACAATCATTTAGAAAAAAAATGTGTAATAAAATCTTGGGATAATAGAACAAATTCTATTATTATGAATTCCAAAAAACGTAAACTGAAGTTACAATTGCGTAGAAAACATCATGAAATCTAGCAAAGTCGTCTGACGGATCAATGATTTTTATTCCACACGCAAAATTTCCTTATAGCACGCTACTAATTTTTCGTTGAGATTTATGTCTTGCAAAATTTGTGACCGTACGGAATTAAAATTTCTGTGTAAAACTCGAAATGCAATTTTTTTTTCGATCAGTTTTTTAACAAATGTACACATTATTGTTTTTGAGGTACTTTCCATTGTTTCCCACACCTTTACCTGTAGTTAGCAAGGTAAGGAAGCTTTAAAATTTGAAAAAAAACATGAAAACAGCGTAGTATTCTGAGTATAGGTACGTAACGTTTAACTTCTCATGGTAAATTTTCTTTCTTCTACTGATATATTTATATAATATTAAAATTTTTAATAAGCAAACAGCATACATGGCATAGCATGCTTGATACACAAATATGCAATTAACGAAACACGTTATTTGTGCCCATAAAATTAAATAGATTATATCTATTTCCTATCTTCAAACAAACTGTGCTGTTAACACAACGTATGCACGCTGTTAAAACAGCGTATTGGAGCTTTAGCAACGCATGGCGAATTATACACAAATTGCGGGATGCATATTCATAAGTTGCTCATATTAATTCTCGGGTCAAATAGCAAAACCTTCTCATATTTGCAATATCTAGTGTAACAAGAAAATAAAAGAATTATTCAAACGTTTTATAACAACGTAAATAGACACCGGTCTTCTTTTTTTTTTTTTTTGATGTACAAACATCTTCACTACCCCAAATTTTCTGCTAGAAAACCGCAGAAATATTGCAAAGCTCGACTGTAGGCTATATTCATCCACCTTGTCCGTAACTTCTAAACTAAATATGATACGGCCGGTTGCTTGAGTACATTGGAATCAACGCAAGTGGTTCTGTAAACATTTGAAGAATATATTAAAGATTTCAAATTTTGTGGTTATTTAAGGCATACAAAAAACGCCGATAGTTGACGAAAATCGAAATCTCTCACAACTTTTTCAGACTCCCATGATTGTAGAAAATGACAGGCTGATTCCAATCAGCACAAACATACGTCTGTAATATCTTTTCAGGCTTAGAAGTTGGATACGTTTAACGTTTCCCAAAAATTAAAAAAAAAAATAATGTCGATACTTTCTAAAGTATGTAGGAGATACTTCTTTTTAAAGATATTTTTTTTCTATGGCGTTATTTTCACGTAATAAATAATGAATATAACGTAAGTTTGGTGCCACGTCATGTTTCACTTGGGTATGCTTGATTTGCCGCTTCGCTCATGATTTCTCCAAAAACAATAGAGTTCTTCGTATTATATTTATGGCTCAAACCTCTTTCTAAAATTTGGTTTTGATATACTGATCCTTTTGACCGATATGATGCTGACAGACAAACGGACAGATTTTTTTTTCTATCCGAAGATTTGACGTAGGAAAAAGCAATTTCTGACTTAAATTGATATCATCCGTCCTTGTGGGTTCAAAATGATAGAAGAAATGAATTTTCTGCGAAATAAAAAAGAAACATAATTTATGTCACTACACACATAATGTTAATATGCGAACGGGGCATATTAAGGAATGAGTAAGCCCATACTCTTGAAAGTACAGGGCGTGTATATTCGTACAATGAGTGTACACTATTTTTTAATACTCATATTATCCTGACTTGCATGTTAAAAAGCCTTGCAACTCGATTTTCACCCTCTTCCAACCGTCCAATTGACGTGAAACTTTGCAATAGTACGTAGTTTTTGATGATAATACAATATTCTGATACTTTTGCTGCAATAATATTTATATAACTAGTTATAAATTAAAATAAAAAACAAGTGGCGGGAGTGACAGAGCTGCTGATGAGAAAACGTGTCTCCAACCGCTTAAAATAATAAAATATATGTAATAACTGATTTGCAAATCAAATTTTTTATTTGAGAAAAATGTAAAAATCATTCTTATATCAACGCTATATACAAAGTAGAAAATTCATTTCTTTGTCATCATTTTTTCACAGCACGTCAAAAATAGTGTAACTTCAAAAATTCTAAATACATTTTTATTTTATTTTTAAAGAAACTGGTTAAATAATTTTATTGACCAATAATTTGTACGGGCCGAGACCAAGCATTATATTAGCATGGGGTCAGTATTTATTGTGTACACCTACACAATAAATGTTGTGTTAATTGGTCCGCTATTTCATCAGGAACCTTATCATGTGTTATATTAAGAAACTTCTGTGTGCCATTTTAATTCAAAATAAATAATATTACTGTTTGCATCACTTCCGCGCCACACTTCCGTGACATTTTCGTCGAGGCGCTCTAGCCACTCTAGTAGACATTGGAGCGACCGTAAGTACAGATGTCTTTAGAAAAGTGGTTTTGCAATGGTTAAATAATGGTTTAAAAGGTTGACTGATGGCTGAGGTCGGTAAAACAGCACAAATACCTTATGTTTCTGAACATGCTAACGGGACAAGCACCGTGAAATGTAATTTTCGAACAACGATTTATCTAAGCCTATCGGTAATCCCAGGACGACCGTTCGATTGTTGTCGAGGAGCTAACTGGCGCCTGTTGAAGAGTGAAGGTGATAATGTTCCATGCCCTAACTATATGGACACACAGTGCGCGTCAAAAGTATCCCCTGTCCTGTTGTCATTTAAATTCAACGGTGCTAATTTAATTTAATTATTCATTGGCAAAACTGTAAAGAATACAAAAATGCAATCAAATACATTTTTGTACTACCTCTAAAATAGCTATCTTACGTACTTAAAGTGACCCAAAAGAGCTTCCAAAATGTCATTGTTTGGAGAAGGTTTTCTAATGGCTCCTTTATAGAAAGCATCCAGCTCCCAGGTTTTAATACGAGAGGTGGTAAAAATATCTATTCATTGGATTTTTAATTTATTATAATTAATATAATAAATTGGAAATATGAATTGGTACTTGGCCCAAATAATCCTAGCTGTCGGTGTGCAAGAGTAGTTTTTTAAGGTAGAGGAGGGAACTTATTGACGCGCATTATACAGCAGAGATGCACAAACTTTTTGCAGTAAGAGCCGTACTTAAAATTTTTGATATGAAAATTTTAAAAAAATCAGTAGAATACGTCATAGTATTGAATTTCACCGAGCTGGGTAGAGAAGTGGTACAGCACTGGACTCGCATTCGGGAGGTCCGGGTTCGATTCCCGGCGGGGGCAGATGTGGCTGGGACTTTTTCCTACTGCCTTTCGCCGAGAAACGGTAATTCCTGTACCGGCCATCTTGATTGAGGTTTTCCATGGTTTCCCTCAATTAATTCCAGATAAATATCGAGGTGGTTCCTTATTTGAGGCCATGGCCGATTACCTATCAAACACCTAGTTCAAAAATTACCTACCTTATCCTAATTTCCTGTAATTCCTTCATTCGCCTATTGCTATTATATAAGTTGAAGTTTAAGAAATGTAGAAAAAAAACGGGAAGTTGTAAAAATGAAAAATAGTAATGGTGCGAATGGCGTCTGTTATGACATAAAGTCGAGAAACGGACGTTAAACGCATTATTATTATTATTAGTATTGAATTTCATTGAATGCGCAGGTGGTAAAATAAAAACCTACTGCAGAAGGATCTTATTCTAGATTGGAATCATATCACATAGGTTACGACGGTTGAACCGGTTCAAACCGAAGAATGCCGAACTGAACCGAACGAATCACCTTTTGTGGGCCCGGTGTATTTACAAGATACAGAAATTTTAAAAAATAACAATTATTTTCTATTTTCTAGTTAAGCCATAATTAATCTCTTGGAAAACCGCACGTGGTTTGTGAGCCACAGTTTGGGCACCGTTGTTATATAGAGTTACTACTATATCGACTGAATGTGGACTGTTGGGAAATTAGTTACGTCACACGCAATGTGCATCCATACAGTAAAACAGACGATTGATGGGTTTTCTTACCGTCTTTTAGAAAATAAAACTGGGAAGTACGTAATACGTGTACAATTTAACTGGCTTCGCCCGGGTGGATTTTGGTTTGACAATGAAATAATCAAAAAAAGAAAGTTTTCGTTTTCTTGTGGGTTTTGCCTACACAAATCACTCCAAAGTCACTAATGAAATGAAAAGTATTAAGACAAATCCTCTGGAGTCTCCTAAGGGTCCTAATTTTTAAATTTAACTTAGACCCATTGATCAAGTGGCAGATCCTTGACGATTTTAAGACCAATGAACTAGTTTAAAAAACAGCTGATTTCATTAACTAGTTTACCAAAGAACGCTAGGCAGCACCGTTGTGACTTAAAACTATTTTGTAAAAATCTGCGTCGGTTTTAAATTATCGGATCTATACTTTATTAATTTCCAATACGAACTAGATGTAAACAAATATATGCCAATACTGCCGTTCGATTGTCCTGATCGACCAATCACAACTGAAGAAACAAAGGGACGCATGTTCATGTTTCCTTCGTTTTGCGTTTTGTTATCGATAGATGAAGACGTTGTTGATTAATTTGATTGTTGAACGATTAAGAGTTAATTTAACTAATTTACTGAATCAGCGTACACCATTTCGTTGCAATCCCGGGCCTCAGCACCCACAAACAAACTGATAAACATCTAAACTCGCTTTTTAAAAATATCGAAATTTTAGTTTCGATTTTTTCGCCATTATTCCTGTGATCGTTTAAAATGCACAGAAATACATGAAATTTATTTTTCTACGGAAAAATTGTTCACATAAAATTAAATGATTTCCTTCGTATTTGTCGATGTAGTATCAAAATTCAAAATAGTTACTTTAACAAGTAAAACTACATACAAATTCGCAGTTAAATTGATGTAATAATGGGAACGTGCCTTTGTTTATTGTTTTGGAAAATATTTATGTATCTGCTTAATTCTTTCGCCGCCGCTGTTTATGAATTTTATTCACCATTGACCCTCACTCTTAACAGCTATAGTAGATTCCCTACAACCCCTGTGTATAACCGGTGTGACGTCATTGCATACATATTACTTCGTCTACCGCACGAATGTATAGAGTAGTTCATGTACCGAAAAATCGTATAGAAACCTAATAATTGATAACGTTATTGAAAGAAATCAAAAAAATAAAATTCGTAAATCAACTGTTGTGGTTCACTTCAATAATTGTGTAAAAATTTCTTGTAGGTGGTATATTTCATGCTATTTTAAATACATAATTAGTCTGATTTTATTCTTCCAACTTGGAGACGATTACAAGGATTTACACTGCGAATTGAGGTGTAAAAACCCAGTTTATAAGAAAAACTCGGGATATCCCAAAACGAAAAAGTTTTGTAAAATTTTGAAAAGTTAATATTCACCTAAATTAATACCATTCACCAACTTGTGGAGTTAAAATTATATATTTCATGTTGATATCTGGTGTCAAAAAATGAAATTAAAAGAAAATACAGTTATTAGATTAACCACACGAGAATCCGTCATAGGAATTTTACATTATTTTGACGCTATGACATCTGGTGGTTTAAAGTGAAACTATAGCCTAATTACGTTCTTTCATGCCAAACCGCAATAGCACGATATTTAAAACTGATACTAAATGAAGGCTATCGTACTAGTAGTATCAACTGAAACAACCTTTGGTCGATTTTCAAATTTCCTGTTAATGAATTACACAGCTATTTTTCAATGCATTACGTATGCACAGTGACGTTCTTTCCCTCTCTGTTTTATCAACGTAACGATGCATAATTCCCTTTCAAGCTACCACACATCGCTACGTAGTCACTCACGAGTAAGTCATGACTCATGAGTAGTGAGTACGTGTATATGTACCTGCCATGACACTGCAAACGATCACGAAACTGTCGCCCATTGCCATTGCCACGTATAGGTAGAGTTTATAGTAAATTTATAACAAACAGTAGCTCATTAATCATTATTTAACAGATAAAAATTAATTTTATGAATTACATATTACTGTTTTTTAACGTTGCGTTAAACCTTCGACTATAACATAGATACATTTGTAATAAAATATTAAGTTTTTCGTAATTTGAAATCTCATGTCGGACTGTAAAGAAATATTGATAGATATGACGTTTTCAGTACAATTTTTAGTACAAAAAATATTGTTTTTGACATTTTCTTATACGCTCGGTTGCTAAGACTATATGCGTGGAAGTATGTAAAATTGGTAATGTTGAAATTTTAGCAATATTTTCAGAGTTCAAGTAGGGCTGATGTAGTCCGGATTGAGCAACCAAGTTTTGTGAAGCTTAGCGCTTAATCATAGCTAATAAAAACAGTAGCAAAATGTCTTTTGCGACTACAGTTTGAAATTTGCCAAAAGTATTTTTTACAGTCTGAGTGAGCACTCCCTTAAGCACTATCACTTTTTTCTCGACGTACGTTTCACTAACTGTGTTACATAACATACATATGCATATAAATGTAGGCAGACCATTTGTTGAAATATCAACGAATTTATCTTTAAATTATATTTTTGTACAATTTTGATTTTATATTTCTTACTTCTATATTGTGAATCAACCTTTATACATGACATATTCAATTATGCAGTCATTATGTAATAATGGACACACTTTTGCTTTTTTCTTAAAATATTGTAATTCATTTCATTTCACAACCAATTCATTCAGTGTTATAAACTATAAACAAATCATTCACGAACAATAATTCATTCAATGTTCAACTTTAAATTATTCACGAACAATTCATTCAATATTCAACTTAAAAACTAACAACTAACAATATAAATTTATCTTGTAAAATTCATTTCTGTATCTAAACTGTTTTTAAAAATGTGTGAATTAAATGTATCAAAATGTATATGCGGTTCTTTACACAATTCATTAACATCTTTCATTTTATGATGGTGCCGTAAGTACTTAATCAGCACTTACTTTAAATAAATAAAACACTTTATAATTAAATAATTAATAATTATTATTAACGTTTTCTCAAACATGTAATCGGAAGATTAATTTTTTCAGAATACCTTAATTGCGAATATTAATGTATTCTGAGAAAAATAATCTTCCGATTAGATTTTTAAGAAAACATTAATTATTAATTATTCAATTATAAAGTGTTTTATTTATTTAAAGTGAGTGTTTATTAAGTACAATATTTAAAAAAACTTTAAAAAATGCTCACTTGTCAGGGGTCAGCAATTGTAATGATTGATTAGCTCTATTGATATAAAATAAGAAATAAATAAATAAAACACAATAAAATTTGATTTAGTCAAGACGAACTCTAAATACGTCTGATCACAACGAGATTAAAAATTATATTATACTTGTTTGTGTCTTATGCGTAGCTAATAGAAACTCAAAACGATGGTCTCAAAAAGACCCAACCGTAACACAGTTACCGAAACATTCATCGAGAAAAAAGTGTAAGTGGTTTGATGTTCTGTGGTTATTTTTAATATTCAGGAAAAAACTATTGAATCTAATTCGTGCTTTTTTATTAATAAACCATAGTTCTTCTACTAAACGGAACCGTAATTTACGAGATCGAAGTCGCAGGTAAAGGCTAGTTTTTAATATATACATATCTTGTATACGTCAGTACCCAATTTGTAAACAGAGAGAGAGAGATAGAGATATTATAGACGCTCGACAACTGAAGTCATTGACGTTTACCAAAATAATATAACATTTGTAAGATAAATACGAGTATATTCTAGGAAAAATATATTTTTGCTATAAAATTTTCATGTTCATTTTTAGTTTTGCAATTTTTGCGAACATGCTACAGTACAGTTTTTTTTACCAGACTCATACAAACAATAAAAAGCGAATAAATATAACGAGTGTCAGAAAAATGGAGCCGAAAAACAGGCAAGATGGTTTCATAAACGAAGAAACCAAAATCTTCAGATAGAAATATATCCTAAAATGTTGGTTTTCAGATGTTATTTTGTACAATATTTGTTTCAAAAAAATGTATGTTTGTCATTTGATTATCTGTGGTCATACCTAGAGGTGACAGCACTGGATCGATTTTGCTTAAATTTTACAGACGTGTTCAGAACGGATGCACCTCGAAGGGAAATCGCAAATTCGGTCCTAGCTCAAATGTAAGAAAAACAATCTTCAAGAAAGCGGTAAATATAATTATATAACTAATAAATAAGTCCTTTCTTGAAAATAACTAATGGTTTTAATTAAATTTTACACATACTTCCTTAGTACCAGTTAACGACTAGTTACTACTAGATTATAGGAACTAGGGAGTAGGGTTTCTGTTCTAGAATACTCTAAGCGAGAATTCTCGAGAAATTTGTCTTTAGTCGAGACGGGAAAAAATAACTCAACGACTCAAGAACTCGAGAAATCAATTCCGTGCGCTAGGTAACTAAAAAAAACACGCATACAACACGCGTTGAATTAAAATTTGATTGTTTCTTGACTATTTGGTGAGTTACTGGTTTAGTTTTAGTTGGCATACTATGCTCAAATTAAAAAATAGTGAAATTTAACTAGGATTTGTTTGATCGAAAGTTGGTAACAAAACACTTGTTTTGTTAAACAAGTCTTTATAGTTATATAAATAATATGTACTAATTTTGTTGATTTAACTTTACTAATTATTTTTTATTTAATCAACATTTGGAAACTGGCAGAGACCCAATAATTATAAAAAAGTTAAGTACTACCCTACTCTCTACTTTTTATATAGACCAATCAAGTATAGTTTGTTTAATTTATTGTTTGTTGTCGATTTGTTAATTAATAAATGCAGTTTATGGGAATTAAATTTACTATTTGATGTAATTGATCTCATCTATCAGTCTAATTTGCAATAAAGCAAAAATTTGAACAGAATATCGTGTTTTATTAAAAATTTCAAAATTTCTCGAGATACTCGAGGAACTCGAGAAATCCTGGTTGAGAATTCTCGTGCTTCGAGAAATAAAAAAGGGAGGTTATGGAGGTGAGAATGTGCTTTAAATTTGAGAAAATTAGTGTGAATTACCGCTTATTTTTCTTACTGTTGTGTAAAAATTCGTTTACCAAAGTTTATTGATTTCATTTCTGAACAGCTTGTATAGAACTTGTGTAAAAAGGGAATATTTTATACGTGTATATTTTATGATGGCTATAATATAGAAAGCTGACAGTAGTTAGGTCGATGTATATGAAATTAAACTGTCCAGACGACGTGGCGTCTCAGGCAGCGGTGCTCTGCAATAAATGGGGGTCGGATGTGGGAGCCGGTCGCTATAGGTAATTGGTTCCTTGCTTTATGCCACAGACATCACAGTGTAATCATCTTAAGGCTTAACTGTACCTCGTAGTGGTGGGCATTGATTCAACAAACTGGTTAAAATAACTGTCAATTGTTCGTCAACGAATCAGCTGTTCCTGTTTTTAGAATTAAGATGACTGTTTATCAACTGTTCAATGTAACACTACATAAAAAATATTTTAAAAAAAGTGTTAGACAACTTAAATTTTTCAGTATTTTCTAAATACATTTGTAATGACAGAAACTTTAAAATGTTAGACTTAAAATCAGTTGTATTTGTTTCTGTCCCCGGAGGAAAAAATTAAGAATCCGGCTCCGTTAGGTTCTATCCTGTGTTTTATACTATAAGTGGGCACAATTTCAGCTTCCTACGTTAACAGGCGCCTTCCGGAGGGCCTCGAAGGAGAGACTGTCAAACATTAGGAAATTATAGATGGCTTTAATGCCGTATGTACAGTGTTGCCAATTGTCGACTTAAGGTATAGTACCCTAACCAAACCCGTTTTCGATTTGTTTGAAATTTAGCCAGAATAATGTTTTGGTAATTCTGCATCGATTGGCGCAGAATGTACGATAATCAGAATAATATCTGGCATTATATGAACCAGCGAATTATCCATGTAATCGGCCTTCTCAGTTTTTACAGTGTACTATAAAATATCTCAACGCTCCGACAGTGTTGCCAGATTTCTCGCTCGGAATTGGCTAAAATTAGTACAGAAACTGCAAAAATTATTGGACTTGTAAATAACGACTCTCAACTACATATTGTACTGTACACCCCAGTATAAACTTTTTACTATGACTGTCGCGAGGGTACTACCTTAAAAAAAATTCGGGTCGCAGTGCTAAACCATGCCGACAATACAGTGTAATTTGCTAATATAGACAGTGTGGTTTGATTATGTGAACTAGTTTGTTTTTGAGCAAAATAAAAAAAAATTGACCCCTTAATTTACGCCCTAAAACAATTTTTTTTCTTAATTGCAATATTATTATCAATACGAAATTGACTCTAATTAAAAGAAGTTAATTAGAGTGGTTGTGATCCTTGAGGATTGTTGGATAAGTGTAGATAAAATCTGTGCCACAGGATCAATAAAAATACAATACTGAAGTTTAAATTTGCATTTTCACTGACGTTTCGGTGCGTTTTGCACCATCTTCAGAGTTCTAAAAATATTTGTATATAAATGATGTGTTATAAATATAAACGGGTTACAATAATATGTAAGTACACACTTACCGAATGCTGTCAATTCGTATCAGTATTTCGTCGAGTTATATTTTATCAATTAATTTATTATATGTATGGGACAAATTCTCAATATCTGTCCGTTTATTATTACTATTTTTGTATTTTTTAATGAAAACCATTTCTAAAAATATGCGTTTGAAATAATTTGATTCTTGGATTAGAATTGTAGGGTTATTAAAGTCGAAATTATGTTTGTAATTAAAACTGTGTTGAACTAGTGTTGTGAGATTAGAATTGGGGTAAAAATATTTTGTACATTTGCAAATCTTCTTGATTTCCGGGCTTGTACGCTGTGGTCCATTGGTATTTCTACCTGACGTTTTGTCTACAACTGCGGTAGACATTATCCCCGCGACCACATCGCCTTTGATAATGTCTACCGCAGTTGTAGACGAAACGTCAGGTAGAAATACCAATGGACCACGGCGTACAAGCCCGGAAATCAAGAAGATTTGCAACAACGCCAGCCGTGAAAACCTACATAATTGGATATTTTGTACATTTGTTTAAATCATAGCTGTGTTGTATTATTATCAATCGAACATTTACGCTAAATTAAATACACCCTTCAGTAAGTGACTCCTGCAATCCGACCGATGCCAATAGTGTATACTAACAACGTCAGTGTTTTTTTTATGTCTGACCTCGTATATATAGGTACCTATGTAGTATCGAGGTACAGATTGAGTTGAGCATCTAGTCTGACATCTAATTGGCATTACATCACTCTGTCCATGTGAATAATTTAACGAACGTTTAGACTGTAGTAGAAGCGAGTGAAACCTTTCGACTGATTTACGCTTAATGGTAAGTAAATTGTGCCTGACGTTACTGTCGTCTCGATATAGCACAGACACACAACCGTGCAAATCTCCAATACAGTTGTGAACTCTTCATATAAATCTCACAAGGCACACGTTAAAGGTTTTGGTGTAAATACCTACAATTTATGTCTAGCTTATATAAGCCATGTAAATATTAGATGTATTCACGAAAAAAAGTGTAGTTGATGTAGCATAATCCCGTAATATGGCTCATAAATGTGTTTTCGCACGACCCTCTATAAAATAAGTGCTTTTCAGGCCTGTATACCGGTAGTAATATGATCCTTTCTGCACTAGTGCGTAAAGTACAGCAAAAGAGATGCAATTTTACCTTTCCAATAGTAATTTTCTCGTCAGTTGCCATTTAAAATCATATGAGCAAAACAGGCGTAATTTTCGTAAGCAATCCAAATAGATTCCAACTGAACCGAATACTCAACTGCCAGAAATATAAATATTTACTTATTATGAAGTGAAATTTAGTTTGTTTATAGGAGTTACGTGCAAAAAATGTAGTATGTATGTCCAAGGTATTGCCTTTATGACCCGTGTGACTATTAAAAGTGGTTGATAATTACCATAATATCACATCTCTTACATAAAACTGCATTTACGTTCTGGATACATAAACTACTTTTGTAAATACTAGGTGCGACTAGATCTTCCAATCTCTCAATCTCGAGAACCGGATTGGTTTTAAGCGGGCTTCGGTATCCAGATTAAGGAACAACTCGAAAAATTTATTTGAACAGACCGCGTTGAAATCTGTTAGCGAGTTAACGAATTGCTTTGTAGTAGTCCCGCGGTATTTTTCTTTTCTTACCCTAATTACTATACTTCCGTCACACTGTCTATGTATAATCAAAATCACTCTTGCCTACTGCGTTTAAAAAGTGTCACTTCAATTGGCAACGGTAATATTGTTTCTACTTTTAATTAGATATTTAGTACCTCTGTTTTTGAATGTCTATCTACTTTTTTTATTACATACTGTTCGTTTTTTACATTTTTTTACATATTTGATCTTTTCTCGCCGTATACGAAAGTTTAAAGCAGATAATGCACCTCTGTTTACTTACTAACAAAAGGCAGTTTTCTTTTTGTTTATATTTTTTTTTAATTCAGTAGCTAATCAAATACCAATGTGAAGTTGAGAAACAGGATATACGGAACGACCTTCGGCAATTTTCGTCATTAGCTATTCTAGGTCACTGTGACGTCATTATGTTTCTATTATCTTTGCTAAGTCTACATGCGGGCTGTATCGACAAAACGCCAAACATATACATTGAAATCAAATATCTTATATGCAGCGCAGTTGCCATTTTGTTATAAAAAGAGGGAGCATAACAGACGTCCGCTATTTTCTAATTCAAGGACTTTTATATTGTACTTGTTCAAGGTCATTCGATACACAGGTTATCTCGTTAATGAATGAAGTCAGCAAGAAGACCGTTCAATATTTTTATCAACCACGCAATAATAACTGACCGTTCACTGAATGACGTCATCTCCCCCCTACTTTTTAACGGATCCCCTGTAACTAACAACATTGGTTATATAAATAATAATAGCCTAGGTATCCCACTGCAGGGAATAGGCCTCCCATAGAGTCTTCCATTCTGAACGATTTTTCGTTATACGGGTCCATAATTATATATAAAAATCAATTCTGGAAATATCAATATGACTGTGTTGTTAATACCACATTAATTATTGATGTATTTGTCTTAATCTTATTTTTTTTCTAATTAAGTAATATTATGTTGTTATGCTATCTAGCTATATTTTAGTAATAATATAATTTTTCGATTTTTTTAATTACGCTTTTCCTTTATTTTATTTTATTAATTTTTGTATTTAAACATTTAGAGTTTCAATTAAATATTTGTAGACGAATAAATTAGCTCCGTATAATTAGGATAAAAGCAATAATTACATAAATCAACCCCAAAAGGGTTATCGGTGGTATTTAACCACAGTTCGCGAAAATATTTTTTTCTGTCAGTATTTATGATAAAAAGAAACTGTGATCACAGTCACAGTTTATAATCACTGATATTTGAAAGTAGCTATCAGGAATCCCGTGTGATTGAAATGTAGCAATTTGGCTCATCTCAATAACATTAAGATTAGGATTCTGGTTACCAAATTTCTTTGAACTAATTCTACAACGTATTGAGATATTTTATTTCTTAGTGGCGAGTAACAAAGCAAATTTACTGTTATTATTACGAATTACGTTTATAAACAATGCACGGTTACACAGTTCAAGTCACCCATTTTTAAAGAAGTAAGACGTTACTAGAACTAGGGGCGGTAAGTTTTCAGGTCGTCGTTTCACATGCGCTCCGTTTATCTTCATTACTCTTTAAAAGTTTTAAGTGCTTTAGAATTTAATGTTATGTATGTGTGCTTCCAGCACCTGCGAACCCACTATAGGTATAATACAACGACCTACCAACCAAACATCTAAACTCGACATGGGCAACTCTACCCTTTGCTACAATGAAACAACAAGATAAATTAACCCGGTCTAAAAACATAAATATACTCTTTTGTGTAGCGATGCTCTCGGTCCACTTATTTAGGATATTTGCCATATTTGGCACATACACTATTGGCGTCGGTCGGATCGCGGGACCTAGGGGTCGAACGAAAAGTTCTCGACGTTTCATATCATTCTAAGCGTACGCTTTTGAATAGCAATATGCTCAATTTGTTATCGCTATATCTTTCCATCGAATGACACCACTGCTATCAGAAATTAAAAAATAGATTTACTTAAATTAAAAAGAAAAAAATGTATTTATATTTAATGCATTCTGAAGTTTTGAAACGGAACTTTAGTTCGACTCTGAAAGTATTTTAATTGTAGTATCTGCTGAACTTTCCGTAGAAGGTATACCTTTCTATATTATGTAGGTATAATAGGTGACCCAGTCCTCCCAGCACTTACTTTATACGTATAAAATATGCAGGCGTGGATCTATTGATAGGACAAGGAAAAGTTTACTATGCAGTTACACTTTACTGAATACCTTCACAAAATATTTCATTTCACATATAATGGAGCCATATCTCGCTAAACTAGAATTCACTTTTCTGATGTATTGAGTTAGGGAAAAAGTAATTTCGGTTTTTCATGTTTTTCAAAGCGAATTTATTCATATAAAGTTCAAACACTAATCAGTGATAACTTAACCAGCCATTCTTATTTAGATAAGATACAATTTAGCATACGTGATAATAAGGTACAAAAAAATGACAATTCTATGTTTATATCTAATAGTAACTTTTGGCGCCTGACGCTACATGTAACGAGACAAAATGTGAACCAATGAATAAAGTTGATTAACACGTGAATTGGTCTTTCGTTTGTTTGACTTGTTGTTGGTTATATTCATGTTGACATAACCTAGATTTATCAACCAATAAGGGCGTGTCGACCTACGTAATCGGCTTTGCATTACACCAAAAGAAGACATCCTACTTCCCAACTTTGGCTAGAGTCAGTTTACGTCAAGTTTGGCGCGCGTTTTAAATCCGAACTTTAAATTTCATTTTCTCACAAAATAAGAATTCGGCTAGCATATAACTTTTACCCATATTCTAGGTTAAAAATGAGCTTTTTGATGATGTAATAAAAAAATGTGGACTTCAATGTTTTTTTACATTTTTAATGTTTTAAGAACCTGAATATTTTATGCATTTAGAAACTATTGTAGTTTATAGACATAAAATATCTGTAGTCTAATTAATGTACATAACTGAAACGTAAAAGTATGATTGATATTAATTATATATTTTTTATTGTTTCAGGTAAGTTGTTTCACGGATATTGAAAGTTTGCAACACTGAAAAAACATTTCGTAACAAGTAAGATCTGTATTTTTTTATTGACACCAACTAGTAGTTTAAAGTAAAAAAAAAGTTAAAATTGTTCAAAAAAGTATGCTGTAGTGCTTCATACAAAATGATACATACAGAAATATAATTTCAGTCTATGAGTTATTTTTGAGCAAATTGACTTAAGCTGCGAACACATTTCTCTAGAAGCAAGAGATTGGTAAATTACATTGCGACACAACACAACAGAGAAATATGCACGCGGCTCGTTTGTTTTAATGCAAAAGATGCTCTCTGATCCATGTAACGTTGTGTTGCAGCATAATACAACAAAATGGAGAAATACGTTCGCAGCTTTAAAAGTCTACAATGCTTTTTTATGTAGAAATATGTATGTTCACGATGTAAGGTCATTGTCAACTATCAAGCCAGACTTTCTGATATGTACCCTGCAACCCAACACTGTAACAGTTCCCGTTTTATAACGAATCGGCCCTGCACAGTGTCGATACGTAGTCACCTAACGTATAGGTCTAGTGCTTAGTGCCAAACCTTGCACATATAATTTAAACTTGACCTACATGCACAGTTTCTTTATTCAGCATGCCCTTACCTTATGTTTGCCCTTTCTGCGCATATAAAAGTCTGATTTATTCACTTGCGTATCTATATATATACGTCACATGATTTCAGAACATTTTTTTAAATACTTCTACACAAAAAGCAATGTTAATAGGTAGCTATATGCTACCTACGAATACCCCCTGCACTCGGTCTTAAATCTTTTCCCCTCTCCTAAAAACGATTATAGCTATTTTTAAAGCTAAAGGTTTAGTTAAACGCCAACTGAAGTACCAAGAATCATACTATAGATCCTACAGGTGAGTTTTTTGAAAACAGTTTTAGGTACGTGGGAAAATTACGTAGTTTATAATTGTTTATTAAGTTGAAAGTTTTTCCAAAATTAAATTTTGTGTTCGGTTTTTCGCCTGTAGAATCTGTAGTGTGAGGTCTACATCCCTGATTACTAGAACGATTTTAAAATTGAAGTAGTAACTTCTTATTGAGTTTTAACATAAAACGATACGATAGCTGGGTGACCGAAATTTGAACCATAAAGGCACAACATTTTGCACGCTGTTAGTATTACTATGTATATGAAAAATGGCGGATTCGACATTACGTTTGGTCTAAACTCCGCCCATATGTTAAATCTAAATAATATTATGCGAAATAATTTTTCAACAGACCACTGTTAATATTCATATAAAATATTAAACCATTTTTAATAAAAAAAATCACAAAGTTTAGGTGTTTCTTTTTATCTATGCAAGGAATCGAAAAACTCTATTCCACAAGTTTTACAGAAAATATAGGGATGTTGAGAAAACAACAGACAGTGAGCATTATGCATCTATAAGAGTGATGTAGTAGTACTCATAGAAAATAAAAGAAAACCTCTTTTGTCAGTAAGTACCTATGTGTTTTTGAATGTGGTGTGTGTGTATTTGTATTGAGGCAGAGTTTTGTATGTCTATGGTTGTGTCACAGAAAAATATCACAGAAGTGTCACTGACCAAATTTTATCCCAAATAGTTCCAGTTTGCTTTTATATTATAAAACACGCATTGTTAACGTTACAATGCAATAAGATTATTCATAGAAATACAACATTAACAATATTTTTTCTAATATTGCAATGTAACGTCAAACAGTCTTGTAACTAGGACAGTACCAGCGGTGCCTAGACACAGGGCACAAATCCTGGATGGACGCAGAAATGACCAGACCATGGCAGTTAGTAGCATATACATACAATACCTATTATTTATTGCGTCATGCATGCGTAGAAGTGCCCTACTATCAGCAGTATACATTTTTCAAAAACGCAGTTATAGAATCTCGCACCGGGCGCATAAAAGGCCAGTTACGGTGGGGGTTCTTTTTATGTTTAATCGATAACCAAACCAAACAACTTTAACCTCTTGTAATTTTGTGCGCAAGGTCGTTGTTTAGGCTTTAAAAATTAATGGAGTTTCGGGAAACCGATTTTGGGCATGCATATTGAGGGAGGTATCGGATAAGAAAATGTTTCAGACAAATGTTGCATATTTTTATCGAAAAATGTATTCGAAAAATAGGTATTCCTATTAATAATGTCAAAGTCACCCTCATCCCTGCGCAGAGGTTGGAGATGAGGGGTGGTATTTGTCTGCAAACGATGTCCCCCTTCAAACTAAACAACTTTCGTCTGAACCTGTTTTTTCGACAACACCACCGTTTCGAAATATCTTCCTGATGAGTTTAAAATGGATCATTCTGTATTTATATAGCTCTTACGAAACTAACCGTAACGACAATAATTATTCTTATTTTTAATTTTTATGTGCATCACGCATGGTCAAGTTCGTCATAAATACAATTTAAGTCTAGCGCCAAACAGGTTGAAGGTCGCGAAATTTTTGTATCGTTTCTGCAATTCTCTTCGGTGATTGCGTGGTGTCGGGACTAGAGAACTGGTAGACAGGGGAAGCTGGGGGACTGACAACCGAAGTTGAGGAGAGAGAGAGAGTGGCACAGGCTTTTGTTGAGCGCTCGTGCAAATCTCAAGGTAGTTCGCGACGGCCGCTGTGTTTGAACATGAACACAAGTCGATGATTTGATGTGGAATTCTCCTCTGTCCAATTTGAATTCAATCTTGTCTATTCGCATATATTCGAATTTCAAAGTTTGTTAACCATTAACCTTACAATAAATATGTACTAGTGGTTATATATATTTTCGTTAGGCGCAATACCGAAATCAACGATTTGAAAATGTGTTTAAAATCTACAAACGGAAAGCAGATGCTCTAAAATAAAAGTTTGGACTACCTACTGAAGAATTACCGTTTTTCGAAAATGCTCCGTTACGGTCTATCCTGTCCTATATAGGTGCTTAAAGTACGCAAACCTGTCAAACTTCTAGGGCATGTTACAAGTACACAAATAAAGTGAATTGTGAAGTGGTAACGATTTTTTTAATTTGGGTGGTAATAAGGGGGTGACTTTCACATTTTTTGACGCCGAAAAAAATAGGGACCAACATTATTTTCATCAGAACTCAGTTAGTTTTGATGCTAGAAACTTTTATAAAAAATAAAAATAAAGGCTCTTTCAAGCACTTTAAAAAATGGTCCATGAGTTTCCCCCAAAAAATGCATTGTGTTTTGGTAAATTCACGTTGAAACTTTCAATTTTGACTTTTGACCAATAAGAACCAACCTTCAACAAGGTAGTACTCCGTTTGTATTGAGTCTACAGACACTATAAACTCACCGTTATTTTTATTTTTTATAAGCTATATTTTTACTAAGAATCATTTTTTCGATAAAATACTTACTTTTTCAGTTATTCGGGAAGAAACATCTGAAAACGTGGGTTTATTGGTTGAAAAATTGACACTTACACTCGCGAATAAGGCGAAAAGTATAGACTTTCAGAAAAAACTTTATAGAAGAAAAGTTGCTTAGAATTAGTCAACCTATCCATTTCCGTACTTATTTTCAACGAAACATTTTTCACCTCCGAGAAGGGGTGGCATCCACCCCGCAATCGAGAGCGACAAATTTTTTTTTTAACTTTTTTATTTGAGCTTTTAACAATGCAGTCCAACAATTTTTATGAAGATTCATTGACTGGCCCTGGATTCCGAGGTTTTACAATTTTTACATCTAACGGCACTCCACTAATATTAGAATTGTACCTTTGACCAAGGGTATAGTCAATGTAGGGTAATGAAATACTTTCTCTTTTTAGCTATAAGCAAAACAAAAAGTTTAACTTTTTTTTCTAAATAGATCTATTGTGCCAGAAAACAGATTAAATGGCCTTGTATTTTGGGAAGATAAGTGAAATATGCAAGACGCTTGATTTTCACATACACTTATTTTTGTAGATTGATTAAAAATTCTGAATACGTTCTTGCCTTTGACGATAGAACACACTTTTAGACCACCTATATGAAGTGTTTGTGAATATGAGACCATCTCTAATTTTTTCTGTGGAAACCTTAATACAGCGGCGCGAAATGTCCATAAAAAGTGGTTCGTAAAAAGGTTATAACCGATCGATTGGGATCTCAAAATTTTGGAATTGGAAGGATCCTGAGTTTCTAAAGCATGTCGCCTGAGAAACCCAAGATCCTTCCTTAGTTGATATTTTCGCTCGTTCAAAATTTTTCAGAGTTTATTGGCAATACATCTTTTTTGGCATGGTAGTTAAAAAACGTTCATATTCATTACAAACATACCACTTTATAGAAAATTCCGATCCCGAATTTATCCAGAGCCGAATATCGGGATTGTTATCTTTAATCTCGTGTATAATAAGACTAAAATATTGAAACCCGTCACGATTAAAATAAATATCAAATTGAAAATTCGCAGTTTTATGAATGAAACAACGCAAACAGCAAAATCTGATCAAAAAAATATTATAGATTGTGTAAAAATAAAAAAATAATTCGAATCGGATTAAGGATAGTTTTAGACAAAACCAAGTAAGTGCAGAGCAAAGAGACTCGAAGTTCGGTTGGCCGTGAATGTATAAAAGGGATCATCCGGTCGATATTGTAGCGACCGTATCTCTGCGATTGGAAGCCAGAAAATGTGTGTGTCTATCCAATACAGCAATTTTCAACTTCTCCCCTACACCAATTGTCGGATTATTCTTCAGAATGCACACTTAAGAAGCAAAATGTGTCTATTTTTAATATATTATTTTCTCAGTTTTTACGCGTTTGTTTCAATTTTTGATGTGTAAACATCTTTACGCGCGCCCTCTTCCCCCTAAAAACAATATATCTCGGACTAGAGTTAATGCGTAAGTTCTTACACGGTGAGATGATCAACTACGCCGTCAGAAAATTTTCCAGACAGGGTCAAAGTAGAATTTACTTTAGTAAGATTGTACATCGAGCCGTTAGCGTCAGTTTTAAGTATTATTAATCGGTCAGCGTAAACATGTTTACATTGTTCACACATAAATCGATAGTTGTCTAGCATTTTTTGTTTGCATTAATTGTTTACAAATTTTTTTTTATTTTTTTATTCATTTTGAGAATACACCGAGAATACTGGACAACAATAAAAACTTTTTTATACGACCTCCTATAAAATAACTGCTTTTCATGGCTGTATAGCAGTTGTAAAATGATCCTATTTGGCACTAGTACGTAAATCAAAACAAAAGAATTGCGATTTTGCCGATACAATAGTAATTTCCTTGTCAGTTGTCATTTAAATTCATAGGAACAACAGAGAGCAAAGTAGGCGTTATCTTCGTAAACAATCCAAATAAGTTTCATTATCGTCGAACTCCGAATTATCAAATATATTATGAAGTGAAAAACAGCTATTTTATAGAAGATGCGTGCTGTAAATGTAGTATGTATCTTGTTCATAATGATATTATGACTTGGATCACTATTAAAACTCGTTAGTTTCATAATGTCACTTCCTCGTATAATACTTTCATTTACGAACAAGATACATAAACTACTATTATGTAATTTTTGTACATATATTTTCCTTTTCAATTAATATATAAAACGTTTTTTATTATAAAGTAGAATATTATTTTTAAAAAACTAAAATGTCGATTATATTAATAATGAAAATTGTAATATTTCTTTAATATAAACTTCCTTTTATTTAATGTATTTTTCGTGAAGAATTATTGTGTCTTAATGGCTGTTGTGAATTTGAAAAGAGCTTTGGGGCTCTCAAAAATATCACCATTAAGAGCTTTTGGTTGTGTGTACAACCAGTTGTTTTCTATTCGGGAATCTAAATGTATATATTCATTATACTTAGCGTTTCTTATGTAGCATAAGTCTCCTGAGGGTTCTAGAATCCATTGAGCATAATTTGGTAAATCACTTCTGGAAAACTTTTCGACGTATAAAAATCGTCCTTTAACATTATTGTGAAGTTCTGGTTTGGAAGATGAATAAGTGTACTCTTTCAAAGAATTTTGTATTCCAAAATGAATATTATCATTCAGGAAAACGAGTTTTTTCGGTATGGAATATGTTACATTCTCAGAATTAGTCATATAAAAATTATCATTAAATACTGCTATTTTTATGCATTCAGGAAATTCGTTTTTTAAATTTTCGATTTTGTCATGATAATTTTTGTTCAGATATACATAATCGGTACTTTTTATTATTTTTTTTAAATCATTTGCGATAATGGTCACGAAATCTAAATCGCCATTGTTTTTCATGTTCTCGAACAAAGCGATATATGCTAAAATTTTGAAATCAGTATGTTCAATCGCGCGAATATAATCAACAATTTCTTTTACACTTTCGTCATTATAGTATTTATTACTTATAAGTTTCTTTGCATAATTTGCTTTTAAATCCACTAGAAGTAACCTTGTATTTTCATCGTATTTAGTTTTTCTTATTTCATTAACAATTCGTGTTAACATCCGATTAGTCATTTGGTCATTCATGATCACCGAATTAGCCAACGCTTCCAGTGCAACTAATTTTTTATCTTTGACCTCAATTTTGCTGCACACATCCATTAATAAATTGAAATCACCAACATTTTCACTAAAAACTCTTTTTATCAATGATGAGATCTTTTTAAAGTCGTTTGTTAAATTTATTGTTGCAAGAATAGTCTCACTATCGTACTCAAAAATATCTCCAGTTGACTCGTCATTTTTATTAACATTTCGTAAATTTTGGAACTGGGAAAATCGGTCGACTGCTTGTTCTAGTTTTTCCATCCGTCTTTGAACATTTTGCGCGAGTACTTTCATACTATATCCGAGTAGCGATACTTCCTCAGATAATTTCACTTGAGTAGCTTCATTCACCGATCTTTCTGACAAAACGTTTTCATTAATATTGTCTGATAATTTGTCTCGTAATAATTTAATTTCATTAATAGTACTTTCTTGCACAAAATTGCTATGTTTCTGTAAATTTTTTTCAGCGATGCATGTTGAATGCAATTCTTGCCATAATAAGTCCGTTGATTTGTTGAAAAATGTGACGAAATATTCAGTATTTTGATGAAGTAGTTCAGATATACTTTTTCTGGTTACTTGTGCTTTATTTTGGTTGTCGACCCAGGTATCGAACTTGACATGAAGTGACCGCAATTCTTTTGTTATATTTGTAAGACTCGGTTCCGGTTCACAGTATGTTAAATATTTCAAATCGTCTGCCGGGCCGTCCAGTCCATCGATTGTTACTTCTGGTGCTGGATGGATAGCTTCCGTAATTATTTGAACACAACTGACGAATAGTAAGATGTATGCTAGTATGCGCATTTTTATCTTCAATCTCCTAAAATACAACAAACAATAAAATCAATACAAATAAATTAAAATGAATTTTGAACTATGAGATCATTAGCGGATATTCGCAAATACATAGTTAAAAAAAATGTTAAAAAGTATTTTTGCAAAAAGAATTTATACGTAGAAAATTTCAAATATTTCTAGAAGAATTTGGATGACAGGAATACAAATGTTAGAAGCTTTGAAAAATCAGTAGATCTAGAATCTTTACTGCGATAAACATTTTAAAAAAATCATTAAAATCGTGTTTTCACAGAAGTTGTGAACGACAAAAAATTCATATACATCTTGCGGGAATCACTTCTAGATTTAAAAAGCCGCTCGATAACAAAGATAATACGCACCTTTGAAGGTAAGCCGATCAAAATTTGATCGTATCTCGGAATAAGATTTTTCGATACTGACATCATACTTCTATTTTGCCATGTTAACAAAAAGCACCTTAACTATTTTTTTTTCAAAATCAATCTTTTGTGCTATATGATTGAAGAATTGCTTCATATAGCACAAAAAACTTGACTTTGAAAAAAATTTAGTTAAGGCGTTTTTCGCTAACATATAGATAATTTTTATTTAAAAAATAAAATATTGATACCATCTTCTAAAATATAGTATAGTATTTAAAAGATATGTTATAGGTACTCAGTTTTTATTATTTATTTCAAGTGGGATTTCTAATTATAAATTCAAAATATTTTATTACTTACTTTTAAAATGATTGGAAACTAAAAACTCTAATATTTATATTTTTGAACAAATCTTAAAATATTTTCAAACTGTAGCACCGTCACTTTTAGTAGCTGTGAAACAAATGATTAATTAATAAAATTATGTTTCGATTTGTGTTATAAAAATATTATGTATACAAATTAACAACTTATCTATTTTGTTTTTCTTCCTGAATATAGATAAAATTTTATTTATATTGTGACCTCATGTTCTTGAAGATTGCATGTATATAAAAATTAAAAAATGATAAAATATAAATTGAAACCACCAGTTCAATTAAAAAAAATATTTTTCTTTGATCTATTTATACCGGTGGTTCAGATTAAACTGGTCAGCTGCTTGAAACTTTAGACTGACAGAAATTTTAATTTCACAATGTAAAAATATAGATATAGATATATTTATTGCCAAAGCAATAGGATCAGATTCATTCCACGGAATGATCTTCCATCTGTCCTTATTACAAAAATATATACATACAAATTATTACAGTCTATAGATACAACTCAAACAGTAATAAATAGTACTTAAACTAACACTATGGAAGTAAATAAAAATATTTTTGTATTTTCGAGCACTTACCTATTCTTTGCGACTCAAGACCTCGCTTAACGCTGTTCCGCTTAACGCAATTTCAGTATTACGCTTGTCCAATATTTTCTTCGTTACCATAAATAATAACAGAGTTGCTTTTGAACAAGTATTTGTTTACAATTAAACACTCTTTTAATATTTGAATAGCTCAAATAAAAGAAATTAAATTTATTTGGTCGTTTGTATGCAAAATACACATAAATCAGGAAATTACTGAATTTGCATCGTGCCAAGTTTCCCTTTTATTATCGAAAATAAAAAAATATGACAGGAAATTCCGCCAGTAAATGTAAAGTTTGCGTGTTGATTAGTTTAGCATTTTTTTATATATTAAATATAATTTTCTGGGAAAAATGTTATTTTAGTATTTATTGACTTTTATAACATTAATGGAATAGAGAACAGCTCTTTCGCAAAGCCAAATTTTATGATTGATGGTTTTTTTTTCAGACATATATATTATATATTATGTAATCGTAGAAGTGCAGAATTGTTTTTGTCATGCATAAATGAGATATGCAATATGCCGGTATATCACAATACAAGAAAATAAATAGCAATATAGGGTAAAGTCGCCGGTTCTTGATCACTTAAGGGGGTATTCTTATGTGACCACTTCGAAAAATCGATTTTTTTTTACATATATCAATAGTAAAACCTATCGAAAATATGCTGTGAAAAATAGAGACCGAAATTCCTAGTTTTAAATAAATTACAACTCATATAGTGGCCGACGCGCCGTAAGCGACTTGTCGGCTCTTGAAACTTTAAACGCATTTTTCTGGAAACATTGTTTTCTAAAACTGTCATGGTCCTAAAAAAAAAGTATTCAACCGATTGCTTTGAAATTTATATATGTTCTTCTACTCATTAATGGTTATCGTCCGTACCAAAATTGCTTATTTTCGAAAATATTTTCTTATTTCTTTTAAACGATTTTTAACAAAAAAATTAACAAAAATCACAAACTTTTTTTCTACAGTCCGCCATTTTTTTTTTAATGAAATTGATTAATTTTGATAGGGACGATAGCGACATACCTCCTGAACAATGATCCATTCGATTTTTTTATTTCAGACAACTTGAACAGCCGCTATTACCATGACCAGTGACCTGCTTTTTTTTTAGTGTCTAATTTAATTTAAAAAATATATATATATAAAAAATGTAAAATAAGACAAATTTTTTTTTATACAGTTTAAGATACAAACAAAAACATATACAAAAATTTAAATGATTGAATGTTATTGTCGTCTAAAAAAAATTCCCTAAAAAGAGGTAAAATTTATGCGTTCACATGAGAATACCCCCTTAAATGTGGTTGTCCATTTTTATATTTTTATATTAATACGTTACATATTTAGAAAGAAAGTTATAATGTTATGTAACTCTAACAGGGAATTTTTAATTGGAAAATTGGTTTGTCGATCATCAGTAAGCGCTCACAGACTTAAATGATTCACAAACAATTTAATCGACTGATTTAACAGTTGCAGATAAGCGCAAAATCATAAGAGCGCTCGGTAGTCACATGCAATTAAAGAGTTGACCGAAGAAAAATGGTGTGAGAGCGCCGGATCTTATTATTTAAAATTTTTAAATTCGTATTAAGTCGCAAGTGATTTACAGGTCTGTGACTTACATTATGATTTTCTGACTTTTATATCGGTAAAATACTACAGGAACGAGTAAGAAGTGAAATAATTTTTAAAATCGTTCCAGTTGTTTCTAAGGTTAGCGTGGTGATGGTTGCTTTTGATTATTTCGTTTTGATCCAAAATCCACTCGCCGAATCCGGATCAGAAAGTTTCTTAGTAACTGTCAGTCTGCTTTGTACGGGAAGCTAAAAATAAAATTGCGACTGGAAAAAGAGATTATTTTTCTGCTGTGATTGCTAATTTTATTGACATACGTCTTAATAATATCCCACGAGAAATAATAGAGAATATTTCTGTGTCGTTAACGTAAATATTGGAACTGTTTGTATACAGATGTTCCAAAAAAATAGGTAGCATTCCACACACAAAGGATTCGATTTGGATACGCTTTCACATTTACAGAATGCCGAAATTAAGTGTTCACAACTTGACGCGAGGCAGCTATCGTTATAGCAACGTAGATTTATCGTAAATGAAGCAGAATTGTCGTACTTATCAAAATAATGTATGTAATGAATAAATAAATCATATTAAACATAATATAGATATTTCTGCAAATGCTTGTAAACTTGTAAACTACCGTTGTGACATTAAAGTAACCTTTTTAGGGTTCCGTACCTCAAAAGGAAAAAACGGAACCCTTATAGGATCATTCGTATGTCTGTCCGTCCCACTATCAAAGCCAATTTGCGCCGAACTACTGGACATATGTAAGTCGTACAGTAGATCTCGTGTATTTTCAACCTGTCGGAACTAATCAAATCATATATTTTCAACTACTCCTTCATCTTCACTTCGTGTCAATTTTTATTTTCAAAATATTTCCGAAACTATAAAGTTTAGAAAAAAATTGTTTTACAAGACATTGTTAGAAAAATAAATACAATAATAAACCTATATGAAAAATATACCATTATGACAGAAAAAACAACATATATTATAGCACATATCTCTTCTAAGCATACCCAAAAACAATATAGGGATCTTCATATTTACATGCTAAATCCTTTTTTGGACTTTGGGGATCTTAAAACGAAAAAATATTGTAAAATTTTGTAAAGTGAATTTTTATTAGTGTATCTGTTCCCGTCGAACCCAGCACTCCCCTAATAAGAATTTCGCCTTTGTGCCACTCACTCGGTATATAATTTTACAATAAATGGCGCACCACACACATTTTTGATTTTATTCTTATATTTTCTTAAGAATTCAGAGAATAATGCCTGCTTTTCTTCATATAAGATGATATACATTGCCGAGAACAATTTTCCAGATGTAAAAGTATCCATGTCTTCAGGGAGTCGATTTGAATTTTTTATCATTTTTCTAGACAAGTGAAATGTGTCAGTTCATTGCACCTTTAGTTATATAATCATTGCTAGGGCTGGGATTATTTTATAAATAAACCAGCGGTCACCCGCGAATTTTTCCGCAATTGAGATGAAACAATTATTTATAACCTGCTCGGCAGCTACAACAGTAGTGGAGCCCTGAACTCTATCATTATTTATTTGCGTTTATATTGGATTATATTAAATGTATTTAAATATAATTTAATATTTAATTGTCCAATTTCCTGTGAAAAAATAAAAAAAACATGTTAATTCTCACTTTTGTAAATATAATGCTTTTTAGAATTCGAGCTAATAGAAGTTTCACTTGCATATATAGTTTTTTTAAATATTTTTCATGTTAATTTATCATCTTCATAAATGTTCAATATTTCATCTGACAATTGTTTTTTGAAAATTAACAGAAAGAAATAATTTCTCAGACAATATTTAGTAACGTTAGTAAAAGTTACGATTTTATTTATTTGTATTCATGTTGAGGTATTTTTACATATTTTATATTATACAATACATATTTTTAAAAACAAGATAAAACCTAAATCCGAGCTATTATTTAAAGATTTATTGGATATTTTCGATCACATTCGATGTGGTGCGTAATCTAAATCATTTTCTATGTCTTTAATATTATGTTGTGAGAGAAACGGTGGTCGGTAAGTCTCTACTTTTATTTACCGACGATCATCATTAATAAATATGACATCTCAGGTTTTGTTGTCTTGTGATCTTAAAATCTCGTGTGTTTTTAAGACAGAGACAAATCGCCAAACAAGTTTACACACAACTTCTAAAACATAAATTATAGGCACTTCACTCCGAAAGCATCCTGATTTTACTTTTCTTACAGAGTGACACTAAAAATTCACACACTTTATACGTAAAACTGTGTTGAACATCAAATAATGAAGTTAATTTTTAATTTAATAAAAATAAAAACACTAGTGCTTATAATACGCGAATAAAGCATAACACGACCAATAAAAGATTCTATCAATTTTGCTAAAAATCTGAAACAATACATAATCAATATAGTCCCATACTCCCGTAATCTATAAATGATTAATAATTTTAACATATTTTTTTAACTGCGTACTGGTATTTTCTATTCATTTTATGTAATGGAGCAACAAATAAAACATTTATTATTATTATTAAAGTTGTAGAACTTATGTATTCTCGGGTTTAATTAGTGCTGAGATACAAAATGGTAACAGGATCTCTGTCTGTAATTTCATTTACTTTATACCCGGTCGAAAGTACGTACTTTCGGCTTCGATTAGAAAGCCGAATATTTATGCTCTGCTGAAATTACTTCCACGCCATCTATAACAGGCGGCCAAAAGAAAGTAACAGCAAGACGAAAGAGTTTTCTCTTGCATACTAATACGTAAGAGTGCCGCTGTTATTGCATATAACCTCAAAATTGCTCACTTGAAAGTTAATAGTCTTATTAATGGTAAAAGTACGTACTTTCAACCGGATATAAATAAAAATAGTACACACCACACGTGCAGAAAATTGAAAGCCCTGAACTGCGCAACATGATTCCCTCGGCTTCTCGTCGGGAATCATGTCGTGCAGTGCAGGAATTTCAACGTTCTGCCCTTGTATTGCAGATTTTTTGTGGTTATTGGGAAGTTTACATGATACCTAATAGGAATCACCTTTCCAGAATTATCTGTTTATACTATCATCACTTGAGAACGGCTGAACGAGTTTGACAAAACTTGGTGTGCTGTCAGTTATTACAACCTGGTCGCGGCATTTAGACCGCGGCGATCAGGTCGCAGTCATGACCTTGATTCTGTTGTAATATTCACAGCAGAAGCATCTCTTTACGCTCTGTACAGATGTGTTATGTAAGCATGCACATACATACGTAGGGTATGTGGATAATAATATAAGTAAAAGCACGATGGCCATCAATCAAGTTAATTAACACCTGGCGCGCGTCTCACACTGCGCCGGCACAAAGCCATTCATGCCGGAGTTACATTGTTTAATTACAGTGATGGATTAAAATTTAACATACGAGTCGTTTGTAAATTTCACTTTACGCTTTGCACCGAGACTTTACAGTGAAACTTAGAGTAAAGGAAACAAACAATTCCAGGCAATTGGGCGACAGGGTCTTATTGACATTTGACATGTAACATAGTATGTTATATGTCAAATGCCAATATTGCCCTGTCTCCCAATTGCCTGGAATTGTTTGTTTCCTTTACTCTTAAATCTCGAAGATAACGTTGTAACGATAGCCGAAAGCATCCTCACTAGAACGACCGTTTTTTAAATAAGCTAGTAAAGTGGGTGTATATTATGCATAGCAGATATAATAGATATAAATATTTTTGTTTAATATCTCGTTGACAGAAGCTTACTGCTCCGATAGTAAATAATGTTTTTGATAAAGAACTTTTAGTTGCGCTCTCGCTACAACCTCGATATGGACATTTAGTGACCTGTTGTGAGTGCCAGTGATTAAGCCGAGTAACGCTTACTGTTAGCTCCCAAACACAGTTTTTATAAATAAGAAACTGGTTCTACAGAGATCGTATACAATCAATGTTAATTATCCAATTTTTAATTGAATTTATCTCGGATTATATACGGTCGATCGACTTCAAATTTTCAGGGTAATTGTATTATCATGTCCTTAATAAGTGTACAAAAATTAAGAATTTTCTGACGGTGTTATCAAATAATATGCTTAAAAAATTGTAAGTTTAAATTGTGGCGTACGTTAGTTATGTTACAGACATATAATAAATAAAATAAAATTTCTGTTAAAGCGCACGGTAACGCAGGTAACGACTAGTAATAAATATTATGAAATTTGCTAAATACATAATATGGTTTTACATGTAAAAATTAATCAAGGGATATTTGTGAGTTACCTAACTAAATCATTTTTGAGAGACCTTCAAAACAAAAGAACAGCAAGTTTTTTTTTTCATTTTCAAAATATTTGCAAAACTATGAAGCTTAGAAAAAAGTATACCATTATTATACAAAAAAACAGCATTATAGCATATATCTTTCCTGCGCATGCGTCAATTTTCCTTAAAAACAATACACTGTAAAAAATGGGTGTAAAATTACATTGAAAGTTAATGTAAAATTCCCTCAATTTTCTAGATAATTTTACATTATTATTTATTTTTACATGGAGATGTGTATAAAAACTTGGACTTTCTGTGTAAAATTAAACAAATTTGGTGTTTATACATAAAGTAAAGTAAACTTACATAGACTTATGTAGTTTTAATGTAATTTATTGTGCAATATTCCACTGAAGTTTGCAAAAATTACATAGTACAATGTGTAATTACATAACAAAATGTAAAACTTAAGTGATGTAAAATTACCGGTCATTTATGATATAGTAACCATTTTGACCGGATAATTTAGCGGTTATTTAACCGGCTATCTATAAAACAAAAGGCTGCTTTAAGTTTTTCTATCTCAGAAGAACAAAAAAAAAAAAAACAATAAAGTAGGTATAAATAGAATCTAAAGAATTTTTTTTTAAATACTGTATTTATTTTTAAGTAGATATTGGTTGTAAAATTTAATTTTCGACCGGAATACAAAACCATGCGTAACCTTGTACAATAATAATAAATCGCCGGGGTTATTTAAAATAAATTGCCGTGGTTATTTAACCGGTAATTTATTCTTTTACATAACTAGTACAACTACAAATAAGAAAATTGTAAGTTTAGGAACAATCGCCACTGCGCATGCGCGGACTCTCTGTCAGGGTTGCCAGAAATGTTTACACAAAAGTAGCGAATTTTTTCGGAAAAATCGCAAACTAATAAAAAAAAACCGCCCAATGTTTAAAACTTTAAATAAATATATCTTTTCCTTTTTTATATCATTTATTTTTAAAAGTTTATTAAAAAATGTTATAAATAACATATGATAGATACTATAATAAATTATATTATTTTTTATATTCAGACTGTATACTCGGTAACCCTGTGTAGTAATATGCGTGCCAGCGTCATTTCTTTGAGTGGACGCATGCGTACCTCTACTAAGCTAGGTAAATCCCAAAGGCCAAAGCAACGCATGTGTTGCATCATTGCATGGCACATATTATAACTGTTATGAGATTATCTCTGGTTATACGCTATAAATTGCCGTTTGCACTGATCATCAATTATTTGTTATCAACAGGTAAGTTTCTTTTATTTAATACTTGTTTTAAGGTGTTAGCTGAGGTAATAATTAATAATGTCATTTCAGTGTAAGTCCTGTAGTCAAAGTTTTTCCTGTGTGAAAAATATAATTTACATCAATATTTCCACAGAAATTAAAAGGGAAAATTATATGTATGTTTAATCAATGCTATCAAATATTTAAAATGTATGTTTTTTTAGGTTACGTCAAGAATATATTCAGTTTCATCATTTTTTAGTACCGCCAAGATAGAAACATATCCAGTGCACCTGAACTGGGTGTCGATATTTCGGCCATGCCAATGGTTATTGCAGGTTACAATTCTAAAATATGCTGGCAACAATTCGACATCTGGTTAAATTTAACTCCAAAAATTATTGCGGACTTGAAAAAAGGTAAAAAAACATTCTTCCAGTTATTATTATTTATTATATTTTGCAACAGAAATATCATTTTTGTTTTTTTAATAAATAAATACATTGCTTAAGCAGTACCGTCTTTTTTATTTTCCTGTCCCATTCAAAAATCTTGTGTGTAATTTTACATTTAAATATGTATTATTTTACACAAATATTACATAAACGTATGTAAAATTGTAGGGTATGGGTTAGGGAATTTTACACATATTTTGGGAAATTACATTTTTTTTGTTTAAAATATTACATATTTGTATGTAATGTGGATTACACAACTATATGTAAATATACAGGAAAACATGTAGCATTCCATATGGTGTGTAAAATTACCAGAATAATCTAGGGCATTATTTGGACCCTAGATTATCTGTGTAATCGGCCTTCTCAGTTTTTACAGTGTAGAGCTCTTCATATTTGAAAATTAAATATCCTCCCATACTTTTGTTTCAATCCGCTCATCCGTTTGACCTGTATCGTGTTCACAGACAAACCGACAGACGCACATAATTTTTCTAAAAATATGTTTTTAAGATTCAAGGGACCTGAAAACGAAAAAATATTGTAAAATTTTGAAAAGTAAAATTTGACCTAAAATAGTACCATTCATCATGTTGTTCTGGTCGATAATTCAAATAACAATGAGTGGCTTTTCGTGCCGGTTTTGCCCGAGCAGATTTTGGTTTGGTAACGAAATAATTCAGAAAAATAAACTCATGTACTCTTATAGTTTAGGCAGCTTACATCAATTAAGCTCAGAATTGTGTTCAATTTTTTTCAATATGTTAAAAAAACGCTTTAGTAGTCTTTGAGCTCACCACTAGCTAGCAAACTAACACTGGCTAGATAAATCAGATAGTCACGATTTTCTTTATTTGTATTGACTGACGTAACTTCTCTATAATCCATTAATATAAAAATTCTCGCCCATAGATACTGCAGTCAGTCGTGTTCGTTGATATCGATAAGTACTCTGTATGGTGTAACTGCACAAAACCGTGGTATCAGCTAGTATATATTATGGAGGCATGTAAAGTGACCCATTTGGCACTAGTGCTCTAAGGTAAAACAAAACTGAACGTCCTAACCTAATTCCAAAGTAAATTGTTATTTGTCTGTCTGTTTCACTTGAATCTAATCCTAGTAATACAAGTGGAGTTTGCTGCAAAGTGCACTGACAAAAATTTCAAAAGTGAAGTGAAATGCAGCTATTTTAAGGAGGCATGTGCAATAACATAGTATTTATTTCGAGCAGATAATATTATCATTCGTGTAACTTAAAACTCGTTGGAGCTCATTTCAACATAATGTCACATATTCATCTAATATATTGTATCCTAGATATATAAACTATTATATTTAGTAAATTAGACATTACTTTCATAATATTTTTTTAAAAGATGGTTTTACTGTATTTTTATATTTATAAGTTCAAAAAAAAAGATTCTTTATTATTATCTAATTACTTGACCAACATTAATTCTTTTAAATTCAATGCGATTTAATTTCTTTTTGTTTTAACGCACAAATTACGAAAGTTATTCATACATATTTTTTGCTTTTTTCCTAAAGTAATTATTCCATAATTAATTTATTAAAATTAAATTTCGTTATTCTGTCTTAATTATTTTGATTAATAAATATTACTTTTAGACTTTGTATTAAATAAAAAAAAAAAAAGAACCCGGGTCGCAGTGCCAAAACCCTGCCGACAATATAGTGTATTTGCTTGTATAGGGCCGTGTGGTTTTATACTTTTATTATGTGAAATTAAGTTTGTTTTTGGGAAAAATAAAAAATTTAACCCCTTAATACACCCCTTAAAATAACATTTTTTTCTTAATTGTAATATTATTATCAATCTAACGTCTACACCGAATTAAATACACCCTTCAATAAATAAGTCACTATCTGCAAACTAGTGTTTTCATAAAATTTGTAAATCCGGTCCTGTCGGGCCGATTTTATTAAAATTGTGGGGACACTTTTTAATCACTACCAAAGGGTTAAATTTCAATTTTGAAACGATTCGGAGAATTTTTTCGGTATTTTGGGGCCCAAAAACAGTTTTCAACCCCTAAAAACTACCCTTAAAATAGCCCGATTAGGCCCATTTTAAATAGGCTTCTTGCGGTGATGGATTTCAACACGTGGCCCAAATTTCGTTAAAATCAATTAACTCTTTCGAAAGTTATTGCCCGCACACATATATATATATATATATATATATACGTATATATATATATATAAATATATATATATATAAATATATATATATATATAAATATATATATACATATATATATAAACATTTTTAAAAATGGTGCCAAAGTGTTTAGGAGGTTATGAAACGTCGAGAAATTTTGGTCCGACCCCTAGGTCCCGCCATCCGACCGACGCCAATAGTGTATGTTGCCTTATGGCAAATACACTAAAAACACGGATGCCTCTTCTGGAAAAATCGTATATTATGCTAATACATACGTATGAATTAAATAAATATTTTTAAACGAACGTTAAAATCTAAATTAAATTTTTACCGCTTTGTAGCTCATTCTACAATGCGTTGCATTTGTTAAAGTGATGTTAGAAAAACAAGAAAGTTTTATCAACGATTGATATATACAGTGTGTTTAAAAATGTATGCTTCACACTGTAAGATATAATTGTTCATACTAAAGGAAATTCCAACTTTCATCTGTTGGGCGACGAGAATACTGATTATATACAGAATTCTCAATATTGTTCACGTCCATTATAATTATAATTAATAAGTTTTTTTTTATTATTTCCTGTTAAATAATAAAAAAAACTTATATACAGAATGTTTAGAAAGTCCCGAAACGGTGTAATATCTCAAAGGAATGATGCTTTCATGGAAAATGTTCCGAATAAAAGTTTCTCAATTCCAAGCAACGTTTATTTTGGTGACAAAAATTTCCCCTCTCGGGGTTGGACCCGCGGGGGGCTGGGATCATCTCTAAAATTTCAAATAGTAAACCGTATTTTTCACTATTAGATCGTATTTTCCAGACAAAAATGAATATCTTTTGTCCGAGAAATTTTTGTTTCAAGCTACCAATCACGAATATGGGGATGTTCAAAAAGTCCGGAAATGGTTAAAAGAATGGTGTTTTCATGGGAAATGTTCCGAATAAAAAAAAATCTCGAACAAAAGATGTTTATTTTTGTCGAAATACGATATAACTGAGAAAAATAGAGTTTGCCATTTGAAATTTTAGAGCAGACCCTAGCTCCCCGAGGGCACTTTGGAGGGGTGATATTTTTGTCACCAAAATGAGCGTTCCTCGGAATTGAGAAACTTTTATTCGGAACAATTTTCCAAGAAGATCTTTTCAGATATTTCAGCGTTTCCGGACTCTCCATTCGTAGCTTAAAAAAAATTTTCTCGGACAAAAGATATTCATTTTTGTCTGGAAAATACGATTTAATAGAGAAAAATAGGGTTTGCCATTTGAAATTTTAGACCTGACCCCAGCCCCCCGCGGGGCCACTCCCGAGGGGGAAATTTTTGTCACCAAAATAAGCGTTGCTTAGAATTAAGAAACTTTTATTCGGAACATTTTCCATTAAAACACCTTTCCTTTGAGATATTTCATCGTTTCGGGACTTTCTGAACATGCATTAAACATCTATAATATGGCATTCGTTTTTCTTTCTTTTTTTTTTATTTTTTAATTTTTATTTATTTATTTATATAACATGGATGTTAAACGGACTCTGGATCCATACAAATGACACCTCTTATTACAAACGAAAAAATAGTTCATTGTCAGATAACATTGCATAAAAAATGAAGATAAGTAGACCAAAATATATCAGTATTCTGTGCACAATAAGAATTAAAAAGAAAAAAATTCAATTTTCAGAAATACAAAAAAGAAAAAAAAATAATAATTAAATATCCAGAATAAGAATAGCCAGGCAACTTATGTAGTGATAGCCAGAGTTTGTGATATGCTTTTTTTTAAAGTAAAATAAGACATGTTGAATATGTCAATGTCATAATTTTTTAATGAAACATCATTGTAGAGCTTAGTGATCCTGTTCATTGATTAGCATGGATTATGCCTTTCGAAGTAATTTTGTTTATAATTAACCTTTTCCAACGTCTTCAATCACGTTAAGTTGGAACATTATTTTAATCCGAGCATTACAACTTGATAAAATATCGTACTTATAGTTTTATATAACTTTGGATACTAAATTGTTGATGTACCAAGTTTAATAAAGTCAATCCAGCTGTTCTCAGTAGATGCTAATACAGACAAACATTCTGATAACATGCCACACAAAATATCCGAAGTCGCTAATAACATTAGTTAAATCTACACCTACACTAATATTATAAAGAGGAAAGATTTGTATTTTTGTGTGTATGTTTGTAATGAATAAACTCAAAAACTACTGTGCCGATTTAAAAAATTCTTTCACCATTAGAAAGCTACATTCACCCTAAGTAACATAGCCTATATTTATTGCTAGAAAACATTAGGGATTCTTACTAAAACTTTAGAACGTAAATGCCATAAAACATCTTTCGTCGCATGCGCTGCGGAAACTATTGATGATAGAAAAAAAGTATGTTCTACTATATTAAAGAACATATCAATAACTACAAAAAACTTCGCGATACTATATGTCCAACTATTATCGTTATGTCACAATAACCACTTTTTACATTTTAATAATCTATATAGATAAAAGACGATGTATATGTAATCTATGGACTCAAAACGGGTAAACCATTTTTTATGAAATTTTCAGACAATCTTTAGATTAGCCCAGTTTGGTAGCGATCGGATCAACAGAATTTTTTAAATTTCTTTTTGGGAAATAAAATTTTTCTTTGATTTTTGAACATTCACAAATTCAATACACGTTGAGAATTTAATGATAATGATTCTCATCTTTTATATAATAATAATAATAATAATAATAATACAGTCAAAGCCCTCTAAGTGCACAGCTCGGAACCGAGCCCATCCTTTAAGTGCACACTTCCCCTACGATCTTTTTCATCCCCACTCTTCTAACTCCTATAGCTATCTTTATTCAATCAGATGCTATAAACAATATCTCTAAAACTCTATGAATATGATGGAAATGGAAAGTTTGAAAATAGCGCGCTTACGGTCGCACGTGATTGGTCGCAGATTATTCGAAGTGGGGGCTGGGGAACGTGCACTTAGAGGGCGAGTTCGTGTGCAGTAAGAGAGCGTGTGCATTTAGAGAGCGTGCACTTAGAGGGCTTTGACTGTAATAATAAAATTTATTTGTATTACTTACACCGTAAAACGGTCAAATACAAGTCAAAATACATCGATAAAATATCTAGAAAAATCTATATTAGATTACCAATATTTAAAAAAAGTTGATCTTATAATATATATTACATTTGATTTTATATATATTACATTTACATCTTATATATATTACATTTACACCCGGGCGAAGCCGGACTGGACCGCTAGTTATAAATAAAACTAAGTTTGTGTAATATAATAACATAATAATAATATATAATAAAAACCCGGGTCGCAGTGCCAAAACCCTGCCGACAATATAGTGTATTTGCTTATACAGGCAGTGTGGCTTTATTATGCAAACTTAAGTTGGTTTTTGGACAAAATAAAAAATTTTACTCCTTAATACACCCCTTAAAATAACATTTTTTTTCTTAATTGCAATATTATTATCAATCGAACCTCTATACACCTTTCAGTAAATAATTCACTATCTGCAAAATAACGTTTTCATAAAATTTGTAAGTCCGGTCCTGTCAGGCCGATTTTATTAAAATTTTAGGGATACATTTTAATTACTATTAGAGGGTTAAATTTCAATTTTGAAACGATTTGAAAAATTTTTTCGGTATTTTAGGGCCCAAAAACATTTTTCAACCCCTAAAAACTACCCTTAAAGTGGCCCGATTAGGCCCGTTTTAAATAGGCTTCTTGCGGTGATGGATTTCAACGCGTGTGCCAAATTTAGTTGAAATCAATTAACTCTTTCGAAAGTTATTGCCCGCACACATATATATATATATATATATATATATATACGTATATATATAATATATATATATATATATATACATATATATATACATATATATATACATATATATATAAACATTTTTAAAAATGGTGCCAAAGTGTTTAAGAGGTTATGAAACGTCGAGAAATTTTGGTCCGACCCCTAGGTCCCGCCATTCGACCGACGCCAATAGTGTATGTTGCCATATGGCAAATACACTAATAAGAAATTTATTCCCACAAATAAATGTTTTTTTTTTGTTTTTTTGGGAATTCATATTACATACAATGCTTGAAATAATGTTAAAAACTGCAGTGTCGTTATTAAAAATTTTATAAAATACAAAATTTTAATGATTGAAGCAAGTGTTTAAATTCTTTTAAACATCCGATACCGGTGTAACGTTCGTATAAAAATATTTTTGTAACATTTGGTCGGCTCTAAAATTGAATTTAGATTTATTGTTTTGGACTAAGCGTATCCGATTTTTCCTTTCTGTATTATACAGTTAAAAAAACAAACATAGTATAAACTGATTTTTGTTATTATTTATTTTTCATTTGTTCGCGTATTTTTCTTGTAGTATTTTTTTTAATGTAATATTTTAGTCATGATACAGCTTTACTATTAATGAATTCTGTCATTATAATTATCCTGTTTTATATTGTGTTGGTGTATAAATTTTGGTGCAGACATTATTTATGTAAGCCTATGTTAAATGTCATATTATATGGCACATACCCCACTTGCAAATTTTATGAAAATACTAGTTTGTGGATAGTGCATTCCCTGTTTACTGAAGGATGTATCTAATTGTTGCAGTTATTGAATTGAAAAAAAACTTCCTTCAAAAAAAAACCACTAAAAAGCGTAGAATATTATATTTTTAAAGTCGATGCTAATTTAGTTACTATAACTTTTTATGACGTGTAGATTTTTTAAAATTATTTTACGCTTTTTATTGGCCTTTTTTAAGAAGGTTCAATTTTTTTACGTTTTTTTAAATTTCATTTATAATAATTTTTGTGGTTTTGCAATACGTAGCTCTCACGTTATTGTCGCCTTTTTCCTTAATATTTGATTACTAAACTTAAAACAGCTACTGAACTCATTTAAGAGAGACTACACTGAAGGTATGCTCTATGAAATAGAAAAAAGATCATCAAAATCGGTTCAAATGGTGGAGATATGTATACCATATGTATAAAAAAAACTACTTTTTTGAAGTCAGTTGAAAATTACTGAACCGATTCTAAGGAAAACTGTATGAGACCATTCCCTGAACATTCTGAACAAAATAGCGTCGACATTTTTGAAATCAATTACCCTGTCGAGTCAAAACAACAAATATATTCTGGCCACTTATTTCAGTTGTCTAAGCAACAACTACGTAGCTAACACCTTTCTCTCCTTATTCTGACTTCACTTGGAGAGAGCTTGTAGATTATAGAAGCTCAACACCTGAGATCATCAGCGTCTATAAAGCTTCACTTGGTAATAGCTAGAATCAGTTTTACGGTTCTTCCATAAGTTTTCTTTTCCATGGAGACATGCCATTTTATTGAATATGAAATGAATACTTTGACAACTTTGAAATAATTTGATGGAAATACAATAACTGCGTATATTATGGGTTATATTAATGCTTTATATAATATAATGAGAATATGTTTAATATATATGTATAATGTTTTATTGAAGATGTCAATTTTTCGACATTTATAATACATAACATATAGATATACTTCATACAATAGAATCATATATTGGCACCCCGCTGATTTAATATTTGCATACAGTGCACGTCAGAAAAACTTAACGCAGAAGAGGATTCACAGATGCAGTAGACTCAAGAATGGTCAATACGCACATATTTTTCTGCCCATAATCAAATCTACTTAGTCCATTATTGTGTCTAACTGGAAAAAATATTTAAGTATAGGGGAGTGTTTGACATTTCTTGCTACTCCGTTTTCCGGGTACCGTTATACTTTCTTAAAAGTCTAATGGGTAAACGGGCTATTCACTCTAACCTCTGTAAAAATTTCGAAAGGGGTTTGAACCATAGTAATACCCTGCATCTGGTTACGACCTTATGGCTTTTGGTTCACCGATGCGTTGTTGATAAGAGTCAGGAGTGGGGGAAATAAGCCGCTAGCAGGGAACTGATAGGCTGACGTGTAAGTCAATCGACATGCCCATTTCTCTTCACAAAGCAGAAGTAATAAATAACCAAAGCTGAAAATTCAAATCCAAAAAACCTTATCCGTTTTGAGCTAAATTGAATTCGCTACAAATTATTGTCACTTCAAACTGAACGCGCTATAGGTTTATAAGTCTGTAACATTGGTCTAGATAAACCTCAGCTATAGTGCGTGTTTGTGGCACATCAACGTGACTGTAACGTCTGTAACGCTTTGTATAGGTACATCACGTACTGTTACACATAGGTATGTGGAGCATATAAGGATTGACAAACAAACGTTTCAACCCATTAATAACCAACGAGTTTATTTATATGTATTAGTATATTACACCACACGGACAGAAGACTGAAATTCCTGTATTCGCCTCGGACATCATGTCGCGCAGTGCAGGAATTTCAATCTTCTGCCCGTGTGGTGTATACAATTTCTCTTTATACCTAGTCGAAAGTGGGTTTATTATCAAAATTTTTAATTATTATCAAAAAAAATACAACTACATTCCAGCAGGCAGCTTTTTTTGTTCCTTATTTCAGCGCTTTTGCATTTTGCATTGAGTTTTTTTCTGTCTTTCTCTAGTTTACTTACCAGGTATAAAGAAAAAACTCTTTCGTCCCGCTGTTACTTTCTTTCAGCCTGCTGTTATATAGTTTATATATAGTTTCGTCAACGTACACAACGTGCATTTACATTTATTTACATTTTCGCTCACTGTTCATCCACAATGTGCTTAGCGTCTTACTCGGGAATAATTCGATTTTTAAACGGAAAATTTTTAAAATCGGTTAAATTGTTCCTGTAATTACCTGCGAAGAACATGCAATTTTTTCTCTTTATACTATTAACTAGCGGGTACGGTCCCGCTTCGTCCAGGTGCAAAAATATGTAAATAAGTAGTTCTCGTGTTTTTAGAGAACGCACAGAAAAACACGAGGAGAACTTTGTTTTATACTCGTATATGTAGTTAGTTCAGTAGAGCGGACAGTTGTTATAACCCTAAACGTTCCCCAAAAAATAAGCTAACGAATGGTAAAAACCGCATTCAATTTTGCTCAGTAGTTCTCGTGTTTTTAACAAATACGTGGGAAAATGCATGCAAGGAACTTTGTTTGTAATGATATAGATGCTGTTGATATTATTACAGTTATTTAGCAGCATCGTCTTATTATGAATCGGAACAAAAGAATAAAAAACAAAATGTGTGATTGTTCAGTTTGCAAACTGGTCTTTAGCCCATATAATATATATATGAAATTTACAAGCTTGTGAGACAGTAAATAGTCCAAGAGCTGATGACACCCGTTTCATGAAGTGTTTGATTCAGGTAGAAATTTTATAAAATAGTATATATGGAGATAAATGAGTGTTTGCTTGTCCTACCTGTGTACGCCAGGTACTGTGCATATAGGAAAAGTTTAGAAAAATATGTGCCAAAAAGAGTGTTTGATTCAAAAGTCAACAAGTACTATTCGAAAGTTAAGATGATTTTAAATAAATAAATAACTGAGGCAGACACTTTTGGAGTGGCTAACATTATACCAAAATACCTCAAAGTTGAATTTTCGAAAATGAAAAAATAAGTGATTGATTCACGCTGAAATTTTTATAGCAACTTCATTAGATATATTTAAAAATATTTACAAAAATCCAAACACTTTTTCCGGGGTTTTTGGGAACTTTCCAAAAAAACGGGTGTCATGAGCTCTCCGACTATAAAATTTACAAGCTTATGGGATAGTAGATATGCCGACCGAAGAAAAGTTAACAGAAGAAGTGAGAGCGGAACAGCAAAAAAAAAAGGTACAATGTAGAAGACATGTGTTCGCCGTAATTGAGATGACATTAAAGCTGCAGAACGATTTCAAGCTAAAATTTACAATTTGAAGCTTTCAAGACGTCTTTCTTTTATTATCTAAATTGCTGCAGAAGATTTTTTATCATTTTTTGAACCCTGACATTAAAAAACCGTGCATGCACAAATTGCGTAGGTATATATTTCCAGAATTGCTGAATCGATCGTCATCAAAATTAATAGGCTTGGAATCCTTGCTAAAGCAAACATTGTGGAAAAAGCTGCAAATCGACGCATTTATTATGCGAACAAGAAAAATTCCGCAGACATACACAGCCGTCATGCGGACAATTTATTAACATTTCAAGCATAGGACAATCAAGATCTGACCTTATCTCCGACACGATTTTTTGACCCTAAGCCGTATTTTCACAATAGGACTATGTAAAACTCTCACCTTAAAAAATCAAATAACAATATTTTCTCTTTGCATTTGTTAAATACTGCCATAAGTTTATAAACAACCGTTGCCACGCAATCAATTGACAAGTTTCCCGGAAGACGTCATCTCCCCACCACTATCCAATGAAACGAGACAACCTCTGTAATCTACTGACCTCGATAATAATATATATAATTATTACCCATATTCTGCAAATTTATGTTCGAATAACTGATGAGCACAAATGCAAAACTCAACAAATCCAGTTTTTGTGATTTTTGAGTTATATATCAGTTCTAGTTAATTTTGGTACACTCTATCTAACCGTGTAATAACGAAGCTAAACATGATAAAACCTATAGTAAATAGGTACTAAAGTGCTTTTCAAAAGTGTTTTTTAACCAGACACTGATCAAGCCAAGATGCATGCAAAAGTCGATAAAATTCATATTATATTTTACTTCTTAAAAATGTCTTTGAAAATTTCCAGATTTTTGTATTAACACTGTTTTTAGTTTAATAACTGTACTTTTTTTTCTTCGTTATGCGAAGTTACCATATCAGTACAACCTCTTTGAAACTCTTGTATTACTAAAGTTGCGAGCAAAATCCGATAAAATTCTGGTTGTACGCAAAAAGCGATAAATCCAAACGAGAATGATTAAAGAAAATGAAAAAATATATTTTTCTAAATTTGATAATCTCACCTATAACCTATATACAACTAATTCATAAAACAAAAATTTAGTCATTATATGAAGGATTCTGTATGACAAATTTTCGCGACTTAAAACGAATGAAAGCAGGTTGTGTTTTAATAGTATATTCTTTTGGTCGAGAATGGTATAATTTCCCCGCGTTGGAATATTATATAGTGCAAAATAATTCACCTATGTCACCTATGTATCTCAGTGTTCAGCTGCTAACGTTATTGAAATGCCGTGAAGAATTTATACTTGACAGGTAAAGTGCAGAAACTCCCTGAAGGTAAGCTCTGAATGATGAAATGTGGTACAACAACGCCATGCCCCGACCATAAAAACAGCTGAAAGATGTGGACAGCCACTGTAATTGATATTTGAAAAATATGTCAACTAATATTATATGAGACGTTTTTTATCACCACATAATAATATATGTCACTTACGGCTTTCAAAAATTAAAGTCTGATTCTGATTTGTCCTTGAAAAATATTTAATGTCCTATTTGGATCTGTCAAATGAAATGGGATAGAAAAACATGAGGGAATTGAGAACACGTTTTTATAGTTATTGCGGTTTTATAATTGAATAAATATAAATGCATAATATTTTTTGTACAACCTCTTAGGCTATAGGCTACTAGAAATATGTTAAATAATTTTTTTGTGTAATTACAAAAAAAAAATAAAGTAACATTTTTCGCAATTTATAATCATTATTATGGCATATCGTATTAAAAGTGGAAAGCTGACAACACCTATTTTGAATATAATTTATATACAAACGAAAATATATTATGTGCATAGAATGATGTGCTTGAGTTATACTGAATAATAGAATAATATAACATTTTAATTCAGATTTCAAATAATTTCTTGCATGCAATATGAATTATATTCTGTAGGGTGTATATCGTATGTCGTATATTCGTTATATTATGAATCAATGCAAAATTGTCAAAACCAGCGATTTTCAACATTTGAAGATCAGATATCTATTTTAGCTAAATAAAAATAAAAATCGATCATTTGCAAGTTGTACTTGCGGTCCAAGAGCCCCGTACAACTATCAAACGAATATAGTAGAGTTATACTCGTAGTACTTGACTATTTTTACAAGCTTTTATTTAATTTCACATGTTTGTTAGTCAGTGTCAGTGTCAGTTTGGATCTAATCTTGCAATCTAAATTTAGGCTAGATCTAATTAAGCTAGAGCTTAAAAATTTTAAACGCGTGTATAAGTCTGTGGTGACAATGCAATAATTCTATATGGCGAAAACCCCAAAATGGCGGATTACCTTTTACTTCACAACCTTCTTGACATGGGTATTAAATGAAAAAGTTTGACTAGTAGAATACCATAAAGTATGCGACGTCATTGGATATTCAATATGGCGGACGCCACAATTCCAATCGATTTGAAATTTTATACATTCCCGATGACAATACAGGATTCAATCGGTTTTAGAATTATTTAATTAATTTTAATAAAATAATGTTTCATAGTACAAATTTTGAAAGACAAAATTTAATATTAAATATTACTAAATTTTTTATAGACTAGCGTGTATTTAAATGTACTAGAAAGGAAAAAATAAATTTTAACAGTGTAGGTTCATAATTTTAAAAGCGTGGGCTCTAGTCACACCTCATGCTTTTATAAGTATGAACCTATGTTATTAAAAATTATTTTCTCTTTTTAGTACATTCAATAAAAACTTGTCTTGAAAAAGTTTTCTACTAATATTTTTTTTAAATATATTTTCGTAAAATCCGACATGGACCACTTTTCTTTCTATTAAAACGTGTTAATTCAGCGGCTAGCCATTGTCATTAACTAACCATTCATTGCAAAACCAATTCACGTGTTGAATGGCATCACTTCTCGGCGGTGGTGTGCCATTAATGGTATGTCAAATGCAGACAGATGACCCCCTGGTGCCTATTTAATTCCAAAAGTTAATACGTACTGCATTGCGCGTGTAATCTGAACATCATCTAATTCATTAACTCATAAAGTTAGATGTGTAAGACTATTAAAGGCACAATAATGGAGAATGCACACTATTCAGGTCATCAAGGTAATATCATTATATAACTGCACGCCTCGCTAAAAGTGATTTCGGCTCTTTATTTGGCGTTTGCCTGAACCCTTTAGGTTTAAAAATTGTGTCCGGAGAGCTGTAACAGTTTTTAGGCGAGGGAATAGGATTTGAAATGAAAAGGGTATTTGCAGATATCCAATGCAGTGAACGACTGATCCTATTTGAATAGATTTTAAATAAAAAAGTGTGAAAAAATATGTATCACTAATTTGTAATCAATTTGGGCTGAGTAAACTGAACGATTTTCACTTGTATCGTAGATACGCGTTCAATATACACAGAATGTTCATACATGAAAAACTAACTACAAAAAATAATATATTCTGGTATTAAATATTTCATAAGGTTTATTTTTCTGGAAAAGTTAATATGAAGGAAAAAGAGGGTTGTCATCATTTGTCATATTTGTCAACAATAATTCAACTTCATTAATATCTTGACTGGAAATGGTCTATTTCAACTTTATCTTACTGACTGTGATGAATTATTCAAGCATTTGAGATGAAAGAAAAAAATAAACACATAGCTTATCTGACTTTAAAGTACCGCATTTGTTACAAAAAACTTAAGTTGCTGACGTATTGCTTAATATAAATTCAAATGTAAGACTGACATTTCTTCAAAATTGCAAAAAAATAACTTCTTATTCTGTTTTTTTTTCTAGTTTCATAATAGAACCGAGAGAAATAACTTTCTGGGAAAAAACTAGACAACTGTAAAAACACAGTTTTCCTAGAACATTTTTTAAAGACGCAGATATAACAAACGTTCGTTTTATAAAGCTACCTATCAATAAATTATAGTTCCATGATTGTGGTACGTTCTAACATTTTTCTAAACATTTTTCTTAACTGATTTACAATATATTTATATCCATATTACTAAATGACTGTTAATATTCATAGGTATTTGGATTGACAAGACTGGTATTATTTAAAAATAATTCTTTAATATTTTCGTACAACGTTTCGTCTCTCTCGAGACTTCTTCAGGTACTGTTCTAGTTACAGTACCTGAAGAAGTCTCGAGAGAGACGAAACGTTGTACGAAAATATTAAAGAATTATTTTTAAATAATACAAGTCTTGTCAATCCAACTACCTATGAATATTAACAGTCATTTTTCTTAACTTTCGATTGAGTGAAGGTTCAAATACTAATGATACCTAATGTAAAATTGCCTGTCAGAAAAAGCTAATTGTTCAGATGTTTCACGTTTCAGTGTAGAATAAATTGATAACTGCAAGCAATTCACAACTTCAGATCATCACCGTCCGGTAAATGATACTTGAGGAGCAAGTTGAAATTAGTCTTGCGAATAATCGAACGATTTGAATAATCAAAAGGTTGCTTTTCGAATGATTTTGATAATCGAATGATTCATTCGATGGTGTATCATAATAATAGGTCTGTTGGTACTATGCCTGAATGAATGAATGTTTCAACTCTCAAATAAATTTTGCTCTCGGTTTCGATTGTCAATCTTGAGAGAGTTACCTACATACGGTGCTTCATAGTACAGATGCAGGTAAAAGACATAAGTAATCGTATTCATTACTGTGCAATGCATATAAGTATTTCGAGTGGTTAGGATACGAGTGAAAACAATTCATTGTATCTATGCATTCGATGTGCTTATTATAACGAATGAATTTTCGATTATGAAACTTGAGCAGTGGCAGGGAAAAGACTATGTAAGTAATCATATATTAAATACTGTGAAATGCAATCTGAGAGAGACAATTGCATTCAGTGTTTTAAAGAGTAAAGATTGGAGGCTAATGACTTTGCTGCCGAACCCCTATCGTCCTAATAAAAAAAGGTAAAGAAAGAACGTAGTATAATAATTTATAAGTTTTTTTTTATTTTTTAACGGGAAATTGGACTATTCAAATTTAATATAGTCAAACTAAATTAAAGCATTGCGACGTTTCGTTAAATGATTTCAACTTCTTCGGGCAGAGCTGAAATGATTACAAATACAAATTAGTTAATGAAATAATTACAATTTTTTTTTAAATAGAATTGAAATAATACGTTTAACTAGTTAACCATAACATTAATAAAATTTAGATATTTAATAATACATACATTTACTTTAATAAATATTAAATAGTAAATATTTAGACAAACTGAAATTATGTAATTTTTATTTTTTTCGAAAACAAATTTCAAACAAATACTAAATATGTTTTATTTTTGCTAGAGAATTTTATTTTTCATAATATAATAAATAACTGTGGTAACTAATTAATTTAGAAAAGCAATTGACTAATTTTTTTTTTTTTTATTTAAAATTAATAATAATATTGAGAATAATAGTTTATTTCTGGAGATTGTATTGTAAGTCGTAACTCATAGATATAAAAGTTAATAAAAGCTTTTAAATAACCTCTTGAGAGATTTGAATAATCGAATTTTCACTGGAAATATCCCATCTTTAAGTTGAAATCGTAATCAAGTCTCAAACTGTAAAACGTACGGTTTTTAAAGTTATTTTCCGAATAGTGAATCACCTTTATAATATATGTATCAAAATAAAGATGAGTGGAGTTGTGGTAATTATAAGTAAATGAATTTTCATTAATTAATTATCTCTTGATCAGTATAGCATTACACATTCATATTACGTTAATTACTGCAAAACGCAAACCGACAGTGAAAATACAGGAGCGGGTGAACAACTTACACCTCTCTACGATTACGGCGCCTACGATAACGTTACTACGCGTAGGCGCAGAGGAAATAATTGCGAGTGTGTACTACGAGCTACACATTCGAACGTTGACATTTTCATGCCGTGCGCAGAGCGTACCTACGAGTATTATAAATCACAATACAAAGTATAGTAAGGTTCAAAAATATTTGATAGTGACTAATACACTTACACTTTACAATATAATATGAGCGGCACTGTTTTTGTGTGTGGAACGGATTTTCTTGAAATTGTTTCATTATTGCTTAGCCGCTCCTTTAAGCAGACCGTTCTGTAATGATTACTCTTTCTTTCAGTTATTTCTGAACGCACTAGCTACACTAATTTTTTAGATCATTTTTTATACTTTTTATATATTTATTTATATAAATAAATATTGTAGATTATAGACCCTCAACAACTAACCATGTTAACAAATTTCAAACAATAAATGTTTGCCACATTATTGCTTACATTTATCACTTATTCAGATTATGTTTTTTATTCTTGAAAAAATATATAAAACGTTTAAGTGATAAATGTAAGCAATAATGTGGCAAACATTTATTGTTTGAAATTTGTTAACATGGTTAGTTTCCACGATGACTGCGAAAAATCATATTTCAGCCATCATTTTTCAATATAGCGGCACGCACGGCAACGTCTCAAGATCGAACTGGACTAATAATATCTTACCGCTATACTAAAAGTATCTGAAAAATAATCAAAGTACCGTTATTGATTACCACAAATAATGAGTTCTATTTTCTGCCTGAAGAAGGGCGATACTTAAAATTATTACCAAAAATATACCAAAATATACCATAACCTATTTTACCCTGTGACCCCAAAATTATGTTCTGAAACAAATGAAACGAGACACGCCTACTCGGATGTATTCGTTCATTTATTTTTAGATCATTATCTGTCGTTCTGACAGTTCACTAGGTGCGAATTTGTGAATGGGAAGTATTCAGGCTTTGTTACTGCTTGTGAAAGAAAGATCGATCACCCTTCCATTTTTGTTTTTTTTGAAAAAACAATGTGTGTATACAATTTAAAGCTGTAAGCAAAGCACAAACAAAAATACTTTTTATAGCTGAATCCCTTCAAATTTTCTAGTGAAACCTTTTTTAAACAGTATGACTACATTTTTAGTAAATAACTCTCTGTTATTGACATGTGTTAGTTTTGATGCGTTCGTTGTCTATAGAAATAGGTAGGGGAAGGTACTCTAAAATGGGATACTTAAGGTATTACAAGTTCTGAAAAAAAAATTACAGACAGTTAATTACTGCAAATTTAATACGTGACAGTTTTGACATAACTTTATTTAAAAAAAATACAAAAATGATATAAAGACTACAAATTAAAAAAAATGTTTTTCTTTGTCACATGGTTATTTCCCATTTTAGCAACACTGTGTGTTTAAAACGGGATTCATTATGTCGCTAAAATGGGATTGCGTTTAGTGTACGTAATTATAAACACAGTCGAAGTGTTCATCATCACTGTTTGCTCCACTACATGCTTCCTGAACCCATTTTTGGCAAGAATTGCACTGAATCCATGATTCTCCTGCCTTACTTTTAAAAAAATCGATGTCGCAATAAAAGCATACGGGATTTTCTTCACTATCAGTTTTTTTATTTTCAATGGTAATTATTTCTATTTTCTTCTTCATTTTTGCACCGTTTGTCTTTGCGTTCGTCTTCTTTACCGCTTTTTCTTTTACCACTTGCTCCTTGCGGCGTTTTAACAATATACTTCATATCCCATTTTATCAACATACTCCATATCCCATTTTATCAACGTATCTACACTAAGTCAAAAACAGCATGCACTATTATAATCTACAAAATTGGCGCGGAAATTTTATATACAAAGTGACACATTTTGACACTAAAACTGGTAAAAATATCGCCGTCATAATCTCATTACTCAATTAGGCAAAATGCTTACCTTATCATACCAGTATTCTTATAACAAAACTGTTGAAAACTTAAAAAATTGTTTAAATTTGACACTTGTAACACTATCGCACTGAAAGTACTACAGATGAATGCTTATCAAGTGAGGTGCATTTCGTGAATTTTACAAAAGATGACATTGGGTATATTAAAAAATAATTAGGGTATCCCATTTTACCTAAGTATCCCATTTTAAAGTACCTTCCCCTACTAAAAGAAATATAACAACCATATACAGAAAGTATTGTCAGAAAATTTGATTTGACAGTTACGTCAGATTGTGACCGCACATATTTCTCTATAAGAAAAGCATAGCAGAATTATCAATCGATCATGCTAAAAAAATAAATCATCGATCCAAATGATATTTTCTTTAAACTGTGTATAGGTGCGTGTTTTTTTTTTTTGCATAACTTCCACTTTGGATCTACATTCTTCTACGCATATTCGTCAAAGCTTAATTTGAAAAGCTTTTACCATTCCAACTCCACAAGTGGGGCGTAGTACTAATTTGAATCAAATTTCACTTTTCAATGTTTTTTTAATATTTTTTTTTTCGTTTTGAGGTCCTTTCCTTTTTATTATATATACATTTTATTGAAATATAATAATCTAGTACGCATTTTCCTACTCAACTTGGCAAGCCAGTGCTAGAGTTCAAAAAATGTATTTTTGGGAAAAAAAGTCTGCATCTCTGTCTATTAATCTGTTTGTCTGTGAACACGATACAGGTAAAACGGATGAGCAGATTGCAATCAAATATTGGGAGGATGTTTGATATGAATATATATAGAGCTCTATTGTCTTTAGGGAAATCGGCACGTGCGCAGAATAGATATATACTGTAACGTTGTTTTTTACATTTCATGACGGTTTGTTATTCTATTTATTTTTCCAAGAAAATTTTGTTAAAATTATCTATCGCGTGAAAAGGAAATTTTTGATCATACTGTGTAGTATGTATGTGCTTGTATATTATGTATATTGTGTGGCAACAGACGTTTTCAGGCTACCATTTAGAGTTTTGTTTTTTTATATGTCTGTGACAAGTAAACAAAAGAAGAGTCTCGTTGTTTTGGCAAATAAAAGGATTTTATGGAGTAACGAGCGAACTGCGAAACAGCTTTAAAACTAACCTTGAACCTGTTACCAGTGTTGCCAGACTGAAAATAAAATTTCCATATTAAATTTTTTGTTACCTCGTATAGAGGTGATTTACTGGTTTTAGGGAAATAGATGTATTTGTAAAATTTCCTCAGACTCGTTTTGTGAATTTGAGAGGCGACAACTTCGTGAGTAGCCGTGTCATTATGTATCGTATAGGTTAGATATACGCATGTAGTTTACTATAGAATTTTCAGTCTGAGAGTCGGACTAAGAGCCGGAAATAGCCGAAGCAATTAAAAACACCAAAGACATTTGCATTGCTCAGGCAATCCGATCTTTTACGCTCGAAGGCTCGATTAATACGAGAAGAAGTAAACTTAGATAATACGGTTCTACTGTAATACAATCATTATGTCAGCTGTCATAAAATGCAATGTTTTTTGTTGTGAAATGTTGAAGGAATATGAATGAAAATGTAATTTACTTCAAATTCACACATGTTGCTGCAGTGTATTGAACTGAAAAGAAACAAAAAAGGAACGAAAAAAAAGAATGTCGAAATAAAAAAAAATGAACGTGTATAGTCATGTTTGCAGGCGCGTATGCTGGTATTCGTCACAGGAACAATTATTACGTGCGGGATGGATTGTTTTAATGAGGCCTCGTCGCCGTTGCCGTCGTCGTATACAGTGTAAACGCGTCGGGATACTTTATTCTATTGCGTTAACATTTAACGACACCCCATGCTGCCACATTCTGGATTCTTTATACAGTTCAGAGATGTAGTTGAACTCTATATAGATGTGCATATTTAGTAAAAGGCCTAATTACTTAGGTATCTAAGGTTTTTGCATTAAGTTTTATATAAATCTATAGTTTATATAAAACTAGTATAGTATTTATCAATATGAATATGCAGTCGACTCTCGAGAATTTGACACTCAAGGGACCAGAAAAAAATTTCAAATTAACAAGAGTTCAAAATAACAGGAGTTTAAATAATCTAGAGGGAGGGAGGAAAAAATCAAGTAAACAAGAGTTTGATCTAAATTCGTGGTTTATTATTTTAAACATTTGTACAATTATTCACTTATTCATTTTGAAAAAAAATCCGTAATTTTCTGTTGAGTATTGTAAACAAACGACAGGTCTGTGCATGATAAACGCTTCAAATTATAGAAAGTAGGGAAGTCCGGACTTCAAATTATTGCATGTTGGCGGGCATGATACTATTCCTTTAACTTCAAATTACCGAGGGGACTAATAAATATTGATTTTATTCAATTTATCGAGTATTTTTCAAGAGACCGAGAAAAAATTTCAAATTATCGAGAGATTCAAATAACGAGTGTCAAATTACCAAGAGGCGACTGTATTACAAAAAAACCGTTCCCGTTCGCGTCCGCTAAAAATACGAGTACTACTAATCATGTGGTTTTTACAATTCGATAAATTATTTCTTGGAGATGGTTTAAATCTATTATAACTGGCCGGCCTGACTATGCTTGAGTGAAAATCGAATTGAATTCGCGTCACTAAACATACTTGAATACGTTTCTTATCCATCAGTATCGTATTTCTTAAGTAAGGTTTAGATCTATAGATCCGGATTGGCCCGATTGTAAATTAATTTGAGTCTGTAATGTAATAATTTATTAACAAAATAAAATTACTTTCAATACTGTTCAATATTTTTATTTATATAAAAGACGTTTCGACCAACAGTGTTGGTCCTTTTCAATTGACTGAAAAACTGTTGGTCGAAACGTCTTTTATATAAATAAAAATATTGAACAGTATTGCAAGTAATTTTATTTTGTTAATATTCTATTACTGTTGGTAGAGTCAATATTATTAGTAATAATTTATTATTAATTTGAACGAACGAGCGAAGTGAGTGATGTAGATATAAACACGATTAAACGAACTAAGTGAATGAGATTCTGCAATGAAACAACATTATTATAATCGACAGATTAATTTGCTACATGACATAATGCATTATAATGAACATTGTTACGTATATATAGTCTATAGAAGCTCGACAATCAAGGTCATTAGCGTCTATAAGGAAAATTATAATAATGTTATTTTAAATCTACAGTTTCGTATTTTATTGATAATGCACACTACCAGCGTAGGAAAAAAATTGAAAATAATTTGTAAAAAAATGTAACCAATAACAGATGTGTAAGTCAGAAAATAGAATTTTAAAATCAGAATACATTATCGACAAAATCAAAAATTAGAAATATAAATAATAATTTTCTCTATCTTTTGTTACACGAATCGTAATGTACTCCACCAAATATAAATATATCGTAAGTGAGTGGTCGGAAACAAGTGCCTTTAAACTATTAACCTCAGTAGTCGAATGTCTATAATCTACAATAAACTCTCTTGACTTCACTTAGTTGCTGAATTGTAACAGCCATTTTTAATTTAACTTACATTTGACATCATGTATCAGTAAATAGAATGTAAAGCTAATTTCGTTTAAAATACGGAGTTTTAAGACGGGGAATAAGCTCTAGTCAAATTATAATTGTAACGATGAGATAAGTATCGGAGAAGTAAAAATATGGTTGGATAAAGGGTATATCATAGACAATGTGGCGGAAGAACGGGTGCGTAAAATTTAAATGAATAATAACAACTATTACATTATTTATTATTATTATTTATTAATAATCAATATAATCATTTATATAATTCATCATAAATTTCATTAAGTTAAATACGTTTTTAAGACTTATTCATTCAAATTTTAATAAATCAGCCCGTCCTCCCGCCACATTTCCTCTGATATACCCGTCATCCCACCATATTTTTATATTTGTCCTATACTTGCACTGTTACTGCAAGTTAATCAAGGCTTATTTCCAGAACTCCGTAATTTAATAGAAATTGATTACACATTATTCTATTTGTTGAAACATGGAGTTAAATATACATTAATTTAAAAATGCATCGAATAGTTTCCAATCGCTATGATTCAGCGACTAACAATAAGTAAGATTAAGAGAGAAATTGTAGATTATTATAGATATTCGACGACTGGTGTTAATAGCTTAAAAGCTCCTATTTCCGACGACTCACATATGATTGACTCCTTTTATATTTATAATTGACGAAATACGTAACAATTTCTAATTTCGTATTTTGTCGACAATATACTCTGACATTGAGAAAATATCTCTAAGCGAATTAGAAAATAATTTATCAAAAAAATGTAACTAATAACAGATTAAACATCTGTTATTGGTTACATTTAAAAAAAATAAGTTTTTTACGCCCGTAGAGTGGATTATCGATAAAATACGAAACTAAAGATTTAAAATAATATCATTATGATCTTCTTTACATAGACACTACTGGTCTTAGTTGTCGAGCGTCTATTATCCACAGTCTATTTGTAACAATTTCAGTTATTATGTTATGTTAAATTTTAGTAATTCAAATCTGTTCAGTATAGCGAATTCAACTGAATTTTCACCCGGGCGTAGTCCAAAAAATAACGAATGATAAAACCGTATTCAAATCCGTCCAGTGGTCCCAGTGTTTTTAGCGGACACCCAAACAGACGCGATCGAGAACTTTCTTCCAGCTTGTGTATAAAACAGCCAGTAAAGTAGCAATAGTATTATATTCTCTTTTCAATAATAAAAATCGATCTGCTAATTACATTTATATTATTGTTTCTATACTAATTGATAACACTTTTATAACAACTAAAGCCGTGCGCGGCGGTAGTTTGTTGCCACTTTTAGACCAGAGTTGCATGACTTTAAAATCTATAATATTTGTTTAGTTTACAGTAGAACTCTGTGAATATAACGTATGGTTTTAGTTAAGAACTGTATTTTTTTTTGTCAATCCTCAAGTATAATACGCTTCATCGTCGTTTTATATCTTGACTACAGCCCTGGTATCATGTGCTTACTTATGTAAACTGTAGGACTAGGAACGTATTATTATCTTTCGCGTCGTATACTGAACTGAGAAAAGAGAAATTTCAAGTTATAATTCCTTAACACAGGCTTATTTAATGTATTTTTTTCAGCTCTCTTACTTGTCTCACAATTAAGAATAATTTATACCATATTTATTTTTAATTAATTTTTAACTATTTTATTTTTATGCGACGTATATTTTAAGTTTAACTTCAAGTCTTTAATGGTTTGAATATGATTAAAGCAAGTGTACTTTTGAAATTAATACATATAAATATAATCGCAATTTTAAAAGAAAATTTCGAATTAGATATAGAGTTTATAGGGATACTTACATCGAATTAGCCATTTTCATAATCGCTGTTAGTCTTTGTGTTTTGTTTATTCTAGGTTAACTCAAAAACTACTAAACCGATTTTGATCGGACAATCACAATCGTTATGAAAACACTAGTTTGCTGATAGTTAATATTACTTACTGAAGAGTATACATATTTTGATGCAAATGTTGGATTAATAAATTGATTACCAACTATTAAAATCATTTTACAGGGTGTGTTGAAGGACTAAATTTTTCAATTTGTCCAAAAAAAATATTTTTTTTCTTATTTTGTCATAAAATGTATATATATATAATGGATCCGTTAAAATATCACAATGCATGTTTTTACTCTATTTTCTCCGCCACCATTGTTTTTATTATATTTTTTACCCTTCTGTAAAAAAGAAAGTAGTCGAGAATTTAAAACTAACATATTTTAGCCCGACTACACTTTTCATTTCGAAAGGTCGTTTCCTACAGTTTGAGTTTTCAGTTTTATTTTATTGTAGTAAATATTATATCCGGCATCTTTTGAAATATAACTTATTGTTGATTAAAGTCTGAGATCAAAGAAGTGTATTGCGCAGGGTTAGTAAAAATAATCCAATATACTTATATGAAAGTAGTGCGTCACTCGAAATTTACAGCTCTGTCATTTTATGAAACGGTACAGTTTTATAACTCAACGTATAGCTAACCATCGTTTTAGTTAAGGTTTAAACGCACCTTTTGTCATAAACTTTAATGCAAGCCCCCATTTATATCAGTGACGGCTACTGTTTATGTAATGCACTACAAAGTTAAATCTTACTACATAGTAGCTACTCAAGTGGAATAATTAACGTATTAAACTATCAGAAGTAGACACATTTGAAAAACTCGGGTTACACTACTAAACCCCGTCTAAAAAACACACAAAAGTGGACGTGGAACAAATTTAAGTTGCGCGAGGCATCAAATATAATAAACTAGCTGGTTTACCCGACTTCGCCCGAGTGAAGTTTAAAATACAAGAGTTTCCCTCGTTTGAAATAGTGCCTCGAAAAACTGACTCTTCTTCGCCGTTTACCGGTTCGGCTAGTTTTTCCGAGCAAAGATCGAACGCACAGCTTAGAATGGGAATTTTTTATTAGTGCCTCAGGCACATTTCTAAAAATTATTATGTACTTGGCGGGGCCTTCTGGGACACGAAGCCGTATGCTGATGTCCACTTCATCCGCGTTACCTCAACAGAAAAAAGCGTATTTGCGGATAAATAAATCCGTTGTGGGCATTTAAATTTATAATTATGTAAATTTAAGTTGATTTTTGGAAATAGTAAATAATTTATCCTCTTAGTACGTTTGTGAAAATGCATTTTATCAACAACCGCATTCTTCAACAATAAGCTTTTCGTAATTTTCCATAAATTTTGTAAGTTTAGCTCTGATTGATCGATTTTGTTCAAATTTTTGGAACACAAGTTATTTTTCATTTTATCTTTATGAAGAAAGTTGTACGCACTTTTTTAACATCCTTGTGTATGAATCAGGGTTCACTCAAACTGCTACTCACTACTCGACAAAATTCAAACCGAACATAAATTTATTAACTGGGTTTCATTTAACCGCTCGACGAAGCCAATCAAGTATGTAACAAAGGTGCGTTCAGAATTATTTCTTTATAATAATAGAAAGAATTACAATTAATTAATTATTATCCTCACTCCGTCGAATTTCGGCGGGGAATGCTGGGTTGCATAAAGCGTTGTCAGAAAATGACATTAGATTGTAATGAGTATTTGAATTAAAAAAAAACTACTAAATTTTTTTATTTTTTAAATAATATATCGTAAATAATATTGAAGAACGAAAAGAAAAAAAATTTTAAGCCATAAGTAATTAATAACAAATTAATTAAAATGCATAAAACTTCATAAGATATCACGTGATTACAAAACGTACCAGGAATGTTTGTGACGTCAAAATGACAAAAGTTGTGCATTTGTGTATGGCTTTATAATACATACTATCAAAGTAACCATGGCAACCAGGACCATAAAAACATTTTGACGTCACAGAGGTTTTTGGCGCGTTATCAGATCTTAGCTTAAACATTATTTTAAAAACAAATATAACTTTTTCATTATGAAATTAAACAAAATAATAAAAGTAGTTTCGCTATAAGACTTGTATGTGATCTTTCCATTTATGTAAAAAAAAATTCATTCAAAAACCCAATTACGCAGAAGCAGTCGTGAAACTTCCTGTCATATAGAACATTAGATTGTAATTACATAAAAACAAATGACTGATCTACATACAGCTTTTGAAACTAAATTTTGATCAAAATACGTAGAAATGTCACAAATGTGTTGTTCCAAAATAGACATTGTGCAAAAACTCTGTTAAAAACATATCTTTTCATTCGATCAATTACTTTTTATACAGGATTGATTTGGCATTTAACAATGTTTTTCTTATGGAGAAATATATGTGATCACGATCTAAAGTCATTCTTAAATCAGATTTCTGCAGCCCAGCAAAACTGAAGTATGTTTGCCCCTTACGTTTATTGTATAGAAGCTTTGCACGAAAATACGTATACAGTCATATACATGTATAGAGCAATAAATGGCTTCAACTTTTTGTATGGCCAATGTTGTATTTTTACGTACACTGAAGCTTTTTATTCAAACGATGTCGTTTTTCTTTATAACGAAATTTTGTGATTTTTAAAAATACAATTCGTAAGTTATCCTTTTTTTGGGGATAACTTTATGTTTTTTCGTGTAAACCGGAAGCTTAATTTTTTACTTTCTAATATTGATCTTGGATTTATAAAAAAAACCCGGGTCGCAGTGCCAAAACCCTGCCGACAATATAGTGTATTTGCTTATACAGGCAGTATGGCTTTATTACGCGAACTTAAGTTGGTTTTTGGGCAAAATTAAAAAGTTGACTCCTTAATACACCCCTTAAAATAACATTTTTTTTTCTTAATTGCAATATTATTATCAATCTAACGTCTACACCGAATTAAATACACCCTTCAATAAATAAGTCACTATCTACAAATTAGTGTTTTCAAAAAATGTTTAAGTCCGGTCCTGTCGGGCCGATTTTATTAAAATTTCAGGGACACTTTTTAATTGCTACTAACGGGTGAAATGTCAATTTTGAAACGATTCTGAGAATTTTTTCGGTATTTTGGGGCCCAACAACATTTTTCAACCCCTAAAAACTACCCTTAAAATGGCCAGATTACGCCCATTTTAGATAGGCTTCTGGCAGGGATGGATTTCAATACGTGGGCCAAATTTCGTTAAAATCAATTAACTCTTTCGAAAGTTATTGCCCGTAAACACACACATATATATATATATATATATATATATAAATATATATATACATATATATATAAACATTTTTAAAAATGGTGCCAAAGTGTTTAGGAGGTTATGAAACGTCGAGAAATTTTGGTCCGACCCCTAGGTCCCGCCATCCGACCAACGCCAATAGTGTATGTTGCCTTATGGCAAATACACTAATAAGGCATACTAGGCATAGGCCTAAGGTATTACCGCAGAGGGAGCACCACATACATCTATATAAAAGTTTTCAAAAATGATACCAAATTGTTCAGAAGGCTATGAAATATCGATAAATTTTGATCCGACCCCTAGGTTACGACACACCAGTAATCCATTATTTATGTGTTTATTATTGCTAATTACGTGCATAAAGTCTGGAAAAAACTAAAAAATTATAATGAGTCTCACCCTCATAAGCTCAGATAACAAGTTTAACTTCTTTAGTTTTTAATATTATAATTACGGCGAAATTACTACACATTTTAAGAGGGCACTTTGATGTTTATGTCATGTGAAAATTATCACATGGACAGATCGTTACATTCATACCATAGTTATATTTACATTCTATAATCTACAGAAAAACATTTTTAATATGAATTGTCTGTAATTTAATCCGAAAATTGTTCTGATATCTGAAAATAAAGAAATATGATATTTAATATTTTCCTTTCTGAATTTACATGAAATATATATTATGAGTTCCTACCGCTTCTACGTCAAATTACCGAAATTATTTTGTACTTCAAATGTTCGTAATTTTAAACGTAAGATTCAGGCCGTTCATCCTTGTACTATTTTGCGAATCAAAATGCACCACACTATAAACTTCTGTCCTTGTCAGTTTCATGTAATTTAGAGGACAAACTAACGTCCCCTTTATTTTTTCATTCTACTTCACCTGGATTTCTTACATTTTTCAAACAGATACGTCACAAAAGAAGTTAAACTTCAAAAATCATTTAGAAGACGGGGAAAATTCAGAGAAATTTGTTCTGGAGAAAAAATAGTCGCTCTGTTCATTACCATAAAAATTTGTTTGTTGGTTTATTTGAACTTGTCAGTTGAATAAAATTAAAATGTGTTCTCGTTATTTTCAGGCTGGGTAGCCATTAAAAACGACGCTATGCATCAAAAACATAATTGAACAGTCATGAAGACGCCAGATGCGCTCGCAGCACCGCGGAGCTCATGTGGAAGTTCGCTGCACCTCGATATTCTGTAAGTAGATATCAAAAATAATTAAACTGCATAATAATGGCTCCCGATCTCACAGTTTGGTGTAATGTTTTCATAGTTTAAAGTCTCAAGTCGGGCACAGTTTCACCATTCGAACAGAACTGCGTGCAGCTGGGAATCATTCCTTTTTTATTAAACGAATTAGATACTCTTCCATTTTTACACATTCGCTAGCTAGACCAGCGAATGTGCTTTATTTTAGAATTTTTGGATCTTGTAATTTCGTTTTTGATGACAATGTATCAGTAGCGTTACATACTAAAAATTAAGAAATAGTAGCTTACGTTTTATGTAAAGTAACGAGTAAAGACAAATGTTAAATACGAACATCAACGAATTTTAACAGTCACACGAGTCATAATAGCATTACGTTTGCGACATATACTACATTTTTTGCACGTAACAAGCTTCATGTCTATTTGCAATCTATTTGGGTCGTTTAAGAAAATTACGTCTACTTTCTCTATTTCTCATATACCTTTAAAGATAACTAACAGGTCTTTTATTGAAACTACTGTTGAAATTATTGTTAAGATCGCAGCCATTGTTTTACTTTATAGCACTAGTATTCAATGGATCAATTTACTACCGCTATACATGAATGAAAAGCAGCTATTTTATAGGAGATATGCAAAAAAATATTTTCAAAACACTTCAAGTATCTATACTAATCTATGAATATATAAAATTCTTTATACGGATTCTTTGAAAGGATTTAACTTAAAAACTGACGAATTTTGATGAAAGGCTTTTTGGAATGTTTCTCATGATTACAGAAGTGCTGAAGGCCATGTTCTCTTTGACTATTTCATCGGAAAGTTTGTTAATTAATTTAATTTTGGTTGTTTATAATTATACTTTATTAAACTAGAAGTTGAAAAGTGCTATTTATGTTTTTGTGGTTATATGTACTATGTGTTGAACATTTTTGTTGATTTTTTAAGTAATTATTTTTAACTTTGACAAAATAAAAAAAAGCAAGCGAAGTGAGTATGATTCTGCAAGTAAAAAACTTACTGAAATGGAGTTTTGAGGTCCGCTTGCTAGTTTATTCCACAAAATATATAATTATATTTTTTAGAGCACTGTGGATCTATCAATTAATACTGCATTAATATCCAATCGCAATGTTTCGTTTTTATTTTAAAAACTTCATCAGGCTCTTAGATAATAATGAAAATATTCATTTTGATAAAAATTGCGAAATGTTTTTTACCATAATACAGATAAGAAAAAAACTGTCTTATATTTATTTTGAAAACAAATTTAAAAAATTTAAAATACATAATTCAAAAATTGAAAAACCCATTGCGCCCCGAATGTTGGAACTCCTTGTCCCACTTTCCAAACTGGCACTGTAAATGACAACAAATAAAACGATAACAACAAAAACTGATTTGAAAGATTGTATTTCGAACAGTACCTACTTTTTGTTTTAAAATGTAATGAAAGTCTTTCAATTTTATGTTTAGTAATTTTCACAATATGTGATAAAAGTCAGAATAGCATTGCTGCGGTATTCGTTTGCCCATTCTGGACAGACTTTATTGTTAAATTCTCGCTCTTTTCAAATTACAGTAATTTTAAGTGGCAAAGCGTTAAATGGCTTTCTGATATTTACAGGTCACCTCAAAACAGTGATATCATGTCTAGAGGTAAACGCTGATGACCCGAGCTGTTCAACGTGTATAATCTACAATCTGTCTCCGTCTCAGGTCTAGAGAAAATTTGCTAATATCTTGAAAAATTTATCTGAAAAACTAAAAAATTATTAAATTGTTCAAAAATTAGTCTCTATTGGGAATGCGAAAAATGTTTCTAATTATAAGACATTCTTTAGATTCTAACAGCGCCATAAATATGATTTGTTATTTTAATTTTGTGCTAATGTGTAAGGAAATTTTTAAAAGTCGTAATAGTAGATTGTAGATTACAGACGTTCTATATCTGAGGTCATCAGCATCTATAGTAGATTGTATATCTATGTAGTTGCAAAATGGGGTATATATTATAATATAACCAACGAGTAATATCGTGTTAAAACGAACTATAGCGATTTTTAAGCGCCACACGAGTCATAATATCATTTATTATTTTTGTCATATTATCCCCAATAATTGCTTTTCATTTCATTTTCGGAATATTGTCAACATTTTTGACAGTTCCATTTTGTAATAGTCGCCACTTCTTGTAACTTGTAAAAAGTTGGTAATTATTAGGCGAAAAACAAAACTTAGATACATTTTTATGCTTTAATTTGAATTTCGCAACATAGGGAAAGGATAAATCTTGTTTAGATTTCACGAATTTTTTTTTAAACTACTCGCTGAGAATTGAGCCTTTTCCCGAAAATTTGCATGATGTGAACTCCAAGAATATAAATAGACTTCGAGCGATATGTAGTCTGAACTGTTACAAATAACGACAAATGTGTTTATTCAAAATCGGTTCACTGGTTTGAAAGGTAAACTTCTCAGAAACTCGTGAACCATATTAACTGAAAACATGGTCGTACTCAAGGGGGGCAGTGCTGGGCAACTATCATCCTCTGAAATTTGAAACAATAAATACAATTTTTAAAAAGTGAAAACTCTTTAAGTTTACTTCATATTAATTCCCCGTTATTGAAGTTTGACACCTGAAAATTCCCCAAATTGCACTCAGAACGTTCGAACAATCGTTTATGACCTAATTGGAGTGTAGTAACCGAACGTCCATGTTTACATAACTCTTGCTCCAAGCTGTACTTACGGAACTTTCTGTGTACAAACCCCCTCCGTTTATACATGGAAAGTTTGATAATAGTAGATTGTATATATAGTGTTGTAATGGGTTATATTACGACGAGTTGTGATATGTTTAAAATGAACGGCAGCGAGCTTAACAGTCATACGAGTTGTAATACCATTACGAACGAGATGTATATGGTAGTTTTTTATCTACATCATAATATAGAAGAGCTAATTTTCACTTCATGTCAAAAAATTTTGACAGTAGACTTTTGAACAAACGTCACTTTCATTACTAGATTATAAAAACCAACTGACAGCCAGTAAGCTACTATGAAATTGGCATAACGCGACTGGTTTTATTTTACTTTAGCGCACTAGTGCGTAATGAGTCACCATACATGCATGTAAAGCAGCTATTTAATAGGGGGTAGTGACAAAAATTCATGAAATCAGAATTCCGCCAATTTGATTGGCATGTTTGTCAAAATGGGATGCTTTGTGCCATTTCGTAAACTATAATACAAGACTTGCAGTCACTGTACTAGCAAAATGCATTTGTATAGTTTAATCGGCGCCATTATTTTCTAGACTATAAAAACGAGACTTGATCTTTCTAGGTACGTATAAAATACAGCATTATATTTGGTTTTGTTACTTACTTGTCTGTAAAATAAACCTAGCGTTATTTAAAGTGTTTTATTCTTTTATGTGTTGGTATTTTTATTTTATTTTTCAGTTCATTTTAGTTTCGCTTTTTTTTTAAACAAACTCAAATCTTTATTACATTGCTGGGCTGCAGAATGACTGCCTTGATAATGACCTTGGCTTGTTATCATATAATTTTTAAATATCCAGGGAACGTCTAAACTTGTTCGCAAACGTTTGTATTATATAGATTATAGATTGTACTAGCAGAAAAGTAAATAACTAATCTGCTATAACCGGATAAATAGTCGTTATTTATCCGCAAGTACTGATTTGACCAGACTAGCAAAGCGTAGGGGGTCGTGGTTCATACGGAGCTCATAAAGAGACGCTTACCTGCGAAGCTATTTTAGAGTTGACGAAGTGGCTACACAAGCTAACCAATATTGGCTAATGTTAAGCAAAAAAAGTAACAATGTGGGCGCCAAACTGATTGAAGCCACTTGAAGATCTCCTCAGCCGTCAGTTTCAGCTAAAAGGGGAATTCACAGGGTGTCTCCAACAAAAAAACTCGAATAAAAAATAAATGAATTTAATGGGTAATAAATATACTTCTCGGAAGGAGAAGATCAAAAGAAACAACAGTCAGGCAGAAGGCCTGAACCAAGTGACAGAATTACAAAGTATACAACAGTGCTAGGCGTCGCCCATAAATAAATTATAAAAAAATAACCCGGAAATGTAGTTAACAATGACGGAAAGCATCAGACGCTGAATATCACAATAGGGAAACACTGATCAGAAACTGTATTCGTAGCAATCAACTGGAGAACATGACAAGTCCGACATAAACAGATGAACAAACGAATAACAATTCAACAGTTGCTGATCGGTGTCCCGCAACAATAAATGAAATGACAATCAATAATAATCAAATCTTATAACTAAATAAACATAGAGTAAGCAAGAGAAATCTAGCTAAACACAATATAAATATATATTACAAAAACACAATTCAGTACACAAATAGAGATGCTGTGAGAAAACGGCTTCGAAAAAGCAGGAATTAAAGTTTTACGCAAAAAAAAATACTGAGGTGGTTATAAATTCATGAAATAATCGGTACCGAAAATGACTAAATAAGACGTTCGGTATATTTGTTAAAACTTCAATTATTAAATTTCGGTACGAAAAGAATTACGTTAAAGTTAATTATTAATCCAATTATCTTTGTTATTTTTTTTTTCGAAACTGTTTTGGCCTCTCGACACGTTAAAAACATTGATTCGGGATGGCTAAAAAAATTATCTGCAAGATAATTTTACAGAGCAAAAATCACAATTATGTTAAGCTATTTAAAGTTACAAAAAAACAATCGTTAACGTTCACGAAATATTTTGTTGATAAAAATAAAGATAACTGTGCCACTGGTAATGAAAATTACGAAACAATAATTCAAATCAAAAGCCAATAGTTTTCAGTCACAGGTCGCTAGATCATAGTTATATCCTACGGATAGATTTAAAATGATGCAGAGAAATTTACCCTTTTTTAGCGAGTTGTCTAAATGAACGGCTGGTGATGTCCCCAAGCGGAATGGTGAGAGCAAGGCTCAGATTGCCAAGCTCCAAACAGGAACAAATTATAGGCGGAGTTAACAGATCACGCACACCAGCAACCAGGAACCAATCCAACCACGTGTTTCAATTGGAACGCAGAAATTCATCCGCAGCGAAAATAAACTTCACAACTCTCACTAACATGACAATAATCGACCATGAATAACATTCACCACTACAAAAATCGTCGATTTGATCTCATACTTCAAAAAAATAAAATCAGCAAATCCATTAATTTATTATCAATTTACAACGTCTACTCGCCATCAGAGCCTACGCCCGAATGCCCTTGAAAAAAAATGATATCTCGTACTATAGTACGCGAAACGACCTTGCGACGCAATCCAACGCAAACTCGACCTGCCGTGTCATTCTTTCTCAAAAATACTCTATACCGGGTGTACTAAAACGTTATACTCCCCCTTTACTTCCAAAAAAAAAAAAAAATATATATATATATATTTTTTTTATGAGACCTGAAATATTAAATGATTGGAATTGACAAGTTATCACGCTATTCCGATGATGATGAGGATGATTCAGAGCCTTCAGTTGGTACTTCATTCAAAGATAGATTGGAACCGCCTATATGGGAAGAATCTGAGGATGAATCAGACATATCAGAATGGGAGAGGTCAGAAGCCTGACCAGTGAAAGGTTTTAAGTCTTTGACATGCCAACGTCCAAGGCTGGTCCCATCATCGTCCATTAATTCATACACTAGATTCGAAATCACTTTCTTCACAGTTACCAGACTGAATGGAGGTGCCAGTTTGGCAGAGAAGTGTCGCGCTGCAACCGACATTTTATGATCCCGTTTCCAGACTTTATCACCTTCTTGATAAACATCGGCAGGTCGTTTTCTGGCATTATAGCTACGGCAGTTTTTGTCATAAGCTTCAGCTAATTTTCGGTGTACATCCTGATAGATTTCCGGAAGCTGCTCCAGTTCGTTAGCATAGAATTCACGCAGAACATCAACATTAATTTCATCAAGGTCAGAAAGACGCCCATAATATTGTCCATCTATAGGAACATGTCGGCCAAAATTGAGGAATGCTGGCGAATATCCGGTAACTTCGTGTACGGCGGTACGAAGAGCGTATGCTACTTTATGTATTTTCTTATCCCAACTTCGGTGATCATTATCCTTTAAGTAAGATCGTATGGCAGTACCTATCGTTCGGTTGTATCGCTCAACAAAATTCACTTGAGCGTGATATCTAGCGTTGGCCCAAATTTTGACCCCATAACGCGAAGCCAAGTCTTTGATTTGGTTAGCGTTAAACTCGGTGCCATTGTCACACAATATTATCTGAGGCACGCCATAAACTAGGAAAACTTCCTCTTCAAGGAAACGAGCAATTGAACTTGCAACGGCTCGGCGTAAAGGTCGTAGGAGAGAGTATTTAGTAAACCAATCGGTCACTACCAATAAATATGAATTTCCGTGGGTCGATCGGGGCAATGGTCCAATAATATCACACGCTATAAGTTGCCATGGAAAAGAGATGCGTTTGGACTTTCCCATATATCCCGGTCGTAACTGTGAAGAAACCTTCTGAGCACAGCAAACGTTACAACGACGTACATACTTCTTTATATCGTAACGCATTTTTGGCCAGTAGTACAGTTCACATATTCTGTTAACAGTTTTAAAGATGCCAAGATGCGCCGCTGCAGGATCGTCATGACAGGATCTAATTACAGCCATACGCTGACGTTTTGGAACGACTAGTTTCCACTCATTTATATTGGTTCGTAATGCAAAGTCAGAAGGAACGTGCTTGTAAAGTCGACCATTAAGGACCTGCCAATCTGAGTACTGTTCAGGATCGCGTTCAATATCCGCTAGTAATCGCTGGTACCATCGATCGCGCAGACAATCATCATCGTTCATTTGAAGGAGGCAAACATTCGCGGGAGCTCTAGACAACGCATCCGGAACAACATTTAAAGATCCCTTACGGTGTTCAATTTCCATGTCAAATTGTTGTAACTTGACAGCCCATCGAGCTAATCGTCCCGACGGATCTTTCAACCGATGTAACCACAACAACGAGTAGTGATCTGTAATTACCTTGAACTTCACGCCTTCGATATAAGCACGAAATTTTTCAACGCCAAACAACACGGCGAGGCATTCTCGTTCAGTCACGGTGTATTTCCTCTCTGATGAACTCAATGTCCGGCTGGCGAAAGCAATCGGAATTTCAAGTTCATCCCCGCTTGTTTGCGAAAGAATACAACCTAATCCCACATCTGACGCATCGCATTGAATGGTGAAGGGTTTCGAAAAGTTGGGACTAGCCAAGATCGGAGCGGAGACCAAAGCATTTTTTATCCTAATGAAAGAATCTTCAGCCGCATCAGACCATTGAATAGTTTGTGACTTTCGACGTCCCTTAATTAAGTCGGTAATAGACGATGTAAGAGTCGAAAAGTGGGGAATGAAACGTCGATACCACGACACCATGCCAATGAAACGTTTCACTTCAGTAGCTGTCTTAGGTTTGGGATACTCCAACATTGCCGAAACCTTTTCTGGGTCGGTTCGAAGTCCACTGCGATCTAGCACAAAACCGAGATATTTAAGTGACGGTAGGCAAAACTCGCACTTTTGTAAATTAATTGTTAAATTAGCACCGGACAATCGTTGACAAACTTCATTGAGAATTTCTAAATGTTTTTCAAAGGTACCGGTAGCTACGATTATGTCATCAAGATAGACGAAGACGAACGGATCAAGCTCAGGTCCTAAAACCATATCCATTAGATGCTGTTGTGTTTGGGGTGCATTACAAAGTCCGAAAGGAGTTACAACGAACTCAAAAAGTCCTCTACCGGGGATCGCGAAAGCTGTTTTTTCTCTAGACGTTTCACTCAAAGGAATCTGCCAAAACGCGCTCTTCAAATCAATACTAGACAAAAACTGCGCATTCGAGAGCTTATTTAAAATTTGGTCCACTAAAGGAAGCGGATACGCATACTTCTTAGTTACACTATTCAGTTTTCGTCCATCGAAGCAAAATCTCAACTCGCCATTAGCTTTCTTCACTAGAAGGACGGGCGAAGACCATGGACTTGATGACTTTTGAATTACGCCTAGCTCGAGCATCTTGTCCAGTTCCTTATTCATATGAGCCAGCATGTACGGAGAAAGAGGGTATTGACGCAATTTGAACGGACGAGCCTCCCCTGTATCGATATGATGGGTTATTTTGTCAGTCCGTCCTAATAATGTACCATCCTTCCAAGATAACTTTTCAAATTTAGCAATGACCAAATCAAGTTGGTGACATTGATAGTCTGTTAAATCGGAACGAACCTTAACAACATTCACGGGCATTGTCGAACCTAAGGAATCTGAACTGCATTTTCCATAGATAATACAGGAATTTTGTTTAAAATCCAGAATAATGGAAAACAGTCGGAGAAAGTCACTACCCAAAATTAGTGAATGTCGCAATGAGGGAACAACAAGAACTTGGATCAATTTTAAAACATTATCCACAGCGATAGGCAGCAATACATATCCAACAATTCGTTGAGCTGCACCATCAGCTGTATGAATCACTGTATAAGGGGATTTTTGAATAACCAAATTAAAACTAGTTATCAAGTGCATAGCATCACTACCTAATGCCGAATGACTAGCTCCGGAATCCAATAGGGCTATGACCGATTTCTTGAATATGGAGACTTGAATGTGAGGTCGATTATCGGATAGCTGGGGTACAAATAGAGGGTTAGTATGACACGAAGGACTTTTCATGAAAGATGCAACAACTTGAAGCCATGATTTCCAGCCAGCTAAATTAAAAAATGCAACATGTTGAGAACGACTGTGGACAGACCTCTTCTGTCATGATTTTTGGGAACAACGTGAACACGTGGCTCGGGTGACGTCCCTTTTACCGCAAGAGTAGCAGTACTTACCAATTTGGGGTTTTTTACAAGACAAACGTCGGTGTCCCTCTTCTTGACAATCCCAGCATTTAACGGAAGAATTAGCCACAAGAGCCGAAGTTTGTACCGAAGGTTTAGGTGACGATCCTGACGTCGAAGGTTTGACGGAAGCGGAAACCGAAAGCTGATCCTCACGAGCCTTCAAAACCAAGGGCTCTAACAAGAGCAGAAAATCGGATAATTCTTGGACGTTAGCAAACGTCCAAGAATAGGCTGGCAAAATGTTTCTGCGAATAATCTGAATTTGGCACATTTCCGACAATGGAACTGTTAACTGTGACATGAGGCCCGTTAGAGAAGCTAAAAATAAACTAATTTTTTCGTCGGGTCGTTGTTTAACCATGTAAATGCGCTGGGTGAGTTCGTGGTCAAAATCAGCAGGCAAAAAATGTTTCTTTAATGCGACTACCAGAGACGGCCAATCTTGAACACCTTGCGAAGTGATCATTTGATACCATTTAAGGGCTTCGCCTGCAAAGAGATCAATCGCTGAGGAAAAGAGTGCTGTCTCGGAACACTGTCGAGCCTTACGCATTCCTTCGACCCGTATTAGAAATTCATTTACCGGAGTTGTGCCGTCGAAAGAAATACCCCATTTATAAACGGGAACTAGAGGAGTTGACACACCAGAAACCGGTAAAGATTCGTTAAGCGAAACAGTAGAATGTATGCTCGCGGCTGGACCTAACAAACCGCGTGAGCTTAACTCCTCGTCCAAGGCCAATGCCTGATCGATTAAGTTATTGACGTCGAATACGAGATGAGGCGTATCAGCCCGAGAGATAAGGCGTCTAGTACGACCGATTAGATGAAGGATCCGGGCATCAATCACATTATACAACGAGCTGTCAATTGAATCAGAAAAATCTATAACTAACGCGCGCACTTCGTTGAGTTTTCTTTGGCACGTTATAAGTTCAGAAGCGATATCTAAATGCACGTCCGGAAAGTCCATATTAACAGTTTGCGACATCAAAGTAGACAATGAAGTACGTAACAGGGACAAGTTCATATGCTCTACACCAGTGACATGACGCAAGCTTAATTCATAAATCAACTCGTCCCGTTTTAACCCCAAAACCGACATCTCGAATACTTAAAACGACAACAGGGGTAATAATACAACGAAAGATTATAATGACGTTACAGAACAACTACAGTATGATAACGATTACGAAAGAAACAAAAATATACTTAAACTAGAGCTCCAAATTTTAGAAACAGGGCCCCACGTTGGGCGCCAAATGTATAACCGGATAAATAGTCGTTATTTATCCGCAAGTACTGATTTGACCAGACTAGCAAAGCGTAGGGGGTCGTGGTTCATACGGAGCTCATAAAGAGACGCTTACCTGCGAAGCTATTTTAGAGTTGACGAAGTGGCTACACAAGCTAACCAATATTGGCTAATGTTAAGCAAAAAAAGTAACAATGTGGGCGCCAAACTGATTGAAGCCACTTGAAGATCTCCTCAGCCGTCAGTTTCAGCTAAAAGGGGAATTCACAGGGTGTCTCCAACAAAAAAACTTGAATAAAAAATAAATGAATTTAATGGGTAATAAATATACTTCTCGGAAGGAGAAGATCAAAAGAAACAACAGTCAGGCAGAAGGCCTGAACCAAGTGACAGAATTACAAAGTATACAACAGTGCTAGGCGTCGCCCATAAATAAATTATAAAAAAATAACCCGGAAATGTAGTTAACAATGACGGAAAGCATCAGACGCTGAATATCACAATAGGGAAACACTGATCAGAAACTGTATTCGTAGCAATCAACTGGAGAACATGACAAGTCCGACATAAACGGATGAACAAACGAATAACAATTCAACAGTTGCTGATCGGTGTCCCGCAACAATAAATGAAATGACAATCAATAATAATCAAATCTTATAACTAAATAAACAGAGTAAGCAAGAGAAATCTAGCTAAACACAATATAAATATATATTACAAAAACACAATTCAGTACACAAATAGAGATGCTGTGAGAAAACGGCTTCGAAAAAGCAGGAATTAAAGTTTTACGCAAAAAAAAAATACTGAGGTGGTTATAAATTCATGAAATAATCGGTACCGAAAATGACTAAATAAGACGTTCGGTATATTTGTTAAAACTTCAATTATTAAATTTCGGTACGAAAAGAATTACGTTAAAGTTAATTATTAATCCAATTATCTTTGTTATTTTTTTTTTTTTTCGAAACTGTTTTGGCCTCTCGACACGTTAAAAACATTGATTCGGGATGGCTAAAAAAATTATCTGCAAGATAATTTTACAGAGCAAAAATCACAATTATGTTAAGCTATTTAAAGTTACAAAAAAACAATCGTTAACGTTCACGAAATATTTTGTTGATAAAAATAAAGATAACTGCGCCACTGGTAATGAAAATTACGAAACAATAATTCAAATCAAAAGCCAATAGTTTTCAGTCACAGGTCGCTAGATCATAGTTATATCCTACGGATAGATTTAAAATGATGCAGAGAAATTTACCCTTTTTTAGCGAGTTGTCTAAATGAACGGCTGGTGATGTCCCCAAGCGGAATGGTGAGAGCAAGGCTCAGATTGCCAAGCTCCAAACAGGAACAAATTATAGGCGGAGTTAACAGATCACGCACACCAGCAACCAGGAACCAATCCAACCACGTGTTTCAATTGGAACGCAGAAATTCATCCGCAGCGAAAATAAACTTCACAACTCTCACTAACATGACAATAATCGACCATGAATAACATTCACCACTACAAAAATCGTCGATTTGATCTCATACTTCAAAAAAATAAAATCAGCAAATCCATTAATTTATTATCAATTTACAACGTCTACTCGCCATCAGAGCCTACGCCCGAATGCCCTTGAAAAAAAATGATATCTCGTACTATAGTACGCGAAACGACCTTGCGACGCAATCCAACGCAAACTCGACCTGCCGTGTCATTCTTTCTCAAAAATACTCTATACCGGGTGTACTAAAACGTTATACTGCATAGAAATTTTTTTAAGCTAAATTTTGCTAGAAATGTCCAGGAAAATGTTATTTCTAAGGAGTACTTGAACAAAAAAGTATAAATATTTAAAAAAAATCATTTGAATCGATCTATTCGATTTTCAAACAATGCTCTGTACAACCGCACCAAGGGTATAAGTGCTGCCTAAGAAATTTTAGATTTTTTTGGTAGTTACCCACTCTACTTGGAAACTTTTGAGTTACAGATTTAACAAATATCGTAATCTATTGCACCCATAAACCGTTCCAGCATGGCTGACTACCAGAAAATAATGATTTTAAGCTTTACATATTCCTAGTAACATTTACTCCAAGTTGTAATTAAAAAACTCACTTTACATTACAATAATATTTACACATTTAAATTAGTATAATTTGGATAACTTATGTAGTTCTGAATATGTCAATAATCATTTACATATTCAAAAATACATAAATTACCTAAATTATACAATATACAAATTATACATATTTATTTTTGAACTCATAATTATTTTTTCTTTAGTTACAAAAATGTATTTTATTTGAATCTAACGTCCCTCAATGGTGAACGATAGCGGTAATTTGTCAAATCTAGCAACTTCAGGGATTTTATACCTTCAGCGTCTCTATCGCCAAAATAAAACCAGTTATTTTTTTCACTTTTAGGCTCCTTTCTCTCTATCTTCCATGTTTTAGGGCTTCACCAAATCTAAATACGACATTGCAAATATCAGAAAACTATGTTCTTAATATAAATTGACAATACAGTAATATCCTTTGTAAATCCTGAATAAAGCCGAGAAGAATAAATTCAGAATTGATGTAGACACGTCAAGAACGATGGACGATGGTCGTCATTTAATCTAACTTTAATGCACTCTTTTTATTTCAATGAATCCGTCATTTCGGAAACACAATGGACGCCGGCAATTTCTTTCAGACGTGAAGAATATGTGGTTTTATCAGCAAGAGCATGAACTGATTTAACTTTATATGTTCACTTGCTGCTCCCAGGCGATTTCTTCTTCACCCTCTCAGATTGCATCCCCATACCCCGTATTTACTTTGTTCAACGCCTACTAACGTTCTCAAACTTCTTTTTTCGACTACTTCAATGCTTGACCTGTAATCTATAAACTATGACCGCTCTGTGTACACATACGTACTGTGCCTATTGAGTAATGAGTTATTGAAAACCTGAACATATTGTATCAGGGCTGGATAATATTTAAAATTTTTCAAAATTATCAATATTTAAAAATTAACTATATATCGAGTACTATCACAGTCGATTATAAGTACTAAAAAACTAATGAAAATCTGAACTTATAGTTTTCCTATATTATATACAAGTTTCTTAATTGCCTGACTATTTTCAAATAAATCTAATAGCTTCGGTGTTAAAGGAGGAGTGGATACATTTTTTACTATATCTACTTTTTTATAACCGTAACGTGTAAGCATACTAAAAAAATGAAAAAAATATGTTTTTATTCCAAGGATATGTTGCGCTAAATTAAAAAAAAAATGTAATTGTCACTTTATTAGCCGTTAAAGTTATTCACTTTTTTTTTGCTAAACGCCTTAAATATTTGCGGCACACATTACTCGAGTGGTTGTGAGAACATCGAGCGTATATCGATGCCGTTGTTTATATTTACAAGCCCCCAGTTCCCAAATTCTAATCCGAGAACAAATAACTCAATAAATTGCATTTTTAATTTGTTATTAATAAATTTAAAAATTTAAAAAAACCCCGACACAAAAAAAACCTATAAAAAGCTAAAAAGTAAAATATCCAAGCCTGGTCCTTTAACTTTAATATTTAAATACTTAATTAGTAATAAAAATTATTTGTCGGGAAAAAGGACTTTTTAAGTAAACACTTATTTGTTATTTATATACGTGACTTTATTTACTAACCGTCAATAAAATAAAATAATTTGAACATCAAATATAAAAATATTTTTTTAAAAACGTAATATTTAATATTTTTTAATGAACAATTGTTTAACTCAAATTTATATTTACATGTGTATTTCAACTTTTATATCTACTTGATCTAAACATTTAATAGTTATAAAGCTTGGAAAAGTTCCAAGCAAGGAACGAAACATCGCTATAAATAACAAATAAGAGTTTACTTAAAAAGTCCTTTTTCCCGACAAATCATTTTTATATTAATTACCAAGGACAAAAAAGAAAAAAAAACTTAATTAGTAATATAAAATTGATTTGTCGGGAAAAAGGACATTTTAAGTAAACACTTATTTGTTAATTATAGCGTTGTTAGCTTTTCGCATATTGTGATTCTTGCAGTCATTGTTATGTTGATTTATTCTCATGTTGAGTTTCTGCTTCGTCTGTCCTATATAGTATTTGTCACATTCGCACGGTATTCTGTAAATCAAACTTGACCTTTCCTTCATATCTACCTTATCCTTTAATTTTGTGTAAAAAAAAAACTTAATTAGTACTATATACAAGTTGTTATCGTCCATAATATTAAATATATTTGTAGATATTGGATAATTGGACTATAAATAAAAGAAAATTCTAAATTTTTTTAAATTTGCGACGTTTCGTAGATTATTTTTCTACTTTATTATCAACAAATATTCTAAATTTTAAAATTGCCTGATGAAGTAGAAAAATAATCTACGAAACGTCACAAATTTAAAAAACCCGGGTCGCAATGCCAAAACCCTGCCGACAATATAGTGTATTTGCTTATACAGGCAGTGTGGCTTTATTTCGCGAACTTAAGTTGGTTTTTGGGCAAAATAAAAAATTTCACTCCTTAATACACCTCTTAAAATAACATTTTTTTTCTTAATTTCAATATTATTATCAATCGAACCTCTATACCAAATTATATACAACTTCCAGTAAATAATTCACTATCTGCAAACCAGTGTTTTCATAAAATTTGTAAGTCCGGTCCTGTCGGGCCGATTTTATTAAAATTTTAGGGACACTTTTTAATTACTACTAAAGGGTTAAATGTCAATTTTGAAACGATTCTGAGAATTTTTTCGGTATTTTGGGACCCAAAAACATTTTTCAACCCCTAAAAACTACCCTTAAAATGCCCCGATTACGCCCATTTTAAATAGGCTTCTTGCGGTGATGGATTTCAAATCGTGGGCCAAATTTCGTTAAAATCAATTAACTCTTTCGAAAGTTATTGCCCGCACACATATATATATATATACGTATATATATATATATATATATATATATATATATATATATAAATATATATATATATATATACATATATATATAAACATTTTTAAAAATGGTGCCAAAGTGTTTAGGAGAAATTTTGGTCCGACCCCTAGGTCCCGCCATCCGACCGACGCCAATAGTGTATGTTGCCATATGGCAAATACACTAAAAAATTTAGAATTTTCTTTTATTTATAGTCCAATTATCCAATATCTACAAACATACTTAATTAGTAATATTTTGTGATTCAAGCGTCGTCGCGTAGGGGGACCGCTAAGTAAATAAAATAAAAAAACAGAATACAAAAAAAGAAGCTTGGTAATGATATAAAAATTATGCAATTTTAATATAAGTACTCTATCTAAAAAAAATCGCATCTAAATCGGTTCACTCGTTTAAGAGCTACGGTGCCACAGACAGACACACACTTAGCAGTAAAACTTATAACACCCCTGTTTTTGTGTCGGGGGTTAAAAATAATAAATAGAAAATTAAGTAATGCTAGACCCAAATAACCCTGACTGTTGGTGAAAGAGACAGAGAGTTTATAGACGCTCGACGACTTATGGAAATTAGAAAGAACTTTGAGATCGTTCATCTCTGTCGTAGTTCGAATGTCGCCTCTTGTAGAACTTGCCTACTCCATTGTTATAACTATTATATAACTCAATGGCTGTGTCGGCATATTGAGTTGTAAATAATTTAATGATCCATTCGTGCATTATTGAGTTGTTTAATATGTAAGATTAAGTTCGTATCGATTCGATTATCTACTTGATTGATATCTACGTCTTAGTTCGTCTTTATATAATATAAAATACATCTCTTTGTCTGTTCGAATAACTACGCTTATAACTCGGGAAACACTGATCCAATTTACATGTATAGTTTTTTAATTTATTGATACGTTGTCTGGTCAGTCTATAGGCTATAGGCTTCATCCGGATACAAATCGCATTTTCTATATTATTCATAGCATGTTGCATACCACCCATTAGTAGGTGCTGGAAAGACGTGTTATTCAGTAAAGTCTCGTTCTATGTTTCCAGTTCTCACTTTATATTGAAGGATCTCACTCACTTCGTTCGTTCAATCAAGTTAATATTTTCCCACTCACTTCGCTCGTTCGCTTGGATTTAAAATCAATTAATAAGTTTATAAATAACAGAAATCCCTTTACAAAATCGTAAGATTTAATTTATTTTTTGATATTACCAAAATATTTTCTCTCGATTTATATTATTCTGTTGCGTATTTATTATTTGAATAGGTAATTTTAAATTTGCATTTGTTTTTTATTTGGTGCTGTTTTTGATTCCCTCTGAAAAATTTTAAACTAAATAAAGACGTATTTTTTCAGCTTTATTTATATTGTCTGTTTATTTTCAAATTTTTTATTCGAATGATAGAATTTACCCACATCCGTACGGTTAATTTTTTTAATATATGGTTTATGGGCCTCTACTTTTATTGATATAATCAGTCATGTCAGAACAGATATTTGGGTATTATTTGAAGTTAAGTTTTGCACATAAGACAAATTTTACTAATATACACCCAAATATAACTATGTTATAACCACAAAAGAAAAACAGCAAATTATGTATATTGAATGTTTAAATAAAATTTCGAATCTCTAATAAAAACCTTTTTCATCTTATCTGTATCTATACAAAACGCAGTGTCTGCTTGTCTATTTGTCAGTGTCTCGAAAACTGTTCAACCGATTTTTTTGTGTTCTTTGCCATGTCAGATTTTGGGTGACGTTTGATTAAAATTAGTTTCGCAATTCCAGGCTTAGCAATATTTGTCTAACGGGGTAACGCAAAAAATGCAATTTTTGAAGAAGAATAGACGCACAATTTGTAAGGTCGTCAACTTCTGTATAATAAAAATATATCAAAACAAAACTAATAACACAATAATAACAATAATGTAACAATAACAAGCAAATAAATAAACAACAATTGTATATAAATTGCTATATAAATGAACGCATTAATTAAATGGCAAAAAATAAATAAAATCAGAGAAACCGATCAACATATTATGTTTATCCGTAACAAAGTTTATACACAACTAGTAGTCCACCCAGTCCGGCTTCGTCCGAATTTGTAGATTAATGAGTGGTTTTAACATCCCGACTTTTTTTTTGTTGAATATGGCAGTAATTACCCGGAATTATTCAAGAATAACAGCCCCCTGTTATGATATCATAATGGGACTATCCCAAATATTTTATCTCGGTATTCGTGAAAGTCAAAAAAAGTCTCCGACTAGGAACACTTGTACACTGCACGCCCTGTGAATGACTTCCTATTGATTATTTCATGGTTTAAATGTACCTGTAACATATATAACAGTCGCGGGGGAAGAGAGAATACCGGTCTGCCTTGACAACACGTTTCAATTCTTTATAGATTTTGTATAGAAATATATTCTTCAAATAGTTTTTGAATTAAATCCATTCAAACATACGTACAAACATAATTATGAAGAATTTTATATAATATAGTATAAAATTCAAACGTTATTTGAACGTGAAAACTTTTTAATCGGTGCAGTATTTCAAGTTGTTTCGAATTTTTAACAAGTTATTTAGGAAATAACTTAGTGTATCAAAATATTACGTCTATGTCATCCACATAAAGGAATAGCACAAACTTGGGAAATATTTTTGCGCTGGAATATACATTTGTTACGGATAAGTGTATAACTGTTTTTTTTTTTTTTTTTTTGAGCACACTATAATTTTCTGTAGCATAGATATTTTAATATCGAAACGATATACAATATGATAAGAATTATCTAAGGTTTAGTAGTTTGCAATAAAAGAAAAACAGGAAAACGATAAAGCAGAACTCGTATATCAAAGTTAATATATTTCATGTTATGATTTCCCAGTAGCGGAACTACTGACCGGCTAATCTTGCTCAATTGCCAAGCCCCAGAAAGTTAAGGACCGCCAAAATGTATACTAACTTTTTATTGTCTTTTGAAGAATCGCCTAGAATTGTGATATCAATTAATGTTTGTGAACGAAAATTTTTTGAGCTAAAGAAGATTGTCGTAAAAAATTTTAGATTTCGACCCCGCTTCTTGTAACGCCACTGCGATTTCCTGTTTGTGAGTTACAAATTATGTCTGCAGACATCAAGATACTTTATAGAGCAGTGTTTCCCAAAATGTGCTCTACAGACGCTTGAAAGTTAAAAGACGCCCTTAGCAATCGAACCTTATTTTATTTTTGTTTTAAATAAGAAAAAAATGTAGACTGAGACCCAGTTCTCTCAGCTTCAAATCCTAGTTAAGCCAATGGTTAATATTGTGCCTTAAATTTCCTCATAATCTGGACAGTTCAAGGTCGCATATCCAAAAAGATGTTTTTTTAAATTTATAGATGGTTGCCGCGAGCTGCGATGCGCAGCGTGGAGGCCGACACGTCAGATTGCGTGTTGGTGGTCGGTGTGTCCCGACCGAAGATGGCCGCTGCCTTGCTGTCGGTTATGATGCTGTCGTTGTTCGTCACCTTCCACGTCTTGTACGACAGTGCCGTCTACAGTCTGCAGCAGGCGGCCGCTTCGTCAGCCGCGGCGGACGACCTTGCCGTACTCACCAACCACGTGCCGGAAGGACCGATCGATGCTCACGCTTTTCAGGTAACTCAAAGCACTCAAAGCTACACATTTTAGAATATAGTGCTAGCTTCTGGACCGGACTATCGTGGGTTCGAATCCTGTCTCTGGTCATGGATGTTTTGTGATATCGTTTAGTTTTAAGTAATTATGTTATTTGATGTACTTAAGACGCTGATGACCTACGTTGTCGAGCGCCTGTAATCTACAATAAAATTAAATTTTGTTCCAATAAAAAATACACTCAAATTCTTACGTTGAGGAAAAGTTTTGCTGAGGAACAATTTTAAAAGAAGCTTAGCAATGTTTCGCTTGTGGCTAACGTTTCGAAAAATTTATTTTGATCAAGTTTAAAAGTGTTAAATTGTTTTAATTCTAAATACATGCTCATTAAGTATAAGTGATTATATTTAAAATTATCATTAAAACAGCTTATTTAATTTGGAATTAGTACAATTTACCACCTTTGAACTTGTCTGAGGTTCTGATGAAAATGAAACTTTTGAAACGTTGGTCACAAGCGAAACATCAGTAAAGCTTCTTTTTAAATTGTTTTGCAGCCAAACTTTTTCTCAACGTAAGAATATGAGGGTGATTTTTATTTTCGATAGATGTTATATAAACAATAAAAATCAATTGAAACTAGTCTTCAGAAGAAATTACATTTCTCATATATAGGAATATCATTATGTTTAGGTGCTTAACTTTTCAGACTAGGCATTAAAACTTTAGTCCGAAGACCGAGACTAAAAAGACAACTGCCACAGGACTGAACGCTTTTACTTTTTTTTCACTAAGTATAAATGTTAGTTTATAATAATAAAATGTTGACTCACTTTCATTAGCGAATTACTGTTTCCATTAGCGTTAGATGTTAGAAAAAGTGAAATATAATATAAATACAATTTTGTAAATACATATGTTTAAACATGTTTGGTTGCCTATTATTGCTGACCTTAGTTATCGGGCGTCTATTCTACAGTAATCTAATCTTGACTGTCTAATAGGTTCGGGTACACTTTCCACGGACCAGTCGCAGATTACCGCAGGCCATAATCATTGGCGTTCGAAAATGTGGCACAAGGGCACTACTAGAAATGCTTTTCCTTCATCCAATGATACAAAAAGCAGCCGGCGAAGTTCATTTTTTTGACCGAGATGAAAATTATCAGAAAGGATTAGAGTGGTATAGAAAGAAGATGCCATATTCACTCAGAGGACAAATTACTATTGAGAAAAGTCCAAGTTATTTCGTTACTCCTGAGGTAACGCTTGTTTGTTTGTTAATAAAAAAGAAATATTGTATCAAAATAATTTCGTATCTATCTGCTGTTTTCAAATTAAAAGATGATAAAAAATACACTCCGGTATCAATTAATTTTTTTAACATTCTTTATATTTGATCAACCAAAATGTAGTTCTGAAACTGAAAATTGTAAATAGATATGGAATGTCTTCAACTCGTAAATAATTTAAGAATAAGATAACTTATTAGTGTATTTGCCATATGGCAACATGCACTATTGGCGTCGGTCGGATGGCGGGACCTAGGGGTCGGACCAAAATTTCTCGACGTTTCATAACCTCCTAAACACTTTGGCACCATTTTTGAAAATGTTTATATATATATGTATATATATATGTATATATATCTGTATATATATATATATAGTATATATATATATATATATATATATATATATATATATATATATATATATATATATATATATATATATATATATATATATATATATATATATATATATATATATGTGTGTGTGTGTACGGGCAATAACTTTCGAAAGACTTAATTGATTTTAACGAAATTTGGTCCACGTATTGAAATCCATCATTGCCAGAAGCCTATTTAAAATGGGCGTAATCGGGCCATTTTAAGGGTAGTTTTTAGGGGTTGAAAAATGTTTTTGGGCCCCAAAATACCGAAAAAATTCTCAGAACCGTTTCAAAATTGACATTTAACCCGTTAGTAACAATTAAAAAGTGTCCCTAAAATTTTAATAAAATCGGCTTAACAGGACCGGACTTACAAATTTTTTGAAAACACTAATTTGTAGAAAGTGACTTATTTATTCAAGGGTGTATTTAATTCGGTGTAGACGTTAGAGTGATAATAATATTGCAGTTAAGAAAAAAAATGTTATTTTAAGGGGTGTGTTAAGGAGTCAAATTTTTTATTTTGCCCAAAAACCAACTTAAGTTTGCATAATAAAGCCACACTGCCTGTATAAGCAAATACACTATATTGTCGGCAGGGTTTTGGCACTGCGACCCGGGTTATTTTGAGTTTGATATAACTTAAGCAAAATAAGCACAAATATAGCTTATTTTTTCCTGGAAATAAACTTTATAGTGTATATTATTACGTTACAACAAAAGAGGGAGTAAAATAGTGATTTTCACTTGGTTAAAAATATAGTGACTTCATATAGTTTGAAATAAAACGTGATATTTAAGTTCATAGTCTGAATAAATTTCAAGAGTTCAGACAGTTTACAATTTGCTTTCCAAGTCATCTTCATCATCTTTCTCAAATTTTCTTCACAGCAGTAAATTTCAGCTATAAAATATATTCTTAAACACAAAACCCATAACAAAACGCCCTATTGTAACATTGTACATGTGGTGGACTTCTTCTTCAGGGATGTACACATTTTATTTTTTATTTGTCGAGTGCATCAACATTATGCAACTCAACTGCAGGTTCCGTAACGTGGCTTGGTAACATGACTGCACACTGAGCTCGCTGTCAAACAACGAATAGTTGTGGTGGGTGTTGATTCAACGATCTAATCGCTCGTCAACAAATCAACTGATCCTGTTTTTAGAATTAACTAGTTATCGATTCAACTAATTAATCTATTATTAAGAAAACACAATAAGATCTATTTTTCATGCCTTAAACGAACGGAACGAACTTGAGATCATACACAAACCACAGCAATAGTTGTTTATCCAATTTTGTTTGGTTCAATCCCGACAAATGTCAAACACACGAAGAAAAAATGTTTATCACACAAACAACTAGCAGCCTGATGTGTTGGTTATTTAGTTTTTCGCAAAGGTTCCGCCTAGCGCGTTTTATATAGTTAACGAAGTTGACTGGTTTTTCAACTAGTTAATGTGACACAGTAAATTTTTCGCAAGGGCCTTGTTTATAGCGTTCTTTGTAGTTAATGTAAACTAGTTAACGAGACTAGCTGGTTTTTTCAACTAGTTGACGTGGCACAGTAAACGGTGTTGTTTCGTTAACGCTAAAATTGTCAGCGACCCGCCACTAACGAGGAGAGACCACTTACACAAAGCTGCTGAAGTGTTTGTATCCATATTGTACTTTCTCGAACACACCTCTTATCTCTTCAGGACTCTAGCTACGTTACGGGACAACAATACATAGGGGCGGACTACTTCACCGCCGCAATAAAACACACGTGGGATCTTAGGAGCCTGAAAAACCAGATTCTTTGTATTTTAACGTTTTACATTTGTCAAAGTAGGATCTTTGACGGGGCGGTCTCAAAATCAGGTTGAGTTTAGATATCTAATCTACCTACTCCTAACCGTCACACATATTTCAGAAAATACAAAAATGTTATGTTAACTTCTGAAGACTTTATAGTAAATACTATTCTTCTTCAATAAAGACATGCCATCATACCATAATTTCTAAAAAAATCCTTGAACATTCCCACAACTTCTAAAATTGTCTGTTCAACAATAGGCAGGAGAAAGAAAAAAATTGGAAATAGATGCGCGGCATTAGATTTTATAATAAAACATGAAAATCGTTTCCGAAAATAATAGCCTCACGCGTTCACGCGTGATACGTTTTGTAATGGGTAATGTTTGAAAGTAGCGTGTTTTTCCAACCCTTGTTTTGACATCTCTTAATCTAATAACATATAAAACGCTGCAACACCGTAATAAATTCATAATTAAGTAACGAAAGCATCGTTAAATAAATCAATTAACAGAACTCGTGCTGAGTTGTTTTTGTAAAACTCAGTCTCCAAGAAACTATGTAATTACTCTGTGAAAATATATTTGTTCGTTATAAAATTAAAAAAAAGTTTCTTTATACAGTCATCTAGAAAGACGAAACATAAATAAATGATTACAATTTCAGAAAGATTTCTTTTAAAGAAAAATAACGAATGGAATTTAAGTAATCGTAACATATTTTTTAATGATTACATTTGTAACCAGGTTATTTTTTTCGTTATATTTTCGTAATGTTTGAAATTTAAAATGCCCGTTATTCCAACAATAATCTGGAATCAATAGATGTTAAATAAAGCGTTGTGAACAAAGATTCAAGACCGAATTTGTTCTTGTTTTGAGGTTTTAAGTTCAACTTTAAACTTGTCTGTTTAAAAAGGATCGCACAAACGCAGAACCGACGCGACGAGAGATTAAATTATATGGCATAATAATGGATATCACTTGAGAGTAAATGATAACGCCATGTAATTTGATATCGCACCACATCGACTCTCGTTCCTGCTATTCCACGTTGGTCTGTGGAAGTCTTGAACCATGAGCACCATGTATATTATGTCCACAGAAATTATCATTATTGCATTTCTTGTGGCCATTTCGAATCGTTTTATATGTTATTTTAGGTCATTTGACGTTATCTAAATTACAGTAATTATTAGAAACGTGATTATGTTAGTTTTTAAGGCCTAAATATTAATAATGGTGTGTGTATATGATCGTATTGTTTTGTGTATGTAGGTACCGGAACGTATTCATGCAATGAACGCTAGCGTGAAACTGTTATTAATAGTGCGTGAGCCAGTAACACGCGCAATATCAGATTATACTCAATTGCGAAGTCACGCGGCGACAGCGGCGTCGATTCCAGCTCCCGGCTCACAATCACCAGCTCTGCACACTTTCGAACAGCTCGCACTTCAAGCCGACGGCGGCGTCAACGAGGCGTATCGTCCGTTGGCCATCTCCATGTACCACACGTTCGTTCATCGTTGGCTCGAGGTGTTCCCCAGGGAACAACTTCTCGTCGTCAACGGCGACCAGCTCATCGAAGATCCCGTTCCTCAACTGCAACGCATCGAGAGTTTTTTGGGTATCGAGCCGCGTATTGGCAGACACAACTTTTATTTTAACGAGACTAAAGGTTTTTTCTGCCTGCGAAACGACACGGCTGATAAGTGTTTACGAGAAACGAAAGGTAGAAGACATCCGCGTGTTGATCCAGTTGTTATTACTAAACTGAGAAGGTTCTTCAGTGAACACAATCAGCGATTTTATGAGTTAATAGGTGAAGATTTAGGTTGGCCGGAGGAGTAGGTAAGTTTTTAATTAATCTTTAAAAAGCCTTATAGAGATGCTTTTATCGCAACAGTACACAGTAATGACTGATTCTGCAAGAACGAGTTGTCATGTCATCCAATTATTTAATCGTTTTCTGGCCAGGTACTTTTACATACATCGCGTTATATTTAGCAGCCTATAGTGTTGTCTTATATAACGTGCTGCTATCGACTCTGGCATCGTTTCAGAAAATCAGGTAGTATCGTTTAGAGAAGATAGTAGCGTCATTTCTGCGCGCAAACGCGTTTCGGGTCGGACGGTTCAATGCTTACTAACAAGGGGTGGTCCTTTGAATATGATCACTTAGTTGTTCGTCGTTAGTCGAGATATACCATTAGTACAGATACCACCTATGACTGCCCCTTAAATTAGAAAACACGGCGCTACCGATCACTTTTCCCACTCTTCTTATTACGCAGATTCCCCGCATTGCTCTAAACAATACTACTGTACGTAGACTACGGAAAAACCAGCCACAAAGTGCAGAATCATGTTTTCAAATCATTGTCAGGATAGTTTCGAAATGGGTCAGTGGTTTGAAATTATTAACGTACTAATATCATCAAGGTGTTAATCTTTTTGTGCATTTCTGCACTGAATTATCTACATTTTTGTTTTGGCTGCATCGTAAGTGTAGAAAAGCAAAGTGTAGAATTAGATCAGTGGCTTGTTTAAAATTGCATTTTCCTGTTCCTACACTGAAATTAATAATACTGAAGCGAGCAAAGCCAGTGCTAGAAAAGTTCAAACTCTATTTATAGGATCTTAATTGACAACTTTTTCTACAAAATAGTTATCCGATTTTAGACACTAAAGCTGTCTAATAATAGATTTCATAAGTAAAAGTTTGAACTTAAATAGTACAAGTGAAAAATACTTTTAAAAATATTTTATAATCTTGCATAAAGTACTTCTCCAAACTTTTATTAATGAAATTCATAAAAGTTTAAGCTTGTGTTAAGTCATTCAGTCATATTTATTTCATCAATTTTATAACATCTGTTTATGACAGTAGTTTGATGTGTATCAGTTAAACCAATGACATGACGACTGAAACTTGCAGAATACAGCCGGTACAATATTATTTTTGTTATTTTAAAAACATACAGAGATAGGAGTAGAAATGAACAAAACTTAGCAATATTTTTCTATGAAAAAAAATTGAACCAAGATTAGAAAATGTACTTTAAATATTTTTATCCTGTACATTCAATTTAAATCGTTTATTTTGATAAAGAACGTGTTTAAAAACTGGCTCACTTTTCAGATAAAATTAAAACTTTTATTTTTCAACTTCGAAGTCGTAGGCGTTACCTGCAATGCTGTAATACCCTTAATCCCAACGAACTAAACTCCAGAACTTTAAAATTGCTTGAATAAAGAAATAAAATATAACTGTTACACTGTGAGATTCTGTAATCATATATGCAGATGCAAATCAATATGAGAATGCAACCTGTTTATATTTTCAAAACACAATTTTAATTTTAAATGCTTCAATATTTATAAAATTCCTGTAGGAAATAAAACAATTTCATTTAATTTCGTTTTTAATTAAAACAATTGATGAGGCATAGACTACCATTTCCAATTTAAATTATATTTATACGAAGTGTCCCTAATAACATGTTTACGAATTATTTGTGAAATTGACCAATTACAAAACTATATTTACAGCTGTCAACCGACTATCTAGAGGCTAACAATAGTTGACAACAAAATGTATTTATTTGTTTCTTAAGACCACCAACATCTAAGGCTATGTGAGCCTAGCACCAATACATGTTTTCAGTTTATTAGTTTTTTCTTATGCGACTCTGCACGAGTTTAACGCTTTGCGAAAAGCGTTATGTATAACGCGGTATACCCTTTTGTTTACCGGTGTAAGGGACTGTCGATCAACAGGCCGATTAGTTCAGATGGTTAAAGCGTCGCTCTAATAACGCGAGGGTCGCGAGTTCCCATTCACCATAATTTTACAATGCTTTTTTTTAATCTTTGATTGTGTAAGATTCACTCAGTCTTGTGTAACGACGAACACACACGTACCAACGTGCCAAAAAAAGGAATGTACTATAGGTATGTAAAAAAGTGTATCTACATTTGAAAAAATACAACCATTTTTTTAACCTACGAGCTTTTATAAAAATGACGACGTAGGATGTTTTTATGACTAAAATGAATAATATTATTTTTGATTTTATTAAACCTTTTAATGGTTAACGTGTCCATCATGAAAACACAATGATATTCTTTTTTCAGTTTTATGTACTGAACTGTATCAACAATATTTGAAATTATTCATATATTTTCTTTTGTGCTCTAAAAAAATAAAAAAAGTTTTTCAGTTTTAACACAGTGTTTTAAAATACATCTGCCATTAAAAGACTAAATAACTATTTTTTTATTCAGTCAAGTTCTGGAACTAACTTTAACAGATAAAATAAGATTTTCTTTATGTTCCTAAACGTATAAACAACATTAAAAAAGTATTTGGCCTGATTCTCGAACACGTTCTTATAAACAGTTGTTTCATATCATCGATTTAAGTTGAATGTACTAAATTAAAAGCGTTTGGTTATTTATCTACAGCTTGTCCAATAAAATTTGGCGCGTAACTTAATATATCGTAAATCATTATAATGACGGTATCCATAATATTTTTTTCAATTTTTATCAAGGCTAGTAGATTTCAGAAATTGCTTCGTTTCATCTGACCAATCAGCGTATGCGCAGGAATGGCGTCAACTGGCTTAACTAAAAATTTGAAAATAAAATACTAGACATAAAGCTTTTATTGCAGTGTACTAAAAAAGAAAAAAATATTTTTTAATGCAATTTGGGCTCATAATTGTAGAAACGTAACCAGGATTAATGAACTATCATAGAATTTACCATCCACGCTTTTATAATTATGAACCTAAATTATTAAAAAAAAAAAACTTTTCAGTACACTGCATTGAAAGCTTGTCTCTAAAATGTTTTTTTTCCAAATATTTTATTTTCAAAATTTTGATTACATCTTCTATGCGTTTCTCATAATGGGAGAACAAGGTGTAGCAAGCATTGTTATATTTTCTAAATTACTTTCCTTAGCTACGAGGAAAATTGAAAGTTGTTATTAATAACATTCAAAAAAAATTAATCTCATGGTTACATTTTGAGAAAACATTTCATTACGAATTATTTGTAATTTAATTCTGAAGTTTTCATTTATTTAAAGTAAGTTCATATATTAGAAATCTTGAGGCGTCTGCCATATTGGGTTTAGAATAACGTCACATAAATTATCGTATTCTACTCGCCAAACCCTTTCATTTGATGTCCATGTCAGAGGAGTTGTGAAAAAACAGATAATCCGCCATCTTGATGCGTGCGCCATATTGAATTATAGAACGATATTGGATATACTGTATTAGAGTGATCTGTAACGTAGTACACAACCTCAACAGTCAGCACGTTTATGGGAGAGTAGTTACGCTTACCGGAATTATAATATAGCGAGTTAAAGTTGATATCACGTCGGCAAGCTGTGGATAAAACCGTTCGCTGTTCAAAATTCAAATTACTGCGACTGTAGCGAGTCGATCACGCGATTTATAGATTTTACTCAACAGCGCAGCATATACAGGTCGATTTTAAAATAGCTTTCTTCAAATGTCTCTAATACTCGCTATAATCTACCTTAATATTTTGTGTAAATTCAAATAATTTCCCAATCGATAAAGTGATATATATTTAAATCAAAGATTTAAGTTTGTTCAAATAAAATACTCGCCAAATAAAATGTTAATATATATTAAAAAAATGATGTTTATAAATGTTAAAGTGTTTATATAGTTTATTAGAAATCGCCTGTATATGCTAGTCCTGACCTTTTACAACCGGCCAAAATTTTATCAAATAAATAGGGTCAGATATTATGTTAAGAAAATAAACGAAATATTTAAATAGATTCATAGTTTAGCCTGTTACATATTTTACTGATAGACCGTTCTTTGGAATCATTTCAACCTCTCTTTTTTTAATTGTTCTGGTCCTGTCAGAGATATACTCAAAAAATAAAATTTAATAAGGTTTTAGAATACAGGAATTAACCATAGACTATGTGCACTAGATGTCTGTCATAACTATACGAAATATATAAAACGAATAATAACCTACTTTTCGGTTCCGCCGGACATCTTTATCTCTTCTCTCTCTTTAAATAGTATAAAACAAAATCGCGTAGACGCTGATGACCTCAGCTGTTGAGCGTGAATCTACAACAAAATCGCTATCCACATTTGTATTTTGTTCTATTAGTTATTGTAAACTACACTATAGATTTTGAAGCCGTTTTCACCATATCATTTAGAGAATTTCTTCTAGAAAGTTTATGTGTATAAATTTGATATATACTAGAGAAATCTTGATGTTTTTAAGCATGTCTTAAAAAAACGCTTTTGGGAGACTTACATGGTTTACGCTGACTGAACCATAAGAGATCCAGCAAATTAATGTGCTACATATTGTACGTCTTAAAAAGGTCTACAAAAAAAGTCCACGATCCAAGGATGACCTACAGTAACCAGTTTTATCTTTAAAAATTTTATCAATAATAATAAGTTATTTACGAAGCTACTTTGACCGAAATGGAATTTAATTTACATCAAAATTGGCATTTCTATTAGAAAATCCGCTCCAACATAATCTGCCTATCTTTAATAGGTAATCTACAAATCCGGGAAAGACCGGGCCGGACCGTTAGTCTCAAATAAATGCAAATAAATCGATGAGTGTTAAGCATTCAATCGTGCACATAGTTTATTTATTTAAAATACCACAACGAGCAGTTTTATTGTTCTTTTTTTTATTTAATTCAAAATTTAAGCAACATTTTAGTGTTATAAAATCTGACCCTATTTTTAAGCATTGTATGAGGATCATATTGATCTGTGCCTTAGTAAAATTATTTGTTAATTTAAAATGAATCATATTTCATAAATCCATATTGGAAGTTGTTAATCGATAAACGTAAAATTAAGTAAATTATATGATCTACAAATCAACGAATTGGATTTATTTAGGTCGTATAAAATAAAAATAAAATGGTATATGACTTGTAATTTTTTACATAACGTACGTAGATATTCCTGAGATAATTTCGTATGTTATTTTTATAGTTTAGTTCTTGGCATTTTATTTGTACATATAAAACGAAATGTATAGAAAATTATATATTTGTTATAGCTCACAGAATTATAGTATTTCAATTGTGCAGTTGTTAGTATTTGAAAAGGAATGCGTGTAATTTTGAATCAATTTAATGTTATTTAGAAAATAATTGAGTACTCCTATTTGTTTAATATCCGATTTGTTGAGTTTTATTTTTAAAGTAATTTTCATGATACAATACAAAAAGTAAATTAGAAAATTAAAATATTTCGTACAGACTATGAAAATGAACTTGTATACTGCTTGAAACATGATTTTTTGGTTTTTATTAGAACCAATCAGAAATTTTCTCTAAATTGTGTGCTCATTGCAACATAAACTATTGTCAATTATAAGTCATATATTATTTTAACGCGTTTCTGAAATCGGTGCAAATTGTGAAAATCAAAATAGTGTAAAAAAGTTCTATAAGTAAGATCTGTGTTGCGATATTATCATGATCCAAGTGCATTCGAACACACTGTATATTTGAATAACATTGAATATTCGTAAACAATATTTGATTTTTCCTTTTTATAATGTTTTTAAATTTTGGTTAAGCAACAAAAATAAATTGGCTTAAATTGGATTATTTTTCTGACATTAATAAAACCCCCATTTTGTTATAGAGTTTTAGAGAGATATATTTTGAAAGAATACATTAAATACAGTAAAGGCAATTAATTGTAATCAAATATACAGCAAATGCATCTGTACATTTGTACTTTTTTCGTTTTCACAAAATGTCTACCTATTTCTGAAACCTTTGCGTAGTATTTTTTACCCTCGAGGTGTCATTTCTATGTAAAATAATGTCACACGAACACAAAGACTGAAACATATATTGTAAAGAGAGACACGTAATATTAATTAAGGCACTGATTTACAAACATAAATTACCTACTTTTTTCTTTTTGTTTTACAATTATTTGTATAAATACAAAACAAGTTGTCATCGGACATGCGTATACCGTATGCTTGCGGGCGGGAATAGTGAATTCGCAGGATATTGTTTTATTTTTTGTGTAAACATTTACCTCACCCATCAATATTTGTTAGTGACTCGAAATGCCACAAAAATAATATGCCATGGAAGTAACTCAAATCTCCACTCTCAGCTATATATATCCTCCTTGATTAAGGGTTACATTTTTTTTTAATTTATGTAATCGTTCTAAATGCTTACACATATGTTGAGAATTTTAAGTATTTATGTTTTGCAATGATTTTTTTGTCGCCAAAATTGACAGAAATACGTTTTCTTTCTGTTATTTACAAAAACGGGCATTGGGAAATTTAAAAATAAAAAATAAATTTCGTTTTAACATAATGCGTTATAAGAAAAACTTGACATTTTAAACAGCTGCGAAATAAAACTGTTTGTTTATAAACATTTTATAGGTCAATGAAAAACTATAATAGAAATATAAAAAAAATAAATAAATAAAATATTCAAATTAAAACATGAACTGATCACCGAGAATTTCAAATTTAACGGGAGCAAAAATAAGGTTAAATTTTACTATCTTTTTTCGTTAAATGTACAGTCTGTTCCAGGATAGATGAAACAAGAGGTGTTTTGAACACAAAAAATTTCAATTTCGGTATTGCATATTTTGGGAATTGAGTCCTGTTAATAAAATTATAAAATTGTATTCTATACAAAAATGTTTTGCAATTTTTTTATAATTTGAAATATAAAGCTTATTTTTAGTATTTTTAACAACTTTGGTTATAAAACAACGTGTAGAAAACCGAATCAACTCATTTTTGGCATATCTTAGTTTTACATCAAGCAGAACTTAATCCCCAAGTGTCATTCCGAAATTAGAATTTTTTTATTCATTACATCTTTTGTTACACCTATCCCGAGACACACTGCATAAACATTTCATAATTTGCTTCTAAAATTTGAATATAAAAAAGTAATACTTTTTTTGTTTCTATAAAATTATTACGATACAACTATTTCAGTCGCAAATAAAACTTTTGTTTGCATAGCAAAACAGTTCTGTAAGTAAATATTTAGACGATAAACCTACATAGTAGTTTATTTTCTCGTAATTACAGTAAACACACAAAAAATGGTATATTTATAAATGAATAAGAAAGTCGATATAATTTGATCTACGTACGTCAAAGAAAATGAAAATGTGTTAAGATCCAGTCTACTTTGTGTGGTTCTCTGTCTCGGAATCCAACACAGTTGTATCTTACCGCCCCCCCCCCCTGCCCTTCTTGATGCTGACCCTAAGAATCAAGATATTTATAATGTTTCTTTTGGCCATTTCGTGATAAATTGTGTTGCATTACGTCTGGTAACATACTGTATACGGACATAAAAATAAAAGAAATGAAAAAGTCTTTGAAGATAAAATAGAACCAGAGGCGCTTTCTAGTTGTTCCAACACCGTTTTATGGATTCACAATATTAACAAACTGTTTACATCGGGTTTTTGATGTTCTTCTTTATTTTTTTCAATTAAATTAGCGATTTGTTAGCTTTTAATTACATTTTTAATTTAAAGAATTAGCAATGTTAATTAAAAAATTTAACTACCGTTTTTAAGTAACAAAATTGCGTTTTTATTTAAATGTTATTTGTATTTCTAAAACTACTTAGAAAAGCTCTTTGAGAGATCAACAACAATGTGTTTTTTATCAATAATACAGACAATGATCTGTCTGTCCGTCGTCATGTTCGTTCTGTATTCACTATAAAGTCCCGTACTTCCACCATATTGCACTGCACCTCCACCGTTAAAATAAAAAAAAATAATCTCTTTTATATAAAACAATAGTAGTTTACGATATGTATCTACAGCTTGTAATGCAGTATCTTGTGTACGAGCTGTAAAATTATGGAAAAAGCGAGTTCAGCGAATTTTAATATACGAGCCATAAAAGCATTACATTCAAGATGCATACTACATTTTTGCACGTACCTCATATAAAATACCTGATTTTTACTTCCTAATAATATATCATACAGCTGTCATATTCTGTGTGTGCGGTTATATTGCCTTTTATTTGGGTTAATTACGGAAATTACGCCTGCTTTGTGTTGCATGCTAGTTCATCTTATAATTGACATATCGCTTTTGTACATTACTTCTAGATTGATAAGATCGCATTTTTTGTTTTACTTTATGCGCTAGTGCGAAATTTATGCGGGGATGTGTAGATAAATAGTTTTTATTTCGAAAATTTCAAGAGAGTAAAAAAATGAAAATTTATCAAATCTTTGTAAAGCAATAATTTTGATTTTCACTGTTTGTATTTTATAGTAAAAAGTGACTTTTTGGATACGATTTGAAAAACGCGATGTCAACGTTTCGGAGATCAGTGTGGGTGTTTTTTCTTTATAAAAACAATTTTATTATCTGAAAAACATTTAGATAAAAAAGATTGCTGTTAGTCGCTAGTTCCTTCCTTCCTTTTATTGTACATAATTTATATCATAACTCAGTCTACTTAAAGCATTTACTTGGAACTCTAGACTTGTTTTTATAAATTCAGCTTCATAACATAGTCAACTGAAAAGAAGTTCTTTTCAGTTTATTTCCCTAATGGAACTGGCATAGCCTTCAGCAAGTAATAAAAGGCGCTTGAAAAGTATGTAGTATTTAATTGAATTATAAAAGTTAACTGTAGAAAAGTGATACGTGCATATATTAAACTGATATAGAGTAGTATTTGTAAAGTTTGCACTTTTTTTTATAAAAAGGAAAAACTGTGCTGCAACAAAAGGTATTACAAAAACATTACAAATTATTGGACAGTTTATATTACTTGACAACATTATTGTATGTCTGATTTTAGTTTATACAATATCTTATTTGTTAGAGGACACAAATTTTAATTAGTGACATGTTTTTTTTATTGTTTAATAACTAATTCAGAATAGGGAATATGCATGTATTTTTTTTTATATTTTTAATTCAATTTTTACATCGTTATAAAATAGTAAAAAATATAAATACTGTTTGAAATGCTCGCATAATTTTTTTAAATAATATTTAAAACATCGCTTAAATTTAATCTGTTTGAACGCCGCCATTTTTCGCGGGCCTTGAGTGACGTCAAAAGCCACGACCAGTGTTTGTTGACTATAAGTTTGACAGATACTTTTGGTTCTTTTATAGAAATTTTCAGTTTTAAAAGCTATTCACGTCATGGATAAAGCTAAAAAACCATTTTATAGATATTGTCTTGTACCAATATGCAAAAACACTATTAGCAGTACACCTGATAAAGTGTTTTTTCCCGTTTCAAAAGATGCGAATACACGAAAACAATGGTGTAAGGTTATGAGAAGAGATAATGTATATGTATATGCTGTCATCATAAATGCATCTATTTTTGGTAAATTATCCTATTGTGCTTTGACAAAGCCACTTTCAGTCATCGTTCTAAATGATTTAATGCTACTAGAAATTTCACGCTAATGAAAAACACTACAGAAGCACAAATAAAACAATTTTTCATTCAGACACCATAGAAACAGCGATATATAAATCCGATAACGTGGTATTTGTCACGTTTCGGTTCGACCAATGGTGATGCGTTTCGCAAATTCGAGTTTCCCTCGCATATTTTGCATTTTTTAATTAATATTTTATGCAATTAAAAACAAACTAAATAAGGAAATAATGGTTCAGATATAATTTCAGGACAATATGGATTCAGGGAAAAAAAATCAATTCAATTTAATCCAAATGCATATTCCCTATTGACAATCAGAAAAAAATACATAAACATTCTTTAAACATTTTAATATACCAAATTCAAGAAAAAAAATTTGCTGAACATATTTCATTTTTAGATGACACTACATAACGAAGAATAGTTTCACCGTCAGCGAACGATCAATTCTCCGTTTGAGATAGTTTATTCTGTAAATCTATATAAATATTATAAAATATAAACTAACACGCACTTTACAAAGATGAATCGATAGACACCTTATAAATCAAAATCGGCCCGGCGACTTAGAAGCTACGAGGGAACCCACATAATATATATGTCGCAGCCCAATCAGCTAATTAATTCAACTGTTAGCCAGTTAGTCGTCATTCAACTATATGCCGAGTCTTTAAGTTGAATGGCAATGACGCGTATGACATTTAACGTTTAGCCTGACCGATACGGTTAACTCAAAAGCTGCCATTATGTTTATTTTTTTTCAATTTCCAAATAAGAAAACAATTTAAAAGAACAACATTCACCCAAAGTGAAGGTCGAACCCACCATTTTGTAATTATAATTCTATGGACTGAGCTAGCATGGCTTGCTATTAACATTTCCGTATTCCTATATACCCGTTTCGCATCGATTCATAAATTTTTAAAAAGCCTTAATTTGTTCATCAATAGTTAATTCTAAAAACTATTAATTTATCTATTGTCATCGGAAACATGTGTACAAAATTTCAACTCAATCGGTTAAAAGGAAGTGAGTCAAATTTCAGAAATTAAATTTGAAGTTGACCAATACATGCAGACAGTATTTTGAACATAAGAAAAAAATTGAAAAAAGCGTCAATCACAAGTAGATCGTCTTTACACTATAAATCTATTAAAAAAGTACAGAAATAATATTCCGCTGGCGGCATGTTCTTTAATATAATGTTATTTTTCTGCATTCATTTTTTGACAAGACAGCGTGTTACAAAAAAACCTGCATTCTAATAATTATAGTTGTTAGTACTTATAATTTACCCTGAAAAAGGTGCAAAATTTATACAACGTATCATGTTGAGTATATAATTAACAATTTCACGTGTTCACTGTTTATTTAAGGGGATAAAGCAGCATTGCGTATAGTATATTGCGGTATTTGAATTTATTTTTATCTTTTGCAACACAAAAGCGGTGCAGTTAAACTCTATTTGTTAATTTAATAATGTTTACTTACATATTCTATAGCATGTCCAATAAACGCTACGTAATATTTTTTGAAGTTTAACTTTTTACGAAATTCGAGCTATCTAAGGCCGTGACCGTACATGGACTGCTTGTGAAGTCAATCGTCAAACATTAACATCCACAAACCGCTCAAGCGGTCACTATCAACCGCCCGAACTGCTTGCTCAAATCTTGTTGTAATGTGGATTTTGAGGAACAAACATTGTCGCTGCTACAATATATCTAATACTCGTATCACCCGTAAGTGGAAGTGTCACGGGGTAAGTGAAATAGCAGGCGACTACTTCTATCTCTTTTAAGACTACTCAACCCATCATGCGCAAGCGGCACGTGCCTGGTGGGGCAATTAGCAAGCGTGGGACAGCAAGACCCTTTCTCTCGAAGCCTAAAGTCTAGTTCTTTGACATGCGTGTAGGACTCGAAGTAGTTACGAGAGAGATAGACGCAAATATGTTTGCACCGTAATGGTTTTGTCCCTCTCCAGACCCCTACTAGCAATATAGGAGTATTAGATATATGGTTGCTACTTTTGTTCTGGCGCAGACGGTGTAGAGCACAAAGAAAATTCGAGGTTCCTCTAATTTTAGAATTAAAAGAACATGAACAATCACTTGTTCATTGAACCGTGTATTTTAGCCCAATTGCAAACTGACGTTGCATATTACTGACGATGGTACTAATTTAGATCAAACTTCACTTTTCACAATTTTACAATACTTTTCCTACTTGACGTAAAAAGAAACGTGTTTCTGCAAAAATTTTGATGAGTACTTAACGCAAGAATAGAAAGAACCGTATTGTTTTTTTTTTTTTTTTGGGAAAATCAGCGCGTGCACAGAAGAGATATTTTGTGCTATAACTTCTATTAAAATGAGCATAACAATATATGATTCTACGAAAGTTGTTTTCTAAAACATTGTAATTTTGTAAATATTTTGAAAATTTCTTTAATAACAATGAATGACAATTATTGCATAATTATACACATGTCGTGACAACTTAGTTATCTCTGTTAATAAGACAGTTAACTGTCGAATGCTGTTTTATCCATTTAAGTTGTTCATAGATGACCCTTCGATACGGGAGAGTTGATTTAAATCTACCACAGATTGCTATTCTCTTTACAAAAATTTAAATTACTATTCTCTTACTTTTTTATATTGATATTAGTACAAGGCAGTATCTATACTCGCAATCTAAATGTAATTTGAAGATTGTCAGTATCCGACAGAACTCGATTCGAGCGAAGCCAGGCATAAAATATATATTCTACAAGCCACGTGAAGCGCGGTATTAGTTGTATCTAGTTGAAAACTATCGCGCGCCAAACTTTGGCAAACACTGGTATACCCAAATGTTCTGATAAAGATGAAGATTAACGAGGCATGCATACGGAGGCAGCCTCAGCATGTACATTTGTATTACCCTAGTTATATTACCCTCTGTTTGCCTCCCGCTGTACTGACACCAGCGCTATTTAGGTTACCAAAAGGATATTTCAAACCATTATAATAACATTACCGTAATTTTTTTGTTTTATTTAGGAAACGAAAGTACGCTACGTAGGTTAGCTGTAAAAAATGCCAAAAAATCATGATATCTCTCGTTTATAAAAATACAGAAGAAAAACCAGTTAAATTTCCTTACTTACAGAAAAGATTAACGAGATTTTATGTTTGCTGTTTTGGCTAGAAAATTGAAAAATAAATTTGTCACACAAATATAGAAAAACTTTTATGACTCTAATATTAACTTTACGTGTTAACTTCATTTTATTTACTACCTACATTGAATTCAAATTATATCAAATAATAGGCTAACTCACTTTGAAATCAATTGAGTGTAATTTTGATAAACTGGTCCTAGCATTTGATATAACTCGAATTCAATATAAAGCAAATAGAGAACATAACATATATGATGTAATGTCAATACGTTGATTGAAATCAGATGAACTGTATATATCTATATATATATATATATTATATATATATATATTATATATATATATATTATATATATATATATTATATATATATATATATTATATATTTATATATATATATTATATATATTATATATATATTATTTATATATATATATATATATATATATATATATATATATATATATAGAAAATCTTCCTTCAAATGCATCGCTTATTATCACCCTTAAAGTCTGGTCAACCGCGGATCTTATAACCATACCGTTTTTTGGAAGGATTTGTATTACCTATGTATACTCGTACTTCTTAGTTTATATGAGCTGAACTTTACGATATATGATTGATCTTAAAAATTACTCATTCTTGAATCTAGCTCTGGTTCTATTTTCTCAATGATTTGGTAGTGGTTATTATTATACTTTATTTAATAGCAATTATACAGTGATTTTATTTTATTACTAAGCATTGTACATTATAATCCATAGTTCGTTAAACTGTGTATTTCAAAAGTGAACACTGGTGGTCAGTTAGTATTAAATAGTAAAGACAATTGGTTACCATAGAATGTGGAGGAAAAAAGAGCAGTTCCTTTATCGCGAAAAATTTGAAAATGTTTAGCTTAGTTTTATTAGCATTTCTACAAACCTTAACAAGAAATTTCTTTTCTAAATGAATAATATTAAGTTGTCTTTGTAATTAATTTGACCATCCTTCCTTTTTAATGTCCCGGTGCCTAATGTGTCGTCCTTATAAGCGTGCTGAAATCGCAACTGTGTACCAAAAATAATTTAGTGCGAATATTTATACCCTTGAAGAGAAAGTTAAGTTTACTAAAAGACTAATTAATACTGTTTGTGGCACGTTCTGTTTTAAAATACACAGTTTAATATATAGCTGTCACTTGGATAACTAATACGTGATATGTTTAGTAACAAAATAAATGCATTATAATACGTCGTATAATTATTGTAAATATTAATTATCTTGTTATTATTAATATTAACGTAAATGCACTATCAAAACGGAGCGGCATATAGCTATGTCGTGCCATCAAAATACTGTGATGATTTTGCACATTTAGATAAATTCGAATTGCATAACTTATAAAATAAAAATTTCTTCGTCAAGTATCAGAACTTCAAAAAGTTTCACGAAACTTAGCTCCCGATAAAAATAGAACTATAGTAATACTTTTGATTTTCTTAAATTATATCTTAAATCAATACTGTTTTCGTAGTAGATATGTTTTAGAAAATTTAGATGACATATTTTTTTTTATTTCAATATTAAACTGAAGTAGATTATTTCATTCTGAAGTAGAAATATTTTAAGGCGTACCTACCTAATTCAAAACATCTGAAAAAATAGAATGAGATTTTAAACACATCGTTTTAAAAATAATTTTAAAAGAGATCTGATATTTTTCGACCAGATTTAAAAATAAATATAAAAATAATAGGTATATCATTAAGAAAAACATTGTTTTAAATCGCGTATAGGTAAAAAGAAATGACACCTCCAAGATAAAAAATCAAAAACAAGTACGATGATGGTAAAATTGACGGAAAACATTTGAAAGGAATTGTTCAAGATCTTAAACATGTTTAGAATTAAAATAATATAATATTATGTATTCTTAAATTAAAACATTATTTTGAGTAGATTTAAGCATGGAGTCATATCATAACCGACCTACTTCAAAAGCATTCAGTTCTTTTAAAAATAAAGATAGACTGACTTAACGTCGAAATTTGAAGAATAATTTGAGAAATTAAAGAAAAAATTCTACTCAATTATTTATACTATATAAAATTCTTTGTGTATATGTACGTTTGAACAGATTTAACTTTTTTTTGACGTATTTTGATGGAGTGTTTCTTATGATTCCAGAAATTCTACAGACTTTTATTCATTTAATTTATATTTTTGGCATATGCTTTTATATAAATATTTATATAAAATCGTAACGTTTTCTCAAAGCAGACCGGTAATCCCTCTTCTCCCGCGACTGAGATATATGATACATGTATATATAAACCGTGAAAGAGCCAGCATCAAATAATTCGACTTCTGACTTCACACGACGTGCAGTGTACACGTGCTGCTAGTCGGAGACTTTTTTAGACTTTCACGAATACCGAGATAAAATATTTGGGATGGTCTTGTTATGTTATCATAACAGAGGGCTGTTATTCCCGGGTAAATGCGGCCATATTAAACAAAAAAAAGTCACGACAACATAATGTCAGTCTTTAATAGGCAATCTACAAATCCAGGCGAAGCCGGATCGGGCTGCTAGTATTACAATAGAGAAACAATTTTGAATGCTCCTCTTTCACCAAGTTGACGAAACTCGATTCATACGTGATTCGATGAAACCCAGTTCATACACAACGATAATAAACGTAACAATAGAGAGATCACATCTGTGGTCAAAAAGTTTCAATTAAAAAAAGTCACGTGAGTAGAAACCACTAGCGGACTAGCGGATGTAAACTGCTAGTATTTGAAATAGATACAAAATTCAGCGTATTTTTAACATTTTAAGAAGTCCTACGTGATTATGAATATATTTAAATTTGGAAAGCAGATAATTTCAGTATGTGGCAAGCGAATAGAATAAATGAAATAAACAATTTAAAATCGCAATACTGAAATATTAATCAGTCATTTGTATGTAGGATGCGTGATTCCGGCCAATTAATTCTGCAACCCAATCAAACTGATTACGGAATCGAATTAATTCAGATTGAGTTTACCGTCTAATTGTGACGTAGGTATAATTTAAATTACTTTTTTGTTCTACCTACGTATTTTCGTGTATTTTTGTGCAAAATGTACCTATAATTTTCATTGGTGCAACTACGGCGCAAATATTCATTGTAGAAAATTATAATTTTAAGGGATAATCTATTTATACTTGTTTGTATCGAAAACGCGTAATTTGACAGCGATAATATACTCAGTTACTCGCAATTTCCCGTAGATGTGTTGAGCGTTTAAATATGCCGCGGGCCGCGGCATATTTAAATACTCAACACATTTGTGTAAAATATTAACCAATCACAACGTCCCAAAAGATCGCTCTAAGTCACTACAAGTTGGTTTCACACAAGCCGTCATTCACAAACTATATATTAGAGATCACTGGTTCTGTTATATATGTACATATAGTACAAATCTGGACTGAAAGAGATGTATTTGACTGTGTGATGAAAATTTAAATCATAGAAAGATAAAAAATATACAAAAATGCGAATAAAAGATTAAAGGATTGAAATTTAGCGAATATGGAAATTTATTTTCGTTATTGTATCGGCTTTTATAATCAATGGGATTTCTGTTTCACGTTTCGATTTAATAATTAAACTGCTCAATTTAAAAATGCTTGTATAAATTATTTTTTCTAGAATTAAATATCTTTAGCGATATAGTTTTTTTCTTCGGTCAGATTAAATACGATTTTGTCAAAAACACTGAAAAGTTTATAGGTGAGAAGGTGTTTATTATAATAACTCTGATATATTTTTGATTTCTAAGTTGTAAAGTTTTGTTAAGATTTGGGGATAATATTCTAATATTATAAATATTTCAGTCACGGAAAAAATAAATTCAAAGCTATATATCTAAAAGGCGTAATGTTTCGTTTGATAAAAATAATAAAAACGTTTACAAAAAACACCAAACAACTACAGAGCTGTTTTATAGTACCTATTCGAACTTAATTGTTTTGTGATCAAAAATATTTGTTGATGAAAAAGATCGTTCTGAGTAAGTAAAATAATAGTAAGAGCAATTTAAAGAAGATAATTAAACAATTATTTTTTACCAGCTAGGAAGGAATAAAATATTGCCGATATAAATATCAACTGTAAAAATATTTTTTCTTTAAACAAACTATAAATTAATAATTATGATTTTGTTTTCAAATTAAAAAATATTGAACATGTCGAATTGAAAACCCAGTTAAACATATCCAAAACTGGCGTTATAAATTTAAAACCTGTAAAAACCTATTATAATAGTAGTAGGTATACCAAGTCTTTCTCGTTGGTCTAGACAGATAAAAACTAATGTTTCCATCTAGGACCTAGTTGTAATATAAACTGTCTGAAAATTCGCAGAAAACGAAATTACTGACATCGCAGACTTCGTTACAGTTTTATATTTCAGTAGATATTATTATCAAATTATTAATTGGATATAATTAAATATCTGTGAGAATGAATTTTATTGCTTTGATTCTCACGGTTATGCCTCAGAAATGTTAATATTTCAAGACTAGCATTACTATTTAAAATGCTTATATCACTAAAATTCAGAGTATCTAACAAAAAGTAACGGCTTAGAAGCCAAAATAAATAAGAGTCAAAACGGATCCGCAACAAGGGTAGTTTTTCGTCCAAAAGGGGATGTGGCACCAACGATATAGGCGGAAACTTTATATTTATATGTATATTCTCTGACATGACAAGAAGAGCTGTATATCAAAGTAGGCCTAGGGTGACATCACAACCAAATCACAACCCCTGCTTCGCGTTCTTAATTTTAAAAGGTTAGTTTTGAAAGTTCGAATTTTGTGATATAATGTACCGCATTCGTATATTTGTTTAATGCAGTGTGCCTAGTAATCTTTATAAGCCAGAATATTATAACCGACCTATGCTAGAGGAATTTAACGAGAAACCTGCGTGTCTGAAGTAACATATCGCATGCCACTTAATAAAATCACGATTAAAGATAAGGCGTTAATCTAATAATGGATTTATCGAACTGTAAACCTAGCGTTATTATTGTATACCAATAGCGCACTATATTTTCGAAAAAATTAAATAGTGCGTCGAAGAAGAAAACGGAGAATTAATTCTTAAACATTTTTGGTGTTCTGTACCTCTAAAAGACAAAATGGGATCACTTGATGACAATCGAATTTCTTTAAACTAAATAAAGGTATCAAGCTTCAATTTAGCATCATTATAAAAGCTTACTAACCCACAGATATTCCAATAGTTAAAACTTAAGAATATTTTCCTGTAAACGAGAGTGGAACTTCACTTATTAGTTTGAGCCAAGTCTTGTTTTCCAATTTCGACGTCGTATCTAATTGACAATATTTTGATATGTCCGATCTAATGCTGGAGGCAGTAGAGATGGAAAGTAAGGAATTAAAACTAAAACCCTCTGTACACCTATTGCGTATATATGATAGGCGACGAAAGCGACGTATTGCGGACAAAAATTACCGAAATGGGTAAATTCGTCGTTAAGGATATAGAAAGAAAGCAAATTTGAAATTTGTGTTAAGCGCCCCTTTCACGATTAATAACATTGGCAGTACTTAATACTGTTAGTATTTTGAATTTCACCTTATACTTCGTATATAAGATTTGGTTGAGGATCAATAAATAAATAAGCTTTACCAAAGTTACGCTAATGGCCAACGTTTCGAAAAAGATGAAAATATATTTTTCGAAACGTTGGCCATTAGCGTAACTTTGGTAAAGCTTATTTATTTATTGATCCTCAACCAAATCTTCCTTTCCTGATTCACCTTATACGTTCGGTATTAAATATATCGATATTTTGGCACCGTCTGAATACTTTCAAGATCGTGTAAGTATCAGTATACTGATAATACATCAGTTATATTGACAGTATTTCGATATACTGTCAATATTTATTGATCGTGAGAGGGGCGCTTTACTGAAAAAATCAACAGAAATGTATGTTCGTAAACATAGCATACCAAAGAAACATTAATGTTTTTACTTTTTACACCGAAAATAACGGCGCCACTAACGATACGCAATAGGCCTAGGTATTGGCTAGTTTTGTTAAGATCTGAATCTAAAATACACCTTAATTTAAATCATATAACACATGTATCATGCAGAAATTTCCGCAGTGCGAAACTATTTAGCACGCGACTAGAATTATAATAAAGGATGGATGGTTTCACTTTGTTTCTTTCTATACCCAAGAGCAGGTTTTCAATTGGAAGGAAATGAAATTACAAAAATACATCGGACAACACTAAAGTCGGGTTCACAACTGCTATTAAAATTAAATGTTAGCACTAATTACGTTAGCTTAAAGAAGCGCTTTTTAACTAGTAGGATTGATTCAACGGTTGAAAATTACTATTATTTAAAGACATCAACCAGGTGATTAGTTTTTTCTTTTCTCTCTCCCGGACTTTCTATTTTTCTCTTCTCTATCTCTAAACCGGAGGGATGGGTACAATTACACAACCTTGAACAATCGCGACGCTTATATCGATGGGGTGTATGTACCAAAAAATATATCCTAAATGCTTTCTGACTGGTTAAGATTAAAATTTCTATTTGAATAAATACGCCTTAATACACTGAATAAATTCGGAAAGGACGGGAGGTATTAATACCACTTTCTCCGACGATATGAATTAAGATTGTATCTGTTTAAGAAACAATTTTACATTTAGTATATGGATGTGCAACGAGTGTAAACTGTACTAAAAATAAAGTTTTGCCATCCTTTGATAGAATGGTTATTCGAAAATGGAACGTTTTATTACCCTGCAGTAATCGCATTACATTTAAAACAAAAGAACAAAGTAGACTCCAAATTGGTTTTCGGTTGTACAAATAAATTCACAAATTTTCTACCTTTCTGCTTAACACAGTAAACTACTTAATTTATTTAAAACTTCATTACTCTTTGCTCTCATTTAAAACGTTAGCATGCTTGATATCTGCCATTTTTACGGAATTTGTGTAACAAGATAAGCAACTTATATATTTTGAACAATAAGTAAACAAACATGAACTGAATGCTAAAAAAGTAGGTTGAATTTTTGTTGTATAAACTTAACTTTCCTCCTCTCAAAAAGTGAAATGTTACGGAAGCGGTATGTCGCGAATATGACGCAAACATCTATTGTCAGATATATTCTGTTTTCTTGGTCACCAATCAATTTTGTGAGATTGTTTATAGCTGTTATCGTATTCGAATCTGAATATTTACACATCTCTTGAAGGTACGGGAAACGAACTGTTTTTTTTTTAATTTGAATTATATTTTTTATAGTTATAATAATTAATATGAAAAAAGGGAAACAAATATTGCCTAAAAGTCGTGAATTTTACCATCATCTCGTCGTATAAGCAGGAAATTTAGACTTAAGAATCGTTTTATTAAATATAAGTGTATAAATAAATTAATTACCATAATAAGTAATTAGATTAATGATAAAGCTAGGGAAGTTTTAACGTATTTGAAACAGTGAACATATCAAAAAGCAATATAAAACGTTTTAAGATATCAAACAAACATATCACTTAAACTTATGTATACAATATACATAACTTAATAATTACGGCCAAGAACGTTTTCCATAGTCAACTAGAAACTTATGAACGTTTCCTCTTCATTCTACTATAAAGTACCTTTAAATGACTAGAATCAAACATTTTAATAGATAAAATTACTATGTTATTTAATATCAGATTACACACCAATAGATTTAATTATCAAAATAGATAAAACAAATGACTAATCTATCATAAACAATAGAAAAAGCTATTTACTGAAAAACAAACGAAAGCTTTGATCATGATGTCTATATCTGGCATTGGTACTGATATTTGACGCTTTACATCTGGTGGCAGAAAATAAACTACAGCAAACTGTGGTCTTCATGTCAAATCCCTATAATCAAGGTGCCGACTTTATAGGTACCCCAATAATGTTAAATACTTTTTTTGAAAACTACACACGAATGTTTACGAAGTAACTTCCACAATATGGTTGATTAATTATTCTTATGAGGATTCATGCTTACATTGTGTTTCTCATATTATTACAAATAAACGAACTAGTAAATTATATATTTGTAACCTAAGGTCAGAAAAAATCATGCTCGTAGAAATCCCATGGGTGCACGAGCACCGCAACACCCCCTGTAGGCGGCACCTGTGAGTAAAATATACAATTGGATCAATGGATTGGCATCGTGATGCCAGGCTGTTGATTGATTTATACATTACGCTTGCATCATGATTGAACTTACGTGAACATTATCATTTGTTTTCGATAAAATCAGGTGTATAATCGAATTGAAATGGATATTTTTAGACGCAACTGAAGGAAAATTAACTTTTAGTAGTACTTGAAAAATTACAGTAAAACACATCTAGGGATAATAAAAATAGATTCGCGACATCAAAAACGAGTTTGTCTAACATGGATGTGCGGACGAGTTGCGTTTGAGTAGTAGATTGACTGAGAGCTTTCACAGAGCATCAACAGTCCATTAGAATGACAGTTAGCCATTTCTGTTCTATGAAATACTGGTTTTCGTTGGAGTCATTTATAAACACTTAACTATTTACACAACATTTAAAAATATCAAATTTATAAAACATATTGAAATGATTATTAGATAACGTTTCCATGAATTTATAAAAATCAAAGAGTTTAATTTTAAACTAGATTCACATTTTTAAAGTATGTACTATTATTAAAAAAAAATTCTCGGTAAAAAGAGATAATGCGAATTATTTTAAAAGATTTATGTATTTTGTAATAAATATAAAATATTGTTACCAATTAAAAAAAATATACATATCAAGAATGTGCCGTAAAATTGGAAAAAAAGAAAATAGGTAATAACAATTATTTTCTATTGTTCTAAATTAATATTCACTTCAAAACATATCAACTGAGTCTGTAACCCATTTATGCTACATTTTCAAGTCAAATCTTAATTTCTTTTTAAATTTACTGATCTCTAATATATCGACTGTTGACAGTCGACTAGTCTCTATACAACTCTTAGATGCGGCGGTACGTAATGAAGAAGAAAGGGAAATTTGAGTTATCAATACAGCTAATCCACGCTACATTATAAAAATATGTTAAACCTATAACGGTTTCTAAAATGTCAGCTAATTCTAACGTCCCAACAGATCTACCGCACATAATAATCCCAGCGGTTCAATTGCCCGTTCTTTAAACTTCCGCATCAGTATGACGTCATTCACAATCCATATAATAGAGATCAGTGTATAAACTAAGGTATGTATATTTATAATTTTTTAATTTTATGTTTAATGAATATCTCTTGTTATTTGTAAATTATTATTAACTAATTAAACTTAAAGCTTCATGTCTATAAAAAAAATATAAATATTTAATTATATTAATATTAATCAATATTGTTTAGTTCCAATTTTATGAATGTTGAAATAATTGTAAAAATTATATAAAAATTTGATATTTTGTAATAGTTTTGGGGTATAACCTAAAATACTTTCTAAACGTTTGAATTTTTGCTGTTGTGTATCTGCTAAAAAATTCTATATATATAATACTGAACTAAAAGAATACTTAAATTTTATACAGGTGTATTTAAAATTCAAAAAAATATAAATTGCTAATGGTTTCATACCTGTTTATTCAGTAAAATCAATTTATTCAAGTAGAAGGATTAATTAATTAACTTTTGTATACATATGTTCAACTTCATTTTTTAATGCATATATTTAAAAACATTGACTATGTATTTGCATACAATGAAATAATTAATTAGAACTTTAAAACAGCTTAAAGAAATCAGCTTAGTCACTCGACTGTCGACAGGTTGATGGCATTGAATGTCGTTGTCTCTCGTTGCGGTCGCAAATTTTGAATGGTAATCTTTAAATAGCTTTCTGGCTTCATCAGAAACGACATACTTAGCCCAGTTTGTCATAACTGAGCAGCAAACAACTGTAAATCGTGAAATCATCGTCACTGACAACAATAATTGATTTTTACTGAATAAAATAATTCATCTACGGTTATTTTTTTTGTGCCTGTTTATTATTAAAATCATTAATTGCACAAAACAAACACTGTGATCAAAAATTCAAACATATCAGTAACGTGCTAAAATAAAATTATAAAATTGTACATTCTGAAAAAGACATACATATCAAATAGTGCCCAAATATTTTTAACTATATATAATAGAAATAATGTATGGTATTAATTCTTCCTTACCCAGATTGTTATAACAATGTCAAATTAAGTTACCATAATATTTTAATGTCGTTACACAAACATATTTCAATTTGCTTAGAAAAGAAATAAACAAAGTAAAGATTACTCTTTCTGTAAATTCACGTAGTGGGACTTCTCAAATCAACACGGACAGCAGAAGCGGGATTTTAGATTAGCTTAAATGTGCGACAGCGTTGTTCCGCGTTAATTCGAAAACGTCCTTATAAATGAGCTGACCTATAATGTGTCCAGAGGCAGAGTGGCGCTTTTTGTGACATCTTGTCCCGTCGTTTTAGTAAATATGACATTCTTCCTCATTTTGAAACATACTGCAACATATTGTCGTAAGGAACAGTCATGTATGTTATACAAATGCAGACAATTCCATAAACCAAGAATTTTCTTTTTATTCGACTACGGCTCTCCGCAAGGACATTTTGTTCATCAATCTAAGTATGTGACCAATTATTGTCTAGATGTTATTTTCTAGACCTAGAATGGATAGACCGATTTGTACAAATGAGATATTGTTAGATAAACCGATAATTTTATTTTGTACACTCGTCACTCCGTTCCGTTTGAGTCACAAGTAATTATATGGTCAGCCTATTTATAACATTAAACTTCATTAAAAAAAACTTGCTCAAATATATTTTATAAAAGACATTTTGTTTAAATTTGTGTTACATTACTTTCGTTCAAAAAGCGTAATATATTTTAAAATATGTAGGTACTGGAAAAATAGATTTTGTAAATTTAAGTATATAGCTATAATATTATTGTTATTGTTATTTAAAAATAAATACACCTGTGTATTATAAGCCAGTAATCGTCCTTTATCTTTATTCCTTCTGGCTGGTTTATAAGTGACCAAAAATATTACATATCATAATTTTTAACGTTTACTCTTTAAACTTTAATATTAATTGAATATTACTAGCCAGAAGATTTTTCGTTATCTTATTAAAAACCAATAATTCCAATGTCTATTAATTATTCACAATTGCCCAGAATATTCTTTATCAATAACTTGGCATTCTCTATTAGTTAACGACTGTTATTAGACTCTGGAAATACTGGTAGTCATGTTTTTAGATGTAGATAATCTGTTTCTCTAGTATTTTAGTATAGACATATACTAATTGAAGAAAATGTGAATTTTACATAATATGCTAAATTCTTATAAAGTGCTTTTAAAACCTTAATAGATCGTCACTATCATAGGACGTAGCCAAAGGCCCCTGTGGGGCTACAGCTAACGAAGTAGTGTTCACACCAGATTCAAGAACCTATACAATGTTTACGATATAAATTTGAATCCATTATATTATTTCTGTTTGTATACAATGATAAAATGGTTTTATATTCCACTGCAATACTTTTGTCCATGGCGATTAAATTTATTTAATCTTTAATGTAAATTTACCTTAATTTACCTAGTTGACCCAAATGTAAACATTAGGTAGAAAGCTCAATGTTGAGTAAAAAATGTTTAGTATACCTATTACATACTGACTATTCACTATAGTGTTCCATTTGTGGTAGTTTTGAAACTATTACCATATTAAAGCAAAATCTTTTGAGATTTTGTCTTATGATATAATTGCTGCTTTATTGATCCGTGTTGTTCAAAAATGTATACTTCTAAACTACAACAAATATGACCACTCATTTTTTACTCAGCACCCTGCATTTCTGTTTGACGTATGGCGGAATAAATAAATAGTATTTTGGCATTATGTGTTCACATTTTCAAAATGTCTTCGTTAGTTAACTCTACTATAAAACTTAAAATCTGTATCATATGTATATTTACAATGTATTTTTCCTTAACAACTTTACCTAAAAATATTTTTAAAAAAATTCAAATATTAATTTTTTATTTATGTAAATATTATTATTGTTATCAAAATGTTGTTGTCTTTATTATATCTATTTTTAATTGTTATCGTTTTTATTTGGTGCTTGATGGTTTAACAACAAGAATAAAATATTCTAATTGTTTAACAGTGAAGCTCTACTCAGGTTTAAGTATTTTTATTTTAGTCAATAGTTTTCTAAAAACCTTCACTACCTGACACCAGTAATCGAAAAATAAAAGTGCACTGAATAGTGTAAATCTTTAAAATGAAAATCGGGTTTATTTCACATCACGTACTGATGAATCTAGATATTTCAATGGATGGGCGGACCACCAAATAGTATATGTTTTAGAAAGACCTTCCCATTGCAAAGCAACGTAAAGTCGGGAAATTGGGAAAACGATTCTCATAATATATCAACGAAAGATCTTTACCATGTTATGTGGTGGGAGTAAAAATATAGATGGTGGGAGAACGGGTTTCGTAATACATCAACAAAATATCGTTACCATAAGAATAAATAGATAACTAGAAGTACAATTCTCTATTACGCGCCTTATTCTTTACCATAACCTGTGACCTCGATGCTCGGTTAAACTGAGATTCCATCCTGAAACGGCCAGTGCTGTACCGTCTCGAGTGTCGGAAGATTTGCAGCGAATTGTTTTTTTACGCGTCCGATTTAATAAGAGACATTTTATCTTTATCTTGATCTATTTCATTTTTAAAAGTTCATGGTACACTTTCGAGATCCGTAGAATTCTAATGCACGACGCCCATGACCAGACCCCCACAAGGTAGGATCTAGCCTGGGAACCCGACAAAAATCGAAGCGATAGATAGGAGGCCCACCAAAGTTCCCGGCCTGGATGCTCACTTCAGAATCTTGGGGCCATGACCGTGACATCTCGTCTGAAAACTTTTGAAGTAACGTAAATTTCAAATCTAAGGGGCTATATTTTGAACTATTGAGCTTTAAAATATAAGTTTGTGGGGGGAGATTATCTAAAAGCGCTTGTTCAGAGGTACTGTCTTGATCCATTGAAGCGAGATATTATTGTGACCACGCGTCCACTGAAAAATTACAAATCTTCAGTATGGTGGGTAGTAAACTTATACGGGTTAAATTTGAAAGACCACAAACAAATAGGAAATATAAAATAAAAACTATTTAAAGAATTTATAAAATTTATTGAGAGACTAGTTAAATCGTTAATAAAGTTTTTATTGTTTTTTCGGTTCAATTAAAAAGTTTTTATATAGAAAAAAAGTATAATAATTTAGTAAAAATAAAGCGATGTTTATTGAATTAATAGTTGAAATGTTAGTATGTTAGATTTTAGACAATTATTGTAAATATTAAAGAAGAACTGGACACTGAAAATAGGGCACATGTTGAAAATAATTTCACAAAAGTGATTTTGTTGTCTAGTATTTTATCTTACATATTATTTTGATTAATTGTCCTTATGCCATTATCGAAAATATACAGGTACAATTTCATGTCGGATTATTATGGTCTATTGGGATTCCCTAAATATATTTAAAATTATTTCTAGATGAGAACTGAATAATTTTCTAAATGAATTCCACGGACTCTGGTCAGTTCTCATTGAAGCCATGGAGAATAAAGAGAAAGGAGACTGATCTCGGCTGGCCGAAATGCGAAGTGCATGTCTCGAAAATCAATGACGCTAAGGGTTCGTAAAAGATTTAAGAGTCCCAAATCTCCTATAGAGTAGTAAACGAATCCACGGCAATGTACTTTGCACATTTGTAATAGTTCCATTAGAAAACGTCTAAGTCAAATAATATTAAAGAACAATTCATGAATTTAAATTCGTTAACCTATTTCTATTTTGAAAAAAAATGTGCGATATGGACTCTACTTCAGGTCTTATACCGCCGAAATAAAAACCCCTATTTTTGGCACATTTTGGACAATGGCGAATGCAAGGAAATTAATCTCCTTTTCCTCTACTCTCCATGATTGAGGCCTTGAGGCTAGTTTCTATAGTCTATTGTTCTCATGGGTTCCTAAATAAAGCATTAATTTTTATATGCAGAAACTCAATATGCGCTTAAATAAATATTTGATTGTAAAATTTTAGGGATTGAGAACAGTCGAGCTTATAACGATGCCTCTGTTTCTGTAATGTTCCCATGGAGCTTCGGTTGCAAGCCCACAGCTCCCAGGTTCTAATCCGAGTACTGGCAAAAGTATCAATTGGATTTTCAATTTATTGTTGAAAATAATAAATTGAAACTACGAATGCCCAAATAGCCTATAAAAATATAGCTTTTTTAATATTTCATAGAGAAATCTGTGGAAATCAACAATTATTCGATCGTTCCTCGTGGATTCCCATAAGTTTCTCACGAACTGCTTTGGATTTCCAGCTGGATATTTTCAATAGTGGTTACTTATGGCTGATTTGTTCAAAACACAAAAAGTTAGCAACCTTTATCATATAGTTGGGACGTTTCGATTGCTTTAGTTGTCGAGTCTCAATGATCTGCAATATCGATTTCGTTAGTATCATAATTTCAAAATATGTAACAACTTTCTATCTTGGGCGATGATCAACTCAAACTAACATTCATGTGTTTTTTTACCAAATCGGCATAAAACTTTAATAAATAAAATACTTTTGTAAAATTTGTACCGTTTGCCATAGATTTTTATTGATTGTGGTTCTTTTTTGCTTTTTTATTTTTAAATGCTATAAAAACTTTTTAAAGTATTTCTACTATACTTACATCACCAATGTAGTTAATTAAATTTTAAAACATTTAATAAAGATATTTATTTTTGAACCGAAATATGTATAAATTTATCCAAATATATTTTTAAAAGTAATTCTTTATTAACACTATTAGTAAAGTGTGACTGGATGAACGTGTAATGTTTATATCTATGTTATTGACATTTTTGGAAAAATTGATCAAACTTTTTGTTAACGAGTATTCCATTAGAAAATCATTTTATTTTGCTCTAAAATATCAAAATATCTAACGTAAACAATATTGCTTAAAAAATAAAAGTAAAAAAAAATACATTTTTAAAAGGTAGCTATCTACATTTATAAAAAAAATGGACATCATAAAATAGCAATATTAGTCTTTGTTAAATAGTATCAATTTTATAAATTGTTTAAAATATTGTTTCTTGCTTTATCTGATCAATTTTTCCATTTTACATATTGAATTTAAGGTAATGTATATAAAGCATGGTTGGCACATTGCAAGTTGACTGCCCATTGCATTATACAGAACACTTGTAATGAGAATTGTGTACCGTATTAAGTGATAAAATATAGTGCACAAAACAATCTAGTAAACTGGCAACGTGCAAAACTTCGCTTTACTATAGATATAAAAAAGATGTATAAATTATTGTTTATATATATTAAAAATACCTATGTGATATTTGACAAAATGATGTACACTGTTAACAAAAAGCACAACATGTGACGACCGGGTTAAAAAAAATATTATATAGGTTTAAGTGCATAAAAATAATGTTTATTTTCAAGTATGATATTTTTACAGTGTATTTAATTATTTCTCTACAGTGTATTTACTGTAGACGGCAGATTTTGCACACATATTGTTAATTTGAAACCTACATTATACTACCAGATATTCATTGATGCTTTTTAATAATAATTTTGCTATTTAGATAATAAGTTATTAAATAATATAAATAAAAACCACCTATTACTATGTACATTGTACCAGTCCTGTAATTTGTGAAAACTACCATTTAATAAATGTATTTATTCACAGCAGAATTTTTTATTTTATTTTTTCTTTTAAAGTATACCTACATTCCAAACTTCGCAGAAAAGACTTGAACCACTTTCTATCTCCGAAACGAAGTGTATTTAAATTATCGAAGAGCTTTTAGAACGTCTCTACCTCCAAAACGGTAAATGGTAAGAACATGTAGGTGGGCTGGTTGAATTCAGCATTTCGTTTTCTATGACTGGACCAATTTTTAAAAGAAGCTGAGCTATTTTGGAGACTTGACAGATTTTTTTGTAAGATAGAATAACAGCTACAAGCAACATATTAACTTTTTGCATTCAGAGTGTCGTTTCCTATAAGTCTGCCGAATTAGAAAAGGATCCGAAAGCTAGCCTCGGGGCACAACTAGCTTCGGGGCACAGCTAGCCTCGGGGCACAACTAGCCTCGGGGCACAGCTAACCTCGGGGCACAGCTAACCTCGGGCACAGCTAGCCTAGGGGCACCGCTAGCATTAAAAAATGAACGTCATTGATTATAATAATATTGATTTTTTTTCGTTCTGTTTTTCCCCTTGTGTATATTTACTAGCTTTTGCTGAAGCGATTCCAGATTTGAAAAATATTTTGTCTTCAGCGTAACAGTAAAGCTTATTTCTTGATCCTCAACCAATCTACCCTAGTTTGTCTGTTATAACAAAAAAAAATTCTTACATTTTGATTTTTTAGGAGTAGGGCACCAGAAACACGAAAAGGTATTTATACTTGTTATATTTGAAAAATATTTTGTCGGCTTGTATGATATATTTATAAATTTTGACATTTTAGGAGCAGGGCACCAGAAACACGAAAAAGTATTTATACTTCTTGAAAAATATTTTGTCGGCTTGATATATTCTTAAATTTTTATATTTTAGGAGCAGGGCACCAGAAGCACGAAAAGGTATTTTTATACTTATTATATTTGAAAAATATCACGTAGTAATTATTTAAAATTTTAGGAGTAGGGCACCATACAGACGAAGAAGTATTTACACGGTTTACAATTGAAAAATATTTTTTTATTTAATGTGTGTTTATTTTTTTACAATCCTTTTTGCAATACAAGTATTACTTATTTACAATCATTCTAGTACAATAATTATTGTTAGATAAACATTATAAAAAAATACATAAAATACTAGTTTTTTAAATGTAGGTGTTATCAACTTGACGTATGGAAGTTCCAACAATGGGGGTCGCGCAGTCACTTGATGTTAATTCAATACAATCGAAGTATCCGTACCAAAAATAAGAAAAAGTTAATTTTTATGATAACATGAATGTAGGTTGCAATATGCAACTAAGGCCCTTGTGTAAAGATTTCATTTGAAATGTAATTCGGATGCTGTTAGAAATTCTTCGTTCTAGCTCCTGGTGCCTATAGATTATGCCTGGTCAGTCAGACTAGTGGCTGCGCCGAGATTGCCGCCACTTCACAATTACAATTTTCTGTTTTAAGTTTTGCAATTTCCTAAATTTTAGTTTTAAATTGAAAAAATAAGAGCCTCTGTTACATTACAGCATCTGTTCCATTACTATCTATCTATCTATAATTTACAATTATCGTATTTTGTAACATGAGATGTTAAAAAATTTGCTAAAAATTATTGGAATATTTTCAACAAACCGAAATATCAAAAATTTGTTATCCAGCTCCCAGAAGTATTTAAGAGGTAATTCTGCTGTGACTAAAACATAGCACGACAATAAAAATGCAGTTGCATAAGTCTTTATATACGAAGTGTTTCATAGCTCTCTGTCGCTATCTGTTAAAAGTCTCCACAGAAACTCTCCTTCGATTAATTTGTAATTCGTAATGCTTATAGAAAAGATAGATTATAGACGCTCGACAGCAAATTGATCATCAGCGTCGTAGCAGGAGATATCAACATTAAATAAAAAGTACTGAAAAACGTAATTATAAAATACAAAAGAAAATGAAAATACAGACATGACTGAGATCCTGTTACGATTTTTTATATGAGTATTGATTAAGTTAATGTTACTATCATTATAAAGGGAAATATTTTAGAAAACATTTTTACACACTCAAAAAAATACTTACATAGATAATTATTCGACAAAGTTGAACAGGCGGTTGTTGGATCGGACAATCGCTTCTCTGAAGATCCTAGAGTTTTCCATCTTCATATGTTAGTTGGAATTGTTTTCAAAATTGTTCGCCAAAGGACTTCTTTTTAAAGGACAACCAGCGTTGAATCTGCAACAATCACATGTTTGATACATTTCAATACAGTCAGGGTAAAAAAAAACATCAAATAAACATATTATATAGGTCACAGAACACAAAGAAGAGTTAGACATGATTACTTGCGGATCATTTAGCATAAAAAACGGGTGGTGTTGGGGGCGCCCGATAGAACCGAAGCGTCTACAATACGCATTTAATGATTTGTATCAACGCACTAGCTAAGCGCAGTTAACGGTGCCGCATAACGATTTTTCTCATTTTTCTCCTCAGCAGCCGGGCGCACAACGAAAGATAACAAACAATTTGTTTAGATCCGTCTGCAAAGAACATCAATGTCATTTCAAAATTCCAAGTTTTCATTAAAATGTATAATTCAAATGGGTACAAAATTTGTCAAATGTGTCCATATTTTGTAAAAATTGACTTTTCAAATTAATCTCATGTGTTTTTTATTTCAATTTTTTTGTCTTGTATTCACAACCGTGTACTTTTAAAATGTTATGAGACACTGCGTAAAATATTTCTCATTATTAAACATCGTACTGATTACGTCTTTAGTAAATAAAACTAATTGTTTAGGATCGCAGTTCGAAACAGTTTTACGTAATTTCATTTTTATTTTCGAATCAGTAGCTCGTGCAGAATTTTATTTTTTGGTCAACTCAAATTAAACTATAAAGTTTTATATTTTACATTTTATAAACACATCTTTTACAATTATTTCATGATGCAAAAACGACATTCATACTGATGTAATAAAAAAATGTCAACATGGCTGCAGTTTTCAATAATTCATTAAACAAATTAAGTACCAGGTACACAGACACTATTATGCAAATCGGTGTTTTGCACCACATTTTATGATAAACATATGCTTCGAAGTAACAGGAGAAATTTTCTAATTCGTCGCTGGGTCCATAAGCCACGTAGCTTGATCAAGAGGGAGGGGGGAACAGTTAAAAGCTACGCTGAGCTATGTGAGAGGAGGGGGAAGTTGAAGTCAAGCTACGTAATTTTTTTCATGTACAAGTATTTTATTTGGCACAATGAAAATAATGTGCAGAATAAGTTGAATGTTTATTTTCAAACATTGGTTACTTTTATATCTTAAAAACGCTATATTCTTACAATGCCGTATGTATGTGCGACTTGAAACCAAATTTTTTTAATAGTTTGTTAACAGAAAACATGAAATGTTTTCTGGAATTGATAATAAAAATCTATGTTCTATCCTGGGAGGGGGGGGGTCATAAGAAAGGCTACGTTAGGCTACATGAAGGTAGGGAGGGGTTCCAGAGAGGCTGAAATAGGGCCGCGTGGTTTATGAACGCTCCCTAAAGAAATAAAAAAATTGAATTATAATAATCGTACTAAAATTTTTTGACACATCTGTTTTCTTTTTTAATAATTTTTTCACTTATTCTTTAGAATGAACAAGTTTATATAAAAACCGGAACATTTTTTCTTCTAAATTATGCAGTCCTTAGTGGTACTTTTTTTGTTGCGCCGCTGGAATAAATGACAAGTTATCTAATTACTAGTATTTTTGAAATGGGAGTGTTCTAACAAAATACAATAAATTAAGACCACTCCCATTGTATACCGTCTCGATTTTTTTTTTGAAAGGGGAATGTCTTAAAACCCATTACTTCCCAAGCATCGAAAACATTGCATTTTTTTGTTCAAATTTTAAAATAGGATGTCAGTCATCTCATCCACTTTGTCTAGAGATAATATAGCAACTTCAGTTTCATTCAAATCATCACCAGAATCTTCGATATATCAAAAAACACATAGGTGTATTTTTCGTCATTTGACATAAAACAGAGTCAAAATGTTTTTACTTGCCTCTGTCAACCTTATAATTCACTAATGCATAAATAAATCGTGTCACAAGATGTATTGTGTTTGACGTAAACTTATCGATTAATGTAAATACAAGATCCGCAAGAAACAAACAATTGAAAGATTTGAACCTGCTCCTGCATAGGATTGAACATGCTTTTGCGTCAAATAGTACCCACGTGTTCCCAGTGTCATATTTATAAGATGGCTCATTTTGAAGGTATATAACTTGCTTCCAAACCATATTTTGTTTTTATTTTTATTTATTATACAGTGTGTTCATTTCAAAAGTATCCACCCTTAATAACTCCTGACCTGATGTGATTATTGTTTAGAGTGAAAACACGTCGATTTAGATATCGAGGGGGAAGTTCAAAAATGGAACCTAGAGAATTTTAGGTTTCATCCCCTAGCCCCCAGCCACCCCCACTTTGAAATTTCAAATGGCACCCCCTACCTTGTGATGCATCATTTGAAAGGGCATAAAATTCTCTATTCAGCCATGATAAAAAAAATTAAATCGATCGATTGGTTCTTAAGATAGACTACACAGAAGATGGAAGGTATGAAATCAATTATTATTAGCAAAACATTGCGGATTGGATACACTGTTGAATTCAACAAATATTTTGGAACACTTATTATTATTTATTTTAAATTACAGTCATAAGAAATTATTTTATGACATGTTCGAAATGGCCACCATTATTTGCTAGACAAAAATACATTCTGTTTGGAACTCTTCACGAACTTTGACGAATGTTGTATACGTCGCATCATGGAAAAAACACAGTCTCGAGCCATGGGATGCGATTTTTGTCGTTTTCGAAGGCGGCCATGGAAAAACAAATGCAACAATTTCTTTCAAACATCATTACGGTTTTCTTCACTTCTTTTGTCGAGTGTTATCTTGTTAAAAGTAGTATTTGTTGCGGAAAAGTGTCGAATAAGAAAGAAGAATCCGCAATGTTTTGCTAATAATAATTGATTTCATACCTTCCATCTTCTGTGTAGTCTATCTTAAGAATCAATCGATCGATTTAATCTTTTTTATCATGGTTGAATAGAGAATTTTATGCCCTTTCAAATGATGCATCACAAGGTAGGGGGTGCCATTTGAAATTTCAAAGTGGAGGTGGCTGGGGGCTAGGGGATGAAACCTAAAATTCTCTAGGTTCCATTTTTGAACTTCCCCCTCGATATTTAAATCGACGTGTTTTCACTCAAAACAATAATCACATCAGGTCAGGAGTTATTAAGGGTGGATACTTTTGAAATGAACACACTGTATATTTAGTAATGGTCTTAGAACCGATTTTTGTTTATTTTGAAGTAGTTTTTTTTTATATACGACCTATAAATTATAAAATAATGCTCCTCTTAACGCAACAAAAGTGATCAACTTTAAAAAAATATATTAAAAGGACGTAAATATGTTTCACTGATAAAAAAATATTTTAAAAGAAAAATAGTGTATAAATACCAATTTTATTAGAAACAAAAGAAAAAAAAATATTAACTTGTGAAAAAAAAATGAAATATAGTATCGTAAAAATAGGACAGCGGGAAGTAATGGGTTTATAAAATACAATAATTGAAACCAATGCGTATTACATACATAATTTATAAAAAATTCGTCTTTCAAATATAAACACAAAAGTATCAGGAGAGCAGTTTTCAGATAGGTATGTGATATATATTTTAAAAAATTTTGTACATAAACAATGTTTTTGTGTTTTTGCAGACAGCACGTCTATATATATAATAAAAAACCTGTTTAAAAAAATATTAACCTCCTTCAAAAACGTCACTAAAAAGAGGAAAATAATGAAATTTTGAGGTCGGAGCCAATTTAATTACTAAAACTTTTTACATATCTACTTTCATTAAATTGTCGTCGACCCCAAAATTTCATTATTTTCCTCGTTTTGTTGACTTTTTTGAAAGCTGTTACTTAATTTTTTTTTTTATTTTTTACTTTTTAGTGGATTTCATTCCGCACATTTTTATAAAAAATTTCGTAATGTATATAAATGACACGTTAACTAGCCCGACAACAGAATTTTTTGCGTATGTCGGATTACCGGATGTAAGCACAAACTAAAACTTTAACAATTTAAAAAGAATAACAAGTAATTAAAAAACACTTGAAAATTCTACAAATTCTTTATTTCTCGACGATCGTTTCGGACAATAAGTCCATCTTCAGGAGTACTTCTGAAGATGGACTTATTGTCCGAAACGATCGTCGAGAAATAAAGAATTTGTAGAATTTTCAAGTGTTTTTTAATTAAGTACTTGTTATTATTAATCATGTTCTACCACGTGCCGAGTGAAAAATCAGTGCAAATTAATTTAAAAAGAGTTCTTTTAACATTTTTTTTTGTTCCTAAAGTCAATAACGACTTTAAATAATACATCTTTATAATACATAATGCATTATTGAAGGATTTAACAATAAAACAATTTTTAATTTCGAATTTTTATAACATACGAACAACGTGACGTCTTCTCCTTCCAATGTCTATTTTGTCGGACTACAGAGCGAACGACGGAGTATAGAGAAATATGTGTCAAGTAAACACGTGTATCGGATTACAGAGCAGAATATCGTAAAAATGTCTGATTATAGAGCGATTTTTCTGAACCTTTACATACTTAAAAACGGCGGATTACTGCACGTGTCGGATTAACGAGCAGCGGATTATCGATCGTACCCTGTATTTTATAAAACTTGTTTACACAGTCAAAAAAATACTTGTACACACATATATTCTCCGATGAGAGTCGAACAGGCGGTTATTGGTTTTAGGGGCCATCCATAAATTACGTCACACGAATTTTAAGACTTTTGAACCCCTCCCCCCGTCCTTGTCACAGGTTGTCACATTTTTATAACCCCCCCCCCTCCTGGTGTGATGTCACAAATTTTTCAAATTTATACATGCACTCAAAAATAGTCGAGAGAAAACAGCTATTTTCATTTTTTACTTATTTTTATTAAATAATCTTATAAAATCAACATAAATTTCAATATTTCAGATAACCGAAAAAACAAACGACTAGTTCAAAAACAATAAACGACTAGTTATGTTAATTATATAAATAATTTAATGAATTAAAAATATTAAAATAATTAAACTGAGAAAACTGCGACTGTCACTTGGCAAAAGTCAATCGTCAAGTAAAGAATAGGAACGTATTGAAGTCACTGCGCCGGCGCGTGTGATAGTACTTGTCGAAGGTCTCGCAAACAGTCGACGCGCGGAACGGTAGAAAAGCGAGCGAGCACTCGCCGATGACTTAAACTTATTTAAGCCCTTACTATTCAACATTCTTGTGAATTTGAGTATCTCACTCGCATCACAACGCCGCTCTAGAAGTTAAACGATGTTGCATGAGAGATAATCTCATAGAGAGAATGCTTAACTATTAATAAATATAGTAAATTATTAATAAATATAGATCAAGTTCGTAGATTTTTATAGTTCTTTATTCACCTCTAAATTTCGCGTTTTAGTATTTTAAATTTTAACAAGTGACGTCACAAAACTTTTGACCCCCTCCCTGCCCCTTGTCACATATTGTCACATTTCGGAGATACCCTCCCCCACATATTGTCACATTTCGGAGATACCCTCCCCCCCATTTCCGTGTGACGTAATTTATGGATGGCCCCTTACAGGCGACGTGAAGATCAGGGCCTTCTTTTCCATTGGGCACTTTGGTCCCGCGATCAATGGGGTCCCCCTAGTTCTTGCCAGATCAGCATTCGATAACCGATATTACCGACAAATATCATATATCGATATATTTTTTATTAATGGATTTCTTAATTATTGATTTGTTTAGTAACTACTCTCTTTTTTTTAAGCAAAAACAGTCTTCCGTAATAGTCATAGGAGCCCCATTACCCTAAAGTGCCCAGGGCCTCCAATAGGTTAAAGACGGCCCTGCATGTATGGGAAAAATGTCGATTTTTTACAAATATCAAAAAACTCTCTTTGTGTCCACACGGCTTATACTAGCATGAAATGGCATACTAAATCAAACAATAAGTTCTACACAATCAACCATAAATAATTTAGAAACTAGTTTTACCTTCTGTTTGGTGATGACTATAAACAGAGGTTTATTGAAATTTTTTGTTAGATTAAGAATATTTAATTTGGGGTTTAAAATAAATTTTTAATGACATCAAAATAACACCTGACCAATACTAAAAATTCACCCGAAAAAATGCCACAATTCGCCCAAAAAATTATCAAATTCCACCAAAGAATGTGCTAAAACTTATCCAAAAAATTGTCAAAATTCACCCAAAAAATTGTCAAAATTCACTCATGATACTGCAGATAGTTATTAATATTAATGAATGAATTGTAAATTATAGACACTCAATATCTGGAATCATCAGCGTATTAATATTAACAATACTATTGTTAATGAGAAAGTATTAAAAATTTATGATTATTCAATTTTTGTGGACTCCTAACATTTGGGGGTCCAGGACTTAAGCTCTATTAGTCCTCATGTAAATTGTCCCTGACTTTAAGTAGCATATTTTAAGCCCATAAATAAACTACTACTATATCATACTATCATTTTTTTTTAGTGAAAAAAAAATTCTGATTGAAATATATGTATAACAACAAAGTCGAAATATTAATTGGAAGTTTTCTCAAAAAGATAGTAATTATCTACTAATAAAAATATGTTAAAAAATTACCATTTTGAATGTTAGACTTTAAGCATTTTAAAAACTTGAAAAAATGGGGTAAACTCAAAGTGTACCAAAAATAATTTTGAAAATCGCATTTGAAAAAAAACGCACATTAGGTAAAGTTTATCTCGTGAAAATCCTTATGAGACATACATTAAAAATGCACTGTATACATTTTATATATCAATATTTTTAAAATTAATTCATTGTCGTTTAAAGGAAAAAACGTACATAAAAGTATGGAAAGTCCAGGTCAAGAAGTTCATGTAAGTAGATAATGGTCAAATTAAAAGATCAAGACACTAACGTCATCATTATATTTATTAAAATTCATGCACTGTAAATAATATATATCGATATTTTCACTCATAAATTGGATTTCAAATAAATGCTTTTATTTGCTTTTATTAACAGGGTTTCACGCTAAAGACGCAAATCCCAAAGAGCGTAATCATGGTTGCATTGCGAAGTATTGAGTAAAGAATTTCCTTAATCTACAACGACTGCCTACCGGATCCGCTAGTAAATAATAAAAGTCGTTAATTTAAATTTCCCACTCATACTTAAAATATCAAGTAAAGTATTTTTGAGGGTCTGAAATTAGAATTTTGTCATGATTACCGATAATCCCAGCTAGGACACTAATATGTACAAAGGTATATGTATTTTAAATTAGAACACAAAGCTAAAAGGTTTTCAAAATATTAATTTTTCTTAAATATTGGCAAATAAACAACTCAAGTTAGTAATATTTCATATTATAACGTTATTTAATTGCCATACTGTGTAATGATGCGCATTGTGGGACGATGAAAAGAGTTCCGCTTATCAAATATACATTTTCACAAGCAGTTAGCCTAACAATTTTTTTGTATTCCGAAAAATATTTCGATTTGATCATCCGGCCTATCAGCAAAACTAAATACCGATTTCTGCTATAATTAAATTGTATTCTTATGACGTAAAAATTCAAACAGTTTGGGTGATCCATTGGACCTATGTAGTATTAGTGTATCGCATGATATGCGTCATAAACATGTCTTCAGCAATCATCACGTGAGCAGATATGCTTAGAGCCTTAGATATGCCAATTTACACTTGCGTTAAGTTGATTTTTAAAAAAGGTACAACACAAAACCATTAACTCTCAACAGAAAATGATTGTTTATTTTTAAAAAAATCCGCGTTCTTTGATTTCATATTTTCTGAACAATTTTTCAAAGTTAATTTTGGTGATGGAATTGCCAGCATATTTCGCATGTGTGTGTCTTTTAATTACTGGAATAAACGGAACAGGTGATGTATTATGATTAATTTTATTCAAGTACAGCTATTTCCATAGATGTGCAATCTCATTTATTGGCAAGACATTGTGTCAGCTACAGTTTATACACGGACATGAAAACATACACAAAAACACATTCAAACTGAAAACGCCATAGGTATTGAGATGTTTTAATATTTCTGAGAATTAATATAGAAAAACCATATGAGTACGGAATACAATTAAAATTACACAATATGTACCTTAAAATTGTTGTTGGTAATGACAGTTACGTCAAAATTTAAATACAGAAAATTCCCGCTCAAAACTACAATGTTATTTATTAATCTTTTAATTTTTTACGTCGCGACATTAATACTAGTATTATTTTGTTATTCGCAATCATATAATTAATTATTGTTATTAATATTAAGGCAACTGGATATTGTAGACATACAAAATTTAGAAGATAAATTTTCTGCTCTCCTGATACATTTAACGAAGCAAAGGGCTGTTCTAACAACCCTTAAAGTAAGGGTAACAACCCTCGCAATAGATATATGTTGTGACGAGGGCGGGTCGAACTTTCCCTTTCAAAGTGAAAGAGCAACATATATATATAGTACACGCATCTACACACCAACAATAAATTCTTATACATAGAAAACAATCGTTTAGTCGATTTTAGTCACAACAACCAATCAAAAATAACCAATCTATAAGTTGCTGGATTACAGAACGCATGTTTAAAAAATCTGATTTGACAATGACTTTAGACTGTGGTCATATTAATCACATTTTGTATTCATACATCAGATTAAAAAAAAATTAAAACAGCTCGGAATGGTTTGTGAACTTGGCTAGCGCACCCCGTGCGCTATAATTCACAATTTACGATATCCAAAATTAGAAGTCAATAAAACAACAGCAAATAAAACAATACTCAGTGGCGTAGCTACGTAAACAAGGGCCCCGGCTCAAAAATGAAATTGGAACCCTATCTAAATTGCGGTTAAGTTTTATCGGCACAGCGCCGACCACGCGAAATTTTATTTTCAATATTAAATGAAAAGTATTAAAAAGTATTATTAGTGTATTTGCCATAAGGCAACATACACTATTGGCATCGGTCGGATGGCGGGACCTAGGGGTCGGACCAAAATTTCTCGACGTTTCATAACCTCCTAAACACTGGCACCATTTTTAAAAATGTTTATATATATATATGTATGTATATATATATATATATATATATATATATATATATATATATATATATATATATATATATATATATATATATATATATATATATTTATATACGTATATATATATATATGTGTGGGGGCAATAACTTTCGAAAGAGTTAATTGATTTTAACAAAATTTGGTCCACGTGTTGAAATCAATCACCGCAAGAAGCCTATTTAAAATGGGCGTAATCGGAGCATTTTAAGGGTAGTTTTTAGGGGTTGAAAAATGTTTTTGGGCCCCAAAATACCGAAAAAATTCTCAGAATCGTTTCAAAATTGACATTTAACCCTTTAGTAGTAATTAAAAGGTGTCCCTAAAATTTAAATAAAATCGGCCCGACAGTACCGGACTTACAAATTTTATGAAAACACTAGTTAGCAGATAGTGAATTATTTACTGAAAGTTGTATATAATTTGGTATAGAGGTTCGATTTATAATAATATTGCAATTAAGAAAAAAAATGTTATTTTAAGGGGTGTATTAAGGAGTCAAATTTTTTATTTTGCCTAAAAACCAACTTAAGTTCGCATAATAAATCCACAATGCCTGTATAAGCAAATACACTATATTGTCGGCAGGGTTTTGGCACTGCGAACCGGGTTTTTTTTTTAATGCCATTAGCATTAATAGTTTTTGAGTTATTTGCAAAAAAATAGACGCTCTTTTTGGGGATTCTTTAATTGTTAATAACTTGTGCAATTGTTTATGTGCGGATTTCAAACTTTTGCACATTTTTCTAGGGGTGATTACGTATACAATGAGCTATAACACGTATTTTAACACGCAGTAGCAAAAATTAACACGTTTTTCAACCTGTGAACCAGGCTACAGGGGCCAAAGAGTCAAAAATCTTTATTCGATTGGGGTATTTAAATCACGTTTTCAAACGTCACTCAGGAAGCCGAATGCCCCCCTGAGGTTGGGGACCCCGGTGCACTGCACCGCCTATAGCCCTCCGATAGCTACGCTACTGACAATACTATTGTGTGTGATTTTAAATGTTAATGAGACATTTGTCCAAAATAGATCCGCATACTCTTCGACAATGTCCGAACATTGTAAGCCGTTCGAAATGGAACGCCCGACGTGCCCAAAACATAGAATACATGGTCACGCCGGTAGAATATGCCATAATCGCACATACCGTAACATCGCAATGCAGCAGCGAATCTGCATGCAAGGAATCAGTTAAAAACTTGCAAAACTATTTTCTCGATGACTTGAAATATGGTGACATCGGTTACAGGTATTAATTTGTTAATACGTATATAAATATATATTTTCGGTTTACATATCTTATAGGTACCTACTCACAAAATTTACAATAATTTTTCAGAACTTTTTAGGAATAAAAATATACTTGCTACACGGATTTTTAAGAATTTATCATTTCATTTAACCCAATTCTAATTATTTTAAGATTATAATTATTCAAGCACGATTTTAACGGAAAGGGCCAAGTAGGCTCTTACAAAGATTTTAAATAAATAATTTGCACGTCTCAATTATGTCATTTATTATACACTAGGCGCTACTAGTAGCTCCGCAAGCAATTGAGATAAAACACGGCAACAACAATAGTGGTCGAGCCTTCGGCTACACCGTATTATGATTTTGTCTCGTGGGGCTGAAACAACAAATTCTGAAATTTCAACGGAACACCTTGATTGTTTTGTACAGTTGATTTCAAACATTTTGCAGTTTGGCGCAACATTTAAAATCATACGAGGCATTTATTATTATTAATTTATGTAATTTTTCATGAAACCGGAAACACTGAATTGGCTTTCCGTGAAAAACGTTGGGCTATAAATATAATATATATGTGGACGGGCAATAACTTTCGTTAGACTTAATTGATTTTAACTAAATTCGACACACACATTGGAATCCATCACCGCACGAAGCATATTTAAAATGAGCCCAACGAAACCATCGTAAGGACTGTTTTTAGGTGTTGAAAAATGTTTTTAAATCCAAAAATACCGAAAATGTTCTCAGAATCGTCTCAAATTTGAAATTTAACCCATTTGTGTAAAGTTTAAAATGTTCTGCTAAAATTTTAATAAAAGCGGCTTGACACAACTGGATTTACAAATCTTATGAAAATACTAGTTTGCAAATTCAGACTTACTGCAGGGTGTAAGGTGTATTTAATTTGGTGCAGATGTTAGATTGACAATAATATTAAATTACTCAAATGTTTTATTTTATCTAAAAACAAATTTAAGTTGACATAATAAAGCCACGATACCTGTATTAGCAAATACACTATAATTGTCGCCAGGGTTTTAGCACTGCGACCCGAGTTTTTAAGATTAATTAGCCGATCATATATAAAATGATGGTTTCCGGTTTCTTTTTCTTAGAACAAAAAACAAAATAGAGCAGTTTTCAACAGAAATAGTTTGAATTAATATATATTATGTATATTATATTATTGTGTATTATATTTATATTTACGCTGATGACTCAGATGTTGAGTGTCTACAACTTACAATCATGCGCAATCTTATATATTAATAATAATTAGCCGCGGCTATTTAAAATAAATTACCGTGATTATTTAACGGAATATTTAATCGGTAAATTGGATGGTAATTTACCATTTTACATGACTATATTTTTTATTAGAACCTGCTTTGAGGTTTCTGATATAGCAGAGCGTGAGTCATCATTATAGTATGTTTCTTCGCGAAACGTACTATAATGATGACTCACTCTCTGCTATATAAACGCATAAAAACTATGAGGTGGAAGTGTTTGAATCACTGTCTAGAATCTAGATTCTATAGAATTTATGAATTAAACTATAATAATATTTACTGTCAAAATATTCGGGATTTCTTGCAGAATTCGTTGTAATTCATTGAAGTTTATTTTTAATTTTCAGTTTTTTGATCGGTGGGGATGGCAAGGTTTATGAAGGAAGAGGGTGGCATAAAGTGGGTGCTCATACTTATCATTTCAATAGAAAATCAATAGGAATAGCATTTATTGGTGATTTTTCAGGTAATTTAATTAAAGTTTAGTTGCCACAACGTCAAGGAAGTTTTACTTCAACCGCGCGTAAAAGTTACATGCACTCATTTTTTTTTAAATAGATCAACTGCCATCCAAACAGATGTTAAATGCAGCAAAAGACCTTATAGAATGCGGTAAAGAACTTGAAAAATTAAAATCCGATTATAAACTAATAGGTCATAGGCAAGTTATCTCATCGGAAAGTCCAGGGTTATCCTTATATGAAGAAATAAAAAACTGGCCACATTGGACATTAAATCCATAGTTTAGTACATTCAAAAAAACGAAATTATTATAAACTTTGTATTAATATTGTTAAACTCAAATTTATATTCACATGTATATATTATCTTTTATATCTATTTAATCACAACATTTAATAGTTATTAAAGCTTGATAAAGTTCCAAACAAGGAACGAAACGTCGCTGAAAATAAAATATTAAGTGTTTTACTTATAAATAAAGTCCTTTTTCCCGAAAAATCATTTTTATATTAATTACCAAGGACAAAAAAGAAATAAAGTCAATTTAGTACATTTTATTAAGATTTTGAAATTGATCCAATGTTAATATTGATTCAATGTCGAAATTGTTCTCTTATTGATTAAAATACATTAAGCATATATGCACGCACTTTCAATCGACATTTCCTTTCAGTTCTGACAGCCTAATACTTTATCCTACAGGGTGCGTAAAGGATAACGCATTTCAGAGAGGAGTAGGGAATCCCTCATCCCTTTGTTGTTTCCTTCTACAGGCACTACATACGCAGTGTCCACCACTCGCGGCTGAATATGGCCACGATCGGTGCATTAGCCACACTCTTATAGTCACTCTAAAGAAACAGCTTACAGAGCCATCTACATAATTAAAGTTAAAACAATATATGGTTTGTTTTTAAACTAACAAAAATCAACGAGTATTACAAAAACCAGTGAGTATGTAATATACAGTAAGAGAAATATTGTCTGTAGTAACGAACGAGCAACGTCAAATTAATAGAGAAGACACAATTGTAACTATGTGCATTTCACTCACGAGCATTATTTGCCGATCATGCATCTCTTTTTAAGATAATGCTCGGCCTGTGCTGCTACTGAAATCAACGGCCAAAATATGATCTATGCATGGTTGGGTCAGAGCTTTGGTGCAGACTAAAAATATATTTGAACCTCCTTTGAACAACGCCTGCATTCACTTTAATAACTGAATATTAAATGTCATGTAATATTCAAAATGTAAAAAATCTGAAGAGAGCAAAATTTGTTAAAATTGACGGAATTGTATTGGTTTATTATATTTTTTTAGCTGCATTTTAAAATATGTGCTATAATTAAATATTTTGTAGCTGTCTGATTTGTTGAATATTAATTTTAAAGAAATGAATTATCAGCTAATCGACATTACACATTTTTTATAAATCTTTTTGTGCGTGTGTATTATATTCGTATCATTGTATTTTTAAAAATACATAGTTTTATTTCAAAATATTGAATTATATATTACGAAACTTCACAGTAAAAAGAAGATCTTTTTTGCGTCACTTCAGCGAACAATTCATTGCGTTATTAATGTTATTACTATTAGTGGATAATATAAAAAATACATAATTTAAAAAAGGACTTTTCCCCTTCCATTGAACAGTTATGAAGAAATGAAATTTTTTGTTAAATACTTTGACATAACAGTGAGAGGTGTAATGTGATTATCATTATATTTGGACATTGGTCATATTTTTTTCACCGTTTAAATCCATTTTTATTAAACCACATTTTGAATAATTCAATCTTTTCTTCAGTTGTGTTATTTTAGCTTTCATAAAATTTATTTGTATTTCTAATTTTTTTCTATTTATTTTAACATTAGAACAATATTTTTCGTTTACATGGTTACACAGCAATAAATACGACGAAATTTTACCAAATTCCAGAAAAAATTAAGTATAGATTTCGAAATTAATAAATATTTGTTTACTTTTTCAAATTTGATTTTAATTGAATAACCCTGGTAACGCTTTTTATGTTTCCATATGATTGATATAGAGAAAAAAGTATCAGTATTTAATTTCTAAATTATTATCAGCCATTTTGTGTTATCCGTTGAACGTAAAAATTAAATATTTTTGTTATACTGAAGTTTGGAGTAGAGATTGGTTGTTTTAGACAGTAGATCATCTATTAATATATATATTAGGCGTAATGGTTAGGTTATTGTGGTAATTTTACAGAACAGTTGACTCTGATAACCACAGAACGATCAATTCCATAGTGATAATACGTCTACATAAGGAATAATTTGGCTGGTACAATTTTTTTTGAAGAATTGAGCACGATTTCTTTATAGTATTTAATTTTTAAAAATTCAAATGAAAATAATCGTCTCCATGACTATTTAGTTGAAATATATTCTTTTTCATTAATGTGGTTACGCAGTGACATTACTGGCAGCAATATAAATAATGCGTTTATTTTAAAATAGATCGTAGGTTATAATACGTGACGATGTTTTGATAACCTGCAATTTGAAAAATAAATAGCAAAGTTTAAGCGGTTATTCACTAATGTGGCAACACTTGTGTCAATTTAATAGTTTGTTTTTAATTAGCACCTATATCAATTGATGATCCACTGCCTATAACAGTCAGTCTCTGCTCCAAACTTCAGTATAACAAAAATATTTTATTTTTACGTTCAACGAATTACACAAAATGGCTGATAATATTTGAGAAATTAAATACTGATCGTTCTTTCTCTATATCAATCATATGGAAACAAAAAAAAGCGTTACCAAGGTTATTTAATTAAAATCAAATTGGAAAAAGTAAACGACCACAAATTTAGAAATATAAATCATTTTTCTTGTATTTGATAAAATTTTGTCTCATTTATTGCTATGTAACAACGTAAACGAACAATTTTTTTATTGTTAAGTTAGCAGCAGGTACAAATTTAGTTATTTTTAAAATAATTTAATTTTTATTTCATGTGAAAATAAAATAAAACAAGATATATATCAAACAAAAATTTATGAAAAACATAGAAATCAAATGTTTCAAATATTTATTTTTTTTATAACTGTCACTTTACGATTTGAAAGAAAGGGAGTCCAAACACAGTGGGTGCGACAAGGACAAGTGATATGAAACCACTCGTGAAACAATTTTTTGTTTTCAAGTTGTCAACCCTGGAATTTATTTGCACTTTAAAAGATTTTTAAGTTCACAATCGCTATAGAAACATCGGAAAACAAAAGTACTGTGTCAGAAAATTATTATATTGTCGTAATATAAGACGTGTAATAAGAAAATGTCTGGAAAAAGAAATTATTTAATTCGGAAAGAAAAACTGGCAGTGGTCGATTGTTGCGACATAGAAATACATGTCATCAGAAAAGACGCTAAAATATTTCCTGTATGCTTGAATTATATTTCAAAAATAATGTTTATAGAATGTAGATATACAAATTTATTTCTATATTTTGACTAAAGCATTATTTTTGTAAATAAGTGTAAGGCAAGCATTTAATATATAATTTTAAAAAGCAGATGATTGGGAAAGACTTTAAACTTTTGTTATTACCAATAGGCAATAAACAATAATTATAATATTTTATTTAAAACTGTCAGTGTTTCATTTTGTTAATGTAAATTTATATTTTTACATACTTTTCTCTTATTAATTTGTGCTAATTTATTACGACTTTATGTTAATATTTATGATCAATTTTCAAAATTTTTATTAAAAATATGAACGCATTTTAAAAAAAGTGAAAGAATTTTTTTTTCAAAATGTTTAAATCAATGTCAAATGATTTCACTATAAAAATTTGTTACATATACATATATCGTATATAGGTATTACAATCTGAAAAAAATTATTTTGAAGGCTGTTTTTAACACAAATTGTTTTATTTCTAGTAGTCTACGGATGTGACATCCGGTTATTAAATTGTCATCGTGGTTTAAAAACTATGGAGTAATAACAATTTAGTTATCGTGTAGGAATGAGAGTGTCGCTATAGTACACTTAAAACCACTTGAAAATTTTCTAAGTCTATGGGTTGGTCGCGATTCAACAGCTTAGTTCAGGTATTCACCAAAGGGTGAACCCCCAGTGGTGAATACATTTACTGGGTATGGATAGCTCCATAAGCTTGTTGATCTTTGTAATTATTTGATCTATGCAAAAACTATGGAAGGTAGAGCCTCTATGTGCTCTCTGTAATCAGGAGTGGTTGCAATCACAGATGTAATTTTGACACTGACGTTTTGAGATCAATATAACCTACAAGTTTTTTATATTTTTTTATTACAAATTATTTCCTTCACTATTTAGAAAAAAATGAATCACACGTGTAGTAAATGTGAAATTAACTTTACTACATTGGCACATTTAAGAAAACATGCGATTAAGTTTCATCCAAAAATTGCATTAGAAATAGCACCTCTTCGATATAGGAAAAACACTCCATTATCAGGTTTTTCTTGTAATATCTGCCAGAAAACATTTAATCACAGACAAAGTGTACGACGGCATTTGAAAACTCATGATATCAGTACACTAAGTGGTGCAAGTGATACAAGTCAACCAAGCCAGGAGCAAAATCAAAAAACCACAAGATACTCGAAGAAATGTCCACTGTGTGGATATAATGGTGCACACAAGAAGGATACGTTGGATCATTTTAAAAATGTTCACGAAATTTCATTTTACTCAAGTAATCTCACTTTTGATACAATTGAGGAATTCCATCAATGGAAAAGTACGTATAAGTCTGGCAGGAACAAAATGTTTAAGATATGTAAAATTCCCCATTTTTATTATAATAATTTAAACAGACTGTAATCATTGCATTACTTACCCAATGTAACATATTTAATTATACCACGTATTTTAAAATTCAGTTAAAAAAATATTATAAACCAACACAATTCCGTCAATTTTAACAAATTTTGCTCTCTTCAGATTTCTTACATTTTGAATATTATATGGCAGTGACAGTTAATATGAAATTTAGTTATTGAAGTAAAAGCGGGCGTTATTCCAAGGAGGTTCAAATATATTTTTACTCTGCTAAAGCTCGGACTCAATCATGCATAAATCATATTTTGACCGTTGATTTTAGTGGCAATCGAACATGTATTTGCTTATTTCTAATGAAGAATTCATATCTCTCACCTCAACGATTTGTGAGATATGAACAATTTGTCAAAAACTATTTTTAAAAATTTCGTCTTAATGGATGCTTACGTCACAAAAGGAATCTACTTTCCAAATTTTAAGTTTCTAGCTTCAGTGACTTGGTCTGGTTGTTAATGAGTCAGTCAGTCACCCGATTTTTCGTTTTCTTTATTAATTAGTATAAATATACCTCGCTGAACGGCATTTCGCCTTTTTTAATTTTGACACTTTTTCGATTTACGGCCCACGTTTCGTTATAACGGCCAAAAAAATTGTGTCAAGGAGTAAACTCGGCCATTGCCTATTATAAACACTGCAAAATTAAGAAGCAGAAAGCAAGGCAAAGCAGACAAGATCGAACCAATATTGGTTATACGGTTTTTCTCTTTACTGTCAATTTTAGATCATGTCCTAAACTGTGACTGCAAAATCTTAGCGAAATGCTATCAAAAATGTGTTTGCATCATACGGGCATAAAGTTTTTCAAATACGGTGTAAACTCCATGTAACGTGACTCAATTTAACGTCAGACTCCTTCAAACGTCGAAATTACTTGGTTGGTTCACCTTGTTGTCCATACAATGATACACTCTATGTGTAGCATCACACTCACTCTAAATAACGACCATATGTCATTATAAAGCAAGTAATTTCAGTAACTTGTAAAGCATCACTGTTTGTTAGGTACTACTACTTTCTAAGTTGCCGAAATTGATAAGAACTGCAGCTTTATTGTCGCGTTGTTGTTATTTGTGTTAATAGTAATGTTTGTAAATTGTATGCGTTATTATTAAATAATACTCTAATAGTAGAACAATATAACTCTCTATAGCGCCAGAAATGCGCAGTCCCTTCAGCGTCGCTATATAGAGTTTACACTGTATTTGCATCTTTTAGTGAACTTAAATTTACTTTTATAGCCGAGATAGAAACTACAACAAACACAAGGTTTGTCAAGAAGAGATCAGGGTCATATAAGTCTCATATCACAGCAAATTATGTGTGTCATCGTTCTGGCAACTACTTACCCGAAGGAAAAGGCGAAAGGCGTATTAAAACTCAAGGAAGCAATAAGATTAATGGATTTTGCCCAGCAAATATTCAAATGCATACAGAAAATAATAAAAACATAAAAGTGCAATATCTTGAGACACACATCGGTCATGAAACCGACATAGGTCACCTACAACTGACGGCATCGGAACGGCAAAATTTGGCTGAAAAAATCGCTGCGAAAGTTCCATTCGATGATATTTTAGATGAAATTCGGAATTCTGTTACTGATTTCTCGCTGAAAAGAATTCATCTCCTGACAAAGAAAGATCTTTTTAACATTGAAAACAGCTTTAATTTAACTCATTCTTCTGTCCGCCATTCGAATGACGCTAACGATGTTGAATCATGGGTACTTGAAATGCAGCGAGATTGTGTTATATTTTATAAACCGCAAGGAGTTGCTTTAGAGACGCAACCTCAATTAAAAGACGGAGACTTTGTGCTTATTATGATGACGCCTGCCCAATGTGAGCTCCTAAAAAAGTACGGATCCAACTGCATATGCGTAGATACATATGATCTGACTAACTCCCATTTTGAATTGCACACTCTACTTATTATCGATGCTATAGGAGAGGGATTTCCCTGTGCATTTTTATTATCAAACAGATGTGACACAGATGTAATGAGCTTATTTTTTAATCAAATTAAAATCAAAGCAGGATTCATATCACCAAAAATTTTCATGTCTGGCCTAGCTGAATCTAGTTTCAATGCATGGCTTCAAGTTATGGGCGTTCCTGAAAAGAGGTATGTATTATTTATTTTCTGACAAACGACTTAAGACACAGTCTGGATCAAGACGAATCCAGCGACACCTCATTTATTGAAATCAGGCTATGCGAGGTAATAAACTATCTCACATACAGACATTCATAGCCTATGAAATTTATAACCTTTCATTTTGTGGCTTTGCCATAATCGGGTAATTATTAATTTGTGATGTGTAAAAAATTGCTTCTTAGGGATCAAAAAATGATTTTCAATCGATGTGACTTGCAACGCTAACGATACCTCCGACCACTGTTATTAGACACTGATTAATTCATTCAGAAGGTCTCATTCGAAGACACATAAGTGCTAAAGCTAATCCCGTTACAGGTCTCTATATAATGTACAATTTACTTTCACTGGGGTATGTCATACCCCACCATACAAATCCCCGGTTGAGCAACTAATGACACTATTTATTTTAGATTATTCTGCACGTGGCATGTAGACCGGGCTTGGCGGGAGAAATTGTCGAAAATCAAGACTAAAGACAAGCAGGTAATTTTTAAAAATTAACTCGCCTCATATCCATAGTTAAATATAGCAAAGACTTCTCAGATGTTATATTGGATAAAAATTTATACTTCTTACTTAACTAAAGAAGTATAAATTTTATCCAATATAACATCTGTGAAGTCTGTTTGCGGGAATTTTTAGCTTACATAATATGTAGTAGTTTGAGTGTAATACAAAACTATGGTGCAGGTTTTGATCTACAAAACGTTAAGAACGCTTCTGCAAGAAACAGGTCCAATGACCTTTGAGAGAATGCTAGAACAACACTGCAGCAATATGTCCGATCCGGATACGAGAGATTTTGTAGTTTATTTCAAAGATAATTATCAAAAAACCAGTGAACATTGGGCCGATTGCTATCGGTCACAATCAGAGCTTAATGCAAATATGCATTTTGAGCGTATGCATCGAACCATCAAATATATCTGCTTAGGAGGAAAGAAAGTTAAAAGATTGGATAAAGGTATTGCGGCGCTAATGCGATTTATTCGAAACAGACTTATTGACAGGCTTATTGTCATTAATAAAGGAAAAATGTCCGGTCAAATAAAGAATATTCGTATGCGCCATAAGGATTTGAACGATTTGAATCAGTGTTCAATTACGAGAACAGAGCACGGCTGGGAATTACCTTCATCGACTGGCAATCAAATTTATTTTATTCAAGAAGTGAAGGACTCTTGCACGTGTCAGCTTAGATGTTCCGAATGCGATATATGCATTCATAGATATTGTTGTACATGTTTCGATTCAGCTATAAAATTTAACATGTGCAAGCATATACATTTACTTGCTCAACACAGAAAGGAAACCGGAAATTTTGAGAACACAACAACCGCTTCTGACGGTATTAAAATAGGTAATTTTTTATTATTTAGACCAGTGTTTTTCAACCTTCTTAAACACGCGACCCCTTTACACGTTAAAAAATTGTGGCAACCCCCTGGACCTAGAGCCATAATAAAACTATATCAGTTTGTATTTATTGAAGTTTTACTTCTTTAGCGACGTATCTGTCTAAAAAAAGTAAAAAATCGAGGGGAAATAGAATCGACCATAAAAGGGAAGTTAGTTTGTCTACTAAATTACATTGAACTGACAAGGATAGAAGTTTATAGTGTGTTGCTAAGGTATGTGAAAATATTATTAATTAGTTTGACATAAAAAATTAAACTTGGGAATAATATTAAAAACTAAAGAAGTTAAAATTCTTATGTGAGCTTATGAGGATGAGGCTCATTATGATTTTTTTTTTCTTACTGTTCCACCTATATTGATAGGAAAACCAAGTGTACTTCGCAAGGAAGTCGGGAGAGCTCTGCAAGTAGTAACTTTGCCGAGTTTTTTCTATTGTTGTGTAGAACCTACAAACAATTACCCCCCCCCCTCCTGGGTGTCGCGACCCACAGGTTAAAAAACACTGCTTTAGACGTTCAGGTCAATAAAACATATTAAATTTTAATAAAATCTAAATCAGTTTTCGATACAACATTTCACCACTTTTGTCGGCTTCTTACGATTTGATTATAATCTTAATGAATTTGTCATGTGTCAGAAAAATATCAAAAAACGTCATCGTCCTAAAATAGCAGAGTATGGCAGGGGTGTCCAGACTTTTTGCAGTTAGATATAAAAATTAAAAAAACTTGAATAAGTCTTATTTCATTAAATACGCAAATTATAAAACAAAAACCTATTGCGGATTGAATTCGAAGGTTGAACTGTGTAGAACTGAAGAATGCCCAACTGAACCGATTAAAGCATCTTCTGTGGGCCCGGTGTATTTACAAGATACAGAAATTTTAAAAAAATAACAAATATTTTTTATTTACTACTTGAGACACAAATTATTAAGCCCCTGAAAAACCGCTTACGAGACAGTTTGGCCACCTCTAGTATATGTATCTAAGTTGTGATGATAGCGAGTTTTAACAGTCACACAAACAAAAATGTCATCATAACAGAGATATAAACTACATTTTTTGCACGTACCTCATATAAAAAACTAGATTTTCACTTCGTAATAATATTTCTGACAGCCGGTGTCTTCGATATGCGCATTTAGGTTGCTTATGAAAACTATACCTGCTATGTGCAAAGGTCCTCTTTCCATCTTATGGGACTAAATGGTAACTGACAGGTCGCTTTTGGAAATTACTGTTGAATTGATTGAATGTCATTTATCTGTTTTACTTTACGCACTAGTGCGTCATGGATCATTTTACTACCACTATACAGACATGAAAAGCAGCTATTTTATAGGGAGTGTGCAAAACAATTATGTAAAGTGTTTATTCAAACTAATGTCTTTTCTTTTATAACATCACTTTCATTACAACACAGCGTTAATTGAGAAACTCATAATGTAATCATTGATTTTTTTAACTATTTGGTTATTGTGCAATCTTTATTTATTTAATTTTTTTAATTTAGATGTCAAAGAAGATCACGATGAACCATACATTCAACCCGACGAAGTGAATGATGAATTGGATGTAATTCTTTCTGAATTAACAGAGAAGCAAAAACCAAATGTATCATTAATTGAAGATAGACAAAGTAGAATTATGGGAAATTTTCAACAAATCCTTTATAGCAGCACATCTCATAAAAATTTGGACATAATTGAAAAAATGGTGAATTCTCTTCCACCTGCGTTGGCTGCTTCTGAATACGTAGATGAACTAATAATACCATAGTGTAGCAAAAGGATTATTATCAGTATTTTATATATAAGTTTATTTATGTTCTAAATCATATTTTGTATTTATTTTGTATAAAGAACTCCTTTGAGAACGCTTTTTCTATTGCTTTGTAAATAATTATTATAATATTGCGTTGTAAATAAACAATTATTCGCAGTAATCCAAATCACCTGTGTTTTAACACGTTCACTGCATTACCAGTTACATGTGACTGGTAGGTAACTTTCCGTTCCAGCGGCACAGAAAAAGTCTGTAAATTTCTGTCGTTCTTGCGGGGATGATAAAAATGTTATTTGTTAAGAGAGATCAGTATTATAGATACCTATGTGATTGTTACGATCTATACTACGTGTTAGTTCGATTTCCAAATACCAGATGTCAGTATCTGGTAACGAACTGTAAAAAAAATTATGCTGTTAAGAAATTTACCGGATACCGGAATCTTGTAAAGTGAGAATTGACATAGTACCAAAAATTGCTGCCTCAGTGAAAGTGTCAATTAATTCACTGGTTTATCACCTGCTCAACTAATTTTTGAATGACAAGACCAGAGACAGGCTTGTTCCCGGAGAACAGTCGAACACAATTCCACATTTGTTGTGAATACAAACCAGAGATCGACCAGTAGGCATTCGGATCAAACTACGGATTCGTAACGGCCTTAATTATAATAAAGACGATACTATGCCGTTAAAAATTAATTTTATTTGTAACATTTACCAACCTTATAATACGAAAATGTTTTATAAAAACTTCAATGTTACGAGAGTGAGAAAGAAAATTTAACAACGCCGGGTTTTTTTGCACCAAAAACACAAACGCAATGCTTAAAAAGTCGAAATTAAAATATAATAGATCTGTGAAATTTATAATATAAACACAGTTTGAACTTTACACATTTGTATAATAAAATTAAATACTTTAATACTAAAATTTAATATGTCATTCTAAACATCAAATAAGTTTGTATGCACAAGTGTTGTAGACTTAGTTTAATTAATTAGTAAAGTTTCGTTTACTGGTTTGTTACAAAATATTTTTCCATACACACTATATACTTCATTCATAAATAATTCTGTCTGTAAAAATCCCATTCGTAAATGAATCGATAAAATGTGGGGTCGTTGTTTTGAACCAAACCAGCAATTATGCTATCGTAAGTGCTTGTCAAACGTTGTCAGCATTTCTACACGATGTTGGATGAGATGTGGCCACGATAAAAGATGTTTAATTTTTTACTTACGATAAAAATGCTTCTTTTTTTCTGTATATAATTATATAAATAAGTTCAACCTAAAGCTGCAAAGAAAAACAAAACTTTCAAAAGGTTACATCCTTATAAAGATAAATATAAAACACTCTAAAATCTACTCCACTATCTGAATGATATAAAACGACATCTGCTAAACAAGTTTAACAATATATAGTTAACTGTCCATGAAGCATTTTTACGTCGCATTGAGAAAACGATTTATACTCCTCCCCCTTCCGAACTCCCTAATTTTCAAATTTTTCTTTAACCACAACCTTGAGCGTCAGAAAATCAGATCGACATCTAAACAAAATCTGGACTCAGCGGAGCCCAGTATATGTTTCGGATTTCGAACTAAATAACATCGCCCTACCAATCTTCGTTTTGCATTACTACCGAAGTCTACAATTTTGACATAACGTTCAAAAATGTTTGCGTGATCATAGTAACGTATAAAAAAATTGCTACACCCCCCCTCCAGCGTGTGATGTCTTATTATTGACGTCACAAATAATTTAAAAACCATGAAATTCGTGTGATGTAATTTATAGATGGCCCGTATGTAATAATATGCACGATTTGAGGCACCTGCAGATGATAGTAAGTGCCGATTCTGTATGTTCAGTTCTGTGACTAAACCCTTGCCGTCTAACCTCAAACAGAATATTAAAGTTTAGAAATAACTACAAATTACCTGCGATGCTTGCCATTGCTTCCGATGCAAAATACTTAACGTCGACATCTTGATCTATGTTCAATTTATCCAGAACGGGCTTCACTTGCGGTTGTATAACTGAATGATCTAGATACGGTCCAATTTTCTGAAGTGTTTTGGCAACGTTAAATCTGACATTTGCTACGCTATCGTTGGCCATTGCCAAAACTGTAGGCAGCAGCAATCTAGTCGTTATGTCACTGCCGCAAACTTCGGCTAGTACGTTGATACAAAACAGACACGTCATTCGATGCAAGTAATTCGGATCTCTTGACATCGCCAACACTTTCGGCACGACCGTGTTCTCGGCCCATTCGGCACCAAACTGATCGACGAGTTTTTTTAAATTCAGCGTCGCAGCTTCACGAATTGCAAATACGTGATCCACTAGCCAGGTCATGCATAAAGCGTTCAATTTTTCATCAAAAAATTCTTGTCCAAGTTGACCGGCTAGCAGAGGCATATATTCTATGATGGCGAAACGCACTCGCCATTTAGAATCCTCGGCTAACTGTACGATCGCCGGCAGAAGTGACTGCGACAATTGCTGAATGCCGATCACTTCGTTCACGCAATCCAAATTTGAAATAATGTTCAGTCGAACTTCGGGACATTCGTCTTTTAACTGAGATAAAAACAATGGCAAAAGATGCTCTATTGTATTGTGACGGCCAAGAATCGGGCTCAGCCCCATTATTACGGAGGCGAGTGCGGATTTTACATGTTGATTTGGATCCGCCACGAGTTCCTGAAAGTAACGCAAAAGCACAATTTTATTAACTATTTACAGCACTTTATGAAAAGCATAAGAAAGTGTACCCTGGAAGGGTTCTATTTTGTTGTTTGCACTACAAGTTGAAAGTGTACACTCAAAAAAAGTGCACAATAATAATAATAGAAAATTTATTTGTAGCGACTAAAACAGGTATACACAAAACGTCAACACAATAGTTTTCATTCCAATAAATCATTAAAATTATATGGAACTTTAGAAATTAAATATTTTTTTAATTCAATATTAAATGTTTTTGTGTTTTTTTCATTTGTAAGTTTTCCAGTAATTTTTGGTACAATTTGTAACCAGTATACACAGAGCTTTTTTCCCAAAAATGTGCTTTTATGTCTAATTGAAAATTCTTTTTTTCTGGTTTGATAATGTTAGTTAACATTTTGCTGAAAATAATCTAATCTGCGCATATGGCTTAATGTTTCATATGTATTCCTTTTTCACGAAAGACATTTCCATTCCATATTAAAGATAATTCTAATAATTCTGACCTCACATTTTTGACAATGGAATCACAGAAGAGCATTTTCAATAAAAATCAGCAATTTGAAATTATTTTATTACACTGTCCCTCACAAAACAATTGCTTCACAGGCGTGTAAAATGACTCATTACGCACAAGTGCGGTAAAGTAAAACAAAACTCGTCAGGTTATAAATTTTTATAACCTACAAGAAGTGACTGCCCACAAGTGAACTGTCAAAAATTTTGAATGAGGAGTGAAAAACAGCTATTTTATAGGAGGTAGGTGCAAAAATACCATTTATAACCTCGTGCGCAATGGTAATTCGACTCTTGTGACTGTTAAGACTCGCTGTTAAAACATAATGTCACGGCTCGTCGGAATATAATATGACACTAGCTGCAAGTATGCAATCTACTAATGCACTACACTCAACAAAAATGACACAACTAAGATTCATGTCCATATTACAAAAAAAAAAACCCACATAGATGTTTTAGATAACAGACGTACGACAACTAACGTCATTAAATGTCTATTGAAATGAAAATGAAAAAAAAAAAAACACTAACCTTAACATATGGCAATATTGACGTCATAATAATGTTTTCTTGGTGAGTCTTGTCAAGATTCTGACAGAAATCTTTGACTTTGTTGGCGGCTGCAGCTCTCACTTCGGCTTCTGTATCTTTCAACAGACTTTGGAAGGCCGGGACCAAATCTGTACGTGTAATATCAGGACCGACGGCCCTCTGCAAATCTGTGAACTTGTCTGCGACCACGTACCGCACACGCCATGACTGATCACCTACAAAAATCAAACGATTCCAATGCACCGACATTCAAATGAACGGATTTTATTTGGGCAGCTTTCAATTAAAAATTTTTTTAGTCTGTCATATCTGCGAATGAAAACCTTCAACATCTGCTGTTTTGAAAACATATATTATACTAGCCGCTACTTGTGGCTCCGCACGCGATCGAGTTGAAACAATGATTTATACAACATGTAGTGAAGTCTTCGGCTTTACCATATTACAATCTAGTGGCGAGTTACAACACAGTGGATAACATGAAAACCTTCTCTATGAGAAATACATATATGTGCCAACTTTCACAGTGATTGGTCAAACGGTGCCGAAGTCATTAATCTCAAACAGATATACCAATGTCCATTTTTAACCCCCGACACAAAAACAGGGGTGTTATAAGTTTGACCGCTAAGTGTGGGTATGTGTGTCTGTTTGTGGCACCTTAGCTCTTAAACGGGTGAACCGATTTGGATGCTGTTTTTTTTATATGAAAGCGGGTTTTCTAGTGGTGGTTCTTAGACACGTTTTATTAAAATCGGTTCAGCCGTTTCAAGGTCATCAGCTCTTTTCTTAGCTGTGGAAGGCATCTTAGACGCATAACAGATATTTTGTTTGTAACTAAGTTTAAGAAGTTTAAAATAAAAATTAAATAAAAAATTTAAAAAACCCCCGGCACAAAAAAAACCTATAAAAAGTTAAAAAATAAAATGTTTGTGCCTGGTCCATTAACTTTAATATTTAAATACTTAATTAGCAATATTTTGTGATTCAAGCGCCGTCGCGTCGGGGGACCGCTAAATAAATAAAATAAAAAACAGAATACAAATAAAAAGATGATTGGTAATGACATAAAAAATATGCAATTTTAATATAAGTACTCTATCTAGATCCCCCGACGCGACGACGCTTGAATCACAAAATATTACTAATAAAGTATTTAAATATCAAAGATAAAGGACCAGATTCTTTTAAAAACGCTTTTATTTTAACGCGATAATATAAAGCCTATATCCATCCTGAAGGTTCAATCTAAATATTGGTGAAAAAACTTTGAAATTGGATTACTGCCTACATCCAAACTTTACCTCTTTATAATATTAGTATAGACCGCAAAGTACTTATTCCTTCGGCGTTTAATGCATACAAGGACGGTTGAGTGACAATTCCATAAAGAAAATATCAAAACAACGTGTGGCAACTAACTGCACCACTTCTATTAAGGCTTTTTATAAATCTAAAAAAAAAAAAAGAACTAACCAGCACACTGTCGCAGAGTCGGCATAACTAACTGCTCGACGTCCTCTTGTTGAAGGAGAGTGGCAATGCTGACGCAAGCATCAACAGCAAGCAAACGAACTGAATCCTAAAAAAATAGAATAAAAACATTGATCGTAGCTGAACTAAAACACTAATTTTTTTTGACGCTGCGTTATTCTACAAGTTCATAATGAATTTGTGTACTTGTTTATATTAATCAAGTGCTAGAAATGATTTTACAAAATAATAAGAAAGAGAATCGGCGCTTTCCAGTGTTTTAAAAGTTTGAAGAAAAAAAAACAGGGTTAAAAAACGGTTTTTTTCTAGATCTCAAGAAGAATGTTATTAGCGCTTTTCCAGCAGAAATTGATCAATTGTACAAAGAACAATCTGAATTAAAGAAAAGTCAAACCAGCTTTAAAAAAAATGTCTAAGTTTTTCCGTCAATTAAAAAATCCGTTTATTAAAGACTATTTTTGTTTGGGTGCGATTAATATAAAAAATGCGTAGTTTGAGATTTACAAGTTCTCAATTTTACGAGTTCTTTATTTTCCAAGCATCAACAAAATCGGAAATATGAATTACAATAAACAATTACTAAGCATTAGGGATGCGCCATGATATATCAATGTTTGAAAAGCTTCGATTTTGTGTTTTTGATTTTCTACGTTTACACTGATGCAATGGTGAGCATTGGTGTTTTTTTTGCCAAGTTTTCTTTGGTTTTTTATTATTTTCATTAAAAAATTAAGTTTAAAAATGAAAATACTGTATAATAATTCAATAATAAATCTCAGGTATTTGGATTAACAATACAAAACAATCGTGTTATTGTTAATCTTGCTACGTTTCGACTACTTTATTTAGTCTTTGTCAGGTTCTGAAAAATACATTATTATTAATCCAAATACCTGAGATTTATTATTGAATTATAGTAATAATTTTGGATGCGATATAATGTCTAATACTATATCATTTTTTTAAAACTATTTTGTAAGTAAAAAAAATTGTCAATTCAATACTTGAAATTAAATCAATAGTTTAAATTGTTTAGTCTCTTACTGAGCTGTTTTTCAAAAAATTATGATTTTCTTAAATTACATTCAAATATATAACAACATTATATAGATTTTTACAGACAAATATTTGCTATTCATTGAAAAATATAGATGTTGGTTTTGATATAGTTACAACACTGATTTTGTTAATTAGATGTATCGTTTAATTTCGTTTTGAAAGTTTTGCGCATCCCTACTAAACAGCCATAAACGTAACTAGATTTCCACTTTACCATCGCGCCCTAGAAACAAATTAGCTCGTAAAGTTGTGAACAGTCTGTATTGTTGTTATGTTTTAAACAAAGTTTCGTTGAGAAATGTATAAAATCTAAAAAAAATTGGCTGGAAATAGTGCCACAATAAATGAATAAATTAAAACAGACCTGTTCATCTTGTGCCAGATTTATAAACATCGGTATGAGGTCAGTCTTCAGATATTCAATTTCGACGACTTTAGCGAGTTCACCGAGTTTGGATGCGGCGGCCCGTCGTACCATCGGTGTATCATCTTGACACAATGTGCGGAAATGAGCTCGCAATTCAGCTTTTATTGCGGCGGACACTCGAGGATAACATACCTAAAATATATTTGTTAGGCTAAGTAGATATTACGCTTGGGATTTCAAAAAAACAATATTTAAACAGTTTCTTTTTTGAAGTTTAACGTGTCTGTTTGAAAAATGTAAAAAATCGAGGGGAAGTAGAATAAACAAATAAAGGGGAAATTAGTTTGTACCCTACATTACATGAAACTGAAAAGGGCAGAAGTTTATAGTGCGTTGCATTTTGATTCGCAAAATAGTAAGACAAGGATGAACGGCTTGAATCTGACGTTTAAAATTACGAACAATTCAAGCACAAAATAATTTCTGTAATTTGACGTAGAAACGGTAGAAATTCATAATATATATTTTATGTACATTCAGAAAGGAAAATATTAAATATCATATTCTCTATTTTCAGATATCAGAACAATTGTCGGATTAAACATTTTTTAAATACAAGTATATGCTGAAACGTCACATAATGCGAAGTTATGATGTTGATATACTACAGACAATTCATATTAAAAATGTTTTTCTGTAGATTATAGTATGTAAATAACACTATGGTATGAATGTGACTATCTGTCCATGTGAGAATTTTCACATGACATAAACATCAAAGTGTCCTCTTAAAATGTGTAATAATTTCGTCGTAATTATAATAATAATAATTTATTGATTACGAATCAAAAGGCCAAAGTTCAGCTATAAGCTGTTTTACAGCTTGACCTACAAAAATAAAATTACATAAAAAATATTAAAAACTAAACAAGTTAAACTTCTTTTGTGAGCTTATGAGGATGAGGCTCCTTATAATTTTTTTTGTTTTCAGCGTGTTACTAATTACAAATACATAACTGTCAAAAGGAATCATCGAAAACCAGCGTTGGAGGTTCTCCAAACAATTAGTTCACCCCACTGGCCTACATGAAAATATACATGCAATAAGAAAAGTTTTGTTTTCTGAAACAAACTGTAAAATATATGTAAAAGGCTTTTTGAAGTAAAAATCTTACCGCGAATAACCCGCACGCTGATGTCCTCGATGTAAACCAATCTCCGGCAGCTAGACGTTGAACGAGTGGAACAAAATGAGTTTCCAAATCGGCGGGACTGTGTTGTTGGGCCACATTACGTAACGACTCTACGGCTTTGTCTCTCACGACAGTTTCTTCGACTGTCGCCAAGCTCTCTAACGGAGGAAGCAAGCAGTGAGCAAACTCCGGGCCACCGACCAATGGTGTGAAGTTTCCCAATTGTTCGGCCAAAGCGAGAAGTACTTCATCTTCATCGTAGATTGTCTCTGTCAAAAATGGAATCAATTCTGATCGTGTACGTTCCAATCCAAGAGCTAGTGCTATTGTCGACAGTTTTTTTATCGAGTTGAGGCGAAGCTATAATGAAAAATAATAATGTATGAATTCGTATTGAATTACAATGCTTTCCTGCCGAGTAATAAATAAAATATGTACATGTCAAAATTCAATGATTTGCAAATATACATAATTCAAATTTCGGAATAAACAAATAACGTGAATTCGTTTGGAACTGACATTGCGTAATTAATGCTATTTTGAAGTTATTTTAAAAAAATCTGATCAATGTGATGTCTATTAATCAACTGCTACCAAAGGCGTACAATTCCCTTTATCTAACAAATATTTGTAACAAACATGAGTATTTATTGATTAACCAATTTAGAAAACACTTACAGCTATTTAAATATAAGCACGAGGTAGTTACATTTACTAAATACAAAGAAATAATATTATAACAGTTGTAAAGTTAGGCTAGAACAAGCCAAGCCCTTCCAGAGAAACATTGCGTACGACTTCTAAAACTTAAAAATACTACATGATCAAAAGATGATTTTACTTACTTGAACGTCTTCATTTTTTAATTCATCTATGAGTACAGCGATGGGATACAGAGAATCATCTCCAGCAGAATCACTGGCTGCCATTGCTTTTTATATTTGTATAATGCCGACGCAAATTTTATAGAAAAACTTCTTGACCTCCACTTACTATTATGTTGTGACTAACGAGTCTAACATAAATAAACGTCTTGTAGCAATGTTAGTTAATCAATAGCTATTTTAAACTATAATTTTCAGAAAAACAGTATGAAACATGCAGTGTCAAACTTTAGTCAACCTTTTTTTAATTTTATAGATCAAAAAGTTCCTTCGCCCACGTATAGAGTACCTTTATAAGCTATTGCCATCTGCAGATTTTAACTAGAACTATTTCTAGCGGGCAATTCAGAAAAAACATGTTTACAAATGAAACATTTAAAATTTAATTTCAATCCTATATCTGAAATTGAAAACCATGTTTGCAAGTTTAGCAAAATTATTAAAAATGCCGTGAAATACAATACGCCAGTGTGTGGCGAAAGACACGAACATAATGATACTCCAGAACATACTAAAATCCTAATTAAAATAAGAAATTACTGTAGGAAATGTTATCAAAAATATAGAAATTATCAATATAAACCCCTAATGAATAAATTATCACGTAAAATAAAAAAAAATCTTAGGTATACCGGTCAGGACATCACCGCAGAGAGGACACCACAAATAAAGATTAATTTTTTTTCTAGCTAAAACTATTTCGGTTATAAGAGTTCGGATTAAAAATATATTTGGGCAGGACTTATAGCATTTATGATCACTTCATTATGGTTTCAGCACTTTTCAATGATAAGAATTATAATAAAAACTTACTACAAAATATGCAAATGTAGGCGACATCAATATAAATCTATTAATTGAGATATTCTTATCAATAATAATAATTAATAGATAGTATATTACAGAGTGAAATTTCGCCTCAAGTCCAAAGCAAAGGAACAAATTTACGTAGGCAGAGATTTTATACATCCTATAGGGCACCATTAATAGGGCACTGTTCACTAAAAACCGAGGGCATCAAAAATTTAAATTCGGCGTTGCATGCAACTTTAATTATTATCCGTATTTTACCCGTCCTAATCAAGTATTGGAATCACTGAGAAATTGGCATACTGATATTTAGATATATTCATAAACATAATGGGATTTTTGGTTCTTATGCATGTATTGAAATGTCAGATAATATTATAAAGAGCAAAATTTTGTTTATCGGGGATTAACTCAGGGACTACTGAAGAGGTTTCAATTTTTTTTTTTGCTGTTCAATAGAAGATACTTTATTATTAGATCTATAGGCTATAATAACTAGCCGGCCCGGCTTCGCCCGGGTAAAATTCGAAAGTATTCCCGGAAACTATTTAACCGATTCTAATTTTTTTTATTATTCGACGGGTGATACTTTGCTTTAGGATATAGACTATAATAACTGCTCTACCCGGCTACGACCGGGTAAAAATTGGAAGTAATCTCAGAACCCATTTAATCGATTTCAATTTTGTTTTCACTGTTCAATAGGTTATACTTTGCTTTAGTTCAGACTGTTTAGAGCATATAGGCTTCAAGATGATCGGCCCGGTTTCAATACATAACGACAATAAAGATTTTCATAAGTATATATACCTACTATATAGGCAGATATATATAAATAATATCTAGATATAGGCATATATATTTACCTAAGTTTGCATATTAGTTTATTTGCGAAGTTTTCGGAAATTTTAGTAAAAAACAGGATAAAAAATAAGTAAATGAAACTTCTCTGAATCAAGATGATAATTACAGAATGTGTAGGTGTAGACTATAAATAAACTATAAGCTAATTAAAATAAAATTATTATAATCTGCATCTTCTTACACCATATCGTTAATTGAACAATATTTGATTAATTTACACCACTGTAACAAGTTTCTAATTGTTCCATTACCTATATATTTGTAAATATGTAAACCATCAAACAGCAATATTGAATGCTTTTGTTTTAAAATAAAGTTATCAACATCAGTCAGTTGTTTTCCAATAATCATGGGTAAAGGAGTTGTGTTTGTGGTCTGCATACCAACAGCTAATTACGAGCATATTTTGATACACGGTTTTCCGCCCGACAATTCAAACAATGCCGGTTCAAATACAAGCACGGATTTATTACAACTTGACGTGGAATTGAGAGACAAACGCAGCCCACCGATTAAAAATTATATGAGATCTCCACCATTACCACCAAGAGGGAAAAAATCTTTCAGAGATAAACCGGAAATTCCATTGGAAAAAGTAATAATTGATTGATTCAAATTAATTCAGTAGCCTATAAATTATTTTTATATATAGGTTTTAGATGAACTACTCAAAAAACTACAAGTGGAACATGTCGTTTGGTATCCAGATAAAGAGAGTAAATACTATGAAGTAATATTTCCTGTATCGGCTGGAGATCCTTGCGAAAATTGTTTGCATTGTTTGACAGAACTAGGTATCGGAGTAAAATTGAACTCTGTCGTTAGGTAAGTAGGCAGGCAAAACTAATAAATGTTTTAACACGACTTTTTATTATATATAAAAAGTACATTAAAATCGTGTTCTTATATAAATTCAGTGTGAAATAAACATGTTACACATCATGGGCGACTACTGTAAGACTCGCTCATTTTTTTTCAGCGTTTTACCTTGCAGTGTAGTTTATGACGGAACAGCCACTGTGGAAGACAATTTAATAGCTGACATGTAAGTGATGCAATTTTATTAGTAAAACGAATCATTGTTACTGTCTGAGCCACTACTCTTAATTTTGCTTTTATATATAAACCAGATGGAAGCTGCGATTTCCAAAAAGAAATATTCAAAACGTTTTTTCGTAAAATTGATATTTGTAATGTTATTCATTTTTAAAAACTGAATAACGACAATTTTAAATTTCCCGTTTTTTGTCGCTTTGAAAGTATGGTAAAAAAGTATTTTTTTACAATACGATTTTTTTTAATAATATCTTCAAACTTTGTATATTAACTTCAAAAAAAATTGACGATTTTTATTTTTTTATACATGTAAAATTCATTTGTTAATACCCGCACTGTGTATCAGAGCTGGGCAAACTACTTGACAAAAGTAGTTGAGTATAACTACTGACTTCTTAAGTAAAAAAGTAGTTAAGCTATCTAGTAGTTAAACTACTCGTTCTTAAAAGTAGTTAAACTACTCACTACTAATAGTCAGTAGTTAAAATTTTAACTACTTTTTTAATTACTATAATAATAATAATAATAATATAAATCTCTTTATTTATGTCGTACAATCTGCACATATAATATATGAAAATGATTTTAAATAATAAAAACTTATATTTAATATAAATCAAAAATTCTACAAAAAACAATTTACAACCTAGAATGTCCAAAAACGATATTTAAAAAAATATATAGGTATATTACTGTCAATTGCCATCAAGTTTTGTATATTTTAATCTTTCTTTTTGACAGTCTAAGCTGTTAATTGTTTCTAACTTAATGCTATTTTTGTTTTCTTCAATGATTATTATTTTTTGTAGGATCTTTTATTTATATTCATTTGAAAAGGGCTGATATCATGGCCGAAACGTGTTTTTATTAAATTTTGCAAATAGCAACGATGTGATTACCAGTTCCACGTTGTATTTCAAACTAAAAGTCAAGCAACTGATATTTCATTATTTTAAAAAAGTCTGATCGTGTTCCAGAATCCAGAAAAATGCATAACGAATAAGAACTTGTTCTAACACGTCGGTTAAATATAATATACTAAAATATTTTTAAAAGTAGTTAAAATTCAAAATAAGTAGTTAGATTACAAAAAAGTAGTTAAACTACCTAAAGTAGTTAGAACTAAGTAGTTAACTACATTTTTAACTACTTTTTGTGATTACTTGATCGGTATTCAAAATAATATAGTACGATTACTATGTGGAGAAAAGTAGTTAGAGTACAACTACTTTTCTAAAAAAAGTAGTTAACTACGTAGTTAACTACTGCCCAGCTCTGCTGTCTATGATATTCTGGTATTTCTGTTGTTTGTGTCGTGATCACAACAGAAATTCGCTCGTTTCCTTGATTTTTTAATTAATTCATACATTCGATTTACACGGTGTATTAGTTGAAACAGAAAGATAAAGACGACACCATTAGTATACAATCTATAAAAAATGCTTGTTTTACAACGTTCTAGCGTTTTCACTAACAGAGAATTGATCCGTCGCTTCCACCATAAACTGGTGGAAGTAAAGGGCGTTTCCAAAAATTTACACGTCATAAAGTGTGCAGGGAACAAAATAATAGATTGCGTATTTATGCCAGGCTGCAGAAAGCATTGTCAAAAAATCTGATTTGACAATGATCTTAGATTGTGACCACACATATTGTTCCATAAGAAAATAATTGCAGAATTTAGTAATTCGGGCGAGATTGTCAAGCAAATTTTCAAATAAAATCTTCTTTGTTTTTAGCTTAAAAATCTGCTATTTCTTAATCCTTAAGCCAAAACAAAAAAGATTTTCTTCTAAAATTTACCTCAAAATTGTGCTACCGTCTAAATTAAGCTGTGTAGCGATGCATTCAAAAATACAATTTTCACTTTTATATATTAGTATGGGATACCGCGGATTTTATTAATTAGATAATGTACTTCGATCTTAATATTTTAAAAGAGCTGCCAATGAAGAAAAAAAAGCATGGAATAATTTTGTGGAATCGGTGCGTTCAAAATTGACAGTAAAACAAGTTGTTGACGGTGTCCGAAGCGGTGGAGAATTATCATTTGACTACATCATGCTAGTTCTGACAGCCGAGTATGTTAATTCTTTTTTATAATTAATTATTGATTAAGCGCAATTTAATTTTGAGTCTATCCGTGATATTATTAACAAAGACAAATTCTGTTGTGTTAAAGAAAAATCTAATTTAAAATTTTCAAACAGACGCCTCAAAATAATATTGCGCTTACAGTCTTGAGGGCCTGATTTTAAAATTAAAATGTAAATAGACACATAATATATCTATACCTACATATTTGAATTTATTACTATTTTTCAGCTGTTTAGCGGCTCTCGGTCTAGTCGAAAACAACGAATCAAATATCGTCGCCGCCATGTTAGTGTCTCCCCTGATGGGTCCTGTAATGTCGTTAACGTTTGGCACTATTATCGCCGACAAACAACTTATGTTCATCGGATTCAAGAGTTTGGCGATTGGTATGTTTTTATCATGTCTGTTCGGTTTGATCTTTGGACTGATTCTCGGAACTACACAAATGCCATGGGGATTTGGCGACTGGCCAACGCAGGAAATGAGAGGAAGGTCTGTAATTTAATTCAAATTTTGTCAGCAGTAATAAATTTGAAAATTTTCTTGCAATAACAAACAGATCTTTTTTCGATATTTTATAATATCAGAGGTAATGTTCGTGCACTCTGGATGGGTGTTCTGTGGGCACTTCCGTCCGGAACAGGAGTAGCCTTAGCCGTCCTCCAAGGATACGCCGGTCCGTTGATTGGGGTTGCAATTTCAGCTTCTCTTTTACCTCCTGTCGTTAATTGCGTACGTATTTAAAAACAAATAAAGCAAATGTATATCGATTTCATACGTGTCGTACATTTTGAAGTTTTTTCTTTGCAAACGTACGTTTTTTTCTGTACGAAAATTTGTGAATAATCTATGCTAATTTTCTCGTTTTTATCTGATTTTAAATCGTTTATACTGTAAAAACTTGACTAAAAGTCATATGGGAAGAATAGTACATATTTCTCGTTCATTTTGCAGCATTAACATCAAAGATTGAATAAGATTTTTCATAGAAACTAGAGATTTCCGAAAAGTGAGTAAGTGCATTTTATATGCACACACACACACACATCCAACTGCTTGTAAGATAGAGTTATGAGGGTAAAAAAGGGAGCATATTGAGCAGCTGGTATTCAGTAACTTTAACAACTCATCACATTACGCTGTCGGGTGTTGTATATAGAATATATAAAAAAAATTGAAAACTAATTTCAACTGTAAACAGGGATTATTTTGGGCGTTGGGCTGCACATGGTTATTGAACAAAGACGCTAAGATTCCACATCTAGCTGGCGAAGAGTACACGGGGAACAGTTCCTATGTACCGCTTTACACCGACTATCTTCCGGTGGAATTTTTCATCAACGGTATAGTGAGCTGTACACTGACCATCATTAACGTTTGCTGTATATTCATCACGGCCATTATTGTCCTTAAAGTAAAGGAAGTGGCGGCGCCGTACACGTCGACACCGGACCTGCGCCGGTTTTGGGAGCGCGACATACGCGCCGTACGAGAAACTAACAGGTCAACTCTTAGGGCTGCAGAAGAAGAGGAAAGACAACTGTTAGTAAAACAGTATCTATTATACCTATACGCACTATACTGTAATATTCAGTTCAAGGCCAACTGATTCATCAGGAACAGTATGCCTTAACCAATTTTTTCCATTTCAAGTGTTTTAAAGTCCCCCGAGTTCAAAAAACATAATTTTAGAAAATCTGCTTATCTGTGAGCAAGATATAGATCAAGCGGCTGAACGACTCGAAATATAAAGAAAATTAATTTAAAAGTTAATGATTCTGTTTGCAGTCGGTCTAGAACCTGGCTTCTTGGACCTGTAAGATTGGCGTCTACTCACAGGACTATGCCAGTGATAATATGCTATGCTATGTTATCTGACGTCTTTAAAACGATATGAAAATAGCACATAAATGTGTTATGCGCGCAAAACATTTGCTTGCACACATTCGAGTGAAAATTGTACACAATTGCAAGCTAAAAATTCCATTTTAAAAAGACCTTGCCTATTATTCATACGTTCAAAGAATGTTTCTAAGAAAATGTCATCCGTGAACTGTGTATGTTAACTTCGGTGTTGATTAAGGCTTTCTATTTCAGTTATATGCGAGATTTGCATAAACGAATGCGACCAGATTTGGACGATGCAATGCAGCAGGCTGTACGAGAAGCAATTGACGACAATACCTTTAGAAAAGTACAGCGGGTTAGCTACAACGTTCATGCTCCAGAAGAGGTAAAATGAGTACATGTTACGCACTAGCTTTTTTTTTTGCTGTTTCTCATCTAAGTATGCAAACGAAATAAAAATTTAGTAATATAATAGAGAATATACATTACGGAATCAGAGCCTTGTGATACTACAGTAGACAGGGTATATGTCGCCTTTCTTAATTATGAATTTTTAGCAACTTCCAAAATTTTGTCATCTTTTAAATAGTAGTCGCCTCCTTAATTTTGCCGCTCCTCAATTTAGGTCGCCCTAGGCCAGGGCCTTTCACACTTAAGCCTAAATCCTCATTTGTACGGAATCGTTGTAATTATTATTGGTAGTGTATATAAAAGAACATTACTTACCGAGCCATATATCAATGCGTCATTTAATAACCTAACGTGGGATAATATAATTAAATTATCAAATGCAGCGTATTAATCGAGACTTCTGAAATATGATTTAGATATCTCGTCATCTTGGTACAAGCGATATATCAAGCACAAGATTTGAAGATAATGTTGGGCGAAGATCTAACCGAAATTCTGCTCTGACAGATTTAGCAGCACTTGATAAATTAATAACGTCTTTGTTAGCAACGCAACCTCAATCTTCAACAATTACGAATCGTTTGCGTGGCAGCAAGAAGGGTCAACAGAACGATTCGGTTTCGAGAGGCTCGCCTTTGCCGACAATTGTTGAAGGACGCAATAATAGGCCTACATCGACGGGCGTCCGGGGTCTATTGCAAACTCTGACCGACATGCCACATAGATTTTCGATGGAAGGGGGCTCCGAGGAGACAGTCAACCTTACCAAATCCCATGAGTAGATATTTTGTAATATAGGTATGTATTATAATCTATACGCAATTCATGCAATTTAAAAATAAATTTCCATCTCAAAGTACACGTCCATTTTTTTTATTTTATTTTGCTTTAGAGGTTAGTAATTGTAAAGGTTACTAGAAACTAAGGTTGGGTGTTAGCATTGTTGATGATGTGACATGGCGAGACGCGTAAGAAGACAGGGGAAGTAGGCTTATGACGTCACATGTAGTCTTTTTGCAAACAGTTGGGATAACAATAATTGTAAAACCAAGCCGTGGGCATCGATGACGTAAGCAATTGACTCAACCAATCACGTCATTGTGTTCTATGTAAACTACAATTTCAATGTAGTATTGTTTAATACTTACAAGATGTTATATGTTTTGAGTATTCGGCCCCTACCAGTATGTTTCCCATAAACCCTGTTATTTTTAGTACGCGAATTTTTATAAAGACATTTTTATGAGCATGTATTACGAAAATAAACAAAACAAAAATCTGTTACAAATTGGATTTGCATTTTATTTCTTTGAATTAAATTTACAATCTATTATTAGAAATAATTCTCGAAAAATACTGTAAATTTAGGGTACATACAGCTATAAAAAGGAATTCAAAAAATGAACATTACAATTAAAATACAAATACAAAAAAAAATCGAGTACAGATCATCTCTGAAATAAATGCATTGAACTGAACAATATAATGTGGTCTTAGGGTTCATGTAATAACATTTTATTATTTCAGAAATATTCTATAGACCTAAATGTGCAATAAACAAATTTTACTGAGACTGCTCTCACAAAATATGAACTCGTAACATATTACCAAAAACATTGCCATTAAAGTTTTTGTAAATAAAAATCAGTCTTTAAATGAATTCACTTGAACAATATTATTATTGCCCTAGAAATTTTATGAATTTTATAGGCTACGAAAATTAACCTAAGTGTAGGTACTTATTAAATTACGTACTATGTTTACGCGATTTCATTTGAGAAGTTTGTTACTAAAATATGGAGACTTAGCTAATTAGATCAACTCTGGCAGTTATTTTAATCTTGGCAACACTGTCGTACTGTGCAATCTCTCATTGTGGTGCGTTGTGTGCAAAATGTAAACGTTGTCCTGAGTGTGATGTATAAAAACAGTCAAAGATTAATTATCAAACAAATCTTGTGTCACGAATTCAAAACAAACGCTTTTAATAACCATTGTTTTTATAACTCAATTGAATTTTCAAATTTATCTCGTGATGTCACATGTGTATGTTTTGTGCAATAAATTTATTATTATTAGAAATTATTACTCGTAAGGAGCGTAGCCATCTTTATTTCGTTTAGGATCTCATTTGGACTCAAGGTTACTAGAATACTAGAAATTGGATGTTAACATTGTTGAAAGTGTGGCCTGGCGAGACGGTGACATAACGTGAAACCTTTTTCTCAACTGTCGAACGTTCATTATAACAGAAAAATCATGCCTAGGGTTTCGAATGGCGTAAGCAATCGATTCAACCAATTATAGACATGAAAACTTTTAAAGCATGTTACGCCCAACCTCCAGTACTCTGCTAACCTTGAGTTGGACTGACTGGTGATTAACACATTTTTATTTTACAGTTTTCAATATCTCTGATCAGAAGTAACTGTCCTTTTCCAGTTATTTTACGATTTTTTGCAAACGTCTCTATTTGAAACAAAATAACTGTTAGGTCCGTTCAACACAGCCATGCTGTCAGATTATTAGCGGTAGATTACTCTACAAACGTTTCGTGTAAACACAATACGTTTTGATAACTTTAAAATATATAAAAAAAAAATTAAAAATAAAGGTGTCTTCTTATCTTCCTCACTCTAAACAATATTGAAGTACATTAAAATATTAAGTGTCAAACTTTATGTTACACATTATTCAAAATTCGTAAAGGATTCTACATTGAAAAGTCTATAGGTGATTTATGTACACAAGATATGAAATTATATTACAGTAATACAAGTATACCCTATTTAACGCCTATTGTGTAGAAAAAAAAAAATAGTTTCGTTCTTGAACCCTCGATTCATCAAAGTGGATATTTTCATCATGGCTTTGCCGCCAGCAATCTTCTGTAACGTTCAGGGTTGTTTTAATGTCTTTTCCTATTAATTGTTTGTCCGCACAAAATGAATATAACATTAAAATAAAGAATATTGTTTGTACTATTTGTTCAACTGAACCCTGATACGTGGGTTTCCAATGTTGGCGATGGAATCTTTATTGAAAATGGACCCTGTATACCGCTCTCATACACTCCTGTGCCTAAGAACGCTTCAGCATTAAACAAGGTATTCTTGTATTTGAGAGGTTGACTTATTCATTAAAAAAAGAGTTGGACAATGCTTGACTTAAAAAAAGTGATGCTTCAGTTTTATTTAAATTACAAACTGCCTCCTAAACTATTTTGAAAATCCATTAGTAAATGCCACAAAGTATAAATCTAAAGGAAGGACTTTTTCACGATTTTTCCGTGCACAAAAACGGTTCAGGATGTACCGTTTACTCAATGATTAGTGGTTAAATGAGTACGCAGTGCACAGTAGCGCATTCTATGTGGTCAGCAAACCGATACCACTTTTTTTAACATTGGATTTCACTTCCTGATAGCCATACTCGGTGGTAAATACCATAAAATTAGTCGTATTTCCAAAATAGGTATTTAAATTTGGTATTTCCGTTTAAATTCATAAGACAGCAAAAAAAAGAGTCAACTCATATTTTATGATGATAAAAAAAATGGGATTTGTTCGCTGTTTTGCTTTTCGACTCGGTTACAAAATGGTCATGATAAATAAAAATATTAAATAATCGTAACCTAAAATTGATGCTCTTTTAAATTTGCACATGGCGTGAAAACCGTTGTTCCCAATTAAATTTATTATATGAAACAATAGTTTGATGTTTCATGACGACTTTGCATGTTGAGTACAAAAATAAAAAAAAAGAATAGTTTGCTTGACTCATCATCATTAATTAAATATTAATTAAAACTAAGACAAATGTTTTTTGTATACATCTGAAGGGCACAATACAATAAAATACGAGTATTAATTAATTACATATAATTCACCTAAACACTTCAAAAAAAAACTTCTCTGTGTATTTCCTACAAATTAAACTCAAAAAGTATGTACTAACCGCTAAGTACATAATATTTAATTTATTATAAAAATAAACAAAATACTCGTAGAATTAGGATGATAATTCAATTGGTATTCATTGAAAACTGTGCAGTAACAATCAGTAACATTAAAAAAAAACTCGACAGATTGATTTATTTTAAAATTACCCTATATCCAAATCATTAAATTCGAAAATACTAAAATATTTCATAGAACATTTTGTTTGACTTGTTAATTTTTGGAACATATATATCACTCTTCAAGGCATTTTTATAAATAGAATCCATTTGGAAATAGATTATTTCTAAACTAAACCACTGTTGCGACAACAATAAGGTACTTTCTAATAGGATACTGAAGAAAATCTGTAATATGTAATTTGACTTGTATAACAATTAACTATAAGAAATAACTGGGCTTCAGAGAAAGAAAAAAAATTATACTAAGCCGGCATCTTTAGCCATGCCATAGAATATCGAATTCTTATTTTCCAATAACCGCTGTGGGGGTTCGTATTCAACCACTAGACCTTTGTCTAACACGAGCACCTTGTCTGAATCTAATATAGTGTTCAATCGATGAGCTATCGTTAGAACGGTACAATCTGAAAACTCTGTTCTGATAGTCTGCTGTATGAGATCATCAGTTTCTAAATCAACTGCTGCCGTAGCCTCGTCCAGAATAAGTACTTTGGTTTTGCGTAGCAGCGCTCTCGCCAAGCAGATCAACTGGCGTTGACCGACTGACAAATTTTCACCACCTTCGGTCACTTCGTGACTTAAACCGGCATTCAGTTCTGGAACACGCAATTTTGTTCACATTTTTATATTATAAAAGATAAAGAAAACTTTGCGTAGTTATTTCTGTATATGTTTGTTTATAACGACAGAACTAATTCAGTTTTTCTTCTATTATGGAACATTTTCCCAGAAGCATTTTAACTGTGAATTAGTTGTGTTGAATAAGCACTCCCACACAAAGAATGGATACTATTTCAGTTGGTATAAAAAAAACAGCAAAACATGATAGAGTACAACCTTGATATAACAAAACTTAAGGTTATTATATATTCATTATACCAAAGTAATTCGTTACAATGTAGTTTGTTTTATAGAGGTTAGGTTGGTCTATAATTCGTTTTAACAAGGTAAGAAAACTCATTTTCTTCTGAAAACTTGTCTTTAAACTTTAAAATTGTGGCCTATGAACTTGCAGGAATTTCATACTCTTTAGCTATGTCTAATTTTTTCTTTGTAGGATTTTCGTCTACATACTTAACGATTTTTCGTTTCTCTGTGATGGCTAAGGAACACCTTTTTCGTTTCTCAGCCGTTGCAACTTTAAATTTACTAACAACAGTGACAAACAGCAGTGTTTACATTACTTTACATAAAACAACAATGTTTGTCACGATAAATTTAACGTGTCTGAATCTGTGATATGAATTGTTGTTATTGTGGAATTGTGTGTGATTGATTGGTAGAATGTGTTATGTAAAGGTTATACGTTGACAAAAATCGTTAAATATAGGTAAATTTTACTTTCTGTTTATATTCTGCAAAGATTGAAAATTTGTTATAAAGAGGTTTTTGACAAAAAGTATTCATAATGTAAAGGTATATTTTGCATTAACTCTTAAGGGCAGTTTTAGGGGATTTTGAAGAATTTGTTAAATCGAGAAAATCGTTATAATATTGAGGCTCGTTATATTAAGGTTGCACAACCGAGCTGGGTAGAGTAGTGGTACAGCACTAGACTCGCATTCGGGAGGTACGGGTTCGATTCCCGGCAGGGGCAGATTTAGCTGGGACTTTTTCCTACTGCCTCTCGCCGAGAAACGGTAATTCCTGTACCGGCCATCTTGATTGAGGTTTTCCATGGTTTCCCTCAATTAATTCCAGATAAATATCGAGATGGTTCCTTATTTGAGGCCATGGCCGATTACCTATCAAACTCCTAGTTCAAAAATTATCTACCTTATCCTAATTTCCTATAATTCCTTCATTCGCCCATTGCTATTATATAAGTTGAAGTTTAAATTGTAGAAAATAACGGGAGGTGGTAAATGGAAAATAGTATTGGTGCGAATGGCGTCTGTTATGACATAAAGTCGAGAAACGGACGTTAAACGCATTATTATTATTATTATTAAGGTTGCACTGTATGTAAATTTTGAGGTTGGTACAATACATAATCTCAACAATTGTGTTCTCACCTTTAACAAACGATTTGAGATGCGCATGCTCCAATGCACGCCAAACTTCCGTGTCCGAGTAACTATTGAATGGATCTAAATTCATACGAAGAGTTCCCGAAAACAAAACCGGATCTTGAGGGATAATTGTAAGGCAAGAGCGCAACGAATGGAGTCCAAGTTTTGAAATGCTGATGCTGTCGATCAGGATCGATCCTCCGGCCGCTTCGATAATCCTGAACAACGACAACGTCAGGCTGGATTTTCCGGCACCCGTCCGTCCAACGATACCGACTTTTTCGCCACCGTTAACTGTGAACGAGATTCCTTTCAGCACCAGATCCAAGCCGGGTCGATACCGTACCGAATAATCTTTGAATTCAACTTTGCCCTCCATCGGCCATGATTTTGGTGGAACTACGTCTGAATTTTCCCACGAGGCTTCCTAAAACCATTTTAGATTTGTGTATTTTCGATCGCATATTTTTTTCAAAAGTTTTTTAACGGAGCATTATAATTACCTGAGGAGTTTCACCGTATTCTTTTATTCTTTCGACAGCAACAATATTGGTTTCAACATCAGAAGTCATCCTCACAAGCCAATTGAGGGTTTGGGTAATCTACAGCAAGCAATTGACAACAATTTTAATTTTTTTTTGTCTCTTTTATTTAGAAAATCATATTTTGATTTTAAAATTACGGATAGTCAATGACTTAAAATACCCTGATAGAATAAAAAAACGAAATTTAAAAAAAATATGTTCACCTGCAGAGCATAACTGATTGATAGACCGACCGCGCCGGGATCGACTGTATCTCTGGCGAGAACCGCAAACAGCGCCGCGAACAATATAATCAGATTTCCGACCATTTCAAGTCGCACGGCGAGCCATCGGTTCGCAATAATGCTTGGATAATAACAGACTTGATTGAAGTCGACCTTTTCCTCCGACTCGCGAATGAACCTTTTCTGAACGCCATACGCCCTTATGATATGCGTTCCTGTGACGCTCTCACCGAAGTGTGAATATATCGGCGATCTCGACACCGACTCCAAACGTTTCAATTGGCGCGAAGTCGCTACGTAAAACCGTTGAACAAAATAATAAATGATACCGATCGGTACCACTACTAGTAAGAAAATTGGCGTCGTGTAAGAAATAACAACTACTGTAGCGACGACCTGAAAACATCAATACAATTAGAATTATTTTCAATTCACGTCGGTACAAAGAAAAATATTTGTGAAGGGCTTAAATAAATTGTTTTGATATTCAAAAACATCACATGACAATCGTCAGAACAAAAATAATAAACGGTTACTAATTTACAAAAAAAAAAAAAAAAAAAACTCAATAATAATAATAATAAAATAAGACCCTAACTGTAGCATTTTCTATAGTTTATTAAGAAAATTATTTTAAATAACCGTTTACGATTTTTCTGAACGCAACACAAAACATATTTGGCTCATACAAATTACTTTCGCTGTATATTCATGTAACAATAAACAAAAGCAAACAAGAGAACAAGTGAAGCTCGATCTATAAGGGTCACTTGTTTTATTGTTATAAAAACGAATGCAACACATGCAAACATTGTGTAAGGAATAACAATAAGCTATGGACAACAAAACAAAACATATTATAGAATCTACTTTGCATCCTAAAAACCCATCTTTGAATTATGGAACACAATAAAATAATATAGTATATAAAATAATTATGTATAAAAGAATAAAATACAACATCCAAATATTGCAACTGACATTCTGAAAGAAGAAAATAAATAAAATTATGTAACTGGGAAAATTCTCTGCACTGTAGAAACCATTTTAAACTATTGACTTTTCGTTAAGGTGCATGAATCGATTGTCGGAAAATCGTTGCTAGCAAAACGATATTCCGAAACGATCCATACACGATAACTTCATTTAGCAGTTTGGATATGGCAACACTAGACTTATGTAATATAATAAACTGCGACCATCTGACGATATGTTATGGTAATACTACAACATTGTCATACAGTGAGACTGACAAGTTCATTATTCAATGTTGCAACTGTTCTGCGCAAGCGCAGCAGTTTTGACATGCGCACAAGGCATCTGCATCGCAAATTAGAACGCGGTCAGCATTATAAAAGCATTGCAGAACGCGTGCATCGATTGTTTTTGTTAAATGGAATCTACAGAGCGTCAAGTTTAAACAACACTGCCAACATTATACTACCTCAAAGAAGCAGTAAATACTATCAGAAATTTGACCGGGCAAACCGGTGTCCATAACATCGACATCCTTGGAGAAGCGGGACAAAATACGTCCTAGGGGCGTTGTGTCGAAGAACATGACCGGCGCCCTCATCACGGCGGCCAGCATATGAACATGCATTGCGTTCGCAGCCAACCAGGATCCAAGCAGCGGGAACAAGTCGCAGAACACCGACGAGAACGCTGAAAGAAAGCGAGGTCTGGTGTGATCTTTCAACTATACCGACGACGCTACTAAATGTCGTATCTGATATACGGGTTCGGTAGATAAACAGAATGTAATGTCTGGCTTCCGTCGGATTAGGAACGAGGTAACGGAACTTAATCTTAAGCACGGACCCTCACCCGACCACAATTTTCCGTGAAGCGGAAGCGAGGATTGGATTAAAGGATGCAAGAATTTTCCAGATGCAAATTATTAACTAACACCCCTACCAAATAGAACTACCAAACCATTTCTACAAATTTGTACAAAATGTCGGTTTCTGAGCTATGATTGTCTGTTTGGATTAACTAAACTACTTAATTTCTCCTGCGCATAAAATTTGAGTCGACAATTTCACAGCATTGAACAAGAAAATAATTATTAGCTCACAACTTATTTTTTGTAGTGTCACAAAAATACACAATTTTTTTACACTGAATAAAACCGTTACAGAAATTAAATATTTTTTTCTAAGACTGTTACTTATCGTTATTATCAAAATACATCTATAACATAAAAAAACAAAAGATCTGTCAACAACAGATTTCTATTGTTTCAGACAAAAGTGATAAAAATTTTACATTCGATCTGCATGAATATTGATTTGACTCTTTAGATGCCATATAACTGACAATTATTATTATTATTATTACAGGCACACAGATTTACATTTTTTTCTTTTTGTAAAAATAATCTCTTTTTAAGAGCATTAATGTTGAAAAATTTTAATTATCAACGGAAAGGATGAAGTTTTTACGTCGGCATGTACAAATTTTTAAAGATTTGGACCATATTTGCGTATCCCTTATTACTAAAAAAAAAATCTTTACAGAAAATTTTTTAATCTCTTACCTAAATTATTACTTATTTAATAATAGCAGTTTGTGTATCTCGTTTGTAATGAAAGGTATTATCACGAGTAGTGACATAGTGTTAACACGAGAAATTTAGCGAGCGTCAACAGTCATTCAGGTGATATTATAATGACAAACAAGATACATACTACATTTTGTGCACGGTGCTCCTATAAAATAACTGATTTTTACTTCATAATAAGTATGTATTTATATATCTGACAGTTCAGTCGTATTAGAAATTTGAATTGTTTACAAAGACAAAGTCTCTTTTGTTTCTCTGCTGCTCCAATAGATTCAAATGGCAACTCACAGAGATATAGCTATTTGTAAAATTGCATTTTGTTTTACTTTAGGCACTAGTGCGAAAAAAGATCATTTTACTACTGCTATACAGGCATGAAAAGCAGTTATTTTATAGAGGGTAGTGCAAAAATTATATTAACCCTTTACACCCGAGATTATACAATCGTGAGTTTTGACTTTGAAAAATTCTACACTGTACCCGAAACTATTTTTGTGAACGCAACCGACGTCGATCAACCGTGAGCCTGTCTGAGAGTGTACCAAAATATACTTTATTAACATACAAACAAGTGTACAAAACAACGTTTTGGACACTAAGGAAACCACGTAACTACATTTTAACAATATTTATAAAAACTTCATCTCTTGGGTGTAAAGGGTTATGATTAAAATTATTTCAAATTACCCTAATATTGAAAAAACCCACACGTACTTATTATATACAAAAAAATAATTAGCAATATTAAAAAAAGCTCGCTAAATTGAATTATACAGGAAAGGCCTGTTAATACCAGTTTGCTGTTAAATATTTTTTTTTTTTTTTTTATAAATACATATTATGATTTAGAATTATTTTTTTATCTGTTTATTCATCAATAAAGGTTCAAATTTTCCGGGTTCACTTTAATTTTTAAATCACTATTTTTTACTGACTCCACCTCAAAAACAACAGCTGGAGTGATTCCGAGTAATGTACGGAATGGGTGCATGTTGTGGAAGTTATCTATTTACCCTCTTTGGTCAGCTGTCAAAATTGTGAATCGATTCGAACCTGAACGTCGACACATCTCTTGAGAACACTGGAGGCCTCGCTGTCTTTTTTTTTATAATGCATCCTTCCCTAGCTTCCCCAAGTAGTTACAGAAAATTACGAACATTTAAGCCTCTCCTCGCAATTAACAAATTTTATGGAAGGAGCACAGTGGTGCCTTCCCCTCTAATCGGAATTAGAAAATTTTCTTAATGGCATTACAGCCTGCACGAAAAACAATATAGCCTTACGTTCAAAAGCATAAATCTGATAATGTTGTAAAAATATTAAGCATTCATAGAACTAATCGTCGAACATCTAAATTCTAGAATCTAGAGCAAAGTGAAACACTGAATAGATAAAAAAGAGCGCTTCTTAACTATCGGTAAGTTATTTACAGAACATTAATGACTGATGAATAAATGATAATAATATAATAAAGCATATCGTACAGAAAAATGCATGCTAGAATGCAGACACTAAATTAAGAAAATGTATGCACTAACTAAAAAGTGTTGTCGCTAAAAAAAAATCGCCTGTAAATATAACATTAAACTAAATAATCATATCGACTGTATTCGTTCAAAATAATTCGATTTAGAAAAAAACAACTTATATTCATCTCATCAGTAATCCTACTAATGGAAAACAAAACGATAGAACATAGATTAGCATAAATAACAAACGACAATCTGGATCCACAGATGGCACTGTTTGTACTTTGGCTGCTGTAGATGCAAATCGTCGAGTTACACGTATTTACTCGTACCTATCTACAGATAGTATTTGGATGATATCACATGTTTTTCTAAATATTTTATTTTCCAGCTCTGGAATTTTTTTCAACGAACACGTTCACAATTACACATATGTAAGTATATTCAGTAGATATCTAGCGAACGATAAGAAATGTATATAAAAGGAAAAATACAGTTAAAAAGATGTGTTCCATAATTCAAAAAGTTAACACTGCAAGGATAAAAATGATATTGCAATTATTTACGACTGCAAATGCTCTTATAAGTAGTAAGATTTTTCGGGTAAACAATAGTTCTACAGTTTTCGCACCACCAGAAGATACTTTATACACTTCACAATCGAGTACATTTTTAATATTATTATCAATTAATATTCCAAAGAAACAAAACTTTCGTTTGTGGTAAAAATTAAAATCCAGAGAACCATCGTTTGTGACTTAGCTGTCAAAAATATTTACAGATCGATCCAATATTGCAGTAATAATGTATTTTCAATTCCATTTCGCACATATTCTGGGATTGTTTTCAAATGTCGAGCATTTTAATCAAATTAAGGTCGTATCTGTAGCTTGTAGCAAAAGATTTCATGACTTTTTTTCGTCTGGAGTCCATAGCGTACACTCTTTGGTATCCAACTCACACAATGATGCACTACTTTCGAGTTTAAGAACTAAACAAAACCGAAATGAATTTATCGTTTGAAACATGACTGTGTCATGCTTATTTTATTTTACCAAAATTAATCTTATTTTTGTAAATTAGATTTGATATTCGAAGTATATTAAAAAAACAAAACAAAACAAAACTGATAAATTCATTTCGAATAGATCGAATATTTTACAATCATCTCGGTAAACAACTGACTACATATTTCTAAAAAAAAACTATTCTAAAAATTCGTTTCATTATATTTTCTAGCGCTAAATAATTAAAATAAAACAAGAAAAAATATCTTCGAACATATGCTTCAGGGATAGGAAACTATTAATATTAATTTTATTCTAATAAGGAAGAGCAGCTTTTAAAAAAATCGTTTGTCTAAGTCTAGTAGCAGTGACTACGAAAAATTAAGGCTAGACGTGGCGAATTTTGTTTTATTCTACATTGATTCGATATTAATTTATATAAACTTTATAAAGTTATAATATTTACTTCACATAAGTGTTATATAGCATTAAAATTTATAAAATACTTTTAAAATTAGTTATATTCATTTTGAAAAATCTATATTTTCTTTTCCTTCAAAGATTTCCCAAAACTAATCACCGATTTTGAAAATATTTTGTTGGTTTCTTCATTTTGAAGATTTTCATCTATTGAATAAAAAAAACAAACCGCACAGCACGAAATGAATGAAACTGATCTCGATGGGTCGCAATATAAATTGCGTGTCTCAAAAATTAGCAATTTAGTCGTGGTTTATGAAAGCGCCGTAAGTGGCGTTGTTCTCAGTACGGACCTACGAAAAATATAGAGCTCTTCGAACACAACTGCGTGCGTGTTTGTTATTTGAATTTTCGAATTCTAGACTTACAAAATATTCGTAAGTGAAGCTTGCATTTGTTTTTTACTTCTGACTCCCCCCCCCGTTTTTATGTTAAATTCAGAACTGTGTTCAGTTCTTGTGTACCGCAGCGCCTCTAGCGGTTGAATAGATTAAAATTATCTCCACTGTGCATTTCTTTCTGTTGACAGTCCGTGCAGAAAACAGGCTGATCAATTAGTTACTGAATCTTTTAAATACCGTCGGTATTTTGTAAGTTTATTTTGTCAAGTTTATGTAAAAAAATATCGAATCAAACATCTCATGACAAAATTTATAGAATTAGATCTTATTTCCCCTCTAGACACAGCGAAATAATCTACCCAACAAACACACATAGGTGCAACAAAACATTTTGGTTTAATTAAAAATATTATTGTAAGTTTTCATTTAATTTAGAATTAAATTAAAACTGAATATATATATACAACCATACGAATAACTACCAGTGTTTAGTCACACACTAATAATTCTCGAGTGACGTTAGCATTTCCGATTGTGGTGGGCACATCGATAATTTTGATTTCAAAGCGGTAGTAACAACGGTTTTACAGTGAAACCCATTTGTACCACCAGAAAAATTAATATTGTCAAAGGAATACTTTTTCAACCAGAAATAAATTAAATATGTATTTCTATAAGATGAAAATGATTGTGACCAATAGCACACAAGAATTACAAACAACAGACAAATAAAGCCAACGTCCATAAGTGATCGGGGGCCATTTTTCTGTAGGACTGGCATTCCATACAGCAACACGTTATATATCCGACCAAATAATTAGCTTCAGTTTCGGCTGAAAACAAATCGAAGGTTTCGCTGAAGCTTCATTTAATGTTTACTGAAAATCTATTCGTTTTTGGCACTTAAAATATCTTAAGCTAAAAATGTCTTTTCCTTCAGTTTTTTTTTCAGATTCGGTCGAAGGTGAAAGAAAAACATGAATTCGGTTTCAGCTGAAAAAATCACCCTGATAGGGCCCAAGTCATAGTCAACAAACAGTTGCAGCAAAATCCGTATTTTTTACAGAATCGGTAAATTCGAGATAATTACTCGTTCATTTGCAAAATTATCAAAATAAATCGTTAATTAAATAATGATACCCTGGACTAGAATTACAAAATGATTGCGAAGGAATTCATTAAAAAAAAAATGAAAAATGTGTTTTGTTCAGCTTTCTAAACGCTATGAGAACCATGCTGATAGGGCAAAATGGAATCGTAGTAATTTTGTAGAAAAAAATCGCGATGGCATACGTTCAAAGTCAATCATGGTTATATTAGTTGTCGAAAAAATCGGTTTCTTTTTGCAGGTCTTAATAGGATATACCGTGCCGCTCTATGTAACGCCCAAAAACCTATACTAGCAGAAAATGGCTCTAAATGTGGATATTTTACCAAAACGGATTCATAAACATATTGCTACTTGTTTTTATTGTGATAAAGGTTGACCATGTTTATAAGTTTACAGTAGAATTTCGTTACCAACAAAAAAACAATTAAACGACCACAAATATCAAAGAAAATCTCTTTCGTTTCATTATCTTTTCTTTCCATACTGATTAAGTGACAAGCCGTTTATATTATTTTAAAATTGTATTACAATTTGCAACGATAGTTAAAGTGCAAATTTTTCTTAAAACTATCGTTAGCTGCCATATATGTTTGCATCAGAAAAAAAAAAAATTCGTATGTTTTAACTTGGCCATGATTAATATTTACATACTTTTCCGTGATTTCTTTGATATAATATTAAAAAGTTTTAATCACTCTGAAAGCAGCAATATGTTTGTGGAAAGTAAATGTAAATAAAAAATTCAACGACAATCTTTCATCATTTAACATGTGTCGACAAAAAAAAAATTCATCTACCGCGGCCGCACAGATTACAACTCCTATTTGACGCGCAAACTTATTTCATCCTGTAAATGCATCGTTGTCGAATGGTCCGTTTTTATATGATCTGATTTATGTATAGCGACACTGTGTGAACCAAATATGCAAAAGTAAACAAAAGTGTAGTGATTTAGAAATGACTAACAATGCATCGTCAAGAGAGATGGTAACTTTGTATTATTATTCACAAAGAGCAAATGTTCAAATGAATGAAAAACCAACTTCAGAATTCACATGAAATAATTAGATGTACATTTTTTGTAAGCACGTCCATTTTGTGAGATATTTAAATTAAAAGCAGCCACTATTAATATTCGCTTTAAGATAGTTAAAACAAGATAAGCATACTGTTTTAGTTGTTAGTGCCATCTCTGGATAAAATAGATATCGGGCAGTCGATTTGGGTAAATTATTTATTACAGTAAACGATCCTAATAAGCTTATATTTTCTCATAACATAGTGCATACTTATTATGTAGGTTAAATTTTGTTTGTCTAATGACGTCAAAAATTGTTTCATAAAAATTAAAAATTTTAAATACATAATGCAGAACAGAACATTTTTTTTATTTTTACTGTTCAAATTTAGCTATATATTACGTGCAAAAATCTGGGCTTCACAACTGGCTCGCTACTATCTATGGAAGAAGATGGTGAAACCAAACCCCAATAAATACAGGGATCTACTGTAAATTAAAATACATTTATTAATTTAATATGTATCTTTAATATTCGAATTTCCTAAAATTCCTTTATGAAATGAAAGCAGAAACATAGCATTTTCGAAAAAAAATTGTCTGTCAATCTGTAAGTTGGGTTATAACTCGATCAAATTATTATTAATCGTTAGATGTTAGCTTAGAGTCTAACTTAAAATTTAGGGTACAAATCATTATATTAGGACACGGTTAAGGGCGCGCGAAGCCGCGCGTACAGCTGGTATTACAATAAATTAATTATTATAACACCTGTCAAATAATTCAGAGTATAGTACACTTATCTTACTTTAACTAACGCGCAACCATATTTAAAATTTGTTCTTTGTCTGACATGAAATCACGCATGTTTTGTTTAGAAACTGACAAAATATGATTTATATTATGTGTATTGTACAATCGTATCAGCGCAAAATCCGGTTTTTTATTCTTTTTTAGGAAATGTAAACTAAGATCGATTCAAAGAAAACAAATACTATGATTGCATTTAATATTAGGCATCTATTTGTATTGCAAAGTAGTAAAAATAATAATAATAAACCAACTAACCATCTCTCATTACCGAGTTAGAACTGATTCAAAATAATAGAAATTAGATTTTTTTAGACTATTTAAACAAGAAAAGCTGGCTCCAAATGAAAAAGTACAAAGATATAAATTAAAGAAATGAATATTTAAAAAAAAGCTTAAACGTTGTTGTTTTGACATCAAAAGAAACAATCTACGTTGAACTAGTCCAAATAGATTTTAAATTTTATGAAAAAAGAAAAAAAACAGTTATTTCTTAAAAAAATGATATTTGCATGATTTCTGAAGTGGATTATAGTTCGTAAAAATCTAAATATTCAGTTATTAAAGTGAAAAAAACAAACATGTAAATTTCATCTAGAAAATTTAGTTCACGTGACCGCTGCTTTCATTTGTTATTCATTGTACTTCATGATCATATGCAAACATGTCTTTCAAGTTCAAAGATTGTTTCTAGGATGGCTTAAGTCTACAAAATTAGGTAGTGTCGAATGTTTCATAATAATTCAGCATGACTGAACACTGATCAAACAAATACATGTGCTCCTTTGTTCAATTCTGAAAGAGCATAATATACGAGAGTGAAATGCTAAGCAAGTTTTTATATGATATGAATCTGTCAAGTCATCTGTCTGTCCTGAATGGTAAAAAAAAATAAAATAAAAACTAAGAACATTTTTCCAAAATACTCGAGGCTTTAAAACTCAAAAAAATACATTGGTATTAGACAGAGCTGGGCAATACTGAGAACTTTGTGCTTGTAATAATGCTTTAAGTACTCATAATGCTTAAAGCATTTTGTAAAACGGATACTCGATGCTTAGAGCACGTGCGTGTAAAGACATGCTACTAATTAAGCAACCAAACATAAATTGTTTAATAAGCATTCAACAAGCTTATTAAGCATTAGGAATGTTTAATAAGTATTTTAAATGCTTAAGGAGTTCTAGCGTGGTATAAGAAAAATCACTTTTTCTACAGATTTTGCTCATTTTTTTTTCATAGGCTCAAATTAACGTTTTCTAATAAATCTCGAAATTTCAGAATGTTTGACCGTTTAGAACGCGAGATAATTAATAACAAAGTTCGCAATTTCACATGCTTACCACGGTAATTCACGAAAATTGCGAACTTTGTCATTAATTCGCGTTCTAAACGGCCAAAAATTCTGAAACTTTGGGATATATTAGAAAACGTCAATTTGAGCCTACGGAAAAAAGATGAGCAAAATCTGTGGAAAAGTGATTTTTCTTATTATACCACGCTAGAACTACCTTAATAAGCACTTTCAAAGTTTAATAAAACATATTTCGTTTATCTTTTATAATTCTCATTTCGTTTGATGTTACAGATTAATTTCTTATTAGTTAAGTCAAAACTTCCCTATCAATTAGAAATACTGTTCGTGTCTAACATTTAATGTTAATATTTAATGTTAGAATTTAAGACGTTACTTTAAAATACTAAATGCTCGATGTTTTAGACTTTAGAGCACTTTAGTAAGTGCTCTTAAGCACTTAGATTCGGTATTTGGCCAGCTCTGGTATTAGATATGTTTTAAGTAATGTGTCTACTGAAGAGCCAACAAAAGAAAAAAATGTCATGCAAATTCCTTTTTTTTAATATAAATTCAGTGTAAAACTACCGAAAAAAAGCATGTGGCCGATGCACGCAACCCAAACGGCAAAGTGTTGTCTATGGCGTCAATGTCTTTGCCGAAACGGTTCAGTATACGTCCTTGCGGGGTGACATCGTAGAACAACGGAACAGATGATCTTAGCACGTGATTCAACATCCTCTCATGAACCAGCCGCGAAGCTGCCAATGCTCCCAAGTGCAGCGATAAATGAGACACAACACCGGCTATCACTGCAAGTGCTCCACAATGTTAATTCGCCTATATTCGCTTGTCTGTTGTTAGCGAGGAGGCAAGTCACTGAACTCTGCTCGATTTAACATCGACAAATACATAATACCAAACATCGTAACCAATCAGAGCCGTAGCGATAGCCTCGATGGGCGCCGCGTCGTAAATTTTTAAAGGGCGCCGAGCGCGGACAATTCTCACTACGGCTCTGCACACAATTATTGATGATGATACAACAAAAAAAATACATACAATTCTTTCAGCAGAAAAATTACACAAAAAATAATTGATGAAATATAATGTACATTGTTAGAATTGTCAGTTGGTGATTACTACTTAAGCAAGTCAATAAATTAAGCCATACACAAAGCATGAAACTATATTTCTAAAGTTGCAAACAGAGCTGGGAAAATAAGAACAAACAGAATGTTCACCGTCTCAAATATTATACAGAGCTGTGATTAGGTCAGCGGTAATCACGACTACTTTTTCGGTCTAATAGTCAAGTTTCGTGTTTTTTTTAGGCTGACAAATTTTTAACAATTGAACGTTGACAGCAAAACAAACTTTTCATTTCATACAATTTACATTCGATGCTGTATCGAAAGAAAATCGAATTTCGAATAAAAAAGTTTAACACAAAGAAGCTCCATATTGTAAATATATAGAATATTTCATTTGATTAAAAATTAGAAAATTTTGATTGAGTCTTCACAATTGTTTTAAAAAATGAAAAAACATCTTAAACCGAGCCTGTAAAACTGAGTACTATTTCCCCAACTCTGCAAAATGAAATGAAAAAGATATAATAAATATCTAGAACGATCCATAAGTATATTAACCATCAAGAAACGTAAAAGCGACGATGACGGTAATAGAATTATGGACCGAAAAAAAACTACATACAGAAATTACATGTTAACAAAGCCAATACCAGATTTATACATATTATCAAGATACATTTTTGGAGTCTTAAAAGAAAATGAATTATGTCCTAAATAGCTGATTGAAATTATGGTTACGAACCACTTTTTCCTATTCGAGTTTTTGTGTGAGAAAAATTGGAGATGGTGGCGCTGAGTTATTCTATTTGATTTATTTCCGACAATATCGCAATGTCACATAATCTCTTTGATGAAATGAATTTCGTGTGACTATGTTTACATCGCGCGCATGCGCAAAGTCGTAGCCAGAATAAACTTTGGGGAAGGTTTTGTGAGTCTAGCATATCTTACTGTGTTTCGCCATACACTTTTAATAAATCTAGTAGGGATTTTGCGTGTTTACTCCGACTTCCGCAAAATTTCGGGAGTGTTTGAGTCCCGACGACTCCTCCCGCCCGAACTGCAATCTTGACTTCGCGTTTAACATACACCGACACGTCAGAGATCAGCACAGTGTTGTAAAATTAGAATATATAACGTGCACATTTTTTATAACTAACTTTGTATTCAAATTTTATTATATAAACAAAGGAAAATAAGGCATAAAAAATCGACCTTGATGGTTACAAACCATGAAAATCTTAATACACTAAAAAAAAAAAAAATTCTACTAAGAAAATACATAACTCATCTGAAACTATTTTATATAATTAAAATTATAATTTTTCGAATCATTACAGAGCCGTTTTCCGGTTTATTTAAAAGTTAGAAATCTTAAAAACTGTTGAATTACCGAGATGAATGCAAAAACTATTCGAGTCCTATCTTAATAAGAAATCTTAAAGAACGAAACATATTGTCAAAGGCTGGATCAGATGAGGGTATCTTAACTACGCGCTGTTACTGATTCTACAGCTGTTACAGTATGCTCTAAGATTTTCTGGCTGTTGAAGTTGATTTCTGCATTAGTTGAAGAATTACAGTACTAACCAACAATTAATACATGACGTGCCATAATTACAACTCAATTGAAATTGATGCTACAGCATTCAAATTAACTCCGAACTACTCGTAAAGGATTTTCAGTTTTCGACTGTTACTCGTTTCCAAAAACGGCATGATCAATGTTTAAGCAGAATGAAACTTCAGTTAACAAAACAATCAACGATTACAGAATCAATAAAAAAAAACGGTTGATGACCAATTAATTGATTAACAGAACGATAATGTCTGGTTAACAGAAAACAATCAAACATCTATCAATCACTTAAGGCAGTTCTAGAGTGGTATAACAAAGAAAAATCACTTTTCGACAGATTTTGCTCATTTTTTTTCATAGACTCAAAATAACGTTTTCTAATAAATCCCGAAGTTTCAGAATTTTTGACCGTCTAGAACGCGAGATAAGTAATAATAAAGTTTGCAATTTTCACGGTCAGCATGTGAAAATTGCGAACTTAATTATAACGGTCAAAAATTTTAAAACTTCGGGATTTATTAGAAAACGTTATTTTGAGCCTATGAAAAAAAATGAGCAAAATCTGTTGAAAACTGATTTTTCTTTATTATACCACGCTAGAACTACCTTAACAGAAAGATCAATGATGGATTAATCGATGAATTGTTAAAAAGAAAAATCTACTATCGATTATTTAAATAACAGAACAATCAATGCCTGAGGTGTACCGAATTATCAAAAATCATCTTATAACAAAACAAAAATCGATTCGATTAACTGAAAAACATCAGTGAGCAATAAACAATCAAAAATCAAATTATTACAAGGCACATCTGATCCAACCCTAACGAGACGCGACAAAACAAAGACGAAAAAAAAACAAACAAAATTACCGAAAAGAAACATCTCAGCCATGAGGAAAAGACCATAGGTAGGACATTGTCAACGATGTTAACATCAGAAGAGAACCTGTTAACAACTCGTCCGATGGGCGTTGTGTCGAACAAACTCATGGGCCATCGCAAAACCCAGACCAGAAGTCGTATGTGTACGTCTCGTGCGGCGTACAGGCCGCCTAAAGCGAGGCACAGCGACGCGATCACTTGCGTTATCACTGCACAATGCTCACGTTAATCACGGAAACCCATTCAATTTACCATCTGTCCAATTTATTAGTCATGGGGCGTGCGTGGATTTCCATAATTTTGTTATTTCAAAACGGACGCAAATACCGTATAAAGCCAACACAGAAAACAACTGAAAATTGGCGTTGTTGGTACACTTTCCGTCTATGTCCAGCGCTAACAAGGCATGCCAGTTAGCTAATAGATTGCTATACCATTCATTTCATACAAATTGTTGATATGAATTGAAGAATGACTTGTATCATGACTTAGATTTTGGAGGTTAGACTTTAAAGGTCTTGTTATTTCCGTCGAGAAATAGTAGTACTGACATCAAATCGAGAGTAATATCATTGCTTGGGGAGCGTCCATAAGTCACGTGGTCCTATTTCATCCTCTCTGGAACCCCTCCCTTCCTTCATGTAACCTAACATAGCCTTTCCTAAGCCCCCCCTCCCGGATGGAACATAGTTTTTTATTATCAAGTCCAGAAGATATTTTGTGTTTTCTGTTAACAAACCATTAAAAAAAATTGGTTTAAAATGAACAAGACTGATATAGAACTAACTAATGTTTGAAAATAAATATTCAACTTATTCTGCAAATAATTTTCATTGTGCCAAATAAAATACACGAATCAAATCACATAGCTTGACTCCAACTCCCCCACCCTTCACGTAGCTCAGCATAACTTCCTCCTGATCGAGCTACGTGGTTTATGGATGCTATCTTGTTAGAATTTAAAAACCGTTTGGGTATAACCTCCAAAATCTAACAACAGACGGCACCACAAGTAGTTTCGCCAATTATTCTAGAATCACTGTATCGCCGTTTATGCAGTATTTCATGTACAGACACATCGCAAACAAATTCTCGGTTAACAGTCAAGCATTTTAAAACGATACGACTTGTCACAGACAAATAGCATTTTAGGGAATTAGAAGCACTGACTATGTTTTGTTTATTTTCTTTCATAAATGTGCGAGATTTTTAATACGCGACTAAAAGTCAATTGTTACGCAACTAATCTTCTCATACACCCACGCACACCCCACAAAAATATATGAATAATTAATAATATCAATACAATATTTTTTCTCTTCACATTTCTAGAAAAAAATAGTGAAGCTGAAGTGCAAAAAGTATTTCACAAACAAAAAATATTTCCAGATTTCATTTTATACTCTGACAATCTAATATTAATACATAAACAGATTACCATTTTTTCTTTAATCGTTGGGAGTTTATAAAATTAAAAATTACATGTTCCTTTGCAGAAAAAAAATCGTAATTTTTTATTATTATTATAGTCGTTACTTATTTCCACTTTTTGTGAACACACTATATGCACACATTGCATTGTTATTTGTCATTTAATCTTAAAACCTACAATTATCCCGATATTAAAATCTTGTTATCGACAGAAAGTTCGTTTATGCGATTTAAAAAATTATATTCATTACCGTAAATTTTACACAATAGAAATTAAAAAATATATATTACAAGTGCAACAATCAAATAAAAAAAAATCCCCACCGTTAATAAAAAAAATTATATATTTCTTTTTGTTAATAAAAAAAAAAGTGAAATCATGCTCATGCAATATCGAAATACTGTATTATTATATACATATAAAAAAATTGTTCGCAAAATTAAAATCCGATTTCTAAAAACAGAAAATATGTCATTCTTTTCAAACAAAAATCTTGCCGAGTTCACATATTTAAATTTTGTTGGATTTTCACTTGCGTTTTTTGATAAGGGCATACAAAAGCATGCTCTATATGTAATACTTCAACAGTTTTATAATTTTTTTCTCAAAAACTTGCGCTGTCAGTCTATAAATACGCAGTGAACGTTCCAAGCAATTTCCTCAGAGTATCAAGTTTAAGTTGAACAAAAGATAATTAAAGTTCTAATGTTATATAAAATTGAACTTGAAAAATAAACTGATAAAAGTATCGAAGCAATAAAATAAGCATAACATAATGCATTAGCTGCTTTAAGTTAGTGAAATAAAAATAAAAAAATAAGCGGAATGTAATAGGAAATATGATATAGAATCACAAATATCACAGTCAATTTTGTAGAATAATATAAAACATCTTTAGAGAGCAAATTTAGACAACATAATACAAAAAAAATAAAAAAAACTATATATCTAAACAACATTATAGAATTCACTTGTTCTTTTTTGAAACGGTCTTTACTCACTGATCAGAATACTTGCGGGAAAAATTCAAAAACACAAAACTGATTGACGGGGGTAGCCTACGCCAATAATGTTGGTCTGAAAACTAAAATGAACTTGAGTGCGCGTGCGTCAAGTGAAAGAGACACATATTTATCATTTATAGACGCGCAAGCGCAATCAGCTGCATTTTAGTTCCCGGATCAACAATGTGTGGCACTAATAACCATTAAAGTTAAGACAAGACTCAGTTATCCAGATAGGATTCAGAGATCGGCGGCTTTATTAAAAACGCGAGTGCGCCGATCAAAAAACAAAATACTATTATGTTTATGATCAAATAAATCTGCGACTGGTTTTAATGTAATGCAATGCTAGTTATTATTACAAAAAAAAATTGAGATGAATGATAAAAGTGGCAAAAAAAAAACAGCTAATGCATGAAAGAAACCTAATAGTGTTTGAAAAAGGCTCCGTAGGACTTACCTTGTCCAACGCCGAGGGCGCCGTAGACGCCTAAGTACATGTCGCGTTTGCTATGATCGATGCTGCTTTCGTTGTCGTCCGACCACTCCTTCAGCCATATGTTCCCGCCAATACTGAACGCTTGGAACACCATATTCATCACTATGGTCGCTATCGCTAGAAATATACCGATCGATTTCAAATAGTGCTTGTATACTTCCCATTTCACCTGTCAAAAGTAAACAAAACGATATATTTTAGCGGTTCTTGTTTTTTTTTTTTTTTTTGTGTGTTTTCTGATTAAGGTCCACACCCACTGAATCGGATGATCGAAAATTTTGAGACTCATGAAAATAAATGAGTTCCCACACTCTAGTTGACTCGGATCGGCTCAGCAACCTATTAGTGTGCATATACACTGCCGTGCCGAGCCAATCCGACTCGATTTATTAGGTGTGAACCTTAACGAAAAATAAAATCGGATCTGAAAAATGCAAATTTTTCAAAAAAAATAAAGTACCTATATTAAAAAAAAATAAATTTTTTTATCAATAACTTAATTTAATCTACAAAAAAAATGTTTTTAAATTATATTTTCGGGGGAGGGAGTTCGAAAATTGAAATTCAGATAATAATAAATTTTTTTGGTTGTAAATATACAATTTTTATTCGTTATTTTTGACAATATCCAATATTGGACGAATTTTGTTCAATCTATCCTGAAGGCAATATCTTATTATAAGGTATCTATCTTCACCAAACACAAATTAGAATCGTCTAACTCTAAAGAATTCTAAACAAAAATGGTTGCTTACACTGCCAGTTTCCGTTTTCTCATCTTCTATGAGTTTTTCTCCGAGAACAGTCTTTTTCTTGGCAATCACCGTTTTCTCCGGCGTTTTCCGTCGCCTCACGCTGTTGGCCTTCTCTCCACCTGCACCGCCACTTTCCACCGACTGTTGTCTGAATACGGCTCCGTTCATTACGGATCCTGCTTCCGATAAGCTTTCGACGCGTTTTCTAAGATTGCCGGATTTTTCGCCCGTATCTGTGACTCCACCGTTCATCCTTTCCAACGATCCTGATTCAGAAACACTTTCCGATATCCTCGATCGTTGTCTTTCAACCAATTTCTGACGTATTTCTTCTGGATCTGTGGTTGCTGACAGCGTTTGCTTCAATTCATCAAGTTCTAAAATAAAAATTGTTGCTTAGTAAACTAACGTCTGATTAAATCAATGTAGTAGCCGTAATTCTTTTAACAATTAGTTAATTGTCAATTGGCTGTAGTTTTGGTGAAATCAAACATTCAGCAGCTTTTGTTTTTGTATGCAAAAATAATGCCACTTATATTTTACACTCAAAACATATATTCAAAACATAATGCATTGTTAAACGCCAAAACGCATTGCGAACACAAATCGAGATATTTTTTTTGTCAGATTCTGTCAAACACCGTTTTAAAGCACTAAAATTTGATGAGGTAATACTTTTCAGTCTTTCGTCATAATCTTTAGCTTCATTTCATATATTTGAATTTTTATTTCCAGACATCAAGCGCAGCACAACCTGGATATAACAAAGCTGAAGTAAATTAGAAAATATTCGTTATACCATGTTGTTATATAGGGGTTAGGTTGGTCTAAGATTCGTTTTAACAAGGTAAGAAAACTTCTTGAAGCAGTTTGTGATGGTTCTTTCACTAATTTGATTTCAAGCCTTGACAATCATCTATATACTTAATGATTTTTCGTTTCTCAGCCATTTCAACTTTAAATTTACTAACAACAGTGACAAAATGCAGTGTTTACATTACTTTACATCAAACAACAATGATTGTGTTACAATAAATTTAACGGATCTGAACCTGTCGAGGCATGAATTGTTGTTGTTATTGTGGAATTGTGTGTGATTGATTGGTAGGATACGTTATGTAAAGGTTGTAAGTTGACAAAAATCGTCAAATTGAGGTAAATTATACTTTCTGTTTATATTCTGCAATGATTGACAATTCGTTATAGAGGTTCTCGACAAAAAATATTCGTAATGTAAAGGTATATTTTGCATTACATCTTATGGGCAGTTCTAGGGGATTCGACGAATTGGTTAAATCGAGGAAATCGTTATATTGGGGCTTGTTATATTAAGGTTACACTGTATTAGGGTCGTCTGGGTTTAGTACTGGTTCACTTTTTCAACAAACGTACAATCTGAATACCAGAATTACAATATGCGGGAAGAGAGCCTGATTGAGAATGCAATTACGTACCGCCGATGTCTTCGACATCTTCGGCTATGTCTTCTTGCAGGTACTGGATGAGAAATTCGGCAAAGGCGCCTTTCTTTTCGAGCAGCTCCTTGTAAGTGCCGGTTTCGCTAACCTGTCCCGCTTTTATAACCAAGATGTTGTCGACTTCGGGCAAGTACGTTATACCGTGCGTTACGAGCACGCGTGTCTTTTTGCCCAGCAGTCCCGAAGGTCCGATCACTTTCTCGAATATGTGTTTGCCTACGTGGCTGTCGACCGCACTCAACGGATCGTCAAGAAAATAGACTGATGCGTCGTTGTATACTGCTCTAGCTAAGCTCACTCGCTGCTTCTGACCGCCCGATAAGTTGATACCTAAAACAAATGAAATCCGAACGATATAATAGGGTTTATGAATAATTTTTGAAAATAGTTTTAATCAATTGTTTTCATATTAAAACATGACACATATGAAATCATTCTTATTGAATTGAAAAATAAATATTCTCTTTGGGCAAGATATTTTGGTTATTCAAACGCGCCTGACGTCATAGTCAATGTCAAGCATCTTGCTTAAACTTTGTATTGATTCTGGTGAAACCACACAAGTAGTTATGTTTACATATACTTTGATGTTACACCGTTTCGATATTTTATATTTCGCGCGTATTTATTGCATTTTTGTTTATTTGATATTTATTATTTAGCAAACATTTAAAAAGAAAAAAACTATTTGGAGTTTAATCAATTAAACATTTTCAATTAATCTTAATTTTTAACACCATTGTCGTTACTCTGATTCTTTCTAAACTAATGCTGGGCTTCACAAAACATTGTCAGACATTGGATCTGACAATGACCTTAAGTTGTGATAATATAATTACAGTTTTCACACATGCAAGAGCAGTCTAATGTTGTATTGAAACTCCCTGTCATTTACAACATTAGATTATATTCACACAAAAACAAACGCTTTATCTACATAGAAAAAGATCGTTTTTCAAGTCAAATTTTTTTTTTGAATGCGTAGAAAAATGTCGTTTCGAAAAAAAAATTATGCAAAAAACTATTTTAAATACACCGTGTACACAGATTAAAAAAAATATCATTTTAATCGATTAATCATTTTTCGAACAGACTCAAATTAAAATTCTGTAATGCTTTTCTTATGGAGAAATATGTATATTTACAATCTAAGGTCATTGTCAAATCAAATTATTTGACAATCCGTTCTGCAACCCAACTTTGAAATACATTACAATCTGTACAAACCTTTCTCTCCGATTTCTGTCTGATCACCGCCGGGCAGCATTTCGATATCAGGTTTAAGAGCGCACGCTTCGATTACGATATCGTATCGTTTCTGATCGAACTCCTTACCGAAAAGAATATTGTTTCTGAGCGTAGAATTCTGTATCCACGCCTGCTGTGAAACGTAAGCAATATCTCCGAGGGTGTTGACTCGGCCAGTCATCATGTCCATCTCGCCGAGGAATGCGCTTACTAAACTACTTTTACCCGAGCCTACAGAACCGACAACTGCAACCAGACTGTTCTGTTTAATTCGAATGTTTATATTTTTTAATATCGCGTCTTCACCCCAGCTGAACGTTCCGTTTTCCATTATAAGAGGGTCGCCTGAAATGAAAACAGTCATGAAAAGATCCAACCGACTCCTTTCTTAAAGCTACATTTTTAATCAAAAACACGAAATTAACAACCATATCATGATAAACGATCACTCAGCTACTCATGATTATTCGTTTGATCGCGCGATTTGGCGACAGCGATTTAGTTATCGAAATCCCTAACGAGTGGCGCAAATCTGCGACTAAGTGTGCTATGTGTTTTAATTTTCGGCAATCAATTGTATATTTTTCAGCAATTTAAGATTTAATCGCACAATCGTGATATGAAAAGTAGCAAATGTGCGCTGGCTCTTAAGGCGGGCTCTCACTGGTCAATTTTAGTTGAATATGAATCAAACCACTTTCCTTTCACACATTTCAATGCAAATCGATTGCCAGTTTTAACTTCAAAATGGCGTCGAATGCAGTTCTCCATGCTTTCAATAATATCAAAACACGATAAAGATACTTACGTTCTAACGGATCGTGATTAACGTTATCTGGATTTAATTCCGGCATGTTCATAAATTTATTGATTCTTTGAACGGATACATACGCCTGGAAAAAAAAAACAATCTTTATTCTTACTGTACGGAAAGTGACCGTAAGAATTTCAAAATAGCGTAAGCTTTACGCGCGACTGAAGAAAAAATTCGTTGACGTAGTGACACAATTTATGTCGGGTAAGTTAGAAATTTTACAACTGTGCGGTGGCCATCTATTGACTAAAAACTTCAACAGTTACCTTATAAAATTTCCAGCGTACCAATATGTCGATACTCATTTGCATAAACTGAACGTTACTTTCATGAGAAAAATTTATTTCATTTAGAAAAAGATCTGAGTTACCCTTCATAAAGAAGTTTTACTCTAAAAATTATCCACAGGACAGACAGAGCTTAAGTATAGGGTAATCTCGCTGCACGTTTGAATCAGAAATATACTTATTGGTATAGACGCTGATGACCTCAGATGTTGAGCGTCTATAATCTACAATATATCTATTTACTTATTCGATATTTTCCTCTGATTATTCCATGCAAAGTTTCTAGATTTTTCCCGGGTCCGCGAGCGCTCTGAAACATACCTGAACCATATTGGAGATCATCATCGGCAGCATGCTCAGCGGAAACCGAAGTATATTGAAATAAGTAAGTGAAACGAAAGCCTTCTCTGCATCCAATACATTCTCATCGTTCATAAAAACGAACGTCATGAATGTGACTAAAGACACCTACAAAACAAAACACAAACTTACATTATAATTGTTCCGAATCTATCTGCAAGCTTGGTAACCAAAACAGCTTAAAAATAGACTCGGTTATTTCATTAACGGAAGCTCTATCTTAAACTGAATGTTGCTGCGTAAAAAGTGTGATGAAAATTTTATCATTTAAGTTGTTTTCTGATACTTTTATGTAGAGCTGTAGATGTGCTACTCCGTACACAAACCGACAGGGAAGAGAAGACGGTATATTCATGTCTCTTTCAGGAACCAAAGTAACTAGATCTGGTACCTCACATTAAAAAAAAACGACCATAACTGATAGTGTACTAAATTTCATCAAAATCAGTTCAGTTTTTTTGAGAGACGCATGGAGATAAAAATTTTAGAAACGAGTTCTTTTGTTCAAGCAGCACACATAATAGGGACGTTGACTGTATTTAAATAAATACATAATTTTAACGTTAAGTGGTAGTTTCTATGATAGATATACTAAAAAACACAATATTTTTCCTTATTTTTAAGGAATTTAATTAATATTTAATAAGTAAAACGTAATTAAATCACTCTCAAGTCACGTGACAACGAACATCAATCAGAGTGCATGACGTCACTGGCTCATCAACATCATCAGACGCTGTCATAGAGAAAGACGCTGTTCACGCTGTCAAAAGGCTTCATTGTTTGGTTAATATTTAGAGTGTGTAATTTATCCGAAAATTTCTATAACAATTACGAAAAAACTTATCTATCATCAGTTTAGCAGCGTTTATAAGCCTACGACGTCATGGCAGTCACGTGACAAGTATTGACATTTTGGAGCGAAGTTTGAAACGGAATTTAAAATACATGATTTTTAAAGCGTGAGTTTTATTTAAAAAATTATAATAAATATTTGTGGTTATAGTAGGTACTTATGCATGATTTACAACACTTTTCCAAAAATAGTCAACATCCCTATTGTCGAAGTGACGGTAAGAAAAGAAAACGTAATTACCACAAACGGTGCACACGACCATATAAACGATGTCGCCGCATTCAAGTAAGCTGTTTTTTTCAACACTCTGATTTCCTTCTCTCTCACTTTCAGCACCTGCTCTTGGAAGCTCTTTTCCCACGCGTACAGCTTTAATACTTTGATGCCGCTCAAAACTTCATTCATCAACTTGACGCGTTCGTCTTTGTACTTCATTTGTCTCATTTGCAAATTCTTCACCTCGTTCGCGACCAGTCCATTTATAGGTATTAAAATTATCATCACAGTTAAACCGGCAAAAACAGCCGCACCAAGTATCTCCCACAAGAAATATAACGCCAGGGCGATTTGCAACGGCGCCGACCAAATCATGTTCAAATAAGCTATCAAATCCATAAATCTCTGCGCATCGACTGCCATTAAATTAACAATTTCACCGACCGTGCTTTCCTTGCGCGCGGCATTCGACATTCGTAACGATTTTCGATAAATCGCCGATATAAGCGCCGTTCGTATCCTCAGACCGACTATGAACATTCGATTGAAATACTGCGCCAGAATCAGCGTTTGCAGTGTAGCGGCCAAAAAGAGTAAAGCGACGTAGAGATAGCCCTTCCAGTTTGGCTCGTCTTCATTTTTTGTGAACGAAATTAACAAACTGGAAAAAAAAACAAACAAAAAAACACTTTCAAACAACTCAACACACGATCTGAGCAACAATTATTCCCTTAGCATACAAAATAATACTAGCAATTCCACCTTTGACAATCTAGAATTCACATCGCCAGAGGCGTTTACATCGCTTATGTCACGTTAACAAGGTTTCTGTCAAAAGTTGAATACTACTATGCAAAGTTGAAAAAAAAAAACATTCAAACTGTATAGCTGTTGCGCGGGACATTATTTTTTATTGAGTACTTCATTTCATCGTAACAATAGGGATGTTGACTGTATTTAAATAAAAACAATTTTGGCGTTAAGTGGTAGTTTCTATGATAGAAATACTAAAAAACACAATATTTTTCCTTATTTTCAAAGAATTTAATTAATATTTAATAAGTAAATCGTAATTAAATCACTTTCAAATCACGTAACAACAAACACCAATCAGAGTGCATGACGTCACTGGCTCATCAACATCATCAGACGCTGTCATAGAGAAGGACGCTGCTCACGCTGTCAAAAGGTTTCATTGTTTGGTTAATATTTAGTGCGTAATTTATTCGAAAATTTCTATAACAATTACGAAAAAACCTATCACCTCATTATTTTAGCAGCGTTTAAGAGCCTATGACGTCACGGGACAACTATTGGCGTTTTGGAGCGAAATTTGAAACGGAATATAAAATACATAATTTTTAAAGCGTGAGTCGTATTTAAAAAAAATATAATAAATATTTATGGTTATATAAAGTACTTATTCACGATTTAAAACACTTTCCCAAAAATAGTCAACATCCCTATTGGTAATACATGTGAACAATGTATCAGTACAGCTGTATGAAAAATATTCAGTGTTTCGGTTAGTCATTGCAATATGAATTTTTCTATTAGCCGACTAAAAAATAAATATTACCTTAGAATTCTTGGACTTGCGAACACCAAAATATCTTGAATCAATTTCAGAAGCGACCCAAACACAAAAGTCGCCCCGAACGCTTGACACAGTACAGGTAAAATGGATGCATGCTTTTTCGCAGCAGCCGACGCCGAAAGCGAAACTTGATTCGCGCCTGTACGATAGGACGCTTCCGTAGTCACTTGGGTGCTGAGAACAAAACGTGTATTTTTTATTAAAACAACCGGCAAGTTTTCATTCGAATCGAGCTATACAAATACGTTCGTGAAGCAAAACTCAACTACCAAAGCACAAATTTCACAAAATTCTCAATAGTCAAACTAAATGTTTATGACATAATCATAACGCGCGTGTATATGTGTTATTTTATGTACCATGGATCGTAGCAAAATCTGGGCACAAGTTTGTGTGTTACAAATTTCAGCATTGACTTCCCTAGAGTTCAGTGACAAATTAAAATTCCAACTGAAGTGAATTGAATTTCCAGTGCGTTCAACGCAAGCACTATATCATTAACTAATGTTCTGAACGAACATTTTAGAAATCCATGAATATGTGATTCTTACACACAGATTAATGAAGGAGCGTCCATAAACCACGTGACCCTATTTCAGCCTCTCTGGAACCCCTCCCTCCCTTCATGTAGCCTAACCACGGTATAAGAAAAAATGGTAGTATATCTCCCACATAAAAAAGTGAGTCTCTTATTGGGCTAATATGCGGAGAGCCCGCAGAGTAGCGCTAAGAGCTCAGCAGCATTGCTTGCTGTGTTAAATAAAAAGAGAAAAAAGATTAAATTCAATTTTCAAAGTATATTATGCAACGTCAACGGATAGGCAAATCCGTTACGCATCTCTTTTAACACAGCAAGCATTGCTGGTGTGCTCGCAGCGCTATTCCGCGGGCTCTCCGTGTACTAGCCCAATAAGAGCTTCACCCCTTCCATGTATAAAAGAATATAAGATACACTACCATTCTTTCTTATACCGTGAGCCCAACGTACCTTTCCTATGACCTTCCCCCATGGATGGAACATAGTTTTTTATAATCAAGTCTAGAAGACATTTTGTGTTTTCTGTTAACAAACTATTAAAAAGGACTGGTTTAAAATGAACAAGACTGACATTTGTTATAATATGTAGATATTAAGATATAAGCAATGTTTGAAAATAAATATTCAACTTATTTTCATTGTGCCAAATAAAATACATGAGAAAAATTACATAGCTTGACTTCAACTCCCCCCTCCCCTCAAAAAGCTCAGCGTAGCTTTCGAACTGATTCACATCCCTCTTGATTTAGCTACGTGGTTTATAAACGCTCCCTGATAAATTAAACCGTCAGGTGGAACGAATAAAATGTTACAACGCTCCAGTTTAGCGACAAATCGTCGAATAAACACTAGAAAACCAACAGAACTTATTTTTTATAAGCAAATAGTACCGGAGTGACATCGCTCTCAAACGGCGTTATTGTTAATACAGTCCATTTAAACATCGATAAGGCTGACATCTTGTTTATATAGACAAAACGTGTGGTCTGTCAATGTTAATATTTTGGAACACAATAGTGTGTGTTTCTAAATACAATGTTTCAAGAAGACCCGTGCAAATAGATACGTTCATAATCGTATCAAATGGAATAATATATATACTTATGTTTTTTATGTATACTAATATTATAAAGAGGTAAAGTTTGTAAGTTTGGATGCAGGAGGTACTCTCCGAAACTATTCATCCGATTTCAAAATTTTTTCCACCAATATTTAGAATGGACCTTCAGGATGGACATAGCCTATATTATATTATCACGGTAAAATAAAAGCGCTTTTCGTGGAGACCAATTTTGTAACGTAAGTCGATGAAAAACTGTTGTTACTGCTCAGCCTCGCAAGGCAAGATTGTAAAATGATGGAACCAAAGACTCCACTACTGTTATTGCCGAGCGAGCTATGCAGCATTGTTTATCTTAATCGCGTGTGGAGTGAGTCAAGTTCAAAAAAAATTTTTGTTTCTGATTTTTTATTCTTTTTCTTTTCTATTTTTTTTTTTTCGAACGAAATATTCCATTTGATTCGTAAATTTAAGAACCTGTACATATCAGCCTAGCTCAATCGGATCTCAAAGTGTAAGTGGGGCCAACCCTCGTTATTTTTTAGTGCGTTCTGAAATTTAAGAATTTCGTGTTTTTCAATTTCCCTTCGCTGGGAGTTTCTATATATAAAAAAACACCTGCAAAATCTAGAAAATTAAAATGCCGTTCAAAATAGTGGCTTGACATCTTGACACGCGTCAATTTTATTGACACATGTCGGACTTTTTTCAATAGCAGTACCTACTAAAGGCCGATAATGTCAGTTTTTCATCTATTGTAACTTCGTAAGTACGTTTCAATTAAAATATCGAAAAGCGTGGTATGGTCCCACTCGATCCTGAGTTTTGCTTACAGAGCTTACGAAATGTGAACAGGTCCTAAAATGTGCTAAAAATGATAACACTGACACAGTACATACATTTAAAAAAAAATTATAAATACATACGTCAAAATAGAAAAAAAAAATATATATATATACATAGATATATAATAAACCAAAAGCCATAATATAATAATTATTCAACATTTCGTGTGTTATTATAGATAGTGTAATCACTCAGCACGCAAGAGGTCTTACCGTCCAAAATATACCCAATATATTCTTCGCAGCGGACAAAAAAATAAATCATTGATACAGAGGAACTTTCGGTTCCTTAAGCGTTTTTCACAGAATGAATCACATCAACGGAAAATTTGGCTTTGTTCGGATTTTTTGTTCTTATGGCTACCCAATCAAAAAAATGTCCCACTAAAAATTGTAAAACTCCACAAACAGAAGTCATTTTCAGCATAAACTAGACAATCATACTTTATCTCCTCCTGCGATATCCTAAATATCGTTATATTTGCCTTGGAATAAAGAAGAAATAAAGAAAAAAGCTTTCCATGAAGTTAGCGCTAACTTAACGAAAGTATTCCGTACTTAATAATTTTTGTATATGGTCAACTGAGATTAAATCTAGCTAGTTAAAGCCCCCCTTTCAAATATATATTTTAACGGCAGCGTAAACTCACTAAGTTTAAGACACAAATCAGTCTTAGAACGGTTATAAAAAGCAATATTTTACCTTCTATATTTTTCGACAGCACGATCCCAATATTTGTCGAATTGAGGCACCACTTCAGTAGCACAATCCTCCGGTTTCATGGACCATAAATCTGACGTTTCGAGTGGTCTTTTGAAGCCCCGCCAAGCCAACGGATCGAACCACGTGTATAAAATTCGCGACACAAAACTGCTGTACTGCTCTGGACATGGTTTCTGTAAATAAATTTTATTATAATAAAACTGTAATTTTTAGCTTGATGAGAAATGTTATTTTTACTGTCAAAAACATTTATTTTAACTTGAAAGTATATTTTCGTATCCATTATCAACATTAACAAATAAAATCTGGCAATTTTGGTTTCTCTGTTTTTCATATACTTTTAATGGTAAATGATAGGCTGCATTCTGGAAATTACTGTTATTAATTGATTGGATCGCATTTATCTGTTTTACTTTACAGCACTAGTGTTAAATGTGTCATTTCACTACCGCTATACAGGCATGAAAAGCAGCTACTTTATAGTGGAGTGTGCAAAAAGTATTTTTTTTTTGTTTTAATAAAAATATCGAGTTTTAGCATTTGAATAACCAAAATATTGGCAAGTGTTATAAATAAAAATAATTCACTCATGACCTGAGCTGTTGAGCGTCTATAATCTACAATTTAAATAATTTCGTCCGAGTTGCATTTAGAACGTTCTGAACAAGTTTAATTATATTAATGATAATCGAAATACTTTACCTCTGTTTTCGGATATTCAGAGAACTTGGGCTCCTTGTCGGCCCAACAACTAAGTGCAAAGATGACGATAATGACTGGATACTGGATCATGTAGCTGATAAACGGAACATACGGATAAATTTCTTCATCGCTGCTGATTTTGTTGAGCTCCGTTCGGTATTGAACCATTCCGCAAATTATGACCAGCAACCAAAACAAAAACAGCAGCCCCGATGTTTGTAAACCAAATTTCTTATTGTAAACAAGCAAAACAGCCGACAGACCCTGTAAGAAAATATAATAAAATTTAAACACATAATATGAACATAGATTTCATATGTTTGCACTACATGGGTAGTCAGTTCGCTCAGAAGAAACGTCCTCCTCGATTCTTTAAGGACAAAGAGTAATTTTGTTCCCGCGCGGTTGTTTTTAGAGAGTTAACTGTACAACTATCGCGGAAAAGAAGAGATCAAAATCACGCACATAAAATGTAAACGTACAGTTTATGTAATGAAGTTAAAATGATTCTGAAGTGTTACATTTTGATCTTTTCTCTTGCACGGTTTGTAGTGATTTTGGATATATATACTTACATAAGTAATGACTTTTAAAGCGGGAGTAAAAAAAGATACGTTATATACAGCTTCATCTCTAGCTATTCGAATTGCAGCCGAAACAATCTCCGCTGCCGATAATACTATCAGAAGAATTATAAGTACTAATTTTGATACATTTAAAAAATTCCATGGTATATTTCGTTTCTTGCTATGTAATATGTAATATACGTCTAAACTTGCAAATAACCATAAAAAAATACATGGAATCCATACTAAGACTGTCTGTTGAAAACATTCTGTAAAATCTGGATTGTCCGTATACCATGTTACACTTGCGTTCTGGAAAATAAAGAGGAAAATCGATTAGCTACAATACTGCATTTTTAAAAAGGAAATGAGCACAAAACAAAATTTTTTTAGGAGAAAAAAATTGCACGGTTCATGAGAATTTTATTTTACAAGCTTTGCAAACATAATTATTGGTACTGAATACAGGTAGCCCTAGCAGTGAGCGTTCTAAAAAAATAGTTTAAAATCAAACAAACAAAACGACTGTTGTTTAAGGAAGGTACTTCGTTCAATCGGAACTATAGATTGATTCAAATCGATTTACTATGAAAGAAATACATTTTAACATAATATCACTTATTATATTTAGAAAAAATGTAAACTTTCAATAGTAGCGATTGTAACACATACTGAGAAAATAAAATTAGTTTTGTACAAAGTAAAAAAAATCGTTCTAAAGGATATTTTTGTTATTAAAAATCAGTTCATTACAGCATACGCAGAATTTACTAAAGAAAACAATAATAATATTAAAAATCTCAAATGTATTATCCAACCAGTCCAACAATTTATTAAAATATTGTGCATTATTCATTAATTTATTTAATACAAAATGCAATTCAAATTAAGTTTTTTTTATTGTGCACATGTCAATGAACTTGAATTTACATCAAGTATTGATGAACTAAAATTTTGGCAATATTTTCAAATAGTATTAAACGGGCAATATTGGTAAAACAAAATTATTTTTTATATTTTAGCGTCATAACTTATAGGCTAATAGGTACCATATAAGAACAATGATTGCAATGACGTTTTAATACTATATTTATAATTCCCGCATTTAATTAATTAACAGCATACATGCAGTTATCTACATCGTTACAGTATCAATTAAGATAATAAATAATAACACATGATTACAAACACCAATACATACCCAAAACGTAGAGCCGCAAAACCTGTCTAGCGTTCCGTTCGCCATTTTATAGGGCCGGGGAACTATTCACTCAAAACTTAATTTTAAGCTATTCAGCATGTAAATTTTTTCTCATGTGTCAGATACTATGTGATATAGTATTTTATAGATCCTGAAAAATGAGAAAAAAATACTGATCAGGAATAATTTCTATAATTATTGAAAATACAGATTACAATGACATTTTCAGAAACTGTCACTTTTAATTCAGGCGCCATAAATGTACTGGATACTGTAGGTCTCTTTTTCTCTCTGTAGTTACCGTTATTGCCGCTAGATAGACGAACTGTAATCCCTAACGACTGTCAGAAAACGAAAAAAAAAAGTTATTGTGGCTAGTGCAATGGAAGAGTTTGTAAATTTATTATAAACTGTTCTTAACTGTCGATGTGATATTTGTTTTAAAAAGTGAAATGACATCAAATACAAGTTTATTAGACATTGATCGTGGAATACTGGAAAGAAATTTATTATTAACGGTAAATTTTAGTTTTATTTCAACAAACATAATTTTGAGGTTAACAAAAGAAAAAAACTTTAACAGCTACTTTTTGTTTTAAATAACGGAAAACATCTGAAAAATACAAATCTCCTAAAATAATCATTGAAAATAATAAGAGCAATTTAAACTTGGTGTTGTATCTCTTTAATGGTTTTGGGAAAAATAGCCGTACTACTCGAAATAAGTGGTAATGTAAATATTTATGTAACAATACCTATATTAAAAAAGTGCATTTTTGTTTTCGGACTACAATAGGACTCAACCGAGGACGAATTGCACAGTTTATTTCCGGTAACGCCATCAGACCAAGACGTATCAAGGCTTGTCAAACCTTCACCGGGTAAGCTTTTAAGAATAAGTAATTCTCTTTTGAGTTTTGTATCATAACGTGTTATTGTATATTTAACATTTTTGAATGCGATTAATGTATTTTACAAGTTTTTATTGCGCCACCAGATTTTTGTAGTTTTTTTAATTATGCATAAAAATTGAAATTCGCAAGCTGAAATTATTTTTTACATTTGGTCCTTCGGTTTCAACTTTAAAGTGATCGTTTTGTAAAGAATAGACTGGAATAGGTATGAATTTTCATTTTAAAACACCCCAGTGTTTAAAGAACAATCTATGTACCTACATATTATATAACGGAAATTTTCAATCATTGGATCAGTTACGGGTTATTAAACAGAATCAATGAAAAGTTTACAATTTTATTGTGTAAGTTATTAGCAGTTCTCAAACAAAATAAAAAACTATCTTATGATTTTACATTGCTACATGAAAGCATATTATAGGTACTTGAAAATTATTTATTTTTTTCTACACGTGTATTTATAATGTTAATTATTAACTTTGTCACTACATAGCAATAATTGAAAATACATTTTAAATTATTTAAAATAATGTGATACTACAGAGTTTTTCAGTGTAGCGAGACGAAACTGTCGAGGGTTCAAATCCTACTCGTCTGATACTGGCTAGATGACTTATGTTTAGGGTTAGTTCATCCCAGCAAATATTCTCTGACCTCTTTACTCTGTCAGAAGTGCTGATAGCGTCAACAATTTGAAATTCAAAACTTACTTATTTTAAATGTTTCGAAATTTAGAAAGAATTTTTGTAAATAATATTGTGCCTACTACATTTTAATAGCTCAGTTCAGGATAAAGTAGAAATTGCGACTGTAATCTATTTACATCATATATCAATTTCATTAATGTAGTACTTATAATTTAGAAACTATAGAAGCACAAGACTAGAAGCCGTGAGCTGTGACAGAGAGACGAGACTCAAGTCTAGTGCGTTTACATCCATTGACATTTTAATTATTATCGACGTTCGCTTACATTCGTACGCGTTAGCGTAACGCTCAATTTAAATTATCAGTCATTTTTACTACAAAAAAAACCTGATGAATTGTGTCTCAGAATGTTATTTCAGTCGGGACAAATAATTAAAATTGAAAGATTAATAAATTTAAATAATGTAATCGAGTGGTCGCTTATCTTTTGTTTTTAACAGAAGAATGACTTGACATTAAAACGAGATATATACGACTTTCTACTGCAGTATTTTACTCCGCATTAAATGTGGCATTTGTTTAACAAACGCCTACAAAAATGACAACTTAATGAATAATAATTGTATTTATCTAATTCGTATTTCAACAATGGCTTTTAATTGAATTTTGTTTTAAACACGTACCTAGTTTTCTGTAGGAAAAACACAAATTAAACTGGGTCAAATTTAGCACCAGTGCATTTTTTCATTTATTTTTAGTATAAACTTCAAATTATATCCAATATGTTATGCTTTTCTTTATTGGTACACCTCACGCACAAATTGTTTTAGAAGCACAGTTCTGTTTTGTTAATTTAGTTACTGGTAAAAATTTATAAAAAAATATTTTTCGTTTTAATGGATTTAAATACTACTGAACACAACATTTATCAACAATAATATACTTTTTACATGTAATCACTGGGTGTTCTTAAATTCACATTACTTTCACGATAGTAATTGACATATAGTTTAAAAACTCAATTTTAAAGTCCGTAATCGAACTGATTTATGTAAGCTGTGTTGAGTCTTAACAAACGACACATTAACAATTTTTTGACGACAATGTTTAAACGATAGGTATAATAATAAAAATGATTTGATTTAAAAAATTCTCAGTAACGCTGTGTAATTCAATCACCAATTTATTTATTTATTAAATAATACGCGCATGACACTCATATCTCACATCACAAAGGCGTCTACATAATAATATGCACGTGATACGAATGAGAATGCTGTCGTACGGGATCGAAGTCACCATGTGTTTGAAACAAGACCGCAACGATTAGAAAAAGTGAATAGCGGCGCCGAGACCGACAGACAAACGCGAATCGGTTCTCTGTGCGCTGTTTTACTGCACAAGCGCTCTGCGTTTCACGGCGTTTCATCTATTTTTGTGTATTGTTTTAATTAATTGTTAAAGAGTCGAAATGCTGTATCTGAAAACAAATGAATGATTAACACTTTACAGTCCAGAGCCGTATTCAAAACAAAATTCACACTTGGCAAATTATTATGAAGATTAAAATATTTCCCTAAATATTGAGAAACTTTTACTTTGTAAATTCTGAATATTATTTGAAATAGTAACGGAACCTCTCTAATTTCGTTTTGTTGCCTAGTTTTTATTTGGGGATATGTGTTTGCACTTCAGTCACTCATGAGTCATGACTCGTGAGTGACTGAACCGCTTTTATAAAACTTGCTACATTGTCGACCGATACTCAAACTTTATGCGGAACTTTTAACCAGCTAAGATAGCGTTCCCGTCTAAATTAACATTCGCGAGTGATTCTGCGAGTGAAAACGAAAACAATTTCAAACTACTTCTGTTAGGTTATTGAGATTAACGTGGACAAACAAACTTTAGGTGGGTACCTATTTATTATTAGATTTTCGCAACGGACATTCCTATCCAACATTTTTAAAAAAACCGCCTATTCACATCTTTTGAAACTGGATTTATTCTGGAATCGGGTCGTGAATCGTGATAATGGAAACAGTGACGACTCATTTTGTTTTTATTAAGAATACCATGATTTTATCTTTTAATTAAAATTGTTTGTTTTAAATTCGTGGTCAGTGTGGGTAATATTTTTTTTAATAAATAAACGTCTTCAGGTCTGTGATAACACATTTTTACTTAGAAAATTATTTGTTTGTTTTAAAGTATTTTTTTATTTCCTTTTATCGCACAGCAGAGTCGTTGCATATCTCTCTTATCTCTGGTTTAATGAGTCGTTCATTCTTTTGTTATTTGCTTTTGTTTGTATAGTACCTACTCTTATGCAAAAAAAGACAAATATAAACGGTGTAGCATATTATTATATTATGCACTATTATGTGCAGAGTTTTATGACATCTGAATGCGATGGAAATTCGATTCGTGTAAACGAAGACGCGCGTACTTCATCGGATCGGTATGGCGCAAAATCGACCGAGTCAGTTCGTTTATTGTTGTGCGATCTGAAAGTACCGATTATGTTTCGTGCCCCTCGAATCGAACAGAGTCGATTCAGCGCTAATTAAGACAGAAAAAATATAATACAAAATATGATCACTTTCAAAATACGCAGTGTAAAACCATTGAAAATGGTGTGAAACAAAAAAAATTTGCCTGTTTTTTTCTGAATTTTAAGTGACGGTTATTTTAACTAGGTATGTAATTCCAAAAATACAATTTAATGTACGAGCGATTATTGATAGTGAAGACAAGACATTTCTAAGTATATCAAAGCAAACCAGAAAATACCAGAAACTTAACGTCTTATTAATTATATTATTAATTTGAATACAAAACGCTCAAGTAAACGATAAGATATGGTGCTGTTGTGAATATCTATTTATCTATTAATTAATAAGTGTGGACTGGAGGGTAATTGCAATTAAATAATTAATCATAATGGAGAACTATATGTACATGACTTCCATGCTTCAAATTCATTTTTCCAAATAATGTCTGCTGTGAATTTCACATGAATTTTTAGACGATATTGATGTAGTATACAAAAAATATGGACGTGTACATATTTTCAAAAGCACTAAATCGATAGGATTGGATTAAAAAAAAATCATTCAAATCTGCGTTTTTTGCAGAAGCTATTGTGAATGAGAGAAGATTCTACAGACAGGCTCAGACACACGGAACAGTCGTCATGCGAAAATCTACTTTTCTTTACGTTTTGACGGTGGTGCATACCTATAAAGATGAAAATAAAATATACACATTGTTATACAAACACACTGGAACTAAATTTACTTCTGTTGTTTTGCATCGTCGGGTGCTACAGAGTAGATTATGTGACATTGACTACCCTCTTGACCTGACCACTCCTAACTGTTGACCAAAGATTTATGAAAAAACCGGCGAAGCTGGATAAACAATCTCAATGCAAGGCAAACCTATAATTTTACTGTACTAGTATCAGAAACCCATTAGTAGCGCATAAGATAAGAAGGGGGTTGATTGCGCAAGCGTAGTAACATCGAATAAAAAGTATCGGTGCCAAAAGTCATAGATTGAAAAATATTGATAATAATCCAGAGGTATTTATTTTTATTGTGCCAAGCCTCACTCTGTTATCATAGACGCCAATGACCTTAGTTGTCGGGCATCTATAATATGGAAATAAAGTCATAAAAAAGACTACTGTACTTGATACACTTAAGTTATTTATTTTAGCAGATAATGTTTGTAGTAAACTCACAAATATAAGATTAAATTCTGTAGTATTGTTAACGTCGACCTATATATATTATTTTGTTGTCACTGGGATTTCGGCATCTGATTTTCAGTACAAAACAGTAACATAGCTACGCTTCTTTTATCACCAGGAATTACCTTTGATTGTTATGAATGTTTTCACATCGCGAATTATCTTGTAAAATCGGAAACCTACCGAACGTTAACAAGTTTTCGCTATATGAGTTGACTAATTTATTAGTTTTTAGGGTTCCGTACCTCAAAAGGAAAAACGGGGAACCCTTATAGGATCACTCGTGTATCTGTCTGGCACACTGTCACAGTCAATTTGCTCCGAACTACTCGACCGTTTGAGTTGAAATTTGGTACACATATGTAAGTCGGTGATTTTAAGACGAACGTGTAACGTAAATAAATGATTTTTGAACATGGGGTCATTTTTGGGGAAAAAAAATTTAAAAAAAAGTTTTGCTAACTGTACCGTGTGATATATCAAATGAAAGGGCTTGTAGTAAGGGTCTCACGTATTTTTTTTTTAATTTTAAAATAAATAGTTTGAAAGTTATTTAAGAAAATAATTGAACAATTGATCATTCCCCCTTCCCTATCTCCGAAACTACTGAGCCTCAAATTTTGAAAAATAGGGAACATCGGGTCTCACCCATAGTTTACGGAAAAACCTTGTCTTAAAGTACTCGCGGAAAATGGAATAGTATGGAACCCTCTTCTCGCGAGTTCGACTCGCACTTGATCGTTTTTTTATATATAAACAAAATCGAAAATATGAACATTAATAAATTACTAATCATGCGCACGTACCTTAAATCTTATTATTATATAAGATTTCTGTATGTGCACGCGTTTATTATCAAAAGCTAAGGTTATCATCTTACAATTGCAAGGCGAATGCATTTTGCAATTTCATAATTATCACATAAGAGAAATGCAACATTCGTGAACGTATATTATTTAGTTTGCTAAATGCCATCGCAGTATTTTTTTGTAGTTTTAGAAACACAGAACGACCGTTATACAAGCGTGAAACGTTAAAACGCGTGTACTTGTGTGAATAATCGACTAAAAAAATTTCGACTTTCATTACTTCGCAATAATCAGCTAACTTTATTGTGAGAGGTGAATTTAATTGCTCGGTGTTTCACTAATTAAAATTAATTTAACGTATAAACCAGTAGATTTTTAATGGAATACGCTTTTCAGTTTCAATGGATGTAATGTTCGACAAGGAAAATACGAAGAGTTTGAATGAACTCGGCTTATCCGAGTTGAAAATCGAACTGAAAAGCCGAGGAATAAACGCTATCGGCCCGAAATGTATCCTCGTTAAAAGATTAGAGGCGGACCTGATAGATTCGGGCTTAGATCCTGATAAATGCAAATTCGTTGTTGATAGCGACGACTTTAGCGATGTAGGAATTGTGTTCGATGAAAACATCGATAGCGAGGACGGCGGTGCGTTCAAGGTCATTGACGAGATTTTGTCGGAAGTGGCTCCATTTATCGCGGATGAGAAACCGTCCGACGAACTTCAAAACCCGATAGAAGACTTTAATAAAATAGATCAAATAATAGAATCTACTGAAACTGAAAGTCACGTTGCACAGAATGAGAGCGACGTGAAAGTTAAGAAAGAATCGATAACACGACCTTCAGAGTCGAACTTCGCACTTGATTTACGACTGGCGAATGAAGAAGAAGATTCATTGAAGTGCGGTGAAAATAACGCAAATACTGTAGAAGGCGAGAACGCTATTGCTTCCGATTATTTTCCGAATTACTCCGGAATGAATTGTAAAATAAAAAATGAAGCGAATGAAGACTCTAAAAAAGATACTGATATCAAGATTAAATTAGAACACGATCAGGAAATGGCCAAAGGTGGTCGCAATCTTTGGATCAGCGGACTGTCCATGAACACAAAAGCAGGTGATTTGAAAGTATTACTCAGTAAAGTCGGCAGAGTCGTTTGCGCAAAAGTGGTTGCTAATTCTTGTGCTGCAGTTGTCAAGTTCGGTTACGTTACGATGTTTTCCGAAGCTGACGCCGATAAGTGCATTGAAAGCTTGAATAGGACCGAACTTCAGGGCTCTTTGATCACAATATCGAAAATTGTTCCGAAAAAGGAGAGAAATACTAAAGAAAAAATGGTTCCGACCGCAGAACAAAGTGTGGAAGAAAGACCTATTGTAAAAACAGAACCGATAACCCCGAAAAACGTTGTCTCTGATAAAACGGTTATTGAAAAAGATGTAAACATGAATAAAATGATAAAAAATGAAATCGTCGAAAAAAAAGAGTCTTCTTCGAAATTGAAAATTAAAAAGGAATATGTGTCGCCCGATCAAAAAGAAAACAAAGATAATTGTAAATCCAGTGAGCTTTTGCGAAAGAATGTGAAAACTGAACCACGTTCGAAGTCTTTGGATAGAAATCGACGCGTGAAAAGAGACGACAAGAAACGACCGTCCAGTAAAGATCGAACCGATGCGAAACGTCGGACTTCCGACGTTTTGACGTACTCGACCATTAAGAGCGCACATGAAAATGAGAAAAGACGCAAACAAAGAGAGTTGGATCGTATTCGACGCGAAAGAGTCGAAAAAGAATTGCGCAATTTGCGCACTGAAAAGTTGCGTCTGGAACGTGAGCGGCAAGCAATTGAAAGAGAACGCACCAGATTACACGATGAACAACGCGAATATTTACGTCTGCTGCACGAGAAAGACAGACTGGAACGAGAAAAACTCCAACAAGAATTAGATGAATTGCGTCGATCTATTAAAAAACCTCCGAATACTTTTCAGTCGTATTCAAATGATTCATTAAAACGCCCATCGTCAAGAAGATGTTTGTCCAATACTCCACCCCCATCGCGCCGTCACGCTGACGTTCATTCAGTGGTGACAATTCCGATGAGAACCGGTAAAGAATACGAATCCAAAGTGGCGCCATCTTCCAAGCCCAACGAGTCGAATATTATTTCTCGCAACGACAAAAGACAACACGAATACCTGAAGTCACGCGACGAATATGGCAAAGTTCGCAAATCTCCGCCGACTCGAGAAGAGTTTCTGAAACCGCGTGATCTTTATAAACAGAAAGACGCCGATAAGAAGTCGTCGTACTCCACGAAAGAAGACGTCGTCGCATCGCGTGGAAGATCGTTAGACACGGCGTCAGAATCGCCGCGATCCAGTTCGGTGCACTATGTCGACCGCGGACGGGAAAGTTTCCCCTCGTCCCATCAAATGTCCAGAGTTCAGCAGCAGGAATCGTCGCGCTATTCATATCCCGAGCGACGTTCAATCGATGCGGCAAGTCGTCGCTATGAAGACACTTCGAAGTATGAAGAAAGACGAGGCGAACGTCTTTTGCCGCCCGGGTATTCCGACTCGCCAAGGCCGTTGATGTCATTGTCGTCAAGCGAACCGAACAGCAGGTATCATCCGTATCACGGCAGGCCGCCACAGTGGCAACCGTGCGACGCCGCAATACCATGGACCAAATCCGATCTTCCTAAAGCGCCCATGACGTCAACGTCGGCGCTTTGGACCACGCCAAACAGGTACTACGATGCTGTTTCATCTCCTAGGAAAAACGCTCATGTCAACAACGCCAGGCTGTGCTGATTGTTTTTTGTTTTTTTTTTTAATGTGACTCTTTTGTTTCAGATATTGATTTTCAGATTTGCTCTCACTGCCGTTTGTTTTAAAATTGTGTTTTTTTTTTTTGTTTTCAAGAATAATCTTTTGTTGTAGCATTTAATTAGTGTGTGGTTTCTGTGTTTGTAATTATCATGAAACAATTATATAAATATGTTATGGCTTAATAATGTATTTATGAAGAATGGTTTGGTTTCTAATAAATTACCTACAGTTAGCTCGGCGCGATGCTACATAAATATTTGACTAATAATTAATATTGAAGAGCATTGTTGATTGATTTAAATTGAATTGACTCAAATATGCAAGTATCAGTGGCGGGGGTCACTTGAATGTCATAGACTAGACGCCGTCTTAGCCGTTTAACGATTTCAAGACTGGCTCGATCAAAAAAAGCTCTTCTGCCGTCGCCACTGCATTGAATACGCCATTGTTTTATTTTTCATTTGTTTGAGATGGACGACAATAAAAAACCGATCTCTTTAATAATGTTGTTTTATTGTTCAAATTTAAACGTGTTTGAAATTAATTTTATTTGTTGATTTTTTTCTAGTTATTTGTACTTTATCAATATAATGCACTTACTTCTAGCAGAGCCGGCCTTAACAAACGTTTGCATAACTTTAGTGGAACTTCCTGAATTTACGTATGGATAATAAGGTATTTGTGTGGAATTTTTCACCGCGTTATACTTCAATTTTAAGAAAATTCTAAAATCTGAGAAACATTGAACGATTCATTGTAGCGCAATAATCTAACTATTAAAATATAAATACATTTTAAAAGAATTCATATGACCACAAACAGCGTGTGACTTCACAAAATATCATGAGTGTTCATTTCCATATGCACACAGTTTATATAGGTTTACTTTTCCGATAAATATCAATCTGTGGCAAAAACGCATAAGTATATCAAAATTTATTTTTGAGTTTAATTGAAAATCAGAATAAAGTGATTGGGGTGTCATTTTGTTGGGAATTAATGTAACACAAAAAAAATACATGCAAATATCCTATTGATTGCGACAAATCGGGTTTTCCACCGTTTTGGAAAATTTATATTAATGTGCGGTATTCAAATATAGATATCGTAGATTATAAACGCTCGACAACTGAGTGTCGGGCCGAATCGGCCTAAAACGGGCGCAACTATATGGAACCATATTCTCGGTTTCCGATTCAACTTTCAACGTTAAATTAGTTCTAGCGTGGTATACTAATGAAAAATCACTTTTCGACAGATTTTGCTCATTTTTTTCATAGGCTCAAAATAACATTTTCTAATAAATCCAGAAATTTCAGAATTTTTGAGGTTTATAAAACGAGATCATTAATAACAAAGTTCGCAATTTTTCATGCTGATCGTGAAAATTGCGAACTTTGTTAATTGTTATTAATTATCTCGCGTTCTAAACGGTTAAAAATTCAACTTCGGGATTTATTAGAAAACGTTATTTTGAGCCTGTGAAAAAAAATGAGCAAAATCTGTCGAAAAGTAATTTTTCTTATTATACCACGAACTACCTTAAAGTAATAATTACTTTAGCACTGAATTATCATGGGAATCGTAATAAAATTTGGTGCTAAAAGTAAAATCGTACTAAAAATCGAGCAGTAGACATAAGTATGGAATCTTTATAGTTTTAGTTACTAACCAAAGACAAGCTGGACCATTGAAAATGTACTAAAAAATTATAAAAACGTAAAAGTAAGTTAGTTGTTTATTTAGCAGGATTTTTTTCATCACGTGTGTTTTGTTAATGTTGCAGTGTTTATTCATTAATATTTTAAATGTTTGTTAATTTTTCAGTTAATCTAAATGATAATCAATAAAATTGATAATAGATCTTATTTTAATTATTTTATCAACACAATTCGATACCTGAACATTTTATTTATAACTATGAACTCAGTTATCACTAAAAAAATTGATTAATGTAATTTATCGTTTTATTTTATGACATGTATATACCTACAGGTTATATGATAATTTTAACAAATAACTTATCTGTCGTTTCAAATTACGATTCCTTTGTTTAATCGTCTTTATTACGGCTTATCATTTTTCATAATCAAATTTCTTCTTCGTGGAAATCATGGAAATTAAACCAAAACATGTAATTAATTACAACAGTAATAAAATTAATAATCCAGTAGTTTTAATCCAAATCCCAGCCACGTCTTCAAATAATCGAAAAATTGATCATTTACAGAACATCGATGATACCGACAAAGTAAGAGTCTTCCATTGGGTCCTCCACGAGAAAAATGTTTGTAACGTAAACTGTCTAGCATTTGACATTTTATCCATTAAATTGTTATTTGAGGTTACCATTTTTTTAAGAATATTTAAATGCACTCCTGTATGTTCTATAGCTAAACCAGTGCAACGCAAATCAAACATAAATGCGCCTTCAATTTCTGATTAAAGAATATTCTTGCATTGAATATACTTAAAAATTTTATTTTTAATACGGAACAATACAAATGAAATTGTTTTTCCGACAGAAAAAAATTATAGACAACAGTATGTTTTTTTATGTGCTGAAAATGTCCATTATTTGTTCAATACTTGGGTTTTGGCTTATTGCTAATTCCTCAGATTGTAATTCTCGGGAAATTTCGAACTGTGGTCGCAAAATACATTTTATTACTGTTTTTATTAGCTGCTGCCATTAAGCATGAAGCTTCACAAAATTTGGCTTACTGCTTAAAAATTTCAAAAAACATCTATAATTGTCCTAAAAATTGAATCAAAAACGTAATATCCGTCAATATTTCTTTACAGCACGTCACGCCAATTACGGGAATGCCAATGTATCTTTTGAAGTTTTTTCTTTACATACTTATGTAAAAAATACTGACAAATTTGGCTTGCTCAATAATTTATTTCAAATTAATTTTTTTTCTGTACAAAAATTTGTGCTAATTTTCTCTTTTTATCTGATTTTAAATCGTGTATTTCTAGATCAAATAAAGTGTAAAAATTTGGCAAAAAGTCATATGGGAAGAATGGCACATATTTCGAGTTTATTTTGCAGTGTTAACATCAAAGATTGAATAAGATTTTTCATAGAAATTAGATATTTCCGAAACGTAAGTAAGTGTATTTTATATGCACTCATTCTACTGCTCGTAAGATAGAGCTATGTGGGTGAAAAAGGGAGCATATTGAATAGCTGGTACTCAGTTACCGTAATACTTCACACTTCAGATTAATGTAACAATTTGAGTACAACGACCTCCGCAAAGGTAAAGTTGTAAAAAGGTGAACCTGCATTTAAGAAACGAAGAACATTGCATGTGCAGACTTTGTAAGGACCGTGGACATTAAAAGAGAAAGATTGTACATTATAGACGCTCAACATTTGAGGTCTCTCATGAATGCATTTATCATTATACTTGAAACATGACAATTTTATTATTGTATTTCAGTATACTGATGACCCGTAGCCGTAATCTGACAGAAGTACGGTTTTTTTAGAGACGACATGCTTATCTTGTGTTTAGTGGATTGTATACTCAGCTGTTTAATGGGGTTTAATATTTTGTCTTATGTACTACAGTGACTTTATGCGTGAGAAAGCGATAGAAAGTTTTAACAGTCACATGAGTAAAAATATAATTGTGCACGAGATGTATGTGGAAGAGCAGCTAATGTTGAACTCCGCCCTTAATAAATAAATACATATGTGATATTTTTTGGAAATGGTTGCTTTTCACTTTGTTTTCGGTATATTTCAACATTTTTGACAGTTCAATTGTGCAGCAAAGGGGCAGTGCAAGTATTACGTAACGCAATTTTCGATGATTTTTGACCTCTCCTACCATCGTGTAACGCATCGTAACGTTTTGCCGGACTCCCCTCCCCCTTTTCACGAGTAATTTTTTCTCAGTGTAACATGCTTGATTTTCTGTCGATAAATTTTTTGTTTTATGTAACAGAAATATGTTACGTAACATTTTGCTTGAGCCCCCCTCTCCCCTTGTAAGCCCTGTAATGTTTTGTCGGACCCCTTTCTCCCCCTAAGTGCGTTACGTAATACTTGAACGGCCCCAAACGTGACAATGTCACTTCCTATAGATATTTTAGGAAAATTACTATTCGCGCTTACTATTGTATTTCATTTATTTCTAACAGTAGCTTATAGGTAGTTTATGAAAATTACTGTTCAATTGCTTAGTGCGCCCATTTCTGTTTTTCACTACAGCACTAGTGCGTTATGGGTCACTTTACATGTCTGCATACGCGTATATAAAGTACCTATTTTTATAGGGAATGAGACAAAAAAAAAGTGACAGTTGAACTCGGATGAGGGATTGCAGTTGCACACACAACTTATGTTTTACAAGTCTTTACAAGCGTGGCTTCAATCTCATGAATTTCGGCTTGTTACAAGAAGCCGAGCGACGCCGGATAAAAAGTATCCTACATTAAATTTTGGATTAATATAATTTCATCAAAATCGGTCCAGTCGTTTTAGAATGACGCAGATACAAACATTCTGAAAACACGTTCTCCTGGGAAGATGAGCGAAATGCCGTCAAGAAAACGAAATTACGGACAATGGTGCCGCTACTATTTTGTTATATTCAGTGTTAGCTATTATTTTTAAAAGTGTCGGCGTGATACTTTCACCAGTTCTCAGATTGGAGTCTGAGAACCGAGGATTTGTAGTAGGCAAGCCATGGAAACACCGTATATAAAGTACGCGGGAAAATTATTCCTGGCATCTGCTAGACATCGCGGTCGCTCCGATCAGGTATAAGATAAGGTTTCTCAGAAAACCGCCATGAATGCGAAAACTTACTGAAATATTTATAAAATCAACGAGAGTTGAAGGTCAGACAATATTTTGCAAGAATATTAGAAAGCTATACGTTCGGTTACCTGCGCATGATTCGGTTGCAACTAATTATCTTAAAAATATAAAAGAAACAGTCTCGATTCGACTCACCTTTTATTCAAATCCCCCGGAGCTATTAAGAATTCTCTTTGCAGTTGTAATTAATTTATTTCACCAGTAAACAACTGAATAACAGCTGCAATCAAAGCATTTTTCTAGTATGTTCTCTTCTCTCAACTTGAAGACACGAAATTATTGTTGCATTTGCTTGTGTGAGAAAAACTAAGAGCAAGTAAAACACTCGAATTGTTCACTGTTTATTACTTCTGAGACCCCATAATCTAGAATCTCTCCCTCTCTGGATACTGCACACAAATTGTTTATTTGAACCACATACTTCAGTAAAGGTAAACTTTCGACCACGACGGGAGACAACAATCCGCGACAGAGACGTGCGAAAGCGCCAATTATAAATGAAATTGAACATAAAAAAGAAGATGTTGATTTTCGTCACGATCTAACGGGCTATGGAATCGATGATAATGCGCACGAATAATTAATCAATACTACCAACGTACCGAGCTATTCAAAAGACAAGAAAATGTTATTGTTTTAGATTTTATACCTATATACAAGAATGACTAAAAAAGCGATACGACAGATACCGGAGATTCTTTTAATTCTAATTGCTGTCTACACTTTTGATGCCCGAAATCAAAAACGCGACTGTAATTTGCGCCCAGAAAACCTCACCTAACAGGCTAACTTCTCATCAGGACTGTGTTTTAATTGGTATTTCAAAAAAATACTAAAACGTAGAAATTATCCCAAAGTCTTTGCTTATGCACGTTATTAACAGTGTTTTGATAAGCACATAAAAATATTAATAAATTAAGACTTGGAACTTTTCAAATGACTCATTGCTCAGTTCTGTAATGAAAACACTACTAATAACGTGTATAGGCAAGAAACTCGGCATAATTCTTCTGTTTCAGTTATTTTTTCAGCTAACAATTTATACAAAGTCCTGACTAGAAGCTGTTCAATTTTAAAATATCCTGTTTGATAATTATGATGTAATGCGATATATTTAGTAATAAAATAAATTCCCCCAGAGCATAAAATAACTGAACAGTAATACATTTTCATCCATTTGAAGGGGGCTGCAATAAAATTTTGTGGCAGCACGTCGCTGGTCAACTTCCTACGTATGTGCTATCACCACGTAGTCGCTTTTTATTGATTTTATTAACTTCAGAACATTTAATGTTAAATCAACAAGTTTTGTTTGTGTGCTACAAATTCGTTTATGTTGAACATACTTTTTAATAATAATTGAACGCGATGTCAACGTCACATAAACGCTGGTGACCTCAGCTATTGAGCGTCTATATATTCTCGTCGAGACAGTAATATTATGTATATAGGTAGTCCGTTTAATTTCAGCAAACGTACTGACTTACATTTGATTTGCATTGAATGGCATATTTTTCATTATTTCATTCGAAAATGATTTATGGAATTGAACTTTGAGGTAATGCCGTCTCTGTTTCGAAAGTGTTTTTGCTACAAAAGAAAGTCATGATCTCGGCTGCTGGGTTTAGACAGACATGCAGACCATTATTTAAGCGACTAAATATTTTGTCATTGCCATGTCAATATATATATAGCTGTCTGATAAAAAATAACTAATATAAATGACCATTCATTGGTACATAGCCATGATACCAAAAATAAGTTTGATTTACGCCTGCCATTACACAAATATGCTAAGACCACGTATGGACCAAATTATTACGGTATAAAATTTTTTAATAAATTGCCAAATGATATCAGAGACTTTAGACATTAAAAATAAAAAAAAAAAACTGTAAAGAAAATTCTGATAGAAAAATGTTTTTATACTGTTGAAGAGTTTTATGACTGTCACCATGGATTGTAATATGAAACATGACAGTAAACTTATTATTATTATTATTCAAGTTATATAATAAAATGGGTAGATTCAATAAAACCGTTACCACGCTTTTTGGATAGATTTCAGAGTTTAGCGAATGTTTTCTTTATTTTGAATCCAATTTAAATCAAATGGAGATATGAGTTAGCCTATTATATTTTGATATAACTTTAATTCAATGTAAATCAAACGGAAAAATTTACCATGTAAAATAATAATTATATTGCTTTAATTAAAAAAACTAAAACAACACTCTTTTATGAACTAAAAAATGCGAAATAATTTGACAACAAAATTATTTTGCATTTTTTAGTTCATAAAAGCATGTTGCTTTAGTTTTTTCAAACTCTAATTTTAATTATAAGACTAAAAAACAATATTGCATTTGACTATGAGGTGAACAATTCAACGTACGTTACTGTACAGCGAGTTAGCTTACTTGCTGTAATTTTATCGTGAAGTTCCTGGTCAGAATAATGAGACAAACTTATTAAATTATTGTAATGCCATAGGTCCTTGATAAGTGAGCAAAGTTTCAGTTTAATCTGACGTTTTGAAGTAGGTGTATTTCACGTTCAAAGATTCCATTACAAATATGCAGGTGCAACTAACAAAAGCGTGTTAATAAAATACAACTGTTGATTGATTATAGAGTATAGAAGCTCAACAGCTGAGGTTATCAGCGTCTAATGTAAGAAAAATATTGTGTTGTTAAGCTATTGCCCGAATTTTGTTATTCCTCCCAGCTTCGGTTGGTACATACATTTAGATTTTTGTAGCTTTTAATTTCATGTTTTGTTTATGATATTAATATAAGAATTATTTTTCGCTGTAAACGCATCACATTTGACCTTCACTATCACACACTGGTCAGTTGTCACTTTTTTTTTACGACACTGCACAACAGTTTATGAATTTTGAAAGAAAAACTGAAACAACTTGCCACTTTATACCAAATATTATTTAGAATTATATATTAGATAAAAAAGACACGTTGCCAGAGACAACGCGTTGCGAGAATTTCACAATATTATTAACAGTTATATGGAATCAGTTCCTGGAACCGGCAAAAGTCGGCTCAATATTGAGCGTGCAAATTGAAATTTATCTGCGTGTAAATATACTTTACATTGTCAGTTACTTTCTAGTGTAGTGTGTATCTAGGTAAGTATAGTGAACTCTCAATTTTATGACGGGAACAAAAGACTGACATTCACTCAGTGTCACACTCTCGCCATTAATATGCTACTTCGATACAACCGCAATCCGAACTTTCGGATAAACCGATTCGATGAAACTTGGATATGCAAATTATCCGATTATGATCGATAAGGTTTCTGACAGATTTGATATTCACGCGATCAAAGCAGCAGAAAAGTTAGCCCTGACATCTATTTACTGAAGTTTACTAAATGTATTTAGGAAGGGTTCATAAACCACGTAGCTCGATGAAGAGGGGGAGGGATCAGTTCTAAAGCTACGTGAGGGAAGGGGGAGCTGGAGTGAAGTTACGTAATCTTTTTCATGTACTTTATTTGGCACAATGAAAATAATTTGTAGAATAAGTTGAATATTTGTTTTCAAAATTTGGTCAGATGTTTATAACTATAAAAAATATATAACAAATATTATATCAGCCTTGTTCATTTTAAACCAATTTTTTAAAATAAGGTAGTTAAGGTAGTACCCTCGCCAAACTCGTTTTCTTAGGAGTTGTTTGAAATTTACCCTGAATAATGTTTATGTAATTCTGCATCGATTGGCTACATGAAGGGTGGGAGATGGAGGGGTTCCAGAGAGGCTGAAATAGTTATAATGGCCATTTAAAGATTTATCTGTTAGATGTTAGAGTGAAGGTGAATTCTTATATCTAGCAATGAAAAGTCAGTTGCCATATCGTTTTAAGCATTTCTTGCTTTCTCTGTACCTCGTTGACACCTTCCCGAAGGCGACACACGTCGCTGGTTATTAATCTAGTGGGTAAAAGAGCTTTTCGTTGGTGAATTAGTAACGCGCGTACACTGTACAACGTACAGCACAATTACACCTACAAGAATTGAGGTACTATTAGTTCACCGACGCGGTATGTTTCCCACCACTCTGCATGCGCCCATGTGACAGCAGTTGATCAGAACTGCTTACCTGATTGTTGTGCTTTGTTGTGCAATAATCATACATATTACAATATCATCGTCTTTCGGTAAAAACTTTCTATCTGAAAACTATATTATTTTGAAGAAACAAGCACTGGTATTACGCTTCTATGTAAATTTTACCACTTCAAACTTTTCTTATAATTGTCACGTGCGTAGGGTTGCCATCTTTAAAATTTGGCAACCAGAACAAGACGCGTGAAAACCCCGGATTTTAGAGCCCAGAACCCGGACATGTCAACAGATTTTTTTAAACATAGTCAGTGTAATAAAAAACAGTTGAAAATGTCATAAATCGCCTTTTTATTTATTTTCAGACCTTAAAATTAAATTTAGTCATCTTTTATCATTATTTTAAATGTACCTAACAAAACAGACTCTTATTACAGTTTGTTACAAATTGTTTTAATGGTAAGTTAGAATTTTTTTATTCTTAAATTTTTAAAGCCGGACTACAAATGAAGTCCCGCCCGGACGCTCCCCGGATGCCCTCTAAACTAGGACAAATCCGGGGAAACCCGAACGGATGGCAACCCTACACGTGCGGCATGTCGATGTTCGATAAGGTAGCTCGTCTTTACTGCTTTCGACTATTTCCCTCTCCTGCGCGCAAAATGTTAATTATAGATTTATTAATTGCTAATATCGGTTTTTGTTCATAAAACATTTATGAAAATCAAATAAAAGTTCGAGTGAGAAGTTATGTTTGTGATGAGAAAGATTCCTCATTTGACATATTTTGTTTTTTGTGGAGAAGTTATCTGATGTCGTTTGCCATTTTCTGTTTCGTTCTTAGGCTGTTGTTGATAGCAAGATATTACATCAATGGACACTTCGTCTTTGTTGGATTCAGATACGAGGTTTTTCCAGACAGAGACGATACAGTACAAATAAAATATTTGTTTTTGTAGTAAAATCACAGGTAATAAAAACGCCGGCCGGCTTAACCCGTTAGTAACCACGCGCTATTTTCAAGGTCGACGAGACCTTAACAGAAATCTGCCTGGTCACTAACTCGCGAATAAATTCACGGCTACTCGTTTCGCATTATAAATCTATACATCTAAACATATAAATAAAATTGAAGTGTCGTTTATGTCTGTTTGTTTGTCCGGACTATAATCTCCGAAACGGCTGAACCGATTTTGACGAGGCTTTCATTTACAGGTAGAGGACTTTTCAAAGATTATTTTAGAGTTTTGATCTTGGAAAAATCGTGTAAAAATCGAAAGAATGTAAAAAATTGTCTGTCCAGGTTAATCTTCGAAACGGCTGAACCGATTGTAATGTCACTTCACAGACTGGTAAAGGCTTATGCCGGGAATGATCTGAGCTACATTTTATTCCAAAAATAAGCCTTAAGCGGTTGAAGGGGGAAGGATACGCTGTATTTCTGAAATTGCTTAAGCTAAAAACGTGAGTCTAGTGAAAAATACTCATCTTAGAAAATAAAGAAATACATGTTCGACTGGCTTTTGAACACATCTACCCGAACGGGGTGTAGGCAGATTTTTAAAGAATTGCGGGTACAAACTATGCCACGTGGATGAAATCGCGAGTAAACCGCTACAACAAGATGAACTTCTGCATTTCATAATATATAAAACAATGTTTTTATTAAATAGTTAAAATGCCCAGCATGACTCTGTTTTAAACTTTTTCAGAAAATAAGATTCAAAGTTTCGCATATCTATATTTCTTTGTTTGTCCTCGCATAACTTAAAAAAATTAAACCTATTGAGACGAAATCTTTTGTATATTCCCGAAATATCTACCATAATGCATGCTTGGTATTAGCAAATACACTATAGACAATATGGTCGACAGGGTTTAGCACTGCGATCAATTTTTTTTTTATCTCTATTATTTTGATAAAACAATGTGAGTTATCTCTTCTAAATAATAATTAATTTACCTGATTTATGATTAATTTATTTACACTTGATGACGAGTTTTTTTTTAATCGAGATATATACGTTTTCATGCGGTGTTTCAACGTTGTTGCGTGTTTCGAATATTTTTTACGTGGGATGAAATATGAAGAGGACAGGGGTTTTTAGTCTATTGATTAAATGCTTGCCGGCGATTGCATAATAGTTTGCAATCCTTCTTTTTTATACTTTTCATCAGAATTTGAATCGGAAATTGTTACATTTGTAAAAAAAACAAACATTACACAATATGTTAGTAACATTATGTCGTAGATTATAGACGCTCAACATCTGAGGTCATCAGCATGACATGTTATTAACAGTCACTCGAGTCATAATATTATTACATTCGAGATGTCGACTATGTATTTTTTGTACCCACTTTCTATAAAATAGCAGATTTTCAAACGTGGAATTAGATATGAAGAGGACAGGGGTTCTTAGTCTGTTGATTAAATGCTTGCCGGCGATTGCATAATAGTTTGCAATCTTTCTTTTTTATACTTATCACCAGAATTTGTATCGGAAATCGCTATATTGGTAAAAAAAACAAAGATTACACAATATGTCAGTGACATTATGTTAATAACAGTCACTCGAATCATAATACTATTACGTTCGAGATGTCGGTTATATATTTTTTACACGCACTTCCTATAAAACAGCAGCTTTTCAGATTCCGACATATATGACAGTTCTATACACGTAACAAAATTCATTTGTATCAGTATAGTGTTTATGAAAATTACCTTTTAATGTTGAACTGGTTAAATCGCAATTGTTTTATTTTACTGCGCTAGTGTTAAATGTGTCATTTCACGACCGCTAACGGACATCAGGCATGTAAGGTAGCTATTTTATAGGGGGACGCAGGGCCGACCGTACCATAGGACGAACGGAGCGGTCGCTCCAGGCGCCAAGTCCCAGGGGGCGGCTCACTGGTAAAGAAATAATAAGTAAAAGCATTTTTCTTTTCGATTTTCAATATTTTGATTATGATATATATTAAGAGCAAGTAAGGGGGCGTCATAATTTGTGTGCATTCCCAATTCGGTGCGAGTAAAACAAGTCTACCATTCCTATCACATCCACGCTGCATATACAAGATAAAAAAACAAGTCTGAACGCGATAAACTTGGAAACTGTTTAACTACTTTTCACAGATAGCGGAGAAAATGTTTGGGAAGGTTTTAGTCTAGTACTCATTACGCTGTTTTGGTTTCAATTTTTTCCGTGTTAAAATATTAGTTTCGATTGTTGAAATGAAACGGTTTGTAACCAGTGCCGGATTAAGCCAGCGCGGGGCCTGTAGCAAATTCTGTCAAGGGGCTCTTGGTTTGCTTTAGGTTCTCAAGTTTAGGGTATTAAATAAAACAAAATTGTTACAAATAAACTTTTCTGGATTTAATATGGGCAAATTTAGAGATAACACTTTCAATATCGACTTCTTTAAGCAAATCATGCTCTATATTCAACAAAGTAGATTGGATCGTGACTGAGTTAATAAAATTTAAATAGTTCGCCTGTTTTCTTGAAATACTTATAATCGATATTATATTAAAATCGATTAAAAAAGTACAATCTCGGCTACGTAAACTCGCAAAATAAATGTATACCTATATAAAAAATAAAAATCTGGCCGCTTGAAGGGTAGAAATGTGGTATAGATGCTAGTCTAAATATATCGATTATAAATTCGCGGGGCCCGTAGCATTTGCTACTCTTGTTACGTGGCTAATCCGGCACTGTTTGTATCGGTTATACAGCTTAATTTGCGGATAACATTAATGCCCCGACGCGCTGCGTCGAAAAATGTGGCTAGTCTCTGCATTTATTATTGCCTACGTCGTCCCACGAAGATCCAAATTTGATGATAATTTTGAACACTCATCGCATTATTCCTCAAAAATAAACCGACTTTTTCTGATAGGTATGCAAACATGTTGTCATTACGTTACGAAACGGTATCCTGCATTATTTGTTAACAAGATTTTGTTCTTTGACACGTTCGAAATCGCGGTTTACACAGCGTTTGTATATTAAATATAAATACGTATGTTTGTATTAATTAAGGTAAATATTTTTCTGAAACTGTTATCTTTATTACTAGAATCTATTGTTTGAATCGCAATGGCGGAATTATTTTTCTTCGCCTAGATAGATAGAGAAATCCGCAAATCATTCTCTCGTGAATGGATTTTTTTTTCAGCAGATATTGAAAGATATATTATCTGAGTTTGACGTTAGTCTATTTTTAGAAATGTGACAAAACATCAATTTAAAAAATAAAAATCATCAATGCGTCGCTTTTTTAAGTTGGGATACTAGACCCCCCCCCCTTCCTCCCCAACAATCCGTCGTCCATTAATACTGAATCTAAAGTTACGTACTAGTGATAAAAACGGTTATATTTTGCCCACCAATATTTTTTATGTACAATATAATTAGTTTTTACTATTAAAATATATTTTTATATCGAGATATTTCGGTCTGACCCTTAGGTCCCGCCATCCGACCGACGCCAATAGTGTATGTGCCATATGGTAAATACACCAAATGTAGTAATTTGAGCAAGAATAAACATAGCAGAACTCAACGACCCCATGTTGCCCAAGTTAAAGTGTGTGCCTAAGTTGATCAATTAGGACCACTTCCCGTAACTATTTTGACTATCCTGATTGATCAACTTAGACCCACACTTTAGCTTTGGCAACATGGGACCACTGCTAGCCTTGCTTAAACTATGTTTTTTTTTTGCTTATTAATATCGCAGCCTTTAATGCGACCGGCTCTTGGACTATGATGGAAGCGATGTACAGAAAACGATAGGGAAACACAAAACAAATTATCTAATAATCTCGTGTCCTTGAAATATTCACAAGAAATAACATTTTTTGTTAATAATGTATGTATAGCCATTGACGTGCACCTATTAATGCCTTTAACGTTTCACAAACTATTTGGATTTTATCAAAATAATTAAATAACTCATGAGTGTCCCGCGTTAAAGTTATAGGCCTTATTTTATATTTATCTTTAACCAAGCAATAGCTGTATAAAAAGTAGGTACCATATAATTTTATTAATGTTTAAATTTTATAAGTATAAAAAAGCCACAAGGCTAAATAAAAAAGATATTATAGGTACTTAATATCAAACGAAATTGAGCGATTTTTTTAAATTTTTCATTTCTTACTTTTTCCATAATAGAAAAATAAAAATCTCTTAGATATCGTTTACATAATAGCATACAACTGAAGTTATTCTTGCAGAAAAAATCGCGCTGAATTAATTCCGACCTCTCTCGCATTTACATCTTTCTTCGTTTAGAAGTTTTGGCCTTTTTAAGTTCTCCTAAAAAGCGCTCATATCTCTGAAACTGAAAGAAGTACAGGGTTGCGGAGCATCAGAGTCGATTCAGCTTAACTTTTTGTATAAGTTCGGTTTTTATAATTATCAACTTTTTTTAAATATTGGTAATCTAATATAGATTTTTCTAGATATTTTATCGATATATTTTGACTTGTATTTGACCGTTTTTCGGTGTAAGTAATACAAATAAATTTTATTATTATTATTATCAAACAGGCCAAAAAACGCTAATGGTGACACGCTGATTTGCCAAGTGTCGAAGGATGGGCACGGTACTTTGTCAATTGTACCATTGTGTATATTTTTAACATAGCTTTTTGTAACAGTGAGGCGTCCGAAATGATTTAAAAATAAAATATAGTATAACCATATTATTTTGACAGTAAATTCTTCATTAATTGATCGATTGCATGTTGTCCTTGTATTTGTGACCGTGATACGACACTGTACCTACAATAATTTAATACATACCTACATACATAGCACACACACACACACCCATACGACTATGAATGATAATTATTATTATGTGCCAGTAGTTTATCAACCCTGCGTATACAGGCTGTTCCAATATAATTGTAAAATTGGTTGTATTTTGAATTTTTGCTTTGTATCAAGAAAGAGGGAACCTAAACCGAAAAATGTTACGAGACTGTACAAATCGCAGTTAACTAGCAACAGATGGTAGTAAAAAATTATAGAAAATGCGTTATCTCAATTCCAAAAAAATTGCTCCAGATGGCGCTTACTTAAATGTTTGCATTTAGTGAATGTGAACGAGAGAGAGAGAAAGTATATCACAGAGTGAGAGAGAGAGAGTTTAACTCCTCCTATGTAATTTTAAGCATACATTAACATTTTTTAGTTATCAATAAAAAAATTTTTTTTTAATTGAATAAGAGAACTGACGTGCGTACTCCTGAGTTACGGTATAAATAAAATATTAGAAAAAAAAACAAATTGTTAAAGACAAGCTTTTATTGCACTGTACTGAAAGGGAAAAAATAATTATTAATTATTTAGGTCCATAATTATAAAAGCGTGGGTTGTAAGTTCTATTATAATCACGACCCATGTTTTTTTATAATTGTGAATCTAAATTATATTTTTTTAGTACACCGCAATAAAAACTTGCCTTTAAGAAGTTTTTTTCTAATATTTTATTTTCAAATTTTTATTTACGACAATCTCTATGCATTTCTCATAATGAAAAGGTAGTCCACCATCTTGCGGCGTCTGCCATTTTGGATTTAGAATGATTCCACACAGCTTACTGTATTCTACTTGTCCCCTTTCATTTGATACCAATATCGAGGGGGTTTTGAAGAAAAAGTTAATTCGCAATTTTTTTGGCCGCCACTTTGGATTGAAAATGACGTCACATTGCTTGCTGTGTTCTACTTGTCATACCTTCTCATTTGATACCCATATCGAGGGGATTGATACCCATGTGGCGGCCATATTGGATCTACCATAATATTTAATATACTGTACTGTGTTGTCTTCAGAACCGAAGGTGTGTGCAAAATTTCAGCATGATCGGATATCGGGAAGTGGTCGAAAAATCGATCGCGAGATTTGTCCCTGACAGACAGACAAAAAAGTTGTGACGGCAGTAAAGGGAATTAATGCTGATTTGATATACAAGTGGGAGGATAATGTTTTTCAATAAAATAATCGAATTCTGTATGTGGAACGTGAATACATACGGTAACATGATTATTGATTACCGAATGTTTTGCCATTATCATTCTAAATTACTGTGTTGAGAATCCGGTCCAACTATGGTACTGCAGAGTACAAAATAGAATAGACACAATGGTTGTTGTTGCTGCATTGCATGGTGCTTCGGGGCTTCTGTTACTCGTCATACGTGGAATCGTGATACAGCACAATGTAAAATATTAGTGATTATTACGTCATCGTCAGTTTGAATCATTATTCAAATCATTGACATACATAATCTATAGAATGATTGCGCGTTCCCCGTCTCAACAGCGCTGAAGAAGTTCACCGTTTAATGTTAATGACTTTCAATCTCTTTGGTCCGACTATTTGTCTAATTTTAATTCTCTGAGAACGCTGTAGGTCAAGGTCACATTGGAAATGGACGTGAAAAGACAGCTACCAATGATAACGTACTCATTATTTTGTTCAACCGAGCGATACGTTTTCTAACCTATTTGCGCAGTCCATTTTCTATATCAGTTGTATTCAGAAAAAGTTACGTTCATTAGAAAAAGATAGCTAGTGACTTCATATCTATTTCTGATCAGATTCAGATCGATCGACCACGTTCACAGACATTTAACGCACATTTTCAGATCACATAAGTGAGATGGGGAAAGCACCGTCAAATGTCTGTTTCAATGGTTTAAATGATAACGGAGTGATTTCGAGAGTAAAGAACGCGGAACACATAAATGCAATGATGCCTGCTGCTACGTAGGGATGTCAGAAGTGCAAAAAAGTATCGATATATTATATCGTATCGATATTTTTTTCAAGTATCGATATCGGTACCGATATATTTTTTAAAAAATATCGATATATCGGTGCAATTTTAACGAGAACATTGGCACTCGAAGAAATTTAGTATACATATTGGCTAGCTTAATGTAATGTCAAATAGCATTTAACGGATTAATAAATCAAGTAATAAATACTTATCTGAAATCAAAAACAACGATAAGATTTTTTGTTTATTTATTAAACGTATAATACATTTAGGAGCAGAGAATTTTAGAGATTAATCGAACAATTAATAAAGCCAGGGATGGCGAACCTATGGTAGCGTGCCAGAGGTGACATTCGACAGAGAATGGTTGGTACAGCATGAATTGAGGTGTAAATCGAAATAATTAAAAATATTCTAGATGTTGTGGAAATGAAATGAAATATTGCATTAATAGCTATTTTGACTGTTTATTATTCGGATAATATCGAAAAATCCGGTGAAAAAGAAACATATTTTACATTTGTGCTTTATTCACTGTTGTTGTTTTTGGAACTCACTTAAAAGTATGTTTCAAAAACATATGTAAAATCACATGTTTCTTTTTCAGTGGAGTTTTCGATATTTTCGGAGTAATTAACGTCAAACGGCCATAGGCTGTCGCGGCAGTACATACAAATGTTGCTACTGGAAAAAATATCGGTTTTTGATACTCGGAATTTTATATCGATATATCGAAATATTAAATATCGCCCAAAAATATCGATATATCAAATAAAAAATATCGATATTTTGTCGACATCCCTACTGCTCCGTTTCAAACGTCATTTAAATACTGTACAGTAGATGTTGGAATACGGGTAACGAGTTTCATTAAGAACTGCAAGTAAAAAAATGTAAACTTCTAAATTCTGCACACATATTACTCTCTTTATTCAGTTCCTGAACTGTAATTTAATGAAAAATGAAGACTCTCTCCAGGAACTATTTCTCGTCATTCAGTCAAATACCAAGTCTTAGTAGCGAAGTGTAGTTTTCAAATTCAACCTCAATGGCTCCATGGCTTAATAAAATCACGAATGCTAGGTTTCTGGTCCGATTTTCAACGCTAAAAGGACTTTTAGTACTGCATCACAGTGAAAACCACGGCAAAATATGATGGGTTATTGAAATTTAGCACGGTTTCCATGGTAATGCAATGCTAAAAGTACTTTTAACGTTGAAAGTTGGACAAGAAACCAAGCATAATATAATTTAAATTGGACAAAATATGACGATAGCAAAACTGTTGAGGGCTAAACCGCCGTCCGGACGCTGATAGTGCGAAACAGTTGACAAACGGCAGTGTTGGTTGACCACATGATGATACTTGATTTAGATGTTGACCGTGTGACGATTACCTGGCAATTTGTTGTGTGGTGAAGGTCGAATTTTTTGCGGTTGAATCCATTGATGACTACATAATTTCGTCTTGTTTCGTTGTAAAACATGGCGGTGGGACATGGGACACAATGGCTCTGATTGTGGATACTCGTACTTTTTTATGACAAATCAAAATTACATATTTTGCAAATTTGCCATTCAATAATAAAATTTCATCAATTTTGAGTAAATTATTTTCTAATTTTTAAACTCAAACATTTCGTAATTAAATCCTTGGCAAACATAGATTTTTTTCTGCCCCTGCCCAGAAGCGTCGACTACGTGCATATTCTGGACCTCAAAAGTCAAAATGCACGATCGAAAATAATCTCTCATTTCAAAATCACATACTATAAGGACAGGTACTGTAAACGTCACAATATGTTGTATAATCTCACAACTAAATTAAACTTTAAGGGAATATTTATTCAAATTATATGGCACAGAGGACACAGAAACATATTGTTATCTATTATTAAAACGACATTCATTAATTAGTAGCTTTTTCATCACTCGTTGATATAACTGACAAATAAATTACTAACTAGATATGTCTGCTTGCAATTTGAATTTCGTTTTCTTGAAGATTTTTAAACTTTTTTTTATAGCGTTTTATATGACATTACTATTGGACGGAAAAACGTGTTTTCATAATTTTTTACTGTGTGACTGTATAGTACTAGCACCTCCCTATGGACTCCAAAACGGCTGAACCGATTTAGATGAAATTTTCAGGCAATCTTCAGATTAGCCTAGCGGGTGATCCTATGAAGTTTGGTAGCGATCGGATCAAAAAATTTTTTTTTTGTTTTTTGGCAATTTCTATTTTTCTTCGATTTTTGAATATTCACAATTAAAAGCGATTGTATTCGCACAAATGCAATACACGTTGAGAATTTTATGATAATGATTTTCATCGTTTATGGCTAAAGATCTAATTAGATAATTAGTGCTACCTGTGCGAAATTGGACTGGGCCGCTACTATGAGTTTAGATTAAGACGGACATTTTGAGGAAGTTATATAATATGTTCACTGTATCTATACTAGGTTGATAGATTAATTATAATAGATTATTGACGCTAAACAGTCGAGGTCATCAGCGTCTACTGGAGATATCGCCTTAATACTGAAACGACCGCGATGTGATTATTCATCAAATATAATTTACCAAATGAAAACAATGAGTTTCTTAATATCAATGATAATAAATTATATTCTCTTTTCATTAATTTCACGAAAATTGAATACTAACTAATCAGAAATCACACTTATGGTTAAAAATATCATTCTTATTATTATAAAAAAGTCCGCATTTCGCATCTGCAGATGTCAATAAAATTCATATCTGTAACAGCCCGGATACAACTTTTTTAAAACTCAGTGTATTAATTCAACATCGATGCACAGTTTGTTTCTCCTGATAATCGTTAAATTTGCTTAATTTAATGCAATGAATAATTCAATGTTTTACAGCTCGTTTTTCAAGGAAATTTGTTGCTTGTCGGTCTTCATTTATTTTATCAAAAATTTAACGGTAACAAAATTATAAAATCTATAATTTAATAAATATGTAATAAGAAAAAAATTATATGGAGACTAGTATGTCATGTCTATGTTTCAAAATAATTTTTAATGTGAAAATTTTCAGTAAAATTTATCAAAAATCCCTTATGCAATATTTTGTTCGTTTTTGTTGTAGGTGCAAAACATGCACAAAATATGTGTTCTTATTTCAGAAACCACTGATCCGGTTGACACCAACGTCAATAGGCTTGGAGCCGTTTCCGCAACAAATATTTTGTAAAATAAAAATCATTCAAATCGACGTTTTTTGTGGAAATCATTGTAAATGACCGTTTCCTGGTTTTAATATCCATAGCAGGTGCCACAGAGAAATACTTAACAATATAGCCAAAGAAAGTTATACAAACTTTGAAATACAGACAACATGAAATTTGTAACTAATATTGAATCGTTTCTTATTTGCAGGTTTCTGTGTCAAAACCCACACCAAAGATGGCGACAAAGTATTTATTAACGTCTGCCAGACAGATGCAATTCCAGCTCCAGAGGACATATCCGAGGACGCTCTCATTGAAATCCTTCAATCAGAGACACCGTCGAGCTACCGTGTTCCGATGAGCATCGGTGAGGCCCACACCGAAAGCGATAAGACTGGAAATCCCGTCACCGTTTACGACATTGCAATAAATCCGAGCTTCTTCGGCAAAATCGATAAGAGCGATCTGTTTAAGGAGTTCTTTTTAACTATCGTTACTCAAGGAGTGCAAGATAAGTATAATGTTGAATTCGATGAGAAATTTATTGTATTGAAGAATAAGAAATGCATGGGAGCATTGAAATGCCATCGGATTAGAAAAAGTGAAGTGCATGAAAAGATGGGGACAAAACCCTCACCGCTTATCCAGGAACTCGACGGCAGAACTAGTTCTGTACCGTCGACGAGTTATTCTCGGCCGGCAATGTCTGCGACGACAGAATTGAAGAGCACAACAAAAGAACCAGATTATAGATTAATTCGAGAACCTAAAACTGGCGATATTGAATATATTATTGGGGAGTTTCGAATGCCTGATGTGGTAAGTTTAACAGATTAATGGTTTTATTTTTCATAAAAGTTCATCTTAAACTTATCCGGAAGATAAAATTCCAGTTTCTGTGTTCTTAACTCTGCTTCATAGGAGTCTGTGCTTATTTAAATTTAAAATGCATATCGCTTAATGAATTCCGTTCGCGTCCAGTCAGGATTGGAGCAGAAAATCCAGAACTGAATGGCTACATTAAATTGACATTACTAAAAATCCGACATAAACGTTTGTGCCTTACGGCCACACATTTGTACAGTTAGTAAAAAATGTCAATAATCACTGTGCATTGTTATAAACCTAAGACATAATGTATTTTCACACGCGACATAGACGGCATCAATTAATTTATTAAAAAATATTGCATGCCGTCATTATTTTTGCTCAGACCTTGGCTTTATTTCTCTTAAACAAATGACTTAATGAAAGCTGCATTTGTTTTTGTTGGTCATGCAAAATTGAATAATTTGTAAGTTAATAATTACTATGTGATAGCTGAACAGTGATACGACGCTTTTGCAATGACACGGAATTTCAGTTTATTGGCGATTAACCAATCAGAAGCGAGCATTTGACAGCTGTATTTGTTTCCACTCTGTAGATAAAACTATTTTTTTTAAAGTATGTTGTGAACACAAGTAAGACCAAAATATAAGGACCGCGGAGTGCGCCTTTTTTATTCTTTTTAGAAAACTACGTTTTGTGTCATTCAATGCCATAGGCTCTATTTTTTAAAGCATCTTTGGGATCATTTCACAAAAAAAAAAAACTAATCAAAATTAGCCCTGTTGTTATTCGCAGCCTGTTTAGAAATAAATTACAGTCAAAACAATAAATAAAATTTGAACTTTGTTAGCATTCCTGAATTATAGCAATTACTTTAGCAAATCACCAGTTAGATAACATTGAAAATATTTAATGTCTATAACTAATTAGCACTGTTGATTCAGCTTGTTAAAAAATTACCATTTATCATTATTCATCATATTTTCATGTGGCAGGTATCTTCAAGAGATATTGCTTTGGACATAGGTGAAGACAGAATTATTTTGGAAGCCAGGAGGCAGGGCTATTTACTTGACGTTTTCGTACCGCATTCCATAAATCAGGAATCAGTTGGAGCGCAACTGAACAAGCAAACTGGAGTAAGTTTTTTTGTCATTTTGGAAATCTTAATAATTACCATTCAAAAGTTCATGATTAACAAGAAGTTTTCAATAGTCTAGTGTCGACCGGAGAGACTAATAACGAAATTATTTAAATTTTATGACCCCATGTGCCATTTCACGACCGCTATACAAGCATGAAAAGCAGCTATTTTATAGGGGTGTGTGCAAAAAATATTTTTACTGCAAAATTTTAATTTTTTTAGCCTCTTTCTCTATAAATAAAAAAAAGCATTTATGTGGGTTTAGACCATCTGCTAACAAAATACAGTCGATTCTCGATAATTAATTTGACACTCGTTGATTTGAATCTTTCGATAATTTGAAATTTTTTCCCAGTCCCTTGGAAAATACTCGATAAATTGAATAAAATCAATATTAATTGGTTCCTTCAGTATTTTGAAGTTGAAGGAATAGTATCATGCCTGCCAACATGCAATAATTTGAAGTCCAGGCTTCCCTACTCTCTATAATTCGAAGCGTTTCCCATGCACAGCTCTGTCATTTGTTTACATATATGAGATATGAGTGAGTTTACAGTTCGCATTCCAGTCTTCCTTTAAACGTTAAAATGAATAAATTCAAGAAAGAACAAATGTCTTTCCATAAGTGAAAAAAAACGTGTGAGATTCAGGCTGTGGAGGATGGACAATTAAAAACAAAGATGTCGCTAAACAGTTTGGCATTTTACCATTACATTGTCGATGATTTTGAAAAACAAAGATCGCATCACCAGAAGTGCTTTAATTGCGAGTAGAAAAAGGTCACACTCTTGTTTACTTGATTGTTTTACTCCCTCCCTCTTGGTTATTTAAACTCCTGTTATTTTGAACTCTTGGTAATTTGAAATTTTTCTCAGGTCCCTTGAGTGTCAAATTATCGAGAGTCGACTGTATATGTCCATTTCTTTGTCATGCCAGACAAACAGACAGAATAGGGGAAACAGTTGGTATTCGGGTTCCTCCACCCTTTGGGAATGGAACCCTAAAAAGATTCGGAGTATAGGCAAACGCCATTAATAATATCTTAAAAAATTTGATGGTGTTTTTTTAATAAGTTCACACGGAATAAAAATAAGTCATATCGAGTGTGTTGAGAAAATTATTAACCCTTGAAGTTTAAACTTAGAAAGGAATGAATCAGATATTTATAATACTTGTGTAGTAACTGATCGTTTTTTTATTAACAATTGCATTTAAAACTACATTTATTTTTTTACAGGTCCTTACCGTCACAATGCCTATTTTACAGTCTTCGTAATAGTATAAAATTATAATAAAAACAATGTAACATAAATATACTTGCGGCTGACACTGAAAATAAAAAAAAAGAAAGAAAACTGTATTAACACGTAACAGTAAAAACAGCAAGAATAGTATATTACACCACAAGAGCCGAAAGTTGAATTTCCTGCACTGCGCCACATGATGCCCGAGGTGAACTCGAGGGCATCACATGTCGCGCAGTGCAGGACTTTCAGCTTTCTGCTCGTGTAATGTATACTATTTTTCTTCATACCATGCCGAAAGTACGCACTTTCACCAATATATAAAAAACTACTTACTTTCAAGTGAGCAATGTTGAGGTTATATTTATATGTAATGACATATGCATCTAAAAATGTCCACATAACAGCAGATGGCGACCTACTGGCGTACACATAGACATCTATGAGCAAACATGTGATGACGAACGCCATCAGTGCGCATGACAAAACTGTACAGACGATATGCGTGTAATTCCAGCTTGTGTTATACTTTCGGCATAAAAATCGAATCAGAAAGTACGTACTTTCAGCATAGTATGAAGAAAAATCATTTATACTGACTTAGTTATGGCACAAGAAAATTAAAAAAAAAAACAAAACATTTCATTCAACATGGTTATTGTATTGTTACGTTTTCGATATTTGCAGTTTATATAAATAATAATACAAAAATAAAAAACATAATAGTGTGCAAATTATAGTCGTTATGAGTTGCTTAAACTTAAATACAATACGTATTTTATTCCCTTAATTTTAACAACCAGATATCTGTTGACAACAATCGGCAGTATTTAATTGTTTGTAAAAATAGTATTGACACGCCAACTTTTACAAAGATGGCGACTAACTTCCAAATACAGTGTAAACTCTATGTAACGTCACTCGATTTAACGTCAAACTCCCTAAAACGTCGAAATTACTCGACTTTGGTTGGTTTGCCTTGTCGTCCATACAATGATACACTCTATGTAGCATCACACCCACTCTAAATAACGACACCATATATCATCTTATTTCATTATAAAGCAAATAATTTGGACAACTTATAAAGCACCTACTGTTTGTAGGTACTTTCTAAGTTACCGAAATTGATAAGAACATCAGCTTTAATGTATTTAGTCTATATTTACCTCGACTGTCGGCATCATACATACTGAATGTTTTAAATTTTATGCGTTATTATTAAATAATACTATAATAGTAAAACAATTTTCATTTTTTTTCTCTCCATATAACGACAACTCTCTATAACGCCAGAAAATGCGCAGTTCCTTCAGCGTCGCTATATAGAGTTTACACTCTATTAAAAATATTTTACTAAATGTTGGAAGAGAAATTTTGTTTCTTGAAAACATTTGAACTATATTCTATATATAAACAGGAATATTACTCTTATGATGTGTTAATAAAAGAAAAGAATTGACAAAAAAATAATTTTAAATTAGATTCCTAATTCAGATCTTAAATAGACTTCTTTTTTTTTGACTTTTTTTGACATATCTAATTCCGATAGAAAGACATTGTAGATTATAGACGCTCGACAAGAGGTTATAAGCATCTATTATCTAATTCTAAAGTGAGATACTACTGTGAGGGCTAAAGTCCTAAAGCATACTGAATTTTCGTTGGGTACGGTTTCGTTGGGTATTTTGTTTTTTAAACCATTGATTTTATTTATTTTCGTACGAATTAAAATATTTTTGCTGAATTAATTCACAGCCCAAAAATAGAAACTTTGACGTTTCTACTTCCGATTCAAGAAATAATTTATGTATGGAATAAAAAAAAGACGCCTAAACCTTTCATAAGCTCACTGGGGGAACGAAACTTCTTAAAGAGTTATGAACACTATGTTTGATTAGATATTTTGGGAATGTAAGGAGCTGAAATAATACCGAATCGCGACTTATTGCATCGCGTTATTTTACGTATTTTAAAAAACCGTAATTGAACTGTTTTCATCAGCGTGCTAACATAGCCTGTTTATTAATTGATAACACTAATATAATTTCTCGTAAATATTGCAAGTGTAAATGAGCAAGATTACGGACAATTTCCGAATATTTTTTCATCAAAAATGAAAAAAATAATCAAAAGCCGATTAATTATTATTGAAGTGATAGAGCTATTTTGATATGTTTGCTAACCGATTTCCTAATGATTATCTACTTGACTAAATTACCTGATTTAACTTTGAAAAATTGATTAAATCTCAGTATAGAACGTTGGTCTTTCGATTCCTAAAAACCTGAACACTATCGGAAGTGTATATAACGTATTAAAACCAATCAGAGCGCATGAAAAGTATTTGTAACTCAATTCAACAAAATTTTTTTGTTTATTTTCTAACGTGTTTTCGGAATTTTTGAGATCCTCAACGTTGAGTCGAAGCATTGCACATAATGTTGAATAGGTAACCCACTTAGCGAATATTTTTGTTCCTAAAACACATGCGAATCCGAGAATTGTTCTTAAAACGGCTTGTCCGAGCTTCGGCAGCGTTGGCCAAAGGATCGTAAATGGCGGCGTCAGATCTGGCTGCGACATGGCACCTAAGCGGTAGTTGGTCCAGGCTCCAATGTGTACACCGACACACACGGACACCATCATTGTTGTATCGCCACTGAAATATCAACAAAAACAAAACAATTGAATTACTGTACTGTAATTTTCTTTTTTAGATTAAGGTAGTTGTCGTGGTACAATATTGTCAAAAAGTTATAGATTATATGGGGCACAAAAGTATACTAGCTTGTAGCTAAGTAATCCATAATTTGTACACAAGACTGTACCCGTGGAAACGTAACCCATACAGTATTCATATGCATGTATACTTTTCTATAAATTGTTGAACTTTAAACTGTTATTTATAAATAATTAGACGGTCCAAAATTTTTTCATATTTTTTTTTAAACTCATAACAAATGCATTGAAAGACTGTCAGTTTTTGGAAAGTTTCTGACAGTTAGTTCTTTTTTTATAAATAAGAAATTACAGAGATCGTATACAATCAATGTTAATTATCCAATTTTTAATTGAATTTATGTCGGATTATATACGGTCGATCGACTTCAAATTTTCAGGGTAATTGTATTATCATGTCCTTAATAAGTATACAAAAATTAAGAATTTTCTGACGGTGTGCCTTAACCACGACAACTACATTAAGATATTTTTACACTAATGTAAGTTAATTTGTAAGTTTCACTTCTAGCGAGTGTGACCGTGACACATCTGATCTTTTTTAACACGCTTTTATTAGCGTCACCTGTATGTTTGTTCATTTGTTTGCTTGAACATGAAATTCATCCACTTCAAAACGTCAGAAAAACTGAAACTTTGCACACTTATCCAGGACCGATGACAATATAATAATTTAAATTGAAAAACAGCCAGTGACTGAACCTCGTCTTTAAGTGCTTTCTGTACTAATTATTGTTATTATTATTAACACGATAGTTTAATTAAAGTTTGTCCCGTTATCCTGACCAGGACCTCTAGGATAAACAAACTTGAAAAATTACAGCAAACAAGCTAACACGCTGTACAGTGAAGGACGTTGCGTTGCCTACCCTATAGTCAAATGCAATATTGTTTTTTTTAATTCTTATAATTAAAATTAGAGTTTAAAAAAACTATAACAACACGCTTTTATGAACTACAAAATGCAAAATAATTTGCCAACAAAATTAGCTTTACTGTACAGAGCGTGGGGTGCTATCTACTTAAATTTTCATAATAGCTCTACGTTTAGAATTAGCTAGTAAATGAAACATTTATTACTGATATTAAACATTATTTTACAATAAAGCTAGTTTTGTTGTTAAATTATTTTGCATTTTTTAGTTCATAAAAAAGCGTGTTGTTTTAGTTTTTTTAAACTCTATTTTTTTTCGTTTCTCTCTGCATCACTATTATCACCGCTTTGTTGTAGCGGGTGAATTCATTTACACGGGTTCGTTTTTGTTTCACTATAACTTTAACCTAAGAATAAAGAAAGCACGATTTACCGTGTGGGTGTCCATTTGTCTCCGCTCGGTGGATAATATATGATCATCAGTATTGAAATTGTTAGTAATATGAGCGGAGCTTGCGGTTTTGTCAACAAAAAGTTGTCCAATCTGTCGACTAGTGGCACCAATGGAATCATTAACAGCAAGGACAGCAACAGGCCGGCGATTATATCCTAATAGAACAATTGATATTTATCATTATTAAATAATTTGAAATTTTATTAATAAATTCCTAGATCAGGCAATAATTACTAATAGGTAAAATGTTCATATATTATAGAATGTAATTCTTTACATTAATAATAGTATAATAATGCTTTATTATGAAAGATTAACAGCTGAGATATGGTACCATAGAGTAACTGATAACTCATTCCGCTGCAAATGTTGAAAGATTTGGGTTTGAGTCCCGACGGCGACAGTTGTTTGAAAAAACATAGCTTCGTAACAATGGATGTTTCTTAACAATTATATCGCTATTATACTATTACAATTCTTAATATTGATTATTTGCTGCCAAAACTATTACACTACCATTTTTTAAAATTAGTGTGATTTGAATTGTTACAAAATATTTATATAGTAACATTTCCAAAGAAATTTAATCACCTCATTCTTCTAAATCTAATCAGTGATAAAATTGTGAATCATCGATTTCTTTCAAAGTTTAAAATTCCACTTGAAATATTTTTGTTTAATTTAAATTGCTCAAAAAAAAATACTGAGAACTTCATTCAGCGAATAAAGAAGAATACATTTATAAATTAATATTATAATTATTGTTAGCTTGTCTTATGTCTTTGGACGTGAGATTATTTTTCTGACATTAAGGGTGAAAAAAAACAAAATAATTTTCAAACTGCTGCATTTGTTAAAAAAAAGAAACTTACCAGAACTGTGTGCATGCCAAGGTAAAGTCTGCTAACACAAATAATTGTGCACCAGAGAAAGGCGCAGACTATTCCAATCGGTACGGAATACTGATACCGATCCATGGTGTATAGAAGAACGGAAAACGGGATGGACACTCCGACCATTGCGTGCGTAGAAGGCATTCCGTACTCTAACGACCATTTGTCCTGCAATCGGATTACTGGATATCCAGGACGAGGCCATCTTATTATGTCTTTGATTCCTTGGCCTGGGAAATAATCAATTTACAAACGCTATTAGCTAATTGTTTTCAAGTATCACTAAATAATGTGGAGAATATGTATTTTTTTAATTTTTCAAGTGAAAATTGATAATAGCTGAGAGAGCCGGGATGGACGATGCTGTTGAATGAATAATTGTAAATTATAGAGCCCAGATAAATATCCATGGGGATACAGTTGTTTAAATGACGCTTCCACGGATCATCTTAAATATTCTTAGTTTCAAATTCAAGAAATGTTTGTTACAAATTTGTTATTACAAAATTATTTGAAATGTTTATACAAAGAGTAAATTCTTTGACACAGACTTATTTATCATGATGAAATAAAGAAACTAAAATAAATGGGTTTTTCAGTTTTTTTTTTAATAGGTATAAGATAATCTTAATAATCTGAGTTTACAGATATGTAAACTAAACTTTGAACTCTCTAATTAAAATATTCCAGTCTTTTTGAAAGTTAAAAAACAAAATTTCTTACCCACATACATAACTGTAGCCCAAACAAGAATAACTCTTCTGCCGACAGCTCCATCGATATTCCAAAACCAGAACGGAATAAACGAAGCATAAAATACTTCATCGCCTAAAGCCGTTCCTAAAGTAAATAGATAATACCAAAACTTATTTGTAATTTCAAATTGCTGGCTAGGTGTGCCTGCACGGCTGTTTTTGGAAGAAGTTGCGGCCACATTATTTAAACGTTTTCGAACACTGTCACTGACATCAAAATTATTAACAGTATCAGAAGAATATATTTTCTGTTGTTCAATTAACCTAACCCCAAAATATTGTTGTATGCTTGCAACCAGTGCAGGCTCTTTTAAATAATTAACAAACGACATCATTTTTTAAATGTTTTACGTACACACAATCAGCAATCACTATAAACAGTAAAGTGTCATCGTAATAGTTTTGTGAACGTCAGCTGTCATTTTTAGACTCTTATCAAAATACTACCCGCATTGCGGATAATTACGTTTACTGGAACGAACCTATTCACGTAGCTGCATTTCAAACCTTCCAGCGCAGCGTTCGGCTGATCGAGCTACGGCCTACAAACAAGAAACCGGTGTGACCAATGATACACAAGCCCGCCTTTTTAGAATATTTTTTAAGGTTTTTAAAGTTTGATACATGTTCTAAAACAAATTTGACGTTTTTTGTGAATGTGAAGTGATCCAGTTATTTATTTTTATTGTATTTTGTGAGTGAGTTATAACTTATAAGTAGTAATACGCCGAGAAATTACTTAGGGAATTTTAAAATTAAGGTAAATTTTACATTTTTGTTTCAAATCTTAAAAGGATTGTCCGCTATTAATTTAATTTTTTTGTGTAGTATTTAGGGCAATAGCATTCGAGGTTTGTTGTAATTTAAATTCAATTATAAATTAAAAAATCGAACAGAAACTAGCCAATAAGACTAGTTAGTTAAAGTATCTCTGTTAAAGTACATGTTCGAAATAAATCTTATATATTGGTATTGATTATAGTTGCCACCCTCATGCTTTTATTGACCGATGGTTAAAAGCCAACGCGAATTCTATGATTCATCATTTCAACCCTAATGTATTTGACATTGCCCCCATCGTATATTACGAGGGGTTGTACTGTTATGTCTAGCTCATATGTCTACACTTAAACCAATTTTCCTTACTTTAGTAATTTATGTTAAATTAAATGAAAAAAATTCAAAATAAATTAAAATCGTCGTACTTGTACAAAGTACTTGATCATATCTACTTTATCTACCGTTGTAATGTCTAATAAAATAATTAATATTTTTTTGGGTCAAAGCCAGGCAAGAAAATAATATAATGAGAAACATTTATACCTATTATCTATATAGGTATATCCATTTTGTTTTGACAGAAATCTTACTTTAACCGAATTATACTGAGACAAAGAGACAGCCAAATTCTGGAAATGCGTTTCGCATCTAATTCCATATAATAAAAATTTTGTAATACAAAGTTAAGTGAAAATATTATCTAGTTCAACAAATCCATGTCAACTTTTTCTTGCGAATCTCTAACTATAGTTAACAACAATAAAGATATTTGTAGATTAATTTAAAGATTTAAATTTAAATTTTAAAACAATTCATAATATCCGTTGATAGTATTTATCTCGGTCGGTAAACCTACTGTTGAAAAGTGCATTTACCCGTCACTGGTTACGTACAAACGTGAAGACGTTGAAATAACTTTGATTTTCTGCAACGTATTCTTATTTCCTGTAAATCATTATAACTGTCAAGAATTATCGGGCTGATAACGTCAGAATGCATAGTTTGTTAAGTTTTATCAATAATAAAATAGTAATATTTGAATAAGAACACACCACACCCTGACGTTAAATTCAGTTATATTCCATAGATGGTGGTATTATTTGAAGCGTTCGTAGTCCAACGTAACCAATAGTAAATGAGGATAATTTTTACCGATGGAGTGGGAAGTCGCCATGTTGCATTTGTAGTGTTGCGCGCTTCAGTCTGTGCCAGTGCATCGACATAGTTGTGCTTGTATTGTGTGCTTAACTTATCAAAGGATATTTACTGAAAAGGTAAGGATTTGATAATTTTCTTAACTTAAAAGTTGTTCATAAATTCACCGACCATACTGTGATTGAATTTGAAAGGCGGCCGTTGCGTATTTCTCGAGAAATTCACGAAAACTTTGAAATCCACCGGCCGGTATGCAAATGCCACTGAACGTCTGAGTCATGCCTTCAAGGCATTAGCAAGGATTATTTTCAATGTTTTTGTCGTCTTTTAGCAGTTAGTGAACACAAAGAACTGCAGTTTTTTTTGAACGTTTAAATTTATATAAGCTGACATTTTGTTAATGTTAAAAATGTTATTGACCGAATTGCATTTAAACGAATGCTATTTTCGTTGAACTTCTGCCAGACAAAGAACTCGAGTAAAAACTGATGTTTTTTTATTAGTTTTGATGTTTTTTCGGTGCAATGTGTATTTATTTTACATTTATATTGAACATTAAGTCTCTATTTAGCATATGCTTATATGGGGGCGATGTCTTCGTATGGTTTATGGGTTTTCTGCCCGATCATCAGACAGCTGGCACAGGGTGTTGGTTCCTATCCCACATGTCTTTTATACAATGCGGCGTTGCAAAATTGAATGCTATTATTTGCAAGGGGATTGTTTCATGGGCGTACTATAGTACAATTATCGTAATTGAAATGTCTACCATTTGTTTTAATTTAGTAAAGATTAGCAACTACCAAACTTATGTGGGCCGAAGCCCGAAGTAACAATTCATTTTTTTTAATTTATTTGAAATTGAATATTATAGTATTTCTTCAAATTTAGTTTAAAAAATCGCTAACCGCTGTTATTTTCAAATATGAACAAACTCCACAAATGATACATATGTCGTGGGATAATTAAAAAAGTCTGATTTTCGCGAAAATCTTAGGATGTTTGCAAAAAAACCGGATTCCGATTACCCGGTTTTTTGCAATCTTCCTAGGATTTTCGCAAAGATTCGTTTTTTTTTCAATTATCCTACGACACATATACCAGTTCTCAGCATAGAACCTTTGAACTAAAGAGGCTTGAAAATGATGATCCCTCTGATCTCGGCTCATAATATTTTGCATAATTGCCATTTACATTGTTTTTATAGTCGCACAATTTTTAATTACTTCGGTTCTATTTTTTTTTAATAATCTGAAATAAATCGGTAATGCATAGATTATTATTAATGCTTAAAAAATGAATCAAGATGGTCGGAATGCCGCTGCTTGTACAGCGTCATCGCGGTTCGCTTATTGTAATCTTTCGGTTTCGATTCTAATCCGAGAACTGGCAGAAGAATCTACAGGTTTTTCAAATTGCTGAAAATAATCGTATATTTTAAAAGACTCAAACTCGTCGAGCGTCTATAATACAAACAATGTCAGATAACCGAGCATTAAACATTTCAAGTTTTACATTTTCTTCGCAATAATCTGTTTCATAATATAATAACTGCAGATATTTGTTTGGTAAGTTAGGCAACGTTTAAGCGGTATGATCCGCCTCTGAACAATATTTGTGAATTCTTTTGTATGTTTTTGCTCGGCCAGTGTTTGATTTGCAATTTAGATAAGTGAAATCTTTATGTTTTCATTTTCTATGTAATTGTATCTGTGGTAAACGGTTCGTTTTCATACCTACTCATTTGTTTCATTCTGTGCTAGATAATTCTAATAACTAATTAGTGTATTTGCCATATGGCAACATACACTATTGGCGTCGGTCGGATGGCGGGACCTAGGGGTCGGACCAAAATTTCTCGACGTTTCATAACCTCCTAAACACTTTGGCACTATTTTTAAAAATGTTTATATATATATGTATATATATATATATATATATATATATTTATATACGTATATATATATATATATATATATATATATATGTGTACGCGCGATAACTTTCGAAAGAGTTAATTGATTTCAACGAAATTTGGGCCACGTGTTGAAACCCATCACCGCAAGAAGCCTATTTAAAATGGGCTTAATCGGGCTATTTTAAGGGTAGTTTTTAGGGGTTGAAAACTGTTTTTGGGCCCCAAAATACCGAAAAAATTCTCCGAATCGTTTCAAAATTGAAATTTAACCCTCAGGTAGTGATTAAAAAGTGTCCCCACAATTTTAATAAAATCGGCCTGACAGGACCGGATTTACAAATTTTATGAAAACACTAGTTTGCAGATAGTGACTTATTTATTGAAGGGTGTATTTAATTCGGTGTAGACGTTAGCTTGATAATAATAATACAATTAAGAAAAAAATGTTATTTTAAGGGGTGTATTAAGGGGTTAAATTTTTTATTTTGCCCAAAAACAAACTTAATTTCACATAATAAAAGTATAAAAACCACACGGCCCTATACAAGCAAATACACTATATTGTCGGCAGGGTTTTGGCACTGCGACCCGGGGTTTTTTAATAATTATTATTAATGTTTGTACATTCCTATGCGTTGTTTAAGAATGAATCATTTATTAATTTTATGTTGGTAGCTATTTAGACAGTAGAAAACTATTTAATTAAATAATTTTAAATTATAACAACCGAACATGTTAGATATTTAATTTACGATTTCTTATTTTCGCCGCAAGTGACGGCCGTTCGTCCAGACGTCGTAGCTAGGATCCCTTTATAGTGCACCGAGACGCCTCTATGTTTGTAAAATGTATAGCCTCAATTTAATGGGAGGCTACGTCCCTGTAGTTTGTAAAGGCGTTGTTTACGCCGTTGTCTGAACAGTAATCGTGATCGTTGCAGGCTCTGAGACATTAAAATATGATTCAAATTTTTAGATCGTACAAAACTGAAAAAAGTGGCCTATAAAATCGCAGTTGTTGACTAGCAAAAATATTGTTATCTTGAACGACAACCAATGAGTCGCCGGTTCGAGAATGATTGTGATTTGTTTTAATTATAAGTAATTGCCGTGAATAATCAGCTTATCGGTCTATTGATTATTTTCGGTGATCGATTCTTCTTGTTAAATAGAGGTGTTTCAGAAATAAATGTTGAGTAATCCGGTCATTTATTTTTTAAGGCCGCTAAGTGCTAACTGTTCAGATTAACTAAACTTAATACCAAAGACGGTCCGGGGGAGGGGGTCGCAATTTCGTAAAATTCCAATTAAATTCCGATTCTATACGTATATATAACAACCGACCTCGTAGAGATGACGATGGTTCGGCTATTAGAAACCCTCAGTTCTCAGGTTCTTATTTGAGAAAAGTATCAATCGGTTTTTCACATTATCGTTGAAAAAAAAATAGGTTTTTGATTGAAAAACGGATTATTTATTGAAAAAACAAAGCACTGATATATAATTACGAAATCTATACTAAATACGTAAACATAAATATGCAAAACTGGAACTTCCTGTGTGGTTATCATTTAGTGTTATGACTCGTAGTCGGATTTTTAAAACATTCCCCGATAAGTGAAAACCTTTCGTGTGAGTAGTTTTTTAATTGGGTCAGTATGGAAATTTCACATTTTTTTAACAAAATACTAACTATATAGTTTTTATTCGTGGTTTCGCTTGTGTTTAGGGTTCCCAGAAGGGAAAAATAGATTTCCGGGCAAAATTCCTGATTTCCTAGAAAGTTTCCGGATCTTTCTTCTTTTATCTATCGGATGATAACATAATGTCTATAATAATTAAAGTGATTGATATTTTTATTTTTTCCATAACGTTGAACGAAAATTCCGTACACATCAGAATTCCACGCTCACAACTTCGCACAAAGTGCCAGAATTCTAAACATGCCCGGAAAAAATATACTAGCTGCTCTATTCACTTTCTCTCGGGTGGAATTTCATGCTGCCGTTTTTCTCATTCTCACCCTCCTCCGTTTGAATAGTTTTCCCGAAAAAACTGGCAACATTTATTTTTTAAGAAGAATATTTTTCTCGAATTTCTTGTTTCTGATTTCGCGCACCCTTCAAGAAAAGTTTCCACCCTTGTGTTTACTCATTAGGCGGGAAACACATAATAATAATAATAATAAAACACTCGCAAGTGGGTCCTTTTAAACCTTACTTCACATCATCTGGGTTAAATGTTTATGGATTGTTGAAATATTCCCGTTAGTTTAAGGTCAGTATTTATAACTGTAGGTATAGAGCGCTTAATATCAACGCCGCAATTAGTCTGGAAGTTGATTTTCTTTTCGGACAGCGTACATATACTTTCAGTTTTTTGGTGCATGTACATAATAATTTTGTATTAAATTGTTTATTATAAAAATACGTTTTGCATATAACAAGTGACCTTGAATGCACACAGTTGAATGCCTCCGGCGTTAACAACAGCGCATATCTGCTCTCTGTTGGGTAAATATTTTGGGTATAGGGAATGTTTTTAGTTCGTTTATTTACTAAGTGGAGGAACACATTTTTAAACGTATAGATGTGGTCGCTGTTTACTATTTAGAAGAAAGACAAATCTTTCGTGATAAGAGGCCAGCCTGTGTAACATAAATGTAGCTATGTGGGTGAGTCACGTAGTAGATTTTGACCAATAGCAGTCACAGAGCATTAGTAGTTACTGTATATTTCGAGAAAAACTAACAGCGGTACCTAAAATCCAGAGTGGTAAAAAAGTTTTAAAAGGACAAAACAGAGAAATTCTGTCGTTTTAGTTTAGGCCAGCGCATTTGGTTGAAACTCCGCCCGTGTGATCGGAAATTTCTTCGAAACTGGACATAATTTGTTTATTTCTGTATTTGTGTGACTAATTAGGTACGTAAAGCCTGGAAAAAAAACAGTACGTGTAACATTTACTCGCGATTCAAGTAAAACTTCTTTGGCGTAGTTGCATATTTTACTATTGATCTAAAATAAATAAATGACATTTGGTACTATTTGTCAGTACGCTAGAAATTTTACAACTGTGCGGCCATCTATTAACTAAAAACTTCTTGATCAGTTATCTTATAAAATTTCTAACTTACCAATATGTCGATTACTCCTTTGCATAAACTGAACGTTAGTTCCGTTAGAAAAAGATCTGAGTTACCCCTCATATCGCGCCTTAAGAAGTTACTTCAAAAACAAAAAAAAAACTTAAAAACGGGAGTCGAGAAATTTGTTTTAGAGAAAAATAGTATAAGCATAATTTCAAGAACTGTTTTTTTTAGAATTTCTAGTAACAGACTCAGCTGTTATTTGGTACCATCACAAGTTGTGACGGGGTTTTGTGCAGATCAAAGTCGATTTCTGATAAATGATGTATATTTGTGTTGTCGCTCGGGGGAATGTTCCCCCAATAGGGAAACGCTACTGATCGTCTATATATAGAACAACATAGCACCCTCGTAGTTAAACTTACTTCTCCCATGACTCATATAATATTTTTCTGTGTAAATATGTACGCGGCAGACATAAATACCTAAATAGAAGAATAAATTTAAAAACTAATTGACATTCAATTTCAAGCGACGACCAATAAATAACACGAATATAATAATAACGTTTCGATATTTTACTGCTTTTTGGTAGTTTTAACACAAAAAATCAGTTTATGACTTAAAATTCTTCGAATACGTTGCAAATGTACAGAGTGTTTGAAAATAAATGTAGCAACACTGATCGTACGGTATCTTAACTGAGGAACGAATTTTTTGTACGACACTGTTTAAATTCGAAGAAACTATAATTTAAATTTTTTTACATAATTTTGACAAAATATTTTTTGTACCGAGTATTTTGCGTCCCGGCGGGGGCAGATGTCGCTAGGACTTTTTTTCTACTGCCTCTCGCCGAGAAACGGTAATTCCTGTACCGGCCATCTTGACTGAGGTTTTCCATGGTTTCCCTCAATTAATTCCAGATAAATATCGAGATGGTTCCTTATTTGAGGCCATGGCCAATTATCTATCTTATCCTAATTTCCTATAATTCCTTCATTCGCCCATGGCTATTACATAAGTTGAAGTTTTAAAAAATGTAGAAAATAACGGAAAGTGGTAAATGGAAAATAGTAACGGTGCGAATGGCGTCTGTTATGACATAAAGTCGAGAAACGGATTTTAAACGCATTATTAGTTTCCGTATTATGCCATTCTTTTCCGAACACAACGTATTATTTGCAGTAATGCTGTTAACAATGCAAACTGTAGATAAGAACAGTGGGGTCACTGATAACGCGTAATTGCAGTGATATTTTTAGTTCTGTAGGTTTTTTAACAATTTTTAAATTCTTTCGAATATTATCGCAAACAACATTTTTTCTTTCAAATTGTACACATGGCTACATCGTTCTAGAAAGATGTTATGTTTTGTTTACGTTAGCAAATTGTTTTTTTAGACGCAATTTTATAATGCATAATTATTATAGTGCCGCCAGTACAGTTTTGGGCTAAAATATATCTTGATTGGTGAAGGAAGTGTCAAATGTAAGATCTTTGCCCAAATGATCGAAGTATTGAGGTTGAAAACTGAAAAATTATTGTGAGAAAAATATTGACATTGATGAGTAGTACCTAATATTTAAAACTATGACAGGATTTCTGTTTGATACATTTTCGAGTAGATGCGATGGAAGAACACATTTCCATATTTTTTGACCATGCGCATCACTCGAAAACACTGATCCGATTTTAAGCAAATTTGGAGCACTACTGGATTACCCACATTTTAAGTAATGCTAAAAATAGGCGCTTAAAAATTAGTTGTTGGGCGTTTATATTAGAAAGTGTTTATCTGTGACTGCAGTCAGGTTGACATCAATAAGCAAATGTGGAAAATACAGACGAGATTATTTGGAGGCCGTTGTTTATTTGGCGTTGCATTTTCTATCCAGTTCCGAGATCGCCTGTGAACGGGCGAAAATATCAAAATAATTTATTCAATTTATAATTATTAATTAAAATACATAACTATAAATCGAAAATATTAATAGCTACACAGAAAACCTTAGCAATTGATCAAATTATTTTAAAACCAACTTTGCCACCAACTTTATTTAACAGCTGCTATACGCATACGAACTTTTGTTATTTTAGATTACGGTTTTTGTTTTTCTCAAGTTGCTCTTTTGTTTAGTCGTTTAGGGTTCATTTACTTTATTGTTTATATGGACGCTTATACAAAACACATTTTTCTATCTTGTCAACGACCTTTCACATATGTCAATTAAGAAGAGCATTCCGATTGAAATATTTGACCTTTGCACATTTGCTATACACAATCTCATAAATTCCATGTTTACGATGAGAGTTCTCTGACGATTCTTTACATAGTAATCACTAATCATATTGGTTGCGGAAGTTTTTAAAATTTTCCAGCTCAAATACGATTACCGGCTGTTCTATATTTAATGTGAGTTTCACATGTTTAACCTTTGTCTCCTATCTCCTATTAAGGGGTCAAATATAATAATATATATTCCTATAGGTGTCGGCAATTTCGCACTTTTTTTCACAATTTCCCATAATCCGTATCTTTTCGGGATTTAATTAATTCATAAATATAGAGCGTCAACAAATTTAATTAAAAATGAATTGTGAATTAAATTTCGATTTGCCATGTTCAGAGTTATGATTTTGCTTTAACGCGGATCATTATCATTTTATCGCAATATTACAGCAATGATAAATATATAAAAGCATCGGTTGAATTTTCTTAATTTCGTTTGAATGTATTTTAAATTATGTTAATTACGTTCCACATTTCATCCATCAATCTTTAAAACTTTTTGTTAATAAACGAAAGTTAAATCTCATATTTTTTATTGGATGCCGTATGTTTTCGTGCTAACTACCGTGTTATTGGTGCCAAAAATGCCCCGAGACAAATCCGTGTTCCCTATTCTGACATCCCCCCCTCTTGTCGCTGTTATATTATATGTTGCTTCATATTGCGTCGCTTACGTTCAGGAGATCAATCAAATTTCACTTCTAATTCAGTCTAATATAAAAACTAGCCCTGGCTAATTCCTTGTCAGAGTAAAGTAATTCTGTTAAAAAAAGCAACCTATATTGCTAGATTACAAACCTGGCAACCCTATGCTCAAGTCGAGTTAATGTTTATGTTCTCGGCAAAAAAAATTGCCAACCGGCCGGAAAGAAGTACCCATGTAGGGAGTGTACCTTAATAAGTAATACTCCAGTGAACTGTGAGTAGTACCATAATATACTAAATAGTAGGTAACTACTCGTTCTAGATACTGGCCGATCGTATGTTTGCTAACAGTTCTTTAAGAAGGTATCAAAATAGTTTACGTTGACCTTGGCTTGCCTGTTTCGAGCCAACACTTTTCGGGCTCTAAACTGAAAATTGATGAAAATATCAATAAATTGGATTTTCAGTTTATTTTTGCAAATCATAATTTAAATTGTGTTGTAGTGGTTTAATCCCAGATGGAAGGCAGCTGATATAAGCTGCCATGATGATATAATTTAATTGGTCAATCCCCGTTTTTTTCAATACTTTCTTTATTGGTTTATTCGATTTTCGTTCAATCTACTCGCCAATATCACTTGTGTTCATGCATTATTTGGCATCTGCCGAATATCCACCGGTGTTCGAGTAGATGGTCAAAAGACAAAACCGTTTATGTGTTTGTTTTATTTATGGCAAAAATAGCTCTGATCTAAATTCTAGATTCTTAGTAATCCAGCTCTCTATTTTACTCTGCAAAACACTGTCGGTCAGGTCACCATATTGAAAATTTAAGAAGCTAATCACCTATATTAATATACCTAGTTTCGCCGAGGGCTACGGTAGGCTTGTTTGAAATCTATCAAAATCGACAAATATATTCGTAAAATTCTAATACAGTAATACCCCGGACTTACGCGATAGGTGGGACCAAGAGATAGCCGTGTAAGTCGAATTCGCGTAAGTCGGGGTTCAACCTTGCATATAAATACGTATAAAGTTTGTGTAATCGGGACCAGAGTCTAAAGAAAACAATAATTTAGAGGAAACATGTTTAATAAAATGTTAGATAATTAAAATAATTTACATTAGTAGGAATAAAACAACGTAAATCAAAGTTATTTTGATGTCGAAGGCTTCATATATACTAACAATGTCGCCTGACGAGTTAAGTTTTTCTTCAACTAACGTAAAATTTCCTCGTAGCATGCCAGTAACTTTTTTATTTCCCGTTTTGTAATAGACACGCGCTCTTCATTGGAATCTATTTTTTCTAAAATTTGGAACCCCTTTTCAATTGTACTGAGGGCCTTCTGTTAAGTTTGAAATCGTCATTTGATTTTCTGATTCAACTGGGTCTAACCAATCAGTTTGTTCAATGTCTTGATCAAGAAAAACCACGTATCTCCGAATTCGCGTAAAACGGGGTAGCGTAAGTCGGGGTATTACTGTACTTATGTTATAATAACAAATTTGACAATTCATATACATATGCCATGACAGCTTACAATTTACTGTCTAATACTGTTTTTACCCACTTGAGTCGTTGATATAGTGATTCATAGATGATGCTTCTGTACGGCTTACGCTAGATATATTTGTGTATTTTGAAAAACAAATTATTAACTTAATAATTTAGATATGAAACAACAGTAGTGGAGCCTTCGGCTTCACCGTTTTACAATCTTACCTTGCGAGGCTGTGTCCCGCTTGATAGTAACAACAGTTTTTTTGTCGACTTACGTTTCAAAATTGGTCTCCACGAGATGCGCTTTTATTTTAACGCGATTATATTTAGCCTATGTCCATCCTGAATATTGGTGAATACATTAATGAAATCGGATGAGTAGTTTCGTAGATTACCTCCTACATCCAAATTTACAAACTTTACCTCTTTATAATATTAGTATAGATCAGTGTTGCCAGATTTTTTTTTTGCCAAGTCGGGATTTTGGAACTTTTTGAGTGAAAAAAACGGGATTCTTTCGTCGAAAGCGGGACATAGTAAAAGAAAGTATATAATCAGAAGTTTTTAAAAATTTATCTTTTTATTTGAGTTCAAATTACGTTTACGTGACAATAAATAGCAAAAATAGCCATACACTGTAAAAAATGGGTGTAAAATTACATTGAAAGTTAATGTAAAATTCCCTCAATTTTCTAGGTAATTTTACATTATTATTTATTTTTACAAGGAGATGTGTATAAAAACTTGGACTCTCTGTGTAAAATTAAACAAATTTGGTGTTTATACATAAAGTAAAGTAAACTTACATAGACTTATGTAGTTTTAATGTAATTTATTGTGCAATATTCCACTGAAGTTTGCAAAAATTACATAGTACAATGTGTAATTACATAACAAAATGTAAAACTTAAGTGATGTAAAATTACCGGTCATTTATGATAGTAACCATATTGACCGGATAATTTAGCGGTTATTTAACCGGCTATCTATAAAACAAAAGGCTGCTTTAGGTTTTTCTATCTCAGAAGAACAAAAAAAAAATAGTTAATGAAATAATTACAATTTTTTTTTTTTTTTTGCTCTTCTGAGATAGAAAAACCTAAAGCAGCCTTTTGTTTTATAGATAGCCGGTTAATTAACTAATTTGTATTTTTAATCATTTCAGTTTTGCCCGAAGAAGTTAAAACGAATTAACGAAACATCGCAAATTTTTTAATTTAGTTTACTATATTAAAATTGAATTGTCCAATTTCCTGTTAAATAATAAAGAAAAACTTATTAATTATAATGGACGTGAACAATATTGAGAACTATATTGAATGTTCACTCCATTCCTTATATATGGTCTAAGGTGCCGTCGTCATTCCTTTGAGTGTACGCATGCGTACCTCTACTATTCTAAGCGTGCACAGGCGCACTGGTATATCCACGGTAAATCCCCAAGCAGTGTTTCTATTGCGAATTATGTATTATAACTGTTGTAAGCTAATTATGATCATCAATTAATTGTTATCAACAGGTAAGTTGCTTTTATTTAATACTTGTTTTAAGGTGCTAGCTGGGGTAATAATTAATAATGTCATTTCAATGTAATTCCTGTAGTCAAAGTTTTTCCTGTGTGAAAAATATAATTTACATCAATATTTCCACAGAAATTAAAAGGGGAAGTTATATGTATGTTTAATCAATGCTATCAAATATTTAAAATGTATGTTTTTTTAGGTTACATCAAGAATATGTTGTTTCATCATTTTTTAGTACTGCCAAGATAGAAACATATCCAATGCACCTGAACTGGCTGTCAATATTTCGGCCTTGCCATTGGTTATTGCGGGTTACAATTCCAAAATATGCTGGCAACAATTCGACACCGGGTTAAATTTAACTCCAAACATTATTGCCGACTTGTAAAAAGGTAAAAAAACATTCTTCCAGTTATTATTATTTGTTATATTTTGTAACAGAAGTATCATTTTTGTTTTTTTTTTTAGGTTACATCAAGAATATATTCAGTTTCATCATTTTTTAGTACCGCCAAGACAAACATATCCAGTGTACCTAAACTGGGGGGTGTCGATATTTCGGCCATGCCAATGGTTATTGCAGGTTACAATTCTAAAATATGCTGGCAACAATTCGACATCTGCAGGTTAAATTTAACTCCAAAACTTATTGCGGACTTGAAAAAAGGTAAAAAAACATTCTTCCAGTTATTATTATTTGTTATTTTTTGTAACAGAAGTATCATTTTTGTTTTTTTTTTTTTTAGGTTACATCAAGAATATATTCAGTTTCATCATTTTTTAGTACCGCCAAGACAAACATATCCAGTGCACCTAAACTTTGTGTCGAAATTTCGGCCATGCCAATGGTTATTGCAGGTTACAATTCTAAAATATGCTGGCAACAATTCGACATCTGCAGGTTAAATTTAACTCCAAAACTTATTGCGGACTTGAAAAAAGGTAAAAAAACATTCTTCCAGTTATTATTATTTCTTATAGAAATTAGTTTCATGGGTAATTGGAATAAAAAATCAATTTAAACACTTATTGATTGCAACGTTTCGTCTTTATTAAATTAAGACTTTTTCAAGCTCTGGAAAAAAATTTTTTTTACAAAAATTAACAATCATAATATAATAAAAATATAAAACCTTATGGATTAAATAATTTACTAACCTCAACATGTTTAAATTATAATAAAACTATGATATAAAAGGCAATTTTGCATTACAAAGATCAAATTGAAAATTGTAGAAAATAATATCTTCTTTTTTTTTTATTATTTTATTTATATTATTTTCACAGTCAACTACAATTATAGTATGACAGTTGCTCAGTTTAACGAAAATTAGTTAAACTGAGCAACTGTCATACTATAATTGTAGTTGACTGTGAAAATAATATAAATAAAATAATAAAAAAAAGAAGATATTATTTTCTACAATTTTCAATTTGATCTTTGTAATGCAAAATTGCCTTTTATATCGTAGTTTTATTATAATTTAAACATGTTGAGGTTAGTCAAATTATTATTTCTTTTTAGTAAATTATTTAATCCATAAGGTTTTATATTTTTATTATATTATGATTGTTAATTTTTGTAAAAAAAAATTTTTTTCCAGAGCTTGAAAAAGTCTTAATTTAATAAAGACGAAACGTTGCAATCAATAAGTGTTTAAATTGATTTTTTATTCCAATTACCCATGAAACTAATTTCTATTATTACATATTTTGGAATTGAACTTTAAAGATGAATTATTTCTTATATTTTGTAACAGAAGTATCATTTTTGTTTTTTTAATAAATAAATACATTGTTTAAGCAGTACCGTCTTTTTTATTTTCCTTTCCCATTCAAAAATCTTGTGTGTAATTTTACATTTAAATATGTATTATTTTACATAAATATTACATAAACGTATGTAAAATTGTAGGGTATGGGTTAGGGAATTTACACATTTTTTGGGAAATTACATTTTTTTTGTTTAAAATATTACATATTTGTATGTAATGAGGGTTACACAACTATATGTAAATTTACAGGAAAACATGTAGCATTCCATATGGTGTGTAAAATTACCAGAATAATCTAGGGCATTATTTGGACCCTAGATTATCTGTGTAATCGGCCTTCTCAGTTTTTACGGTGTAGAAAGTGTATTTTAATAAAAATATGATATTTTAAATCAGATTTACCCTATCGTTAAATAGTTGAGTCTTATTCGTCTTCTGAATAAAAAAAAATAAAAAAAACAAATCAAAATCAAAAAAGTTTTATTCATTAGAAAAATATGGCGTTTCAAACAATAGTCTGAGGAGTGAGTGTTACAAATAGCAACTTACAATAAGAGAATAATTATTATTTACGCACGGTCGAGTTATCCCCGAAAAGCGGGACTGAGCCTGTTCCGCGCGGGACATTTAATTTTGATTTAAAAATCGGGACGTCTGGCAACGCTGGTATAGATATATACATAATTATTGCTTTTTAAAAATGCGGCGTACACTGTTTTAACTTTTGGTCACAGATATAATCGAAACCAGTCCGCGTGCAGTTACAAAACAACCACCAAAGCACAGAACTGTTGTTCGTGCGTTATTATCTATACGTACCTGTGATTTAAACTATACAGGTAGGTAACTACCTGATATCTCTCTTCTCGACTGCTGGTTTAAACGGTTGCAAACCACCTGCTCTCCTGCTGATGATAACGCAAACACGTCGATAGTTAATAAACCATGCGCGTTTGCAATGTGCTAAAGATGCCATTCTCTGCATGCGTAATATTATTTGTACACACACGGGGTGTAACAGAAAGTTCACGCGCATTTCGTGTAATAGTTCGATTTTTACATAATTGCGACGTATCTTCATAATGTCAATCAGTGTTGCCAGATATTTTTCTTTGCCAAGTCGGGATTTTGGAACTTTTTGAATGAAAAAAGCAGGATTCTTTCGTCGAAAGCGGGATATAGTAAAAAAACGTATATAATCAGAAGTTTTTAAATATTTATCTTTTTATTTGAGTTCAAATTACGTTTACGTGACAATAGATAGCAAAAATAGTCATAGAAAATGTATTTTAATAAAAATATGATATTTTAAATTAGATTTACTCTATCGTTAAATAGTTGAGTCTTATTTGTCTTCTGAATAAAAAAAAATAAAAAAAAAAAACAAATCAAAATCCAAAAAGTTTTATTCATTAGAAAAATATGGCGTTTCAAACAATAGTCTGAGGAGTGAATGTTACAAATTGCAACTTACAATAAGAGAATAATTATTTACGCACGGTCGAGCTATCCCCGAAAAGCGGGACTGAGCCTGTCCCGCGCGGGACATTTAATTTTGATTGAAAAATCGGGACGTCCCGCCAAAATCAGGACGTCTGGCAACACTGATGTCAATCCAAATTTAAACGTGTGTTATTTTTGGTGAATGTAGTCGTTAGCTGCAAAACGTAGAGACTAAAATTTGAAGAACAGAGGAAATTACGTTTTTTTAAATTTTACTGATTTAACGTCACTTTAAAATTTGAATGAACATGAGAAAACAGCAAGGTGTTCTGAGGATATATTTTACTCTAACCACGCATTTTTTTAAGAATCACCAACCAAAGGGTTAATAATAATTATAGCCAGCATGGTATGTCGACCATGATGAAATGACGACCGCGATACTTCAAGGTCATTCATTGGATTCATGAGCTCACACGGTCACACACACACACACACACACACACACAAAACAAACAAACGCACTCGCTTTGTTACACCAGTAACCCGTTTCTGGAAAATGTTTACCTGCATAATTTTAATAATGCATTTAAATATAATGCTTGTATGCGAACTCGGAACGTTCAAGATTCGATTCAGCTAAGTATGTTGCCCATTTTTCATATGAAATTGAAAGTAAGATAACACAGATAATTGACTATTGGTATATTACCTACTTAAAAAAATATGATCATTTTTAATAAATTCAAACAAATCATACAATTTTAATTAAGGCCAAGGAAAAACACGAAAATATAAATCAGTAACAGCATCTTAGTTTGTAATCTTGCTTTTTTGCGTTTTTTCTCGAGGTTTTTGGATTTTGCTGAAAATTAACTTAAAAAACATAATAAGAGTCCTCTCTTGAAATAAACACAAAAACAGTTTATTTTTTGTTCAATTGTGGAATCGGAAAAGGTCCTTAATATCATTTCTACTTTTAAATTAATAAGAAAACTGCTTGTCAGTTCTGATTGTGATGAAAAAGTCAAAGAAAACGGAATCTTTTCCAGATACAATTATGTGATCAGTTTGAATTTGTTTCATGATTAATGCATTTCAGTTATGGAACCACGTTAACCAATAAAATGGTTCATATTTATACATAATTTGTGTCAATTTCGAGTTAATTGAAAAAGACTCGTGGCGTAATATCCATGTGATTGACTAAATCTAATCGTCTGTCTTTTCGTGTTATTGTGCGATATCGATTATCCTCAGGGGACAGTGACTCTCAAACTTTTCTATGCTGCTTCTCTACGGCAATTTTAGATTTTAAATTTTTTAAGAAAAATCCTATATGGATGTAAAAAGGGATAGGGGATTTTCAACTAGTGTGAAGTGAAGACCAAACCTAAGGTGGTTCTTTCATCAAAATAGACCTAGTATAACGCTGTCCTGTATGCTCAGTGTTAAAAGTAACAGCGCTGTTAAATTTCTATTTCACGTTAACTCACATGTTAACGCAGCACTGTAGATTCTTACAGATATCCTCCGCCATTAGTCTTGGTCTTGCATCAATAGACTTACAGTTAGATCTTTTACTGTCGAGTCTTGATCTTGGTCTTGCTGCGAGATTCTTGCAGTCTTGCAATTTGCACACTTTACGATATCATTTATGTCTTATTTACAAGTACATATTCAATGTAACTGTTTAACAATGCATCTTCAAAAATGTTTAAATTCTCGTTAACCAGTTTGAATAAGGGGCCTTCCACAAACCGCGTGACCCTATTTAGTCGATACAGAAATCTAATTTTAGCGTTATTTTGCTCGACTAACATAAGACGCAACACCGTGAACCTAATTTGGATAGATGCTATTGGTTAACTTGGAGGTAATCACAGATTGGAAATCACTGGACTATCGAATTGAACGCGTTTAATTAAACGTGACGGTTTAAACCGGCTATAAACTGATCTGTTAAAAAATACTAATCCATTGTATTAAATATGACACACGATTTTGTTGACGTCTCTATTTAAACCAGTGTGCTAGAATGAAACAGATATTGACAAGATTTGGTATTTTTAATGCTTAACTGGAGCTTGTGTTGGATTAAAACAATGTCGAATCAATATAAAATTAGCCGTTGTTTTGTTTTTGATATCCTTTGTGTATGCAGTGATGAAAGGCTTCTGTGTTACAACTTTGTATCAAACTTATAGATTTAATTCTATGAGTAAAACGAGTTTTGTCTGAAGCCATATGATAATATGTAAATTTTGTCATCGACTTCACTTGTTTTATATAGAGTGATTGACTATTTTTGCATATTCTCTTAGCAGTTGTTTATGTACTGTGTATGTCCTGCTATTTCGCGAATAGGGCTTCCAAGTTCCTCTGCACTTTTCATGTACGCAGGCCATTTTTTTACATGTCGTGTTAGACTTTAGATTATAATATGCTACCAATACATTATTGGAAGTAGAGATTATGCGGAGATGGTCGATTGTATCCTCCATTATATATTTTCTAGCTCTCTCTTGCCAGGAAGAGACTTAACGTTAGCTGATTGAAGTAGATAGATGCTCATGGAGGTAAAAAGTCATCTGATGGTATTAATGCGCCGAAATTGTTTAGGTTCAGCGCCGTACAGTAGATATTTCAGTATGCAAAACAGGACATAAATTATGCAATACGACGCTATTATTTTGATACGTGTTACCACGTGAAGGACTAACGCCAGCCGGTGCTATTTGGTGCCATATTGCGGCGCGTCTGAATATATGTGCGTCTTTTGATGACATTGAATATATGGCCGTGTCCACTCGTATACTTGTCGATTATTTTCTTGATTGAGGCAGTAAGAAGATCTGTAAAGGTTCACTGGAGCAAATATAATCTTCAAATTACTCCTCATAATTCAATCCTTAGAAGCAGGGCCGCCCTACCATAGGGTGAACGGAGTTGCTGCTCCAGGCATCAAATCCCAGGGGCGCCTTAGTGGTAAAGGAAAAACATATTTTTTTCGTTATTCGATATTTTGATTGTGGTATATATTAGGGGCACGCAGGGGTAGCGTTATAATTCAGGCTCCAAGTCCCAGAGGGCGGGGAAAAATGTTCGGTTTTCGATATTTTGAGTGTGATATATATTAAGGGCAAGCAAGGGGGGCGTCATAATTGGATCTCACTCCATTCTAAAACTTGCCTCGGACCAGCTTTGCTTAGAAGGGACAGCATCACATACAATGCCTGATTGTTGCAAGTGTTGCATGGAACCAGGAAAAAAATTTTTGGAGTTGGATTTAGAGATGCGCCAAGATACGCTTCGCAAGTAAATAATAGGGGTTTTCGTGCTCAGATGCTTCGAGGCTAGACTTTGGAACACACGGGAAACCATATTAGAACGTTAAGTATTACTTAATGCTTTGATTTTTAAACTCATTGAAATAAGTCTATATGTATTAATGTTTGTAAAAATAACTCGTCATAGGTTAATTTGTATCAATTGTAGGATTTACGCGAACTAAAACCATCCGCGTAAATCCTACATTATTTTATTATTACAGGTAGATTTGCATGCAAACAAAAAATGTAAATGTCAATGTGCAATAATCAATTTGTCAATAGAATGTGTAATTTATAGTTAAAAATAATTTAAATGATATTTTATTGCGACAACTTTTAAGTATGTTTGGTATTTCCGGTTTCAAATAATATTTTTATGTTAGTAAAAAGAGCATCATAATCAAGTAATGATCATTTTTTGTTTAGGTTTAATGTACCACGCGTTCCATAATCATATACTAACATTGTTTGCTCTTCATTATTTCGTTGCCGAAACAAAATTCTACTCGGGCAAAGCCGGGCTAAAAGACGCTTCTAAGTGTAATTTCGCTTTCATACATGTTAATAAATTATACTGCCATCACTCGAAAACAGAAAAAATTCTGAATTCTTATTAAAATTTTAGATATCAGATGGAGACGGTTGTCATGGACATCTTGGCAAATTCTTAAGACGTCATAAATTCTCAGACTTCAAAGGAGAAGCGATGCATCTATCATTTAACATTATTCAATTTTAAATAAGAATGCAGACAATTATTATTATGGCTACAATAGAATTGATAAAGCCATTATTACATTGTAAAAGTAATTTATTATTGAAACACACTTATGCATGCAACTTGTGACATGTATTACACACTGTTTGTGTCGCGTATTGAAGCATTGAAATCTCCGTGTGCCCGCATTGATAAGACGTGACCTTAACGACCAAAATAACTCCGACACAAGAATGCCGTTGATTTGCTTATTATAGCACAACAAAAGACTGTCAGCTTTGCATTTTTATGTTACAATTAAGACTTGTATAATAATTCAAGTCGATTTAAATATTGTGTTGGATCTTTGTTTACATTGAATTACAAGGATGATATGCTTAGGTACGAGGTGGGCAGTGATACGTATGAAATTTTAACAATGAATCGTAAGAACAAATTTGGTTCCCAAGCTGGCGTTGAAAGACATCTTTTTTGACAGCTAATAGTTTGAAAAAAATATATCTACGTCTTGAATAGGGTTGCCAACCATCCCGCTATACGCGGGACGTCCCGTTTCTGATACCCATAAAAGCCAATTCAGACTAGCCGTTCTCGGTTACGATTCACCGGTCCGGTTCGGTTTTTGATTAATCTAGGCTGCTCACACTATCCCGATTCGGTTCTACGATTATTCTCGGTGCGCATGCGCAATTTCGAAATATGACTTGACGTTTGATGTGTAGTTAAACGTCAACAAAAACAGCTGGCTAGTCACGTGACTCCAGCAAGCGTTTTCATTGGCTACGGTTGCGAACGGTCCGGTTGAAATTAGAGCTGAACCTAAACGCTCGAACCGAACCGCAATCGGGAACGACTACGCTCTGATTGGTCGAGCTCCCAACCGGACCGGTGAATCGTAACCGAGAACGGCTAGTCTGAATTGGCTTTAACGAGACGTCCCGCTCAGGGTGTGTGCGGGACGCTAAATATCCCGCTTTTCGGAAGACGCTAAATACATTGCATCTATTCCGTGTTCTAATGCAGCAGCAGAGAGAGTCTTCTCACTTTGTAATAATGCCTGGACCGACGCGCGAAATCGTCTTCATGTGGATTCTGTAAAGTCAGAGCTACAAGTTTAAGTAAATTTTTCTTATCCGTGCAAAGATTTTTACAATTTTGTACTTAAAAATAAAAAATCCTTAAAAGTGCCAAATGTCAAGAAAAATACTCATTTAAAAAGTTATTTATAGTTTTCATAATAAAGTCTAAATTACACTTTAACTGTTTTTATTTTTGGTAAATATTGACTATTATTAATCTAGCAAGGTGTTTTATTTTACTTCTCATCCTGATTTGTAAAGAAAATTTCACGTTTTTTTGTATTTTAAATAAAATTAGTTGAATCCCGCTTTTTAAACCCTTGTCCCGTATTTGAAATCATTATTTCCCGCAAATTTGTATTTTAAAGTTGGCAAGCCTAGTCTTGAATGTTAAAATAGCTTATCTTAATATAAATGTAAGCAAAATACCTATCACTCATCAAGAAATCTCAGAAACTATAAAGCCTGCAAACTTAATTTGGACAGTAGGTTCTTTTTCTGACGTGAATTTTCGATTATTAACCCTTAAGGGGGTAAGTAGGAATCTTTTTTTTTTTTTTTTTTGGACACAATGGTTAAAGCGAGAGGTATTGAGTTTAACATACAAGTTCGTCATTAAAAATAAACAAATACATATTTGATCGTTTTATTTTTATCAATTCTTAAGCGAATTCTTTTTCCGAAACAGCTTGAGTTACAAAACAGTACATTTGACTTAAGTAATCTTTGTTAAAATCGAAAATCAAAATTCCTATCCTAATGGCTGAAAACAGAAGTGGAAACTTTCATGAATGATAACTAGTTGTGTCTCTGAATTGCTTAAGCTAAAAATATGAAACTCGAGGAAAAATACTCTTCTTAGGAAATAAAGAAATACATGTTCGACGGTATTTTGAACAAATTACCCGAACGTGACGTGTGAGTGCATTTTATATATTATGTATACGCAAGCCGCAACACATTGTATAAATTATCTACCTTGTAGTTGGCTTTCAATTTAACAGATCGGATAGTCAACCAATCTCAGATTGATCTACGGTGTTTCGGTAGCACCTCGACTGTGTTTCTAATTCGGCTGAAAATACACACCTGGGATTTTTTTTATTATGTAGGGATATAGAAAAAAACGCCCAAAAATGTCTCAAATTGTTTCATAATCTATGTGTCCTGTGGATTTTAATCAAAAACAAAAAAGTGGGACGACCCCCATTGTTTTGAGATGAACGTATGTAGCAGTGATCATCATAAGAGTGGTCAAACTGAGCTATCCAAACTTTTGTCGACTGCTATACAGTGTCGCGCTAATTGTTAATGCGTCGTGTGTAGCCGGATTATGTCTGAATGCAGTTTTAATGCACTTGCACCGTTGGTTGCACTCGTTCACCGTCATAAAGATATAAAAAACTGTGCAGAGATGTACTATTTGTATCTCAACTCTGTCGCAAATAGTACTTATTATAGTTCTGATTTAGTTTACGAATAAGAAGGATACAACAGAGAGTACACTTCCATGATTGTTTTTTTGGTCCTTTTTTAACCGACTTCAAAAAAAGAGGGAGGCTGTATTTTTTTATGTTCACCGATATTTTCGTCAATTGTAAACCGATTTGAAAAATTACAACGCCATTTGGTTCAGAATGCTACTGAATTGATACCATATAGTTTTTTTTTTAATTACAATCGGTTCATCCGCTTTTAAATGACATCAAAAAAACATATTTGTTAATATGCTATAAGTGTTCTATAAAATTTAAGACATGTTCATTTTTATTTCAGTTCAATCGTAAAATATGCCCTATACGCCAAAGAAACTTCAATATCGCGCGTAAATGTTGCACGCAAAAGTTTTTTTTTTAACTAAATTTTTGCACTTAACTAACCGTCCAGTGTTGCTGATAGTAGTCCACGTGGAATTTAGCCGCCACTGTCACGAAACGTTCAGGATATTTCGTAAAATTTCGGCGCATCGTCGGCAAATCAATTTGCGCTCGGTTAATATACCATTAAAATCAATTTTGTTTGTTCACATACCATTTTTTTTTGTAGTTATTATAATTCGGTTCAACGTTTTGTCATTAATATTTGTGAGTTATATATATTTTTTATAGTTCTTTGTTCTGAAAAAAAGTAGGAAACGAGAAATAATACAGTGCACGTATCTGCAGATGGCAGTAGATAAACATAATAAAAATACCCAACTACAATGGGTCATCATCCATAAGCATAGTAACAATCATATGCTTTGGTACAATCAGACAGACAGACTGTCCAATGCGGGTATCGAATACCGCGACATAGTCTATTGTGCGATGTAACAATGTTTTGTAGTATGTGGATATATTATTATTTTTATTTTATTGTGATTGGGTTTCCGGTAGGGCTGGAATATTATCAATAGTCTCGACAACGATAACTAACCATCTGTATCCTGATTTAAGAGGACACTATAATGATGCTATGCTCTGTATGATCAGTGTGAAAATGTACAGTGTTGTTTAACAAATTTAGTTTCTTCTCTAATAGTATAAAACAAAGTCGCTATCTCAGTCTGTCTGTTTGAATTTTGATGCGATTTTAGAGAATTCTTCCGGAAGGTAGTTGAACAGTCTCGATGTCTTGTAACCAAGTCGTAAAGCCGCTTTTAGAGCGCTTAGATGGCTTTCGCTAACTTGAACAATAAGAGATGCACTACAGAATTGTAGGTCTTAAAAAGGTATCCGCGATATAGCTTATGTCTACCCCACAGTAACCATTTTTATCTTTCAGAAATTTAATCAAAACCAAGTCATTTGCGAAGCTATTTTGACCGACATGGTATTAATCCTTGTCCAAATTAATGTGTTATTTTTAATAGGTAATTACAGTACAATCGCGATAATACGAACATGCGCTCATATGAACTACTCAGTAATATGAACATAATTTTTTCATCATTGTAGTATGAACAGCGTATAATGTCGATAATTCGATACTATGAAAAAGAACAAACTTCTAAGTTTTTCTGTTACGGTTTAGTCTTTATTCAGTTTTCTTAAGTAAATACATAGTGTTTTAGTGTGTGGAAGTGAATTTTAGTTTGGTGGTGTTCATCTTTGAGGCTAAAGAGTGTCTGTACCTACATTGTATATAAATATATGTAAATAGTTACTTAAATCGTACCTTATTTCATGCATTGATCAGTTTGAAATGGTCAAACTAAAAGGAAAATCAAAATGTCTTTCTCTTTCTGAAAAAGCAAAACTCATAGAAGATGCCAATAAAGGTTTAGGGGTGACTTTACTATCAAAAAAATATGGAATTGCCAAGTCAACAGTTTGTTCAATTAAGAGCAGAAGTAGAAAACTTGTTGAAAGAGTAGCTTATACAATAAAACCAACCAAGCCCTCAGCATAGCCATAGAATGGGCTAAGCAGAACAGTTTAAACATAACAGAAATCGTGAGTTTAAAAAACATTCATGAAAAAGCTGTTTTAGCAAACATTTCTATTAAACAAACACAATCTAAAATAACTTCGTTTTTTTCTTCAAAACATTAGTTAACATATTAAGTTATGGTATATAGTACATAGTATAATTATGTATTAAGTTATATAGTACATATAATGCGTCAATAAATACTATCTAGTATTCCGTGTGCAATTATTAAATTATTATTATTAAAATGGTACATATTTCTTGCGAACCTCGATAATATGAACATACCGCTAATATGAACTTCTCAGGATTTTTTGTGTTCATATTACCGAGATTGTACTGTATTACATAATTTTTACGTGAGAACATTTAACATTATAAAAATCTCGAGCACCCAAGAAGCGGCATAACACGGTAACGCCCGCCTAAAATTTCAAGATCCTCAAGACTTGCTGACCGCATTTTAAGAATCGCTATCCTAGATCGGTCATAAATATAGGAGACCCAAGTCATTCATGAAATTAAATTGAAATTTTACTGTGGCGCCTAAAATTTCAAGGTAATATTTCCCCAGTTCTGTTTCTGTGTCTCTGGGTTCTTATTTGGCTAATTCTTATAATAAATTTATTATATTCTTCAAATCAAACGTAATGCCATCCCTGAACCTCACATACCTACCGACATGTTGCCATGATCTTTAGCCCGTGCTTTGATTTTACAAGAATGTCCAATTTCGATTTTCTGTTTCACCCAACCCTAGTTTCCGGTTACAATCGGCATAATAAAGTGACTGGCGACCGGTTAATTGTGTTTATGCCCACACGTGCAATTAATATATATGGTTTTTTATTACGAACCTGCACGTCCATTCATTGGCAAAATCATGTGGCGGAGGTAGGCTGTGATGGAGTATTTTAAACAGTAAAAATATTTTTTTTTTTTTTTTTTTATATTATATACGCGCTCAGCGGCTAAGGCTATATGCGCGGGTGGGAGTAATATGTACATAAAAGTAAAAATATTGCTGCAATTAAATCTTGATAAAAGTAATTATTAATTTTCTTTCAGTGTGTCTCATTCATTTTTTAGGGTTCTGTACATCAGATGATAAAACCGGACCCTTATATGATCACTCTTGTGTCTGTCCGTCACAGCTTATTTTCTCCGTATCTACTGGACGAAAAAATTTGATTTTTTTTATTGAACGCGGACTTTTAGAAGTTTCGAAAGGTTTCAGAAACTTTTGAAATTTTGAAATAACAATGCTGAAAAAATCTGATTTGACAATGTTACCATATAGTTTTTATATATTCAGGAACTCTGTCATGTAGAACATTAGATTGTACTCACAGAAAAACAAACGATTGAACGATGTAGACAAACATCGCATTTCAAACGAAATTTTGATCAACATACGTAGAAAAAAAGTGAAAAATTCAATTATACACATATAATATATCGTTTTAATCGTTCAATTATTATTTTTCTAGAAAGATCCATTTGAAATTCTATATAATGCTTTTCTTATGAAGGTTTATGTGTAAAAGCGCCATTAGTTTTAACTACGCGATAAGTGGTACAACCAATGAAAAACCATAGTCCACTGACAATGAGATCGGGTAGCAAACATGATTATTGTCTGTATCATCGTTTGAATCTTTTGAATAGGTCGATAACGGTTCATCGATAACTCGAATTGTGTATCAGATGACGGGAGACAGTTGACGTCCGGACAATAATGACTGGGGCCATGTCGCATGCACTTCGTAACGGGAGACTGGTTTCTCTATTACCAATATCGGAAGGCCTGTACTGTATTCAATTGATACGGTTTTGTTTCTTGGAAATCGCGACAACTCAAAATTTAATTCGCTGAACTTATTGTGCTATTCTGTATGGTTAGGTTATAGAATTTACAATGTTGTTTGTTACTTTCTGACACTTTTCAACTTTGCATAAGCTAAAGTGAAATATAACGCCGCATTATAGATTTATAAAGTTCGCCAAATCATATACAAGAAACACATCATAATATAAGTAGATGCGGAAAAAAATGACCATCACTATATTATTAAATAATGTATCGGTCAGTACGTAATCTGGTGTTTTTTTTTCATTGGACACGATCGATTTTTTTTCTCTAAAGAAATGACAGCTGCTAAGTTCCTATACTGATACTTACCGATTATAATCACGGACTGAATATTTTTCAGGTTAGATCAAATACTCGTTTTTGAGTTTGATATGGTGATTATCATGATTAAAACTTTCCTGACGTCTCCTGTATAGGGTAAACGACTAGTCATTGGACATTATTAGTCATTGAACAGAACACACTTTCATTAGCTATAATAAGAATAAGAACGATACTAAAGCAGATTTGAATGACTCGTAAAATGAGTCATTCAAATCTGCTTTAGTATCGTTCTTATTCTTATTATAGCTAATGAAAATGTGTTCTGTTCAATGACTAGTAATGTCCAATGACTAGTCGTTTACCCTGTATGTTAACCTTCTTCTATGCTGTATATAATTAATCTACAATCTATCCCTTTTCGGTATTACTAAAATAACGAAGTGAGCACTAGGATTTAGTTCTAAATTATCCTAAGTAGGCACATTGGACTGACACGGTTAGACGCAAGTGGAACTTAGTCACTGTTTGAGAAGCTCTGGAGCGTAGAAAATAAAACTTCGTAAATTGACAACTCATAGCAAATGATGCATACAAAAACGAGAAGTTAGTTCGAATTTATCTGATTTCAAATTTAAATATAAATTAAGGAAGCAATAAATATTATTTGTTCATTCTACACAAGTTATTTCATAGAAAGTATAAACCTATGAAAAAAATAACGATGGTTTTGGTATTTGGAGATTTCCGTTGTGTTTTTTATTTATTTACTATTCTTTCTGGTTGATTATAATTAATGAAGCTTCTGCTGCCTAGAAATTATCATGTCCTCATTAAATAAGAAATAAAACATGACACATGTTCGTAATTTGAATTTTTTTTATTTTTAAAGATTAACGTAATTTAAACAACTATTTTTTATAGCTGTGAAGTTTTCATTCAAACCTAAGATCTATCTTAACAATGGTCATATTATAGTCTAAGAACAACGAGAAGGAAGTAAAGCCACTCTTTTATACACTTTTCTACAAATGAGACGAAGCTAGTTTTTGGTTTGAAACTATTAGCTGACAAAAATAAGGAAATAAAATTGTTCATAAAAGTTAAACTCCTGAGTGCAAAGTGAATAAAATATCAACCAAGGCGATCCGTCAAAAATTGCAACCTGTAGAGTTTGGGCGTACGTACAGACCAACCGACAACTCTGTTCGCGACTTTAAATTACACTTTTCGAAATAATTACGAAAATGGTTCTAGTTTATAGAAAAGAATCTCCCCTTTTTCGAAAAGCTACAATTTGAATCAATTTTATACAAAATTAACTTAGATATAACTTTGTGTGAGCGAAACTCAGTTTTGACGATAATAGAGCACATAGCAGTGTAAGCAATCTTTAATTGCATAATCTGTGTATCGTTTTAATTCGTAATTTTTTAAAACTTACTATGCAATGCCGCTTAAAAACGCTTACGCAAACCGTAATAAATCGACATAGCTTATCCACTTTTTTGTGTAGCTTATCTCGAGTATGTCATGTTAAATGGTCATAAAATAATTCCACGTAATGTGGTACTTTCGCTGTGTCCATTTTACCATCATCATCAGTCCGGTCGAGCGGTGTGACTCACCTCACGACCACTTCCGGTCGCCTCCGCACCCCGCGAACCATTCGCACAAGGTCTGCTCGACGACCCCGAGACAACACACTGCGTGTGTACAACGTTTTTACCTTACGCCTCCGCCCCCGCAAGGATCGGGAGTAGTTCGTAAATTACTTGACAGTGCAGGACTCTTGGACTGATCAACGCGTCGCCAGAAAATTTATAGTGACCATGTACATATTTCTTCATAAAAGGCGCCATTACTGTTGACAAGATTTTTCTCGTCACAAATTTCAGAACGGACTCTTGGACTGATCAACTCGTCGTCAGAAAATTTGTAGTGACCATTTACATATTCCTTAATAAAACCCACCACTATTGTTGACAAGAGGTTGAGTCTAATTAAAAGGAATTAATTAGAGTGGTTGTGATTCCTGAAGAATGTTGGATAAGTTTGGATAAAATCCGTCGCGCAGGATCAATAAAGCAGCAATACTGAGATTAAAATTGCATTTTCACTAACGTTTCGGTACGCTTTGCACCATCTTCAGAGTTTAAATGCTGCCAATTCATATATGAGCTCTGAGGATGGTGCAAAGCGTACCGAAACGTTAGTGAAAATGCAATTTTAATCTCAGTATTGCTGCTTTATTGATCCTGCGCCACGGATTTTATCCAAACTTATCCAACATTGTTGACAAGATTTTTCTTGTCACAAATTTCAGAACGAATTCGATAAAATTGTGCTAGTTACAATTTGCGTCACGATGTTGGGAGCATCGATCTGGAAGCGGCTAGCCATACTAATTGTATTTCGACTGTTTAACTTCTACTATGGCATCCTCCCTCCCGCGTACGTTTTTTGGGAAACTCCGCCGTACGTACATTCCGTTTGATAAAGAAAAAAAAAGTACTGATGTCGATCGAACTACCGAGCTTCTGCGTATATCCGTTCAGCTATCGTAAATCTGTGGTCGGAACTGTTTTTATAATATGGATACAATAGCAAATTGAAAAACTTCGCTGTTGATGCTTCCAACACCGACTAGACGCAGATGTACCTACTTAATATAGTGATTAACTCCATTGGGGTCACTCGTTTCTGATTCCTGCGTTAACAACTGCGATATGATTCATTTACCTACGAAGTAAAAAATGTGCACAGATTCACGTGGGACTAGGAATTCTTCGGGCTCGTCGAATCATTGACGCTCCGATGATAAAATGAGTGACTGAATTATGGTCTTGGAATACTTACAGGAATTACTAGATCCATGGACTGAATGCAGGTATTTCATTAGAGGTTATTGGATATCCTGAATACGGGTCTGCGCATTGTGCATACAGCTGTAGTAATGCATGGGTGTCACGTGTCTAGCGATTCACCCCTTACAACTACAATCTCCACCCCCGCTGCACATAACCAATACGGTCTGTCGTCGTTGATTCGCTGCTGTCGTCCGTATAGGGCATTTATGTTAATAATATACGGAGTGTACCTACTGCTTGATTTCGGTTATTTTTTGAAGGCCATAAACTGCCAAAGTTTTCTAGATTTAGTGCCAGTAATTCATATATTTAATATTCAGGTAAACGTTAATGACTTCGGCGTGTATACAGTGCCGGATTAGCCACGTAGCAAGAGTAGCAAATGCTACGGGCCCCGCGAATTTGGGGGCCCCGCGCTCTAACGCCTGTCTGACCATAATAGATAGGAGCGTAAAATATCTTGCATGCCTTAAACGCGAAGCGCTTAGGCTATGCCTCACTTCCACTTGAAAATCTAAAACTCGATTTCGTCACGTTAAATCGTAAAAATAAGTAGGTATTTTACGAACTTTTTAACGTTAATGTTTTGTTTTATTTAATACCCTAAGTTTGAGAACCTAAAACAAACCAACAGAATTTGCTACAGGCCCCGCGTTGGCTTAATGCGGCACTGCGTGTATACTCTATAATCTACCATCTATTGAACCAATTCTAAGTCTAGTTGATACACTTTCGCCAATTTTTGAACATTGGCACTGAAGGCCTTATCGGTAAATATTATTTTTCAAAGGTGTTTTTGTCGGTATGAAATATATCTCCCGTAATACTGTATCAAAATTAATGCTTGATACGCCATTTTGGAGATTATTTTGTTCTCTAATGACAAATAAGTTAATACCTTACAGTTGTCGGTAATATTAAGTGACGTGTAGTAGCGCTGAAGTCTCTGAATAGAATAGAATAAAATAAAACACATGTCGCCATCTGGCGGCAAACTGTTTATTTTTACAGTTGTCGTTAATATTAAGTGACGTATTGGCGCTGAAGTCTCTGAATAAAATAGAATAAAATTTATTTTCGCCCTATTAACTGACTACTAACGGTGCGAAGTATTCGCACGGGCCCTCTAGTTTGACTTAAAACATGTTTGCGTCAGACTTGAAGAATGCAGTAAAAATTTTGCGGTACATTGTATAGAAATATAAGTTCACTGTTAAACACACGTATGCGGAGGTCCGTAATCTGTTTGGACTATATGCAGGGGGGACCACACACCGGCTTATCCTGTTCCGTGCTACCTGTGTTCGAAGACTGCCTGGCGCATACTAATTGTCACATAACTGACTGGTCAGTATGGTATTGCAATTATCTATAAGAGGGTGGCCACAGACCTGAAAAACCTGGAATTATCATTTTTTTAAATATCTCACATTTGTTTGAGTCGTGAAATGTACTGAAAAAAAATTAAATGAGAAAATACATTGTTTAAATAAACATGTCTTTTCAATTTTATAAAGTTTTGTATCAGATTTAATTATTGGCATATAAAATGCAATCAGTCAAAGAATTAAAAAGAGAACAAAAAAAATAGTTTTTATTAATTTTTAAAACGCTGTTTCAATGTGAACGTCCTACTGAGAAAGAAAACAAAGTATGTTGGAGTTTGAAAATTCTAGTTTTGAAGATTTTTTAAGTGTTTTATTGTTTTAAAGTGCCTTTAGGCTCGAAAAAAGTTTTTCCAAGCTTTACAAATGGATGGTAATTGAGCCTGGCTTTCAAGCTTTAATTTGTTTTTTTTTTTTGCTATGTGTTGAGATATCGGCGATTGAGTGAAAAGTCACCTTTGATTTTTTACAATCGTAAAAGGTTTACTGTGCGATCAATAGTTCGAGAGATAAAAAATACAGGAAAAAATTTTTGATGCTCAATTTTGGTTTGAAAAAGTGTAAAAAAATGACTATAATCAAAATTTTGAATTTCTTAGTCATACAAATGAGATTTTCATCATCATGGAAAAGTATAATAAATTTTCTGGAAACCGTGGAATTATCAGGGAAATTTAAAATCATTTTTCTGTACCCACCCTGTATAAGTACTGATATTATTATGAGGGAAAGTTTGAAGAACAATTTGAAAAAAAAGAAGCATTACCGATGTTTGGCTTGTACCTACGTTTTGGAAAAAATATTTTCATCTTAAGAACCTCAGACTTCAATTGTTCTTCCTTCAATGAACGATTGATATTGGAAGATACTTTTATTATAAAGAGGACAAGATTGTATGTTTGTTTATTTTGTCGCGGATTTCACTGTTTGAAAGTTCATATAAGCTATATATTATTACGGTATCATCTTTTGTGGCACAGCACTGAACTAGTTCAGTCAACCCAACCTTTTCGCTCACTTCCGTCAATTGGTTTGTGCCAGACGGCAGGAACAAACCTTATTAAGTCATTAATATGTTAAATGAATGCAGTTGAAAGTCAACCCACATTATTTTCATTCCAGCGTGCTTTAGTGCATAATTAACTGTGTTCCATTTTAATTTGAGCGCATCTATTTTTTGTTGTCATATATAAATACAAATTACTTCGTATTATGTATAATAGTAGACCTCCGATACACGGTCAACATTTTTTACGTTTACTTAACGCCGGAAATGAACGCATATTATCTTTGCAAACTTTTCAGATTTTAGATATAATTTCGTAGTCACCAACTACGGGAATTCTTTTTATTTATTCTTAGTTCAAACTAAAATACTCGTACTATAAGATCTAACTTACCGCAGTCTTATTACCGACCACAGTAACAAGCAAGAAAGGAAGACTAGAAGCACAGACTTAAACCTGTCATTCGCGGATTTTCCTTTAGAATACAATCTACTGTTTAAGAACACCCTTACTAGGAACATCGCGACGTTGCCATCAATTTTCTCTTAAAGACTAAGCACAGGAAGGTTGAAAACAGTAAGTCACAGGAGAGGAACGGTTTGAAGCGTTAACTTAAGGGAGGTTTCTACCTTGTGGGATCAAAAAAATCGTTTTTTTTGCGCATTTTCAGACAGATACATGTTTCAAGAATACTCTCTTAAATTTTCAAGTTGAAATCTGGTAAATTATGAAAGTTATTGGCCGTTTGGTGGAGCGGTGTCAAGTGCGCTGGTCCGCCGCGAAACCGGTACATCTTGCAAAATGTGTGATTTGTTATAAAAATTGCTTAAACAAATTCATTTTGCAAATTTGATGGCAGATTCGTAATCAGCGACCCCAAAAACATGAAACATGGAAATATGGAAACATAAAAAATTGAGATCCCTGGAATTCAACATAAATTTTTGCAGTTAAAATTCAAATTTTCAAACGCGTTTTTCTCAAAACCACGTTCTTCGAGTTGGTGGAAGTCCTACAGGGCGCAAAAATTGAGCAATCACCATGAAATTTTTTACACATTTTCATCAGGAGTTTGTGCATCCGTGGTACTAGAATCTTCTAAACATATAAAAATTGTTCATTTAAAAAAATAATTAGTAACAAAAAAAGAGCCAAAAATCGTTTTTTTTTTTAAAAAGCTCATAATTTTTGCGATTTTCATGTCTTCTCCTTCGTTCTAGTACCACGGATGCGGAAAAGTGTACAGATTAAGAATATATTTTTATTTTGCGTTTCAAACTTCATTTACGAACGCTAGGACTTCCACCATGAGGACCCTCCTTGCCCCCCTTTACTTGGATCACCGAGAAAAAATTTGTAAAGCTTCAATAAACTTTTTCCTACAACTGTGCGAAAATTTCATCCTTTTACCTATTATACTTTTCGAGAAAAAAATTTCAGAAAAAACAGCAGGTTTTCGGGCCAACAAGGTAGAAATCCCCCTTAATGAAAAGCTATACTATATGCGTATCAGTTGTCAAATAGGTTTCTACTTTCTGCACTAGTCGCCTCAAACTATACGTTAAGAGGATTCAGGATTAGGAATATGTGGTAGTAAAAACAGTAATTCACAAAATCACGAAGTTTGACGACATGAGAAACAATCACGAGTTTGAGAAATTTAGGCTGGCGTGTGTGTATTGTTCACGATTGACCCAAAGATAAACAAGGACGATAACTTCTGTTGTACTCAGTGTTATCTCTGTTTGGACAGTTTGATAGCTTGACAGTGCTATAAATACCGCACTGTTTATACATGGGACATACATAAGAGAACGTGTGTGTACCTACTTGATCTCGTTCTTATGTTATTAGTTTATTTTATGGCCGCGTTAAAATTTATCTTTTAAAACATAGGTTGAGGACAGCACAGAAACTCAACTGGGATTATTTTATAACGAACCATTTTTTTATATGCTGCTATGAAAAGTCACTAGAAGGATTAAAAATTCATATCCTGCAAGAGAAATATTATTTTGATGACTGAAATAAACCGTGTGAGCCTCATTCATATAGGCTGACTAGGGAAATGAAACTTCTTTAGAGCTATGAACTCGTCTCATTGGTGCGTTACTAAAGTTTCTTTTATACTTTTTTGCCGTTGATTGGTTTCCCCGTTAATTTTGCGTGCCCAAAGTTTCTCTTATATTTTCCCGGCGTTGAAGCATTGCCCCTTTAACGTTCAAAAATTTCAGATAGAGACGTTGTTAAAGAAGTTTCATTTCAAAAACGTTTTTAATTATAAATATCCAGAAATTATCGGGTCATACTCGTTGACATTTATAGCGAAATCACACTAATCCAACAATGCCAGTTTACGATATTCCTGACCTTAGCGTAATCTAATCGACACTTTTTGCGAATTTTTTTAACAATACGATATTTTCAATAATTCGGTGGTGCCGCAAGTTTCATTAGAATCAATCTGCCGTAAAACAAACGAAAATGCCCTGTCACAAGACAAAATATTAACAATTTGATACAGTATAATTTCAGCCCCATGTACCGTCATTTTTAGGAAGACTAATATTGTACACTTTTGAGTGTAAAGGGCATCTCTTGAATAAATAATGATTTTATCATTTTTCGGTCATCATTTCTGGATAATGCTATCTCAACCATAACGATTTTCAAGTACACACCAATTAATGAATCTTTTATTTGATTTTTGTCTGATCATGCATTGCCAACGGCGTGAATCGGTGCATTGTAATGCACCTTAATATAATAACAATAGTGCATTATCTACGCTTCCATTATTATTATCATTATTATGTCTGTATAACGCGCAGACAATATCATTTCGTGGAATAGCCCTCTGTCCGGTCACCACTGACGACATTCTGATGACACCGAATTACTGATTTCGATTGCTGACGTATAATAATGAATCACTGATCAGCGTTTATAATTTAAATTGTCTTTACTTTATTAAATTCATGTGTGTCCGTTAGCAGTCGACCTTTTCCATGAAGAAAGCAAACAGATAAAAAAATATTTTTTTTATTGAAAATTTTATTGTTAATATAGGTACGCGTGACAGTGACATTGGTGTTTCAATAAGTTAAATATTGATTGAATTAAATGTTGATTCATTTAGTGGATTTTACGGTAATGACATTGCAATGAAAATCACAGTATGTTATATGTCCATATGCATACAATAATTTTGACATTAATTACAGTATTATTATATTATAAGCTTCAACGGACTAATGAATTGATTATATCCATTATCTAATAATAATCTTCGAGTATAGGCACCGTAGATTTTCATTGTGCTATCACCTACGGGTTTAGTGAGTAAGGAAACGCGCACTTGACGGAATCTTTTCTTTAGTTAATCATAGTCCAAATTAAACAGTTGTTTGGAATAATGGTAGAGGCAGGGGGAAATCCCGCTGCATTTGTTGCCTACAAAGACCCATGATACTACTCTGCAGAGAGCTTTATACATAGGCCTTTTGAAAAGCCGGGTGTTTTTGTAGAAAACATAATTTGACCAATCAAGCCATGACTGACATTATTAGATTATGACTTAATCTAGTCTTTTTCTCATAAGTAAAATAATTTACCAGTTTACTATGCCTTATTCAAGCATATTCTCTATGCATACTATGCTTTTTTTTGTTTAGACTGTTTCTTCGTAACTAATACCTACATGATTATTTAGTTTTCAAATCTAAGCCATAGTATGGAAACAAACTTTGCAAATTTTAATTGCTTTTTTCTCTGTTTCAGGTGAGGTGATATAAATTACGACGTATTTACTATTGGATATTTTTTTGTGGTAAGCTGCTTTGTTTTTCATTGAAATTGGATGAACGATAGTCCTATACCGGATAAATATGTCATATGTGCATAGTTCTATAATTACGTCACCTAACAAGATACTTTACATTCTTCAGAATGTTTTTAAACAAATTCAACGTTTAATGTAAACTGAAATTTCATTGTATAACATTTTTTGACAGTTTATTTACTGGAAAATAAAATTAAATACAGGATAAAGTTGCCTGTACTTTTTTAAATCAAATAAAATGACGTAAGCATTTCTATAAACAAGATGTCTGCCAATCGCGAAATTTTGTCAAACCGGGAAAAAGACCGGACTTTCATAAAGTAACTGGGAATTGTGCGAACTCATTAAAAAGCCTTCTTATAAAGGCATAACTGGCACATTAAATTGCAATGCTTTGTTTTCGCAGATTTTTCGTAAATATTCGAATAATTTAACGTTGCAAAAATGACCAGGAACATCAGGGAAGAGCTGAGAATTTCAGCGCCCAGATTAGAACTTTGTGGAGGGATTATAGAATTTTATGTAAGCACCCAATGTATAAAGTTCTAGATTGGCGAGCATCTATACTCTATAATCTCTGTGTAAACTTCTGTCCGTTTAATATGTTGAGACCGGGATCTAGGGGTCCATAACCCTTTGTAAAATTGTCGCATGCGCTTGAATAATAAACTCAATTTTAATCGGATTAAAAACTCATTATCTATTGTATTAATATTATATAATCAGGTCCGAAACTAATTTCTTGGATAAGACGTGGAAGTATTTTATTTTACGTTAGCCACATCACTTGCGCCTTGATAATAATCGGTACAGTGGTAGCTCGATAGACGAGTTTTATTCGTTCCGTAACCTTGCTCGTATGTCAATTTGCTCATGTCCCAAAGCAAATTTCCCCATTTATATTAATCGAAATCCGTTCCACCATGCCATCCCAGTTGCTTTTGTTACGTGTTTTTGAGTAAGAAAAATATTTGTATAAATGACAAATATTGCATAAAAACATGATAAAAGAGAATGTAAAGAAGTAAACTGGTTTTATAAAGTGTATTTAGCTTGGAAATCAGTCTGCTTGAGCTTACGGAAGGTACTGGGGGAGGTGTTACTTTCGCTTAATTTTCGTCACTGTTTTTGTCTTTTTCGCCACGCTTTTCTCACTTTCACTTGCAGGCCGTTTAAAAAAAACCTGTCCAATTAAATAGCTCCGATGCACGACCAGTTGCAACTTTGTCGGGGTGTTTCTTTTCCACGAACTGTGAAACTCTCTCCCACATTTCCAAAATCTCCTTTATCTTACTTGTCGAGATAACCTCCTCCACCAATTTCTTGCAGAACCTCCGTATGCTGCTGCGACTGTAACTCTTGTCCATGCCTGAGAGTGCTCCTCGACGAGCTCGTATCTCAAAAAACTCGTATGGGGCACTCGTATGTCGAGGTACCACTGTAAACCATAAAAACAGCTATATACGTCAGTCGGTTACGATAGTTGAGTTGCTATAGCGTCTGCTTCATACTCAAAAGATCGCCGGTTCGATTCCGGTGGGCACTACTTTTACAACTTCAATGTTTTATTTATATTACAAAGTTACGCTAACCAATTGTGATGGCTTTCACGGCTGGCGTTGTTGCAAATCTTCTTGATTTCCGGGCTTGTACGCCGTGGTCCATTGGTATTTCTACGCTAACGTTGTTAAATTTGTAATTGCAATTAATAATTTCTGAATCAGACTATGTTATTTATAAATTGGGTATTATAAAACGTAAAACGAGTTATGGGATGATACGAATAATAATGGTAGATTAAAGAGGGGAAAATAGTGAACAGACAGATCATTTGCCGGCCAGTGCCCCCTATTGTATGTTGTCAACTGTAAAAGGTTCTCTCTAAACCTTGTTTTGAAACAAAACATAGCTTATACAATATTTCTCTGGAATCATAGCAAATATTTAAAAATAAAATTTCGTCAAATAGTTTTTAAGTTATATTTCAAACATACATACATTTTATATAACAGTTATAGATTTATTAAGATTATTCATATGCATCGGTATCTGTATAGTGAAATAGTTAATATATGATAATTGAAAAGTGCATTAATATGTAAAACCGTTTCAGCCACTGGCTTGATCTGTCTATTTTTAGACTGCCATGTGGTGACCGGTGGCTAATACCGGACGAGACGCTGTGCCCCTCCTAGCTTGTTGTCGCGTGTCACCGGAAGGCCCAACACCGATGTTATGATGTGTCGGTGACAAAAATGCAAAACCGTTTATGTTGATTTTTTTCTTAATGTTATCTTCAAATTCATTTTCTCAACTCTGTTTCATTGAACGGCAACGTGGCGTGCCCAACTGCAAAATATTTTTAAACGCTTGCCTGGATCTAACAATTGAAAGAGACTCCACCGGCGAATCCTCGGGGAATTTTTCTAATACACAAGCATCGCGAATCTCTCATCGAACGAAATTTATTAATGGCCGTACATTTTATATGTATTCGCAAAAGTAACCCCGCCGTTTTAGAGTTTATTTTTTAAAATATATATTCGAGAAATGCGTTCGTGACTCGTATGAAAAAAAAAGGTAGATACCTTGAGGTAAGCGACTGACATTGCTACAAAAATAGACTGGATATCATACATATCGCCACCTAATAAGATGCTTTAAAATACAAATTACGTTTTGAATATATGTGGTGATTGACGTTTTTACACATCGTTAGACAAATTAGAGTTAACAAAAGTATGTGAAAATACGAGGGAAATTGTGTTCATTTGCATTGCAGTGAAAGTTTTATTTTATCACAAACTTGACATAAGTGATTTTGTTCTTTTGACCGCAGATGCGTGTGTCCAATGTCCACTTCGCGTAATACGTGACAGAAGACACTGGATTTGTGTGTAAATCATTTCTTTGAATTAATTTATTATCACTTTTCAAGGTTGACTCTTTAAAGACAAACCAATTTACTCGAAATTTTATACTATTCAATATTAGTCATTAATTGATACATTCATTTTAAAACAATGCGTCACTTTTTCAGTCTAACAGTGTCAATGTTTTATAAAAATGAAATCAAGAGATGAGGGGAGGGGGCGGAAGTGCCCTCTTTGCTACGCCCATGATACCAGTCTGTATAAAGTATCAAAGTGTAAATACGACTTGCAATATGTAAATAAAAAAAATCACATGACCGTTGAGATAAAAGTATGGTAGAGCACAGGTTATCGGCATTATTTAGATAAGACTCTCCACACATTTATTACTTTATACGCATGGAATGAATCCTTATGGCTTTACAAATTCTGTTTGACCGTTAGTGCTTAATGTATTGTTTAGCAGGAGTTTTTTTAACACGTTGATTGCCAACTACGAGATATCTCGTAGGTTGTTTACTTGCCCAGGACGCCTATTACGATTTATCTCGTACCTTCATTACTTGCCATATTTAGAAAACTCGTAGCATAACACTGTAATTATGAATAGATGATAAAAAAATCAGGTTTGGCTTAAATGAACAGAAAAAACACTTAAACATAAAAAAAACATTTCTTAAGCCTTTTGATTTATTATTAAAGTTTTGAATAACATAACATGATTAAATCAAAATGGCTCTTTAGACCGGAATCGTGAAAAATTCCGTGGCAGTCAACGTGTTAATAATTCTTTATTTAATTCACAATTTAATTTGATTTAATAATTCTTTATTTCACAAATAATACTACTGTTGGGTACAGTATATTGAGTTATAGAATGATTCGGTATTTTTACAGAAAATAATGTCATTCAGAAAACTCGCTTCAAAAACTGGTTAAAGTATTATACAATTTGTAAGGTGCTACATGCATTATAATACAATTAGAATCTATTAGGAAACCGACGGATTAGTTATTAGCATTCCCAAAATTTCAATGATGCAGTCGGAAAGCGATGATAATTGTATTAAAATAAGAGTACACGATATTTCAAAGTTCCTCAACAAATAAGTTATTGTCTGGTAAAAATCGCATTCAAATCCGTTCAGTAATTCTCGTGTTTTTAGCGGGCACAAAGAGAGACATACGCCAGACTGCTTCATATATTATGAAGGTAGTGATAATAGGAAAAAAGGAATATTTTGTTAGAAAAATTTGCAATTACGAGCTTTAGAGGTGGGATTTTTTAAAGTAAAAATGACTTATCCCGGTGCAATTTAACATTACTAGTTGCATAATATTCCTACCTCTACCGCCCATTCACTTTCTCTGTCTCAACATACGTATTTTTGTCTGATAGTGCTAATTGACAATAATTAACCGAAGTACATTTCCTCCTAGTCTTGATAATAACTAATACACTGTTCGCAAAAATACCGTTGGGCTTATCAAATGCCAGTCACCGTATGAATAATAATTATGAATCACACTGTACTTTTTTTATCAGCCGCGCCTTGCACAATACCACTTTAGTTAAGACAGTGTATGCATAATACAAGAAAATTATCTCTCTATAGTATTTATTTGGAAAATTATTATCAGAACTGGCTTTTCTCACCGCGGCTTCGGTTGCATGAACGTCAATATCGCGAAAAAAAAGTATACTTTAAAACCAAATTGATAACAGGTATTAAGCTTAATCAAAATTGGTTTCAAATGATGCCGGGCATATTTTTTGAGCGACATATCCACATCCTCTGGGAACGTTATTTTGATAAGTTCCGTCACAATTATTCCTTACATATTATGATTTTGGTAATTGCGAAAGACAAGTTATCCCAAAAATGTATACGTTTTGTTATGCTGCCGGTCTTTAATCGCATATAATAACATGCCGCTATATGCCACGCATTTAAGCATCTGTCGGTACTAGATACCAGAAAATTTCCTTACATCAATTAAATATTCAAATCGAAAGTCGATGTACGTTTTTCGTTGAAATTGAAATTAATTGAATGCTCTGACTGTGTTCATTGATTCTTATCATTCGCATGAGGCATATAATATATCTAATTAGCATTTTCACAGAAACAGAATCAGTGACGATGATTGTTTTAAAACGCGGAAACGCTCGCCTCTCCTTTTAGTCACTCATTATTGTGCTGCTTTGCTACAATGGCTGTTGGAAGATGATTCATCGACGAAACATTCGTATGTTGCAACGCCATGCTTTATCTAGTAGATATCTCATAATATAGCCTCCTAGCCACCAGTCACTTCGACTTAACCATGATTTACCGATGACCTACAATCAACTCGCGTTACGTTCTCTGTACAGCATATAAATACATAGGAAGAACATTTTTAATTTATATTAGAAGCAAGGTACCTTGTGTTCGTTGTTTGGTGATTCATTCATGTGCGCCAGACAGCCAAACTGATGTTTCTATTTTCAATAATACAGGTTGAATCCATAATAATAACCAGATAGGGAAGAAGTCCTTTTATAGGCATATCGTCAGGCCGAAGGTTTTGGGCTAATTACTGTGGGCTACAAACTTAAAAATGGCGATAGAAAAAATGATATTATTTTTTCAGTCGCAGGTAGATAAGAATCCAAATGTGCGCTTTTTTGGGACTACATTTTTGTCGCCTGATCAACGATAAGGTAATGAAATTCTCTAGTCAAGTTACGGCCTTGGCGCCACACCTACGTTGGTTTGATAATTGTCAGAATTTATATTTTTATCAAAAAAAAACCAAAATGTAATTTTAAATAATCAGTATAATGCTTTTCAATCAATCCTATGTCATGAAGTCTATCCTTTCAACTTAGATTAGTAATTCGGGCCTTAGGATTATTGCAACCAGTATAATACGGTCTTTCGAAGTCTCTGCAAATTGTAAAAAAAACTCTCCTCGGAGTTTCCGATGTGACGCAACAATTCGTAGGCGTCTGGTAAGTTGCTCTCATTTGGGTAACGTTGCCGTAGTCTCGAAAAGTAATTTAATTAGATATGAGAAGATTTAATAATAACAGACGAATACATGGTTCGTGTATCCGTTACATTTCGATATCTCTACAGATCTCGTGGAAGAGAAACATCGAAAGGAAGGATCTATTAGCTTTGTTATCGTGTATTACTGATGGTAGAACTAAATTAGTTTTCTGTATCGTCGAGTACAACTTGAGTCAGTTGTAATAATAACAGCGTTCGGAAAGGTGTAATTATCTGCGTACAGAGAATAGAAACCAGTTTGGTCATTTTCTCAAGTCCTTACTTAATACATATAATACTGCATGATTGTATAATACGCATTCTTGACTATTAGTATTACAATAAAGCCTCAATTATACAACAAAAACAAGGTCGACAGGTGATCGAATGAACGAAAATGCTGGGTAATACGGAAAGTACGGATGCGGGATGAAGGATACACAAATTGAAGTTCAGAATATAAATTTTCGTGTGTATTTATTATTATGAAGAAGGAAAAAAAACGACAATTTGAACAAACCTCTAAAATCGGAGAAACATTGAAAGATTCCTTGAAGAGCAAAGTTTTATTAATGTTAATGTGCTATGTTAACTTGTCATATTTTTGTGAGTAGAGTTGAGTAACTCAGATCTGAAAGAGCCGGCTCCGACAGAAGATCCGTGAGAGCCGACTCACTTTTTTTTGAGCCGACGGATCAACGGATCCGCATAACTTAGTGAAACACTTAACACACAGAAGCACATTTTACACTTACGTATCAGTTCTTGCCTTGATGCATCTGTCAGCTCAAATGACACATGCATCACATGTTTGGCTATGCATTCTTGATTCTATACAGGTCGTGATATGATTGACTGAACTAGGTAACTCAGTGGCAGACTGCAGTAACATATTCAGAACTCGGCTCTTTTTGAACCGGTTCAGTGAGCCGGCTCACATACGGGATCCAGATGCAAAGATGCAGATCTCTAAAAAGACCCGTTTTTCCCATCTCTATTTGTGAGGACCGCTTTAGTGGAAGTGTTGAAAAGCACAAGAAACGTAAGTTTTTTCAAAGCATCTGTGAGTTCCGTGCCTCCAAGTGATGTCGCATGCTGTTTAAATATTCAAAATAAATAAATTACTGTGATTCGACGGTTCTTTCAGTGTTTTTCAGATTTTAGAGTTTGGTTAAAATTGACACCACGCGCTCTTTTTATGACGTTTTTCGGAATTTGTTGAAGACAACTGGTTAGTCATGTTACTTGACATTTTTTTCATAAAAAAAAACTTAACTAAATTACGCTTACATGACATGAATTACGCCATCAAAGACGAACGAAATGAGTGTCGGATAACTGCGTGGCAGATAATCGAGAACCGACTGAAATGTTATAGTCGTACCTTTTTCTATGCCTACACAATGTAAAGTGTATTTAACTGACAACTCTGACATCTCAAATCATAATAGTTTTACCTGTGCGTGTATTTTAATGAGATTTTAAATATTTCACTCTCGGCTCCATTATTTATAATACATTCAACCATTTTGTTACAATTTGTGCTAACACGTTTTTTTTAAATGCACGATATTCTCTAGTTGTTAGAGTCATGTATTTTCAACACCATCTAACTGATTTTACCACATCTGTTTTCAAGTTTTTAGTCCCTACTTCTAACTCAGTGTCACCCAATGGAAAGATACGTCTGACAAAGTTTAACGTCAAATTAATACGGATTTGATTGGTCTATGTCTGTCACGAAGAAATTTAACAGCACTGTTGATTTTAACATTGATCGTACAGAATAGCACCATTATTCCACAATTATTGTTTGAAATATTCTTTGCGTGCTTGTGTAAGAATTTCGTTTTGATTCCAAAAATGTAACCACGCTTACGTGGAGTAGAATGGAAATACAACTGACGCGTGGACAGAAAGTGATAAATGATTTACAATAAAAAAGAAATAACAGAAAAGTGATCGAGTGATGGGGCAATTTATAAACATATTTCTGTACAAAACGTGATTTACTGAACAGCTCTGTTGTTGAAACGTTGTATAAATAATAACAAATACAGACTTCATCAAAAAACAGACCTCCTGTTCTGTCGTTGTTCAGTGGTGTTGATTTCGAAACATAGGGATGAGGAAAAATGCGTCCCTCATAATGCATAAGTCGTACGATAATTGAAATAATCGGATATTCACGAAAATCCGAATTTTTTAATTATCCTACGACACATATACGGTAATTAATTTTTGAATCGATTGATTGTGCATGTAGTATAATTTTTGATATAAAAATTATAGACCCAGCGCCAAGTATTTTAGAGTTGAAAACAGACTGAAGTTTGTTTCATATAATGGTCCCTTAGGGTGTCCTCAAGAAAACCTGACATTTTCTCTCTCCAACGAGGGCCACTACTCCCTGAGGGTTGGATTTTGCTGGATTCTGAACTATCAGCTCTACGGCAAATAGAGTTGTAGACTAAATTCCGTATAACAAATTGTTCTATACATATTCCTCTCGGATTCGTATTTCAGCAAAATTTTCAGTGTTTCTAATTTTAAAAATAACTTAAGATTTTATAATTTTTCAATAGGAAATAATATACTCTTTTGAAAACAATAAAGCACCGACTTACGGAGAGAGTACTATATATATATAAAATTACGTTGATATACAATTTAGCCAACAACCTTGTAACTCTCGAAATATATTATTATTTTCTCAGATTACAATTTAAAACTGCAAGAAGGTACTACAATAAATAATTGTTTGTCGATCCTTGATTCAGAGGAAATGTTTATACATTTGGAATAAGCGTGTCGAATGACAAAGAGATATAAACATGGTAGACGTCTTTTGTTTTTATAACGGTCGTTTCCGGTTCCTTCACCGTGTAGAACGCGCATTCAATCATCGGTCGATCTCGTTGGTCATCGGCCATTGCGCGCGCTATATTCGTCTGTTTTATTGTCGTATCTGAATTGATTAAAACGATAATTGTTTCTTTTTTATTGTTTTAAGTATGTTTATTACACTCGGCCCTTTCCGTAATTAAATTGTCTCGAAGATTGAAGAACATTATGTCTAACTTAACATTTTTAAGTTATCCGTTATTTAAATAAAAATTAGAATGCAAGGAATAAAGCAAACGTGTGAGAAATCATCTAACTTATTTTCGTATGTGTATATAGTCCTATCTAGAGGAAAGTTTTTTTGTAATGACAACTAAGTTCAAATGTTGACAGGAACTAAGTAAAATGTGATAATCGGAAGTTTCATTTTATTTTTGAACAGACACGACATTTATTGTTTCTATTAATAGGTTTTTGATGATTTGTCAACATTTCCCCATACAACATTCAGTAGATTTTTCTCTGTCGCGATCCCAATTTCGGTCGCTCACAGAACATTTTTTTAAATGTTTTTTTTACTATATTCCAAATCACAACCGTATTGTTTCATCTTAATATTTTTGTAAGTGATCGTGTAAAAATGAAGGACTTAAGGCGTCTGATCCATCAGATTATATAAAATATGCTCTCGGGAAATTTCAAACTGTGATCGCAAAATTCATTTTACTCCTATTTTTATTAGTTGTGATTAAACATTAAGCTTCACAAAATTTGGCTTGCTGCTTAAAAAAAAATACAAATATTTCGCCCTCAAATTTGAATAAAACAGACGACAAAGTCAATATTTCTTTTTAGTACGTCACAAAAGTTAACATTTTGAATTTTTTTCTTTACAAACTTATGGTAAAAATACTAATTTTTTTCAAAGTTAATTTTTTCTGTACAAAAATTTATGCTAATGTTTTCGTTTTTGGTCTGATTTTAAGTAGTTTATTTAGATCAAATGAACTGTAAAAATTTGGCAAAAATCATATGGGAAGAATGGTACATACTTATTACTAGTTTATTTTGTAAGCGTTAGCATCAAAGTTTGAATAAGATTTGTCATAGAAATTAAAACGTGAGTAAGTGCATTTTACATGCACGCACACATCCAACTGCATCACTATCTTAATCATAAAACTCACTCACTGCGTAATTTGAGTACTTTGAAGACAAACACTGTTTACTTTGAAATATTTAGCAGTCATCAGTAAGCCTGCTAATTAAGTTACTCCACCTCGTTGGCTTGCCGACCTCTGTTCTACTCCCTCGCTCCAACTACACCTTATGCTGCATTTTCCTATTGGCATTTCCATAATTTTCTTAATAATTTCTTTTCGCCTGTTCCTTTCATACGACCGTACTGCTACGCAATGTCTTTTTGACTCGATTATACGCGAAAACAAAACAGAGGTTTATGCATTTTGCTGTCATTCAGCACCTGTATCTATGCATACGTTGACGAATTCTTTGGTCGGGAATATGTCACAGTCAACAACACAGCTCCAGTGTCACAATATTAAAATGTTTACAATGTGATAATTTATCGACTATTATTATCAATGTAGTTTTATTTGTTCCGGAGTGCAGTCGAATAGGAATATTGTTCCCAATATGAAGTTTAAAATTACACAAAAAGAAAATTTGGTAGTTCGATCAGTATTGTTCGGTTTAATCACAAACAGCGCCCGTAGCGTAAAATTGAAGCGGAATCTTTAATTTTAAGTTGGCTAGAATTTATAACATCGCTTTGATTGAAAACAAAGAAGCGTTCAAAATATCAATAAAAGAAACAAATGATCATAATTAGGGGAACAGTCAATCGAAATGCTCTCGAAAAAATTCTGCGTGGCTTGGAACAAAAACAAAACTTGTTGATGTGATTTTGTCTCAGAGAATAAATATATTTGATATAGGTATTTAATTTGTATGTTAATAAAAATGTCGCTGTAATTATCAATGCTCACAAATAACAATATTATAAAAACGGATATGCGTTTGTAAGTAGTTCAAACATGCAGTTAATGTCACACTAATCATGCGATAATGTTCCGAGTGCATATAACGTCGTGAAGGGACTAACAGACTGTTAATTTACCAAAGAACTAGCACATTTAGCACAGGTCCGCAGAGAGTGCTTCACTGAACATTTTCGTCGACATTTTTGCGGGTGGAGCTTCAGTATATTGAGTATTGCTAGGATAAGTAAAATAATTTCTAGCACGGATATATTTCAAACAATAATTGATTATTGCTTTGAGTTGACTTCTTTATCATTGTACTTTCTCGTAAAACTTCATCTGTAAACCAAAAACGATTTTGGAGTTTAACCGGCTTCTGTCGCCGCAATTACGAGAATTACTATGACAAAGGCATGTTTCATGTAAACTACTGTTATTAAAGTGCTATGGCGACATACTTTCATGTGAAACTTTACTTTTGAAGCGAGAAACAACTTTGAGGTTCGCTTGGTTGCTGAATTTTGTAAAAGAGCACATTGCTATAGCAGAAATGTGTTTCGTGTTAACTGGTGAGTTTTGCTGCTATAGCGGACACTTTGCTGTGAAACTGGCAAACTCGACTCTGTATAGTGTGTGCGACCGAACCCTATGAGTTCACACACCGTTACCCCATAATATGATATTCTTTTCGACGACGAGAACGAAAAGGAGTGCGGTTTAACGCGGCCTGCTGGAATACGTCGCGTCTACTGACAATCACAATATGTCAGCCAGATGTGCCGCGTTGACGGAACGGATAAGCGGAATGACTTAGGAGGACACATCTGAATATGCCAGCTGACTTCTTGATCTATTTTACGCTTCGTTTTGTTTTCGACTTTCGTGGCAAGGAATGGGTCGAACAATGTTATCTATATAATTAAAAATTATATGCTATTCGTCGATAAGCGCATCACTTGAAGAGAGCGGAACCGATTTGGCTAGTTTTTTCATACCTAGTCCGAATAAGTTTTTTAGGGAATGAAAAATGGGAAAAATTACCCGGAAAAGTGGAAAATTCGCAGAAAACTAAAAGTGCGTTTATCTACGGAATTTATTCTTATTAAATCAATGTCAGAGTCCGGTGAGGCAAGACTGTAACATGCTGGAGCCGATGGCTCTACAATTGTTGTCGCAGTTGAGCGGGACGCAGCTCTGCGAGACAAAATTATATTACGGTGGAACCAAAGACTCCAATACTGTTGGTGCTGCTGAACTGGGCGCAACTGATGCAAGACTGTAAAACGGTGAAACCGAAGTCTCCACTACTGTTGTCGGTGCTGTGTTTTATGTTAATCGCGTGAAGAGCTGTGGGCAGTAACGATCAATTTTAACGACATTTGGCAAAATGCCTCCCACGGGTTGGGGACAAAGCAAGCAAATAACTTTCAATGTTTGTTTTATGCCAGTTTTGACTAAGCCATCTCAATTTTCTTTTCGAGTATTTGTTCGTAATAAAATGAGCCAAATTTGAAAAAAATACGTTTTTTTATATTTTAAATAACAGCGTCAACAAAGTATCCACTGCAAACTTAAATAAAGAGTTCTCTATTGTCGAGCTTCTACGATTTTAGGTATAATATACTTCGATATTTCACGAGTAAGTGCATTTGAAAACTTCCATTTGCAAGAAGTGCTGTTTATGTACAAAAACATTATTGTTTTCAGTAAAAAATATTGCTTACTCAGCGTATTGTGTTTGTTTATAAACATAATAAAATATACTACTGCTGGCCAACAATTTCTTAACTCAAGGGGGGATGTCGCACAAGACAGTCTGTGAATCCGGCTTTATAATTTATGTAACCTATTTATATTAGCCCTTGAACAAGGAAAATTGAACGTCGGTATTCAGTTAGGTAAACGAGCAGCATTAGTTTTTTACCCCCACTGCCGCTGCTGAGGGCCAAGCGCCGTACATTAAACATTTTAACTCATTGTCGAACAGACCCTTGTGTGTGTCGAATATAGTTAGTCCAGTATCTGTATAATTGTGACGGTGTAAAGCCAGCAGTTAGTTGTTAGTTGACCGATGGCAATGATCGCGAATTAATTCGTTGAACTTGGATCACATGTGGATAATCTTGTTCAGTGTCAAACCCATTGCACACTGATTTGTGTGTGTGTGTGTGTGTTTTGTGTCAGTGCAGTGAGAAGTTATTTTTGTGACTGTCGGAAGAGGGCTCTGGAACTAACGGCGGTCGAATTAAATCAAAGGTTGAATATAATAATGTTGAGTAAATGTATTGATTTTGCTTTTAAAGCATACACAGCCGGCTTATGAACTGGGCCGTCCCTACTCTAGAGTCCTAGGTCTCCGAAATAATCAGACGAAAAGGAATATTTAAAATCGGTTGAGTCGTTCGAGTTGTACGATTGATACAAAAAAATGAGATATAAATTAATTAAACTGACCTCACATTGTAAAACTAGCTCTTAGTATTGATAAACATTTGAAGAAATATTTTTGTGATGAATGATCGTTTTTATATATTCTGGCACAAATTATTTTCCTTCAAAGTTATATAAGAAGTTCTACCTCCGGAATAAAGAAAAAGATTTAAAAATATGTATTTAATATAAATGAGATTGGACTTCAGGATATTTGTGATGTTGAAACGTGTAGTGTCCTCAAATAGATTTTCTTATTATTCTTGACATTTTTTTGTTCTTTTATGTTTTCTTTTTCCCATGCAAACTGATAGCATTCATCATAATACTTTTTATACAACCCAACATATTTTATTCTGCCCTAGCACAAGACCTGCCAAAAAACTGATTTGAATAATTCTCTTTAACTATGCAATTTTTTTCTGGTATTAACTGTGACATTGTTCTCCAATTTTGTCGAAGAAAGAAAAACAAATTTACCTGCGAATACAATCGAGTCAATTAAATGATAAATCATAACATTTTTAGGTGATTGGGTAAATTTCACTTGTTAATATTATTTCGTGGTGGATAAAAAAATACATGATAAAACTTTGGTTCTCTTTCTTTATAGATCACTTCTCCACAGCCCGGAATGATAAGATAAACTAAATAAATAGGTTAATGTTGAGAAACGTAACTTCATATTAAATTTGGGTTTTATCTCACGGTCACAGTTTCTTTTTCTACGCTTTTTCCATTAACTTTATTTAGGAAAATACATAATATAAGTGCATTTCTGACAAAACTTTTAACTTTGCGAAGTTGTACAATATCTCGCGATGTGACATCGTAACCTAGACATTAAACGGAAGCAGTTGTCCCTTTGTGTGTCTTTTTTTGTACCTGCTGGCTAACTATTATCCCTTCAAACTTTGCGGTGACAACATTTTTCCTTGATATCGTCTTTTAATATATAAAAACGGCGTGCTTTCAAATAAACAGCTATGATTTATTGTTGTTTTTTTATCTTTGACGAAGAGAATTAAAGTTTCGTTTTTGTAGTTTTTACGGTTAAAGTGACTATTTACCAACTGTTCAACATGCCGCTTTTTTCACTCGCATAGCTTACGAGTAATTGAATGTGTGTGTATCTAAACTAGACTTACGTTTCGGAAATCTCTAATTTCTTTGAGAAATCCTATTCAATTTTTTATATAAACGATTTAAAATCAGATAAAAACGAGAATATTAGTGTAAGTTTCACACAAATTTTTGTACAGAAAAAATTAGCTTTGACAAAAATAATTTAGCAAGCCAAATTTGTCAGTATTTTTACCATAAATTTGTAAGGAAAAAAATTCGAAATGTTAATTTGCCTTCGTGTAATTCGAAATTTCGGGACGTACTGAAAAGAAATGTTCATGAATGTCACGTTTTTTTTATTCAATTTTTTGGACAAAAATATGTTTTTGAAATTTTTAAGCAGCAAGCCAAATTTGGTGATGTTTAGTGCTTAATCAGAGCTAAAATAGTAATAAAATGAATTTTGTGACCACAGTTCGAAAATTCCTCAGAGCATATTTTACATTCAGTGACCTTATAAATAAAAAAAATCTTGCTATTATTTTTATCAATTATGCGTGTCTGCAATAATTCTTCAACATTTTTGCACTTGTAATAAATGTTGCACATGATGAATAGAGATCGAATATTTGAGTCGGAAAAACGTTGAAATTGGGGTCAGTGTTGCCAAATTTTATTTGCCAAACCCACTAGCAGTGGTTCTTCAAACCACCACAGAACCGGGAAACCATTAAAAAAGTTACTAAATTTGAGAATGGAAATAAGATTAAAATTAGCAAATCAAAATTCTCTACTCAATTACAAACTCGTAAGGCATAAAATACTTTAAAGCTGTTTATAGCTTCATTGTGTCGGGAAGGAAATCTCCGACTACTGCGTGTTGCCTACATAATGAAAAAAAAACGAAATGCTTAAAGAAAACTGAAAAATTTTTAGTGGTAGAGAATTTCGTCTTCCACTAACTAAACCACTAAAAAACCACCTGCCACTAAAACAATATTTTCCCCAAACCACCAGTTTTAGTGGAAATTTCACTGAGCTGGCAGCACTGATAGAGGTTGAATTTCAAATTTAAGCCCACATTTAATCCCGTCTTTAGTTTTAACGTTTTTGACAGATATTTCCGATGTCCTTGATTCAGTTCAGAGTCATAGTAAATTTCTGTGTCGGATTTGCCACCGGCTAATTACCACATGGTGTCTGTTATATTAATTAATATTGGTGAGACTCTCTCTTGGCGACTAACACAATAAATGTGACAACAACAGAAACGGTCATTGTTGCGGTCATTTTTCGTTTAACAACGTCAATTAGTTACTAATTGTTTCATTAATTGGTACACAGTGCACTTAAGTGAAACCGATGTTGAGGGAGTATTTTTGAAAAATAATTTATTAATGTTCTCTGTCGTCCGCATTTATTCCAATTTGTTGCGAATGTTCATATTTATTTCTGAACTGCTTGTAGTGTTCTGTACATCCAACGAGAGACAAAACACTTTCGTGTCTGTCTGTCTGTCTGTCAGTCACAACTTTTGTTTTCTTTGAATCAACTGGACGAAAAAAGTTAAAATTTGGTACATACGTAGAGTTTGATGATCCAATCACGGATGTATAGTGTAAATAAACGAGCTCGGATTTTGGGGTTATTTTAGGTTGATTTTGTTAAGAATCACCATTCCACAAAGTGTGTTGTTCTCAAGTAAACAAACAAAAAATATAATTTGCACTGAATTTTCACTCGACACTTGGTAGAACATGGTTAATAATAACAGATAAATAAAAACACTTGAAAATTCTACAAAAAATAATTGTTAAATTATTTCTCGACGACCGTTTCGGACAATAAATCCATCCTCAGGAATATAAAACATATAAAACAAAAAATAATTGAAATGCGAACAGGGCTTCATATATTTTATAATAATTACAAAATATCTAAATTACAAAAATATGTATTTAATAAAAAAAAAATCGTTACACCGAATGACAAATGAAAGTGCTGAAACTCGAGTCTCGACGCTTCGGCCTGCCTTTGTGCTGCGTAGATAAGGATAAGCAATTTGCATTCCAGGCTTAGAATTACATTTGATGCACTGGTGTGGAAAATTTCTCACATGCTTCGCAGTTTTAACAGATTGTTATAAAACTGTGCAATTAATTTATTATAACACGTAATTAAAACTGGTGTAATATGAATAAAAAATGCATAAATAACCAAGAGGCGGCGCGCACGTTTGACACGTGACCGATTTGTTATAAAAAAAAACTAATTGTTCAATTAACTCGGGACGGATTGCGAAACTTCAGCAGCGAGAGTTAACGAACTCGATTTTCGTTTCATCGACAATCATTATTGATAATGGACGTAGTGTAGTTTTGAAGTCAGGCCAGGAGTGGCATTCGTTTTTTTTTCTCTTAGTTTTTTTTTACTACAACAACAAGAACACAAACGAATACATATTTCAGTGACCCAGTAATACTACAATTTACTGAAAATTATGTCTCGGGAGCGCCAGGTTGAAAAAAAATAAATTTTTAAATAAAAAAAAAAACGAAAAAATACTGAAGAAAATCTGTTTTTATCTATTTCAAGATTTTAATTATTGGAGCTAAGACTAAAAATGTCCATTTGTCTGAAGTCGTAGCTACAATACTAATAACGTTTAGCAATAGTGCAGACGTAACTTTGGACACCCTGTGTATCAATTCCACTTCTACTAGATGTAGTCGAGCAGGAGCGAGCAAGCAAAACCACAGTTGAATTCACTCTTTTGAAATTGCTTAATATATGGAAAAATACGAAAAAAAACAGGCTATAGAGCGAATATCCGACAATGACTCGAGAGATATTTAAAACGTTTACACATACTATGAGAATACTGGACTTACAGATGTTTCTTCTCAAGGTGCCGGTTAATGAACACCCTGGATTCGAACTGAATACGGACCATTGCAATGGAGCTGCCATTTCACGTAATTCACACAATATATAAATGGCGTTATTCACGATTAGAAAGTAAAATTGTTTTATTTTTGCAATAATCTTGTCGGCTGCATAATGACATTTTAAGAATGCATTATTGTGGATAAAAACCTGTAGTGTTTTTATAACGCTATTGTCTAGGCATTTTACTATTTATTCGCCCACGTTTTGATATTTTTTTAAATAAAACATTGCACCACATAAAAGAGATTAAAACTACACAAAAAAACTCACTGCAGCTTAGTCGGGACCGTTCAAGTATTAAGTAAGCAGATTTCCTACAATTATTCCCCCCCCCCTTGTCAACAAAAGTAAACAAAGCTCTTACCCCCCCACAGTGGTATATGAATTTTTCTTTTAATGTAATCTTTTTTTTATTGATTCATGAGCAGCAGATATAATTCTAGAAATAAGAAAATAGGCTTAGAATAGAGGACTTTAACGCACATAATATTCATTTAAATAAACTTTATTGACACGGTATTCAACATAGAGTAAGATACAAATATTATAATCTTAAGTAATATTACGAACAACACAAACTTCTTTTAAATTTTTGGTATACATATTAATTCCAATTAACAGTCTTCAGTCCATGACACCCGAATCCATGATTCTAAGTTACCTAAACGTATTCATTATTTGTAGGAATCCCTGAAAATTCATTTCGTTTTCAAGCATAGACAATGTGTGGGTTGCCGTTTGTGTAAAAAAGTAAATAATTACTGCTGACGTAATTATCATCTAGATCCCCCCACCCTCCTTGTCATCAAAAATAAGAAAAGCAACTCCCCCCCCCCCCTATAGTGCTTACGTAATACTGGAACGGCCCCTATTCAGAAATACGGAATAAGTTTTTAATAAGAAAAAATACGATTTTTTTTGTTAAAAGTTAATTTTTAAAACATTCACTATCGAGAGGTTTTGATTGATACTTTAAGTATCAGGTTGGAGAGATGAAAATATTGCAGTATTGTCGTCGGGACGACGTAGTTGTGCAAAGGTTCAAGCCGATTGGACATACATTGGAAGTGGGTCAAATTGGATGATTGACTCTAAACAGTTAAGTTTATTTTAAAGAGTTTGGAAAATGTTGAAGTTTTATGTGTGTGCTAGTATGAGATGACACTAAAACTTTAATACTCTTTAATAAATAATAATATTGACTCTACCAACAGTAATAGAATATTAAACAAAACGAAACCACTTGCGATTACTGTTCAAACCAATTTTTTATTTTCAAAACGTTTCGACCAAATTTTGGTCCTTTTCAATTTTTTAAAATATAAAATATTTTATATTTTAAAAAATTGAAAAGGACCAAAATTTGGTCGAAACGTTTTGAAAATAAAAAATTGGTTTGAACAGTAATCGCAAGTGGTTTCGTTTTGTTTAATACTCTTTATAGGGTTCCGTACTACCGATAAAAAAACGGAACTCTTATAGGATCACTTTCCTGTCTGTTCATCTATCACAGTTTATTTTTGTATTGTAAGCTTGCTTTGTGTTTTCGTAGTTGGATTTTTGACTTTTAATAGCATTTTGTGGTTTTTATATATACATATCATTCCGATTTAAAATGTTTAGAAAATGGAGTATTCTTATAACCAATTTGACACAGAATAGAAGTCGTGTACGAATTCAATGTTATACATTAAGATCTACCACACTCAAGAAATCCAGAATCATTTTTGGTAACCTTTTTATGGAAATATCACGTTTAATTTAGACGCTAGAAGGAAAATACAATATATATGAGTAATTACCTACATTACGCCCGAAAAAACGTAGCTCTCTTCGGTATGTTGAAGTTGAGTAAAAATGACAAAACTGACTCACAGATTAAAATACTAATTGTACACGTGCACAATGAAAGGCCACTTAATATGTGTAATTTAACAATGTGTTAAGCTCATAACGTTGACTATCATACAGCTCAAGTATGCCATTAGAGTAAGAGTAAAGAACGAACATCTAATGCGTTAAAGTTTTAGGAACGAACGAAGGAAAAGAGACACTGCAAATGAAGTTTTATCGTCATTTTCAGTCCGTTTCTAAAGCTCTCATTTCTTCTGTCAGCACTAGAGCTTGAATGTCAACAAATTATAACCGCTGTGTAAGTTTAACCGTCATACAAACTGAGAAATCGCCAGGCCTGTACTTTAATGTTTCGTTTTTCTGGTTAAGAACTGATTGTAAATATCGTATATTATGGACGCTAGACGACTAAGGTCATTAGAGTCGAGAATTTCTTCTAAAGTGTAGGTGAAACAACCCAAAAAATGAAAACTTCAAACACATTTTTTCAATTTTTACTTAAAATAATTACGAATTGCAATTCGCATCTGTTGCGTATGTTGTATTTGGATGAAAATTGTATTTGTAACGGAGCAGTCGTTAAAGTCCTGGTTTTCTAAGATAAAAGTGTACCGTAATATAGCGGTCGTAATATGACAGTGAATGACGTCACAGAAAACTTGAGCGTGGAATAAAGTGGTAGTGTGGTTCTCGGTAGCGGGGGCATCACTAACGTAAAAAAGCGGCATCCTTTTATTTCTATGTACACGTTTTTTGTGACAACATTCACCGTCAATTTACGATATAGCTATTTAGGATACCAAGTCAGCATTTATGTCAAGCACTAAAGGGATGTGTATTATCAAACGAAATTTGTAGCGATTATCGCGATCGTATTGTATGTGCAATTATTGTTTGTAGGTACAACAAAATAAGCTCTATAAAGCATTTGCTTCAATGAGCTTTTCTATTTTAATAACTATAGCTTACACGAAGTACACATTTGCTTCATTATTACGTAATTATCTACACTGAAGATAGCGTATCATCATCATGGAAATACTGACTGTATAAAACTGTTTTATCTCGCGCGACTCTTGCTTCTACGTTTTAATTACAAAAGCATGCATTAATAGTTCCATCGATGAACGTTTATCAAGTTTTAAAATCTGAAACAACGAAACACTCCGAGGAAAGGGGAAGGGTCCACTGTTAGAGCGAGTTTATTTAAAAGGCATATTGAGAATGAATTTAAATTCGACTTATTCTTCGAAGGTTTTCTACTAAATGCATATTTTTACTAGTCCGATCAAAGCCCCAGATTGGGTGACCCATAATATTTTCTAACTTTTGGTACACTATCTATTGTACGATAAAACCGTTTAATTTAAAAAGTCTATTTTCTTGTTTTATTTTTAAGTTTTTAGTGCTTTATTAAAAATGCAATTTGCACTCGTACAAATGCCCACTCGATCAAATAGTTAACATTTTTTTTGTATTACATCGAAACTACATAATATTTGTATAATTTTAACTCAACTGCATAACTGGAACTACACATCTCTTACCATCACATAAAAAAATCACAGAATAAAATTTATATATCCAATTTAATTTGTTTTTGATGGATTTTATCTCCTATTTCAATCTCAACGAAGTATCTTTTAAGTGCAAACACACTGTATATTTGATCTTCGTAATCTACATGGGTATACCTATGTTGTAGGTACAGCAGTTTTTTTTTATTGTCATGCAAGCATTGTAAAATTACAATATAAACCGTTTTAATGGCATATTAAATGTCAATTAATTTAATGATTTTGTCTTTTTATATTAGACTTCAGTTGTGTCTCATTCGCTTCCGGTGGGGTTTTCACTGAACCTCTCACTTCGTTTGGGAAGATTTTTCTTCTTTTTAATTTTTGTTTTGCAGTATACTACGTTTTCGTGCACATAACAAATATAGCACGCGATAAGATTAAAGCTCTTTTCAAATCTATTAATTAATGGAACGAAACCACTGGTAACGGCTAGTAGAGAATATTATAATATTTTTTTTGCAAGAGCCAGTACTCTTTGATTATTATATTTATTGATTTCAAGGTGAAACAAAATTTGTACATGGCGTTACCTACCTGCCTACTGCGTATTGTTTGTGTAAAGATATTAAAATGTAAATAGCAGCAAAAACCGCAGAAATGTCGGTTTTGTTTAACAATTAGTATTCGTTGTGTAACAATGTGGTGCGGAAATGCCGCGCCACGATCGTTTATTGACTGACAGACAGAACTGTCGTTTGATTGTTTTTATTATAATATTAGGTATGGCTGCATTTTTTTAGTATTTGTGTATGTTGTATTTAAATGTTTTTATTAGCTAGCAAACCTTTACCTACGTCTCCGCTCGCTCTAATGTTGGTTTTAACATAAATCTTTTGTACCTATTCAGAGCAAATAATTAATATGTTGTCATAAATAAATATAATTTTGTCGTTAATCTGAGTGTGTGTGCCGGTAGCTCGGTGCGTTGGGTCGTGGCCGAGAAAGAGGTGGAAGAGGGCGCCAGAACTCGATTCTTGGATCACACACACAAATTAACTAAGATACTCACCCGAGTTCTGGTGAGTACCTCGTTAGCGAAAGTAAAAAAAAAAGTTTGCTTAAAACAGATTATCTAACTCGGATAAATCTACAAACAAATAATGTTGGCAATACAGTTTAATACAAGAAAATAATTAGCTCTAAATGTACAATACAAAAATCAAAATACCGGGGCACAAGAATAGACAATAACCAGAAGTATAACTCCGAATTGTCCCGCAAAACGCTGCCTAACCTAAAAATAAGGCTAGAACATTTCAATACAGTGGCGTTTACAACTCAGGTAGTTGAATCTCTGGTTCAGTTTTGTTTTACCGCTCGCCAAATGCAGTAGCGGTTCGTACCACTACCGGGTTTCGATATTTTGCTTGTGAGAATTAAGTACGTTTGTCGTTTGGTGCGAGTATTTTAGTACTTTTTATGGGATTATGTGTTGGATTATTTATTTGAAGTGTAAATAGTGTTTGTTAAGTGTTGTATTTCAATCGACAATAGAAAAGCGCTGGTTCAGTTTGTGCCGCACAAAAGTTATTTTGCCATTTGCGAGCATACGAGACTTCAAATCTCGATACTTTTGGTAATCTTCAGATGCCACATAACACATTTGTAAATTTTAATTCTTCTTTAGAATTTTTATTTCATAAATATTTCGAAAAATACGTTTTATCAAATTTTGTTGAGGAAATGTACAATGTATGTAAACATATTAATTTTAAACATCCATGTACCAATTTTCCTAAAGAATATGTCATAAAATTGTACCTACGCAAGAAATTATTTTATGCCCTAAAAAATATAAATCGAAATTTTAAGATCGGAAATAAAAACAAATTATTAATTTGGAAAAATAAATAAATATATTTTTGACTACATTTATTGTTTTTCTATTATTTCCTTTAAGCAATCTAAAAAAATGTTTTTGCACTTCTTTTTAATACAAACATCCCTTATTACATTACCCAAACACAAGTTATAATCTAAAATACAAGACTTATTCGATGTAATTTAAATTGTCTTAGATTTTACAATTAAAAATTACAATACAACCCTGTCTAGATCCAATGAAAACGTACTAAATACGGCTCTATATTCTATCCTTATTTTAATGGCGTCGCAATTTGTGAAACGTCACGGATTTTAAGGAGAGTCACAGTTCTGGTTATTGTTTATTCTGTGACCGGGGTCCAAAACTTAAAATAAACCTAACGGTACCATGGTAACGTTACCTTTGTTTGCCAAAATATCAGTTGTCCCCACCAATCTTATATCTGATTATACGAAAATATATTTACAAAAAAAAGGTCTATAATAGCACAACCAAAGTATTTACCAAACCAAAATGCATGTTAGTCCCAACATATGGGTCTGTGCGTAAATTGTTCACTCGAAAGGTAGTCACATTCACCAATTAACATTGTCCCAATCACTTAAGTTTATCACTCAAACACGCATGTCTTTATCAAAACTTTAGTTATCCGTATATACCACAATTAAATGATAAACTTCATTAATATTACAATTAACACTACAATTTGCTAAAATTACTATTGATTATTTCTTAATTTTTATTTTCGCAATCAATTTAAAATCTTTTCAAAACCAAAACCAAAAACCAGACTCTCAAAACCAAACAAGCAACCTGTTTCCCTCGCAACCACTCTCTTACGATCTTTTCCCAAAGCAAAAATTAATTCATGGCAATGTGTATTTATTTTCATAACAATGTAAAAAGCATACGGGAAGAATTATACATACTTCTAGTTTATTTTGAAAGCATCTCCAGCAAAGATTCAAAAGGGTTTTTTATATAGAACTCAAAAATTTCATAACGGTTTTTCGTATGAACTAGTACATTTTGTGTGCACACATAGGGTCGGACTGGACCGGAAGGGCCCGGGTGGCTCCCCACAAGCCCGGGCCCGAGACAGGATAATGGTAGATGGAATATTTTTTATTTATTTCACTCTAATTGTATGAACGAACTACCTGAACTAGTTTACATTTAGGTCGCAAGAATTGGGACCTAGCCCTGCAAACCAGGCCCATGGGGGGCCCCGGCTGGCAAACGCCACCTCGACTATATGGCCAGTCCGACATATTAAAATACTCGTAATATAGAGCTATTCGAGTGGATAAGAAATCATGTTGAACAGCTAGTGAACAGTCCCCTTAGTAGTAGGGATTAGTTAGACTGAAAACACAGTTGATACTTTCACGTATAATTGTCAATTTAGAAGCTAGAAACCGCTTGTTTGTTGTGGAATTTTAAAAGTGGAAAGACTGACTATATAAAACAACGGCCCATCCCTACGAACTCGACTTCTCTCGAAGACAAACAAAATGTTAATATAGATTATTTCTGCGCGTTGATTATTTATTTATCTGCCATTACGTGCTTAAAAAATTAATTGGCGCGCATCAATGTATGAATTGATGAATAACAATATATTATTTTTCAAAGAGATCTAGTTGTCCACGGGCGTTTGTTTTTTGTTTAGTACCTATAATAACTTGAGTGTAACGCTCGCTGATTCCTGTATTATTTATAAAATAGCAATTACCTGCAATGTGTTGCTGAGGCACGTAGAGATGTAGGAAATTTCCGTCGGGAGTATCGGTAACAAAAGAAAAAAAAATAATTCGCTGTTTTTGATTAGACAACATGCATTATTCGGTTGTATGATGAATCCATATTTTAACTTTCTATTTTCACATATTCACTATTATTGGAGAAATTATTGAAATAATTAAAACAATGCAATTATAAATATAATAATTGTTTTAATCAGTGTTATTTATTTCTGCAAAATCCAGAAAAATGAGAATTTTCCTGAATCACGAAATATTCGAGTATTTTGGTGGAAATTAGAGATTTTTGTGAAAAAAAGGTTAAATGCGAGTTAAGTCGCGTATCGACGGGTTCCCTATCTACACACTAAACGATTAATGATGTCGGCTAACTTTACTTTGGACATTACAAAATATTTGCTTGTAGCTTTCTGTATTTGTCATAAAAAAAAACTAATAAACCATCAAATGACTTACGAAATCGAGAAAACCAGTGAAATTTGTTCTGGACAATATAGCCCCGTTAATGTTTGTTTCTCGATATTGTGTCATGGGAGGACAATGTGGTCCAGTTGTTAGCTGGCTTCTTGACTGGACTGTCGTTGGTATGAATCCTGCCTTTTGCGACGTCGTTTAGTTTTAAGTGATTATGTTATTTGATGTAATGAAGACGCTAATAGCCTAATTTGTGGAGCGTCTATGCAATCTACAATAAAATAAAATATTGTATCATAACATCATTACTATTTTTGACTTCCACATATCGGAGTTTGGCGGATATATAATTAATCAAACTCAGTATTTTTAGAATCAAATAAAATACTCGATTTAGTATAAGTGCAACTCCGTCGCACATGTACTCGCGCAACCCTAAATTTTAAGAACGAAATTTATCACGGGATTTATTAGAATTGTGTTACGTGGATATTTGGTTTCTGTGCACGTGTTGTAAAAAGGAAGTGATTGGACGACGCCGTATATTTTTCCCGATATTTTTAGAGTATGTCTATTACAGAGTTTGTTCAAGCCTCGAGGCGTTATTAACAGACTCAATTAAAATGCAGCGACTAGCTCATCCGGTAACCGGTTTGCATGGCGCTCTCTTGTAGTAGGTATGTATCGCCGTGTGCTATAGTCAGCAAGGGTTCGGGGGCGGAGCGCACGGGTCCTCCTTACTATATAGATTCAGTATTTTAATTACCGACATCCAGAAGGAGAACAATTCTTATCTAAACGACACAGTCGTTTTAACACCATTTAGCATAAGGAATACTAAAATATCTTCCCTTACACTCGTAAAACGTCTGTCTGTGATAAGTCTAGAACCGCTTAACCGATTCTTATGTGGTTCTTTTTCCCATACATTATTGGTCAAGAGCCAAAAGTTGCAAATCGTTAATTTTACTTTCTAATTTCCTGTCCCAAATAAAGGAACACAGTGTATATTATTAGAATTGTATAAATTGTTAAATTAAATCAATAATAATGTTTTTTTTATTAAATTACGCGACGCAAAATAACGTTATCATTTAATTTCACATGATGTGCTGTTGTTATTTTTAACTTATATTGCTTTAATTATAAAACTGATAAACACGCAGCTATTTTATTTACAGACGTTTTTTTGTTTTGTTCACATTGTTTTTTGTTTATAATTATAAAGTTATTTTTAAATCACGCTGAAATGAATGTCACATTTTGTACACAAATTCATTTTGATGAATGAAAACTAATTATTTTTTGTTGATTAGGTCTGCTTGGTTAATTGTGATGATGAAATAATATGAATTCATTAGTAAATAGTAATTTCATTTCAAATATTGTTTACGTGGATTTTTATTTATGTATGGGTAATGTCGTGAATGGTGGTGCCGATTGTGCAATGAAATAAACTTGTGCCGTCATAATGATAAAATTCAAATTTTGCACACAAAAGTTGTCGCATAAGACTCCCTTCTCTAAATATGTCCGGTCATTTCTAACCCGACTATCCACAGAACATATATGTAAATACAGTTTATAACAAAATGATAAGTTTTAAATATTTCACAAATAAAAAAACCTTTAAAGTTGTAAAATATTTTTTACAATGTATTTTTCAGTTTTATTATTCAAATTATTGGACTGATTTCTAATGAGAGCGATAGTACGGTTCCTAAATAATTGGCAGGGATGTACACTTATATTTCGCAATTAATATAAGCGGCAGTGTTTATATATGTAAAATCTACCTGAACAGTACATTAAAACTATGCCAGTTTTATTATATTGTGAAGTATAAATGTGACGTCGCTGTCAATTAGTTTAAAACCGTACATTAGTCGTGGTTTCCTTTGTTCAAATTATTGAAAGAACTTATAGAAGATTGCTAATCAGTGGAGATTTCAATGATCACGCAAGCCACGAACTTTATTTTAAGTAAACGGTATCTGTATAGTAGTTTAATGTGACAACCATCGATTAAATTAAAAACTTCGGCGTGTGTTTCGCTAACCGTGATAGCGTCATCAAGATCGCCAATATGCTAACGTGACTAACATAGGTAAGCGAAATGCATGTCAAGATTTAAATTTAATATAGGTATGGATGCTAGGTTTTGTGCTCATTTTGTCTAAAAACCGGAGTTGTCAAGCGTCTGTAATCTGCAATCTAAGCTAATAATGTGTTTTTCTTTTTGTTTCAGTGTTTTTACATATCGCGAATAGTTACCGTGGTGCTGTTACAGTGGTGTTATTTTACAAGTAGACTTAGTGACAGATTGTTATACGTGCGTTAAAAATATTTTAATTAGAGACAATAAATTATTGTAATGGGTGCGCGACAAAGCAAACGTTCGGTGGATATAACGACGACGCCTAAGAAGGAGGGCGCCGAAGAGGGTGTCGTCCAGCCTGGCGAGGGCGAAGGCCGGCTCGAAAAGATACCAGACGTCGATCAGCTCAAAGGCGCTGCCCAACAGCAAGCCAATGGCGCGGTGCATAACGACGCCGAAGTTACGCAGGTCAGTGTTTATACTGTTTATTTTTTCGAAAAAATAGAATGCGGTAGAGAAGTTAAATAACATGGATACCTTCACGAACAGGGTTTTGTGCGCGGTCTTTTAATATAACTAAGGACGCGACTGAAAAAAATTCATTCCGAAATAGTTTGCTTCTCATTACCTAACTTTGTTTAAAATTAAATATACGGTGTATTAAAATGTTCTTGCCTTTTAAGTCATTTGTTTTTTTATACCTGATTCGGTTTTGTTTTAATGTTGTTGATGAGAGCGTAGCGTGCTAAGAAGGGTGTTTCGCGCCGACAAATTCAATTTCCTTTTGTATTATTATTATGACTGAGTCAATGGAAAACTCTCTGTTACGGTCGCGTGACGGGCGATTGTGTTCTGTTTTTGTATTGTAATTTACTGTATCCTGTTTGTCTGCGGCCCCGCTCATGCGCGTGGGGTGACGGGTGAAATTGTCCGCCGCATCGGTCAGAGAGGCGCGACTCGCTCGAAGACTGGTTAATTCGTTCTTGAATTGATACTTTAACTTGTACCTAGTACACTCGGTAGGTTCATTAAAATCGTCTGGAGAAAATGCATTTCTCACCGACGCAATAATTATAAATAGAGGATGCATTTTTGAGACGTTTAAACCATATACAAACAAAGAATTAATCTTTCGTCAAGGTCTATATAGCTTTGTTTATAACTAGCCTTTATCCGCGACCTCGCACGCATTATAGCCGTTGGTGACTTCAGATGTTGAACGTCTATAATCTAGTTTTAATCTACGGTTCGCATTAATACCCATTTTGATAGGAATCTTGTTTTTCCCCATATTATTTTGACAATATTAAATTCAGATTCATCAAATACGATGTCAGTGGCGTAACAATGCAAAATTTACGTGTGTTTCAAACTCTTACAGTCGTTTAAAAAACCTTTCTGATACAATAATATGGAATATGTAATTAGGATCAAAATAAGTGTTAAGTACTAAATAACGAGCCGGCTTTTACTTAAGCAGCCAAAAAACCGACATTAACGCTCTAGCTAATTATAAATGTGATGTTAATTAAAATGTTGGTAAAACTTTAGTCTGTGTGATTTACATGTTAGCAATTCATCTAGATTCTAGGCATATAAATAAAATTCAAGTGTTGTTTATCTGTCTGTTGATTTGTCTGGGCTAATGTCCGAAACGGCTGAACTGATTTTGACTAAACTTATCATTTATAGGTAGAGGATTTTTCAAAGATTATTTTAGACTACTGTTAATCCAAAAAATATTTGGGTTTACTGTGTAAAAATTGAAAAAATGTAAACATTGTTTGTCCGGACTAATCTTCGAAACGGCTGAACCGATTGTGATTACATTTCACAGATAGGTAAAGGACTATGCCAGGAGTGATCGAAGCTACATTTTCCACAAAAATAAGTTAAGGTGGGGGAGCATTCATGAAGGATACGCTCTTAGAAAATAAAGAAATACATGTTCGACTTTTTAACACATCTGTCCGAACGGGGTGGGTGTGGATTTTATATAAAAGAACTGCGGCCACAATCTATACCACGTGAACGAAGTCGTGGGTAAACCGCCATTTATGTGTAAATATTTATAATGGCGACTAATTGCACAAACTTAACAAAATAACAATGATGGTAATGTGATACATGATGTATATATGCTTGTACTGTATTCTAATTACATAAAATAACTTAATATATTTCACATTCCGACATATTGTTTGCGTTACGTCTTTTGTTTCTTTAATTAGCGCTACTAATTATTTTAACACTATAATACATTCTGTCCCAAGAAAAAAGAACAAGGGAAACAATAACTATATTTTACAAAACTCTTGTTCAGTATGATGTCTTCCTTATTATTTGACCCGAACGTGATGGCCTGTGCAGAAATTATCGTTTGTCGACGAAAATCAATAGGAAAGAAATCCTATCCACGTCTCTGCTTCAACCGCGAAATTGTGTCTAGTAGTCTGATCGGATATGAACTATTTGTCATCTCTGCCCAATTATAAAAATCCAGTTTTTCCTTTTCATAAATTTCCCTTTTCCAGGTTGTGGTTTTTTCATCTCCATCGTCGCAACTAGTCAATTTTAAACTTTCCTCTTTTCAATTGACCGATTAGTGCTGATGATGCATACTTTCCAAGATGATCTTCCCTACAGTTGATGTATTTGTTAATTTGTGTAATGACCTAAGTTGTTGATCGTGTATACTCGACAATCTGTTGGTGTTGGGAATATGTTAGAAGCGAGCCATTCCACAAGTCTTTCAGTAACCGATCTCTATTGACTTGACAAAATTTTTCTCTTTTTCTTAAAGAAAGAAATATAGAACCCCTGTCAGCTGAAATGCATTACTCTGAAGAAAGGTTGTGAACTGTTCTCGTCTTTAATACATTTTCAGTGTAGAAATATGTTAACGAATGATTGCGGGTTGGATTTTGGAAAAAAGAACGCTCAGATGAAACAAAACAATAATGAAAGATGACAAGTAAATTAACGAAACTGGTGTTTTTCATGTTTCGGAGCCATAACTATGAAATTCGTAGACCTTAAATTCGTCCATAAAAATTATTTTTAGATTTAAGGAAAAGCTAAACATGCATGTTACTGCAGTTCATTGTACATTTAAATCAAAACATATATGTAGATACAATTAACATATTATTAGCGGCGTTAATTGATCCAAGTAACCTAAGGCATTTTGAACCGGTTATGCGTACATAATAACACTCGTAGAGTACTTGCATTACTATACCGCATGCAAAGCTGTCGGTTTGAACTAACGACCTCCAAAAAAATGAACATGCAAATATTAAATCATCATTTATACCTATAGTGATTTTGAAGAATTTCATGTTGTTGATCACAATATTAATTTTGTGACTCACTGTATTACTCTGGAGTTAGATACGTAAACTGCGAATGGAAAAGGAAAGTGTTCGATTGACGACTTTCGTTCAGAAACCAACCAGGCTTTTCGTTATTAGGGAAACCCCCGCTTTTACAACCCGATGGACGCCTAAATGCTAGTTTATATGTGCTTATCATAACATCTCTTCATGATATGAACTCACTTTCAAAGTAAATTACAGTTTCAAAACAATAATGTCATTGAAGATCAAAACTATATAAAAACAAATTCAAATGTTTCGGGCAGAACTCTAACCTGTAACTCCCAGATTCGTACTGGCTGATTGATTAGTTATTCTAAAATAAAGTATAAATGTCATAGTTATGTGTAAACTGTAGGTAGTTCGCTAACAGTGAATTCAAATTGTGTGAAGGATTTTATTCAAACATTTTTTAATTATTAATGAACTAATATTTCCTGTTATTAACAAGATACTCCAATTTTCTATTTGATGACTATTGACTATGTAGTTTATATTTCCTTTGTCCCAGATATTAAACACAACCAGAAAAACAGCAACGTGTCGATTTTCAAATAGATATCAATATTTCGATTGTTATTGATCTCTCAGATTGATTTGATTTTATCTTTTTCGTATTTCGCATTAGCTAAAAGACCAGTATTGGTAACAACCAGTCAGAAGCTAGTAGATCGACAGTCACACACGATTAACACGCTTGCAAAACAAAAGTGTCTAGTAACGGCTAGAAACCGACCAGGGCGATGTCATCTCTGAAATATCATTTCAATTGTGATCCATTTCTAGATTAAACTGCTGTACAATAATAATTTGAAGTAGTCAGGTATCAGGTTTTGATACAGTAAGATCCCACTTAACGCGGAAGATACGTTCCAATAAGTTTCTGCGCTATACGAAACAGCGCTAAACGAGGTCGGCTTCATACGTGGATAATAGGCAAGTGAAACAGAACCGAGAACAAGAAAATTTAGTGGTTTTTTTTTCGTTTAATTTTCTAACATTTATTGTTAAAGACTGTTTTATCACATTTATTATAGATTTATTGATCGCTAATATCGATTTTTACTCATGTGACATTTATGAAAATTAACTAAAACTTCGAGTAAGAAGTTGTTTGTGATGACAAAGGTTCCTCATTTGACATATTTTGTTTTTTGTGAAGAAGTCATCTAATGTCGTTTGCATTTTTCTGTTTCGCTCAGCAAACTGTTGTCGATAGCAAGATATTGCATCAATGACACTGCCTTTGAACTTCTATCAACATTTTTGTATAAATTGATCCATAATTTACGTAGTACGTAATATTGAAACAGCGTTAAGCGAAACAGGATTAAGCGAGGTCTTATTGCAAAAGAGCGAATAATTTTCGAATCCGTTTCTCACATGACAACAGCGTTGTCTTTCGTTTATCGGTCACTTACCATCCGAGTTGACCAACCATCTGCCGTCGCCAATCACATTTCCTCAAGAATAATATCTCGTCCATTGGCAATCGACGTGTCAAGCATACAGCTGTTGTGCATCCAAAGTGAAGCGCTATGATATGCCATGGCGCTCATGTATTTATACACATACATATAGTATTTATTATATATTAATGACGGTTAGGCTAGGTTACTGTCCGCTGTCAAGGTCGACCGTGGTAGTTGCGCGCGGGGCGCACGCTCTGTCGCTGCTCCTCTCTTTATATAGCGCCCCTCGTGTTGACTCTCTGCCTGATGCCTTCCCTCACATGCATAATATCTTCAGTTACAATACAGTGTTGCCATTTGCATAGATTCAATTTAACCGCCTCTTTCGTAAAAAAACACGCTCATGCTAATTCCCATTATATAGGGGAAAACGTGGGATTTATCTTTGTTGTAATTGACCTTGAAAACTTCATAAATTCCAGATGAGTATTCGCACAGATTTTATTTAAAAAGAGAAGAAGAAACTCGAACTTGGCGATAAAAACATGAATAGAGTCTAGATAATTGCACTGGACGTATATTTACTATAGCAATCCCTAAATTACTAAATGCACTGTATTGTACACTGTTCACTATTCAGGGATATTTTTCAGTCTCTAGATTGTGGTTGATATTGAAGTACTAATAGGTTGCTTTAATCCGAATTCTCAATCATTTGAGACAAATTTCATCAAATTTATTATTTTTGTTGAAATTTATTATTAGATTGCCAGCTGTCAAGGTTATATTTTATGCGCGCCTGATGGTTATTGTGATCGATGCAACTCGTGTAACCCACATATCATGCACCACATGTCATACCCGCCTTAGCTCGCGACTTTGTTCATGTGAACGTTGGTAGTTCGGTCGCGTTTCTAGATTTTTATTCGTACTGGGTCAGGTAAAAATTACACTGTCGGAGCGCTCTGAATTTAAGCCAAAAATAGGGCTTCGGCTGATACCCGATTGTAGACTTATTCGTCAACATTAAATTCTTTCTCGAAGGAAGATAAAGGACAAATCTAGATCTCTAATGGACTACTTTTGTAATTTATGTACGATTTATCAGAAAAAAGTTGACAATAATTGTGCCAAAAAACACACGTTTTCAATGTCCACATTACGACCTTATTTGTACTTATTTCAATGAATTGTTCCATCACAAACCTAAAGTGACTCTTCCTTTTTCGGAAACGTTTTTTAAATCTTCAAAATATTTCAAAAAATTAGAGTAATCAACTGACAGCGGCACCCTTGCAACAGCATTTTTTAAGCTTTTACCGCTGTGCCTCAGCACAAACTGTGTGAAAGTGATCCAACACTTAAGTTTGGATACCAATTGATGTAGTCTATCAAAATCGGTCTAGTTGTTTTCGAGCGATACACATCGACTACCTTTTTGGAAATTCTGCTCTCTAGATATACAAAATACAAGTTATAGACAGAAAACCTGGTTAAAATTTTACATCGGATGTTGATTTAATTATAATTAGCCAAATCGAGTTCTCGATTTCAGACATTGTTGTTTTAAATTTTTTAGCATTTTGTAATGTATTCATTTTCTTTTACGTCAGACGTCAGTCCATCATTAAAAATTTAAAAATAAAATATGTGAATACAAACAAAATCCATTATGTAATTAATACAAAAGATTCGTTTTTTAAAAGCGTCAGTAAATATGTTGTTTTATTTGTTAATTATTCAGATTTAATGTGCTGACAAAACCAGTTAATCTTGATCGTTTCAGATTTCTATACAATAGACGTATATTTTGACTGCAACATTTAAATTTTAAATGTTCATATACGTCTAAAATTTTTCTCAGAAGTTATTGTGTTTTTTTTTTCAAATTTGCATACACATTACAGTAAAACATTACTAACTCCATGCTTTCCGTTTCGAGGCACCGCTGGGTTACTGGAAAATTGCAAGTTCGCTAGAAAAAAAAAGTTGGATTACTGATAATACCGGACTATTGACAGCTGAATTGTGAGATTCTATTGTTGTTCAAGTGGATTAAGTATCTAATTTTGGTGTCCTTTCCGAACCGTTCTTTACGCTAACAAGCACTAATATCGCTTTTGAACAATTAATAATAATAATAATAATAATAATAATAATGCGTTTAACGTCCGTTTCTCGACTTTATGTCATAACAGACGCCATTCGCACCATTACTATTTTCCATCTACCACACTTCCCGTTATTTTTCTACATTTTTAAAACTTCAACTTATGTAATAGCAATGGGCGAATGAAGGAATTATAGGAAATTAGGATAAGGTAGCTAATTTTTTAACTAGGAGTTTGATAGGTAATCGGCCATGGCCTCAAATAAGGAACCATCTCGATATTTATCTGGAATTAATTGAGGGAAACCATGGAAAACCTCAATCAAGATGACCGGTACAGGAATTACCGTTTCTCGGCGAGAGGCAGTAGGAAAAAGTCCTAGCCACATCTGCTCCCGCCGGGATTCGAACCCGGACCTCCCGAATGCGAGTCTAGTGCTGTCACCACTACTCTACCCAGCTCGGTGCTTTTGAACAATTACTGAATCAATTTGATTCAGTCTGGAAAAATTAGTGCTTGTAAAAAACAAAAATAAATACTTAGTTACGAATCGCGCATTACTTACTATACTTGGATCAATAATAAAATCGAGAATTTCATTTAACAGAGTTTTCGTGTGTTTTGTATTGTAGATAGGAAACGCGTTTTAAGAATTTTTGTCTTCCTCTGTTTGTATCGAAATCTCTCGAAAATGGCTGGACCGAGTTGGATGAAATTACCTGGTTAGATTTATACATGCACACACTATCAATAATGTTACCTAAACAATGTATTTTTGCTCGGCTACACTCGGGTTAAAATAGAGTTTTCGTTAAAAAAGAGCGAAGCTGGAGTAGCAGTCAAAATCAGGCGACGAACACACGTTTCATTGCAGACGGAAACAACGTAGTCAACTCGTTCAGCGTGAAACGAGGGAATTGTTTTGCAATTTGGAAAATAGCTGTGTTCAGTTTGAATTAATTTAATTTGCGCGAAAAGGAAAAAGTAATTCAATAAGAAGAAGAATTGTAGATTATATAGACGCTCAACATCTGAGTAATTCAATAAGCACAAGGTGTACCACTGGCATGCGATTGACATAAAACACAACCAGACGAGACAGTAAGAGAAGTAAAACATATTAATACAAGGTCGGTCAAAAAGAATTGGAATAAAATAAATTAGCATTAAAAAACGCAATACACTAACAATGTCTGTTTTATGCTAGTCTTTAGAAAGGACAGGTCACGATGATACTGATTCTGTTACCATAGTTACCATTAATAAAATTATGGTAACAACACCGATACCGCGCGATGGTACGCACCTGCGTCCTTTCAGAAGACGAGCATTAATGTATTAAATTTAAAGATTATAATAATAAACGCTCGATAGCAGTTTAAAAGATAAGCATTTTACAGATTTTCTGTCTGTCTACACTTTTTCAAGAGAAGCCACAAATATCGCAAAAAGCAATAAATGCGTTCTTTTCTTATTTTCTATTACCATTCCAACCCACCAGTGAGGGAATGGTGCCAATTTAGATCAAAATTCACTTTTCAAAATTTTACAATATTATTGAAAGCACTAGAGGGAATCGTCGATTTTATTATTAGTAATGCCGAACTACTGGCAATCGATTTTACTTCTTTTTTTAACTCTAAACTTGACAATTACTGATTCAGATTACTCAGTACACCGCCACATTTTTTTGGTGATTTTGATTTAAATGCTTAAAAAGTATATACTATTAACTAGATGACTATAGAACCAAAAGTAAATATTTATTTCAATATAATCTGTGTGAATCTGTCAAATTTAGAGCTGATACTGCTTACAGAACCGCTCGGTACAATTTCCAAACACCCTATAGAAACAAAACGTACAGTGAAACGCTGTGATCATATTTTATGGTTTTACTGTAGAATGAATGTTGGCCAGACGAACATCAATCAGGATTATCTCCTGCCGCTATTGTCAGTTAAAGCCACGCAGGAGTCCTGCCTACTTCCTGCTTTATGCTGTGGCACGATGCATATTGTAAAGCCTGTTGCTATCCGATTATTGTCCGACATTACCAACATGTAGCTACGAACACTTTCACTTGTTTCTCTATATTATTTAAAGCCAAAGCAGGGATCGATGTTGGCACATAATTTATATCCAACGACTGTTCCGTATCTGTTTGAGGCTGACGAACGCAGTGATTTGGTTTAAATTAAAATGAACTGTTTTATTATTCGCCCGTTTTGAAATATTAAAGAGAATCAGGTTTTTTATTTTAAAACTTAGATCACCCCTGATAAGTTCGTTCTTACTCGAAGCCCAAAACATGTTTAGTCTAAATCTTCTCTGACACTTCAATTTGTTATCAGCTTAAGACGACATAATATAAACGTCTGTATTATTTATATACCTTTGTGAAAATGCATCGTGTGCACACGTGTTTCATACAGGGTGTAAGAGAAAGTCTCGTTTTATATAGTAGACAAGACCTCTCCGCTATTGTGCTATAAAGTGATTTGACAGTTGAAATTGTTAGCATTAAAAGCGACACAGTATTTTAAAAAAATGGGTGTGTGTACTTATATACGTGCGTTAGAAGTTACACTTTTTTGGCGTGATTTAAAATTAACTTTTAATTTGCATGCGAATAATTGTGTCGTCTAATTTCAAACACCGCCAGATCCACTTTCTTTAAAAGGAGATTTTCTGTCTATTTTATTTTTTTTTATTTTAAAACGAATGAATTTAAAATCAATATGGTGTTTATACTTATCAAATATTGCTTTAAATTTTGACAACTATATTATTCACGTAATAATAATAATATAGAAAATTACAGACTGTAAAAATTACATTTTTGGATCTGACTGAATTTGACGTGACTCAGTGAACCGAAAAAAAAACACAACGAATACTACTTGGTAGCTTTTTGAAGTGAAGCTGTTTTTCTGCGACCAACTTCATCCTGTTCATTTTGATGTTACAGTGTGCGCGTGCAACGTAAAGTTTTCGTCTCATCGACTAAATATTTGTTATATTTCTTTCGTATTTTTATTTATTATTATATTCTCCGACTGACGCATTCTTTGTCATTGTGACATAATTGAATCAAGTTCTATTTTATACTATATTTCGTTCCCTGATTCGATATAGCAACAAAGCCGTGTGATCTACATCTGATTGGTCCCTTGATACTCAACACAACAGAGACCAGCCAATCAGATAAACACTTTGTTCATCCTAGTCGAGCATGCGTTTGTTTACGTGTTAACTTTACCTGTTTGTGGGAAAGACTATAGCTTTCCGACCCGGCTTTTATTAGGATAAGTCTTAAGAATCTATTTTAATTTACGTATACATCCTGCGTATGTACACTCCTTTATGTGCAGCGTGTTTAGTGCCGAGATGCTGTGAGACGAATTGGTTACCTGGTAAGTCTAAAGTGACCTCCCGTGTTGTCTACCTCGATATTAAAATAATCCATCAATTACGTGTCTAAAATGGAATGACCCGACATATTCAACGTCATTGTTTCCTATTTAAGCTACGTTTGCCTTGTCACAATATGTACAATCAAACTCGTGTTAAGTATTGTCCAAGGATACATTGTTATTGTTCATTTAGAGATTTGGGAAGCGCAAAGCACAGAAAAAAACGTTTTCGGTTTGTACGACGCAACTTTTAAACAACTATTCTGTAAAACAGTGCAATTGTGTGATGATTCGAATTTTAATTGAAATTCATTCTACTTTAATGTTGTTAAAATGGCAACTTACCGAAGTCTCTTTTGTTACGTTAAATAACGATTTTCAACAACAACGTTGCTATTATAACTTTACAATGCCACTGTCGGGATTCGAACCCGAAACTTCCAGATTCGCGTTGGTTGGATTTGTCAGTTACTTCGGAATGCTCTTACGTAGTAATTAATTTAAACGTTATTTTCGTTACATGCGATGTAGTGTTGTTGTTGAACCAAATTCTTATACCCGGGAAGTCATTAATCAAATAAGTTTGAATAACTTTATTTTTTAAATGTACACAGAAATCCGATGGACTTATAGATAAGAAAAGGGCGATAAAACATTACTTTTTTAAAATCGTTTAAAAGGAAGAAAAATGTATCCCGGATTCGTTATTTTTATAACTCTAGTAATGTAAGGTCAGTGTAATTATGGAACGCGTCTGTATAGTTGAACATTGGATAGTGCGACGGGTCAAGGTTCATAGACGACGCGACGCTCCGGGGTCAACGGTTAAACTTGAATTTCACAATACTACGCGACTTTATTGTATGAGTCAATGTACATAATATATTTGTTGCCTTGTTTAATTAATTTCAATATATAAATAATGTGTAAAAATGTACTCTACAAAATATAAACTAACATAAATGAATTCCTAAATATATACTTTGAAAGAGCTAATCGATTTTTAAGAAATTTGGTTCACATATTAGAATCCATCACCGGACGAAACCTAGCTAAATTGGGTCTAATAGGACTATTTAAAGGGTTTGAAAAATGTTTTGGAAATATCGAAACAATCTCAGGGTCGTTTCAGAATAGAAATTTAACACTTTTAGTAAAGATTAAAATGTTCTGCCCGACGGTACCGAATTTACAAATTTTGTGTAAACATTACTTTGCGTTACGGATTAATTTACTGATGGGTGTATGTATTGCAGCTGTTGAATGAATAATAATATTATTGAAATTAAGAGGAAAATACACCTATTAAATCTATTAAGCGGTGATTTTTTTTTTATTTTGTCCAAAAACAAACTAAAGTTTATGTAACATAGAGCCACAATGTTTGCGTTAGCAAATACACATTATATTGTCGGCAGTGTTTGGTATAGCAATCCGAGTTTTTTAATTTTTTTTAACGATTTATAATTTCTATCACAGTTGTTATACGATTAGAAGACGTCTTTCACGCTATTACTATTTTTAAATTATATTTTCCACGGTAGTTCAGGATTTTTCTTATTTTGTGTAACACTGTAAAAACGTATAATTTCTAGATACAGCCGCTTAAGGACATGTTGATAATGTATCAAGTTTCAATAATTTTCAAGTAATAGTTAGACAGATAATTTTGGTAGAAACACATTTTCTCAACCAAGTAACATACAGAATACTCGCGCAAATTCCAAAAAACCTTCTATAACAGAAAACATTGGAGCAATCTTAAATTCACTTAGATCGGTTACATTGTTAAGAAAACGTAACATAAATGTAATCGCTACTTGATCCTTTTTATGAAAGTTTCGAAGAGTAGTCTTCAAGCTTCTGCAGAAAGGCAAACTTGAACAAGTGTGTCACCCCATTTTAGATTACTTAAACTTGACGTTAGGCACTTTGTAACCCCGATGTATTATAATAATAATTAAAAGTTTTGTAATGTGAACTCGTTGCTATGTGAAACAGCAGCGCATTGTATTGTTAACTAATTAAGCTGTTGACAGCGGCGTACCGAATCACTTCTGTAATGAATAACTTAGAAGCGGAAGAAAGTATATCCCCTGAAGTACGTTGAGCGTTTGATGTTACTATATACTATATAGATATTATATACTGTTTCATCATAAATGATGCGCCAGACACCATTGACTTACACTAGTGGACATGTCTTCGTCAGATGTCGTAATGGTTTTTAACCGACTTTAAAAAAAGGTTGTATTTTTTAATAGAAAACAGTATCACGGGTAATTGGAATAATGAAAAAAAAAATCAATTTAAACATTCATTGATTGCAACGTTTCGTCTTTTCTTTAATTAAGACTTTCAAGCTCTCAATATGTTTAAACGATAGTTAAACTATGATATAATATGCAATTTGGCATTACAAAAAACAACTATTACAACATATATCTGGAATTGAACTTTAAAGATGAGTTGTATTTTTTGTGGTTGTTCACTGATATTTTCGTTAATTGTAAACCGATTTGTAAAATTTCAACGCCATTTTGTTCAGATTTCTACCGTATTGATACTGTATAGTTTTTATTAAAATCGGTTCATCCGTTTTTAAATGACATCAAAAAATATTTTTTATATGAATGCTACCTCTTATCGCCAGCATTTGTGAACCAATTTTGATGATGATTCTTTTCTTATTTAGTAGGACATAGGTACCTTCAGAGTGATCCCACATAAAATTTACTTAAATCGGTTTAGAAGTTTTTTTATTATAATTTTATAATACCGATCTCAAGATTTCATTATTTTCAGCTTTTTAGAGACTTTTTTGAAGGAGGTTAATATTTTTTTTAAAGTTTTTTTTTCGACTCAGTAAGGGAGGAGATAGAGACCATGTTCACATGCACGTAGCATCTAATAGCTGTATCTATGTCAATGTCACTCCACGTCTTTTATTTTTTTATTTCAATAAATTATTTGCATGCAAATTAAAAATTAGTTTTAAATCAAATTAAAAAAATATAGCCTCTAACACACCCGTTTTTTATATTTTGTTTCGTTACTGATTTAGAAGCCATTATAATCTCGGGGTCAAAAATGGAAAAAATACAAATTCGAAATTTCTTAAAGAATATGCTTTCGTGACAATTGGGAAGGTTATTTTTGGGGCAAGTGGTACCGGCGCCTATGAGGAGAGGGGTTGGTCTCTATGTATTTTTTATGGTATTCTCAGTAAAGCTACTGCAGCACGTTATCTGTGTAGTACGTGACACCACCTACCTATAGCGATGATGGAAGTTTAAATTGTTAAGTAGATGTCAGTTTGAGACTTGTTGTACTTTAATTAATTAACTCTTCACGGCGTTGTGCGTCAATTAACGACGTCATTTCGAGCCTTCGTTTGAATTTCGCTACTTTGTAATACGAGAACATAATTGATTCATAAAAGACTTCGTCTAAGAACGGCGGTGTGAGACCAAAACCACTTTTTCTTAGCTTTCGGTTTTTCAAAACGGATTTTTAGATATATGCATGTTGAATATGCAGTCTAATCTCACTATAAGAACGGCGGTCTTAGTCGTTATTTCAGAGCAAATCACGCACTCACTTGTTGACAAACCCGGTGTGTTTGAGATATGTGTATAGGCAGTCTTAATCTCTCAAAAAATGTCGTTATATGACCGAAAGCACGCTTAATGGTGCCTTTACACGAGCAATTTTTTGAGCAATAATTGCCCGGCAACACAATGGAGCAATCTGGAGCAATTTCAATAAAATTGCGGCAATAGTTTCGGCAATATTGCTTCGAATTGCTCCATATATTCCTTTTGCCCAAAGTGGCCGACATAATAAATGGTATTATTATAAACTTTTTATTAATAATTGTTAAACTCAAATTTATATTTTAATGTGTATATTAACTTTTATATCTACTTAATCAAAACATTTAATAGTTATTAAAGCTTGATAAAGTTCCCCAAACAAGGAACGAAACGTCGCTGTAAATAAAAAATTAAGTGTTTATTTAAAAAAAGTCCTTTTTCCCGAAAAAACATTTTTATGTTAATTACCAAGTACAAAAAAGAAATAAATCAATTCTGGTAAAGTTTTTGAATAAATAATTGTCCATAGCATCACACAATAAAGATGGTTTTCGTCTTGCTAGATACGTTCGCCCCAAATCTGTCTATTCCTTTTCTTTTTTTTCGTTTTAAACTTATTAAAATAAAAGCACTACACGCCGCTGCCAGTAAAACCTCGTCCATAGCCAGTGACAGTTCAACTGAATTGCTATAGTGTATGAATGATTGCCTTGTATTGCCTAGTTGCTCAAAGCTGCTCCATATTGCGTGATATGGTGTGGCGGTATCTTTGGCAATAATTGCTTCATGTTGCCATTGCCGGGAATTGCTGATGTACATAGTTGATCAATATTGCCCGGAATTGAGCAATTTTAGTTGCCCGTGTAAGCGCACCTTTAGGTCCACACCCACCGAACCGGATTGGAACGGCTTGGAATGGCAGAACTAGATGTTGCTTAGTGCCGAGTCAATCTGAGCCGACTAGTGCGAGGGATCTCGTTAAACTTCATGTATTACAAAACTGACAATCGTGCCGAGTCGATACGACCCGATTCAGTGGGTCTCAAATTCAGACAAATCCGTGCATTTATGTAAAAATTGTGAATGTACTTAATTGTGAAAAGTGTTTTCACTTGTGTTTTCAGAGCAAAGAGGAATCAAAAGAAGTGATTGTCGAGAACGGCGTAAGCGATTCAGAGGAAGCCAAAACACCCGACGCCGACGTTGTGGTTTCGGAAGAGATTAAGGACAATGACAAAGATAAAGTGGCTGCCATCGTCGACGCCGTCAAACAAGCTGGCGAGGAAGACGCAGCCGGCAAGGAGAAATCGACAGAGAGCAGCGGCGAGACGCCTTCGTCCGAATCGAAGAAACCAAAGAAGGATAAAGTAAAGAAGAAGTGGTCGTTCAGAAGCATTTCCTTCTCGAAGAAAGATAAGAGCAAGCCCAACAAAGACGCCGAAAAGAATGGAGAAGTCAAAGAAGTTCCAGAAGAGGTGAGTCTGATCTATTCATTTTATCTTTTTTAAACGGTTTCGGTTTAAAAGAACGTCGATATCCATTACTTTGAATTTTTTTTTGGCAATGTGATTCCTTTGGCAGAAAACGATTAACAGTAGCGGGGAGAAGAAACGTTTAAACGTGTTTCATTGTCGCTCCAGTGATGATGTCAATTTTGTTAACGAAATGCGCTATTTAAAATGCAACAGTTCGTGATTAGATTTTAAATGAAAATTGGCACTCTGAATGAACCCACAATACGAAGTCAATTTTTTGGTGTTCTGCGTATCGTGAACATTTTTTTGGAAGTTATTCTCGAGTTGTCTAATGTTAACATTTATAAAAACTGTTTGATTTTACCACCGTAGATGCGATAAAAATACAATTTTATTAGAATTAGCCGAATAAAGTACATAATGATTTATCTTCCACATATGTATCGAAATGATATTTACTGTAGAAAGTGCAGCTATCAAATTCATATTAAAAGTGCACAGTTTTATTAAAATTTAAAGTGCCTACTTACGTTGTTAAATTTCACTTACGGAAAGTTTCTCTAAAAGTGTTGCTTTTGATTATAATACGATGACCTTGTAATTTTTATTATCGTCCCGTAACTTCGGTCCCGCATCGCGCGTTATTTATCGTTGGTCTGCACAAGCGTTAATTAAACATAGTGTTTTTGCGCCAGGTTCCCTGAGGACACTCTTTCTGTCGAGTGAATTTAAGGCGGCGTCCACTGTCCAGGTCTCTCAATTTTAGCCTTTAATTCATCAGCCAACGCTGTTTCTCACTGTCTACTGCATCAAAAGACAACCAGTTAATTACATAAAGACAAAGAACAGTTGTCTTTATTATGAACGCAGCGTGTCTTTTTCATATTAAAAACATGTACAGTGCGGGCCACACAAGAACTGCTCCCAATACCAAAATTAACAGCCAACCAATCAAATTCCAAAAATAGCACGTTATTTGCATCTGTCGTCGAGTAAATGTGTTAATGCCACCAGTTTTCGAGTGTCTACAAATCGATTCCCATTAAATCTATTGGAAAGCCGATATATGATGCAGGAATACCAGAGTCAACACACATTCATATAATGTGAATCTTGAAGGGGCGCCAACTTTTGGGTAACCTCCTCATTTGCTGACTCATTTATAAACGTTGGTGAAGTGCACATCGAATCAGTTTTGGCTTAACCAATTCGGGGTGCGTTTGTTCGTACGTTTGAAAAGTTCCGATTGTTTCGCGTCATGTAAAATCGATTCGATTCAGTGCGTTCAGTTTATATGTTGTATGTATGTTTTTTAAAAGTTCGGATTGTTCTGAACCGTACGTTGCTGCATTTTGTCGTTATGTGGCGAGATGTGTATCCGGCACAGCATCACCATCGCATTAAACAGCTTTGTGTAACACGCACAAAAACCAGTTGCAATTTGATACATTTTATAAAAATGCAGCTGCAAGTTTATTTTTATTGAAATTAATTAACAGTATATATTTTATTTAATTCAGATTATAATGTACTCCACTTTATGCATTACTATCTGTCTGTCTGTCCTCTTTAATCTTTATGCGCACCTGCTCAAAATTAGACGAACGCTTGTTTTGATTCGGAAATGCTGATGAAATGTTTTGTTGCACAGCATTTAACACTATAAGGTCTTGTAAGTTCGTTAACGCATTGTTGTTATTTTTTTACGTAATACGTCTTGGACTTCCGCTGTTAAAATGAGGTGCGGTGCTTTGTTTACTACTCGATGTTCAGAATACTCGCACATCCCTAATTTGTTTATTAGCGTGCTGAATCCAATACAGACAAAATAATAATCCATTGTGACTTGATGTTGTGATCGCTGGTCATGATCAGAAGCCGTCCACAGGCGTGTCTCTCTCGTTCCGCGGGCTATCAGCCTCCTCTCGAGAGAGCGTTAAACAGGGTAATCGTGCGTGACTGACGAGCGTGTCATAACTCTTCTCCTTCTTCTTCTTTAGTAGCCGATAAGCTGACGCTTAAAATGTTCGTACAATGCCCACTCTCTGGGTCATTTGATTCTTTTAAAACAACGTCGATTCGTTTATGAATTATATTAATGAAGAGCTATATAATAAATCATTCAATAAGTTATAATACTTTTCTTTATTTCGTATTCGAAAAAATATATAATCAAATGACAGGTCCGCCGGATAACGTCATTTCCCCACTACTATCCGATGCGGAACGAAGCATCCTCTGTAATCTACTAAGCTTGAAAACTGTTAGTACAAAGTGAACTTATTGCCGATTCGTTCGCAATGTATAATTAATATAATATACCAACAGATGCATTCCAATTAATGAGACATATTATACTACAAATTATATATATACTGTACAATTTGATAGATGTATATGTTTTTAAAAGCTGTTGTTCGTGATTAATACGTTAATTAATTAACTATATTATTAACTAAAATACGTCATCGGGATTTAAATAATTACCATATTTATTTATTAATTACAAGTGGCTGTATTCCAGGCAGGGTTGTCATAACCAGCACTGCAGAGCTGGTCCTAAATCAAAGATAACTAAGGAGATAGAAGAAGTTTTAGGTTTTTGTTCGAACCTACCATGAAAATTTATATAATAGAAATCATTTAAGACTCAATTCAATATATTATTGCTAACTGTTCATTGCTTGCGTAATGAGAAAAAAACAGTAAAATTTATATTTATCTCGAAATGACTATCCCATTTGATCAGAACCACGGTATAAGAAAGAATGGTAGTATAAAACTCCCGCATAAAAAAACGAGTTCCGTATTCGGCTATACGAAGAGCCCGCGGAGTAGCGCTACGAGCTCAGCAGCAATGCTTGATGTGCTAAATAAAAAGAGTAAAAAGATTAAATTCAATTTTCAAAGTATATTATGCAACGCCACGGATAGGCAAGCATTCCTGGTGTGCTCGCAGCGCTACTCCGCGGGCTCTCCGTGTACTCGCCTAATAAGACCTTGATCCCTTCCATGTATAAAAGAATATAAGATACACTACCATTCTTTCTTATATCGTGATCAGCAACAATAAAAGTAAGATTTAAAAAAATTAAGAAATAGAACTCGTGTCAAGTTGTTCAAAACGTTGAGATTGTAAAGTTCAAACCCTAGTAGGTTCTAGCCAGTACTGTAATATTGCCATATACAGTGTAACCTTAATATAACGAACATCAGTATAACGCTTTCATCGATTTAACACATTTTTTTAAATCCCCTAGAACGCCCGTAAGAGATAATGTAAAATATACCTCTACATTACGAACACTTTTTGTCAAAAACCTCTTTATAACGAATTTTCAATCATTGCAGAATATAAATCGAAAGTGTAGTTTACGTCTATTTAACGATTTTTGTCAACTTATAACCTTTACATAACGTATCACACACACCTCCACAGTAACAACAACAATTCATGTCTCGCCAGGTTCAGACACGTTAAATTTATAGGAAGACAATCATTGTTGTTTGAGGTAAAGTAATGTAAACACTGCTGTTGGTCACTGTTGTTAGTAAATTTAAAGTTGCAGAGAAACGAAAAATCGTTAAGTATGTAGACGAGAATCTTACACAGAAAAAAGTTCGAAATTCCCGCAAGTACATTGGCCACAATTTTAAAGTTTAAAGATAAGTTTTAGAAGAAAATGGGTTTTCTTACCTTGTTGAAACGAATCTTAAACCAATCTAATGTCTATATAACAAACTTCATTATAACGAATTACTTGGTATAACGAATATTTTCTAATTCCCTTCAGCTTTGTTATACCGAGATTGTACTGTAGTTGTATGCAACGAAAAAAAATTTGCAAAATTAATATTTATCACGAAGTGAATTTTATCTAGTGTAATCACCGGTATTGGATCGGAATGACGCAATTTTCAAACAATTTCAATGTTATTCGTATGCAACTTCCTTTTCGCACCGCTCCCCAATATGTTGAATCCCGCCTCTGTTGTTGTAATGCCCGATGTGCGTTTTGTGTATTATTCGTGTTTACTTGTTGGCTGCGGAAATTAGCATATAAATATTGTAGATATAATCGCCATATTTAAAAAATGCATTGTTAAATAAAACCATTAAATGGCGACACTGTCTGTCTCTTTCTATTCATTAATTATTTTTATAATCTATTGTTGCTGAAATTATATTCGCAGAGGGCTACAAAAGCATTCCTTAGCAGTAGCGACTCGTGACGTTTTTAAATATTTAAAACCGAACTAATAATTCATACGTTTTCCGACCACAGCGGTCAACTGTTTTTTTAAATTTATATTTAAAGTTGACAATAGACTATTACATATCATAGATACTGCAGTCAGATGCTAATCACCTCGGCTATAAACTATGCAATAAATCTGTAGTGTCGTATTTTACCGATAATAATTATATTGAAATCTCTTGCTGCGAAGAGATATTTGAAAACATTAATTTGCAAGCTACTAAAATAACAAACACCGGATGTATAACTATTGCAAATTAAAATCTTCTACTTTATCTTAATTTTTTTTTAAGTATATTATCCCCCCTCGGTTTTTAAGCTATTTTTAACTTAACACAGCTTATCGTCGTTGGTTCTGTAATACCTCCTATGTGCCAATAAATCTGAAATTAACGTTAATTAATATTTTTAAGAAAATGCTTCTTCTTAATAAACATATTGCAGTGAAGATAAGTATGAATTAGAAATATACCTCTGAAATTGCTAGTTTCTTACCATCTATTGCTGAAATAATCACTTTTTAGCCTTTCCTGCAACATTTACTTTTTGCACATAGGAGGTATTACAGAACCAACGACGTTATAATACTGATATTTTAATTTTCGAGTTCATTTGGTCTGAGGTTGTCTTGTTTTAGTGACCACATTTACCTAAAATATTTATTCGCGCCGTCAAATAAAAAAGTTAAACAAAAGTGTTCATATATAAATTCCCTGTCGTAATTTTCGCTTGGTGCTTCGGAGAGGTAAAAAGCCAAACCTATATATTCTGTTCCGTCCCTTTTTATACGAGTTTAATTTAGGAAATCGAAATGTAAATGCACGACTGCAAACCTTGCGGGCTTATCTAAGCTCTGGTTCAGAGTAGAGTTTGCTGGCTGTATGCTGATATGTGTCCTCGGACTACAGTTTTTAACACGCTTTTATTAGCTTCACCATGTATGTATCAATGTGACGGAATCTTTCAACGTAATTTTCATCGACTTCAAGACGTCCGGTTGATTAAAAAATTTGCACACGTATTAAGGACCGATGACAATTCAATAATTTGATAACTTTGTCCTAATGTCCTGATCAGGGTTATCAAGATAAAAAAATAAGACTAAAAAATAAAAAAAATAGTTTTGAAAAACTAAAAAAAACACGCTTTAATAGCAAACCGAACTAAAGAGTAAAAAATAATTGTTAATTATTAAGATTTTGTAAGAGCGATAGAAATTCCACTCACTCAATACAATTATGGATTTTCTATCGCTATTAAACGAAATCGGTTTGCTATGCGTGTTTTTTTTAGTTTTTTTAAAACTATTATTTTAGTATTTTTTTGAAAGCTATAAAGAGCGGTCAACTTAAAAACTAAGTTTCCGATTTTTTTTACAAACAAAATTATACGAGTCGTACTCAGTTCGTGGTACGACTCTCATGTCAGCTTAAAATCGAGATTTATGAATGTCATTTCTTTTCAACTAATAGAAAATCTCCATTTGGTTGAAAAGAAATAACGGTTCTTAAAAAAGTCGGCGACAGTCTAATCTGCTACTCTTGAATAAAATACTTGTTGCGAAATCCAGCATAAATGCGTTATTCTACACCGAAGCTTGCACCCTCAGGCCATGAAAACGTTTTCTCTATATGTATCTCTTACGCTAGAAATGAAATTGGCGTTTTTCACTGTATCAAAAAACGCGCGATTTTTTGTTCGTTTAGTTTCTAGTTTCCCCGTTACAAGGGATATATTATATCGGCCGATGGACGTTTTTTGGTTACGTTTTCCGTTATCAAAACAACTTACATTTCTTACAGTTTCCAAAGTTCTAACCGGAGAACTACTAAAAGTAATCGGTTTTCGTTTATTTTAAAGAAACAGTAATCCATTGCAAATGTGAGCGGATAAGCTTCAACTAAAGTCTCTAGATTCTAGTGCACCGTTACAAATCAATCAAAATAAATCATTTTCGTATTCATAAATTACGCTAATTTAAAATTGTGTAAATGTTATTATAATGTGTGTAAGTTATGGTTTTTTAAATTACAGTCTAAAGTGAATATTACTAAAATAAAAATAATTATAATACAAAAAATAAAGCAAGGACACACATTTATAATAGTAGATTATATATCTAGTGTCGTAATACCATTACGCACGGGATATGTATGGTATTTTTTTGCACGTACCTCCTATGATAAAACAACTAGTTTTCATTCCACATTCAATTTTTTGTCAGTTCACTTTTAAACAAACATCAATTCTAATAGTAGGTTAGAAAAGAAAAAAACATCTGCCTAACAAATAGTGGTTTGCTACAGAATTTAAAACAAATTCCGTAGCGAACCACTGTTTGTTAGGCAGTTGTTTTTTCTTTGTTGTGACTTATTGTGCACTAGTGACGTAAAGTAAAACATTTTACGTCACTAGTGCGCAATAAGTCACTTTACAAACCTGCGTTTTTTTAAGGGGCAGTGCAAAAAATAATTATAAAGATCCACACCCACTGACCGAATAGGATTGACTCAGCACGATCGGCGATTTTAGGACACATGAAGTTAAAGAAGTTCCCACGCAGTAGTCGGCTCGGATCGACTCGTCAACATCAAGTGTGCGTATACACCACTGTGCCGAGCTGGTCTGATCCAATTCAGTGGGTGTGGACCCGTTTTTCAACTAAGTGATTTTTTCACTTAGATATTTTTTGTCACTCTGTACAGCTGTGTAGATTCGCATCTAAAAGATGTCTACATCGTGTATTTATGAGACTACAATAGCATTTATTTCGAGAATGATGACAAGGATAAAAATACATTACAAAATAAAATTAAAATGGAGACGAAGAAGAAGAAGAACGTTTACTCAATTACCGTTCATTGTTCGGTGCAGTTGAGACTGTCTGTCTGTGTCTGCGCGTTGTATTTCTGTGTGTGTATATCGATATAGATGAGTAATAAGAGTACAACAAACATCCCTCTTGAGTCTTGAGTCAGTGCAAACACAATTATCAGTAATAAGAGAGTTCAGCCGACGTCTCACCACCGATACACACAAATCTAATTGAAACGTGACGATGTACGGGCTGTCCTTGTGTTGCTTGCGATCTTTGCAGTGATTGAAGTGACCATTCTTCGAAAAGAACCAATTCAAAGAGAGTTTTCACACGACGCGATAGCGATACAATGTTTTCGCACACTATAAATGCTAGATAACTTTTACACGGGATATGAGCACAACACAACCGCGGGAATGCTAGGTCAAAATTCACTTTTCAATATTTGACAATATTTTTACGTTTTGAGGTTCTCCGCGTGCAAAAAGCATTGTTTTGGAAAATTAGTCTGTGAGGACGATACAGGTCAAACGGCCAGGCGGTTCGAAACCAAATTTTGAAAAGATATGTAATATGTTAATAGAAGAGTAGGTACCTACTATTGTTTTTTTTATTATAATGATATACTTTTCATAACGGTTTATTATTTTACATATTTTTCCCAAAAAAGTTTCGTATTTTTTTTCTCAACTTTGTACTTTCGTAAATATTTGAAAAATAATAACAATCAATGATTTTTTTGTTCTGAAGATCTGTCAAAAAGAAACTATTTAGTTAGCTGCCAAGAATGCTTTGGTTAATTTTTACACGTGAAACCATATTATGTAACCATGCAAATAAAATGAAACATCACAATTTTTAATTCTAGCGGTTACTCGCATCACCGTACGCGTTACCAGAAAATTTTGAGAATGATCCTGTCGTCCAATTGACAGTTTTGTTTTTTTTTATTTTCTACAATCACTTGAGACAGCATGTATATTTATGTATAGGAGGCTTCGTCATACGCGCCTCCGGGGTACCTCTACTCGATGTTTATAGAGTCTCTGTGTCAGATCGGAATTGGATTTTCCGTCAATCGCATCTTCCTCTCCTTTCCAACCCTTGTCCGTATTTTACACGTGTTTTTCATGGAACTATACACCTGTCAGATATCAGATACGTTCAATGATCCTGCAAAATTGGAATCAAAAGTCATCATTCATCTAACTTATGTCATTATTTATCTCATTCTAATTCTTATAGAAATTTTTTGTCTCACAACTCAGTGACAAAACGTCTGTTTTGCAAGACGCTTTACTTTGAGTTGTCTCGTGTTTATAATTAACAATTATTACTCTCGCTTAGAAGTCTTGGGTATTACATTCTAAAAAAACTTATAAATAAGTCATTTTGATTCTTTTTTGTACGTCGTGATCTATTTATTTATTTATTCATTCCCGACAAACAGGCATATGAAAATACAAATTATTCAAAATCCTATTCTAAAATTATAAATTTTGTCAACTAAGTGCTGTTTCAAATGTTAATAATTGCACTTTTTATTTATTTGATTTGCCGGTTTCTGAAAAATAATTAAAAAATAATCTTTGTAGATATCTAATAATTATTTTGATAATAATTTTGGAATCGATAACAGAATCTCTATTGTGCTTATTTATTTTAAAACTGTTTTTTTGATTAAAGGGCGTATTTGTGTTAAAATCGAAACCGTAAAAAACAACCAGACCTGGCACGTCCACCACTTCGGCCCTTTACCACCACCACCATCGTTTGATGGCGTAGGCAACGGGTTTTCTCTGCGCGACTATTTTGTTTTGAGGCTGTGTACAATGCGATCGGGTCGGGCGAAACTAAAATTTCTGTCAAAACCGACATTAACGCGAACGAAGCCTATTATTCAATATCAGTTCTTATACAGACATTTTAGCTCTGAAAATTTTATGATTTGAACACTTTCAGAAAATGCAATCTCGAAATATAAGAATTTTTGGAGAATGTTTAATTTATAATGAAATGAAAAACGTTTAGGTACTATGAAAATATTGAAATGTGGAACTTTCTTAAACATTCGAGAATACGAACTCCGGCATTAACTATAATGCAATTTCGTGAAATTGGTGGATTGTTGTGCGTGATATACGTTGAAAATAGCAGCGACCTGAAGTTGGCAACGTAAATAATAACGTAGTTAGCGTGTCCCACGTCTGTGTTGATGTCGTTTGCGAGTTGAGCTGCGTAATTTACATACAAACACGCACCCGCTGTGGAACATTTTTATTATTTAACGCGACAATTTGGTATGACAAATTCATTTTACAAAGTAAGAAATTAGACTGATTAAGTTGTACAATAATATTAAGAAAAAAAATATAATGAACCTCACCCTCATAAGCTCACATAAGAAGTTTAACTTCTTTGGTTTTTAATATTATAATTATGGCGAAATTATTACACATTTTAAGAGGGCACTTTGATGTTTATGTCGTGTAAATTCTCAAATGGACAGATCGTCACATTTATACCATAGTTTTATTTACATGCTATAATCTATAGAAAAACATTTTTAGTATCAACTGTCTGTAGTATATCATAACCTCACATAATATGTGACGTTTAATCCAAAAATTGTTCTGATATCTGAAAATAGAGAATATGATATTTAATATTTTCCGTTCTGAATTTACATGAAATATATATTATGAGTTCCTACCGTTTGTACGTCAAATTACAGAAATTATTTTGTACTTCAATTGTTCGTAATTTTAAACGTCAAATTCAAACCGCTCATCCTTGTCTTACTATTTTGTGAATCAAAATGCAACACACTCTAAACTTCTGTCCTTGTCAGTTTCATGTAATTTAGGGGACAAACTAACTTCCCTTTTCTTTGTTTATTATACTTCCCCTTGATTTCTTACATTTTTCAAACAGATACGTCGCTAAAGAAATTAAACTTCCCCTGCACGTACGTACTCGCAGGTTAAAAAGAAATACAGCTCGTTCGTAAAATGCAACCGAGAAATGCCAAGCTGTTGGTTAATTTTTACATTACAGGATTTGAAAAAACACGTGTTCGTCCCCATAAGGACACAGGGGAAGTGAAACTTCTTCAGAGTTATGAACTCGTTCCATTAATTGGTTATCCGTCGGTGTTACCAAAATCTCTCTTCTACGTATTTCTCCGCCGTTGAATCATTTCCCCTTTAACGTTACAGAAAATTTAAAACATTCATGCTCAAAGAAATTTAACTTAAAAAAAACCTGTCATTTTAATTTTCTTTTCAAGTCACTTTATACTGTAATACCAACTTTTTCATTTCTTTACGAAGTATATTAAATTTTAATAAAAAGGTATAGCTTACATTTTTTTTTCTTTTTATGCAAATATTTTAATAAGCTACGAACCCTATTCGAGCTCTAGTTCTAACTAAAGTAAACAGAATAACAGAACTTTGACGATGACATTTCGTGTGCGTGAACAAGGCTTTTCGAACTACGTATGCAAAGGGCTTTTGTGTTGTTGATCCGACCCGAGCGATTGGATTATAATTACACAATAGGTGTTACCGCACCCTAATTTAACCCTCAACAACACAAGTGCATTCACGTACGTAGAAAGTGGGGAGGAGGGGCTGAAAGTATCTAAAGTTACGGAACCAAACTTAACGTTGCTATACGTTTGCACTATCACACTTGAAAAAAAATGTCCGGGATCATTCGAAGTCGTGTTAACCCTATTGAAAGTAGGGTTGTAAATTATAACATTTATGAACGGTTAGATTTTGCGGACTAAAGACCTTCAACCAAATTTTCATCGTTTTATGTTTTGATTTTATTTAGATCATCAAAATTAATTACTGCCTCACGAAGAAAACCTGCATTATTAATGCTGACTAAACGAATTATGGTTATTGGAGTTTTGCAGGATTTTTAATTTTGTTTTTGCTAAAAAGACGCAGACGGAAAAATGTGTGAGCCTTACCCACGTAAGCTTACAGCGGAAGTTAAACTTCTTTAGAGCTACAGTCCCTGGCCAATTTATTAGACGCACTGCAAGATTTCATGTAAAATATAAATTACCGAGTGATATTGTACCGTTTTATTGTTTTAAATTGTTTTTTTTAAGTTTTATAGAATCCAGTCATGACCAATTAATTTAACATAAATAAAACAGCATTAATTTAGAAAATCATATGTTTATTAAGTTTTAAAGAAAAGTGAAAATAATGTAGGTAAAAGTCAATATTTAGTTGAGCCACCTTTAGCCGCTATCAAAGCTTTAATTCTGCGCGGCATGCTATCAATGCAAGACTGTACTGTCTCCTGCATTTGAGGATGATGATTCCACACATGAATAATCTTTTTTAGGAGCTGGGTTTTGTTGGTGATCACATTTTTAGCCACTTCTCTTTTCATCAGCTCCCACACATTTTCTATTGGGTTCATATCGGGGCTATTACCCGGCCAATCTAACAGAGGGATATTTTCTTCTGCCAAAAAAGCTTTAACAGACCGAGCAGTGTGGCAGGGAGCTCCATCTTGCATGAAAGTGAATGGTTCCCCATTTGGAAACCATTCTCTAAGCTGCGGAATCAACCGATTTTGTAATACTTCTTTGTATTGGTCTTGCTTCATTATTCCTTTTATGACGTACAGACGTCCAGTGCCCTTACCGGTGATGACTGACCAAATCATCACTTTGGTGGGATGTTTAACCGTTGGAAAACACAGTCAGGATGAAACTTTTCTCCGTGACGACGACGCACATACAGAGCTTTATTCTGCAAAATTTCGAATGTGCTTTCGTCACTGAAGCAGTCCTGTCAAAAATGGAAAAAATACTTAAACTTCCATGTTTCTTTGCTTTATTTAACTGAAAATGATAATAATGTATCAATTTTTGATTAAATTACCATATCTTACCGATCTCCAGAAGTCCACATCTTTGTCTCGCCATTGTTTGGCCCACTTCAGGCGCTTTTCTTTCATTGCAGCTGTTAACTTGGGCTTCATGGCGGAGCGACAGGCCTTAAAATCTAATTCTTTCAATTTTCTTCGAACAGTGCGCTCAGAAGCATTTACGCTAGCATTCATGCTAGCCTTCACTTCAGCTTTTTTACGTGGTGAAAGATCGCCTTTTTTACCCATAATGAAAACAGTCCAACTATTTTTTTAATACACAGCATACAAAACAAACTAATAACTAAGTAGTATAAAACTGTTAAACAAACAACACAGTCCATAAAGCTACAGAAACACGTCCGTGCCTGCGCCGATTTCGATCGCTACTGATAAAGGTTTTTACTTGTTTACGTTCATATATCACTTTTTCAACACAGAGCTGCCATATGTTAAAAATAAATAAAATAGGCAGTACACCATTGATATACAAATAAACAACAAATCTTTTAAATAAAAATCAATAATATTGTAGTTTAAATATGTACAAAAAAACTCTTAAGAAACATAAAATTATTAAAAATATACAGTGCGTCTAATAAATTGGCCAGGGACTGTATAGATTCGATTATTTCATGCGTTATCCGTTTTGCGATTTACCAATGTTTCTCCGCTGGTGAATCATTTCCCCTTTAACGTTCCAGAAACTTTCAAAGAGATACGTCGCTAAAGATGTTTGAGCCCATAATAAAATTTCCGATATTGTCTCATTGGTACCCCGCTACAATAGTCCATGGTAAAAAGTGCATCTAATTCGACATTCAAATTTCTCCGTGTAAAAAAAAACATAGAAATAAAAATTGGCACGATTTCAATCGTCTTCTAAATTTTAACCAATACTAGTCTCAACCCTTAATATTCAGATGTTTGATAAAAGTTTTACGCAAATAAAATTAGGTCATACTTTCCACCGAGCTCTCGAAGTATTCTCTCTGGGAGAAATTGATGAGACTCGCTGTATTTTCTATATGTGAAGCAAAGCAAATCCCAAAGCAATGATGTCTACATTGTATCAACTCACTAACAATAGTGCTTGTGAAATAAAAGGGAAAATTGCCAGGGCGGGGGCGGAAGAGGTAGCAAATTGATTGTATAGTGAAGTTAACTAAGCACACCGGTTGTGTGGTGGCGGTGCCTTTAAATAGCTCCTTAGCCCTCTGTTCTACATACACTAACAACTACACTGGAATTAACAATAAACTAGCAAGGTTAAGCTTTGCATAAAAGCAAAAGCTTTTGTTTATCTCTGTAGGTGTTTGTTTTGTTCTTGTTCTGGGTAGGAACTAAACCCTTCGCATAATTTTATTACAGTAAAATTTCCTCTCTACTGGCGGAGTCAAAGGAAATCCTACGTGGGCAGTAGAGCTGTTCGTATACGAACTTTTTTATTGTACTGTTTTCAATAAACAAACGAATATTCCTATAAATGATAATTTTAACATGGAGCAATTTCTTACACTTTCGATAATAAATGGACCTTGGTTGAATATCATAATCCAACAGCAATCTACCTATCATGCGAAGTAATTTCGAATGATAGATGGATTGTTGTTGCCTTAGTGGAAAGATAATGGTGGTTGGTGATCCAATCCCGCGTAAAGGTAATCCTGAAGCAGTGTTAGATATTACAGTAGAATACCAGATCACCATATTCATTAATCTAACGTTATACCACAATTTCGTCGTAAGTTGTTTTTCTTTTATCGACTTTTTCTAATGTTTCGGCGCGATAGTGGTAGAAAGTTAAAAAAAAAACACCTGTAATTATTCTTTCATAACATTTAGTCAACAGCAGTCATCACAGTCGTGATACGGCAGGTTAATTTACAATTTATGCACCCCTCGATATGTCGTGAGCACTCTCTATCCCCCTTCGCTCTTCTTTTCTCCATCACTGTCTGTCCGGTATGCAAATTATAACACATTCACACTACGGCAGTGGGATATATGTGTGTATTTAACGTCTATTCACTACTGACGAGAGGATGTTTCAAACGCATGTTTTTCCGTCTTCCTACTTTCTACGTTTTGGTTCAGGTTCAGAACGACGGCTGTGTCATATCCTAGACAAATACGGTAAACCTTCGTATATTCCAATTCAAACTGCTAAACTTCAACTGAATATTGAAATTAAAAGAAAGTTATTAAACATCCTAACATACAGGAACGAGACCTATTAAAGTTTTTAAAAGAAATATATTTTTTCCAAATCTTTCGTTTCCGGACTGTAGATCGCGGTTCATTGGTATTTCTATCTGATGTTTCATCTTCAACTGCGGAAGACACATTATAAAAGGCGGTGTGACAGCCGGTGAAGTTTACTCCTTTGCGGAGCAGTTGTAGATGAAACCACAGACAGGTATCCATGAACGACGGCCCTTTTTTTATCGGATAACCGTGACTCTACTGTATCAGTAATATACGTGAGTCTGATGAATGAACAGCGGAGGAACACCGTTGTACTGAATTAAGGCACAACCCTCAGACCCTTCGTGTTTGTTTAAGGTGACCTTTTACGTACACTTATTTGTGAAATTATATTATTTTGTATTCATGATTTATTTATATTTTCAGAGTAAAAATTATTTAGACAGTTCCTATAAATTATGTATGTAAATTATTATTGAAATTTCGAAACATTTCAATACGAATGGTATAATTCACGTGAGCTCTATTACAGTCTATTTATTTATTGTTGATTTTCATGTAGTTCCCTAAAGTTGGTAACACGTAAAAAAGTCGAAACCGGTTTCTTTATGTTTTACAATATTATTAAATAAAAAGATGAAAATCATCATATAGAAGTAAAGAAGTTTAATTTTATTAATATTTAAAAATATTATTTCTTATATGTTATCTACAACAGTTTGAAGTTACGAACGCAAAAAATCGCAGTGGCTAACGCTTGCAAAGCAATGAAGACCTTGGTTGTTTTGCATCACCACCGCTACCCCATCTCCTGTTACACATATAAGACGGTTTTGGTCGGCCATTATCATTTTTTTACCTATGCGAAGTTTGTCCATTATTCTTATTATTGGGAGTTGAGAATGTAGTTCGTATCGCAATGCATACAAAGCGGCCATTGTGTTTGCTACAATGGATCAAGTTGGAAACAAAGTTATCGATAGACGACCAGGTAAAGTTTAGCGGACAGGCCGACAGAGGCGTATGCAGTAACCTACGCTTTATACTTGGATTTTGTTCTAATAGAAATATATATATAATGTTTGAAAAGTTAAACCATCAACCTTGGATTTAGTGAAGTGTTTTGAGGCTTCACTTTAAGAGTATATGTAATACACGGTATACAAATACGCTTCATCTCAAATCCTCCCTTCTCGACTCAGAATGATTACAGCTCTCCCGACGCTATTTTTGAAGCTAAGGGTCCGGATCAACTCCAAATGAAGAACCAAGAATCACAAAACAATCAAACACTTTTTTTGACCGATTTCCAACAAGAAATGTTCAAAATTGGTTTTCGTTGTGATATTTTTACACATTTCTTGTTAAAAATCGGTCAAAATATATATATAAGGAATTTGTTTGATCTAAATTTTTTACTTGTAAAACAATATTTGACCAGGTTACTGCGTGATAAAACATGGGTTTTCCTAAGCAGTACGGTCTCCTGAAGTGAATCGAGCAAAAGAATGTATTGCTCGACCAGTCTCGTCGGTATTTCGATCATCAAGACTATTTAAAAATTTGTACGAAGTTCGGTCCTGTTTTAAGTCGGATTCACACGTACACAACGTACTTTATATTTGAATGCACGTCACACTGCAGTGACTAGACAAAGTAAACAAACGCTATCGAAAAGGAAGAAAGAGAAAGGAGAACGAAATGCAAACTATTATAAACTATTACGCGCGTATACCGAGCGAAGATACGGTAGCGTATAGTAAAAGCGGGAGCTGCACTATTAGAGAAATGGTACCCAAAAGAGGTACGCAAACACGTGAACTATAAATTCTCGTACCTGCGTGTAGCAGTTTTCAATATATAGTTATACTTTCCAGTACACGTGGTTTTTATCCAATAAATCAGCATATCCTAAACTTTTTCGCTTGCGGACCCCGTAGAGATAAGTTAAATTGTCGCGAACCCCTATTAATACAAAACAGAGTACCTAATTTTTTTATTTAATTTTTAATACGCTTTTATTAGCTTCACCTGTTTGTATGCTTATATGTTTAGAATCTTTGAACGTGAAATTCACCTACCTACTTCAAAACGTTAGATTAAACTGAAACTTTGCACAAGTATCTAGGAACGACGACAATACAGTAATTTAATAAGTTTGTCCAATTATCCTCACCAGGACCTTCAGGATAAAAAAAAACTTGAAAAATTAAAGCAAGCAAGCTAACACGCTGTACAATGACGTACGTTGAGTAGTCTACCTCATAGTTAAATGCAATTTGTTTTTTAGTCTTATAATTAAAATTAGAGTTTAAACAAACTAAAACAGCACGCTTTTGTGAACTAAAAAATGCAAAATAATTTGACAACGAAATTAGCTTTACTGTAAAAAGCGTGGAGTGCTATCTACTTAAATTTTCATGATATAGCTCTACGTTTACAATTAGCTAGTAAATGAAAAATTTATCACCGATATTAAACACTCCACGCTTTTTACAGTAAAGCTAATTTTGTTGTCAAATTATTTTGCATTTTTTAGTTCATAAAAGCGTGTTGTTTTAGTTCTTTAAACTCTAATGTTTATTTTGAAGTGTAAATGGCAATTTACAACATTTAGATGTAGATTTAGCATAAGTTGGCCGTTGTTGGGCGAACTGTATTCCTTTGCTAATTTGAGTTCTAGATCGTTGGCTATAGAATCACTGTTTACCGGACGGAATTTATACAGTTTATGCACCAGAGATGATTAGGTATTTACGGTGCATATATATAGAAATATTTGTTATTTTATTCTTGCTGACATCGCGCCTATGAAACATTGATTTTTCCCGGAATTGTTTCAAGGAATGGGTCGTCTTGCGGGACTCATGTTTGCAGCAGGAACATACAGAATATGAAATTGTATAATTTAAGTTTAGTGACCCTTTTTATTGGCAATTTTTCATCTGTCGACCGACGTTGTCAGCAATGGTTGCTTGATCTTGGGTGTTTACTTATAGGTATTCTTTTTTGTCCAGTCCAGCACACCCATGCTATATGTATACCGGATGTTTAATGATATTGGTTCATTTGAACGTGACCATAAATATGGTATAGAAAATGTCAATAAAATATATACTTATTATGATCATTTAAAAAGTCTCACACTTATTAATTAGAATATCCTTCTTTTTTTAAATTTCGTTAATAGCAATCATTGAGCTGTAGATATGGAGTGCTAACGTGCTACAAAAGCGACAGGAAAGAGGCTATAAACGCAGTATATGTGTATCTCTTTCTGGCTCGTCTTAATGTATGTTATTATACAATGACGGAATTATCGCTATCTTAGCCGCACAGCCCAAACTCCAAATCTATAATTTTATGTCAACAAATATGACATTAAGTAATATGTCAAATAACATATTTTTCTATATTTGCAATCCATGTTTGATTCGTTGGTCACGTGCAAAAAGGTCTAAGTCATCGTCCTGATCCTTACTTTGAGCGCACTCTTTGTATATAAAACATATGTGAAATGCATTCTGAGAATTGTTTATTTTTATATCCTTCGCCTCCTGAAGAGTTTTGGATGTCAGCCAAAATAATTTAATGCAATTGAAATCTTGTAATAGACCTATTCTGTTCACGTTTGTGTTGCTATAGAACCAGGTGGCCGATTTAAAATAACTTTGACTCCCCCGCCCCCAAATTTACAGAAAAACATTTTCTGCACATCTCCATATAAAAATGCCTGAATACTGTATAGTGGTCGTTACATGATCCATTTAACACTAGTGTTGTAAAGTAAGACAGAAAAAAAGTATATGACGATTCATAGTAGGCATAATTTTAATGGGACTCAAAAATACTGAAAACTGAATTATGTAAAAACAATATGTAGTATAATCTCGAACGTAATGGTAGTATTCGTATGACTTTTAAAAGTCGCTGATGCTCGCTTTTAAACTTGTTCACTTATGTCACTTATTCATATAATAAAATCATTTACGTTTTAAATACAAAGAACTACCGTTTTAGGTTCTGAGTTTACATATTTTATAGTTGTCAAACAGCAAATCACACCTTTATTTAGTCCAGAGAAATTTAACCGAAATCGATATAATGTATGGACGGAGAGACGATCCTGTAAGGGTTCCGTTTTCTCTTTTGAGAACCCTACATATATTAAAATCGGTCGAGCGGAAGCCGCTGAAAGTTCTCGGAACAAAAAGAAAACGCCGTATGTTTTAAATATTATAATATAAATATTTGAAAAGCAAACCGCAAAAACGTTAGTTGTTTACTTGCTCGACTATTTTCATTAAGTTAATTAAATACGAATGCTTTTTGTGTTTATTTTAACGTTTACGTATATAAAAATGGATATTTTAAAATGTGAAACGTTATATTCTCTGTCTAGATAAAACAACCTACCTACAGCAACTTCTGTATAAACAGTATTTTATTTCTATGCATTTTAATTTGGAAATGAATTAAAAAACCAATTCAAATGAAAGCCGTGTGTACTTTTTGTTTATGAGTCTGCAATTTTTCATTATTTTATGTTGATGTTCAGTTCTCGGTCTGGTTTGCTTTTTTTATTCTACGTATTTTATTTTAACTCTTTCCCGATTAGGAGCCACGGAATGAGTGTGGAGATAAAGGAGCCAATTAAATCGTGTTGTGTCAAAGTATGTGTAAAATTTAAGAGTAGTAGTGTGTACACGAGATCCTCCACTTTGTCTATTGCATTTTATCTGACTTCGTGCCGTACCATAAATAAACTAAACTCCCTAACTACGACAGTAACCCAACTCGTTAATATTGTAGTTCATTCAATTAGTTCTTAGATTAATTAAAAAAATATGTGTTTATTTAATAACTTATTTAAAAAATGCTTGATTTGAGAAATAAAAATGTTTAAAGTACAATTCTTTCAGAGGCATATTTTATTCTGCTTGCCACACACTTTCGTCTCGTAATGCTCCGCCTAACGCCATGGTAAGGATTCAACCTGGAAAAAGCCCTTGTATTATGAACTTCCTAAAACTAATGTTAGGTGTTAGATCAAAACGTCTAAAACGAGCTATTCTGATAAGTTGTAAAGTGTATTTGTTGCGAAAAAATTAAATGTCGTTTTGCATTAATGAACGACCTCTTACATAATAATTAATGATCGCTGCGCAGTGAAGTCTCCGCCATGTCGATGTTCGCTGATCAATTCAACGTTCGTTCAAGTTTGCCAATCGTGTTTTTTTGTTTGAAAACGTTTTTTCGTTTTCAATATTAAATTCGTGTAATTTATATTTGTAGATTTAACTGGTTCTTTAATGGTCAGTGCATGTCAACATTTGTCACCAAGTTTATAATACGGGTCACTTATTCTATGTATAGACAGTGATTCATACAATTATATTTTACAGTGTAATATAAGCGGCATAGTTTTTATGCGTGGGTGTTATTTCATTGCTTCGTCGCTCCATTAAGGGGTTATATACAAAGTTGGGGCTAGAAAAATCGAAAAAAATTTTTTTTTGCATATTCTGAAAGTACATACTTTCGAAAATATCTGTGCAAAATTTCAAGTTTTGTAAGTTTGACTGAACAAATGTTTTGCACGAATGAAGTGGACACAAAACTTTAAACGCGATTATCTCGAAATGCGTTTTTTTCAAAAGTACTGTTGCGGTGAACGTGATATCTCAAAAACTTTTCAACCGATTTTCAAAGTTTTTTTTTTTTTAATATTCGTATTTAAAATCTCGTGTACCTGAATGATTCATTTTTCATCCGAAAATTTTTGTTTTTTTGCAATGAATTTTTTTTTTGAAATTTTGACCACTAAAAAAATCGATTTTTCCTGTCAACGTGGTTTTTTTATTGAAAAAAAATTTTTTTGGGAAACCGAATCGTTCAAGTACACCACAATACATTTTTCTTCAATAATTTTTTTACTTTTTTGATATCGGTTGAGCGGTTCCCCTTGTAGAATGTTCACCGCAAGCCTCTGCAAAAAAAAGCGCTGCGGGGCATGGGCCATAACTCCGACAATTTTCTAAAATTTTTTCGAAACTCAAAGTGTTTTTATTTCTTCGATAGTACTACTAGAATACTGTGTTTTGCTTTTTCCGATAAAATTTGCATAAAACCCTTTTAAAAAATCACGAAGTTAGCTCACTTTTTCGCCCCAACTTTGTATATAACCCCTTAAACGAACCGTATTGTGATGATGTGTCCAGGTTCTACTATTTAGGAGTTGTAGAATAGTTTAGTAGAAAACGGTAATTGAATTGCGAGCGTCACGGTGGCTTAAGAACTAACGCAATCGGGTCAGCTGTCACATGTATGGGATGTATTTTAAGATTATTAGAAATGATCTTCGGAAAAATAAATATTATCAGTAAGGCAAGAGATAAATAAAGCTCAGCTAGGAGAATATGATTAGATTTTTTGGAATGTACGGAGTAAACTTATATGAATGCGTTTTTTAATGTCTTGTATAGAGATAATAAACCCACCTATTTAGAAATGCTTCTTTAGTTCGTTAATAGTCAGTTCTCGATTGTGTAGAATAATATTATAAACCGTACAATCAGTGACTCACAAATAATTTCGTAGTACGGATAGATTTTTTTGAAAACGGCTTTTATTTGAACTTTATATCGTTGTTTTTCAATTTACCTTTTAAATGGATTAAATGAATGTATCAAACTTAAATTTGTTAGAAAATTAACAGCGCTGCTCACATCTAACAAAGGCTACCGAATCGCGCCATTAATCTGATTCAGTTTGTGAGTATCTGTATACAGATATTAATCACGGTAAGCTATGGATGACCATGTCGAAGAACGCTTTTGTTTTCACGCTACAGTGGTCATCAATATATCCGTTATTGCTCTAACTTTATATGCATTAACAGTCCATCGGCCATCAAACCGTGGTTCACGAATGTTCGTAGATACGATTACAGTTCGCTTCCTTTAACATCGCATTTAGCAATTAAACTATAAACACTAAGACCCAATTTCTGAAACCATATTTAAATAATTCGGAATTGCAAAAAAAAATGTGGTTTCTGACAAATAAGTTGAAGTAAACTCGTTCATTCGCAAAATTTTTAAAAGGATGCTCAACCAAAATTAAAAAAAAATAATTGCGACGGAACTTAACAAAATTGTGTTTTGTTTTTAACCTTTTCATTAAATTGTATATCATATGTATTTATGTTTTAAGCTTAACCTTTTAACAGTTACACACGTATATATTCGGTCTCCCATTGTAACTTGTATGTGTTACAGACAAGTATATCCGTTGCAAAAATTTAGAGAAGAAATTACCATAAATTAAAAAATTTCTAATTTTTTCATAATTTATATTAAAATACATTGTTATTTTTCGAAATTAATTCAATTTAAATAAAAAGTTTGATTTAGTTAATTGAAAATTATTATAATGTGCCGCCTCTCAATTTTGCGACCAATAGGTAAGCAGAACAATTTCAGATTTGGTAGCACAGTAAAAGCGATTTTGTTTGAACTGTATAACAGCGAAAAGGTTAAGTACTACTCTATTCTCGAATAATCGATAACATTGTCGAATATCTTCCGCAGAAATGTAGAATACTGATGAAAAAACGCGTATACGTAAGTTTATTGTATTTTCTGAGATCCTAATAACGTCTAAATAAATTTATGTATATTCACCCTTTATAGAGTGACGTATACCAATGGGTTTATAGACAGTTATATCAGTTTATTTATGTAAGATTGAATCGAATCGTTTCCCAATTTAAAGGTTAGTTGGGGTGCTCGTTCCATTTTCTGCGCTGTCGACAACGTCTGATGGATTGGGTCGATTCGAATTGCCTTGATTTTACTCTTCAACAGTATATTTATTAAACGTCAATCTTATTATTTGAAAAATATAGGAAACCCTCGCTTAATACGTTAGTTAAATTCTTCTAAAACCTCTTGTCGTGCGAAGTCATGCTATGGCACTAAGAACGTGCACAAAAAAATCTCTCAAGAGATTATAAGTTGACCAAGGAGGTAAATGCTACTGACAGTTGAGTTGTGCGTTACTTCCGCAACATCACTTCCGCTGCGTATCACAGAGTCCCTGTAAAAAAAGTTTTTGAAGAGGGTTGCTTTTCAAGAACTAACAAAAATTTTACATTTTTTTAACTTAGTAATTTAATAATGCATTGATCGAAATTAATTTTAAGTGTCATTTTTAAGTCATCAAGGCACATTTACATACAGCACTCCCTCTTTTTTTTGTATAAACCGATTGGGGAATAAATATAGGTCTAGGACGTAGTTACTGACCTTAAATAATATCTATTTTTTAAAAACTAGGCCCTAAGTGTCATTGACTTAGCAAAAAAAAATCTGTAACAGAAAAAATTGAAATTTACAAAAATGTTTTTAATCTGTAAATCTGCCGTTCTTTGTACATACAGAGGACAAAGCTGAGGTCGGCCGCGTTTTAGTTTCGCGATTTGACGCAGTGCACAGACAGAGCGTTGGTGACTTCGCCGTTTATTAAGCAGGCACCACGATATACGCGGATGCTGTGCGAAAGCCGCGGCGCCGTTGCCATGACAACCGCCGGCCTGCGTCTGTTATCGATTGACGCGCGTGTGGACCGACGTATCCTCACTTTCGCCGTAGCGCGGGAACAACGCTCTGTCTCTTTCTCCCTTCAACAGGGCCGCCAGGAATCGACTCGGAAAATGAAACATGGAACATATTATTCAAGTCCACATTTTCGAGTTTCCCGTTTTTAAGCGTCCCCTGTAATGTTGAAGCTGTAGGCCATTTGTAATAATGGCGCCGAATATAGGTGTGGTATTATACAATAATATGATTATTACAAACTGTTGCCTGCGGCTTCATTCGCACGCGAGTCAATTTTTCCCGCAGATTCGATCGCGTTTTTACGGGAGGATGTTAGGTCGGATAAAAAGTACCCCCAGCCTTTTTATATTTCTCATATATCACTACGTATTCACTGGCTCTTAATCCTTTTCTGAACGAATTTACTACCTATATCAAATAAATAATTCTCTATTAAAATTAATTATTTTGCACAAAATCGAAAAAAAAAAGAACTAGATAATCTGACTTTTGTTAAAGTTTTCTAGTAATTTTGACACCGCCCTTTTTACGTATTTGTCTATTTGTATATTATCTACTTTCGGAGATTGGGAGGCCTTACTTTTTTTTGGTCCCTTTTTTATAAAATAATTTCTGAAAAATTATATGATTTTAGTAGCCTTTAAGTAAGCCTTCATACCGCATGCTTAGTACAAAAGATACGTATATGACGGATTTTTTGAAGTAAATCTTTTGTAGCGATATAACTGTTTGAAACTTTCTGTAACATTAAAGGGGAAATGATTCAACGGCGGGAAAATAAAGAGATACCTTGATAACGCAAAATTAAAGGGAAAATGATTTAACACCGGGGAAATATCAGAAAGCTTCGGTAACGTAAAATGGATTATCAATAAAACGAACTTATACGAGTTTCAGTTCTTTCTCCGTGAGCGTATATAATTTTGTAAAAGAAACTTTGAATATCTGCGGGATACATTACTCTATGTCGCTAATTATACCCGTTCATAAATTAATTGAAACAGACGTAAGCGACGGACAGACAACGTTCGCCATGAATATTCCGTCGATTTTTACCATTTTGATACGGAGTCCTAAAACCTTACCAAAAATAGATTTCCGTGTATTAAAAAAGATAGTTGTGCCTATCGAAAAAGAAAAATCTCGAAAACTGGTTTCTTTGTTTTGTTTTTTTTTTGGACATCCCTCATTTGATTGTACACACAAGTTTCATTCACGATATGCGTGCAGGCCGCCTATAGATAGAGCTTTCCGTATGTCGCGTACGACACGCCATCGGGACTCGGGAGATGGAATTGGGAATGCCGCAAGGCTCAACGCTAGGACCTGTGATCACGCAACTTCCATGTAGACTGTATAGACTATGTAAAATCAACTTTTGATACAGGGGATGTCTCTTGTAAAATACACTCTCAAGTGTAAAAAAAACGGCCATCTTAAAAGTTTGATGAATTTTAGGCGTTTTTATTTTACTAGTGGATTATTTAGAGAACTGTAAACACAAATTATTATTAGTTGGAACATGTTTGTACAAACTTAAATTAAATTGGTTTTTGATCCTCTGTAATTTCGTTTTTGTTCGAAGTTTTTGAGTATTTTGTAGGAAGATACGTTTCTAGAATTTTTATTTGCATCTGCCTGTGTACGAGCGTTGAGAACGTCTGGAACGATTTTAATTAAATTTGGGTATCAAAACTGAAAGTATAAGGTACTTTCTATCCAGCATTAATATACATGAACAAAGTTACTTATTTATAAGTAAAGACATTGATATTTGACACATTCTGTATATATTATAATGTTAATACTACTTATTTTGTGTGTGTCATCATATAGTGGGCTTTGCACTTGACGTTATGTATAGGTAAATGGGGTACATATCTTTCATCCCCCTCGTTTCCCTATTTGTTTTCCTCCATGTTCAACATGCTCCTGCCAGCAGGGCTGGAATGATTTATCGATAGTTTTATTATTAATGTATCCATAATTATATCCAACTTGGTCGACCCTCGAACATTAGTTTGATAGAAAGTTGATTTAATGGATGAGTCTTTGGAACTTTTCGTAAGAAAAAATAATATTGGTACGTTCAAAATAATAATAATAAAAAAATGTGAGATGAATTAACATTATCATATGCCTTGAAAACCTACAAAAGCGATTGTATTTTTTGTAAGTGATTCTAATGCTTTACTGTCATAGGGCTGGGAATTAAAAATGTCCAATTTTTGTCGTAATTTGTCCGCTTTGTTGTATTTTATTATTGTAAATAAAACTAGAGAAATTTGCATGTTTCCTTACTCCTGTTCCGTTTTCTTAATAGATTCGGATCGGTATTCTCAAGAGCCAGTTTTCGACACTTCCCAGCCCTGCTACCAATTGTATCTTTTGGACAGTAATTGAATCGGATTTTGGCTCTGTTTTTATAGACATCGACTGTTCAGAACAGCCTTTGATTTTGTCAGTTTGTGTTGTTACAGAAACTTTGCTTTAAGAAACTAATGGTACAAGAAAATATAAAAGCTGTGAACTCATCGCAACTTCAAATGTCAAGTCATTTTCTAGATAAATTCTGCAATTTTACTTGACGCGAGCTGACGATAAATCATTCTTTCGTTTACGCCATATATTTTTTTCTTAAGATTTATTCATACAATTTTACACTAAACTGACAATGTTTATACTTTTTTTAACCAATAACTTTTTTCAAACTTTCAATTAAATTTAAAAAAGATAAGTATACCTGATTCTTAATATAAAATTATTTATATAAAATATCAGAAAATGGATATTCTGTCCAATCAAAACCAGTACTAGGGCAGGAGATCAATATTGATGAAATATATTTTTCATCTCAATGAAATTTTCATAAATATAATTGTGTACTTCAATGAACTTTCTTATTTTGTCAAGGCAATATGTAAAAAAGGAACTCCAGCGAGTTTTAAAAACTACCGAGTCATAATAACATCACGCATGTGATACAAAAGACTGATTCAGAAATAGAAACTTTAGAGCACTAGTGTTAAATGTGCCATTTCGCGGCCGCTCTGCAGGTAATAAAAGCAGCTATTGTCTAGGGTAGGGGATGCAGAAAATAATGTATAAGCAATAACCAACGTGATGCAGTTTTGTGATCTTTTCTGTTTAAATGAGGTATTCAAAATTGCATAAAAACAAACCTCTTTGCCATCAAAATACAAGAAAGACAGTCATATTTTTTCAGTTGAGTTGCTTTCTTATACAAAATTTGTAAAACATTGCTCTCCAAATAGACTTTTTATATTTACATTCGTTTAAACCAGTCGCTGTCAAACATTTTAAATACCTATAGTGTATTTAATGTAACGTTTTTTACTATAATGTTACTCATTTGTTAAATGTGTTTTTTCTCAAATTTTATAATCGGTACGAGAAAAGAGTCTCGCTTAATAAATCATTCACAGTTTCAGAGTTTTCTAATATTGTCAAAACCCGGTGTATAAAATTTTATATCCGTTAAAATTTGCGATCTGTTTTATACAATAGGTAAAGCTATGAACATTCAAAATAGTATTTTTTTATGTTTTAAATGTATTCTGCACTATAGCTTTCTGCTCCGGATTGACAAAAATATTTTTTCCGCCTGAAAGAGTTTGAGAACGGTTGGTTCGTTGCATACATCATTGAATATCTTTTATGCCTGGTGGCAAGTAAGAGGCGGGCTTAGGGCAGATCGGGCATGTTGATAAAGATTCAATATCCCCGGCTTTACATAATATTTTGTGACGAGGCTTCTGTTGTGCTCTCATAACCTACTTCATGACGCAACGTCCTCCCACATTCCTCCTCCGTATTTTATATTATGTGTGTTGCACCTTACAATTCGTTTCGTTCTCGAAATTGTCATAACTTAATTTGAAGCAGATACAAATTTAAAAATTAAAATAAAATCATTGCATTTCTGGAATCTTTCGAACAAAAAATCGCAATTTTAAATATGAAGGTTATCTAGACTTACCAGTTTATACATTTTTTCATTACAAAACCTTTGTTTTGAGAAATAAAAATGTTTAAAGTAGGTATAATTATTTTTTGAATGACATACCTTGTTCTGATTATTATATTTGTGTATGTCGAAGGATAATTAAAAAAATTGGATTTTCGCGAAAATTCTAGAATGTTTGCAAAAAACCGGATTCCAATTACCCGTTTTTTTGTAATTTATTGTCCTAGGATTTTCGAGAAGATCCGATTTTTTTAATTATCCTACGACCTATATACACCAATAGCTACACACGCTCGTCTCCGTTAACTTTAGAGTAGGGATTCAAGGTCGACCGGGAAGGGATTAATAAAAAGTGTCAAAATAAATATAATTGATACTTTCACCAATTCTTAGATCAGAACTCGTGAACTGGACGTTTTGATATAACATGTGGGGTTTTCATTGGATTCTCAAATCTCGAATAATTTTTCCATTTGACTTTACATTTTTAGGTTTGGACTAGATACACACGCAGAATAGATGAATCTTTCATTCAGAGACGATGGTGCTTTTGCTTTAGTTCCCGCGATGCGTGATCACTGATCAAAGATAAGGCACGCCTCTGTGTAATACACAAATGTGGATAAATAAATGTGTTTGTTATTGTTTGACTAGGCCAACGCAATAAGTCTAACATTGTGTTGAGACTTTTGGACTGAAGCGTCGCAAACGTGATTAAAACATAATTTTCAAATTTTATATATAATATTAATAATATAGGAAAAACACCTGTTCTTCAGGTCGATTCTCTTAACTTCCTTTTGTCATATGATTTTGCGATTAAGTCGCTTGGAGATCGTCAGATGTAACAAACAATGGCCACAACTCTTCGCTTAAGTTTTTTGATTTATGAAACTTATATTGACGTATTTTTTTAATGAAGCAAAAATTCGAGGCGTATTGAGAGAACGACCCCTTGGGTTGTTACATGTGACGTTATGTCTTCTGGTGGCAGAAAATTTAAGTGTATCAAAATGCAACGCTTTTAGGTCAGATCCCAATAGAAAATTTATCAAAAATTTAACATACGCAGTTTTGCTTTGTTGTGACAGATAAAACATATGTTGCTCCCTTGAAAGATTGATTTTTACGTTTTATTTTCAGTTGTTTTCTGCAAGATTTTTTTTAGAGATGTTTCTGAACAGTAAACAGTGGCCCGGCTATAAAGACATTTCCATTAGCCATTTAAATTAGCGCGGTTCTTGGTTGCACAACTTTTAATTTTATGCGACACAATATCAACGACTGCGCGTATTTTTTATGAACAACACATTTCACTACGTTCTCGACACTCGGCAGGGTAATATAATTAGGCGTATTCCAAGTAAATTAAACGCAATAAAATCGCTCTGTCGTTTTCTTCAACGCTACGAAATTAATTCAAATGTATTGTTTTCTGCCCCTTCTCGGGACTTTTGTTTCTGTTTTTCACTATGCGTTGAATGGAATTAATATACAAGGTGTCAGAATGAAGATATTTAGAAATTGGGAAAAAAATATTAAAAATAGATATGGTCACACGATGTATCCATTCTCGAAATCGGGATGTAATATGAACAAAGTAGGAGAGACTGTGTCGTAATGAGTTATAATATGACAAGATGTGGCATTATTACGAATCGTTACACACAAGATATATATGGTATTTTTTGTACGGAAAATTGCTGATTTCACTTCATTGTCAAAATTTTTGACAGTTCAGTTTTGAACAAACGTCACTTCTATATTAGTAGGTGGCTTATATAAAAAAAAGACAACTGACTCACAAGCAGAGAGTTACTGTGGAATTGGTATAATTCGACCAGTTTTGTTTTATATTACTCCACTAGTGGATATAATGGGTATTGTATGTAAAACTGCTATTTTATAAAATGATATTTAACTTTTGATTTTTTTCGAACTTTCTTTAGATAAAATAGGAAGCTTTTTACCTGAAAATTAAATACTACATCTGTTAATAGAAAATAATCTCTGAATCTATTTAAAAAAAGACACTCATATTTTAATAGTGAAACTGGTTTTTGTTATACATCAGCGTTTTTTCCTCTGAATTTTTTGCTGCACGAAATGTGTGTTCTTTAAGCATTTTGAATGCGGTTTTCTTTGTACCACATAATGTTTTAGTGGGAAGTTTATAGGATATAGAAATAGTTGTTTTTTTATACAGTTCATTCATATGTTAGTGTTGTCATATTTCGGTAAGTAAATGTTTCGAATGATTGCTGAGGGCTTTGCTATACCAGAATTAATAATAAACTGACACCTTGTATAAAAAGACAACAAGGAGAAACTCGCAAGGAGGAGTGACATAAACATTATTTTTCAATTAGGTACGTGTTGCCACTTTACGATTATGAACGTTGGCAACGTTTTTACGCGCGATACGTCCATTTGTTTAGTTTTGAACTGTCTTCAGGCTATGTTGATAGATCATTTGTTTCAGATCAGTCAGTTGGTATTCACGTATAGATGAAAAGTGAAAAGTAGTCTAATTTTATTCTTAGATATCTGCGTCTACAAACAGTGGGTGCGTTTATTTTAGCGGGATTAAAAATTATATTTTTAATTTGCATGCTAATAATTTAATGAAATAGAATAAAATGACTGACGTGGGATATTTTTACTAATATTCATAGCTAAGAAATGTTTTCATAAATAATCACCAATATTCACTATCAATAAAATAAAACATCACCTGACATCTGTCATATTGACTATTTTACAAACGTGCTTAAAGTCAAAATAAATAACAAAATCTCCAAGACGTAGGGGGAACCCCCTAGCGCCGAACAGCACCTAGTACCGGACAAAACACGTCGAAACATGAAATAACGCTCATAATAACATTCGTGTAATCGAAGACGTCAAACTCAATGGTAAAATCCCCCCGCGGCGCGTGAGGCGACAGTTTCGTTCAATACACATTAGTCATTTTGCGCAGAAATTTGTTGCGTCGAGTAACATTACTTTTGTTGATTTATTTAGATTTTTTTATGTTTATATGGCTCAGGCGTTTATAGTATTAATGTAAGATTATTATAAACACATAATTACCAGGTTCTGTCCGGTCTTATGGGTTCTAATTTATATTTGTTCGGTAAATTTCAATGAAACCAAAAACTAAACCAATGATTGATTCCATTTTAAGAGGCTAAAAAATGTGCAATGTTCATCTTTCTTGATTTGTTATATATATAATATGATTGTTTAAACGAAAATGTTAAGTATAGAAATAAAACATAATTATTCCATTTTTTGTTTGTTAAAAACCTTAAGTGTCCGGTACTCGGGAGACTCTCCCTATGATTTAGAGTAAAAACCGACATTAACACGAACGAAGCTGTGAATAATAAATAATGTCATTGTGTGTTGTGTAGTTTCGCGGACACCCGGTAAAATCTATATATACTCACTATTTGTAAACAAAGTGCTTAAAATTAGTGTTGCCGTGTTCTTGAAAATGTGAAAATTGTCGCGTATCTAAATTAGATCGCGTTTCATTTTCCCTGACGCCGCCTTTGCTGCTGCTGGCTTGTTCAAATTATACGCCACCGGTGTGTCTCTTTATATATTCCGCCTTTTTTGTCAAATTATAAAAATAAACATGTATTCATGTTTCAAAGAGTATTGTGTTAGATATTTGCAACCAAATCACTGTAGAAATGTTATCTTTGTTCTAAAGTATGCTATTTAATGTAATATACAAAAATAACCATTTTTGACGAAATGAAAGACTTTGAATTATACATGGAAATTTTCGTTTTTTGACTATAGATAATGAAATACTGATTATTATCGTTAATATATAGAAAAAGACTGTTTTTCCAGTTAAATTATGATCAGAATGCTAGAAATATGTTTAGAATGGTAAATATTTTTTTGCTTAGCTCGGGGGCCAAATTTAGAATTTATCCATACAAAAAAAATCTTCTTAAAATACTAAGATAAAAATAGAATGTAAAAAAGTCTATCGGAAAACAAAAGCTATTTTTACTGCAGTTTCGCTGTAAGGTTAATAACGGTTTTAACTTTTAACAGGAACCCTCTTTTAACTCGATTGTAGCATGATATAAAATAGGCTGTGTTTGGGTACCAGTTGGAGGGTGTACTAAATTTAATTAAAAACGATTCAGTCGTCCTTACAAAAAAAAACCCGTTGTCTTTTCTAGTTGTCATATTAAAAAATACTGCAAGAAAACAAAAATACAGATATAAATTACATGTTACTGTTTGTAATCTTAGAATTAAGATGAAAGACGTTTCTTCAGCGTTGCAAAAAAAAAGAGTAACAAAAATTACTAAAAATGAACCATATAAACAGTGTGCCTTTTGACCACAGATATTAACTCAAGTTTCATTTTGCTGAAAGAACAGGGCGCGTCCTTCGACCTGCAACAGAGGCTATATTTCGTACATTAGCAGCAAATAAAACCGGTGTTTATTTTCCTGCGGTCGATCGTAAACCGTCCTGCTACTCCTGCAGGAAATCTCTGATAACACGCGTTACCGTACCTTGCGACCGTATCTGTAGAGCGTGCGTGCTGCCATCTATTATCCGCAACACGTACAGAGTTAATGCCCCCCTCGTCAATTTAATGTCTATAATTGATTTACTGCAAGCATAATTAACTGCACTGAATGCCGAAACGATGACGCTGTAATTCGATTCGCAACAAGCAATTCTGTAACTTTACACTGTTGATATTGTTAAATGCACTCTAAGCTACCAACAGCAGAACTAACCAAGTAAGTACTTTCGGAAATTATTTTAGAAAAAAATGTCCTGGTAGACATGGGATCATGGTCTGACGGGGCTTCATTATTCTTCAAATGGTTGCCATTTTCTAAGTTCTCGCCCGATTTCTTTAATTTTAATCTTAAATGATAGGCCTGCTGACTTTCTGCATAGGATTTGCCGGTTTTCGGCTTGAAATTTTTGGTTCGAGTTTTATCGCGATTTTTAGGTCGAGGCATTTCAAATTTTTAGGTTCAAATGTTATTTTCTGTGAGTGTTTCTGGTACTCGGAATTGGTGTTATTGAAGAGATTTAGTTCTGAGGATCACAACGCACTTTGTATTTTCGCGATGGAACTTGTAGTTTTAGTGGAGCAATTTAGAAATTTTGGGCGCAAAAACACCTTCACGTAGACAAAGCTTAGAGGCGACTGAAGTCATTAGTCATTAGTTAAAATTCACAGTTTTATTGGTAGAAGGAAGCCGAGTGGCTCGATCACCTGACACTTGGTTTGCTGGGATTAGTTGAGTGGTTTGTGAGATAGTGGTACACCGAAAGTACATTTGAAATATAACGGTCGGTTTTCATGAAACGTGCGAGTAAGACATTACATGTCAAAACCCGTACAAGCCGTTTTTTTGCATTGTCTTATTTTATCGTTGAAAAGAAAAAAAGACACCGCCGTGGCAGAATAGAGTATATAAAATATAAAACTGGGAATAATTTTATAATTTTTTTTATTACATAATAGGCTGTAATAATTTACTAAGAAAAGTGATCGGACATACCCATAGATATATATAATCGGAAACATGAAGAAAATTAAATTTTTAACAAAAAAGTGTTTCCTCGTAAAAGCAATGCTTGTTACACTTAAACTCTTTCAGTCTTGGTGTTATTGTCACTAACCACATCTTTCCGAATTTTTAAATTAAAATCCATGTCATCTAGAGACAATCGGTTGAATTATCATGAAAGTTCGAACCATGCTTGACAAGATGTGACACTGATTGGCGGTATATTGAATGAATGACTTATGACAGTTCATTTGCGTCGAATCGAATATTGAATATTGCTCTAAGCTCAAAATATTCTTATTGTTAAAGCGCGACTGAAAGAGTTAATGTTATGACTATTTACACAGGAATTGGAAGTAAATGAGTAGTAACCTGACATGAACCGTTTTGCCTTGTAACTGCAGGTTTGATCTATTACAAACGACTATTATAATACACGAAATGAAGTAATTTTAATATTTTTTTAATGACTCGATAGCTTAAGTATCCACCAGGATATCATGTTGCTTTAGAGTTTAGACGATAATGTTCTACCTTAATTACTAGCCGACAACACCATGCAGTCTATTTTAAGTGTGTTATTATATAATAATTTGTCTATGTAATCCGATATTCCATATACAACACCATACTTGACTGACGAACCAAGTACATCCAAAAACACATCACTTGAGTCTTAAATTGATGGGTTTGACTCATTTATCAGTGTGCTTTGAACCTCCTGGCCTTTGAATTCAGATGATATAGATGGCCGCTTAGGGTTGAACTTCACTTTCTTCTATTGTTTTTTCCTTTTTTGTAATAACAATGGAGTCGCTCTGCGTAATTTTAATTTTAGATTTAGTAACAATTAAATAATACTTATTAACTTCTATACTAGTTGACCTGTGCAAAACCTTTTTGCAGGCAACTTAACACCGCTTTCAAAGATCAATGTTTTTGGTATGGGTCTGCGGAAAAAATTTTTTTTTACAAATTTTTTTTTTGCATTCGTTTTTGCCATGGTTTGTAAAGATCACTGTGATTTGAATCACGCCTGCGGCGCCAATTATCTTTAACGGGCTACGCAAAACTTTTTTAAATGTGTTTCTCCAATAGTTTTCTAATATCGATGTGTTTAGAATCACGCCTGCGGCGCCAATTACCATTGCTGGCATACACAAAACTTTTTTGAATGTGTCTTTAGAATAGTTCTCCAATATCAAAGTGTTATAAAATTTGTCTGGGACCCAATAATTACTCGGCCTAACGGCCTCGCCATATGATCCCAAAAAATTCGTCTGCGATTACTCGGTCTTACGACCTCGCCGTTAGGCCCAAAAAGAAATTTAGGCACGGCGGGCCTTCGGCCCGCAATAAATTGGTCTGCAACTCAATATCTACTCGGTCTTACGACCTCGGCATTAGGCCCAAAAAGAAAATAAGGCGCGGCGGGCCTTCGGCCCGCAATAAATTGGTCTGCGACTCAATATCTACTCGGTCTTACGACTTTGCCATTAGGCCCAAAAAAAAATTAGGCCGCGGCGGGCCTTCGGCCCGCAATAAATTGGTCTGCGACTCAATATCTACTCGGTCTTACGACCTCGTCATTAGGCCCAAAAAGAAAATAAGACGCGGCGGACCTTCGGCCCGCAATAAATTGGTTTGCGACTCAATATCTACTCAGTCTTACGACCTCGCCATTAGGCCCAAAAAGAAATTAAGGCGCGGCGGGCCTTCGGCCCGCAATAAATTGGTCTGCAGCTTAATATCTACTCGGTCTTACGACCTCGCCATTAGACCCCAAAAAAAAATAAGGCGCGGCGGGCCTTCGGCCCGCAATAAATTGGTCTGCGACTCAATATCTACTCGGTCTTAAGATCTCGCCGATCAGTCCAAGAAGACAGTTTTTGTTTTTTATATCTGTCTAAATAAAATAATTTTCACTTATACCATTTATTTACTTTAGTATCCAAATAGACGATCTTTGCAAAACCTTGCGAGTTTACACCGTTTTCAATGATCAATGTTTTTAGTACGGGCCTTTAACATACGTTTTTTTATACATTTTTTTATACCTATTCTGCAAGTTGTCTCGTTGACTTTTCTCCATTAATTTCAAAGCTTGCCAAAACTAATTCGTCTTCACATTGTTGAATGTTGCTTTTTTTCTTTGAAAATAAACCGTATACCATTAAATTTCTATTTAAGTTCCTTAAAGTTATGGAATAAGGTTGTCGCTTTTCTGGATAAACGTTCAAGTATTCTGCTTGAACCCATGTGGTGTTTTTGTTACGCTGAATGTGTGCGCAAAAATAGCCTGTTTTTCAAATTTGAAAATGCTTGAGCCATCTTAGAGAGTAAATCAAACAAAATGAATTAGCAAAACTGTAGCGATCGCTCGACAGATTGTTAACCTGTCGGTATGTATTTGTTTCAAAAAATTTTGTTTTACACGGCACACTGATCAGTATGGATAACGTCAAAAAGCTATTTTAGTCAGTTTTGTAGCTTCTGGTTCGCTTAGATATAGGATGTGCTATATCAAATAATTCAAAAAAAATAAGCAGAATTTGAATATCTGAAAACCCAAAACAGCGTCCATAAGAAAAATCAAAGTTCATGTCAATATCTCATTACGTAGTGGAAATAAAAAAAATAAATTTACGCCACTGAAAAGACCTTAAAAAGTTATCATAAAATGGTTAATGAAATTTTCAGATATCTTAATAAATAAAAAAGTTATGGCCAGTTTTTCTAAATGGAAATTTTCACTATTTTCTGAATAAATTAATTTTTCTGCACTACTTTGCCTCTTTAACCGACTTTCTATCTCCACTAACAACAAAGTTACCCGTGTTAGCCCACGTCGGTTGAAACACCCTGTATATATTATGTGTAAATAAAGTGAATTTGACTCCTCGCATTAATATTCAAATTTTAAAGAAATCGGGTATTTTTCGTCAGATTTTATGTATTTCTACACTTGTTAACTTTTTTAAGCCTGTGTACCGAATACTAACTTCATCGAATCAATGGCTTTGCCTTTGTTGAATAAATATTATTATTATTATGCACTACCGTCTCTTAACATTCCACGGGCCTCCCATTAGCGTCTAGCTTATACATGGCTGACTAATTTTGTACCACAGAACTCGCTGAATTAAAGCAATTTCGAACGCAGTTATATCTGTTTCGGTATTGAGAGCGAACTATTTTCATTATTTCAAAGGAAAAACATATTTAAAAAAATGCGTAATTACTTTAAATATTATCAATAAAAATAATTTTATTAACAATTGTCAAATCATAACAAAAAGAAATATTTACATAACCTCACATTTTTAAAAACATAATTCATGAGAAATAATATTATATATATGATAATATCGTTAATAAATATGATTATATTTTGCAACAAATCCGATTGACCAATGTAGTCTTCTCGTTTAAAATTCCAATCTTGTCATTCCATCAATTTCACACATTCGAATTCACTGTAGGTAAAATATTCAAAATTCTAAGTATAATAGGTAGAAGATACAGGAAATCAATTTGTAATCTGTTTCAATAGATCTGTAAATAAATTCATATATGATTAATTTCTATATTTTGGGAAACAAATTATTATTTTTCATTTTATAACCAAATAATTTTCAAGGTTAAAAAATGTTTTTTTTTTCTTAATCGTTATATAAAAAGTTAATAATATGTAAAATAACGTATAAACAAACCGTTTTATAATTGAAAATATCCCAAAATACATCAATTTCCATAGTAAGATATGTATTTATTTTCATAGATCTGTCAAAATAATCTCACGCCATTTTTAATTTTATCTGAACTGCTCATAGACATACGTCGTAATCGACATTACGCGACTCGATTTTATACGTCGTCTCTTTCTAACCAATTGCATATATGGCGACCTCTTGGCGGAATTATTTTTCGAAATATCTTCGCAAAAATTACCGGATTTGTTTCGAGCGTCTGTCAAAAGGTTCTATAATTATCAATTTGCACGATTTTGGCAAAAAGTTTACGTCCGATGGCCATAATTTCGCTAAATAATGTTAAAAACCAATTCAACTGACAGCTAGAAAAAATTCAAATTTTATCCATCATTTGTTTTAAATTTTACATTTCAAAATAGAATTGACTTGTTTCACGAATCAAAATGCAACAAAAAATAAACTTCTGTCCCCGTCACTTTCATGTAATTTAGCGACGTATGTTTTTAAAAAAATTTGATCGATTTGTCGCGTGTTAATTTTCCACTTAAGTTAGACTGTGACTTTTAATTTTTTTTGCTATTGCCCTAGCAAAACGACTGTTTCACAGTCTAAACGACAGAGAAAAAAAAGAGAAACGAATACTTTTATCGGCGAATTAAATACTTGAAAAAAGTCGCTTCGAACGCATCTTTTGCACTTTTCAGTTAGTCTTTTTGCTACTGAATCGTTTAAAACGCGTCCCGACGTCGTACGACCAAAAATGGCCGAGATATGAGCAATTAAAATTTCCCCATGTTAAACGTCCTATGGTGACTCTGCGCGGGTCCGAACTTTTGGCTTCGGCGGCCGAACCGCACGCTCGAATTTCGCGTTCGAAGCGTCTCGTAAAAATAGAAAAATGAGCGAAAATCGTCCCAAAAGCGCATCCTCGTGCGATTTTTTTTACTATTTTAGCCGTCGATTTCAAATCGGCCCAATGCGTTTCAAATGGGGCCGAGGCCCTGTTTGAAAAATCGCCCCGACCGCGCCCCAAAAATGCAAAAAAAGCCCACCCCCCTATACAATAGAGCGCCGCGAGCTCTACAACTGGTCTTTTTTCTGAATTTTTTCCTCCAAAAATGTAAATTTGTATAAACATGAAACTTTTTGCCCCTAAATTTAAGCGTTTTAATATATAAGACTAGTTGACCTGTGCAAAACCTTTTTGCAGGCAACTTAACACCGATTTCAAAGATCAATGTTTTTGGTATGGGTCTGCGGAAAATTTTTTTTTTTACAAAATTTTTTTTTTTTGCATCCGTTTTTGCCATGGTTTGTAAAGATCACTGTGATTTGAATCACACCTGCGGCGCCAATTATCTTTAACGGGGTACGCAAAACTTTTTTAGATGTGTTTCTACAATAGTTTTCCAATATCGATGTGTTTAGAATCACGCCTGCGGCGCCAATTACCATTGCTGGCATACACAAAACTTTTTTGAATGTGTCTTTAGAATAGTTCTCCAATATCAAAGTGTTATAAAATTTGTCTGGGACCCAATAATTACTCGGCCTAACGGCCTCGCCATATGGTCCCAAAAAAATTCGTCTGCGATTACTCGGTCTTACGACCTCGCCGTTAGGCCCAAAAATAAATTAGGGCACAGCGGGCCTTCGGCCCGCAATAAATTGGTCTGCAACTCAATATCTACTCGGTCTTACGACCTCGGCATTAGGCCCTAAAAGAAAATAAGACACGGCGGGCCTTCGGCCCGCAATAAATTGGTCTGCGGCTCAATATCTACTCGGTCTTACGACCTCGCCATTAGGCCCAAAAAGAAATTACGGCGCGGCGGGCCTTCGGCCCGCAATAAATTGGTCTACGGCTCAATGTCTACTCGGTCTTACGACCTCGCCATTAGGCCCAAAAAGAAATTAAGACGCGGCGGGCCTTCGGCCCGCAATAAATTGGTCTGCGACTCAATATCTACTCGGTCTTACGACCTCGTCATTAAGCCCAAAAAGAAAATAAGGCGAGGCGGGCCTTCGGCCCGCAATAAATTAGTCTGCGACTCAATATCTACTCGGTCTTACGACCTCGCCATTTGGCCCAAAAATAAATTAAGGCGCGGCGGGCCTTCGGCCCGCAATAAATTGGTCTGCGACTCAATATCTACTCGGTCTTACGACCTCGTCATTAGGCCCAAAATGAAAATAAGTTTTTCCAAATGGAAATTTTCACTATTTTCTGAATAAATTAATTTTTCTGCACTACTTTGCCTCTTTAACCGACTTTCTATCTCCACTAACAACAAAGTTACCCGTGTTAGCCCACGTCGGTTGAAACACCCTGTATATATTATGTGTAAATAAAGTGAATTTGACTCCTCGCATTAATATTCAAATTTTAAAGAAATCGGGTATTTTTCGTCAGATTTTATGTATTTCTACACTTGTTAACTTTTTTAAGCCTGTGTACCGAATACTAACTTCATCGAATCAATGGCTTTGCCTTTGTTGAATAAATATTATTATTATTATGCACTACCGTCTCTTAACATTCCACGGGCCTCCCATTAGCGTCTAGCTTATACATGGCTGACTAATTTTGTACCACAGAACTCGCTGAATTAAAGCAATTTCGAACGCAGTTATATCTGTTTCGGTATTGAGAGCGAACTATTTTCATTATTTCAAAGGAAAAACATATTTAAAAAAATGCGTAATTACTTTAAATATTATCAATAAAAATAATTTTATTAACAATTGTCAAATCATAACAAAAAGAAATATTTACATAACCTCACATTTTTAAAAACATAATTCATGAGAAATAATATTATAAATATGATAATATCGTTATTAAATATGATTATATTTTGCAACAAATCCGATTGACCAATGTAGTCTTCTCGTTTAAAATTCCAATCTTGTCATTCCATCAATTTCACACATTCGAATTCACTGTAGGTAAATATTCAAAATACTAAGTATAATAGGTAGAAGATACAGGAAATCAATTTGTAATCTGTTTCAATAGATCTGTAAATAAATTCATATATGATTAATTTCTATATTTTGGGAAACAAATTATTATTTTTCATTTTATAACCAAATAATTTTCAAGGTTAAAAAATGTTTTTTTTTTCTTAATCGTTATATAAAAAGTTAATAATATATAAAATAACGTATAAACAAACCGTTTTATAATTGAAAATATCCCAAAATACATCAATTTCCATAGTAAGATATGTATTTATTTTCATAGATCTGTCAAAATAATCTCACGCCATTTTTAATTTTATCTGAACTGCTCATAGACATACGTCGTAATCGACATTACGCGACTCGATTTTATACGTCGTCTCTTTCTAACCAATTGCATATATGGCGACCTCTTGGCGGAATTATTTTTCGAAATATCTTCGCAAAAATTACCGGATTTGTTTCGAGCGTCTGTCAAAAGGTTCTATAATTATCAATTTGCACGATTTTGGCAAAAAGTTTACGTCCGATGGCCATAATTTCGCTAAATAATGTTAAAAACCAATTCAACTGACAGCTAGAAAAAATTCAAATTTTATCAATCATTTGTTTTAAATTTTACATTTCAAAATAGAATTGACTTGTTTCACGAATCAAAATGCAACAAAAAATAAACTTCTGTCCCCGTCACTTTCATGTAATTTAGCGACGTATGTTTTTAAAAAAATTTGATCGATTTGTCGCGTGTTAATTTTCCACTTAAGTTAGACTGTGACTTTTATTTTTTTTTGCTATTGCCCTAGCAAAACGACTGTTTCACAGTCTAAACGACAGAGAAAAAAAAGAGAAACGAATACTTTTATCGGCGAATTAAATACTTGAAAAAAGTCGCTTCGAACGCATCTTTTGCACTTTTCAGTTAGTCTTTTTGCTACTGAATCGTTTAAAACGCGCCCCGACGTCGTACGACCAAAAATGGCCGAGATATGAGCAATTAAAATTTCCCCATGTTAAACGTCCTATGGTGACTCTGCGCGGGTCCGAACTTTTGGCTTTGGCGGCCGAACCGCACGCTCGAATTTCGCGTTCGAAGCGTCTCGTAAAAATAGAAAAATGAGCGAAAATCGTCCCAAAAGCGCATCCTCGTGCGATTTTTTTTACTATTTTAGCCGTCGATTTCAAATCGGCCCAATGCGTTTCAAATGGGGCCGAGGCCCTGTTTGAAAAATCGCCCCGACCGCGCCCCTAAAATGCAAAAAAAGCCCACCCCCCTATACAATAGAGCGTCGCGAGCTCTACAACCGGTAATTTTCCTGAATTTTTTCGTCCAAAAATGTAAATTTGTATAAACATGAAACTTTTTGCCTCTAAATTTTTGCATTTTAATATATAAGACTAGTTGACCTGTGCAAAACCTTTTTGCAGGCGACTTAACACTGCTTTCAAAGATCAATGTTTTTGGTGCGGGTCTGCGGAAAAAAATTTTTACAAAAAAAAAAATTTTTTACATACGTTTTTGCCATGGTTTGTACAGATCACTGTGTTTTGAATCACGCCTGCGGCGCCAATTATCTTTAACGGGGTACGCAAAACTTTTTTAAATGTGTTTCTACAATAGTTTTCCAATATCGATGTGTTTAGAATCACGCCTGCGGCGCCAATTACGATTGCTGGCATACACAAAACTTTTTTGACTGTGTCTTTAGAATAGTTCTCCAATATCAACGTGTTATGAAATTGGTCTGCGACCCAATAATTACTCGGCCTAACGGCCTCGCCATATTGCCCCAAAAGGACAATAGGCGGGCCTCCGGCCCGCAATGTAGCCTTATTTTCATTTTTTTTATATCTGTCTAAATAAAATAGTTTTCACGTTTACCATTTATTAACTTTAGTATTCAAACAGATGACCTGTGCAAAACTTTTTTGCAGGCAACTTTACACCGCTTTCAAAGATCAATGTTTTTGGTATGGGTCTGCGGAAAAATTTGTTTTTTACAAATTTTTTTTTTTTTGCATCCGTTTTTGCCATGGTTTGTAAAGATCACTGTGATTTGAATCACGTTGCGGCGCCAATTGTCTTTAACGGGGTACGCAAAACTTTTTTAAATGTGTTTCTACAATAGTTTTCCAATATCGATGTGTTTAGAATCACGCCTGCGGCGCCAACTACCATTGCTGGCATACACAAAACTTTTTTGAATGTGTCTTTAGAATAGTTCTCCAATATCAAAGTGTTATAAAATTTGTCTGGGACCCAATAATTACTCGGCCTAACGGCCTCGCCATATGATCCCAAAAAATTCGTCTGCGATTACTCGGTCTTACGACCTCGCCGTTAGGCCCAAAAAGAAATTTAGGCACGGCGGGCCTTCGGCCCGCAATAAATTGGTCTGCAACTCAATATCTACTCGGTCTTACGACCTCGGCATTAGGCCCAAAAAGAAAATAAGGCGCGGCGGGCCTTCGGCCCGCAATAAATTGGTCTGCGACTCAATATCTACTCGGTCTTACGACCTCGTCATTAGGCCCAAAAAAAAATAAGGCCGCGGCGGGCCTTCGGCCCGCAATAAATTGGTCTGCGACTCAATATCTACTCGGTCTTACGACTCGTCATTAGGCCTAAAAAGAAAATAAGGCGCGGCGGGCCTTCGGCCCGCAATAAATTGGTCTGCGACTCAATATCTACTCAGTCTTACGACCTCGCCATTAGGCCCAAAAAGAAATTAAGGCGCGGCGGGCCTTCGGCCCGCAATAAATTGGTCTGCAGCTTAATATCTACTCGGTCTTACGACCTCGCCATTAGACCCAAAAAAAAATAAGGCGCGGCGGACCTTCGGCCCGCAATAAATTGGTCTGCGACTCAATATCTACTCGGTCGTACGATCTCGCCGATCAGTCCAAGAAGACAGTTTTTGTTTTTTTATATCTGTCTAAATAAAATAATTTTCACTTATACCATTTATTTACTTTAGTGTCCAAATAGACGATCTTTGCAAATCCTTGCGAGTTTACACCGTTTTCAATGATCAATGTTTTTAGTACGGCCCTTAACATACGTTTTTTTATACATTTTTTTATACCTATTCTGCAAGTTGTCTCGTTGACTTTTCTCCATTAATTTCAAAGCTTGCCAAAACTAATTCGTCTTCACATTGTTGAATGTTGCTTTTTTTCTTTGAAAATAAACCGTATACCATTAAATTTCTATTTAAGTTCCTTAAAGTTATGGAATAAGGTTGTCGCTTTTCTGGATAAACGTTCAAGTATTCTGCTTGAACTCATGTGGTGTTTTTGTTACGCTGAATGTGTGCGCAAAAATAGCCTGTTTTTCAAATTTGAAAATGCTTGAGCCATCTTAGAGAGTAAATCAAACAAAATGAATTAGCAAAACTGTAGCGATCGCTCGACAGATTGTTAACCTGTCGGTATGTATTTGTTTCAACAAATTTTGTTTTACACGGCACACTGATCAGTATGGATAACGTCAAAAAGCTATTTTAGTCAGTTTTGTAGCTTCTGGTTCGCTTAGATATAGGATGTGCTATATCAAATTATTCAAAAAAATAAGCAGAATTTGAATTACTGAAAATCCAAAACAGCGTCCATAAGAAAAATCAAAGTTCATGTCAATATCTCATTACGTAGTGGAAATAAAAAAAATAAATTTACGCCACTGAAAAGACCTTAAAAAGTTATCATAAAATGGTTAATGAAATTTTCAGATATCTTAATAAATAAAAAAGTTATGGCCAGTTTTTCTAAATGGAAATTTTCACTATTTTCTGAATAAATTAATTTTTCTGCACTACTTTGCCTCTTTAACCGACTTTCTATCTCCACTAACAACAAAGTTACCCGTGTTAGCCCACGTCGGTTGAAACACTCTGTATATATTATGTGTAAATAAAGTGAATTTGACTTCTCGCATTAATATTCAAATTTTAAAGAAATCGGGTATTTTTCGTCAGATTTTGTGTATTTCTACACTTGTTAACTTTTTTAAGCCAGTGTACCGAATACTAACTTCATCGAAGCATAGTTAGGGCTCCGTATATCCGATGAAAAAGCGGAGTCCTTATAGGATCACTCTTGTGTCTGTCTTTTCGTTTGTCACAGCTCTCTCCGATTCTACGGGACGAAAAGTGTTGAAATTTTATTCTTATATAAATGTTAGATGACGCAATGACGGTTGTATAGCGTAAATAAACGAATTCCGAGTTTAGGGTTAATTTTGGGGGCTAAATTAGAAAATAAAAAAAAAATATATATATATCATATATATATATATATCATGGACGTATCATATTAAAGGGTTCGCTATGAGAAATACAAATATATTTCCTTTATAATTTTAAAATGCGTAGCTCGAAAGATATTAAAGAAAATATACAAAAATCGAGCGTTAACCCTCTCCTCCATCTCCGTGAAAACTGAAGTTCAATTTTAGAAAATAGGATATATAGTTTATAGGAAAACCTAAACAGAAATCCAAGTCTTAAAGATCTCGCGGAAAACTGAATGGTACCAAACCATCTTCACGCGAGTTCGTCTCATTCTTGCCCGGTTTTTTTCTCATCTGTGACGTACAGAGGCAAATTTATCACAATGAAGTCTATATTTGAGCATCGATTTTTTTTTTTGATATTCTGAAAAAAAATCCATCATCGATTTTTAAAGAGATAGGAGCCGATTTTTTTAAATGTTCGATTCGAAAAAAATCTGTAAATATGATGCTATTTATTTATATGGTAGCAAATTTTGAGCCTTTAAATTCATCGGCGCCTTTTCCCCTAAGTTAACCTCGGTGACCACCCTCTGTAAATTTCGGCGTCATTTTGAAATTTACCATCTTTTATTTACATGAAAAATACCACTCGTAAGTTGGTCTCTATTTGATTAAATGAACGGTGTGTTTTCAAACCAACTATAAAATTTGATGGCAATCCGAGTTGAAAATTATTTTAAAATAACAGATACGTCTCTTAATCTCATTTCACGGATTATTCTATGTAATAAAAAAGGAATGCTGTTCACTGGTAGGCACAGCACTTGAAAACGGCAGGACCGATTTGGCTAATTTTTTCTCAAAATCAAAAAAATATTGATTATTATTTTCTATGGTATCTATTCTTATTATATCCATGCCAAAGCCCCGCGAGGCTAAACTAATATGCTTGAGCCGGCGACTCTACTATTGTTGTTGTTGTCGAGCAGGTCGCAGCCCCGAGAGGCAAATTATAATATGAATTACTTCAAATATTATCAATAAAAATAAGTTTATAAACATTTATTCAAAAAATATTGTTACAATAATATCAAAAATAAACTAAAAAAGAAAAAATATACATAACCTCATTTTTAACAGCATAATTTACGTCAAAAAAATACGATAATTTTTTAAAACAAATCCGACTGACAAATGTAGTATTTATGTTTTAAAATTCCAATATATTGTCATTTCAACAATTCTTTACATTCGCATTCATTATAAGTAAGTAAATAATTTCCAAAATACAGGAATGAATTTATAACCTTATTTCGTGATCTGTAAATAAATTTGAATATGAACTATTTCAACTATTTCAAGAAGTATATAATAATTAAGAAAAAATGTTTAAACAAACCGTATTATAATTTTCTATATTCCAAAAATCAGCTTTGATAGTTTTGTATTCAATCATCTCACACATAGAACGTATAGGGTACGTTTGACATCTGATTGTGTGTTTAGTACACGACAATCCACACTAAATGCTTAATTCGCCAATAAATAATATAAATACCATTATAATATGTCAAATTATCTTAAATTTCGTTTTTAAATAACGATAAGCTACCGTTTACTGGTTAGAGACTTTGAATTATCATTTATAAAAAAGTTTCCGCCTGTCAGATTAACCTTTCATATGTATCAGATGTCAGACTGTGTACAATGATCAAAATAAGATCAAAATTATATGTCCGTCTCTATTTTACTAATTGTATATATAATGTCATCCTTTTAGCCGAATTAAATTTGAAGATTTCTCAGCAAAAATTATCGACTCTGTCTCGGGTGTCTGTCAAAAAGTTTTATAATTAATAATTTACATGATTTTGGCAAAAAAATTACGGTGGATGGTCACAATTTCGTTAAATAATGTTAAAAACCAACCGTTTGACAGATAAATTAAATGTCATTGTTTGTTAGTCGTTTGTTTAAAATGTCAAATGTGTAAGATTTGTGGCCGTACTCAAAATTATATGTCTGTCTCTTTCTTACTAACTACTTATATGGCAGGTCCTTGGCGAAATTATTTTTCGAGATATCTCAGCAAAAATCACCGGATTTGTCTCGGGCGTGTGTCAAAAGGTTCTATAATTATCAATTTACACGATTTTGGCAAAAAGTTTACGTCCGATGTGTATATTTTCGCTAAACAATGTTAAAAACCAATTCAACTGACAGCTAGAAAAAATTCAAATTTTATCAATCATTTGTTTTAAATTTGACATTTCAAAATAGAATTGACTCGTTTCACGAATCAAAATGCGACAAAAAATAAACTTCTGTCCCCGTCACTTTCATGTAGTTTAGCGACGTATGTTTTTAAAAAAATTTGATCGATTTGTCGCGTGTTAATTTCGCATTTAAGTTAGACTGTGACTTTTAATTTTTTTTGCCATGCTAAGTGAGAACCCCACACGGTCACCGTCATAGGAACGGAACTAAAAAAACAATAACGCCGACTTTTATTTGCGAATTAACGGCGTTAAAAAAGTCGTTTTCGACGCGTCTTTTGCACTTTGCAGTTAGAGTTTTTTCTCGCGCTTCGTTTAAAACCGGTCTCGACGTCGTGCGACGAAAAGTCGCCGAGATACGACCGATTCCGGACGACGGGTTAATCAAATGGGACTTTTTTGTTTCCGCGTCGGCGCCCGAATTTTCGCCGAAAACCGTCCGCGCGAAAACTCTTTAAAAAGAGGCGAAAAAAGTCTGCAATTCAAGACCGCCCTCGCCGCTGGGCGATTTTTTTACGATTTTAGCCGGGCGATTGAAAATTTTTTCAACGTTAAGAGATAGGCGATCGGGCGCCCCTTTAAAAAATCGCCCTGCGGCCCCCCTCGAAACGCAAATTTTGCCGATGCGACGTTGCGATGTAGAAATAATGCGCCCTCGTCGTAATTTTTTTTCGTAAAAATCCGTCCAAAATTGCACTTTTCTATAGACCGCCCGTTTTCACCTCGATTAATTTTTGCGTTTTAATATATGGGATTAATTATTGAAAATTAGGAATAGAGGTTGATGAAAATTTTACTGTATCAAAAAAATATGTCATCAAGCTATGTATATTACAATTAGTGGCGTCACAAACATTAGCATTTTTCTGCAATCATAATGTTTAACTATTGGTTTTTTAAATACAGGAACGGAAATATTTTTGTTGATATTAATATGCTAATTTAAGACAGCATTTAATACCAATTCTTTTTTGAACAAGACGACTCCTTGCTCTTATATTAAATTCTATTACTGTATGGAGCCCACATATGTAATCATTGATGATTGGTATCTACATATAAAATGACACAGCGACCCTCGAAATTTCGTTTTCTTGTGGGTATTTTTTGTTTGAGATTTAATAGGAAAAGGTTTTTCCAGAATTGTGTGTCTGTCTTAAATCCTCTTGGTTTCTGGGTATACTTATGGACCACGTCGTACAAGCCCGGAAACCAGGAAGATGTGGAACAACGCCGGCCGTAAAAGCCTACACGGAAACGGCTGGACCGATTTTATTTAGCTGTGTACACTGTTCAATAGACGCAAAAGGTAGATTATTTTATCGGATCACGATCGGACTAAGATAAAATTTCATTTTAAAAATGAAATTAATAATCCACAGGGAATCTATCCCTCATATCTAGCAATCATTTACTGAAATGCTATATGACTTTAGTGTAAGAGCTGCTAGTGAGAGATATTTAAGTACTAATTATTTAAAGATCGTCTGCTACATATTGTCTCTGTTACTTCCAGTTAACGTTTTGTCCTCACATCTGTCTTTAAGGCAAGAGAACGCGCAGGTAAAGGCTAGTAATATAATAATGATACGTACAGTGTATATCGATGGAGGACCTCCCATCCTTAAAGTACGCACAGAGAACGTCAAGTTTCTTCACATTACACCGAAGGCAGGTCCTTCAACTCTTGTTTCATCATAGAGTGTCGGCGGTCATTTAAATGATAAAGTACACGCGTTAGAACACCGTTCATTTAAAAAAATGCTCTGAAAGGGCTTCGGCTTTCTCTGTCTCTCTTCTCGGAATGCATGAATGGGAGAAAGAGAGATAATAATAAATGTAACACTGTTAACGAGACGTATGGATACTTGACGTGAATATGTTCACATTATTAATGTAGACCCTTCAGTGACTTCACATCGTGTGGAGGCAAAAGAAAAAGACAGTGTCCCGGAAACACGGTGTGCAAACTTATTCAAATTGGAATTACTTTTTATTCCCCGACCCAAAAAAAAGGAGTGTTTGCGTGTCTGGCTGTGTGACATCACAACCCTTCGATGGATGAACCTATTTTGGCGCGGTTTTTTTTATATGACATAACAGTTTTGCGGGTAGGCTAGTAAAATTTGTACTCTTTGAATGAGTCTATCACCGGATTCCGTGATTTACTTGTCAGCTTTGAGCCTGTGTCAATATTTTGTAAATCGTTTGTAAACAATCAAAAAAGCTTGCGGCTAATTCCGACGAAAGCTTTTGGGTGTGCCTCTTTATTTTTTTGTTTTTTTTTTGCGTGTCGACTGTTCCAACAAACGAGCTTGAGACTAGTTTCCAGTCAGTCGTATTTGCGTAATGAAAAACAATAATAAACTTGTCAGGGAAAATTTTATAAGAAAAACTTTTTTCCAAATAGAATATATAGTTCATATTCCCGTCACACTATTATGTAACAAACTACACAATTGGCGCCTCATGGTAAATCCGTTTGCCTACGCCACTGATTTTACCATACGGGCACATTATTTACGTAGCGCTCACCCAGATCGTGTAGTGCTGCTATATTAACATTTATCATGACACTAAGGCTAACTTCAAGTGTCTGCCTCAACATGCTCTTTAGCCGGGTTGCCGCTAGGCTTTTATAATTTTCTCATTTTTATCTCCTTTATTTTTCGCCTCTGTCGTATTATTTTTTATTTACATTTTAGCTAAAGTACATAATGCCCGTACTTGCTGTCAGCTTTTATCTTAAACGATGAATAAAATACATTGGCGTCGACATAGGAGCTCAAAAAAATATGTTGTAGAGCATAGAGAATTTCTCTTCTGATTTTTTTGCTATTATAAATTCTCTTTACTATTTTTTCCCACGATTTCGCTTGCGTTAATGTCGATGTAAGGAACTTTATCGTAACCCAATCACAGGCGAATAAATATAGGTACCCCGTGAGGTGTCCTACTTTAAAATTTGTTATCTATATCAATTGACAGTATGTCAAGTTTTTTGGTAGTCGTTATAACCGTTCTCGCGTTGGACTGGTCGCTTTTTCCGGTATATCGATAAAAATATCGATAGATACAAAAGGGAGCTTGTTTTTGCTCTCCGACTTTATCAAGTATTTTTGAACTCGGGCCTATAGGGACCTAAACCTTCTTCAATAAATAAACTATCGAATGATAAAAACCTCATTCAAATTCGTTCAGTAGTTCAGTAGTTCTCGTGTGTATATCAAACACACATAAAAATCAAGTTTAGATGGACACATTTTTATTAAAATAATTGCTTTTTTATCGAGCACATATTTTTGTATAGTATCATCTATTCTTCTAACGAAAAGTTTTCTCATTGTTTTTCAAGCCAGATTCGTGTTAATACAGAGGTTCTCAAGTAAGAGTTGAAACATTGGGTGGCGTATTTAAATTTGTTCATCCGGGTTACCGTATCTAATAGGAAAACAACTATTTCGGCTTTCCTTAAATCGATGACGGCGAGTGTTCTACTCTTACTTGGAGAACTCTTGAGCCTACGAAATTAAAATCAATAAGTCATGAACTTATGTCCAAATTAAATAATAAACTATAGATAACTGATATGACTAATAAATTTCGATATACGCACTTTTTAAATGGAACAGCGTAATACCTATATTTACTCCAAATTATTTTCAATCAAATATCTATAAATTTATTTTGAAGTGGCTATTTTTAAAACAATTTTCATTAGTACTTGAACATGAAAATATTTTGAAAACGATGCCAAATTATTTATACTACAACCTTGATAGTTATTTTTATTTTTATCGCGTATGTTAATTTCATATAAACTTTTCACTGAAAAAACATTGAAATTTCACCATGAAGCTTCTGTGTTTATTGGTTACACTAAAAGTTGTTAATACTTTGTAGCGTCCGTTTGATAGATAGTTAGAAGTTAGTTAGAATCTCTATTTTGGGCTGCAAAAAGCATTGTCGGAAAATCTGATTTGACAAATAATCTTTAGATTGCGATCACACATATTTGTCCATAAGAAAAGCATAGCGGAATTTTAAATCAATCCTGCTTGAAAAAGAATTGACCGATTGAAGCAATATTTAACACAGTTTTTTTTTTGCTCAATTTCAACTTTGAAATAATATTTTTCTACGCATATTGATAAAAAATTAGCTTGAAACGTAATCTTTTCCTATCCTATATAGATCAATTATTTTTGGTGTGATTACAATCTAATGTTCTACACGATCTTAGACTGGCTCCTGCATGTATGAAAACAGTATTTATGTATCTACGATCACAATCTAAGGTCATTGTCAAATTAAATTTTAAGACAATGCTTCCTGCAAAACAGCCGAAATGTTTTTTGTAAATGTTTAATAACCTCATTAAATATTTAAATTCTTATTGTAAGCATTCTTAATGCTGACGTGTAGCAAGGCTTTATACAAATGCTTTAAGCATTTTTGCAAGCCCTCTAAGCTCTCAGCACTGTCCAGCTCTGCTGAAAATATATGTTTTTTTTAGATTGAAGTCGACCTTGTGCTTTTTAATTGGACATTTTTAATGAACTTTTTTATTGACAGTTACGAGATATAAATTAAAAATTATAGTAAAAACGTGAACTGACAGTTATAAATGTTTTTTTTCATTGTTCACCGAAACGAACGCATTCGCGATTTTTATTATTTAATTTAAATCAGGATCAAAACAGGACTACGATAATCCCGTTTGAAAAATGATGTAGCAGTCGGCATTGGATAGCCGAGCAGAACAGGCGATTGTTATTTATTCTGAAATATGTGAACGTCAACCAACCGTTTCTAGACATAAATCAATTATGCTGACGTACTGAGAGATGATGATTTCTCATACAGAAATAGAGACGGTGCCTTGTTGACTGATGTTGGTTCAAAAAGAATACCCATAAATAATATTAAAAGCATTTCATTATACAATGTGCCCTACAAGTAACGCCGAAGACTTTCATTTTTTAAGACATATTTATTGTGAAATACTAATTTGAAAAACTCTGTGTCGTTTCTGTATTCTGAAACGACTCACAATTTTTAGACAAAAAAAACAGGGATTACCCTTTAGCTTTAAAAGTACATAACGTCGGAAGAACTGTATCCACTTTTAGCCGAGGGGAAATTATTATTTGTAACGCAGAGTGCTATGAGTATTTGTAGGTGAGTATCCATTAATTATAAAGAGAGTGGCGACGGAGAGAGGGAAATATTGTAGGTTGAACGTTTGAATCTACAATCTCTCTCTCTCTCCTCTCTCTCTCCTCTCTCTCTCCTCTCTCTCTCCACTCTAGTATATTACATATATACTAGTGTCCGACCGAAACTGGTTTCTACGACCGAAACCGAATTTCGGCAACATTTTCAGTTTCGGCCGAAACCGAAACTTCCTTACAAGGATCATGTTTTGAGGGAAAAATAAAGAAAACGTTATTATAATCAGTCAGTCTTTATTTTTTTATTTGAAATCATACAGCTATGCAGTCTTCGACATTTTCACTCATGGTATGATAATCAACATAGCAACCCTTCATTTAAGAAAAAAATATTAATTGCGCCTTAAAAACACTTAAAATAGGTGAGATGTCTTCGTCGCTTACTTGCTTGGATAGAATTTAACGCCCCGAACATGACCGATCACAGCGCGAGAACTCCCGAATGCAGTTTTGGTTTCGGTCGTAGTTTCGGCAGGTTTGCCGCCGAAACCGAAACTCGTTTTTTTGCCGAAACTCGACCGAAACCGAAACCGAACTTTCGGTCGAACACTAATATATACTCATAAAAAATGCTTCATTTATTTTCTGAAATGAAAAGCAAAAGACTGCACTGTATTAAATTCTATATATGAATTATTATTTTAATCATTAGTGTATCACCGAGGTGTGTTTACATCGCCAACTGCGTACACCGCGTTATATTATTGTTTCTGTCCTTCTTTCTCTTTCTTAAGTCTCCGTCTGTTTACGTGAATCCCACGCCGCCCACACGGACGACCGCCGTCGCGATGCACGTGCGTGATACAAAAACGACGCTCTATACAAATGCATGCGCTTTGCATTGCAATCAGCGGCACTCAAAATGTTTGCAGTTATTTTTTTTAAATACCTATATTTATTATTAGTAACTAGCTTTTGCGTTAATGCCGATTTTGATGGAAAAAAAAGAAAAAAAAAAAGCTAACAGGCTTCGAAAAAAAGAGGAGGTTCTTGTTCGACGCGTATATTTACATTGTTTATGTTCGTTCAGGTCTAACTTGCAAGGTTTTAACCTATTTGAATGATTTCGATTTTCCTATATTGAGGAAAATGTCGAGGTGATTATATATATAATTTTTACTTAAATCGGTTCGGTTTTTTTTAGTGTACCTAATCAAATATCAGGAAATAAGTCGGTTAATAACGTGCAAACTACGTATTACAAAAATAGGTATAATAATAAACTAAAAAGTAAAAAATAGAACTTTATATAAAAAAATTAATCCTTTGAAAAAAATCTCAGAAAAAATAGCTATGAAAATTTGATTTAATTACTAAATTTAATTACTATTTGCTTTTATTCACCTGACATAAAAATTAATTATTTTTTTCTTTAATCTTTTTTTGAAGGCGGCCCAATTTTTTCGTATGTATTGTAAGTTTGTTCATTGTATTTTATATATATATATATATATTTTTTATTAGACATTAGGGACCTCAGATGTCGAGCGTCTATAATCGGCAGTTTCCTCTTCTTTCCCGTTTTGACTTGAATATAATTTGAAGTTGGATCGTGGTGGTGAATATCACGTAACATTTTAACCGCTGCTGATTGGCGATTGACAGATAAAGGTTCAGGCTGTGTTTGCGATTCATTACACTTTAATGAGTTTTGTTTTGAAAAAAAAGTTTATTCACACTCCAATTGCATCAAGCTATTTACATAAACATAATAATAACAACCTTGTATGAGATACAATGTTTGCATGTATTGTGTGTGTGTGAAGAGAAAATGCCTGATTGCGTATAGGTTGGCTCTCCAGTCTCTGATGTTCATTTTCCCCGGATATCTTCTCCAAATGAAAATTACCACTCAGAAAAATATTTGTGTAGAAGCAGAGAGAATCCATACATGACTTTAATGTTCCAGTGTTACCATTACGCACGAGATACGAACAGTATTTTTTGCATCGTACCCTCATAAAATAGCTGCTTTTCACTCCATTTTCGGTTTATTAAAAAAAACTGACAGATTGTAAAAACAAACTTTACTTCTATTTGGTTGTTTAATGTAGTATATGACAGTCAGCCTTTATAAAGAATTTGTAGGTACATTGTATAATTATGTAATTTATAAAGGTATAAAATATCGGTTAAAATCTAAAAACAACACAGTACGAGTTTGTCAGCAGTTGATTTAAAAACCTTTATTATATTAAATTTAAATAAAATATTTAATTTAGTATGCGTGCGTTTTATTAAACACCACAGTTTTGCCGACGAGGATTATTCGCGCTCGCTGTTGTTTTACATGTATGTAACTGATAGTTACCAAAATCAGTGTTGAATTGAATAAAGAGATCGCGTACTTTTACTTTTTATCATATTACAGCATTAGTTCGAAATAGATCACTTTACATGCCTGTAAAGAAGCAATTTTATAAGGGAGGAAATATATAGACTGTTTTGGCTTTTGAGCACGAATATATTGTACTAGCGGCCCGATCCCGCTTCGCCGGGAAGCAATTAAATATATAAAAAAAGTAGTTTATTCTGTGATATTTTCTTCGCTGTAGTGAACTTTATTCTTATAGAATAATAGACATATTTTCCAGATGTTGATTGAATCAATCAGATGAAAATATACGACACATTTGTCAAAATTCATATTGGACGATTACATAAATTGCCTAAAAACGTGTATTGTAAAAAAATCAAAATTGCTAAAAAACCAAAGAAAAAAAACCTATTGATTCCCATCGCTACCAAACTTCACAGAATCACCCGCTGGGCTAATTTATAGACTGCCTGATAATTTCATCCAATTCGATCCAGCCGTTTTGGAGTCCATAAATAATTTACATACATACATTGCCTTTTATATACACATATAGAATATAGATGTATATAGATATATCAGCAGTCTAGTAAAAAATTATGATGTGCCATTTTATATAATAACTATATTACATATTTTATTTTATACTGTCTGTTGTGCTTATTCGATTACACATAATGCGTTCACGGTTGCTCTTTTCTACAAACATTTCAGTTCATTTAAATATTCCTAATGTACGCATTTTAAAAGCCGACAGTCTATTAACTTTATTGCCGTTTTGTTTCACCGAAATCATGCAGGCGTGAGAATTTATTTAGATGTCTACGCGTAAAGCCCAGTAGCGTCGATATTCATTTTTAAGTAGGTACATCAGTCAAAGCAATACTGTAGGCAATCTATAGGAGCCAACTGACCCAACACTAAAGTAGCTATCTGCATTTAGTATTTAAATACTACGATATTACACCTAGCTATTTGGTATTTGAAATAGAAAATAAGCATGTTATTTGCATTTTTAAACTTCACGTATATTTGTTTGTAATTGTGTTCCAAATTTTTTATGGTCGAGGGTTTGATGAAATGATTATTGAAAGGTGTTAAAAATTATAATCTACTGTAAAATAATTGATAAATAATAAATCATTTTCTGCATAATTCATTTAATTAATATTTCCAATATTTTATACTGTTTTGAAAATTGTACGTAGTTTATTTATATTTCTTTTTTTTTTTCAGGTGAGTCAAAATTTATGCTGTTTAATTCATTTTTTCTATTAATGGTAAGTTTTGTTATATTTCTTTCTAACGCGCATTTTTCAGGGTTCCGTACCTCAAAAGGGAAACACGGAACCCTTATAGGATCACTCGTGGGTCTGTCCGTCCCACTATCAAAGCTGATTTGCGCCAAACTACTGGACCGATTGAGTTGAAATTTGGTACACATAATTCGGTGACCATAAGACGGACGAGTAACATAAATAAATGAATTTTGAACATGGGAGTCATTTTTGGGGGGTAAATTAGAAAATAAAAAAAAAAAGTTTGGCAAACTGTACCGTGTGACATGTCAAATGAAAGGGCGTATCGTAAGGGTCTCAAATATATATATTTTTATAATTTTAAAATAAATAGTTTTCAAGTTATTTAAGAAAATAGGTGAAAATTTACCACTTACCCCCCTTTATCTCCTACTGGACCGATTGAGTTGAAATTTGGTACACATGTGTAAGTCAGTGACCCAAAGACGGACGTGTAACGTAAATAAATAAATTTTAAACATGGGGGTAATTTTAAGGAAAAAATTAGGAAATTAAAAAAAAAGCTTTGTAAACTGTACCGTCTGACATCAAATGAAAGGGCTTGTGGTAAAGGTCTCAAATATATTTTTTTTATAATTTTAAAACAAATAGTTTTAAAGTTATTTAAGGGGATCGTCTTATGTGAGGGGTCAAAAAAACCGAAAAATTTTTTTTGCTTAAATTGCCTTTTTAGGATCTCCAGATTATGTTTGTGAAAGAGTTTTTCGAAATTCGAAGTCGTTGGAAAGTTACAGAGGTTGATGGAGAGTCAAGTGCTTCAATCTGTTACGCATACTTGATTTTTCAAACGCGTTTTTCTCGAAACTGTATTTTTTAAAATGGTTGCCACGATATCTCAAAAACTAATGATCCGATTGCGTTGAAATTTTTATGGGATCTTCAGTACATCTATAGTTCTAGCCCGAACCAAAATCATTGTGATAACTGTAATAGTTTTTTTATTCTTCAAGCTGGAATAGTAAAAAAAACGATGAAAATCGTAAATTTTTTTTCAAATCTTCGCCAAACATGAATTTTTCAATATTTCGACTTAATTCTGGTCCCGGCTGTAGTCACAGGCCTACCAATTAAAACGCAATTTGATTTGTTGATTTTAAATAAGCAGAACAGTATGTATCGTGGCAACCGTCAGCCGACTTTTTTTTTACATGGGCGTCATCCCGGAGATCTACAGTCGGTTCAACTGTACATTTCAACGTGAAAAAATTTGGAAAGGTTGGTGAAATGTCAATAAATACATGATGAAAATATTAAGGTAGTATACATTCATTGTTCGCCACAAAAAATTCCCAAAAAAGCGTGAAAAAAACAGTTGTCACATAAGACGACCCCCTTAAGAAAATAGATGAACAATTGACCCCTTATCTACTGCGCCTAAAATCTTGAACAAAATAGGGAATGTTGGGTCTCACCTATAGTTTACAGGAAAATTGAAATGAAAATCTTAAGTTTTAAAGTACTCACGGAAAACGGAATAGTACGGAACCCTCTTCTCGCGAGTTCGACTCGCACTTGACCGGTTTTTTTATAATCAAATTCGCAATATTAAAGACAGTTTACAAAAATAATTGCGTCAAAACATGAGTACGTCATTAATCCAACAATCACTCTATACATTAAAGTGAATTTCGATTAAACTAATATTTCTAAATAAATGAGAGCCATATCAAAATAGAAAACGACATGCTAGCAATTTTGAACTATATAAAAAATTTTATACAAAAAAAAATCGCGATGTCATAATATCTGAAGTGAATATGTTTCTCGAACTTATCGCTACGTTTTTTACAGTATTTAACGTGCCGCTATAACACAAATGTAGTAATGTTACCAGAAAATGGCCATAATGACATACATTTTATTATATTATGCAGAAAATAACGGTTTAATATTACGGTGACGAATTTACGATCTCTTCTTACAAGCGCGCATGAGGAAATGAAATCAGAGAATCCTAAGTGTTTAGCAGTATCTGCTTTGTGCTTAATTAAAGGTAATTAGCAGTGCTATAAAAGCGTTAATTAGTGACTTGTTAAATGAACATTATTGTTCTGTTACACAAATAAACGACGGTGTTCTAATGTCAGTTATAGGTACAGCGACGTCTTAAGGTAAACATTCACTCGTCCGCGTGTCGGTAACAAAATTTGGTAATAATTTGGAATAGTGTATGATATACCACATACAATACAACCGGGGGTACTCAGACGGTCGATTGTGAAGGCTGTGACGGCGTAGAACACTAATCACACTTCTTTATAGAAAGAGATGTTTATAAATTATGTTCCTTGTGGTTCACACAGATCATTAGATATGGCACAGTGAAGAACAAATGTAGAAGGACCCCATTTTGTACTCATCGGCTCCCAGAATATAGCAATCCATACTAAAATGTAACAGCGCTTGAAGGTCTGTCTGCAGTTTGGTTTTCCGCCGGATTTCTGGGTACCATTTTTGTGATACTCAGAGAAAGCGTACCTAGAATTTTTATTTGTCTGTCATACATTTTTAGCCCTTAAGTTTTTTCATACTTACAAATTTACAATGCGATTGTAGATTATTTCCTTATTTGAAAACTTACGGTGCTATTTTGTATAGTCAGTGTGCCATAATTGCTGTTAATATTGTGTCACTCTAACAAATTTAATATCACATAAGTTAAATTCAACAGCACTGTTAATTTTAACATAGACCCTACAAAATAGCGCCATTAATCTAGAGCCGGCTCTGTTGTTACAACAATTTTTTAATCTAGTAGCCTCTGTCTCGTAAACAATCGACATTATTGTGTTAGAGGTTCTGGAACATTAATAACATTGAACTTTTCCTTTATTTATTTATTTTTTTCCTTTTCTAAAGTGGTATTAATTGGAGCTGCCCTAATACAACGCTATGACGTGACGGTTTGCTGTGCGTATATCGATCGTAATATTGTGTACTTTTTAGGGTTCCGTACATCCAATGAAAAAACGGAACCCGTATAGGATCACTCTTGTGTGTGTCTGTCCGTCTGGTATAGCTTATTTTCTCCGCATCTACTAGATGAAAAAAGTTGAAATTTAGTACATATGAGTTCGGTGACCCATTCACGGACGTAGCGTAAATGAATGAATTCCTATTTTGGGGTTAATTTGGGGACCAGATTAGAAAATTAAATAAAAAATATAATAGGTGCATCATGTGACGTATCAAAGGAAAGGGCTCGTTATGACAAATATAAATATATTTTTTTATCATGCATGGCTTAAAAGGTATTAAAGAATATATTCTATTATTGAAGTGGTGATTTCTGCCAAATGGACTTTCTGTCTCCTTTTACGTAGACTAATTATCATAATAGGTATAGTGGAATATTTAAAACCATTTTAAATCGCGTTTCCGAGATAGCGATATACACTTTTTATTTCACATAATGTACTATAGTTTATACTAAATCAAATTAAATCATATAAAAAAAGTTAAACGCAACAATTATAGGCGCGTATTGTCATTACCTAACAATCTATAAAAACTTCGACATTTTTTGGTTAATTTTACTTTCTCCAACAGTGTGACATAAAAAGCCAAAGTTTATTCAACTTGTACAACTAATAATTGTGCTGAATATTTGAAGAGGGCAAACGAAACACTATTTTAATATTTTAAATCAGCACACAGCCTTTGGCGAAGTCTCCTGTTGCAGTGTACAACACAGAACCTCAAGTTGCACTGACCTTTAGTTGAGGGGAACTTGCCTTGCATGTTTGTGGAACACAAAGCAAGACTGCTTATGTCAGGAATTTTGATAAATTTTACTAATCGTAATATTGATGCAGGATTTATATAGGAAAAAGTCGAGTTATAAGTGCTGTCAAATGATTAGTTATTTTTCTTCGTAATACTAATGTCCTTAACCAGTAAAAAAATCGATCCTTAATCTTACTCAACAACGTAATTTCTATTTGGTATTTTCGAAATTAAAAATTGTCTAAATACAAATTTAGAAAATAATATTTAAAAAAAAACCGGGTCGCAGTCTGGCTTTATTATGTGAACTTAAGTTTGATTTTGGACAAAATAAAAAAATTGGAACCCTTAATACACCCCTTAAAATAATATTTTTTTCTTAATATTTTTTTCAATATTTCGTCTCTGTTTTATCAGTTTATCATCTGCACAAAATTATATAAGTACTTACAGTCTTCAGTAAGTAAAATTTTCTAACCGTAAACGTTTTCATAAAATTTATAAGTCTGATCTTGTCGGGCTAATTTTGTTAAAATTTTAGGGGCACCTTTTGATTGATATTACAAGGTTAAATTTCAATTCCGAGAATATTTTCGGTATTTTTGGGGCCCAAAACAATTTTCAACCCCTAAATACACCCCTGAAAATGGTCCGATTAGGCCCATTTTAAATAGGCTTCGTGCGGTGATGGATTCCAGCGTGTGACCCAAATTTAGTTCAAATCGAATAAGACCTTCAAGAGTTATCGTGCTCACACACACACATATAAATATATAATATATATATATCATATATTTATGGATAGCGGGTACTTGGACATAAATAAATAAAAATCCTAAGTTTTATAAATTTTGCGACGTTTCGTAGGCAGTTTTCCTACTTTTTCAAGCAATTTTATAGTTTAGAATCTTTGTTAAAAAAAAAAAAACAACAAAGATTCTAAACTATAAAATTGCTTGAAAAAGTAGGAAAACTACCTACGAAACGTCGCAAAATTTATAAAACTTAGGATTTTTATTTATTTATGTCCAAGTACCCGCTAACCATAAATATATATTAACATAATGGACGATATCAACTCGAATATATATAAGTTTTCCAAAAATGGTGCCAAAGTGTTTAGGAGGTTTTGAAACGTCGAGAAATTTTGGTCCGACCCCTAGGTCCCGCCACCCGACCGACGCCAATAGTGTTTGTTGCCATATGGCAAATACACTAAAAAGCGTTTAAAATAGAAAACAAAGATAGGTATTTGTCGCCCAGTCAAAGTCGATTTTGAGCCTCGGAAAAATTTTAATAACGCATCATTGAAACGAGTTCATAACTAGAAAAGTTGTACTCCCCCCGTGAAGTTATGTGGTTGAGACTCACATCGTTTTATTTTTTTAATCCTAAAATAGTAGTTTCGGTTACTGAAATGAGAAACGGTTTCGGTTACGGTTTGATCCTTCGTGAAAATGTTACGAAAAAATTGACATGAACGTTTTGCTCTAAGGTCACGTCATGTTCTCGTAGCATATATGTGACTGGATATGAACAGGCTTATTCCCTAAGGTGTGCTGCAACTAACACAGCTCCTGACACGCATCTTCCATAAACTGAGTGCCTATATGTACCCACATTGTACACCCTTCTGGAACATCACACAAATGTAGAAGAAGGGACGAACCTCATCTCGAGTTTATTCCCCGTGAGATGATATTCCCTCTTTACATGTGTGTTTATTCAGCTATCGTCATTTACGCTCGTGTTCCTTTTGTTTCGTCGAGTTATTAATTTCATGCGTTAATAATAGTTTTTGATTTTTGAAAGCCGGTTTTCTTGTTTGGTTTATTCCATCGCTGTTTTTACAAAATATATTTTTTTAGAATGACGAGATGATATTTTCGTATTGAAAAAGGGACTCGTTGACCTTTTTATATGCTCAATGAGTGAGCTCAGAGAAGAGAATCTTCCTAAATATCTAGTCAGATTTATGTAAAAAAAGATTCACTCCGAGACCTTTCTTTAAGTCTCATAAAATTATTTGAGTTATCTAAACGTCGGTTTTGTTTGGAACATCATCTAGACATGTTTTGTGTGAGTATGGTTACTATTGAGGAAAACTTCAACTAATATGACTTTTACAAAAACTAGCCACCATAATAAAACATTTTCTCTATCAATTTGTATGTATGTATTTTGAAAAAAAAAGAAATATATCCGGTTCAAAGCTAGAAATACTGGTAAAATATTAGAGAGCGCGGCTATTAAAATATGAAAAAAAAATATTAATAGCCCTCAGATTTTGAATATACTACCATTACTTTAAAAGTAATATTCAAAGGACATTGACTCTATTGCGTGGACCTTATGCGTGGCAACCCTTCGAGGGCGCAGGGCAAGGTGCAAAGGTTCTCGTAAACTGGAATGAGAGTGTTGACTTCGACTATCAGATGCATTAACTTGTCCCTTGAAGGAATTTTTACTCGTTTTTAAATGATTTATAGATAGTTATTTTTATGAGTCCACAATATAATAAAATATATTACTTCGTTATGTAAAGATGTGAAGCGCGAGATTATCTCTATTTTTTTTTACTGATAATAAATATTTATTTCCTTTTTATTATTTTTTTAAACGATAGAGCGAAGAGGAAATGTCATGTCAGAGATAATTATTTCATTTATTATTTGTCAGAATTTTTATTTAAACAAATGGATCCTATAAAACCGAATGTAAATAGATAACTAAAGAATATTTCACTGTATGCCCGTTTTAATTTTAAGTTAAACGCGTCTATGTCGATAGTTATTGTACCTACAACAGTGTGCTTTAGAGTTTAGACGGTGGTGAACTATGCACGGAGACATTAACGGATTTGACTTAAAAACTATTTGACGAATTTTGTTGAAACAGCTTATGGAAATATCATCTGAATCACTCGAAATGTAAAACCTAATTATACGCGCAACTGTATATTTTAGCAGACACAATTGCCAATTCTCAATCATTCAGTCGTGTTAAAATTAGGATGCTGATGATGTCTTTGATTGGTCGCCATTTTAGAATATTCATTTTTCATATGAATCGAGATTTATCATTGTGATGACGTCTATACTTTCGTGGGGTTGAACCGAAAGTGGTCATTTATTTGTTTTTTATAGGTGACATTTTGTTTATAGAATTTTCGCCTGATTTGAAGAGAAGCGACTATATTTCAAGAATGTGTTTTTTGGGGAAAATATGTTCATTTAAACAAGTGTCCTACAATGCTTTCGAACAAAGATACAGAAATAAAATCAAATAATAGTAACGAACTGAAAAATGTTATTTGTCCAAAATCTGCAGCAAATTAAATACACCCTTCAGTGAGTAGCAAATTAGTGTTTTCATAAAATTTGTAAATCCGGTTCTGTGCTTCAGATTTTTTAAAAATTTTAGGGGTTCTTTTCAATTGCTATAGAAAAGTTCCATTTCAATTGTGAAACAATTTTGAGAATTTTTTCGGTACTTTTTCAATCCGTAAAAACTACCCTTAAAATGAGCTCATTTTAAATAGGTCTCGCCATCCGACCGACGCCAATAGTGTATGTACCATATGGCAAATACACTAATAACCTTTGAATTTACGACGCCCACTATTGTACGCGGGGGTACTGTGAAGAAATGTCTCTTTGTCACGTATTTCCACTAGACTTCGCTTTCTCTGATCCCTTTGATATGTTTGCCGAACATCTTTGCAAATAGAGCTATTTACTTCAAACTTGAAAGGAAATAGATGATAAAAACTAAAGTTAATTACGGTGGTTTTCTGTAAGCGACAATTAAAAATATATAAATATGAATATAGTAGTCATCTAATTTCCTCTGAAATTGTGAATCACGATTTCTATTAATCATTGTTATTACTTACGAGGAAATAATATTTTATGGTTGGTCATTAGCCGCGTAAGCGGATTTTTTATAGGAAATCGGACTGATTCCTGCAGGTTCGGCCTGAACTGAGACAACCAACACAAAATGGAAATCTATTTAAAACGGGCAGGCAAATTCTACTAATTAATAATAATAATAATAATAATAATAATCTTTATTTGGTCGGTATACTAGTATACATAAATAGTGTCACAATTTTACAGAATTTATAAAAATTCTAAAAATTCACTCAATTTATAGTGAGCCTTAGTTAGTAAAAATTGTTTTAATTTAGTCTTAAATTGTCTGCTGTCACATTTTTTTATGTTACAGGGTATATTATTGTGTATCCGTATCATAGCGTTGCGGACACCTTTTTGGGTTACTGCAAGAGTACAGATGGAAGATTTGAAATTATCTCTGTGTCTTGTTAGATATTTATGATTCGTATGGTTTTCACTAAAAAAACTTGGATAGCTTTGAACAAAGTTTGCACAGTTTAGAATATATAAGTCAACTAGAGTTAATATATTGTGCTTTATAAATAAATCCTTGCAGTGCTCTCTAGGCGCCGCACCCGCCATGATACGGATACACTTTTTCTGTAAAATAAAAACTTTCTGTGCCCACACCGAATTCCCCCAAAACATTATTCCAAATTGAATAATTGATTGGAAGTATGCATGATAGACACTAAGCAAGATATCAAAACTGACGTATTTTTTTAAGTACATAAGCACAAACTTAGCTCGATTTAACTTTGGCATAATATAATTGATATGTTGTTTCCAGTTTAAATTACTGTCTATATATATTCCAAGGAATTTAACCGAGTCTTTATATGCAAATTGTGGAATAGTAAAGTAGTTCCCAAATTTAATTATTTCAGTTTTTGTGTTATTTATTTTAAGACTGTTGTTTGTGAACCATTTGTTTAGGTCTATCATGCATTCTTCCAATCTATCTTTCAAAATCGCTCGATCTCTTCCCTCACATATGACAGCAGTATCATCAGCAAACAAAAATGTCTTGCTGTCAGTCGCTAAGGGAAGATCGTTTATGAACAATATGAAGAGTAGAGGCCCTAAGATGCTACCTTGAGGTACCCCTCTATTATTTAATGACCAGTCTGACATACTTTCCCGGATATTATAGCTAGTGTTTACTCGAACTTTTACACATTGTTTCCTGTCCGTCATATATGAGGAAAAGAGATCAAGCGCTGCTCCTCTAACACCATATTTTTCCAATTTACAGAGCAAGAGATTTTTATCGACACAGTCGAAAGCTTTTGTTAAATCTAATAAAGCAAGTGAGCATGGTATTTTATTTTCCCAAAAATTTATTATATTGTCAATGACATTAAAAATTGAAACATTAATGGAGCTGTTTTTAACAAAACCGTGTTGCTGTTTGGTAATTACGTCATTCATATTTAAAAACGATAGCAAACGTTCCTTTATTGCAAGTTCAAAAATTTTTGAAAATATAGGTAATAGTGCAATAGGTCTATAATTTGAAATATCTTGATCATTCCCTTTTTTATATATGGGCATAATAATAGCTTTTTTTAAATTATTTGGAAAAATGCCACTTTCTAAAGTCATATTTAAAATTTTGCTCAGTGGTTCACATATTATGCTTGCACAGCGTTTTATTACCAAAGCCGGGATTTCATCCCATCCAGTGGAATGTTTGTTTTTTAGCGACATTATTATGTTATATACCTCTTTGCTGTCAGTTGGCCGAAAAAATAGACTATTCTGTTGACTACTAATATTAATATTCAAATTGGGTGTAGGAAGGTTTAATGATTGGCTTATGTAATTAATCCGCCGGATTTAAAGAATTGGATTCGCGTAGAAGCTGAATCCGTCGGTCCTTTCAACGGTTCAAAAAATCAGTGGGTTTTTGGACTGTTTTAATGGAAAATCAGGTATATAAATCCAAAACTATTTTTTTCAAGCGTCGATTGTTTCGTGGCGTATCGAACTGATTCAGTATACACATTTTATTAACGCGTAACAGTCGTATAGCATGTAGAGGTACATTACTACATATGTAAATATTGTTTGCCATGTTGTTAACATTATGGATTACAGCCACCCGTGCCGCGTCGTGTAGTTTAAACACTATCTCATCTATCATCGTAATGACAACGATTATAATAAATTTAAATTTTTGTGTACATAGCGCATATAGCAGCAGGCTGCTGTCTGCTTTAACGCGTTCTACCGGGTGTCCATGGAACGTAATAATATCAACAATCACCTATATAATATGTATACTAGCCGCAACCCGCGGCGCCGCACGCGATTGAATCGAAACACGACAGCGATAATATTGGTGGGGCCTTTTTTGAAGTTTAACTTCTTTAGTGACGTATCTGTTTGACAAAAGTAAAAATCGAGGGGAAGTAGAATTCTCCCCGAAAGGGGAAGTTAGTTTAAATTACATGAAACTGATAAAGACAGAATTTTATAGCGTGTTGCTAAAAACATGTGTATGCGTAAGTATTTTTAATTAGTTTGACATAACAAAAAAATAAACTTGGGAATAATATTAAAAACTAAAGAAGTTAAACTTATGTGAGCTTATGAGGGTGAGGCTCATTATAATTTTTTTTTCTATTTTTTCTATAACGCTCCCGCAAACTTCCTTGGGAGTCGATTTCTACAAAACCCGTTCTTAGCGGAACTCTATCCAACAAAAGAAACATGCCTGTCAAATTTCAAGTATGTAGGTTTAATAGTTCCGGAGATATTGTGATGACCTGCCAGCGACTTTCATCTTCTATTTCATCCCCTTCAAGTTTTTTTTCCTTTTGAGACAAAATGTAGCCTATATCCTTCCTCAGGATGCAATCTATCCCCCTGCCAAATTTTATCGAAATCTGTTAAGCGGTTTAGGCGTAAAAAGGTAACACAGATTTTCGCATTTATATTAGTATGGATTTCACAAACTGTTTTTTTCAACAATCTTCCATTCACTGTACTGCATAATCAGTAAAGTTATTTTAAAAAATCTTCAATTTTAACAATAGTCGCCATAAGTAAATATAGTAAACGGAAGCAGCGATAGTCGCTTAGTTTCCTTTTCTGTCACCATGAATGCGATCTATCAACATTAACCTTTAAAATACGCGCATACATAGTTCATGTAGAAAAAGATAGTAAAATGACCAATTTGACGGTAGTACTGTGTACTAAAATAAATAAATCTTATCGATCCAACAGTAATTTTCGAAAGCGACTTGTCAGGAAAAGATGAACAGAGGTAGCAAAGCAGGTGTAATTTCCGTAAACAACTCGAATAGATTGTAAATGGCTACAGATACATCTATCAAAAATATTTATGATGTAAAATCGGCTTTTATAGGAGGTACATGCTGTGTGCTATGATCGATGTGATTATTAAAACTCGCCAACCGCTCGTTTTTAGGGTTCCGTACCTCAAAAGGAAAAAACGGAACCCTTATAGGATCACTCGTGTGTCTGTCCGTCCCACTGTTAAAGCCAATTTGCGCCGAAATACTGGACCGATTGAGCTGAAATTTGGTACACATATGTAAGTCGGTGACTATAAGACGGACGTGTAACGTAAATAAATGAATTTTGAACATGCGGGTCATTTTTTGGGGGTAAATTAGAAAATTAAAAAAAGTCTGGAAAACTGTACCGTGTGACATATCAAATGAAAGGGCTTGTAGTAAGGGTTTCAAAAATATATAATTTTAAAATAAATAGTTATTTATGACAACGGATGAACAATTGACCATTCCCCCCCCCCCATCTCCGAAACTAATATGCCTAAAATTTTGAAAAAAATAGGGAATGTCGGGTCTCACCCATAGTTTACAGGAAAATTGAAACGAAAATCTTCAGTCTTAAATTACTCACGGAAAACGTAATAGTACGGAACCCTCTTCTCGCGAGTTCGACTCGCACTTGTCCGGTTTTTTCATAGTGTTACGATTCGTACATATAATAATTTCGTTTACGCACAAGATACATAAAATAATTATTAGTACACAAATGTAAGTTTATGTGGGTACTGATTTAATAAACATGTGGTATATGAATGCTCGTATACATATAAATTATAAGTTATGTTAACGTTGGTACCAACTACTAGACACTTCATTTTACCGAGTTTGGTTTGCAGTCGAGTAACAGATCTCGTTTATCGTTCAAGTGTCGTTCAAAAATGTTTTTTCGGCGTTCGCCTTTTGTTTGAATGACGTGACCGGCGGCGCTGTGCTCACCTCGGATCAAATAATTTGATGGATCGAGATTATGGATGAAGAAACATTTTTCATTTTTCGAACCGCATAAATAGTATAGCAATGTTTTACCTTTCCTTTCGTATTTGACGAATTTTGATGAAACTTTTTTTGAAATACTTGTGATTCCAGAAATGCCATAGGCCAGGGATGGCGAACCTTTCCGCATCTACGTGCCAATTTTTTTTAATGTTTAATGTGGCCATGGCGTGCCGACAAGTAGCCAAAGAAATTTAGTTGTCAAAAAAATTAATCAAATATAGATGAAAAGAATAATTTCAATAATACATCGACCGTCATAAAACTCTTTCGTATATGTTATTTAGTGATAGCACGATTTCTATGGATAGTAGCCAAATTTTTCGACAACATCTAACATATTTTTAATTATTTCGGTTTTGCACCTCATTCAATGCCGTGCCAGCAATTTTCTGTCGCGTGCCACCTGTGGTATGCGTGCCATAGGTTCACCATCTCTGCTGTAGACTAATACTATGCTTTATTACATTATTTTATCACAAAGCTTATTACTTTAAGTTTTTGGCATACTTCTACACAAATGTATAAAATCGTAACATGGTGTTGACTTCTCTCATTGCCATTGCAGTCAAGGCGGATCGGTATCCATTCTTCTTCCGCGACTCTTTTATGTGAAACAGCCAATACAATCGCAAGTAATTCAACATTCGGCTTCTGATTTTGCATGACGTGCAGTGTACAACTTCCTAATGTGTGAGATGGTTTTTAAGCTACATCTCTTTATGTTATCATAACAGGGAGCTGTTATTCCCGAACAGCGTCGGACAAATACGGATATATTCTTTAAAGAAAATTTCTAACCTTTAATTAAAGATTTTCTACTCATTCTTCATTTAATTAGAAGAGAGGTGCATAAACTGAGAGACAAACTCGAAAAGGGGCACAAAAATTCTTGAGAAGGTACAATTTTACACGCATTTCGAAAAAAATGTATGTATGCTTTCAAAACGATTAACCGATTTGCAAAAAATCGTGTCATTTAAAAATAACCGTTAAAGGGAGAGAAAGGCAAAAAAGAGCACATTTACGTTCAAGAAAAACTGTTAGATATGTCGGTTTACCTTTTTGTAATAATGTCTAATTTATTCAAACAGTTAACGACGCTCTACCTGGTACATTGTATGTCTATAGGTAACACATGTTAAGTGCTCTAACTACACGTGATAATTAAGAATAATTAAAAGTTGCTGCATTAATCATAATTTCACAGCTTAACTCATAACGTTTTTGTACGCACACCATTACATGCGTGTTTCGATTGTTTATTATACACAAGAAGGCAGTGTTTTGTTTGTATAGTACATTTTTTAAGTGTTAAGACCCACGCTGAGCTTAGAACGCTTTCAAATAAAGTAGATCTCTGCTTATAATTATAATAGCACTGCAGCAACGATTATAGTCGTTGTTGCTGTGCTATTAATTAATTTAAAGAATCTTTTATGAGCTGGAACACATGATCTCTGATAGTTTCAATGCAAAATTGAATTTTTAAATTATATCTGCGGGAAAAGCTATATAACACAGTTTGAGCTAACAAAATTATTTTCGATAATAAAACAACGTTGAAATGATTATTCATTTGTTATTATTTCGCGAAAATCTAATTTTTATTGAATTTCATCATCTATGCCAATTACAAGTAATGAATAATAATTAATTATATGCTATATTTAGATGTCATGTTTTGGAATGGTTTGAATGCGCCGATAACACTTTATCGTCTGCGAGTTATTTTTAGAAATCACAATGAATAATATTTCAGTTTACGCCAGTAATCAGTGGATTCGCCGCGATGTATTTAATACAGGAGCGTCAACCTTGCCTCTCATAACTTAGTCCATTGACCAAGAATAAATTATTGCGTGTTGACATTGCTGATAACAGACTGCCATTAAAAAAATACTCGTCTAAACCGTGTGCCAAAACAACTTTGTAATTACTTACTAGTCTTGTGTCTGAACTTTGATGTTTGCGCCCTGGGATTGTAGATTATAGACGCTCGTCTTGAAACCAATGTTACTCGGCAGCGGCAAAGCAGCGAAAGGATGTTTGTGACATTGACAATCTGTGTGTACCTTTGTTTCCTATGATTTATTATAAACTACCAAACCGATTTTAATGAAAAAAACATTTAAAGAAGTCGCAAGATTGACAATGAATACATTAACTGCAAAATAAATTATGTATCTAGTGCGTGAATTATTATTTTATGACGCAGTGCCAAGAGAGCTGGAGAGTTTTAACAGTCACACAAGTCATAAAATAATTATTCATACGCTAGATATGCCTATATAGGATTTTTTGCACGTATGTCGGTACCCTGTATAAAATAGCTGATTTTCACCTAATTTTCCAAATTTTTGACAGATCACTTCTAATTGTATAGACTGCGTTTATTTTACTTTCAGCAACTAGCACTAGCGCTAAATGTTTCATTTTACGACCGCTATATGCATTTTTTTTTATTCTGCGACAAATTGAAAATGTCTCAAAAAATGATATTACATATTATAGACACCATTGGGTACAAAAAACAATAAACAGGAACCGTAAGTTCTGCTCTCTGCAATGCCAGGTTTTTTTTATCTTGTTTTTCGCAATCTCAAAAATATTTTTATACTATATCTGTCTGGCAGTGTTTTGAAAAACAAGCTCGGTTAAACGTACACAAAAGCATTTGTTTATTTTATACTCCCTCTCCCGAGTACATCGCGTCAATGCTTCGGCATTTGTTACTTGCAGGTCAAAATGCGTCGTTTTGTAAAATATACAGGGCGTTTTTAAAATTAAACTTCAACAGCGTGAAAATTCCGCGATTAAATTTTTCTTAAGGCCATACTTTTCCTTTCCGCCTGGATTATGTTGGAATGAACCCGAAAATTTGTTGTTAGCTTTTTAATAGATCATTGATGTTCTATATAGGAGTGTTTGAGATTATTTCATATTGTTTTTTTTAAAGTTTAACTTTTTTAGCGACGTGTCTGCTTAAAAAAAGTAAAAACCGAGAGGAAGTAGAATTGTCCCCGAAGGGGGAAGTTAGTTTGTCTCCTAAATTACATGAAACTGACAAAGACAGAAGTTTATAGCGTGTTGCTAAGCACATGTGTCTGTAAATATTATTAATTAGTTTGACTTAACAAAAAATTAAACTTGGGAATAATATTAAAAACTAAAGAAGTTAAACTTCGTATGTGAGCTTATGAGGGTGAGGCTTATTATATTTTTTTGTGATTTTTTTCTAAGCTCTATAGTTTTGGAAATACATATTTTGAAAATAAAAAAAAATAGATGTTCTTCTGTTCTGAAGATCTGTAAAAAAAATTAGTTATGTAGCTAACAAGCATGGTTTGGTTAATTACTAATCGTTACCCGTGTCACCACATGTTTTAATAGGAATTTTGTTTTATTTATTATAAAAGTATTTCAAATATCAATATTTTTGAAGTTGGAATGGTTCTGTCGCCCAATTGGCTGGATTTTTTTTATTATATTTGCCAACATTTTTTCGTTTTTTGATATTTTGTGCAAAAATAGGAAGCAAATTTAGAAAAAGACTTAATAGTCGAATTCGAAGGAATTCAGTTGTTTATATAAGCTCATCTAGATAATACATGGCAGTTGCTTCCATAAATAAAATAAAATAAAAATAGTTACAATTCGAAAAATTGTACCAGAATGAAATCTTTGAAATTATTTTCAGAACTTATTTTCTCATTTCAAAGATACTTTCGAAATATCCTGTATATATTAAGGAGGCGTTCTATAAATAGAATAAGTCCCGTAAAAGCATGCATATATAGAATATTTGCAGGGGTTCCAAACAAATACATTTTTTGTGTTTGTTGAGAGTTGTATTTTAATTCGATAATTTAAATAAATTAACAAATGTATGATTTACAAAGTATTAATCAAAGGCATTTATTTAGGTGACGTAGCTGATCACCTTTCTTTTCATAAAAACATATTTTTATACATCTAATAAATATATTAATTAATACAAAATAAATTTTGTAATTAATTCCAATTCTAATAAAGTAGCAATAAATTCAATGTATGCCGCGTAATTACATGTAATATTATCACAAAATTTGCCCCACCCTGTTTTACATCTGAAATTAACAGAAAACACAGCCGGTTTTTATAGTCTACGGACTATACACATTGCGACACGTTCGTTACATTTTCAATCTCAAGAATCAATTTTACTCTACTGTGCCAAAAGAAATTTTGTTTCAAAAAACCTGTCAGAAGTTATAGAAAAATATTGCCAGAAAGTCGGCATAATTGGTTTTGGTCATAGATAATAATTTTTGGCTATTGATGTACCTATTACAACGCAAGTTTTCTCTTCCTATTGTCCTTGCAGAGACGCTGTGGTGTGCACTTTGCGTTGGCTAAAAATAAAAACACTGGTGGATTTTCCTTAGTCATCGAAATATATTATAATGACGCTGTTACTGAATACAGGAAACACGTCTGGATGAGCTCTGGAGAGCAGCTCTTGAACCGGCGTACAGTCATAAAGTTTTCGCGCAGTATCATTTAATGGCACATAGCACGTGCACGATGATTATCCAAAAATAGATGGCGCCTTTTGAAATATTTATGAATAATTAGGTGGATGAACCCCTCTTATCATCTCTGCATTCACATAAAAATTGGCACAAAAATAACTGCCCCCCGGCAATACAAGAGATGTGTAACATTATAACGTCAGTGTATATATTGTAATCGTGGTCAACGAAAATGCAGGCCGAGACGCGCTCAAATCAGCTGACCAACTTAGTGCTCAGAGCCGTCTGTAACCTATTGGAGGCCCTTGGCACTTTCGTATAATGGAGCCCCTACGACTATTTTCTTGATAAAAGAGCATAATTACTAAGCAAATCAATGATTAACAAATACAATTAAAAAATATATCGATGTATATGTCGAAAGTATAGGTTATCCGGAACTAGGGGGCCCCATCGATCGCGGGGCCCTGGGCACGTGCCCAGAGTGCCCAGTGGGAAAGAGGGCTCTGTTAGTGCTATATCAGAAATAGAACTCAACTATGTAATGGTTTTGAAGTTCGTTTTGTTTTTACATTTGGACATCAATAATCTCGCAGGCCCCGATTATAGTTAACAGGAAATGTGTTATAGTTCAAAGAAATTCCATCAAAGTCTAGACAAAAACATGACAGATCATAGATTACAGATGCTCGACAACTGATTATTAACGAGTGAAATTAGCATAAACACAGCTATTAGACTCTACGCGCGCATGTGAACACGATCTCTACCATATTCTATCAACCTCACTCACAATCAGTTAACCGAAAAACAACTACTACGATACATATTCTGAAGGCATGCTCACTAGTCAATGTTCCCTACCTCGATTCTGTTGGTAGTCTTTCTTCTGCGAGTAACTTCGTTCTGTCAATTTTGATATAACAGCGTTTCTGCTTGCAACTTCATCCTGTTAATTTTGATGTTACATCGTAAAAATTCACTCCCATAACGCGCCAAAAGAAGTATAACTTCAAAAAATCCTCTGTTAGATCCAGCTGTAGAGCGCTGACCAGGACTTGTAGAACTTTTCGAACTGCCTGCCTTAAGCGTCACTTCCGTGACATTTTACTAAGTTACTCCAACAGATATGGAAGGAAAAAAGGCAGTAATGTTGCAACGCTTCAAAAATGTCTAATGTGTTGGCGAGTGCGCGTGTTCGAATTTGATATTTTGAACTAGTTTTCAATTACCCATGGTATTTAAATAAAGGTCAAACGATCACAAAAATAAAAAGAGCTCTGTTCTCAAATCAATGGACTAGTTTCAATAATATTTATTTTCTCGAGACTTCGCCAGAAGCACAGATTTGTTTAGAATTTTCTGCGCTTTAATTCGCAGCGGTAATTTAAAAGACGACACCACATCAGTTTCGTATTTTAATGCGTATTAAAAGATAAAGGTGTCTCGAATTACGGTGATCGCGCACTGGAGTTCTCTCTTTATTAATTTTTTATACTTCCAGATTGAATTCCTTGCGTCAAACAAAACAAAACAATAAAAACCTCAGCCGACGCGCCATGGAGGTCATTCCGCTTCCATGACGTTTCCCACAGCACACTAGATAGGTGTCGCTTTGTGGTTGTATTTGTAATTCGATCGATTCCAACTAACCAGGCCTAGACCAGGGATGCACTTCATCAATACTTGTACAAAAAAAAAAATGCTTTTTGACCCGGCTTCGCTCGGTTAGAATTCAGTTTGGCAACGAAATTATCAAGAGTAACAAATCTCTCATACATCACTTTACTGTGTCTCTTACAATTCAGCCAGCATACAGAAATTTATCTCGGAAATCGCGTGCCGAATCCCAGATTTGTTTTACATTCTTACTCACTGGCCATCCCCCTTTTTGTCTTAGCGTAATAATATATAACCTGTTACTTGAGAAACAGTGAAAGAACCTTTCAAATCGGCTCAGTAGTTCCTGGGATTGCTTACGGTAAACACACATATATTTTTAAAGTTGGAATGGTCCTGGCGCCTAATTGACTGACTTTTTTTTTCAACAATCGAGTTAAGTTTACTCATAATGGAATAGAAAATTGAGCGCTTTTGAGTTTTGAGAATGTATGTTATTTCAGTAGCTAAATGTGATATTTAACTGCATAATTTTTGTAACTGGTTATTTTCTGGTAACAGTTTCAAACTAACCTCTATTCTCATTGCGTACCATCGTCCAGTTTACTCCTAACGGTAATTTATAAAAGACAGGTTTTTATTAAAAATCAGTGGAATGAAATTAGAACTGTTTTAGACATCCCTGATTAAAATGTGTTCCTGTTTTCTAATTACCCGCAAGTTGTGAAGACGGAAATCATGCGATGCCAAAGAATAGCAATAAAAATAATAAAATGTAAATCAACCGAAGAATCGTCTGAAAAATCTCATTTTTCTTGCAAGAATGTTGATCTAATTTCCTTTATTGCGAAGTACTTTCGTTTAACAAGATATCACATTGGTACAGTACAAAATTTTAATAGGTATCTTACATTAATTTATTGTATTTCATAAGTAAGCTTTTTCTTAATGGGTGCTATATACACGCGTTAAAAGTTATACTTCTTTGGCGTGATTATAAACGAATTTTTAATTTGTTTGCAAAGAATTTATTGAAATAAAATAATAAAAAGACTGAAGTGATATTGGCATATAAATACAGCTGTTAGATGCCACACGCATGCGTACGTGGTCTCTACCTCTATTCAGTTTGTATTAAATTTTAAATTATGCGCGGTAATTTTTACAAGGCTTCACAAGAATAATAAAGCAACTTTTTTGTAAAAACGTCGACATTTTTTTATTTGTGTTTTAAATAATACATTTTACGTTCATATTTTAAAATTGTAGAAGGTATGCCATTAATTTATTGTATTCGCAATCCTTTTTTATCGTTCCAGAAAAAACATTTTGAGGCGTTTATTCAAGTATACCGTCATTTAATTAGTTTTATTACGAAATACAAATGAAATAAAGGTGCAAATTTTAATTTTACGCGAGGTTAATTTGAGACGGTTATTTAAAACAGTTTTTAACGCAGAGGTAGAGCACATTTGGCACTCTTTCTGTAATATTTTTTGTAATATAACGAGTTTTTTTTTTTACTTTTTCATGTTGCATATGATTACATTAAAAAGTAAATACATTTGCCAAAATACTGTTTCCGCTCTGAGACCATAATTTACTCAATCAATTTTATGTATAAAATAATCTTGCCTTGAATTTTATGTTCATTTCAATCGAAACCCAACACATAAAAATAGTCACTTGCTAGTATAATTAAAATTTTTTTCCGTAATTTTGTATTTTTTTAAGGTTACCCGCTACCAGTGCTATATAATTAATCAGTTCATATTTTCGATGTATTTTATTAATTTATACCTTTACCAGTTCTTCGATTATAAATCATCATATATATTAATATGCTAAGGTTAAGATGTTTGCCTCCCTTTTTCGAAAAAACCACACAATTGCTCCACATAAATTTTATATCATTTTATAAATAATTGCTTGCTCTACCGACATCAACAACTAAAAAATCTATTATTGCTTTTGTTTTTGCAAAATAATTAATTATAACAATTATACATTTATTCAGTATATCCAGCAATGCTGCCATCTGACGGTTCTAACTTTGAAACAACGTCAACATGATTGACGGTCGGTAAATTTTTTTTGTTTAATTTTTAATCAAAATTCACGTATAAATACTTTTCGTATGGTGGTGCTTCAGCTTAACGTTTTCGATACTTGCGCCTCTATATGACAGTTTTAGAAAAATATTTTCTGGAACCGTCACTGAGCTTCGTAATGTAATACAACAAAAAGAAGAAAGTTATAAAGAGTGTGAGAAATTAGAAACGAATTTTAGTGCGAATTATTCGCACAGGTACCGCTAGTAAATTATATTAATTATATATTATAATAATAAAAAAATACATTAAGTTTATAACTAACCATACAAACGGCGGTTTTCGTACTTACTCGGCTGGTCTCAAGCCCTTCGGCCTAGGCTCTAACCCGTATTAAGTAACACAAAAATTGTAAAATTAATTTATTAATTACGGATTCAAACGGTGAATTGGTAGGTTTTATCAATGAGTTTCGGACAACTTCAGTAGCTCTGTGACATTTCTTTACGCAAATAATATTTTTCCGGACATGCGGAAATGTTCAAAATTCCAATTATATTTACGTTCATCTATTTCCAGAATTCCAGACAGATCACAGTTCATCCCTGGATATATCGAACTTAAAATAAGCAAACGAACGATGCTCCTTTTTTCCATGCTATTTTAACAGTTGAATGTTATAAAAACTCTACGCGATGTGATATTTTTAGATGCTGTTTAATCCTTTCTGTACTGCAGAGGAAGAGCAAGAGTAATCTGAATGTATCTTGCATTCATTGAGCCTATTCGTACCCATAATTATTTTTTAAATAACCTATATTCATTTCAAGAAGTATCAAAACAAGTACTGTTTAAACGCAACTATAAACTAAGATCCTTGGAGTGGAACTTTAATGCAAACAAATTCGAAAGCAGCTAGTAAAATCAGAATTTGTTTCTGGAATAAATTGCACGCACTAATTATTTCTGTATTGAAAAAATGAGTGATTTTGTTTCGTGTATGCTTTTTTTTAAACAATTGACGAACAATCGCTCGTGACCTTTAGGTATTGATTGCACCATAATGATTTGTTTTTTTTTTTATAAACCAAAGAATTTGTCATAAAAATAAACAATAAATTGTTTCTTTTCTGTCTGTTAGAGGTTGAATATAGATTAGAATATCTCTCACCCAAAAAGTTGATATTGTGCCCAACTCATGGGCGTTTATAGATGTATTTTTGAACCGTTTCATTTATATCTGCCGTTTTAAAATAACTAAGGATATGCGCATCTAAAAATACAATTTTATCTTCTTTGAGTGTTTGACACGAGGCGTAATAACCCAGTAAATTGAATAAATAAAAGAGTCGGTGTTTGTTGCTTATTTTTTTAGTTGCAATATTACGAAAACAATTCACTGAAACACCATAATATAGTTCCAAGTTAAATTTTCTATTAGAAAATTAAGATTTATCGCAAAAGACCGTAGTTATACCATTTGTAATGACGAAATTTATTGAATAAAAGACGTAGCCCCCAACAAACTGACATTCAAAATACCTGCAAATCTCACAAGAAAATTAAATCACAAAAAAAAACCCTATTAAAATTTTACTTCTGTACTACTTTTTTATGCACGGCTTCGCTAGCGTTGTCAGTTTTGACGCGAATATTTTTGTTAACACAAGAGTAAGTTTGGTCACCAATTGATAGTGTATCCGGTAATATTTGGTACACGTTTTCTGGTGTAGGTATCATAAAAAATACCCAAAAACCTTACAAAAAAAAACGGGTGCGTGTATTTATGTACACGCGTTAAAAGTTATGCTTTTTTGGCGAAATTTTCATCTGTATGCAAAAAAAATTATTGAAATAAAATAGTAAAAGAACTGAAGTGAAATTAGCGTAATTAACAGCTACTAGACGCTACGCGCATGTGAACATAGTCTCTACCTCTATTCTGTTACAGTCTTTTTCTTCATCCTTTTAACACTCCAATGGTGGCACTGGATCTGAGAGATCCATGCGATAGTAACAGTGGTGAAAGCCTGCTCAAATACCAAAAAGTAATATTATAAACAATAATAATTAATTAGTATAAATGTTTTTAGTACAAATTTTAATGGTTTCTGAAAAATAACACAAGTGTATCATACCATCTCCCCAGACAAAATTACAGACAGAAAATTTCTCAATTATCATTGGTTGTCGTTTACGGATCTCCACCAAGCATGTTACTATAAGGGGCGCTACCATTGAGTGTTAATTTTGATGTTACATCGTAAAAAATCATTCTCATCATTTTTTCATAAGGGAGCGTCCATAAACCACGTGGTCATATTTTAGTCCTTCTAGGACCCCTCCCTCCCTTCATGTGGCCTAACGTAGCTTTTCCTGTGACCCCCCCCCCCCGGCCCGATGGAACGTGGTTTTTTTTCACAATAATTTTTGTTTTCTATTACATATTTAGTCAAATTTTAAAATGAATAAAAATATTGATAAAAGAATTTATAAATATTTGACACAACTTTTTTAATGCAGAATAAATAATTTTCTAATATTAAACTATTAATAAATATTATTTAACTGTTAATAAATGTTCCAAATAAAATTATTTTGTTTAACGAAATTTTCATCTGAAGAAAACTACGTAGCTTTGTTCTCACCTCCTCCCCCCCGTTACGTGGCTCAGCGTAGCATTTAAACGTAGCCCCCCCCCCCCCTCTTAGCCGAACTACGTGGTTTATGGACGCTCCCTAAGGCGCCAAAAGAAGTATAACTTCGAAAAAAAACGAAATTACAAACAGTGATCCGATTACCAGTTTCTGTTTTACTGTTGACCATGAACAACCGTAAAAAACCATCGTCCAACCGTGGATGTAGCGGTTCGATTTTAAAATGAAAAGAGACACGAACTTATCGGCAGTCATTAATAGGTCAAAAGAGCTGTCTGTCACTCGCACATAGAAACCGCGTCTCTTGTATGCAGTTTATTTCTTGTTGTAAATTGTTGGTGCGGCCTCCGACGACGCGCGGAGCAAAGTCGTCGCAGTCTCTTAATTAGAATACAATTCTAGTCACGCCGCCGTCTGCTTCACCTCGGTCCGTTGGCGCAATCACTAAAGGAGCTCCTCTGCTCGCTTCTCTCTCGCCGATTACTACTAAATAATAAATAATAATAATACGTTATCCTGCATTGCCAATTCATATAATATAAAATATATATATAAGTTATAAACGTGTGTGCGTCGAAGCGACATAGCAGGCTGTGAGAGACACCCAACGGTTGGCACCACGTCTTCGCTTGGAGGGTGGATGTGTGAAAAATCCGATCGCAAGTATAAATATCATCTCTTCGCTGTGAAACTCGATCAGTCCACGTTTAGATTTGATACATCGATATCAATTTTATTTGTGATTGATAAGTTATTTGATCGGTAGTTTTGTTTTTGAATAGTTTTCTTTTTTTTTTGTTGTTTTTGGTGCAAATAATACAATGGATCAACAGGTAAATAATGTAGTGAATTTGTGTAAAGGACTATTAGAATATTTTGTGAACACTGCCTGGTGGTTGGCCGAACTATTGTTGGGAGAACGAGCGAATTCTTTGAAATTCAGGGTACTAACGGGTTTAATATTTCAATAATTGTGCATTTAGTTTTATTTGTTGAATAGTAAACGATGGTGAAATGGAATTCTCTCCCATTAGGTGTAAGTTCAAGAGAAATTCATTTCATTTGGGTCAATGGCTCTGTAGTTCTAATAGTTCATCAAGTTCTATTATGGCCATTTTATCGTAGCATAAATGTGTTGCATGTTACATGCAATATAGAACTTATGGAACCAGTAAGTTCGAGATAATTATGATCAACTTGAAATATCGTAAACTTTTTTGTAGGATCTATAAAATTGTTAACATATGCTATTTTGTACTGTCTAGCACTGCGGCTTTTACATCGCATAAGGCGAAAATCGGAAAAATAATTTTCTTTTTTTTTTCGTTTAAAAGTTTGTTTTGATAAGTTCCGTCACAATTATTTTTGGCAATTTAGGTTCAGAATACACTTTTGAATATTTTGCGAAAAAACTATGTTATCTCAAACTTGCTAGCTCTGCCAAAAAATACGTTTGTTTTTTTCACTGTCGTCCTTAATGTGTGAAGATGCTCAGAAAAACGCATTGTAGTTGCTTTTTATTAAGGTTTAACACCAGTTTTAGTTCATTATTCTAGTCAGTAAAAGTTTGTGTTTTGAAATTTTTATGTCAGTTTTTTTGTTCTTGTAAAAACAGAATTTTTGATATTATCAAAAAAAAAATGTCTGTGAAGATTTTTTCTTCTTCTAATAATTTGAAATTTATGCACCAGTTCTGATTTATTATTTTTGGAAAATTTAAAAAACCGATTAATTATTATTTTTATTTTTTTATTTATAAGGTTTTTTCGGTATTATTTTTTTGCTACTGGCTTTCATCGATTTGAGAGCTCAAAGTAGTGAATATTGGACTTTCTGGTCGGTTTTATTTTCTTTATCGGGTTCTGGGTTCTTATCGATTTCAATATCTTTTATAAAAGCTTTTTAAAATTAAATCTAAGTTAAAATGAACAATCACGAAAATAAAATTATATGATATTCGTTTTAATTAATTTTTACAATTTTAAGTTTACTTGTTGTTTAATCAATTGATTCAGAAAGAGTTTACGGTCCAAAGACGTTAAAAAAAATGCAGAAGTATTTTTTTGAAGTGAAACTTCTTTAGCGACGTATCAGTTTGAATTGAAGGGGAAATACAACAGAAACTTCGGTAACTCAAATTGGATAACGTATCAATGAAACGAATTCACAATTCTATAAAGAAGTTTCACTTCCCTGTGAGCTTATGTTTTTATACATTATACCTTTGTGATTGGAACGCCCTATCATAAACTAAAAATTTGACTTCAATGTTAACTGTATTACAGTGAATAGAGACACAACTGCGGAATAAAGATGGTCGACAATACTGTTACGGATACTTGTTAAAAAGAAATTAAGTTTTATAAAAAAAGAATGCCCACACACTTACTTTCTATAAAAAAAGTATATTTCGGATGTTAGCCTTATCTCAATAATGACAAACTCGTTAAATACTTTCGTGGGCCGAATAAACTTGGACTCGTGGTCCGTAGTTTGAAGGCTACTGGTCTATAGAATCATCTGCATTTACAAAAATCGCATTAATTTTGTAGTACAGGTGGGTGGATGAGCTTTAAAATTATAGCCGCTTAACCTTCATGCCAAATGTCGACACTTGCGAAATAACAACATGAACGTTGCGACACGAACCTTGAAATTATTAGCGTCGGTTTTTTTTTTCATCTTTGTAATTATTTTTTCTACTGATGCACTATTGAGAAATGTTTTTGCAATCGAAACAATTGCTATTGAAACAATCGAGTGAACAGTCGACTCGCAGTTTGATTTTAAAATCAAAATGTTCGATTCTTCAAATTTATTACGCGACCGGTATTTTAGCGACTAATATAATAAATGAGACGAACAACAATCGAGTCCATGTGACAATCAAATAGAAACATTGAGATGTTTTGAACAATCGACTAAACATCTTGCAATCGCTACTTCTCTTCCATGATGTAATAATAATAAATTCTGTATTTGGGTACAGATATGCAGCCACAGCTGATTTCTACTCTGCCCCATCAAAATAAAAATACAGACATATATATAATATTATGTACAAATTTATGACTAATGAGCCTTTAAACAAACAATACAAGTTTTAAAAAAACAAGAAATAATAGCACAAATGTTAACAAAAAACTTAACAAATAATGCCAACAACTTAACAAATAAAAGAAAATATAAACAATGTGTAGATTAAAACAGGTTTCAATACCTTTCGATTAAAGAGTCTTTGATGGCTTTTAAGAATAATTTGTGACTTTTTACCTGTCTAATACTAGGATCGATATAGTTCCACAATTTTGGTCCAACAATAGAAAGACTTGTTGCGCCGATTGAAGTTTTGCTCTTAGGGATATAAAGCTCTGTGTTATTTTGGGTGTCATAGGAGTGGAAACTAGACAATGGTATTAATAAATCACTTAGGTAGTTAGAATTGTTACTGTAATAAATATCATGTATCAGACTTAAAATATGCAGATGTCTGGAATCCTTAATTCAGTCTGATGTAATTAGATGCTAATTACCTTACTTGTCGAGCGTCTATAATCTGCGATAAATAAATCAGTCAATCAATTAGAAGTCAACGATTACGACACCACTATAACCATAGCATGGAAACAATAATTGTAGGTAGGGAAGGTAATTACAAAACAAACGCAAAAAACGAATTATTTTTTTAGACACATTCTGATTTCCTTTTAGAAGTCGATCCAATAAAAACAAATTATATATTAGTATTGATATGAATGATCCCTCTGTATTATAATCCAAGGTTCGTTGACAGATGATCCAAATAAAATTTAAAAAATGTATGATACAGCGATGAGTGATGCACGTCCGGAGAAGATGACTAAACCATGCCCTTTCCTGAAGCTATAAATAGACTATCGTAATCTGAGATTTAAGTGGTAATAAAATAGTCGCACATTAACGTTATTGTGTTAATACAATGCGATTATCACAGTAAACAATTCGCAATTCTAGTTTCTGCTAATTTTAATCGGTAGCTTATAAACAAACTAAATAACTGATTAACTAAAATTTTCATGGATTAGTAGCAATTATTATATCAAGTCTAATTTCAAATGAAGAATTAATTTTAGTTAAGGTTTTTAAAGTTAATGAGATTTAATATTTAATTATTTTATAAGCTTTTGAGCTCCCAGGAAAGCTTATGTCAATTTTTTTTCAAAATACTTTACGTTATTGTCAGTACATTTTTTTATATAACTAAGCAACTCATTGGTTCAGTATTGTCTCAATTTTGTTTTGAAGTTAAATTCTAGACATCGTCTCAAACAGTTTCTGGGTATGTTAAAAAGGTAGCGACTTCTTACCTGTTTTTTTGTGTGTGTGAGGAAATAGGCGTACAAAACATTAAATCGTGGCACTACGGAGGATGGTTCAACACTTTGGCTTTCGACTGAGCCTAAAATGCCTGTATTTTTTTAACTCAATGTGTGGTTGTATTGTGTTGATAAAATCTTCAATATGGTTAATGCATTTTATAATTAATATTTCTTTTTGTTTTTCAAAGGCTACCGAAGAAAACGCGACTACTCCAGCCGCTGAAGGAGCAAAACCAGTGGAAAGCAGTGAAGCTGCCAAACCGGCAGAAAATGGCGTTGATACGGTTGAGTCGGCCAAACCTGAAGAGGTCAAGCCAGTCGAACCTGCCGCCGTGGAAGCAAAGCCAGAAGTGAAACCCGCCGAACCCGAAGCTAAACCAGCTGAAGAACCCAAGAAGGAAGCAATAAAAGAAGAGCCTGTTGCGGCGCCTGTAGAAGCACCAAAAGTCGAAGCTGCTAAAGAAACCCCTGCACTCGAAGAAATTGTATCGAATCCAGTAGAGTCTGTCCCAGAACCTGTTGTATCCGGGGAACCCAAGCTAGACACACCACCACCTACACCCGTCCAAGCTGAAGAACCCAAATCTACGACGACGCCGGAGGAGAGTAAAGAGGTGCGTAATGAAGACACGCCCCCACCGTTACCCGTCTCTCCCCCACCTTCCCCGGTGGCGGTACTTGCGCAGTCTACCATGGCTGAAACTGTCCCCGCTGACATCCTGGTGGAGGTTGTGCCCGTACCTGCGAAAGACGCTGCTGTGAATGAAATTAAAGAAACTGTTCCGTCGCCTGTCGCTTCGCAGATTGTCACAGAATCAGCAGCTCCTGTTGCTGCAACTCCTGTAACACAAGCACCCTCTTCTGTAGATAGCAACACAGCTGCTTCTTCTTCTTCTGTAGCGCCTGAAAAAGCTCTTGAACTTTCTGCTTCTCAGCCAGTTATTGCTTCTGTACCAGAACCAACTCCAGAAATTAAATCTGAACCTGTTCCTTCGCCTGTTTCGGAACCCGTTCCAGAAGTTAAAGCGGAACCAGTCCTTGAGTCCGTTCCAGAAGTTAAACCTGAACCAGTCCCTGCACCCGTTTCAGAACATGTTCCAGAAGTCATACCGGAGCCCGTAAAAGCGCCCCAAGTAGAATCAACACAAAAAACAACGGAACCCATAGTTGAGTCGTTGCCATCGCCAATTTCTGTGCCAAATTTGGAAACCGTACCAGAACAGAAAGAGCTTCCTCCAAAACCAGAACCAGTTTCCAAAACACCGGAAGTTGCTGCAGTTCCAGAATCACTACCAGAACCTATTTCGCTTCCAGAATCGTTGCCTGAACCTATTTCACTTCCGACTCCTGAACCTGAATCATTACCAGAACCCATTAGTCTTCCAGAACCAGTTTCTCTTCCTGGATTAGATTCGTTACCGGAACCAATATCTCTTCCAGAACCACCAGAGTCGTTACCGGAACCTGTCTCGCTACCCGAACCGGAATCACTTCCAGAACCTACGTCCCTGCCGGAACCTGTATCATTACCAGAACCTATTTCGCTTCCAGAGTCATTGCCAGAACCGATTTCACTTTCCGTAGAAGAATCATTACCAAAACCCGACGCGCTTCCTGAAACTTTACCGGAACCCTTAACACAGGCTCTATTACCGGAAGTTCCAAAATCCGAACAGTCGACAACTCCAAGCTCAATCTCAAACGATACTTTGCCACCCGCCCCGCCGTCCCCAGTCGATATTTCAGAGCCCGGCGTTATCCCCACCAAGCCGTCACAACCTGAAGACAACGGCGGGTTACCGTCACCGGCAGTCAGCATAGAGTCGCTGCCGTCGGCACCTGTGACGACACTGGCAGACGAGTCAGCCCCCAAACTGAAACAGGTGAATAACAGACACAGTGTCGTAATGGAAAGTATCTTGTAAATCATTAACAATTTGATGTCGTTAGTCTGCTGTTGTGTTATTTTTAATAATCCTCTCGAAATTGTTTTTTTTTCTTTTTGTTTTATGTTTGTAAGTTGTTCCGCAAGATAATTTTTTTCTTTTTAACTGTCAAATGGAGTAATGAAATTTTTATATCAAAAATTCGAAATGAAGATATTGAAAAATCTCTTGAACGTAATCCATGGGAAATAATTTTTGACATTTTTTTTTCTAATAACCTTTATTTTATAATTACTCATAATAATATTTTGTCGTTTTGACAGTTTTGTTTCAGATTGACATTAAAAAGCTAGTTACAAATTTATAGCGAATGCAAGTTGGTATTAGTAAATTACTATGCAATTCCAAATCTATTCACACAAAACAAAAGAATTATTACATAGCATTTCAATTGTTTTTTGTGAATAGGTTCGGAATAGCATATACAAACCAATATTATTTGGTTCATTAACAAAATTATATGTTTCAGATCTGATTGAATTATTTGAACATGCTTTATTTGCTTATAAGAACTTTCACTAACACTGTAATATTTCAGAGGCCAAAAAGCAAAACTGCTTATGTCAAATTTATGATAAAACATGACTAGTTACAATTGAATAATCCATTTCTCCTTTTTTAACACTATCACAAACGCAGAGTCGAACGAAATTCAATCTCCTGCGTATATATTTTTAAATCTTAAAACCACGAAGCTGTTATTGTCAGCAGACTTGGCTAGTTACTGTCTTTGTGTCCATTTTTTACGAGTTAATTTAGATTTGAAATGTACTTTAATTCAATCTAATGTACACAGTGTTGTGTAATAAGATAAGGAAGCTATGTAACTGATGGTGTTTTCTTTTTCCATTGTTGTCAAAAATAAACTCGAGGTGATTCACACAACTGTATAAACTGTCAAGCAATACAGTTAAAATTTATGTAGAGATTTTCAAAATATTACACAAAATAGGGTTTAAAAATGAAAAACATAAAAAATGCAATCTAAGATTTTGCCTTTTGACCACTGATTCTTCCTTTACTAAATTATCTAATCCGAAAATACTGTACCGCTAGTGTTACAGGAATTTTATTGGTGTTGCTATTAAAAACATAACCGTTTCGCTTGCTTTTGTAAGTTGATTCCGATCACAAATAAAGTATTGAATTACTTTTGTGCATCGGACATATTACAATATTATTGTAATCTGATACTGTGTTAGTCATTTGTTATTAATATCAAATGAATAATTCCTGAGAATTATCTCTTTCTATATTTTAACTACATTGCCGATATATTGAATTCCGTTGCTATTTTTATGGTGAAAATGTTTTTTATAGGAGGCTCCCGCTGCAGAAAATGAAGTGCCAGTAAAAGAAAATGGAACAGCTGAAATTCAAGAAACGAAAAAGAGCGCAGAAATTAAGGTGAGAATACATTTTTTTTATTAATAGTAGTCTAAACCGGTGGACCCCAGATTTAAGTTCCCTGGGCATCAAGTTCTGAATGAGCAAATCAAACAGGGTGTGGATACAGACCTTGAAAAGTCGTGGAATTTTTTATAGGTCAAAGAAATCATGGAAATTCCAAGGAAAAATATCGAAATAAGTATTTTTCTGATTCAAAGAGTTTAACATACGAAAAAAAGGCAGGGAAAAATTGCATTTTAAATACTTGAAAACTTAGGAAATTCAGATAAAACCATATAGTGATCTATATTAGTCCAAGAATTCGTAGCCAAAAACAAAGAATTTTATGAAGGCTAATAATTTTTAGATTTACTTTTATTTAGGGACTAGGGTGTAATTAATATGCTAGTCAGCGAACTGAACACCTGATGTGTCGCGATGTCAAGATGCTTTAAAAGAAACTAGTGTTTTGTAACAGCCGAAATTTAAATTGTTGAATATAATTTATAAATAAAAAAAGCAGTTAGATCTTAGTTTGATAGATGCGACCTGGTCAGCTGTAGTGGGTAGAAGTTTTAAAAAATATGAACAATAGAATAGTATATAATCTTTTTTAAAAAGAGAGGTTATATTTTTGTGATCAAAAATTGATGGTCAATTGTTTTCTTCTGTTTCAGGAAGAAGCGCCTACAGTGAAAGCTAGTGGTGATGAATAAATGTTTGATTTATTTGTATGTTTAATTGTACTGTATTTAAAATTTGGACCTACGAAAATGGACAATATTTCGTGTTTAAATACAAAAAAAAAGAATGTAATATTATGTATATTGGTGGATCATTCCTTAATCTCGAGTGAACCCCCCTACACAATATATTGATGGCTAATCAAGTGATTCAACTGTTACTTATAATTCGACCAATGATGGAAACAAAGCTGCCATTTTAAAAATTTTAATTGAAAGAAACAAAACAAAATATTGATTAAGTAAAACATGTCCATTGCGCAAAATTTATAAAAAAATTTATAACAATACTCAAATGTTTAGCTCATTGAAAGTAATAAAAAAAAAATTTGATAATTCCTTTTTTATACAGTTGCGCTTTGAGCAACGAGTTTTTTAATCAACATATACATTTTGTAATATAGCATAGTATAGATTAGCGTTTTAGTGGAAACTTTTTCATTATTTTCTTCTTTTTTTATAAATTTTGTACTTTAAATGTTTATTTTTCATTTATTTTCTTCGTTGTAATTTAATGTTTTTGTTCAATTTTCGTCAGAAGTTTTACTTGCGATTTACCAAAGTTGAAAAAATCTTTCAAAAGAGAAAAAAAAATATATTATAGTGATTTTTTGGTATCCATTTTTAATTTTGTTTTACGATCACCATTCTAATTTGGCTTATCGGTGTTTATGAATACATAAACGTAATTTTGAACTGTAAATATTTGTAGAAGGGAAAAAAATGTATTCAGTTTTTTATCGTAATTTTATTTGCCGATTCATTTTAAGCTATCATTTAACTGTATGTCAAAAGTTTTGTTCCACAATTTTGATATTGTTTATACGTCCAATAAACGCATCAGTCGCAATAGTGATCCAGTAATCAATTTTCACTGTAATATTAAAAAGAAACAATTGAGTACCAGGCATGCTCGTTCATCAATAATGGAATCTGTAACAAAAAATCGACAAATGAGCCACTGCTGTGATCCTAGGCACCTATCGAAGTCAACTCGATCGCAGTTTTAATTGGCCAAGGTTGTTGGCATTTTTTGCGTCCATTTTTATTTATTGCGCATGCGCAAAAATAAAAATGGACGCAAAAAATGCGAGTGAACACGGCCTGTGTTATAGTGGAGAGAAACAAATGCTATCTATTTATTCTTGTATTTCGTTAATTTGCCACCTCTATCTCATTCTGTTACAACAAAAAATTGGACAGTCGAATCACTGTTGTGATCCTGGCGCCTTCTGGACGGTCAGTCAATGTTCATTTGTGAAAAAGACATGCTAATTTTTTATTATTTCATGCTGAAAACAGGCTGTTATTTTGAAAGTATTTTCTGTTTTGAAAATTTCACTCGTGTGATTATTTTGAACATTATAATAAAGTTCCTATATAGAGTTTGTAACAGCAAAATCAAACACATATTTACGTTCATTTTTTATTTACATATTCGATTCATATAAAACAATTTTGTATAACTCGCCAAAACTATTTGTCGAACTTCAATAGTTTTCAGAACTACTGTTTGTAAAATGAAACCAATTAGCTGTTATTACTGCTGGATATTTTTGCAGTGCAGAGAAATTTTCAAAACAAATATATTTCATTTCCATGTTTGTAAGCATTCAATTTTTTTTTGATAGTGTTGAAAAGGCATGTCATTTTAATGTGGTATTTTTTTTTAGATTGGAAAAATGTATAAGTTAGAAACACTTTGATTGTATAATTATAATATTCTATGATATACCGTTTAACTAATTAAAACCTATATAAAGGTGTGCTTGATGTTTGTAATATCTGCTCGAGGCAGCTTACTTCCCTCGGCTCTGTGAATAGAAGCGATTTAAGGTTAGTTCGGCTTTTAATAGCTGCTGGTTAGTTGAATTGTTATTTAAGGATAAAAAAATAACAGAGGTACCGATGTTGAAAAACAAAATCGCTATGTAGTATGAACCACAGAATTCATATTGTGCTGTGCATTATTGTTGCAAGGTCATGTTTCCATCATCATTAAAGGTTAAATTACAAATTGTGCATTCAATAATAGTATTAGAAGCTATTCAGTAACCCAAGTATTAAAAAAAATATCAACAAAATCGATTAGATTCAGTTGGGTGAGAAATTTATTTTTGAACCAAACAGACAAGCAGACGGCAGGACTATGAGCTAAATAAAATCTTCATAGCAAGTGAAATTTTAACCTTAAAAATTAATTCTCAACTGTTGCATTTTTGAATTCTAGGTACATCGGTGAGATCTGTAGTATGAATAGAGCCAGGCGCTTAGAACCAATTTTAAACTTCAACGGTACCTTTGTTTCTTTACATAGAAAAATGCTCACTTTCAGTGTGATTTTTATTTCTTTTTCCATCAAGCGCCACACACAACTGCAATGACACATATTTTAATTTATATATTTAAAAAAATAATTACAGAAAAACCGTTGAAACAAATGAAAGATAACAATTAAAAAGTTCAATAGATTACAATGTAAGTGCAGCATTTTTTAATTATCAAACAGGGGTATGTGAGCAGGGATTTATATACCAATAAAATAATAGAAATATCGGTTAGACGGGGCACACAGGACGCCGGAAAAATACGTCAAACATACTTGGTTTCATGCGGTTCTTGTCACTTGTATATTCAAATGTCTCTTGTTTCTATAAAAAATTAAAAGTGTGCACCACTGGAATCACAGAATGTGGTTCTTGTATCGTGTTCGCCATTTTTTTCTTCTTCTTAATTTTCAAATATTACATAAAAAGATATTCAGTATACCTAAAGCTGACGGTTACTTTGCGAAATATATTTTAAATAATTACCGACTGCAAAATTTGAAACTATTGTAATAATTGTAGAAACATCATATCGTTCCATAATCCATAGAAAAAATTTGAAGAGATTTTTTTAGCCACATTGTGTTTTGTGCACCCCGTTTAGCAGACACATTTTCTCACAATAAATGTATAGATGGATTTAATTAATAATAATATTTACATAATATATCGATAAACCAATTTGTACATTATTTACAACGAAATTTAATCATTCATGTTTGGTGTCCCAAAATTTAAATAATGTTATGAAATAGAATAATCAATTTTAGTCTTTAGTTTATAGTGATATATGCTTAGTTATATACGTGTATGAAATTACATTGATGCAGATTTTTGTTTTGATTTTCGATTAAAATAATAATTTGCATGGGTATTATTGATCTACTTCTGTTTGTTTCTGGATTAGAAACAAATTGTTTCTGTTGTTAAATGATATTGGATTGTTTTTCATCTTGTTAATAACCGGAGAACATCGATGGATCGGGTAAATTTATTTTGTTGATTCCAGATAACTCGAGTAGATTTTTAATACAATACAAATAAAAATACAATATTATGTAAGTGTGAATGTGTTTATAAATATATTATGATTAGGTATTTCCTAAATCTGTGTTTAATTTCTTTTATTGTTGACCAAGCATTTGAAATCCCTTTTAACACATTAAGGGGAGGTGGGGACAACGGTTTTCTACTATTTCGAGTTTTTTTTTTTTTTTTTTGAACAGCAACATTTTGTTTTGGCATGGTTACACATTTTCAACAACCGCTCTCTTGTCATGTTGTGTCAGTGTTTGGTTGTGCAAAGAAAAAAGTTATTTGCATTTTTGTTTTTGGTAAGTTTTTTTATAATTACGTAACAATTTTATAGATGCGATAGGTACACCGATTATTAGTTTTATGATTGAGAGATTTACTAAACTTGAGAGATCTTTGTTTACATCGTGTGTTAACCTCAAAATACCAGACACAGCGAACGTCAATTTTCAAAACGAGTACCTGGGGTAAAACCACATAGTGGTCCCCAATGAAAATTGCTAGGTCGGTTGTGCTCCACTAAGGGAAAACCTGTTTTTTTATATTAATAAAATTTTTAGGTTATAATTACTTTTTATGATGTTTTTGCGCGTAAAAACTAATTCAAATGTTTGAACTAATAGTACTGTTACTTAAAGCCGTGAAAATTGCTTTATTTTCTCTATATTTTAATTGACTGGGGCGGTTTGCTCCCACCTTCCGTACTGAACGTTCGGCAAGGTCACATGCCGAATATCAGCCACGATTTTGGCGTTAATAGAGGGAGGAAAAAACATTGTAACAGTGACTGATCGTTATGTAGAATGTAGATGATTGCGCGATCAAAATAACTGAGTGCCAAAGGTGGCAGACCTGAGTCTCCTTTCACAGGTATAGTTATTATCAATGCATTATGCACTGTGTGCACGTAACCCTACTGCCAGACTATGGTCCTCGCACTGCTATTCGCTTTGCTCATCGCGCTGTCGCGATGTTGCCCTAAGCGGCCAGACACTGCTGTACTCGCGAGGCTCCGCACTCGACTTTCGCCTTTCGGCAATGGAGGTCGATACTGTGGCAGCGTGCCACAGTCGGAGAGCTAGTAACACGTGTTTCATGAAGTGTTTGATGCACCTTTAAATTTTTCAAATGTAGTATCTATGAGATAAAAAACCTGAATACCTGTGTTGGCTTAGCCCAACCCGGGACACCAGGTACTGCGCATTACAGAAAGGTGTAATAAAATTGAACCCGAAAAAAGTGTTTAATTCAGAGGCCAACAAACTTTAATCGAAATTTTAAATGATTTTAAAAATGCAATTTAATAAAGCAGACATTTTTGAGAGGGTTTACATATAATTAATCCTCCCCAAAGTTTTTAGTGTATTTGCCATATGGCAACATACACTATTGGCGTCGGTCGGATGGCGGGACCTAGGGGTCGGACCAAAATTTCTCGACGTTTCATAACCTCCTAAACACTTTGGCACCATTTTTAAAAATGTTTATATATATATGTATATATATATATATATATATATATATATATATATATATATATAGGTATATATGTGTACGGGCAATAACTTTCGAAGGAGTTAATTTATTTTAACGAAATTTGGCACACATGTTGGAATCCATCACCGCACGAAGCCTATTTAAAATGGGCCCAATCGGGTCATTTTAAGGGTGGTTTTTAGGGGATGAAAAAATTTTTTGGGCCTAAAAATACCTAAAAAATTCTCAGAATCGTTTCAAAATTGAAATTTAACCCTTTAATAGCAATTAAAAAGTGTTCCTAAAATTTCAATAAAATCGGCCCGACAGGACCGGATTTAAAAATTTTCTGAAAACACTAGTTTTTCGGATAGTGAGTTATTTCCTGAAGGGTGTTTTTAATTTTGGTGTAGACGTTTGATCGACAATAATGATGTAGTTAAAAAAAATGTAATTTAAAGGGGTGTATTAAGGAGTTAATTTTTTTATTTTGTCCAATAATCACCTTAAGTTCACATAATAAAGCCACAAGGCCTGATGTATTAGCAAATACACTATATTGTCGGCAGGGTTTTGGCACTGCGACCCGGGTTTTTTTTTTTTTAAATACTATTTGAAGTGTTTGATTCACTCTGAAATTTTAATAGCCTCATAATTAAATATTAAAAAAATTAATAACAAAAAGCCACACACTTTTTCCGGGGTTTAATTACCGGCAGACATGAAAATAGCTCTTATTTAAAATAGAAAGAGATAGGTAGTGCGTGGTTGGCGGCGTGAGTAAGAGCAGCATCACGGCAGTAATTGGGCTTAGACGACACAGGTATTCTGGCTTTTTTTTTCATAGATACTGAATTTGAAAAATTTTAAGGTGCATCAAACACTTCATGAAACACGCGTTACTAGCTCTTGGACTACTATGCCTTTATACTTAGACCGCTTGATGCGTACTGAGTGGCGCAGGAGTATGTGGCCGGCTTACTCGCGTTCTTATTGCCGGTCCTTTGACTCGCGCACAAAAAACCGACAATCGAGGAAGCACTGGGCATGACGAGGAACATGAAGTGCGGCATGACGAATAACGCGGCCACACAACGTCTCTGCCTCCTTTCCTCGCTACTTCCCATGCCACTCGTCGAGTATGTGGCTGAGGCATAAGGTTTAGTATCGGTGCTGCTCTGAACTACATTATTTCCCACAATTTTATTTTTTTATTTTATTAGATAGAGAAGTATTGTAGGCACAGATTATAAAAGTTCTCTAAATTCGAAATGGCAATAGATACAGACTCACTGAATTAAGAATGTCGTTTTCTGTCAGTATACCATTGAAAAGTATCTGATATGTCTTCCAGAGATTCCAGAAAAAATGCTCAAAGCGCTCTAACTTCCAAATGATGTGGGATACGGCGCAACGACTGCGCCCATTGAATCGTCTGTGTAATTTTATATTAGCAAGGGTGGGGGCTGAAAAAAGGATGGGTGCTGAATATATTATATATATATATAAATAAAAATCAACTGAAATATTATGGAATAGATGTAAAAAAACTAATTTATTGATGTCAGCCGGGATCAAACCGCCGACTTTGACCGTACTAAGCATATACGCCATATCCTTTACTCCACAGAGCGCATCGCTATTTTCGGGGTATAACACTTAGCTGTTCTACTATATATATTTTTTGAACGGCTCTATCTCCGAAACGATAATAGATAAGTCCTCTGGGTGCGCTCTTTGAATTTAGAATGTCAGAATACCAGATCTTAAATATATCCCATAAAGACTTTATTTCTTTTTTGTCCTTGGTAATTAATATAAAAATGATTTTTCGGGAAAAAGGACTTTATTTATTTATTTAAGTGTTTTACTTATAAATAAAGTCCTTTTTCCCGAAAAATCATTTTTATATATCCCATAAAGATTTCAGAGTTTTCAGAAAATCAGTTCGAAGGGTGAGTGCTATAGCGCAACGGATGGACTTGTTGAATTCAGTGTGTCATTTTTAATAAGTATACCAATTTGAAAAGGATGCGAAAGATTGTTCAATTTTGACTTTATTTCTTTTTTGTCCTTGGTAATTAATATAAAAATGATTTTTCGGGAAAAAGGACTTTATTTATAAGTAAAACACTTAATATTTTATTTTCAGCGACGTTTCGTTCCTTGTTTGGAACTTTATCAAGCTTTAATAACTGTAAATAAATTTTGTTTAAAAATACAATTTATAAAATTTACAATTGAAATAACAAATAATAATAATACATACCTATTAAATGTTGTGATTAAATAGATATAAAAGATAATATATACATGTGAATATAAATTTGAGTTTAACAATATTAATACAAAGTTATAATAATTTCGTTTTTTTGAAAAATGTTTTTTGACTATAAATAAACAAAGTCATGTGACTTAATTTGTGTGGTTGCTCCTCATTTGAACCATTGTTTTTTGTTTTACACTCTTTTTATATTTTTCTAGCATATTGTTATACGCCAAGCTTAAATTTTGTGTATCAGATCTTAGATTTACTGTATTATTTAACTTGATGAAAACCATTTCACTAATGTTTCTTTTTAGATAATTATGTTCATAATCTAAAATTTCTGTCTTATCAAAGGCGAATTTATGACCAGTATCAAAATGATGGTTAGCTAATGCTGTTTTGTTAGCTTTTAGCATATTGTGATTCTTGCAGTCATTGTTATGTTGATTTATTCTCATGTTGAGTTTCTGCTTTGTTTGTCCTATATAGTATTTGTCACATTCGCAAGGTATTCTGTAAATCAAACTTGACCTTTCTTTCATATCTATTTTATCCTTTAATTTTGTGTAATAATTTTGAATTGTATGAGTATTATACAGTGCTAATTTACAATTAAAAGGTTTAAATATTTCTCCTATTTTTTTGGATAATCCCTTTATAAATGGAAACTTCATGTAATTAACAGATTGTTCGCTTTTTTCTGTATTTTCCAATATTCTAAAATCTCTCATACATTTATTAATAATCATTTTCGGATAATTGTTATCTCATACATTTATTAATAATCATTTTCGGATAATTGTTATTTCTTAATATTAAGAAATAACAATTATCCGAAAATGATTATTAATAAATGTATGAGAGATTTTAGAATATTGGAAAATACAGAAAAAAGCGAACAATCTGTTAATTACATGAAGTTTCCATTTATAAAGGGATTATCCAAAAAAATAGGAGAAATATTTAAACCTTTTAATTGTAAATTAGCACTGTATAATACTCATACAATTCAAAATTATTACACAAAATTAAAGGATAAAATAGATATGAAAGAAAGGTCAAGTTTGATTTACAGAATACCTTGCGAATGTGACAAATACTATATAGGACAAACAAAGCAGAAACTCAACATGAGAATAAATCAACATAACAATGACTGCAAGAATCACAATATGCTAAAAGCTAACAAAACAGCATTAGCTAACCATCATTTTGATACTGGTCATAAATTCGCCTTTGATAAGACAGAAATTTTAGATTATGAACATAATTATCTAAAAAGAAACATTAGTGAAATGGTTTTCATCAAGTTAAATAATACAGTAAATCTAAGATCTGATACACAAAATTTAAGCTTGGCGTATAACAATATGCTAGAAAAATATAAAAAGAGTGTAAAACAAAAAACAATGGTTCAAATGAGGAGCAACCACACAAATTAAGTCACATGACTTTGTTTATTTATAGTCAAAAAACATTTTTCAAAAAAACGAAATTATTATAACTTTGTATTAATATTGTTAAACTCAAATTTATATTCACATGTATATATTATCTTTTATATCTATTTAATCACAACATTTAATAGGTATGTATTATTATTATTTGTTATTTCAATTGTAAATTTTATAAATTGTATTTTTAAACAAAATTTATTTACAGTTATTAAAGCTTGATAAAGTTCCAAACAAGGAACGAAACGTCGCTGAAAATAAAATATTAAGTGTTTTACTTATAAATAAAGTCCTTTTTCCCGAAAAATCATTTTTTTATTGTTCAATTTTGTTCAAAAAAAGCCAAAGCATGCTATGGAAAAAAAATCAAAAACTCGTTCCCAACGGCTTAGACAGCTTTAGATCAATAGAAAACGACTTTTTAAATTTGAAAATAAGCTAAGTTTTCCTTTTAAAAATGTTTCCAATTTACACAAATATTTTGAATGGCTCTACTTCCGAAACGGTAATAGATGGGTGTGCTAAGTGAATTTAGAATATCGTTTTCTGTCAATATAGCAAATTTGAAAGGTATCTGATACATATTCCAGTTTCCAGAAATTATATTATTTTTTATAAGAGTTAGAGATTGTAAGACTATCGACCTCTTTCATTTCACTATACTTATGATCTCTGTTATGATAGGAATGATAGTCATTATACAATAGCTATGTGTCTCTCTTCTTTTTTGAGGGAGCATGTGGACTCCGACTATCCCATATATGTATTAGATCTCAGCACTGCACTACTTTTTCTAACCGCTGATACGTAATAGGCACATAGGCTTTGAAAATATTAGACATTTTAAATGTTAATAAAACAGTAAATAAATGTCTGGAATTAACAGAGCAATCCTTGTCACCAAAAAAACTGACCATTTTTACAAATTACTAACAACGACTGATCGGTAACAAATATACTGGCACTTACTGATTTTAGTGATGTGTATCAAATTTCCATTGAGTAAGTAATATACAGTAAGAGGCCTATTCTCTGTAAGGAACGTGAAATGTCCAATCCATAGAGAAGCGATTACCTTAACTATTTCTCTCACGAGTTTTATAACTGAATTTTAAAATATGTGGTATAATAGGGATGTTGACTATTTTTGGGAAAGAGTTTGAAATCATGCGTAAGTACCTACTATAGCCACAAATATTTATTATTAGTGTATTTGCCATATAATAATAATAATAATACGTTTAACGTCCGTTTCTCGACTTTATGTCATAACAGACGCCATTCGCACCATTACTATTTTCCCCGTTATTTTCTACATTTTTACAACTTCAACTTATGTAATAGCAATGGGCGAATGAAGGAATTATAGGAAATTAGGATAAGGTAGGTAATTTTTGAACTAGGAGTTTGATAGGTAATCGACCATGGTCTCAAATAAGGAACCATCTCGATATTTATCTGGAATTAATTGAGGGAAACCATGAAAAACCTCAATCAAGATGGCCGGTACAGGAATTACCGTTTCTCGGCGAGAGGCAGTAGGAAAAAATCCCAGCCACATCTGCCCCCGCCGGCATTTGAATTTCGAACCCGTAACTCCCGGCTGCGAGTCTAGTGCTGTCACCACTACTCTACCCAGCTCGGTATATTTGCCATATTATGGTGGGCACATAGATATATGTCTATGGGTGGGCATGACCGATTTGAAAAACGTTTTTTTCGAGAAAAACGGTTTTGAAGTTTAATGCTATATCTGGGTCGTACAGGCATCCTTTCTATTCTATAAAAGTGTCCAGCTGTAAAGTTGTTTCATTCTCTCTGCTCGATTCTAGCCATTTCTGCTGCGTCGCCACATTCGTAACTCTGAGAAAAGGACTCGCGTGTCGAACCTGTAAGCCTTATAACTCCCTTAATTTAGCGAATTTTCAAAAACTCGTTTACAGGCGTATTTTTCAAACCGTCACTGCGGAATACCCCTTAATTCATTAATCAATTCGTAATAAAAAAGTTAATAATATGTAAAATACGGTTTTTAAACTACTGGTATACTTGTAACAACAAAATATTGACAAATTTCACGGCATGTACAAATTATGCTTTTATCTAACTTTTGAATCATTATGCTGTTTTTGCATTAATTTAATTTATTATGTTTAAAATTGATATTATTGATTTATCTGAAAACTGATCTCCTGATACTTTTGTGTTTATATTTGACTGACGAATTTTTAAAGGTATTACATAATATTGTATATTGCAGTATACAAGTGGTATCAAAATGTTTTACATCGTATTAGTGGCAATTTACGTCGATATTTTTTTGTAATGAACAATTGTTAAATGACTTTATAAATTATTATTTCTTACTTAAATATAAGCCAAAATTTATTAGGTATATTAATATTTAAGAAAACTACAATTGTTGGCATAATTTTACTACAACAAATTGCATATAATGTGTCTGACAGAGAGAGATATAGTTCCAATGCGATTGCAGGTGATTTGTTTCAACAATTTTTAAGTAATATTTCTACAAAACTGCATGTGGAGTTTTTTCCAGGCTGTGTTCACTCAGTATATTTCTATTAGAATTTGTATTTTAAATCGTTCCCAGGTCACGGCAAGGCGCTTCGAGCGATTTTCATTTTTTGCAACCATGGAAACGTTTATATTTTAAATTGTAATCAATCTAGAGTTCACAAACTGTCATTCAAAAATTGTTTTATCATTTATAAAATAATATTTTATATAAGAATGGGTCGTTATTGTGACGAACTGTGAAAAATCTCAAAGTACGATTATTTTACATGTCCTAAGCAATCACGAGGTAAGTTACACTTGTGATCTAAAATCATTTTCAATGTATTTCGTAAATTCCAGTAAATTCATACTGTTTAGTTACTATATTATAAGCTCCACAAAGTTTAAATTATAGCAATTTTTTAATTTTGCAAATGAGATAAATCTTAAATGAGTTATTGAGAATATTGAAAGAAATATAACAATCAAATATAGACAATAAATGTGATTATCTTTCAAACCATCGATTATCTAAGTTGTTCGTTCTTTTATTTAGGTTTTAGAAGAAAGTTCGAAAGGAAGCGACACCAAAAGGATAGTCGATTTATCACCAAAGGCTCGCCATTATTACAAAGTCACCAGAGGCATGCTATAAAAACCGCCAGAAAAATCGACTTGAGTAGGTACAGGAGATAATCATAAACGCATAGAACTTCTATGCGTTTATGATTATGTACGATCATCTATGATAGAAGCCTTAATACGACCAGGTACTCAGTGCACAAGCGTTTATCCGGTGTGTAATGAAGTAATGCACCATTACTTACAAAGTTGTGTTATTCAAAATAAACTGAGGGTTATTCTGATAGCACAACTCTGCAAGTACGTAGACCGACATCCAATCAATTTTACTTGTGTAAAACACAATTTACTCAATTTTTTATATTATTTTTTTTTTTACATAAGGACTTATGTAAGTAATGTAAATAATATATTAAGAGAATTAGATGTAAGATTTGCTAACGATAATATTAAAAAAATAGCATTAACAAGATTTAAAAAATACTCTATTAGAAATAGAACTGTACATAGAATTAAGAAATTACTATAAATAAACTCAAGTTTTCAAAAAAACTCACTATTTCAATCTTCCTATACCTATCTATAAACATTATCCTATAAAACGTTTTGTAAATAAAAAATTGTTTTGAACAGTAATGGCAAGTGGTTTCGTTTTGTTTAATATTCTATTACTGTTGGTAGAGTCCATATTATTAATTATCCTATAAAATCTACAGAAATTAATTTGAATTTCGCGGTACCGGTAAAATAGCATCAGCAGCGCCACTTGCAGTGGTGACCTGGGACAGAACTAAAATGTAAAATTTGACCTTGAACGTCAAGTCGCCTATCTATAAAACTATCTAATCTATGGTTTTTTCCTTATAATTTTTACGTTATCTAAAAGCGTCAAACTTTCGAATAATCAGTTTTTGAAAATTTTGTCTGGAGTCAATTTATTTTAATTTTATTTTTATGTACTTTTCCGATGAGGCTTCTCATTACCGTTGTGCTAAAAATCACATTTTTTTATAATTGCAAAATTAAAAAAAAAGTTGAATGTATAATATCCATAACAGACTAAAATGTCAGTTATTCGTCTGTAAACTGCCCTGTGCATTGAATAATCTTAAAAGCATAGGTGGGCATTAACTCGTTAATCCGTTAATCGTTAATTAACGAAGTTAACAAAGTGCTTAACGAATTAACTGTTCAGTTAACTTTAAAAAATGTTAACGGACACATTAACTTCCGTTAACTTGCCATAAGTCCGTTCAATCGTTAATTAAGTACCTACAATTCACAAGGACACCGTGCGGACCGTGCCGCGCCGCGAAAAACACGTTCAGACATGTACGGAAGATGAAGAAGACTTTTTTTATTTCGGTCACTCAAAGTAAAGAAAAGTCTAAAAGTCACAAATCTTTAAGAACTAAAGCTCAAAGTCTCGTCAAAATGTGGCTAGACATGAAGTCAAAAGACTCTTTTAACGATGCGGCATTCCTCGGAGAACAGATAATAATAAATCTGTTTATTAAATATAGTACCGCTATACCGTCAAGTGCTGTAGTCGAACGCCTTTTTTCTACGGGAAAAGACATTTTAACGCCTAAAAGAGCCTCACTTTCCGACGAAAACTTCAATATATTGTTGTTTATGAAGGGGAATATGCACCTTATGTCAGACTAGCTGTATTTTGAGTTGAACATTTATTATTAAAAACTCTAATGATACACCCTTCTCTTACTAATATTTCATGACCTGCCTAAACTTCCATAGCCCGTATTAACATTAAATATAAAATAGAATTTCTATCGCGAGTTAACGATTTACGATTCGTTAATCGTTAACCTGCAAGATTAACGGCTTAACGATTAACGAAGTTAACTTTTTTAGTAACGGATTAACGATTAACGAAGTTAAGTATTTGATTAACGGTGCCCAGCTATGCTTAAAAGTATACTAACTGCGTTTTAAATTTTACACTTAGGATAATTAATGTGCTTGAATAATAATATATCCCCTTGCTCAGACAGATACTTACTAGCTTACAATATATTGTATGTGATTTTTATAGGTCCAAAAAATCAAAAATTTTAAATACCGCATAAAATACGGCAGTATTTCGTAGGAGTGGTTTTATTTTATTGTATTTTATTTAAACACGCCCTTTTTAAAAACAGAAGTAATTAGATAATTGTCGTTTATTCCAGTAGCGGCAACAAATAAAGTAAAAATATTCCGTTTTTTATATAAACTTGTTCATTCGAAAAAACAAAAATTTTTGTAATTAAAAAAAAGACAGACGCATGTTATTGTATCATTGTTTTAACATTGTCATTAATTTACATCTTTTATTCAATTGTTGTTATTTATTTATTTATTAACTGGACTTATTTTATCTAAGAGATCAAACTTCTTAAATAAACTGTTTTGCAAGCTTTTATTTAATTTGCCATGTTTGTCAGTCAGTCTGTCAACGTGTCAGTTCGGGTCAAAACTTGCAAACAAAATTTAGACTAGAGCTTTGAAATTTAGCACAAATGTGTAAGTTCGGTAACAATGCATGTGGCAGACGCCCCATGTTGGCGGATTACCCTTTTCTCCACAATCTTCTTGCCATAGGTATCAAAGGAAAGAGTTTGATGAATGGAATATGGTAAGTTATGTGACGTCATTGTAAACGCTACATCCGATCAATTTGAAACTTTGTGCACATAAATGTTTCCGATGACAGTGCTCGATTCTATCGTTTTAAAAATTAAATATTCGATTAATTAATGTTTTAATAGTAAAAATGCTAAAAGACTAAAAAGATCAAAAAATATTAGCAAAAACACTTTTTAAAGAAAAGCTTTTATTGAAATGTACTAAAAAAATAATTTTAATAAAAATATAGGTTCATAATAATAACGTCGACTGTGAGTAATAAACTATCACAGAGTTGACAACCCACGCTTTTATATCTGTAAACCTAAATTTTTATTAAACATTATTTTTTTCCTTTTTAATAAATTTCGGTAAAAGCTTGTCTCGAAAAAGTTTCTTTTTTACTAATATTTTTTACCTATAAAAATATCTGTGTTTAGTATTTCATTTTACTAAGAACCATACTTGCATTAGGTACTTAATTTCCAGTAAACGTAAACAAACAAAAAAATGTTTGAGAAACACTGATGTACATAATAGTGTCTGGGTATACTTAATTCGTTTAACAAACTGTAAAATCGCCTTTAATCGAAATCATTTTTGTATTAAATACTTAATATTTTGAGTTGACCAAAAAGAAAAATTTTTCACACGCTACTGATTCATAAATAATTATAATTTATATAAAACAAGATCAAACTGCGATCCTAATACAATTCTTTGTATTAATGGAAGGCGGAGTCAAAAGACAAAGCTTTATACAGAGTGTTTGATCAGTACTCGGTCGTGAATAAATTTAGGATTTGGAAAAAAATTAAAAGAACATATATGAACATAATTCGATAAGTCAGTTATTGCGAAGTATGTATGAGTGTATTTTGGAATTACTTGACTTAAATTGTCGAACATATTAATGACATATTATAAACATAGTTCTATCGTTCGAAATTTTTCTTTACGGACGGTTTAAAACAATTTGTGTTACTTTTTCTTCTCAAACAACTGTCAGTTTTAAGATGCTAAATGATCCTCAAGTAATAGATAGATATATTTCACCAATACAATAAATATAAGTGATGTCATGATAGTACACGTATAAAGTATCGCACAAAATTACATTAAAAAAAATCTTCGATAAAATTTATACTATTTCCAGTGACTGATGCTGCGCCCCAAATCAGAACCCCATACAGTGCCTAACCCTTCTTTATGTCTTGTGATATGTATAATATGTGTTCATTTGATGTGTTCTTATCCTTATTATAAATGTGCCCAGGCAATTAATGTGGGTATGGTGGGTAGCTATAACCACACGAGTACTTCTGAGTGGATAAAACACTCAGTCGGAATTTGACGGCATTTTTATAAAAACTGTGTTACGATAAAACTGTATATTATGTATTTATATATTTATTTTACACACAAACTCTATTTGAAGATATAATATATATTTTATTTCTACAAAGCTGCAGAACGCTATATAATTGTTATAAACATTCATTGTTACAATGCTAAATTAGAAAAATATTTATTTAGTGGAAAGATTCGGGTTTAAGTCCCGACGGTGTTGGTGGATAAAAAATATTTTTTTCTAATTTAGCATTGTAACCATGAATGTTTATTACAATCTATTTGAAGAAACTGTTAATTGAATATATATTTCGCAAAATGTCAAGCAAAGCAGTTTTTTGCATGGCTCAAATAAGTTTTTGTTGTACCAAGTGTGATGATTCTCTTGTTAAATGAAGTACTAAAATCTCCGACTGGCTCCATAAGCATAGATGCTGATGAACTTTGCTGTCGAGCGTCTATGATCTACATTCTATCTTTTTTAGAAGCATACCGAATAGTAAATTAAAAATAATTCAAAGAATGTACACAACAGCGGCAGAGAGGTGTAGAACACCCCGTATATAAAGACTTGCGTAACTACATTTTATAGTGTTCTCTGTTGTATTTGAAGTAGTGATACCTCTTAACTACTTCTGGGAGCTGGATAGCAAATTTTTGATTTTTCGGTTTGTTGAAATTATTTCAATATTTTTTAGCAAAATTTTTGTTTTTTCATCTTTCCATACGTTTTATGTTCAATATAAGAGATATTATAATGTAATAGACGCTCGACAGCAAACGTATGTAAATTATAGAGACTCATATTATTTTATTAGAAATTAAAACTTAGAAAATTTCAAAATTGTAAGACAAAAAGTTGTAAATGTGAAGCGGCGGTAATTTCTACGCAATATGTCTGTCCAGTAGCATAATGCTCGAGAGTCTAGGCCTCAAGGGGGTTAGGACCAAAAATTTATAACAATGCCCGGTTCTCGTTTATGGACCTTAGAGCGTCTACAATCTACAAAATATTGAAACATGAATGCGAATTTTGTTTGTAATCGTGAAAACATAACTTTTTCTTTTTTTGTTGTAGATACGATCGTATTGAATCGACATTGTGACTGAGCGACTCCCATTGTTGGATCTTCCATGCCTACATTTTAAATCAAATATTATTTTATGTATTTTTTATATTAATATTCATTTAACAATAATTATTGTATTAGAATAACTGTAAATTATGTTTGCATTAATTTGTAATTTTTATTGAGAAAATAAACACAAATTAACTAAAAGAAAGTATTTTTCAATTTCAAATCGTATAAATACCTCTTTGTCTGTATGGTGCTCTATTCCTAAAATTACAATTTTTAAGTATTTATATGGAGAAAACATTTTTAACACGTATAAAATACCTCTTCGTGTCTCTGGTGCCTTACTCCTAAAATGTCAAATTTTTACAATTTACCAGTCCGTAAACGACAAAATATTTTTCAAATGTTGCAAGTAAAAACACCTCTTCGGGCTTATGGTGCCCTATTCCTAAAATGACAAATTTTAAGTATTTCTCTGTTCAAATGTAACACGTATAAAACACCTTTTCGTGTTTCTGGTGCCCTACTACTAAAATCTCATATTTTAAGAATTTTACCAGTTCGTAAACGAAAAATATGAAAGCAAATTTGTTATCGTGGTTTTAAACTATGGAGCAGTAACAATTTAGTTCATGTGTACGAATAAGAGTGTCGCTATGGTACACTTAAAAAATGTCTATACCCCTAACCGCCGACACTTTAACTAGACAGTATCTATTGACTCCTATCATTGAGTATGTAATATACAGTAAGAGAAATATTGTCTGTACTAATGATCGAGCAACGTCAAATTCATAGAGAGACACAATTGTAACTATGTGCATTTCACTTACAAGCATTATTTGCCGATCATGCATCTCTTTTTAAGATAAAGTTCGGTCGGTGCTGCTACTGAAATCAACGGTCAAAATATGATCTATGCATGGTTGGGTCAGAGCTTTGGTGTATGGTAAAAATATATTTGAACCTCCTTTGAATAACACCTGCATTCACTTTAAATGTCATATAATATTCAAAATGTAAAAATCTGAAGAGAGCAAAATTTGTTAAAATTGACAGAATTGTGTTGGTTTATTATATTTTATTAACTGCATTTTAAAATATGTGCTATAAATGAATATTTTGTAGCTGTCTGATTTGTTGAATATTAATTTTGAAGAAATGTGTTATCAGCTAATCGACATTACATTTTTTATAAATCTTTTTGTGCGTGTGTATTATATTCGTATCATTGTATTTTTAAAAATATAGTTTTATTTCAAAATATTGAATTATATATTACGAAACTTCACAGTAAAAAGAAGATCTTTTTTGCGTCACTTCAGCGAACAATTCATCGCGTTATTAGTGTTATTACTATTAGTGGATAATATAAAAAATACATAATGTAAAAAGGACTTTTCCCTTTTCATTGAACAGTTATGAAGAAATGAAATTTTTTGTTAAATACTTTGACATAACAGTGAGAGGTGTAATGTGATTATCATTATATTTGGACATTGGTCATATTTTTTCCACCGTTTAAATCAATTTTTATTAAACCACATTTTGAATAATTCAATCCTTTCTTCAGTTGTGTATGTTCTAATAAGAGTTATCTTTATAAAACTAGAACTATATTTGCCGTTATAAGAAATTAATTTTAATTGCAATAGTTGCATTTTAAAATAGACGCCTTGATGCATTAGCAGTGCGTGTAACTATAGAAATCATTAACTGTACGCTGCGAGATAAAATAAATTTTTTGTGTATTTTTTCAAGGTCTCGTAGTTATTTTAGCTTTCATAAAATTTATTTGTATTTCTAATTTTTTTCTATTTTTTTTAACATTAGAAAAATATTTTTCGTTTACATGGTTACACAGCAATAAATACGACGAAATTTTACCAAATTCCAGAAAAAATTATAGATTTCGAATTTAATAAATATTTAATAATATTGACTCTACCAACAGTAATATAATATTAAATAAAACGAAACTACTTGCGATTACTGTTCAAAATATTTTTTTATTTATAAAACGTTTCTACCAAATTTTTGGTCCTTTTCAATTTATCAAAATACAAAATAAATTATAATTGTTTATATAAAAACAAAACAGTTAAGTACTAAAATTTTTTATAAAAATTATATAATCTATGGCAATGAAATGCCATATATTAAAACAATGAGTGACACAAAAAACCTAAAACAAAGAACAATTATTGTAATAATTTATGGATATAATCCTTAAATATCAATTTTAGATTCTTTGTATCACTCATCCTATTCACAGAATCATATTTTTCAATATATAACATTTTAGGTTTTTTGTGTCACTCATTGTTTTAATATATGGCATTTCATTACCATAGATTATATAATTTTTATAAAAAATTTTAGTACTTAACTGTTTTGTTTTTATATAAACAATTATAATTTATTTTGTATTTTGATAAATTGAAAAGGACCAAAAATTTGGTAGAAACGTTTTATAAATAAAAAAATATTTTGAACAGTAATCGCAAGTAGTTTCGTTTTATTTAATATTTAATAAATATTTGTTTACTTTTTCAAATTTGATTTTAATTGAATAACCCTGTGTACCGTAGACACCCTTTTATATAATTATTTTTATATATTTTTATTGTCTCGGATACTTTCAATTTAATTCATCAAATTACATCAATTAAAGAAAATATATATAAAGCGTTAATTATTTTGCAAACTTTTATTAAAATATATTAAGTTTCACGACTGCTGATTACAAAAAGAAATTAAAGGATTTATTTAAATTTATATTAATTTCGACTTTGAAATAGTTTTTGTCAAAATTGGCTCAATAATTATATTTAGAATTTTATTCCAATTTTAAACTATAAGTTTACTAATATTATTTAAATTTTAGATGTTAATTTTAGCTCTGCCAAAGATTAAGTGAAATATTTCTATAAGAAATATTTTAAGAATAAATTGATTATGCAACTGCAATGTCAAATGAAATAAAGAGGTTTTATAATAGTCGAAATTAATATAAATTAAATGATAAAAAAAAATTGTACAAGTATAAAAAAAATGTTTTTTATACAACGTTACACCTGGTAACGCTTTTTATGTTTCCATATGATTGATATAGAGAAAAAAGTATCAGTATTTAATTTCTAAATTATTATCAGTCATTTTGTGTTATCCGTTGAACGTAAAAATTAAATATTTTTGTTATACTGAAGTTTGGAGTAGAGATTGGTTGTTTTAGACAGTAGGTCATCTATTAATATATGTATTAGGCGTAATGATTAGGTTATTGTGGTAATTTTACAGAACAGTTGACTCTGATAACCACAGAATGATCAATTCCATAGTGATAATACGTCTACATAAGGAATAATTTGGCTGGTACAATTTTTTTCCAAGAATTGAGCACGATTTCTTTATAGTATTCAATTTTTAAAAATTCAAATGAAAATAATCGTCTTCATGACTATTTAGTTGAAATATAATTTTTTTCATTAATGTGGTTACGCAATGGCATTACTGGCTGCAATATAAATAATGCGTTTATTTTAAAATAGATCGTAGGTTATAATACGTGACGATGTTTTGGTAACCAGCAATTTGAAAAATAAATAGCAAACGTTTAAGCGGTTATTCACAAATGGGGTAACACTTGTGTCATTTTAATAGTTTGTTATTAATTAGCACCTATATCAATAGATGATCTACTGCCTATAACAGTCAGTCTCTGCTCCAAACTTCAGTATAACAAAAATAGTTTATTTTTACGTTCAACGAATTACACAAAATGGCTGATAATATTTTAGAAATTAAAAACTGACCGTTCTTTCTCTATATCAATCATATGGAAACAAAAAAAAAACGTTACCAAGGTTATTTAATAAAAATCAAATTTGGAAAAGTAAACGAACACAAATTTAGAAATATAAATCATTTTTCTTGTATTTGATAAAATTTTATCGCATTTATTGCTATGTAACAACGTAAACGAACAATTGACTTTATTTCTTTTTTGTCCTTGGTAATTAATATAAAAATGATTTTTCGGGAAAAAGGACTTTATTATATAAAGTTTTATTAAATAAAGTCCTTTTTCCCGAAAAATCATTTTTATATTTGTAAACGAACAATTTTTTTTTTATTGTTAAGTTAGCAGCAGGTACAAATTTAGTTATTTTTAAAATAATTTAATTTTTATTTCACGTGAAAATAAAATAAAACAAAATATATATCAAACAAAAATTTATGAAAAACATAGAAATCAAAATATGTTTCAAATATTTAATTTTTTTATAACTTTCACTTTGCCAAACACAGTGGGTGCGACAAGGACAAGTGATATGAAACCACTCGTGAAACGATTTTTTGTTTTCAAGCTGTCGACCCTGGGTTCTATTTGCACTTTAAACGATTTTTAAATTCACAATTGCTATAGAAACATCGTTAAACAAAAAAACTGTCAGAAAATTATTATATCATAATATAAGACGTGTAAAAAAAATAATAATTTATTTATATAGGAAAATGTCTGGAAAAAGAAATTATTTAACCCGGAAAGAAAAACTGGCAGTGGTTGACTGTTGCGACGAGTGAAGAAAAAATAAATACTCTGAAATACATGTGATCAGAAACGACGTTAAAATATTTCCTGTATGCTTGAATTCTATTTAAAAAAGAATCTTTATAGTATAAATAAATCAATATTTTGACAAAGCATTATTTTTGTAAATAAATGTAAGGCAACCATCTATATATAATAAAAAAAAAACAGAAAATTTGGCAAAACTTGAAACCCTTGTTTTCCAACAATAATTGAAATATTATATTTCAGTCAGTTTTTCTTTATGATAAAATAAATATTATTTACAGACTTTTCTTTTATTAATTTGTGATGATTTATTACGACTTTATGTTAATATTTTGATATATGATTTTCAAAATTTCTAATAAAAAATTTGAACGGATTTGAAAAAAAGTTATACCATTTATCTTTTAAAATGTTTTTATCAATGTCAAATGTTTTTTCTATAACAAAAATTTGTTTTATATATATCGTATATTAAACTGTGGAAAAAATGTTCAAGTGTCAGTTTTTGGCACAAATATTTTTATTTTTAGTAGTCTACGGGTGTGACTTCCGGTTATAAAATTATTGTTATCGCGACTTATAAACTATGGAGTTCGAGTAGTAACAATTTAGTTTATGTGTGGGAATATTAGTGTCGCTATAGTACATTTAATTTTTTCTATGTCTATGAGTTGGCCGCGAATCCAGCGCTTAGTTCATGTGCCCGTTTAATGGTGGCGCCCCTAAAAACGGGCCCATTTATTGGCTTTTATACCTCCATAAGGTTGTCAATCTTGGTAATTATTTGATCTATGCTCCTATTAATGCAATGAAATTTCTTTTAGAGCCGTCGTGTCTTTTGGCGTCAGCGTGCAGAATTAATTTAAACTAATTTGCAAAAATTATATCAAGTTGCTTAGAATGATGTGAATGTCGAAATTTTTTTGTCAGAGCACTCCTCCAGCCAGAACGACGCCAATGGTGCATAAGAAAAAACAGTAAAAAACAGAATTGCATCACAATGAGTTTATTTTTATTAACTAATACATATAAAATCTTAAAAATATTTTCTTTATTTAATATTTTTTTAAGCACCATATTTGCATTCAAAGTAGTTTAGTCATCCAACGAAGGTGTCATCATTGGCTCCCAAAAACCTAAAACATAAAGTTGATTTTTTTATAAAAATATATAACTAATGAACGCTTTACAATAGCCATCATTATTAAGACGTTTTTACACAGGCGAACTGAATTTTAAACTTATTACTAAAGTAATTCGTCGTCCTATAAACCAAATTCCATACCTATTAGTACAAAATGCCACCATACCGCAATCTAGTGGACAACACTGTTAAGATTTTAGTAGTGAATTTAACAAATAATATAACATCAGATTGGCGGTAGTCGAAACCGATATATTTTTGGCCTTTTTTTGGATTCCGTACATCTAATGAAAAAACAGAACGCTTATAGGATCACCCTCGAGTCTGTCTGTCACAGCTTATTTTCTTCAAATCTAATGGACGAAAAAAGTTGAGAAATGACCCAATCACTTACGTATAGCGTGAATAAACGAATTCCGATTCTGGGGGCTCAATTAGAAATTTAAAAAAATGTGCATTATGTGGCGTATCAAACGAAATAGTTCGTTATAACAAACACAAACATATTTTTTTTTATAATTTTAAAAAGCGTATTATTAAAGATATTAATGAAAATATACGAAAATCCAGCATTTGAATGAATTCTATAATATTGGCACACGCAGCTTTGAGGTGGTGAAAGACAATGTATGTATTAAGAAGCACAAACCTCTTGGAGTATTATAAGCTGGAGCAAATTTCTGTCTGTGACGAGAACACTGATTCATTCTTATTTTCCTGAGTGCAGGATCCACATCTAATTGGTCGTAATACTGTAATGAAAACATTAAAATAAAAAAAAAGTATATTTCTGAGTCTCGACAACAGCACCACCTACTGGGTCCAATTATAGCTAAGAACCATCCAGTACAAAAAAATGTCGTCCAAATCGGTTAAGCTGTTTAGAAGGAGAAAAATTAGGAACACACGCACACCGGAATTTTATATATAAACCTTATTCCCCTCCCCCCTTAAAATGTGAAAATCCAAAAACCCTGAAATACGTCATTATTTATTTATGATGAGTAGCTACAATTCCAATTTTCAAGTTCTAACCTTTAAAAAACCGATGCTCCCATACAAAACCCCCCATTTCTCCCTTTAAAGTTGAAATTTCCAAGTATCCTTTCTTAGCGGATGCTTTATAAAATAAACCTATGTTTCAAATTTCAGCTGTCTAGACTTAGTATAGTTTTGGCTGTGCGCTGATAGATTTTATATATTTAGATTAGCAATATTAAACTGTCGCGGAAAAAAACTATAAAACATAGACTTCAACATTATAAAAGGCGTAATTGCAACTACTTATGAAAGTTTGGGTTTTATTTGTCTCTAAAAAAAAATCTGTTACCTTTTTGCAGTAAACACAATCCCAACCCTCTAATTTCACTCGTTCTGATTTTTTCCGTACAACATCATTTTTGTAAGCATAGTTGGGTTCAGATTTTTTTTGGTCAATACTGGAAATGAAAAACAAATATATTATGCCATTAGCACAAGGGTAGATACAACAACATATTCTAAATTTCTTTATGAATTCACATTGTAAACTAAGAAAGATACTGAACAAATATTATTCAAACAATGCATAAATTAAAATACAGTGAAAACTCGCCATAATGAAACTTAGTCAAGGGACTGAGCAATTTCAATCATAAGGAATGAGTATTAAGAACGACCAGTACTGATTGGAAGGGATAAAAATGATGGGCACTTATTGAAATATACGCAATAATCACAATAAACAAAAATCGGCGTCAAAACAATGGGTCTGAGACACTTTACTTACTGGTCAAAAGAACTGTTCAATTTCTCTTTAAAATCACTAATAGATTTCTTGCTTATTTGCTCCTCCCATTTTTCATTGACTGTCTGTTCTAAACTTTCATTTTCATCGACGTCATCATAGTCGTCTTCTGGAATATTATGTAAAAATTGTGTTATGCCTATTTGCTCATTAGCTTGAGATTCGGTATTCATTTCCTCTACAGGTACTGCTTCCTTAATATTTATTCTTTCATTTTGATTACATTCCTTGGATAATTTTCCTTCACTTAAAATGCTTTTTGTACTGTTATTCTTTTTCACAGATTTGTTCTCAAGTGGTATATAGAAAGTTTCTGCTAAATCCATTTCAACATTTTTTTGAGCACTAAAACAATAAAAATGCGAGTTGGTATTAAGACAATCTCCACAGGGACTGTTTAACTGTTTTTAACGATTATTTATTAATAATGCAGCTTTCACAGGTATTTTACCACTATTTTTTGTGAATAATTAACTGCCGAAAAAAAAACATCTGTTCATTTTGACATATCGTTTTTGAAACAAGTACAGAAATTCAGTTGCACATATCGCCCCCATCTCACATAAAAGCGTAACCGACAAAAATTGAAAAAGTGAGATACGCTACCACACAACTGTTCTTAAGCCTGATTTTTTTCTGATAAAGTGGCGTAATCTGTAGAGAGAGACATTGCGGATTACAGGCTCTCAGCATCTGAGGTCATCACTGTATTGTTACCTTTAACTGCATGGTTAATGACAGACACGCGTTTATGTGAGATGAGGTACGAATTATGCACATGAGATGAGATTTGTATGAAAGCTATATCAACTAATAGACCAAGAGTCCGTGACTGCCAGACCTTCGTTATTTTATAAAAGTTGAAAGTTTCAGAGCACACAGGTAGGAACGATGGGCGATTATGTACTTTGGGTCATCGTGGCCTTGGCAGGTAACAGGCAGCAAAATTGTATAAAGTTCCGACTTAATTTCGTCAAATTATAAAGCGTAACTTTTTTATATTTTTCTTCGGAATAATATTAGGGAAGCTGTAGGTGCGAGCGCATCAGTGTCTCACTCGCATCTACTCGCGCTCGCACCTATAGCTACCCTATATGTTCGTCTGGCTAGGGGTTAGAACTGTCGAAACTGTCTGGCAACTGAAGAAACATCTTCTAATAATTCCCCAAGTAACCTGTATAAAATTCAGCTTTTATATTATAGCGTAAGTACAGTTACAATTTATTGAAGTTTAAGACTGTCTGGCAAGGGGTTGCCACGATATTAAGAGACTGGCAATGGACGTAGTGATTTCTAATATTATTCCGAAGAAAAATATAAAAAACTTACGCTTTATAATTCAACGAAATTAAGTCGGTATTTTATACAACTTTGCTATCTGTTACTTGCCAAAGCCACGATAACCTAAAGTACATAATCGCCCATCGTTTCTACCTATGTTGGAAGCATGCGCTGAGAAACTTTCAGCTTTTATAAAAAAAAAGGTCTGGCACTCACGGGCTCTTGGTCTATAACAGAAATTTATATTACTAAAGTAAACGGAAAATATTCAAAGAATTATCACCTTTTATGTTTTCTTTTACGTATTTTTAAGGGTTTTGCTACATTAAGAGGGCTTGACAATACTACATCAGATAAATCTAGACGTGGCGAATTATTTTTCACCTCCTTTGGTTTCGTTGAATATTCTGCTGATGAAACAATAATAATGCTATCAGGGGAGCATGGTATAATATCTGAATCGACATCCTGTTGTTTGCCAAGCTCCGAGCAATCGGGAATCGCCTTTTTGATATTGGAGGAATGTTTCTTTTTAGCACTGTTCAGTTTTTTTTGACTTAATTTTAATAAGCGACTAGAGCTAAGAGTTGGACTCGTGTCCATTTTGTTTGTTTCTGTAGACTCGGCCTTAAGCTTTTGTCTTTCTGATGATGATTTCTTAGTTCTGATTTCATTTGAATTATTAGAGCTCAAAGGTGTTCTTTCTTTATTATGGGCGAATTTCCGACTGCTTTTAGTATTTTCTTTTCTGGAATTATCATTAGTTACATTGCTAGCATTACAATTTTTCGTTGGAGTTACTTCGTTCTTATCTCTTATTATGTAACTTTGAGGACTTTCTTTTTCAACATAGTTTTTTGCTACAGAATGTGAACTATATTTAGACATCAAATACTTTTCTTGAAATTCTGAAAAGTAAAAAATCTAAGATGAGCCTTATGCAATGTTAATTTAACAACTGTTATTGTGAATTCAACTCCAACATCAGTATTCATTAGTCTGATACAATTCATGAATCACATTTTTTTTTTAAATAATGTTGATTGGCCTGACTGTCTTTGGCCAGTAGCCGACTGAATGAGTTTTATACTCTATTCTTGTTTGTAAGTTATAATTTGATGCCACACTCTTTTAGATATAGGTATAAGGCTTTGTAGGTATTATATTCTTGTTTAGCTAGGATATGGATAACATCGTCCCAGTTAGTACATATTTGGTTGTTAAGACCGTTTATCAGGATATACGTGAATCATATTCAACATAATTAATTTTAAGTTAGTTAGGCTTCAAGTTCCAATGTTTATGTGAATTCACATTTAAACGTATTGATCACTCAAATATTTGTACTGGAAGACTGATTTAAAGTATAAGCATAGCCTAAAATTAAGTAGGTACAATCTAAAATTAACTAAAACCAAAATATATTTTCTAATTTTATTGTTTTTAACTTATTTACAACATTGTTATCAAATTTACCATTAATTCTGCATTACGAATGACAAAAATACAAAAAAAAATTAGTACTTACTTTTGAATTCATTCTGCAATACTTCAAATAGCATCGATATGCGGCAAATATCATCATCTTGATTAGGAATTCTTGACAAAATATTATTGTCAAACATTGATGACCATATATTTAACATTTTCTCTTGATTTCGTGAATTTGCCATGCTTGTCAGTTGTCAATCAAAGGCTCCTAATCGAAAGAAAAATAACATAACCTTACAAAATTATTCTATACTTTTAAAACAAAGATCTGAAACACATAAGTTCACAGGAAAGCAATAAAAAGTCAAATCGGGATCAAACATTGTTTTTTCTAAAATACATTCAATCATTTTTTTACTATAAAAAAATGAAATATGAACGAAACTCATATCTAACGCCCAACAAATGGAACGTTTCTCAATTTTGAATTTATGTCATTTTAAGGTCACTAATAGTCAAGGTTAGTTAGGTCTAGCATTAATTCACATTTTTAATTTATTTATTAATAAATTAAAAATTTAGTTGTTACTATAATTCAATAATAAATCCAAATACCTGAGATTTATTATTGAATTATAGTAATAATTTTGGATGCGATATAATGTCTAATTTAGTTGTTATTTTTAATAGTTCTCAGATTAGAGCCTGGGGCTTGTAAATTGTAACACAGGAGTCATGAAAATGCTATCTCTACACACTCGGCTATTTTTAATTGCCCAATTTCTAAAAACAATTTAGTAATACATTTTTAATTATCGTTTCCCATTTAATTCCACATGTTTCAATCAAATACTGTTTTTGTTCTAATTATTCAAATGTTGTTTTAATATAAAAATATCAAATTTCACATCGAGTTCTATAACACATGAATATTGTGAAATCCGAAACATAATAATTCCAGGAAAACCAAGCATATGGATTGTTGTCAATTATAGACGCTCGACAACGTAGATAATGTTGGTACAGTACATTAAATCAAAAGCAATGATTAGTAATTTCGAATAAAAAATCAAAATATAAAACTCGTGAAATATATCGAATGTAAGGCAAAAGAAAGCATGCTGAACAAAAAATTCACAACCGAAACAATAACTAATTGTGATCCGTAAGCGCACTAAGCGATTATTGAGGGATTACAACTGTTTTTTAACAACGGATCAAAGAAAACACAATATTTGACAACATCGCCAAGTGAAATAGTCTGTTTCCCTTTTTCTTTATGTGACAATAAGTAACAAAGTCCCAATATCATTGTCGTTTGCAAAGCTTTTAAGTTTTATTTTTAAAACATACATAACTAGATGTCATATGAAACGAAAACATAAAATATAATAAATAATAAATAAAAAAAAAAAATTGAAAAGGACCAAAAATTTGGTAGAAACGTTTTATAAATAAAAAAATATTTTGAACAGTAAACGCAAGTAGTTTCGTTTTATTTAATAAAATATAATAATTGCATATTTTAAATTTATACTTGTTTATTGAGCGTACCATCTTTCCACACTATCAATAAAACATATAGGTACAAAACGCCTAATTATATATGTGGCAGGGAAATGACGAAAACTAAGATTTGATAAAATTCCTAGATGATCAATTCACGGAAGATGATCTTCCGTGAAATGATCATCTACCTTAGGGATTTGATCAAACCTCAGTTTTCGTAATTTCCCTGCGACATATATATTGAAATATATATAAAGTATGTAGCTTTTAAAACAGTGACCAATTAATGATTGATTGTACATTAGAAACGGTCAACAGCATCAATGTGACTATTTAAAATTTCATATATGAGTATACTCATATAATACATATAATTACAATTTAGGTGTCTCAGATTAGCTGCACATGGGTAGTATACCGAAATGAAGGAAAAAATTCAGAGCAACTTTTTTATTCGATGCATCATTAATTTAATATTATCACCAATAAGTTGGGTGAAATAAGTATGAATAAACCACGTCCACTGCCCTTTTTTTGATGATTATTAATATCTCGTTAACGGTACATTGGGCTAAAAAATGTCTAAGGGTTCTTCTGAATATTAACGATTCATTTGTTCAGACTTTTTTCTATTTCAGTGTACTATTTTTGAGCGGTCGATCTGAGGCATATGTATATGTCGCAGGGAGATGACAAAACGGAGATTTGATCAAATCCCTAAGATAGATGAACAAATCTCCGTTTTCATCATTTCCCTGCGACATATACACTATGATATTGATTAAACATTTGAATTCTTCCTATTGATAAACAAAATTTAAAATATATATGACTTTAATAATACATTCTAAAAAAACAGATTAATGGCAAATTTTCTGTACGATACTTGCATCAAAATATGAATTATGGCAAAATATAGTAAGACATATAGGTTTCTTTATAGACGAAACAATATTCAGTGCACATACAAATGACTGGAGAAGTTTTTGTCAAAACAAAACGTTCAAAAATTTCTTCTAGGCCAAGCAAATAAATTCGACTTTGAGGTTACTTAATAATTACGAAATGAAGCTACTTGCTATACTGTTCAAATGTATTTATTGAAATAAATAATAAAGTTTCAATCACTTTTGTGATCCTTTTCAAGTTAAAAAAAAAATAACTGTTTTAATATTAAAACAAATTTATACAAACAAATAATAAATTTTTATTAGGATATATAATCCATGGTAATAAAACTTGAAAAGGATCACAAAAGCGACTGAAACGTTATTTATTTCAATAAATACATTTGAACAGTATAGCAAGTAGCAACATTTCGTAAATATATCTATTACTGTTGGTAGAGTCAATTTATTTAATAACTTAATAATGTTACAAGAAAAACGGTATTCAAAAATGATTAATTTTTAGACAACTGTGTACTAATTCACTTAATAAACTTAAACGCTTTGCAAACTTACCTCTATGCAATCTGCAAATTATACAATATGCTGAAAACACAAACTGAAAATGGGGAAACACAACCGGAGATTTTTCTTTTTTTTAATATAATTTGCACGACAAAATCTACTGACTAAGGTAATAAAAGCGACAATCTTTTGAAATATCAACGCTGTTCAAATTAATGCACGCACCAACAATAAATAATACCTGACACAGACATGTATTATTTTGTTGCCTGTATCTGATGATGAACAAATATACGCCATATTCTAAAAAAATATGAAAAACATAAAACACATTTTTTAAGAAATTTAATTTATTATTTTAAATAATATAATAACAAACTAAGTAAATTTATATCTATTCAACCGAATAATTATTTTAAGAACTGACTCCTCTTGCAGCATAGCATAGTAAGTTGAGAAAAAGCTTTTATAAATGGAATATATTTGCATTTATTTTTTTATTAGCTCTCTCGATCACAAATTACTCAATAATAATGATGAAATATATCAGTAACGCTGACATTTAAAACGAAATCAGTATGAAAATGTACATTATATATAATAAAATGCGCTACACATTTAATAGTTTTTACGAAAAGAAAAAATAAAACGTGAAATAAAACATCAAAATCCATCTTTTCACCATTCATTTATAAGTAAAAAGTCGACCTTTCTCTAAATAGTATGAAATTGAGTGGCGCAGAAATTGTTACATGTGTTTTATTTACAATTAATATATTAATATAATATATAAATATATACATCGTTTATATTTATTTTATTTACCACTCACCTTCACTAAAGTTTTAAAAAGCAGGTTCACATTTTAATTATATATCATCATTGTTTTTTTTTTTAATTGTTTTGTTGCAGCTCTACAGTAAATATATATGTGTGTTGTAATTAATATCGCTGCGATCGATGCTCAATCACCCCCAAACACAAGTTATCGTCGACCCTTTCATATAATATTACAATATATATATATATACGTGTGTATGTATCAACAGTCTTGGTTCGAAATAAGTCAAATATAGAAAAACTGGATGGAAAAACTCCCAATAGTTTTGAGAGCACTTAAACTCACCCAACAGCATCGGTAGAATCGTCTTTGCCTGAAAGTTTTAAAGGCAATGGTTTTCCAGGCGGCAGATTCTGCAAAGATTCTTGCTGTTCTCTAAGCTGCTTCCTGCGTTTCTTGCTCCAGAGTTCATGACAGTCTTGCCATGTGGGCAATTTGGGCACCGACATTCTGTGAAACAAAATTTGTTTTCAAGTCAAATTTAACCGACTATTAAAAAGAAAACTCAAAACACTGTACGCCGAACGTCAACTTACTGTTCCGGGTGTACATTTTTAAGCCACGCAGACTTGAGAGCATCTTCTGCAGTAATTCTCTTCTCTGGGTCGAGCATTAACATTTTATCTAATAAATCGAGTGCAGAAGACGGCATGAATATAAATTCTTCCCGAATTTTCCTTCGACTTATTTTTTTAGGTTTCAAAGTATGAAAGAGCGGCAGTCTTATTACGGATGGCCACACAGCTGGTGTTGGAGTTCCACAAAGCCTAGATATAACGTCCAGTTGAACCAGTTCAGTGTTTGCCTGTAAATTAAAAAAATCATTTTTTGAAGTTTAACTTCTTTAGCGGCATATCTGTTTGAAAAATGTAAGAAATCGAGGGGAAGTAGAATAAACAAATAAAGGGGAAATTACATGAAACTAACAAGGACAGAAGTTTATAGTGTGTTGCATTTGGATTCACAAAATAGTAAGACAAGGATGAACGGCTTGAATCTGACGTTTAAAATTACAAACAATTGAAGGACAAAACAATTTCTGTAATTTAACGTACAAACGGCAGGAATTCATAATATACATTTCATGTAAAATCAGAAAGGAAAATATTAAATATATTCTTTATTTTTATGTAATCCAAGAAAGGTAATAAACATTCATACCTGAAAAAGGGGCTTTTTCCAAAAGAGTTCCCCTAAAATACAACCGCAACTCCAAACGTCAATCGCTGGACCGTACCTTTCCTCTCCCAACAGTAATTCGGGAGGTCGGTACCACAGAGTTATAACTTTGTTAGTGTATGGCCTTTGACGGTCTTCTGCATTGTACAGGCGGGCCAAACCGAAATCAGCCAACTTAACTTCACCCCTTAAAAATAACAAATCCTCATAAACTTATTACAAACAGAACAAGTGTTATTTTGAGTTTTTGTGATAAGAAAAATAATAATTACCTGTTATTCATTAATATATTGCTACACTTAATGTCCCTATGTAAGAAGTTCTTCTTGTGACAGTAATTAAGGCCATCCAGTAATTGTTTCATGATACTAGCATTGTTCATTTCGTTAAAATCGACCATGCCAGATTCAAGAAGCCCCATGAGATCATGATCCATATATTCAAAAACTAAATAAAATGAACCTTTATCCTAAAAAAATACAAATTTGCAATTCAATGAAAGTCACTAGAGTCTTGTCTAGAGGTAATCAAATAATAATACCTTTCTAAAATCTAATGCATCTTGTTTATCCGTTACTATCTCTCTTAAATTTACAATATTCTTGTGATTCAGTTGTCGTAATATCTTTATTTCCCGTACTGCAGTAATCGGAAAACCTTCTTTTTCATTTTCTAGGCGCACTTTTTTCAAGGCAACAAGTTGGGCAGCTCTTTTATCCCGAGCTTTATAGACCTGTCCATAAGTTCCTTCTCCAATCTGACAGATCACATCGAATACGTCCACGCTGCGTTCGCCCCAGTCAGTGTTGGCCGAAGCGGACATCGGAGCATGCAGACTCCTCGAACCTCGTCTCTTCAAGATTTTTGGCCTCTTGAGTTTTGGTTTGGGAACCGTTCGGACCGGCTTTTCTATCAGTTTTTTAGAACCGAACGGTCTCGGTGGAGTGTTTGTATTATCTTCATCGCCGCTTAATTCCTCTGTGCCCGGTATGACTAAAAATATTTTTCCAGTAAGAAATGTTTCGTGTGAGATATGAAAATAATCAAGCATACTAAATTACCTGGTGGCATTGGAAGGTTCATGATCCCCGATTTCTTTGGTTGTGGAGGAGGCGTTTTCGGTTTTGCAGGAACAGGACTCGGACTTCCGCTAGGCGGAGACTCAATTGCTTCTAAATCTGTAGGTTTAATGCCGGGCGGTAATGGAAGTTTTGTCAAACTTTTTGGTTTTGTCAACGTTTTTGATATATCTGAAAGTACTTTATTTACATATGTAGATTTGCTCGATTCTGACGGTGGAACTTTGTTGACAGAGCCAATACTTGAAATCGGTGTCAAAGTGGTTACGGGCTGTACGAGCGTAACCATGTTCGTTAAATTTGGCACTGGTAACCAATTAGAAGAAATACTCGCCGAACTGGTCGTGGCTGGAGGTGGAGGCGGGGGTTGTGATACAACAGAGAGAGCGACTGGAATTGTTTCATTTACAATAGGAGGCGTAGTCGAAGTCACCATTGCCGTTACAGTTATATTGTCTGCCTGGCAGGCATCGCTCGTTGGAAGTTCAGTTGCGGGCAGAGGCGTCGATGCCATTTCAACGCTTCCTTCAATCGGTACCGGAATGTCAACCACGTCCATGCTTGTATCGTTTGATTTCGGCTGCGAATTACCAGAAAAGCTTTCGATCTCACTTTCTTTTTCTGTAGCCGGTTGATCGCCTTGTGTAACATCGCTGTCATCTTTCTTATTAAGAATTTTCTTCAATGCTAGAGCACGTTTATGGCGATCCTTAACAAGTTCGGCAAATAAACTTGTGTCGCTTATCTTTTCTTTTAACTGAATAGCTCTCGTCGTACTGCACGGAGTTGGACTTCTGGGGCTTCGGTCTCTGCTCCGACCACTTCTAGTTCTATGGGAAATTATATAATACAAAATTTTATAAAACAAATTAATTGGTTGTAAGCTACTATTGGTAATGCAATTTCATTGGCATTCAAACGGAAAATTACCATCAAAATACTTGTCGTTTTTCTGCACAACACAAAAGAAAAATACATACCTTGAAGGGGGTGTTCGCGGGCTAGTGTGTCTGGCCGGCCGCGGGCTTCTCGATCGATATTTCGTTGTTTTACTCGCCGCTCTGACATAGTGCACGTCGCGAGCCCAAGACGGCGAGCGAGTAGTTCGTCGCCTACGAACCGGCGTGCGACTTCTCGATCTCGACACATGTCGTCTGTCTCTCTCTCGCAGATATTCCTTTTCTCTTCTGTGACGTCTGTGATGACTTTCCTTATCTAGTTTTCTTCTTTTTCGATGTGGCGATGAAACGCTACTGCGACCTGACTGAACAATGATAACTTCAGGACTAGGATTACGAAACGGGGAAGATTTAACAGGCGATAAACTATGACGGCTCCATCTAACTTCCTCGTCTCGTGTCGGTGAAGTTATGTGATTGGCAATTACAGACTTATGGCCTACGCTGCAGCCGTCATAGGTATCTTCCGGAGCATCGTATTCATAGACTTTAGGAGGAACGAGAGGCGTATGTGGTGAATCAGAGTGAGAATAACTTTTGTGATGAGACGCCGAAGGTAGCGGAGGCGTTCTAGTTTTGGGGGAGGCGCTCAGATGTCCTCCGACAGACGAAGTCGGTCTAGCTTCGGGACTGGTTGCCGGGGATACGGGCGAACCCAACGCGATTTTATTTCCGCCGGGCGATCGTTCCCTTTGTCTCGGAGATCGCGTCAGTTCCCAATCACTCAACGGCACGGATCGCTCATTTTCGGACAACGGAGTACTTTTTCTACGTACCATTGACGGACTTTCCGGAGACACGTCCACTACACTTTCTAGACTAGAACTTCTGGATCTGTGTTTACTCTTTCGTTTTTTCTTTTTAGCCTTTTTGTCTCTCTTGTGTTTTTTCTCTTTTTTCCTGCGACGTCGCTCTATTTCGTCATAATCCTCCAAAGGCGACGTTACCAACGATTCCGAAACACTCGACTTGTGTTTTTTGTAGTTGTGTGATTCTCCTGAGGAAATTGATTGCCTACGTTCACGGCTCCTGTGCGACGATAGACTAGGCGACGGGGTGCGAGCTATGAGAGAAGCATCCACGTCAACAGGATGTAAACCTGTACTTCTTACATTGGGAGAGTGGTGCGAAATAGTCAACGACTGCCTACTAGAGTATTTATAGCTACTGCCCCTACTACTACTATCATTCAAATCAATTATTACTTTACTACTGTGAGTTCTATTATGCCTATGATGTACCCTGTCACTCGCCCTATGCAAAGAATTTAATTCACCGTCACTAAGAGGAGAAAAGCTCGCTTCACTTTGTATCTCACCGGCTTCCGGTCCTGATAGGTCCTCCGAACTGACATCCGAATACTCCACCAGCGGTTTGATAAAGGACGATGCCACTGACACTACTGCATTTTCTTGTCCACTCACAGATTCGTCGCGAGAGCGTTTCTTCTTATGACCTTTCTTCGATTTGTTTTTCCCATTACTGTGACGTTTGCTGCTATGTTTAGATCGCTCACGTTCCATTTTCAACATTTAACTTCATTTCTGTGTTTAATTGTAATTAAGTTATATTAATACACTAATTTAATCACTTTTAACTTTTTACATTTAATTAATGTTATTTTTAATTACACACTATTAATACTCAATTTAAAACATAACCTAAAAAAACAATCAACTTATTAAAAATTACGCTAAACTATTTAATAACTGTGACAACGTAAAGTAAAAAGAGCTAGTTGGTCTCGCGTTAAATTGTTTTCTGAATGTGTGTAAAAAAAACGAAAACATTTTTATACGTCCGCCATTTTCAAGGTTGGGTTCCATACGTAGTCGCACCGGAATGACATTTTTTTTTTTGTACAATGAAAATAACACTGGATGTAAAATATAAGCATAAATTAGATAAATGTACTCACCATCACTGCGACAAAAATCCTTGTTCATCGATGTGAGCAACACTTTTATTATCTTGACGTAACTTTGGATTCTCAATATACATTCGATATATTTTTATATATTCGCTTAATTACGCGGATTTTCTTTAAAAGTGCAGTTTGTAGCCGTTCATTAATGTCTGTTAATTATTAAGATGATATTCATTAATTTGGATGGCGCATTATTCATTAAATTTTCTTAGATTTTTATTCTATAAACTTTATGGTCTGATTTTGCGACTATTCGATCGCCATTAGGGATTTTTGTCTACGTAGCGGTAGCTTAGCAGGCTAGCGGAAGTTGTCAAAACCATGGAGGGTAAAAAGTTAATACGAAAAAAGTATCCAATGCCGATAATGTTGTAATCTAGTAACACTGAAATGGCGTTTGCCGCTTTATTTGTTGACAATACAGAACACATCTAAATACTCGTATATGCATTGCAGTGGTCGTCAAAAACTCAATATTATGGGAGCATTAGTGGAGTGCCGTTAGACGTAAAAATTGTAAAACCTCGGAATCCAGGGCCGGTCAATGAATCTTCATAAAAACGTTTGGACTGTATTGTTAAAAGCTCAAATAAAAAAGTTAAAAAAAAAAATTTCTGCGATCTCGATTGCGGGGTGGATGCCACCCCTTCTAGGGGGTGAAAAATGTTTCGCTGAAAATAAGCACGGAAATGGATAGGTTGACTAATTATAAGCAATTTTTGTTCTATAAAGTTTTTTCTGAAAGTCCATACTTTTCGACTTATTCGCGAGTGTAAGTGTCAATTTTTCAACCAATAAACCTACGTTTTCAGGTGGTTTTTCCCGAATAACTGAAAAAGTAAGTATTTTATCGAAAAAATCACTCTTAGTAAAAATGTAGCTTATAAAAAAACAAAAATAATGGCGAGTTTACAGTGGCTGTAGACCCAATACAAACGGAGAACTACCTTGTTGAAGGTTGGTTCTTATTCGTCAAAAGCCAAAATTGAAAGTTTCAGCGTGAAGTTACCAAAATACAATGCATTTTTCGGGGGAAACTCATGGAGCATTTTTTGAAGTGCTTGAAAGAACCTTTATTTATATTTTTTATAAAAGTCCCTAGCATCAAAACTAACTGAGCTCTGACGAAAATAATGTTGGTCCCTATTTTTTTCGATGTCAAAAAATGTGAAAGTCACCCCCTTATTACCACACAAATTAAAAATAATCGTTACCACTTCACAATTCACTTTATTTATGTACTTGTAACATGCTCTAGAAGTTTGACCGGTTTAAAGTGCTTAGTTTTGTAAGGGCTAGAGCTGAAAGAACTCGAAAAGTTACTATTTACGAATATATGCAAACTTTAAACGGCCATATCCTATTCAAGTTTCATCCTACAGAAAAAAAAACGAAATTTTTCAGAAAAGCAAAACAAACAATTTGGCACACTACAAAATTTTGCGTATCATTAATAGTTTTTGAGTTATTTTGAAGAAAAGGCAATTTTTTGCAAAAATACAAAAATACTCTTTTCACTTCAAACTCAATTTTTTTCAAAACTAAGCACTTTAAACCTGTCAAACTTCTAGAGCATGTTACAAGTACATAAATAAAGTGAATTGTGAAGTGGTAACGATTATTTTTAATTTGTGTGGTAATAAGGGGGTGACTTTCACATTTTTTGACGCCGAAAAAAATAGGGACCAACATTATTTTCGTCAGAGCTCAGTTAGTTTTGATGCTAGGGACTTTTATAAAAAATATAAATAAAGGTTCTTTCAAGCACTTCAAAAAATGTTCCATGAGTTTCCCCTGAAAAATACATTGTATTTTGGTAACTTCACGCTGAAACTTTCAATTTTGGCTTTTGACGAATAAGAACCAACTTTCAACAAGGTAGTTCTCCGTTTGTATTGGGTCTACAGCCACTGTAAACTCACCATTATTTTTGTTTTTTTATAAGCTACATTTTTACTAAGAATGATTTTTTCGATAAAATACTTACTTTTTCAGTTATTCGGGAAAAACCACCTGAAAGCGTAGGTTTATTGGTTGAAAAATTGACACTTACACTCGCGAATAAGTCGAAAAGTATGGACTTTCAGAAAAAACTTTATAGAACAAAAATTGCTTATAATTAGTCAACCTATCCATTTCCGTGCTTATTTTCAACAAAACATTTTTCACCCCCGAGAAGGGGTGGCATCCACCCCGTAATCGAGATCGCAAAAATTTTTTTTTTTAACTTTTTTATTTGAGCTTTTAACAATGCAGTCCAAAATTTTTATGAAGATTCATTGACTGGCCCTGGATTCCGAGATATAAACCTAACGGCACTCCACTACATGCATTACTACTCAATGATTGGAGTTACTTTTGAAATTTAAAGTTCCTGGGGTGTTATCTACCTGCTTAATTAATATATTTCAGGCGTTGACTACGATTACAAATCCAGATGCGTACAACATAAAATTAATTATTAGAACATTGAACATAAGTAGTTCACTTTATGTTTACGATAAAATTTAAACAGGTCTAAAAAAATACATTAGGCATTGCTTTATAGACAAAACTTACCATTTAGATCTGTTAACAAGTATAAGGGTTCTCAAAACATGTCAGTTTCTTTTTGGTACGAAGGCTATAATTATAAGTTTAACGATGTATTAAAAATAAAAAATATTTTCCTTTATTTGATAATATACAGAGTACACAATTCACATTTTTACTTGTGTCGTCTTAAAGAAAAATTATGTATTTTATATAAACAAAAATGTCTATCAAACCATATATCTTTACTATATTTATAAGGCATGTGAATATTCGATATTTTAATTTATTCAGATCTATAATAATACGAAATATATAAACATTTTAATTAAAAAATACTTTTATACAATTAACTATAATACACAACAATTATCCCGTAACAGTGTCATTTTAGAGATTCAATTATCTGAGTTAATTATTAAATTCTAATCACAAACAAATGGACACTTTTTTAATTAAACTAAAATATTACAAGATTTTCTATCAAGTTACACTTGCACATAAAATAAAAAAAAGCTTTTGTTTCGAGATCTACTCAAATTTAAAACTTCAATTTTTAATTAAAATTTGGGTAGATCTTGGTGGGAAACAATTTTTTATTTTATTTTTTTGTTAACCGATCAAATTGGTTCACTTTAACTGAGTTTCACCATACCAAGCTTTTGTGAACTAAAGTGATTTTAATTTGAAATAATTCAAAAAAACGAATACATTTGTTCTCTCTGCTTTTGAAGTTAAAAAACGAATTAATATTGAATGAAAAAAATATCGATTTTAACTTGAAATAGGATGGTAAATGCTTTTACAAATTAAATATTACTTCCTGATGCGCATTCAAGGGATTTTGTAAAACAACGCACATACTGTTTTAATCTTAGTAAAACATACCTACTCACAGGCCATCGTTGTTAAGAGTATACAAAATGCAAATGTCTTTAAACACATTATTCTTTAAAATCTAATTTTGGATATTTAAACAAAAAAATATACTTAAAATGCACTGAACTAAACCGAGATTATCCGCAATCTAATGCGGCCGTCAGATAGGATGGTTTGTAACGCACTACGAGCACAGAATCAACTCAGATCGGTCGTCTCGAAATGTTTTGGTGTGCATAAAATTACATGATTCTTCCGCACTGGTTCGGTTCGATTAGTCGAATTATCTTGGCAACGACTGCCGAATGTCCGGCAGTTTTCGACTTTTAGTAAGCTGCAGAATATTCGTTAAAAACGATCTGTGCCACGCCGCTGACACATTGAATTTGCCGATTCGGTGTGTGGTACCGTTCCGAGTCGATCCGTTCCACGTAGTGCTCGAGACTGATTTTTTCGTTTGTGTTACATTTTTATAAAGGTATTCAGAAAAAATGAAAATAAATTATTACAAGAAAAAGCTCAATATTTTCAAAATTTTAATATTTTTTCTGTAAAAATAAGAAAAAAATGAAATTATTATCTTTACTTGAATAATGAATATAATTTTTATATTTTATGAAAAAATACGTGTTAAAATTTAGGAAATACTGGCTTATTCTAGTAATAAAAATTAAAATATGTAACACAAAACATAAAAAAAAAACATTCTTTTAACACAATACGCTTTTATAAGGCAAAATTAGTTGTAATCACATAATAATAGAAGTCGTTATATAGAGTAAAAGTAAATTTTATACCATTTAATTAAAATTCGAGCTCTTCCATTGTTTTTGAAAGACGATTGCTGTCAATTCTACGTCTTTGACTTCGCCTGACTGCATCAGCCCGACGGTACGGCTCATTTTTCAAACCGAGGAGTATGTCTTCTAAAGCACCGTGATAAACTTCATCTTGTTGCAATAATTTTTTTTCTTTGACGAGTTTGGCTTTACTTTTCAGTTCATTGATAACGGCGTCCTGAAGATTATACGTCAATAATAATATTTTTGATCTTAATATTTTTTACCCCCCTCCCACGCCCTTACATTAGTAAGTCACTGAACAATCCGAACAATTAGATTCCAACCAAGCTCTGATGAAAACTCGATTTCCAAAAATCGGACTTCCCTTTTTTTGAATATTTTCAAAAGCAAGAGTTAAAAAAATATATACATTTTTTCCATATTTTAATCATAATACAAACTCACGACATAGTTTCAAACAGCACGTTATTTTGAAAAATATGGTAAACAAAACAATTCGAATTCATATTAAGCATTTTAAGCACACGTGCAAAATTCGTCATATCTATGCACTTTGCGGTGTTATAATAATTTAATAAACAAATTATTTGTAAAGCGTTTTTTTTTTTAAATTTACTATTTGTGGCCAATTTAACTGGAAAAAAATATAGTTGCCACCTGTGCAAGGACCAAAAATGGTCTTCAACTAACACTTGGTTAAATTTTGCACTCTTTTTCTTATTTTCTTTTATTTCCCGGACGACCTACACATTCCGCTTTAAGGGTTTTAAATTGTAAAATGTTCCCTGGCATTCGCTACTGATGCGGGATATTCTAAACACTGCAGCATTACACATCTCGAATTTCATTTATGGGAACGTGAGAACTGGTTCATGAATATGTTTTTTTTTTAAATTGGGTCCCTTGGAACGTTTTTAGCCTGGGTTTTTTTTCTTAAATCAGTCACTATTGAACTCTGTTAAAAAATTAATAGACATAGGTAATAAAGAAATCGACAAAAAAACGTTTTATTGCGTTTTGAAGATAAAAATCTTAGATCAAGATTTCACGAGAAAAATTATTAAACAGAAACTTTGTTCGAAAAGGTTTTGTTTCACGTTATTCTCTTTTTCGTAATAGGAAAAAATGTTCCAAAAGGTGGTTTAAAAGTCAACGTTCATTTCTAAACTAAACATTAAAAAAAAAAAAAAAAAGGAGCACTCAATAACTAAGCCATTTTTAAAATTTATAGTAGATAGATAACGCCCGAGGAAATGGCTCAATTATTATATCAAAATATACATGCAATACGAGTCACCTAAAAGCGAATACCATGCACAGCTTTAGATACAATATTTTTTTGGTAAATCTATGCTCAATAAGCCAGCAATTCTTCGCTTTACTTTAATGTTTTTTAATAAACATTTGCAATCAATTAAATACGCATGCACAAAGTCAATTAATATCATAATGAAAATAGCATGTTATATTTACACAAAGTTATTTGACGGAAAAGAGTGTCTGTCGTCAATTTACAGTTTATTTCACACAAAAAATTAAAATTCAGTAGAAATTGTAAAAAGCTATTTATTATTTTTTTCCGACAGTCTTCTTCATTCATTTGTTTATAGTACATGCAGTTTTAAGATTGCCAGCGTTCTCAAGCTTAGTCCTTTATATCTTCCATTTAATAGTACATTTTAACTAACATTAAACTTAATCTTAAAAATGAAAAAAAAAGATGCATCTAAAAAGACTACACACACAACGAAACACAAAGACACTAACAAACTGTCAATAAGTTGCAGTGCCATCATTATTATTCATCATACTCTTTGTAGTGATGTCAAATTCGGTAGAATGGGTTTTATAAATACCTGCTGTTTTTTCTGATTGAGTTTGTTGAGTTTCATGACTTCTTCGTTTGGTTTATTGTTTAAAGCTCCCAACGCAGCTTGTTCCAGTCTTCTTTTTTGCTCATTTTCTTGATCCGCAATCTAAAGGAGTTACAAAATAACATTTTAATTAGAATAGAATAGAATAGTTTTTATTTGTAGAGTCAGGTGTGCCGTGTGGATACAGTCATCAAAATACAATTAAGAAAATAATCAAACTATCTCCGAAATGTAACAAGGCACAGTTCCTGCAAGATATGCTTTTAACTTTTTTTTAAACCGAACATTTTTCTTCATATTATGCTGAAAGTACGTACTTTCTGATTCGATTTTAAAGCCGAAAGTATAACATTTATACACTGAGATGGAATTACTCGCATATCGTCTGTATAGGCGAGTCTAAACAGTTTTGTCATGCGCATTGACACGTGAGATGGCCGTTTATCACGTCACTTGTTCGCCAGAGACAGTAGTAGATAGCCATCTGCTGTTATTACATGGATATTATTAGATCCATGTGTTATTACGTATAACCTCAACATTGCTCACTTGAAAGTAATCAGTCTTTTATATATTAGTGAGAGTGCGTACTTTCAACCAAATATGAAGAAAAATAGTAAACATCACACGAGCAGAAAGCTGAAAGTCCTGCAGTGCGCGACATACGATGCTTTCGACTTCACCTCGGGCATCATGTGGCGTAGAGCAGGAAATTCAGCTTTCAGCTCTTGTGGTGTAATATACTATTATTTCATGAGGTAAAACATTAAACATTTTTATCCCTTTCTCAAAAAACGGTGTTTTGTGTTTGATAGTAATCTTTGTGTTTCGAGTACCATATTTATTTGACTCTTTAACGTCAAAAGATCATCATTTTTACATAGAAATGTTAAAACTTCATAGTCATAAACACCATAATAGAGATCATTATTTTTCAAAATTGGGCGACAGAAGTCCCTATTATTAAAATTAAAAATTAATCGAATTATTCTTTTTTGGATTAGGCAAATTCTAACTGTATCAAGTCAAAACGAAATAAAACACACGAAAACGTAGACTTACTTTGAACGCTTTTGCGAATCTCACAAACAGTGAAAAGAATGAATTCGCATCGACTGTACGTGGAGATTCACCGAAATACTCGACACATTCTCTGAAAGCTTCCTGGGCTGTTTTTGCATCGGCTTTCAATTTTCTGAGTTTATCTTCGGAATTTGTTAAGAAATCTTTTAACACAATACTGTGCGGTCCTTTACCCTTCACTTCGGCTTCTTTCCTGACATGATCCATTCCCTTTTCTAATTCGGTTACATCCGTTGCTATATTCTCGAGCGACACTAAACAAGATGCAATAGTTAAATCCAAATTAATGTTAGCATCCACGATTTACACAAATTTATAACAAAAATCGCAGGAACGTGGACGAAACAAAAAATGCTTATTATAATCAGTACATTTTTTTTACCGACGGTTCGGTCAATAATTATTTGACCTTCATTATGATTATGGTAAATATGGTATTGCATATAAGCATTGCATAGTTTGTACTATTACTTAAGATTTACTGGAATACTAGAAGGTTGGGCGTAAGAGGCTATAAACACGGTCATGTCAATGATTGGTTGAGTCAATTGCTTACGTCATCAAACCCCTTGGCTTGGTTATTCAAGAATGTTTACCCCAACTGTTTGGAAAAAGACTACACAAGCCTACTTCCGCCGCCATCTCTCGCGTCTCGTCAAGTCACAACTTCAACAATGCTAACGAGCAACCTTAGTTTCTAATAAAATAAAAGAATAGTTACTTCTTACCACAACAGTTTTATTCGTGGATGTACATTTCAAGAGCAAAGCTCCCATCTTCAGCAATACACTAAACATTTTTTTAGTGTTTAGTGCATTGCTGAAGACGGGAGTTTTGATCTTGAAATGTACATCCACTAATAAAGCTTATGTGGTAAGAAGTAACTATTCTTTTATATTATCTTTGTTCCAACCAGTGCTCTTAATGTGTTTTGTTAGTTTCTAGCAATTTTGACTATGACTACTATATGTTTTGTTTATGTTTCTAGATGCCTAACGAAGGTCAAATAATTATTGACCGAAGCGTTGCTAAAATAAAATTGTATTGATTATAATAAACATTTCTTTTTTCGTCCACGTTCCTGCGATTTTTGTTCCGAATTGAATATTAATTTTTTTAATTAACAAAGTATTATTTTTGATATTGTGCACGACTTACCTGTGGCGGCTTTCTCAATGTAAAGTAGTTCCGATTCGAAATTTAAAAGTTCTGGAAATTTACTTCTAATCGTCGCTACTATGTAATGCAGTAAATTAATTTTCTTATCGGACGACTTTGTATCTAAGAGAGTGTCTAATGACTGCAGTTTAAAACCGTACGCTGGACCTCGTTTACCGCTATTTAAATAATTGCCGAAAGCGAGAATTATTTCGAGTACTGAGCGCAGTTTCTTAGATGATTTTACAGAACTTGATCCCGATATCACAGCATGTATTTGCTGAAATGCACAGAAAAAAAATGAAATATTTTTCCTCTCCCTCTATTATCTGATACTCAAGTTTAATATTTATCCAGTGTTAGTAATTAAACTTGATAAAAAAAAATGTGTACTTACGGGTGTAATAAGATGTACATTATCTACAAAATTTCCAATATAATTCATAATTGACAGTTTGGCTGACAGCCGTTCGACTTTGGTGAGTTGCATTAGGAATTTGTCTTCTTCTGTCAGAACATTGACATTTTTTCTTTCGACTATATATTCTCGATACGCTTTGGTTTCTTGTTCATTAGGAACCATTCGTTGTAAAAGTTCTACGTTCTCTAAAGGAAGCGCTTTCAAATCTAATGCGTTCACCGCGCTGATTACTTTATCTACAGGCATATCTAATTTTCGTCTCGAAATTGCTAAAAGCAAATAATATTTCATTTATAACAAAACGAATTTTAACAGTAGATTGAATGACTAGTGTCGTAATGTGTTATGAAACATGTCTAAAACGAATGTCAGCGAGTTTGAACAGTCACACAAGTCGTAATATATGGTATTTTTTACACAGATGCCTGTAAAGTAGCTGTTTTTCACTTCATTTTCAACATTTTTGACAAAAGTGTTTTACTATGGCATTGATATAGCGCGACCAGCTTTGTTTGACTTTACTGCACTAGTGGTGTAACACATGTTTGCATACACAAATGTAAAGTAACTACAGGACACGTTTACTAATCCGACAACAAAGTTTTTCGCGCATGCCAGATTAGTGGAAATGTCGGATTACTGGATGTAAGCACGGACTAAAAAATAAGTTCTTTTAACTTTTTTTTTGTTCCTTATGTCAATAACGACTTTATATAATACATTTTTATAATACATAATGCATTATTGAAGGTTTTAATAATAAAACAATTTTTAATTTCGAACTTTTATAATACAAACAACGTGACATCTCTTTCCAATGTCTATTGTCAGACTACAGAACGAACGACTCCACGATACGTCGAAGTATAGAGAAATATTTGTCAAGTAAATACGTGTGTCGGATTACAAAGCACAATATCGTAAAAATGTCGGATTATAGAGCGATTTTTTCAGACCTCTACATACTTAAAAATAGCGGATTACTGGACGCGTTGGATTGACAAGCAGCGGATTATCGATCGTGTCCTGTAGCGATTTTATAGGGGGTAATTCAAAACATCTATTTTTAGCTAAATATTACAAATACCTATATTTCGTAATCTTGTGTGTTCCAGTAATGAAATATGATCAGGCTTCTTAAATCGTTTACTGGGGAATGTAGTGAGTCCTTCGACTTCATCATTTCCGTTTGCCACCGGTCCACCCGCACCGATTTTAAATCTTTCTTCAAAATCGTTGAAATTGATATGCGAATGCAATTTATCATCGTCGAGCTCATTAAAAACCGTCCCTCTCACTTGGTTCGGTTTCAGTGCTATCCAATTAAGAGTGGGAAGTTTGTATTTGGTTTGCACTTTTCGTTTGATGGTCATCGCTCCGTCCGGCGCCTGTAACATGCCCACTTTAGGCGGCATGCCCGGCATGGGTGGCGGAGGTATTATCCTCGAACTGGAATGTAACGGCGGTGCCGGGGGACAGGGGGGCGGAGGAGGTGGAGGCGTTGTACAAACGGAAGACGTTTGAGAAGGCAAAGGCGGCGGCGGCGGAGGCATTGCTGAAGGTGTAGACGTCGAGCTTCCTTGAATTTTCGATGACTTCAAAAAATCGGCCAGACCTGCAACTTATCACAGAAACATGTTTTACATAATGCGCGAAATCATAATAAGGATGTTGACTGCAATCAAATAAAAACATGATCTTAACGTTAGGTGGTAGTTTCTATGATAGAAATACTAAAAACACTATATTTTTTCTTATTTTTAAGGAATTTAATTAATATTTAATAAATAAAACGTAATTAAATCACTCTCAAGTCACCTGACAACGAACACCAATCAGAAAGCATGACGTCACGCAGTCATACACATAATCAGACGCTGTCATAGATAAGAACGCTGTTCACACTGTCAAAAGGCTTCATTGTTTGATTAATATTTAGAGTGTGTAATTTATTATTATTTATTTATAGGAAACGTAAAATTACGTATAACTATAGCAACAACTATGAAAAAACCTTTCATCACCATATCAGCTTACCAGCGTTTATGACTATATGACGCCACGGCAGTCACGTGACAAGTATTCGCGTTTTGGAGCGAAATTTGAAGCGGAATTTAAAATACATGATTTTCAAGGCTTGAGTCGTACTTAAATAAAAATAATAAATATTTGTGGCTATATTAGGTACTTGTGCACGATTTAAAACAGCTTCTCCAAAATAGTCAACATTCCTATTGTATTAGAAGTTTGGACAATGAAAGAAATACATACTTGATGCTCCCTTTGGTAATGTTTTAGTTAACGTTTCTAATTCCAATATTTTCGATTCCAGCATAGACTCTCTGTTTTTAGACTCTTGCTCGTGCTGTTTTACAACGCGTCTTAAAGTGCTGACTTCTTCATCTACCTGTCTTCTGGCTTCGAATAATTCGTCTCGTTCCGCTCTGACATGACACAATTCAGTTTCGAGCGAGGCTAGTTTTGCTAGCGCTTCTCTTTCTATTTCGGCTACTCTATCGTGTGCCTGAAAAAAAGTATAATAAATATTACTTGAAGAACTGAACAGGAATCGCAACAATTAAGTGATTGCTTTTTTTTTGTTGTTGCTTACCAGCAACAGGGGCAGTATTGGCAACAATGACGCTCTTACAAGAATAAAATATTTCGAAACGCATTTGTTGTAACATTCAAAGGGATCGCTATATACAGTTGTCTATAATTGGATGTCAGGTAGATTTTGAAGTTATTATGAAATGAAGTAATTTACTGTAATCTATGTTCAGCTCTTCTTGGGACTAACATTTTTTGTCCAGCAAACTGTCTGGAAATGGATTTGCAAGCAGCGTCACTCAGATTGGGACCTGCTTTCAGGTAACAACCATGGGAAGAAAATGATTGTAGGTCCTTCCTCAATGCTAACTGAGGACTTAATTAGATTCAACAGATCGACACTCAGAAAGGTGATTGCGCTTTTAACCGGTCATGCTTTACTGAGAAAACACCTATATGCGATGGGGATACAGCAGGAATCAACACTATGTAGATTTTGCAAAATGGAGGATGAAACAACCATCCATATCATGTTCGAATGTGAAGTTCTAACCTACGGGAAGGACAACCATCTTTGGCTACATTGATGAGGATAGAATAGTTCCACAGGCCAATCTAGTAGGCCAATCTTCTGGAGTTCATAAGAAGATCCAGATTATTTGTTGAGTAAGATTCAGTAAAAAGGGGAAGCACAAAAATCCTTTAAGGTGTGGTGCATTTGGGCCAAGACCACCCCATTCTATTTTAATCTTTTTTTTAAACATTTTGTGTGTATTATTGAAATTACTGTACGACAGTTAAAAAAAAAAGCATTTCATTTCATACTAACATGGCCGAGTTCATCTTCTAATTCAGCGACTTTTTCCAACGCCGCCGTTTTAGTCTCGCTATCCTCCATTAAAGCAGAAACATCGAAAACGTTATCCAAATATGCCGATATCTGCACCTGTAACTCTTCACTTTCCGTGTGTCTTAATCGTTCCAAATAATTGTCGAGTCCTAACGACGTGAACTCGTATTGAAGGTGAACTCTGAAATTCATGTCTTCCACTGAATGCACAACTATATTTACAAATTGCATACAAGCGACCTACAAGAGAACAAAATCAAATTATAACAAATAAATAAAAATATATATATAAGAATATGTTAATTCTGCAATGCTTCAGAACGAGCAATATAATTGTTGTAAACATTCATTGTTACAACGCTAAATTAGAAAAATTTAGTTTTTATCCACTGTCACCGTCGGGGTTCAAACCCGAATCTTTCCAGTTTCCCGGAGGAATTAGCTGTTAATCAATTACTCTACGGTGCGATATCTTAACAGTTAATTCTTCATAGTAAAGCAATTGTACCATTAAATTCACTACATGCGAGAGCTGATTATTATGCTAGGTATCGCTAAACAACAATCATCACAGTAGCGAGAGTATGAATGAATCAAGTAAATTTATATAATAATTTACTATATTCATATCCATATTACTAAATGACTGTTAATATTCATAGGTATTTGGATTGACAAGACTGGTATTATTTAAAAATAATTCTTTAATATTTTCGTACAACGTTTCGTCTCTCTCGAGACTTCTTCAGGTACTGTAACGAGAACACAAAAAAAATAAATAAATAAATAAATATCATTTTTACAAGTGAAGAGTTGTGAAAATATAACTAGTAGATATCTACTAGTTATATTTATATATCTACTAGTTATATTTTCACAACTCTTCACTTGTAAAAATGATATTTATTTATTTATTTATTTTTTTTGTGTTCTCGTTACAGTACCTGAAGAAGTCTCGAGAGAGACGAAACATTGTACGAAAATATTAAAGAATTATTTTTAAATAATACCAGTCTTGTCAATCCAAATACCTATGAATATTAACAGTCATTTATATAATAATAATAAAAAAATGGAAATTTACTTGATTCATTCATACTTTCGCAAATGTGATGATTCTTGTCTAGCGATACCTAGTGAAATAATCAGCTCTCGCATGTAGTGAATTTAATGATACAATTGCTTTATTATGAAGAATTAACTGTTAAGATATCGCACCGTAGAGTAACTGATTAACTAATTCCGCCGCGAAAGTGGAAAGATTCGGGTTTGAACCCCGACGGTGACAGTGGATAAAAAATATTTTTTTCTAATTTAGCGTTGTAACAATGAATGTTTACAATAAATAAAAATACCTGCAAATTCTACAAAAAATTTCCAGCATTTAATATATTTTGCACTGATTTTACACTTGGCACTTGGTAGAACATGATTTTTGCTGAATTTTTAACTGTTTTTGTTTATTTGTTACTATTAATCATGTTCCACCAAGTGCCGAGTGAAAAATCAGTGCAAATTATTTTTATATGCATTGTAAACTCTATATAACGACGCTGAAGGGACTGCGCATTTTCGGATGTTATAGAGAGTGGTCGTTATATGGAAAGAAAAATCAATATTGTTTTATTATTATAGTATTATTTAATAATAACGCATAAAACTTACAAACAAATATTACTATTAACACAAAAAACAACAACGCTAGACAATAAAGCTGCAGTACTTATCAATTTCTGCAACTTAGAAAGTACCTACAAACGGTAGGTGCTTTATAAGTTGCCGAAATTAATTTCTTTATAATGACATATGGTCGTTACATAGAGTGGGTGTGATACTAAATAGAGTGTATCATTGTACGGGCCACAAGGCAAACCAACAAAAGTCGAGTAATTTCGACGTTTTAGGGAGTTTGACGTTAAATCGAGTGACGTTACATGGAGTTTACACTGTACTTTGCGTCGTATTAGTGGTCAATTTATACAAACTATAAACTAATAAGATGATGAACTACTGGCAAGAATCAAATTACGTAGCACAATCAAATAGTAAATAAATTTGAAAATGAAAGTGTCACTTACCATGAAATCAATCTGGAAATTCTCGAAATTTATAAAATATTCCATTAAAGTTTGAAACCGTCGATCCTCTTGACAGATTTCTTTGAAGTTATTGAAGGCAGATAAAATAATTTCATGACCCCCTTTGACTAGACATATTGCGGCTAATAATTCTAGCACCAACGCCTTTGTTCTTAGACTCTTATGTATTAAACTCAGCGCTATGTGGTTGATGGCTTCTCTATGCTGAATGACCATGTTGAATCCATACTGGAAATAATTCATTAGATTAGAATAGAATTAACGATCCACATTTCATCATACTTGAACAAAAATCTACTTTATGTTATAACAGACGCCATTCACACCATTACTATTTTTCATCTACCACTTCCCGTTATTTTCTACATTTTTTACAACTTCAACTTATGTAATAGCAATGGGCGAATGAAGGAATTATAGGAAATTAGGATAAAGTAGGTAATTTTTGAACTTGGAGTTTGAGAGGTAATCGACCATGGCCTCAAATAAGGAACCATCTCGATATTTATCTGGAATTAATTGAGGGAAACCATGGAAAACCTCAATCAAGATGGCCGGTACAGGAATTACCGTTTCTCGGCGAGAGGCAGTAGGAAAAAGTCCCAGCCACATTTGCCCCCGCCGGGATTCGACCCCGGTACCTCCCGAATGCGAGTCTAGTGTTGTCACCACTACTCTACCCAGCTCGGTTAAATTTTCATAATAGCTCTACATTTACAATTAGTTAGTGAATGAAAAATGTATTAGCGATATTAGGCACCCCTTTTTACGCTTTTTACAGTAAAGCTAATTTTGTTATCAAATTATTTTGAATTTTTTAGTTCATAAAAGCGTATTGTTTTATATTTTTTAAACTTTAATTTTAATTATAAGACTAAAAAACATGCAAATTAACGTACGTCATTGTACAGCGTGTTAGCTTGCTTGCTGTAATTTTTCAAGTTTTTTTTATCTCGAAGCTCTTGGTCACGATAATGGGGCAAATTTATTGAATTATTATATTGTCATCGGTCGTTGATAATTGTGGAAAGTTTAAGTTTAATCTGACGTTTTGAAGTAGGTGAATTTCACGTTCAAAGATTCCATTACAAACAAACATACATGTGAAGCTAATAAAAGCATGTTAAAAATTATCCTCATTACATAATGGTTATCGATAGTTCTCTAAGCAAAATAACATTCGTCAACATTTCTTTAGCGCTGAGCCAATTTTACCTTGTTGTTCATAATCGCTCTCATGCACATGACACATATGTGTATGTCGTCTTTTGCTTCGCCCATGTTGAGTTTGGCGACATGCTTCGATCTCCGTTTTATACCAGGACTGTCCGTCATGTCGAGAGCGGGTCTTAAGTATCCATTGTATCCGGACGAGTTCCCCGTTCCATTTGTGCTGCCTAAACCGCCCAGCTTCTCTTCTGAGGCGGTTCGAGATTCATCTATTCTTTGTTCGTGTCGCATCATCAGAAGACGAAAACTGAGATAGTCTATTAACACGTCCAAGCCCTGGTTATCTTCATTTAGAAATTCTCTCACCCACCTGTAAATAAAAATTACTATTTTTATTTTTCAACGATTTTACTATTAGCAGGGTTATTTTGATTTCTTATTAGTCGAAAATCTTTCTAAATATGAAGAAATTAAAACATGCACAGTAAGACCCCGCTTAACGCGGGAGATACGTTCCAATAAGTTCCAGCGTTATACGAAACAGCGCTAAATGAGGTCATCTTAATACGTAGCTAATAATAGGCATAAGTGAAACAGAACCGCGAATAAGAAAATTTGTTAGTTTTTTTTTGTTTACTTTTGTAATATTTATTCTTAAATACTTTTTTATCACACTAGATTTACTAATGGCTAATATCGATTCTTGTTCATAAAACATTTATGAAAATCAAATAAAAGTTCTAGTAAGAAGTTATGTTTGTGATGAGGAAGGTTCCTATGACATATTTTGTTTTTTATGAAGAAGTCATCTAATTTCATATTTTGCTTTTTTCTGTTTCGTTCAGCAAACTGTTGTTGATAGCAAGATATTGCATCGATGACACTTCGTCTTGCCTTTGAACTTCTACCAACATTTGAATCATTTTGTATAAACTGATCCATAATTTACGTTACTGTGGCTAAAATTTTTTTTAGAAACCGCGTAATACTGAAACAGCGTTAAGCGAGGTCTTACTGTAGTTTTAAGTAGTATAATATGCAAGTAGAGTAAGACCGAAGGTTTAACTTTGATTAAAGATTAAACCTTCAGCAAAAGATTTTCCCGAAACTGAATGCGAATTTACTGAATAATCTTATTTAAATTAATAAATAAAAAACAAAATTGTCCTTGAACAATTTTAATTAAATCACACACAACTCTACAAAGAATATTAAAAAAACAAGGCGGAAAAAAATAATTCTGAACTTCTTAACGCTATTATGTTCAGCTTATAATACTAAGTTTTTTGAGTCTTATATAACAGAGGTGTCTAGACTTTTTGCAATACTGACTATCTTAAAAAGTAATTTGGAAAACAAAAACTCACTCGATATTGTTAGTTCTTAATGATATCTCAAGATCTCTCAAAACTTGAGTGGAAGTAGACTCGCCAACTAATTTTCGTTTCTGTAAATAAGTGTATAGTTTTCACATTATTTCAAATTATTTAACTTATTTATGAATCTATTTCAATTTTTTTGATGAAGAGATCGGTACATATATTTAACTATTAAGGTGATTATTAAGGTGTAAAATATGCTCTCGGAAAATTTCGCACTGCGGTCGCAAAATTCATAAGTTTCAAAAAATATATATTTTTGTCCGTAAAATTGAATCAAAAAACGTGATATTTGTTAATATTTTTTTACAGTACGTCACGAGATTTACAATTACAGGAATTCAAATTAACATTTTAATTTTTTAAAGTTTTTTCTTTACAAACTTATGTTAAAAATACTGACAAATTTGGCTTTCTCAAATTTAATTTTTTCTGTACAATTTGTGTAAAACTTATTTTTTTTATCTGAATTTAAATGGTTTATTTCGGCCAAATAAACTGTAAAAATCAGATATATTTCTAGTTTATGTTTTGTAAGTATTAACACCAAAGATTAAATAAGATTTTTCATAGAAATTAGAGATTTCCGAAACGTGAGTAAGTGCATTTTATATGCATACAACTGCCCGTAAGATGGGGCTACGCGGGTGAAAAATGTGGCATACTGAACAGCTGGTAAACAGTCACCTTAAGAACATTATAATTTATAATAATATAGTCATTTTCCAGACGTGATCTTCAAAATGACGGTGCGTGATGTAATTGGCTATTCCCCTTTGTAATAGCCAATCATATTACGATTCATCATTTTGATGATTACGACTCTTCACGTCGCATCGCGAACACGACTTTTGTGATTGCATGTAAAATGACATTTGGCGTCTCAAGTGATAGGAATCAGAACTAAATTCGACAATCCAGACGCTTTTCAAAGATTTTTTACAAACCATTGTTGTTTTAACAAATGGTTAGCTGCTAGGGATAAAACGATACTCTTCGTTCAAAGATACTAGTACTCTTTTAAGTATCTAATCAAAGTACCTGTACCACATTCAATACTTCATTAAGGTATCGATACTCGTGAGTACTGAATCAATTTTTAATAACATTATTAAATTCATAAGGTACCTGATACGATACAATCAAATTTTGCAGTATATGCATAATAGTGCTTGAGAACAAAGTAGTTAAATCAATAATGCTTTATTACAAAAAAAGTGCCCGGGGTGGAGGACGACATCGGGACGCCAAGCGATATGATACTATTATTTTCGTTCGATACCAGTACTCAGTATTGATATCTATTGCTAGACTAATACTAGTATTGAAAGAGAAGTATTGATACCATATGAATACTTAGTAGTATCGATTCATCCCTAATAGCGGCTCAATTTACAATTCGACTGCGACATATCGCATCGTGTTGCTAAATGATAAAGTTAGTCGATTTAAAAAAAAAAGAAAACAAAAAAATATAAGTACATATATTATACAAACCCTATGGCTTCGTGATGCTTTTGGATCTAAGTATGTGCGTAACTTATTTAAATAATAGGAAGGTGGATCCTTTGCATGAACCATTTCCTGAAACAAGTTAAAAATAACGTTTTTTTAATTGTTTTCGAATAACCATTTCTTGTCTTTGTTGTAAAACTATGCATAACAAGAATACTTAATTATGTAAATAACTAATACAAAGTAGATAAAATAGTATTTATAATTTGGTCATATACTTAAATATGAATATATATTTTAATGAGTGATAAACACGTTATAGTAGATGAGTCACATATACTTGAACTTTAAACTCTTCAGAAGTGTTATTCACGTCATGTTAAGAAACCGAATTTTACAAATCATGTTCAAGAATCAAGATAGTATTAGTGGACCCGTGCGAATACTTCGCACCGTTAGTGATCAGTTACGTATAATAGGGTGGAAATAAATTTTATTTTATTCAGAGACTTCAGAGCGACTACACGTCATATTACCGACAACTGTTAAAATAGAAAGACTGCCACCAGATGGTGACATTTTTTTAAAATGTTATTTTCTGTAATGATTATTAAAATTTCAGAGCTGTAATTTTTAATGAAAACATTAATTTTATGATATTAACTTAGTTTTCGTCACTAGAGAGAAAAATAGTCTTCGAAATGGCGTATTAAACATTAATTTTGATACAGTATTAAGTGAGATATTTCATACCGACAAAAACACCTTTGAGAAAAACAATATCGTTTCAATAGATCAATTATTTTTCGGGCAGGATCGATTGAAAATTCTACAATACTTTTCTTATGGAGAAATATGTGTGGTCACAATCTGAGGTCATTGTCAAATAAGATTTTTTGACAATGTTTACTGCAATCCAGCAACAGTGTCTTTGTAGTACCTATTAAATGACCCTATACGGTGCCCACTGGTTCCAGTTAATTTAGACACATCGCATGATGTACAACATAATCAAATGATGGACTATTTACTGTAGGCTGATGTAAGCATACAAATTATAATAGAATCCCATGCACGCATTGTTATTTGAATGTCACATTTATCGTCAATATAATATGTGGCCGAAGTACAATTGCAAATAGGTCACTGACACATTCTACTATAGAGGTCTCTTTTAGAGATGTGGAACGATTAGAAATTTGAGAGCGGCCGGTTTTTACCGATTACTTTGAGAAATGGGGCTTGAAAACATTTTCAAAATACCCCCAACCCTCTGTTTGGAAATTTTGTCATGCGGTTTACCTATTCAGCAGGAGGCTGGAGGTAATTTGGAAATTTTTTCAAGCCCCATTCGTGATTGGTAGCTTGAAAATTTTTTTTTTCTCGGACAAAAGATGTTTATGGAAAATACGATCTAATAGAGAAAAATAGAGTTTGCCATTTGAATTTTTAAAGTTGACCCCAGCCTACCGCGGGGGCATCCCCGAAGGGGGAAATTTTTGTCACCAAAATAATCGTTGATTGGAATTGAGAAACTTTTATTCGGAACATTTTCCATGAAAACACCATTCCTTTGAGACATTTCAACGTTTTCGACCTTTTTGAACAGTCTGTATATATGTATGGTTACACCTTTAATATTTTACAATTGCATTCACAATAAACAAAATATAAAACACGTCATTACACACAATAAACATTCAATAAAATCATCATCGAGGCATGTGTATGCTAGGTACGACCTACATAAGTAGACAGAAATTTTTGAGTCATCACAATAACATGTATTGAAAAATATTTATGTTTGAACGTAATTTTCCTAGACTGCATTTACAAAATTGTACCTTCCTATTTACCACAATTTGACAATGAATCTGAAACAGTGACACGAATATTACGAAAGGAGTGGCGCTGCATAGTACTCTATTATTTTAATTACTGATCAGCTATTCTTTATTCACCGATGTGAGGAAAACTGCATCATAAAACACTAGGTTTCCGACCCGACTTCGTCTGACATGAGTAGATTTTGGTTTAGTAGCGAAATAATTAATTCATCTGTTCAGAAATCGCGTTCGAGATCCACGACGTGCTTTATATTTTCGCTTACTCTCATTCTCTCTTCGGCTTAGTGCAATAATACACAAATAATAATAATAATAATGCGTTTAACGGCCGTTTGTCGACTTTTATGTCATAACAGACGCCATTCGCACCATTACTATTTTCCATTTTACCACTTCCCGTTATTTTCTACATTTCTAAAACTTCAACTTAACTAATAGCAATGGGCGAATGAAGTAATTATTGGAAATTAGGATAGGATAGGTAATTTTTGAACTGGGAGTTTGATAGGTAATCGGCCATGGCCTTGAATAAGGAACCATCTCGATATTTATCTGGAATTAATTGAGGGAAACCATGGAAAACCTCAATCAAGATGGCCGATAATTATCGTTTCTTGGCGAGAGGCAGTAGGAAAAAGTCCCAGCTACATCTGCCCCCGCCGGGATTCGAACCTGTACATCCCGAATGCGAGTCTAGTGCTATCACCACTACTCTACCCAGCTCGGTATAATACACAAACAGCCTATTACTTGGGAAGAAGTAGACTTCTTAATTAGTGAAATAATGTTTCAAATCGGTTCTGAAGTCCTTGAGATTACCAGCGACAAACATACAAACTTTCCATTTTGATAATATTAGTACCATAGGCAGCCTCGGATCTACGATTTTTTCGAACTGGGGCAGAACCTTGATAAAAAAAAACTCAAAAATATATAATGGGTAGCATTTTTTGTGACCGGGAGAGGAGAATAAGAACATTTTCATAATTTTTTAAAAAAAATAATTTGTTATCAATTTTCAAACATATATTATTCTCAATATTGTTCACGTCCATTATAATTAATAAGTTTTTTTATTTTTAACGGGAAATTGGACAATTCAATTTTAATATAGTTTAAACTAAATTAAAAAATTGCGACGTTTCGTTAACTAATTTGTATTTTTAATCATTTCAGTACTGCCCGAAGAAGTTAAAAAGATTTTACGAAACGTCGCAATTTTTTAATTTAGTTTAACTATATTAAAATTGAATTGTCCAATTTCCCGTTAAAAAATAAAAAAAACATATTATATTATGATTTGGGCGCACCCCGAAGTTGCCACCCGAGGCAGGTGTCGACAGGTCGGGGGCTGAGTATAGGATAATATACTCACTTAAAAAATAATAATTAATGATTTCTTAAAATTTTACAATGTAAAAGATTTCTATTTTCTATTTATTACTACTATTATTATATCTGTGTAAAACAATCTGCTTACACGCTGCGTCCACATGTGGTGTTCTGGTGTAATGCTATCATCATATAACTACTATAGTCATACTGTGTTTATAATACATATAACGAAGACAATGCATCTTATTATTTCTCTTTTTAACTATTTTACTTTAAATGACGATGTTTGAAGGTCATAACAATCGACTCTCACTATATGAATTAGGCCAGGCCGCCAGGGATTGCAGGGACGTTAATTTGCTTCAGGTTATGATCAGTTATAGAGAATGAGGCATTGTCAAAAAAAATTATTTGACAATGACCTCAGATTGTGATCATATAATTACAGTTTTTATACATGCTGAAACAGTCTAATGTCGTTGTGAAACTCCCTGTAATTGTAAATACAGGTAAATGTCGTTTTACGCCGGGGTTCCGTTCCAAGGAAAAACGGCGTAAAAAAAATCGGCGTAAAATGAACGCGAATATAATGGACGATATAAGGTTAGGTTCCTTGTCAAAATTCTGAGAACAATCTAACATGTTTATTTAATACATATCCTATACATATATGGAAAATAAATGTTGAATGCATTTAATAAATACAGTTAAAATTCGTTTACAAAATAAATGATAATCTCTTGATATAAATATTTTCTTTAAATAACTCATCAGTTCGTCGGTAATAAATTAAATTCTCACAATTTTTTGAAAAAAGCATCCAATTTCGTTTGCTTTGATTGTTGCTTCATTTCTTGCAAAATCATAGCATAAGGTCGAACGGCAGCTGTGATGCTTCTTTTAACATTTGCGCTTCGATTGATGTCCCTATCTATCTCACAGAGCTCATCTGTTAACCTTTCTGATACGAGTTAGATCTGCCGTTTTTAGAGATTTTCCATCATTTTATTTTACTTAAAAACAAAACGAAAACTAACTCGGAAACAATTTCACACACAATAGGCTGCTTGCGTACACAATAATAGAATAAAACGTATAAAAGTGTGTCTGCTATTAGAATCGCGGCGCCTACTGTCGGCCTAACCGGGGAATCCCCGCCGGCGCACCAATCGGCGTAAATCGAACCGGCGCAAAACGACGTTTACCTGTATATAAATGTTCGCAAATGCCGACACAACGAACTTCATAGTCATTTGTTACTCTACCATTCGAAGTAGCTAAGTACAGTAACGAGTTAATTAATAATTTACAATCTCAAACTTAACCTGTAACTTGCAAGTAAAATTTAATTTGGTATTTTTTATTCTGCATACTAATTAGGACTGAACCGCTATGTACTGGCATGTTGGTTAGGCGTGTCGGCTGCGCTTGACCGATCCATTAGTGTATGGTCAAAGGGTAAAATTCATTCAAAACGATTATCTTTGTACGTGAACGTGTGGCCGCAACATTCTGAATGATCCCGTATACACAAATAACGTGCAGCTGTAAAAGCGCGGGGACATCCTTTTTAAAACACAGTATTGGCGTATCCTGTGTGTCTAATGTTTATAATAATAACTATATATGTGTAGACTATGTTCAATGCACTGATGTATGCAGTTCATATTATTACTCAGTTGACGTTTGCAATCTGTGCACAACTACTGATTGACCTTCAGCATCGATATATATATATATATATATATATATATATATATATATATATATTTTTTTATGTAGGTACTACATATTAAAATTTATAAATTAAATCGACCCTGATTACATTATTTGTCATTGGCGCGATTGGGCTAAGTTCAGATGACTCCGTGATGTCGCACGAAAACGTATTGAACTTTTCACAATAGAGTTGGGTAACTCAGATCTGAACCGGTTCAAAGAGCTGACTCCGACATAAGATCCGTGAGAGCCGACTCACTTTTTTTGAGCCGACGGATCAACGGATCCGCATAACTCAGTGAAACACTTAACACACAGAAGCACATTTTACACTTACGTATCACTTCTTGTTTTGATGCATCTGCCAGCTCAAATGACTCATGCATCACATGTTTGGCTATGCATTCTTGATTCTATACAGGTCATGATATGATTGACTGAACTAGGTAACTCAGTGGCAGACTGCAGTAACATATTCAGAACTCGGCTCTTTTTGAACCGGTTCAGTGAGCCGGTTCACATACGGGATCCAGATGCAAAGATGCAGATCACTAAAAAGACCCGTTTTTCCCATCTCTATTTCACAATGGAGTTGAGCGCTGCCAAATTTTACCGTTAGGGGCGCCAGCTCTATAATGCCTTCAACCTGTGAATAGTTCATAGTATGTCTGGTTCATGGTGTAAAAAAGGTTTATTTCAAATAATAAATCATTGCCAATGCCGATGTACTGTGACTAATGTTCAAATAATGAAAGTTTGGTACTTCTAAAAAATCCGAGCTGAAAAAAAGTGGTTGAATGCTATCAGACGAGAAAACATTTTTACTGTAAATTTGTTTTAATATGGACCTCTACAGGTTTTAACATAATTGTCAAGCATTCCTCCTTTATTAAACATTAAATTTTTTTTCAGCTACTTCAAGATGTTATCCGTATTTAGTTTTCTTCCAATAAAATATGAATGGCTTGATTGAGGTACGAATATAGTACGAATCCTAGGATTTCAATTAAAATTATGCAATTACGGAGAAAGATGATGAATCTCGGTATATTTCCGGAAATCCCGGTTATCTGCCAACCCTAGTTGCCCTGCATGAAATGACTACAGAACAGATATAAGTATACCACAAGATTAATCAGGAATTCAACGAATAATAAGACAACTAGACGTCTTTAACGATACTAAATTTAGGTATAATTAATTATGCAGTTCATTAAGTTTGACCTTTATAGTTTTAATGATCTACTGCCGTCTGACGGTGTTAAGGGGGTATTCTTATGTGAACGCATAAATTTTACCTCTTTTTAGGGAATTTTTTTTAGACGACAATAACATTCAATCATTTTAATTTTTTTATGTTTTTGTTTGTATCTTAAACTGTATAAAAAAATTTTTTTTCTCTTATTTTACATTTTTTATATATATACTTATATTTTTTTAAAATTAAATTAGACACTAAAAAAAAGCAGGTCACTGGTCATGGTAATAGCGGCTGTTCATGTTGTCTGAAATAAACAAATCGAATGGATCATTGTTCAGTAGGGATGTCGCTATCGTCCCTACTAAAATTAATCAATTTCATTAAAAAAAATGGCGGACTAGAAAAAAAGTTTGTTTTTTGTTAATTTTTTTGTTAAAAATCGTTTAAAAAAATTAGGAAATATTTTCGAAAATAAGCAATTTTAGTACGGACGATAACCATTAATGAGTAGAAGAACATATATATAAATTTCAAAGCAATCGGTTGAATACTTTTTTTTTAGGACTATGACAGTTTTAGAAAAAAATGTTTCTAGAAAAATGCGTTTAAAGTTTCAAGAGCCAACAAGTCGCTTACGGCGCGTCGGCCATTATATGAGTTGTAATTTATTTAAAACTAGGAATTTCGGTCTCTATTTTTCACAGCATATTTTCGATAGGTTTTACTATTGAAATATGAAAAAAAAATGATTTTTCGAAGTGGTCACATAAGAATACCCCCTTAACATGGTTAGGGAAACGTGCTACGAAAGGAAAGAGATGTTAATGTTTTGTGGTTACTTTTTTAGTATGCAGTGTCAACATATTGCAAAGCTAAGATTTCATATCTTTTCCGAGTCATAAACAGAAATAGTGAAATTTACGAGGCAAGAAACAAAATTATGTTTGTAGTTAAGGCCCCTTCACACGGTGCTCGATTTCGTGCTTGCTCACTTGCTAGGTTCGGTTGCAGGCTGCCATGAATGGTATCCTGCTTGGTGGTTGGTAGGGAACGCTTGCTCGTTTGCTCGCTGTTTTGCTAGGTTGACAGTTATATTTAAAGAAAACGGCGATATTGATATTTAGTATATCTATAAATCTTTATTTTCAATAAAATTTTTATTTTCAATATAACTCAACGTAATATAATCATTTTTACAAGGTAATAGATTTTAAAAATAACAATATATATAAAAAATCAGAAAAACGATTGACCCTGCAGGCCATCCCTGGAACTAGTTTTCGAGATATCGAATTTTGAAAGTCTATTTTTCTAATATATATAAAAATGGCAACCCGATGTATATGCACTAAGAATACATAAAAATCCGTATATGGGCATTTAGCATCATAAACAATTATTTACACTTTCTTGGTCCTAATTAGCCTCATGACAATTTTTTTGTAAAATTAATATTGTATTACATTAACCCGCCAAAACGCAATATAAAACCCTCCAAAACGCAATATAAAATCCCCAAAACGCAATATAAAACTCCCAAAACGCAATATAACCCCCCAAAATGAGTACCACTTGTATTGATATTATGGGTTTTCGTATGCCGTACCAAACTACATTTATGACGAAACTTTTTATGACAAATATCACATACAAAAGTTGATATTTGCGAGACTTTTGTCACCACTAACTACTAAAACAAGAAAATAATTTATTTTTATTATATAAAAGATAATTGGAAAATAATGTAAATAAATATCATGTAAAAAACGAAACAGTTGGAAAAAAAGCAAAAATCACAAATCGCCGATTTGGGATTCGAACTCTGTACATCTAAGTATGAAACAATGTACTCGCGCTAAACCACGCGTCCATTCATGTTACCACCTAAACTAGCTTATTATAGTATACCATGTATCGCCAAGTTCTCAAACTAGCAGGCAGCGCTGCATGAAAAATAGCACCGGACCTATCACCAAAATATAGCAAGCTAGCGAGCAGCGGAGCAATCAGTGACGTCACTTTCAGCAGCGTAGCATGCAAGACGGCCATCAGAACTCCGAGCAAGTGTGCAAGCACGAAATCCAGCACCCTGTGAAGGGGCCTTTAGTTTGTATGCACGCAATTATTCACACTGATCAATAAATTGATCGAGTCCACTGCCGAAAAGTAATGGACGAATTAGACCGTAACCGAGCCCTTGTCTTAAAATGAGAATACACAATAATTATGCACAAAAAATGAAGTTCCACTTTAAACTTGAACAAAAGAGATATATTTACTTGATATAATAATTAATCTGCATGCAACTAAAAATAAGAGAAATGCGAATAAATTCAAAGTAAACGCAAAGTGTAAATAAACAAAAACCGGAATCGCGCTTTAATTTTAGAATCAAACTGCGTGAAGAAGAAAACTTCTATGACTTAACAATAATGCACACACACAAAAAGTACAACAACCTCTTCGCTAAAATCATTTCTAATTGCGGCACATGTGAACCTATTATCGGTGAAATTTATTTGCACATTATATTTTCTTTTTCCATAGTTCAAAATATCAGTATATATTTTTTGCACACCCTTCTATAAAATAGCTGCTTATTTTATGCCTGTATCGCGGTGAGCCATTTCCCACTAGTGCATAAAGTAAATCAAAACGTTGCCGTACTACTATTTCCATAGTAAAAGTATGGAAATTTAACGCAGCCTACAAATTAAACGTGAACTGGCTCAAGATTCAATTGCCAAAATTTTTGAAAAAATGTGACAATCAGCTATTTTATAGGACGCACATGCAAAAAATACCATATACCGCATGCGAATTGTACTACAGCTCGTGTGACGGCTAAAACTCGTTGGTATATTTGTTTTAAACAGAATATCACAGGCCACCGCTTGTCGTAATATAACTCATTACGACACTAGGTATATAATCTACTATTATTGCTAAGTAGGTACAAATTTTGAATGGTCAATTGTTTAGTTAAAATATTCATAACCAGTTTTTGTATTTAATTCGGAATCAGTTATATTACTCTATTAGTTTAGTAAAAATAAACAATATTCGATCAAATTAATAGACGTATCTCATCAGGTTGTTAGATCAGGTCGTGTGTCTCTATAAACTTAGACAAGATACGGTTTGCGCAGTCCATGAGTGTATGGTCGAAGTTTTAATACATTAGCCAAGTATAGTAGGAAAGTGTTCTGTTCCAAGTTATTTCTACACTTCTGCGAACTTGTAGTAGTAATAAGTTTTTAGTCTATTTTTAGTTTTCGTCTTTATTTAACATTGAAAAGCACAGTAACTGCAGAGCTGCGCGAAGAGTAATGAAGTTGACAAAATAAAATATTATACGGCCATGACTTAAGTCGGGATTCGGGACAGCGCGGCGATGGGACGAGGGGAGAAGCCTTGTCTCGCGATCGAGTGGCATTGAAGTCTGTGCATCAGACGCGACTTCCCGATAAACAAATGAGAAACACATGCAACGCACTCTTTACGATCAAAACGCACGGTAATTATCACCAATTCGGTTTTCTAATACTTTATAAAGAGGCAACGTTTGCTTGTATGTTTGTGGGCGATAATGTCTGGAACTACCGAACCACTCTAAAAGATCTTTCACTAATAAAAAGCTATATTATCCCTGAGTAATATAGCCTATATCATTTTTGATAAAAGTGAAGTTTTACATCGAAATCTCAATATTTGTAAATCAAGTCGGAAGAAACAGCGCTGCTTGTTTGTTTTATCAGCGCGCGCTTATCAAATGGTTGGATGTACGAGCGCACATCCAGCCATTTGATCAATAGTTTAAGGTGACTGTTTACTAGCTGTTCAATATGCCCCCTTTTTCACCTACATAGCTCTATTTTACGAGTAGTTGGACTTATGTTTCAGAAAGCTTTAATCTCTATGAAAAAATCTTATATTCAAACTTTGATGATTCAAAATAAACTAGAAATATGTACCATTCTTCCCATTTGACCCTTAGCCCAGTTTTTACAGTTAATTTGATATAAATAAACGATTTAAAATCAGATAAAAACGAGAAAATTAGCATAAGTTTTGCACAATTTTTTATACAGAAAAAATTTAATTTGAAACAAATTATTGAGCACGTCAAATTTCTCAGTATTTTTAACATAAGTCTGTAAAGAAAAAACTTCAAAATGTTAATTCCCCTTCCTGTAATTCGAAATCTCGTGACGTGCTGTACAGAAATATTGGCTAATATCACGTTTTATTGTTCAATTTTGAGGGCAAAAATATATGTTTTTTGAAATGTTTAAACAGCAAGTCAAATTCTGTGAAGCTTAATGCTTAATCACAGCTAATAAAAACAGCAAATAATATGAATTTTGCGACCACAATTCGAAATTTCCCGAGAGCATATTTTACAATCTAAGGTATCAGTCATCTTAACTTTAAAAATACTCGACATGCGTGCCCATCCAGACTTAGGAACTTGAAGAGATAGGACCGATGATGGTTACAGCTCGAATAACCCGTTTCTCATTCCATTATTGAAGTTCCATGATCGTGTCTAATGATCTAATCCAGTGTTTTTTAACCTGTGGGTCGCGACCCCCAGGGGGGGTCAGAAAGCGTTACTCGGGGTGTCGCGGGCAAAAGAAAAAGGTAATTGTTTGTAGGTTCTACACAAAAATAGAAAAAATCCCACGGCAAAGATACTACTTGCAGAGCTTTCGCGACTTCTTTGCGAAGTGCACTTGGTTTTTAGATCAATATAGGTCGAACAGTAAGAAAAATAAATACAAACTGATATAGTTTTATTATTGCTCTAGGTCTAGCGGGTCGTCACAATTTTTTAACGTGTAAAGGGGTCGCGTGTTCAAGAAGGTTGAAAAACACTGGTCTAATCCATCCAGTATAGATGAATGGTGTCCCCCAATCCCAGCCGACAATCTTTCCATAACTTTCCATTCAACAAAAATTATTGCAGTATGATGTAATGCTAATGTATAAATAAGGCACTTCAGATGCATAGCTTATCATACACGTACATATAAAATATAATATGGTTAATAAGTTATTTAATGGCAATAGGTGAGTCATTTGTGCGTCATATGACTTCACTAGATGGATCGCAGCATAGCGACATGACAGCGCGAGTCATTCATTAACATCAGTTCTAAAGAATGGCACACACTGTTACGTAGTTCACCACAATTCATAATACATATTAATAATGTTATGTTCAAAGGCGTAGCTGAGAACTGAGAACCCCCTCCCATAAAGTTATGCTCAATAACGTAGCTAAGAACTCAGAGCTCCACCTATTCCGCAAAAATCTCAGTGGGGCCCTTCTTTTCAATTTATCAATATAATTTATTTCAAACGCTAATGAAATTCGGTAACACCGGGCGTACATTAATCACAATATCGACGTTTAACACGTTCACTGCGGCATAAATTTTTGGTACTATATCGATTCTCACTTTACCAGATTCCGGTATCCGGTAAATCCCCTAACAGCATAATTTACTTTACAGTTCGTTACCAGATACTGACATCTGGTATTAGTAAGTCGAATTAACACGTAACAATCACAAAGGTATCCATAATACCGATCTATCTTAATAAATAACATTTTTATCGTCCCCGCAAGAACGACAAAAATGTATAGTTTTCTGTGTCGCTAGAACGGAAAGTTACCTACCAGTCACATGTAACTGGTTACGCAGTGAACGTGTTAACTGACCATCGCTACCCTGTGCTGAATGGGTTGTAATTGTCTGCGTTAAAAGAGAGGATATTGGAGATTGATTAATTGAATTTTAAACATTTTTAGAGTGAACAGGGCTCCTAATGCTTGTCCCTAATCCGCGCCGCGGGCAATCGGCTATGCTACTGATTATGTTGTCCATATTTCGCAGATTTACAAGAGGAATCGTCAGCGATGGAACACAGAGTGTTGAATAAATTCCATTTGTCGTGTCAATGCGACTGTTGTGCAGTGGGACAGAAAGAAACACCATCGAAAACTAAACAATTTTTGTACGATTATGGTGTGTATCCAGCTTTATAGCTGATATTATGAATATTTATTGTAATTTTAGATATTGTGCTACTATAGTACCAAATTACAAATACTATGAAATATACTATTAGGTAAGCATATTTATGTTTTGCCATTAAAGTTTAGAAGTCACATACCGTGAGCGGACGTGCGCCGTCAAAACAGGTAACCTCGAGTGAAAACCGAGCATAGATAAATAAATTCAAGGTCAAAATTAACGCACCGCTCGGTTTTTCCGCTAGTATATTTTAGTTTTAAAGGAATTGCAAAGTCTTTTTATATAATTAGCGATTTCTTTATTAAGTGAATTTATAGATATATTCGTATGGCAATCCAAACATCTTTGCAGATCTTTTGGAAATAAATAATTATTTTATTTTTGTTTATCTAGGTTGGATCCAGTGTGACTAATTGTTGACAGTAAATTAATAATAATGGGAAAGAAAGAAATAAGGTAATTGTGTACAACTCACCTGATCACAGATAATTTCCCATTTTTTTTCGTAAGCGTAGCTTCTGAGTAATTTTGCTTTATCCGGTGGCAAATCCATCGAGGTCTAAAAAAAAAGAAAACACTGTTATTTTGTATATATTGCATATTTTAAAACATCAATTTATTGGGCTACAGAGCTAAGGCAATTAGTTAAATTAAAATTTATCCAGTTTATTTTTAGTTAGACTAAAATTAACTCACTACTGCCGAATGACAATTCACAGATTATATTAAAAAGTAACAAGTAGGGAAAACAGACGGACAGACAGACAGATAGACTCGAGAATGATCCTATAAGGGTTCCGTTTTTTCATCGGATGTACGGAACCCTAAAAGCCAACCAATACCACCTAATTAATAGGGATTCGAACTGAGTATCTTTGACTCTAATTACTAAGGTATTAGTTTAATATTCATAATTATTGATAACTTTAAATAAAAAATATATATTGTAAATTATATAACAGAGGTCATAAGCGTCTTTTTTTTAAATATAACAAACTTTTATTTGATTTTATTTTTATATTTAGTCTTTTATATACCTGACTTCGCTCGAGTCAGTATCTGTTTTGACAGTTTTCGAGTGTAGTCGGATGATTAAGGGGGTATTCTGGTGTAGAAATGAAAAAAAATCGATTCTTTTTTTTATATTTTCAAACTTTAACTACTTAAGAATATGTCCTTAAGAGGATTTTTCAAAATTCAAATTATTTTCGGAGATACAGGTATTTTGCTGACCGGCTCGACTTGACGCGAAAGTTTAAACGCGTTTTTCTCGAAACTGTTTTTTTTCAAAACGATACCCACGATTTCTCAAGTTCTACTGGACCGATTTACTTAAAAATTTTTGAGAGTCTTCTTTATAGCCTTCTGTATGTCCGGAACTACGGTCATCCCCAAATTTAAAGTTTTAGTATTTTAAAAAAATTCGAAAGACAAAAAAAAAGAGGTAATCTATTGTTTTTTTTTCAATCAGTCGCCATTTTGTGAAAAACATTTTTTTTGACTTTTCCGTAGTTCCGGACATTGCGACATTACTCTAGATTGATAATCTTTTTTTTTTTTTAAGATTGCTAGAAGAGTTGGAATCGTGGGTATGGTCACGCGCCAATTTTTTGAGACACCCCACTTCATCAGCTGCTAATTTTTTGAATTTTTAACTTTTTGTATTTTTTTTTCTATATTCTCGTAATGAATAAACTGATAAAAAAAATGGATAGTAAAAATATTGATTGCTCTTTTTTACGTCACTTCAAAAATTACCTGAAATCCATGCCTCTAGACTAGAATACCCCCTTAAGACACTATAAAGTTTCACCAAACTCAGTTCAGCCGTTCTCGAGTCAAGCTTGTACAGACAGACGGACAGAAATTCTGAATTTCCAATCTAGCCGTCATAGAAATTACAAAAAAAAAAAAACTCCCAAGAAAAAGAAATTACCATACAGGTACAAAGCACACACCGAAATCATAATACTTAAAAATTACGTCATTATGTTGCTCATGGTAAACCTTACCAGTTTGTTAGTTATAAATACTACATAATGTAATTTATTGGCACCGGATATTGGAAGTGTCAACTGGGTGTAGTGACACGCGTTACACTCCAGTATTTAACAGCAGTCGTTAAAATTTTTCTTTCCTTTTAAATTAAAACTTCATTTGGCACGATAGGGTAAAATCGTTTCTTGAGATTGAAAATGTGACATGGCACAATGTACGCATATACCATATACTATAAAAAATCTGGCTGTAGAACATTAAACTAAGGTGACGGCGAGGTAGAACAGTTCCCTCGTAATCTAAAGGTTGTAGGCTCGATCTCAGCGGTCGGTGCCAATATTTGTTTTTTAAATATTTACTGAATTTGTACTACTGCTGTGCTACGCTTTAAATACAAATGTTGAAGACAATAATTTCTGTACACAAATCTAGACACCCCGTTACACGAATGTAACTATAAACAATTATACACGTATGGAAACACAGAGTATTACATTTACAATATTATAAAGAGGTAAAGTTTGTAAGTTTGGATGTAGGAGGTAAGTAATCCCCGAAATTAATTATCCGATTCAAATATTTTTTCACCAATATTTAGAATTAACCTTTAGAATGGAAGAATGGACATAGACTACGTATTGTTAAACGAAAAGCGCCTTTTGTGGAGACAAATTTTGCAACCTAAGTCGACGAAAAAACGGTCGAGCACGAATGCGTTTCTTACGAACGCTGCCTCAACGGTAAGAGATATGTAAAAGTGTAGAACTTAAAAAAATCCTGTAAAAAAGTCCGCGACGATATATATCTATGTTCGACGTTCTTTTGAGAACACTGTTCGAACGGGGTGGGAATGAATTTTAAATAAAAGAATTTAACTGGATATAATATATTATCTACATCACGTTAGAGATGGGAAAACGGGTCTTTTTAGTGATCTGCATTTTTGCATCTGGATCCCGTATGTGAGCCGGCTCGCTGAACCGGTTCAAAAAGAGCCTAGTTCTGAATATGTTACTGCAGTCTGCCACTGAGTTACTTAGTTCAGTCAATCATATCACGACCTGTATAGAATCAAGAATGCATAGCCAAGCATGTGATGCATGAGTCATTTGAGCTGACAGATGCATCAAAGCAAGAACTGATACGTAAGTGTAAAATGTGCTTCTGTGTGTTAAGTGTTTCACTGAGTCATGCGGATCCGTTGATCCGTCGGCTCAAAAAAAAGTGAGTCGGCTCTCACGGATCTTCTGTCGGAGTCGGCTCTCACGGATCTTCTGTCGGAGTCAGCTCTTTGAATCGGTTCAGATCTGAGATACCCAAGTCTACATCACGTGGACGTAGTCGCGGGCAAACTGCTAGTCTATAATAATTATTGACAAGCGCAATTAATTGGCATTTCACGATTTGTCGATACAATAATACAACACGGTGTCCATACAAAAACGATTAAAACAGTATGTATTATAATGTGATTTCCGTACCTATATAGCCAACAATAAATTGGTGCATCAATACATGGGGTCAGTGAATTTTATATGCGTAGTAGCTTATTCAGTTCACGTATTACACAAAACAGCGACAGTGGATTACAAAACTTTAATTTTTATATATATGGGCGTGTCATTGAAAAGTGCAAGTAACATAATATACTTCCGGTTCGGTCATAATTGGTACGAAAATTTTTTAGTAATAAAGTATCGGAAATTTAATATAGAGGTATATTAAAAATTTCGTCGATAGACTTGATTGAAATCTATCAAACATATTGTGCTCTATCTGTATAACGAGTACGTAGTGTAACTATAAGAATATATTTATCAAACAAATCTTGTTTCTGCAGTAACTTCTATTATCACATTCATATATAGGCGTACAATTTTATAAATATTTCAGAATGTCACGACATCTAAATTTATTTTGCACTAGCCGCTACTCGCCGTTTTATAATCTTGCCTTGCGAGGTTGCGCCCTGTTCGTTAGTAGCAACGGTTTTTTCGTCAATTTACGTTGTAAAATTCGTCTCCACAAAAAGCGCTTTTATTTTATCGCGATAATTTATAGCCTATGTCCATCCCGAAGATCCATTTTAAATATTGGTGAAAAAATTTTTGAAATCGAATGAGTAGTTTCGGAGATTACATTCTACATCCAAACTTTACCTCTTTAAAATATTAATATAGATTAATTATATGCGCAAAATTTTTTTACTTGCGATTTCATTAATGCAATATTAGACTTAGAGATAATTTTAATACTATTTTAATAAGAGTATTTATAGGGATCTAGTCTGATTCGGCGGCATTGCCCGTATTATAGCTTTTGCCCGAGCCTTTGCTCTCGTGAACGTCAATTCGCTGGTATAAATATCGGTCTAGCTTAAAGAGGCCGATATATTTCAACAGAAAATTATATTTATTTTATAGATGTGAAAATATTACAATTTGGAAGGCTAAAAATTTTAGGTGAATACATCTCAAATAAGCACACAAAATTTAGTCAAGATTGAATAATTATTGGCAAACTACAGAAAAGCATAACTTCGTCGATAATACCTACTTAAATTCGCACGGCTGCTGCACCGAGATAGAAAAAAAAATGTATAAATACATTTTGTACAAAATGGAATTCTATTTTATTTTCATAAAACATTTTTTGCGAGATATTTAGAAGAAGAAACTTTTATTTTCTGCGCCATTTTGCCAATATGGTGGCGGTTGCCATCGCATTTTGCATTTTTTTCATTTCATTCAGGGTATCGAACTCGACAAATTTCCAAAGTTTCATAACTTCTGCACTGATTCGGATTTAATCCCCTATATTGCGCTATTTTTACTGAGCCCATATTGATAATAATCTATTATTATAGGCAGAACTGCAAAATAACATTTCAAATAGCACAACATGAGTAGTCGAATGCTTGCTGAAATAACATGACACGTAGTCTGACAGCAACCTGATAAAAACTTGTGTAATGTGAGCTTTTTTGGTGTCGGAACGAAAAGCTGTTTGCATTTAAACGGTATATTATATAAAACGTACAGCAAGCTGCGTTGTAAAACTTGACTACTTTCAGACATCTCCGGAAAAGTGGAAAATGGATACGAGATTTCCTCTTCGTATTTGTATTACGCAACTCTTATATGATACATGCATTAAATCCAGACGGTAAGTATGCGTTGATTACTGTAGTATAACATATGCATATATACCTATTAATGTATATTTTGTATGAAGATAAAAGTAAGTACATACTAAATACAGTTCATGTGTGTAAAAACAATAAATACTGGATATGAAAATAGAACCTATTTGCTAATCGAGACATCTTTTTCGGGTTCCTTACCTCAAAAGGAACCCTTATACGATCACTTCGTTGTCCGTCTGTCTGTCAAGACTCTTTTTTTCACGAATGCGTGAAGGTATCAAGTTGAAATTAATATCAAATACTCAGGTCTGCATTTCCTTGGAGCTCTGAAAAAACCAAACTTCTAAGTCAACACAATCAAAAGATACAGCCGTTTATGCCGCATATTTTGACACTTGCAAGGGAATCAAAACCTATAGAACTCTTCCCATTGACCTAGATATCGGTTACTTTTTTTGTTGTTGACTATATTAATTACTATATTAAAAGAACTCATTAAAAATTACACGCTTTTAAACAAATCTAATTCTTGATGTATTCAGCTCTGCGAGCTGTCATTGGATGGTGTCTTTTGAAAATACAATTTCTCTCCTGAGAGTATTGGATGTATTTTCGGTTATAAATAGTTAAAAATTTGACCGGTAAAAATTATCATAACACCACCTTTAAATGATTATAGCAGTTGTATTTGTTGACGTTCAGCTTAATTTCACAATAAACGTTTTCAAACCTCATACAAAACGTGCACATTTATACATAATAATATGTTTAATATAGCAAAGGGAGTGATGCCCTGCCTTGCTGTGTCACGAGGGTTCCGTAATTGCCCCATTTGCTGATCGTCTGGACACGGTAATAAAACGCTATTGACAGCGTGACAAGGCGGGCTACAGAGGCCCCGTTTCAGGATATTTACACATTTACACACACGGGCTAATGCCCTTCTTTAAAAAGCACTCGCAGTTTCAATTAAAAACTCCCGCACACGTTCGAGAGCCCCTGTACAGGAGAACCTTCCGCGTAAATCCTTCACAGTATTACAAAATTATTTATGTTAAATGTTTTGACTTGCACGAAATTCATTCATCATGTAAATAAATGTAGAGTCGTTTTTCGTGGCCTTGAACTATGTGATCCACAGAGTCGCTTCCTTCCATTACAGTGAATAATATACTACCAGATGATCCACATAGGGGACCGTTCAAATATTACGTAACTTTTCTCATGGAGAGAAGGTAATTATCATTAGAGTTTCTAGTCAAGGGATACTGATTGTTACGACCCGGTACGAGCGGTAGGGTGTTCGAAAATATCGAGAAAAAGACGTTACGGAATATTTGAACGGCCGCTAAACAGTATTATTAGTGGTAACTGGTTAGATAAATACTGTAATATGTATCTTATTCGTACCTAATGATATGACTCGGATGATTGTTAAAACGAGCGACTAGCTCCTAGCTTTCCTCGTATAATTTACGAACGGGTACATATAAACTACTATTTGAAATCGGATTAATATCTATTTTCAGACATTTGAGTTGCAGCAGTCCAACACAAAATTTACTTCCTCCTGACATCGGGCATATATGATTCAATATCTATAATACACCTCCGCCTTAGGTCAGTCACGAATTTAAACTACTATATTACAGCGTATGTATATTTTTTCATGGGAAGTACATCCCAGTTGTATATATTATCCACATATATACAGAGGACATGCACATATAAGAGAATATCACACGGGGGGTGGCTCCACAAAATAAGGTATCCGGCCAATATCATTAAATATCAAAACTGGGTCTACGCAACAACACAAAATATCCATGGGCGCAGCAGCACGCTGATCATTAAACACCACACGTGTTCTCCATCGCATGAATATGTAATACTTATATAGTCGACATGTAACCTTTGATACTGTTAAATAATTACTTGCATAAAGTACTTCACAAGAAGCCATGGAGGTCAGTATTATAGTAATTTAATCGAATGAACGAGTTAAATGAAATAATAAATCAAAGAAATCACTGACTCTCCCGATAATATTAAAACAAGGTTTGACAATTTAGTGGCGAATTATATAATTCTGTAAAATACGTCGCAAAAGCTCAGTGAAAATAGGTTCACAAAGTAACTGTGTTCGAAATCGAAGTGATTTTCTGTTTCGATTTTATTTAATTTTTTAGAAACAGTTTATAGCATGTGCTGTTAATTTAAATTATGGCGAAACTCCGACAAGTCCTAATCTTTATCTAAATTATGTAATAAAAAAAACTGCTGAAATGGTGATAGTTGTGAAACCGTGCACAGCTGAGAAAACAAGGCAGGGGATATACACGTTTTTATCCTAAATAATAGCCTTGGAAGGAGATCGCAACCAACGCGGTGACACATGACTACTTTGCAAAAAACTGAATAGGAAAAAGTTTTGGTATAAATTTGTGTTACATGTATTTTTGATTCATTAATACGCGCGTAACGCTTTTACTTTTATGAGTACCAAGAGAGTGGTCGGGGGCTAGCTATACTGCTTTTGTTACCAGTTAAATTATCCATTGTGACCGAATATGTACGCCTGCCCACATTTACCCTACCGTTTTGGACTATTGTTATGTTAGAATAAGGGTGACTAGTCCGCCATTCGCATTTTAATTTTATGGGCCTGGTAAAATTTTCGAAGAACAAAATTGTGTTTTCACATTACGAAAATCGTGTTTAAATTTTTTTTTGTTACGGTGTTTAAAATTTAATTTGAAAAATGACTCGAATATCTATTTAAAAAGTTCAGGAAATATTATTTTTTATTCAATATTAATATTTTGGCAATGTCTACAATTTTCGCATTTAAAAGCAGTAATTCGGCGAAGCATTTTGCTGTAAGATTGATGTGTTTAAGAAAATAAAATAAAACACATTCGCTAGTCTAGCTAGCCGATGTGCAATATATTGTAATAAAAAAATATTATTATCATTCTAATCTATGATTCCAGCACTTTTTAAATAGAGCCAAGTTACACAATTATTAAATATAAAATTCCAGTGTACGTGTGTTAGTAATTCTTCTCCTCTTAAACGGCTTGAAATTTTTTTTTGTACTTATGGGGTCACCTGGCTAATTCTTACCTATAGTTGGACCCGGTAGGTAGCATTGTTGTCCAAATCCAGATTTTTTTTTAATTTTCCGAACGAATTTTTTAAATATTTTTTATTTCAAGAAATATATTTTGCTAGCGATGTCTGTGGCAGGACTGCAACGTCTGCCTACAGGGTCCGCTAGTTGACTATAAGTCTTGTGTCGATATATGTTTTGATGTATAGAACAAAAGCATTGACAAAAACAGGTATAAATTAAATCCAATTAGTAATAAACTGTCGTTTATGTTATAAATCTGTGGCCTAAAAAGGTTGTACACGCCAACGTCAATGTTTTATTTTATCAATATTTGAACAAGACGATGTGCTGTGCTTCTATGAGCTTTTGTAACTAATAAATAGTAATAAATTTAAAATGCAGTAAATCATTTACAAAACTAATAATACTATGTAAATACCTATAAATAGTGTAATATATGAGCGTTGTTTGTTATTCACAATTTTAAAATTATTAACCTGTTTTACGTATTCAGTTTAGGTTTTGTTTATTTTAGGGGTGAAAAATATAGAACGGGTAAAATTTCAAGCAAAATGAAAAACCTTACAGTCGGTATCTATTGTTTAAAAAGTTAACGCATTTTAAAAAAAATGTAATAATATTACTGGTTGTTCATTATGTTTAGGATAGCGTTTCTCCAAAGTCTAGTTCAGGCGCGAAATCATATAGAAATTACTATCATTTCGAAGCAGAAATCGAGCAATTAGTAGTTGCACTGTAACGTAATTCAGTTCATTAATTCTAGACAGTGCTTCATACACTTATAATATAAGCAGCGATTTTTATGCTGGGGACGGGTATGCCTTACATTGTTTCATTGCTTCGCCGCTCTATTAAAACGAACCGTACTATAGTTATGATTCACTCTCTACTATTTTAGTAGAGGACAGTGTGGTCCCATGGTTAGCATGCTGGCTTCTTGACCGGACTGTCGTGGATTCGAACCCTGCCTTTGCTTATTGATGTTTGGGGATGTCGTTTAGTCTTAAGTGATTATGTTATCTGATATAAATAAAACACCAAGTTTTCGAGCGTCTATAATCTACAATAAAAATAAAATAGAATCGCAGTATATAGGTACACATCGTACTGCAGTGAGCTACAAAAATATTGTCCATGTTGTGAATAGTTTTTAGTCGACCTCAAAAAACAAAAGAGGTTTATTTAATTCGCCATGTACTTATACATTTAAAATTAGAAATTAAAAAAATTAAAACACGCTTTAATCAACTAAGAAATGCAAAATAATTTGATAAGGAGCTTTAGTGTAAAAAGCGTTGGGTGGTTTCTACTTAATTTTTCAAAATTAAAGCTATTTGTAAATTATGAAAATAAAGTAGAGATCATCTCACGCTTTTTACATTAAAGCTTAACATTTCATATCAAATTATTTTGCATTTTTTGGTTCATAAAAGCCTGCTCTTTAAGTTTTTTAAACTCTAATTTTCCTTCTTTTGCTTTTATAATTTATATAAATTATAGAACTAAACAATAAATCGAAATTACACATGTGTGCAAAATTTCATCTTAATCAGTTAACGGGAAGAGGGTGAAAATTTAAAAGTTCGATTCGCACCCGGATGAAGTCGAACCAATAAGTTAGTTATTATAACTAGTTATCATAATGTTTAATAATAATAATGAGTTTACATTCAGTCTAACAACCCACAAAGTTTAAAATTTACATTAAAATATTTTTCAAAGACCTTAAAGGTATATATATTTCAAATATCAATACCATTGTCATCAACTAAATTGCACATGACATATAGAGGCGAATTTACCATTCTCACAGTTCTATAGCATTCTAATAAAAAAGTTGGAATAGATCGTGTCCTACTAGCACGGCAATCAAACGATATCTGACTTAGAAATGTGGTATCATCTGTCAGATATTGAAATCGTTTCTCACATCGCTCATATATATGCTCGAGCGTTTAATGGGGCTGATTTTACGATACATTTCTGGACAGTTTACCGAATCGATAAAAAATAAATCGCAGTCAGTCTGCACACCCCTAGACGATCTACCCCCAGCACCACCACACGTAACACATATGTGTTGTGTGCACTTATATGATTCTCCACGCCCCTCAAATAACATAAATACAGCATCATATTGGCATGTACGATGTTTACAATAATTATAGTCGCTATTGTGTCCGTCTCCGTGTAAAAACATAAACGTAAGTTGGCCATGCATAAATACAAATTCATCATCAATAATACAACACATAAATAATGTTTTGTAGTTATATAACAAATCACTGAATTCCCTCCCTGTCGACACGCGTAGTTCATGGGTAAGTTTTAATATTTAGTAATTTAGTATCAAACAGCACAGTCAATAGATATAATAGCGCATTATTTTAGCCCGATCGCAACCTGATACGAAGAAAAATTGTAAATTATAGACGCTCAACAGCTGAGTTTATCCGCGTCTATGACTAATAAAAAACCGCCCTATAGAGTAAGACAGCATACCAAGAGTTTCATCAAAAAATGGTTGCGCTAGTTTCAATAGGTAGCACAAAAAACAGACAGGAAAAGCTTCCGGTACAAATGAACGATTTTAAATTATAGACGCTCGACAACTGAGCTCAAGCGTCTGAGATCTTCTAACAATTTTATACATTGATGTTGATAATAGCAAAGGTTAAATGTAACTTATTTTATTAGTTATTAACTTTCCAGTACATTGGAAAGTTATTGTAATGAGTCCAAAAATTGAAATCACATTTTTTAACAACTTTAAATTTTTGAGAAAAAATGTGTGTATGTACGTACGTACGTGATAATTTCTTTCTAAGACGAAATCCCTCGAGAATAAAAAGTAATATCGACTACGTTAGAGCGCTAATCGACGCGTATTAACGTAAATATAAACTGAAAGAAATTTTATCCGAATCGGTTTAGTTGTTCTTTTTGTTTAAACAGAAAGATAGCAAATATAAAATTTTCATTAAATATTTCGACAACGTTATTGACTCGTTTAGAGATGTTTTTGTTTTTGAAAAACTTTATTACACACTTCATTATAATATTTTACGTAAAGAAATTTGGAAAATATAATAGTATAAGATATACTTTTATTATAGAAAAACAATTCCAAATTATATTAAAAATTTTGGAATTGTTTTTCTATAATAAAAGTATATCTTATACTTTTATTACACACCCCTGAACAAAAACACTCAAACTGTACAATTGACTGGAGCAGTTTCAGTTCATTTATAATAATAATCATTTCATGATGTGCAAATTAAATCATTAAAATTTGTCGGCATGCTATTGCTAAATTAAGCAGAGGAAGCAACGACCCGTTTCGGATAGTTTAAAGTTTGTCGCTGTATTTGAAGAAAAAAAAAATAATTATCAACGATTGTGAGCGATGAACACCGAAGAAACTATAATCGACCGAGTTCAATACATTCATCGTGGAATTAAATGTTTTATTTACGTACTAAATTCAACTCGAAGATTAGTTTACTAAATGATATTTTATATCCATTATAAACCGCAAGCAATATTTTTTTAAAAACATTTAACATTCATTTATATCTGTAATCAAAGTCGTTTCAAGTATACATAATTTAATTACGGTAATAATTTCGTATTATACTTAGTTCTATAGCATATAAACAATAGGGATGTTGACTATTTTTGGGAAAGTGTTTTAAATCGTGCATAAGTACCTAATATAGCCACAAATATTTATTATTTTTATTTAAATACAACTCAAGCCTTAAAAATCATGTATTTTAAATCCCGTTTCAAATTTCGGTCCAAAACGCCAATACTAGTCGCGTGACGTCACCTGTTCATACCAAAGGAGGCTCAAAAGTTTACACAGGAGCTACCATTCTATAGATGCGGTCACGAAGTAGGAAGCTGTGCTCATAAGCGCTAATTAATGAGGTTATGAAAAGTGTTTTCGTAATTCTTGTTGTAAAAGATGAATTCTAAGTTTTCGAACTATTAGCCTTAATAAATACACTTTCCATGACGTTAAAACTCCTTGCAGTCTTTTTTTAAAGAAATTTTCGAATAAATTACACACTAAATATTAACCAAACAATGAAGTTTTTTGACAGCGGCTGAACATATGACGTCATGTGCTCTGATTGGTATCTGTTGTCACGTGACTTGAGAGTGATTTTATTAGGTTTTATTTATTAAATATTAATTAAATTCCTTAAAAATAAGGAAAAATATAGTGTTTTTTAGTATTTCTATCATAGAAACTACCACTGAACGTTAAAATTATGTTTTTATTTGAGCACAGTCAACATCCCTATTGATAAACATCTATACAATAGGGTAGTTCTAAGGGATATGGCCATACAGAAGAGATGGTCCACTCTTTTTGCGATGGGTCAACAGTTGGCACTTGGGAGTAATTTAATAAGGTGTGTACTGATAACTCTAAAGTTCGGAATAATGGGTTCCGAGGAAAAGAACCGGGCTCTTCATATTTACATATCAAACATCTTTCTAAAGTTTGGTTTCGATTAGTTCAGCCCTCGGGAGACCTTAAACCGAAAAATTTTGAAAAGTGAATTTTGATCTAAATTAGTAAATTGGTAAAAGCAGATATAGTCGTCTTTCGGGTTTTATAGATTATAAGAGATACGGGATTTAGGCTTTCGGCATTATTTCAAAACTCGAAAAGTACACGTCAAAAACGATGTAATCTAACCATCGCTGTTATAAACTACGGAAATATTACATCTTTTACGATAAAATAATGTGAAATGACCTCAAATAATATAACAAAACTATAAAAATGTATGCGTTTGGGTGACGAAATGACCTTGGACTGTAGTGTAACCAGCACGTCTTGGGAACGGCCTTTGAAAAATACAAAAAAAGGTAGATAATAGCAAAAAAGTGATGGCCGATCAACATGATGAATATAAATGTCCATTCAAATTAAACACATATTTAAATATTATTATTATCACTCTTCATTATTTTCAAAATTAACATATAATTTTAACAAACAAAAATATGCATAAAAATAATTTACGAGCTATAAAACTATAAATAAATTTTGCAAATTACTTAAAAAAATAATATAATATTTTAAACATACTATTAAAATTGCTTAATTATTGTACATGTTGACGTCTGTGGTTTTATGTACATGATAAGTCAGACTGTATTTAATAATGTGCATAGAAAATATTTTTTCGGGAAAATTCCACCTCACTTTTAAAATTATGATTAATTTTAACGTAAACATTATAATTCGAATTAGCTTACGATAAGGCGAAAAAAGTATGAATGCAGCTCCTAAAATAATATTCTAAAAACATGAAGCAACTGTAATTCTTGTAACGGTGTAGTAACTGTTCCATTTCAATGTGAATGCGACAAGCTTTATCAAAAAAATGTTAGGGGCAAAAAATATGGACAATTTTAAGGCAAACATTTTTTGTTTGAAGTATTTTTTGATAGCGTAGGCAGTTTCCTAGATAACTGCGGAAAATTTGATTTAGGTCGCCATTTTCGAAGATGGCGGACATCGCAAGCTGAGAGCATTAGACTTTTATGTGGTTATTTACAACACGTATCCAACGTTCTTTGCAAATTTTCAAATTGTTCTGAATTTATTCCGAACGTCTAAAATTCCTGGGCTATAAGAGTTTCTAAGCTATAAACAAAGATTTTTCAAATCAGGATGCATTGTTTACTTGCATAATAATTAATACAAGTATTTGAGACGCGAAGTAAGATAATATACAGGATACGTTTACTAATCCGCGGACAACAGAATTTTTCGCGTATGTCGGATTACCGGATGTAAGCACGAACTAAAACTTTAACTATTAAAAAAGAGTTCTTTTAACTTTTTTTGTGTTCCTAAAGTCAATAACGACTTTATATAATACATATTTATAATACATAATGTATTATTGAAGGATTTAACAATAAAACAATTTTTAATCTTAACTTTTATAACACAAACAACGTGACGTTTTCTTCGTCCAATGTCTATTGTCGGACTACTTTTATGAAACGTCGGAGTATAGAGAAATATTTGTCAAGTAAACACGTTTGTCAGATTACACAGCGTAATATCGTAAAAATGTCGGATTATAGAGAGATTTTTCTAAACATCTACATACTTTAAATAGCGAATTAACGAGCAGCGGATTATCGATCGTGTCTTGTATAGAGGAGGTGATAAGACATAGGCTTTTTCATGATTTTTGCTTCCACAAAAACGAGTGTGCACGATAATTCATTTTTTGGACACTGATAGCGCTGATGTTCGTGAAATACTAAAGTCTCTAGATTTGAGACAATACCGCGGTATAATTCATCATTTTAAGGCAAACGATTCAATTCAAATATATAAAAGCTTTCGGAGCTAAGAAAAACAACAAGTTAAATAAGATTAGAGTTAACAAAAACTAAAAAACGCGCTTTTATGAAATAAAAATGCAAAATAATTTCGTAACAAAATTAGCTTTACCGTAAAAAGCGTGGGATGCTATCTACTTACATTTTCATAATATAGTTCTACATTTTCGATTAGCTTGTAACTGAAAAAATTATTACCTATATTAAGCACTCCACGCTTTTTACAGTAAAGCTAATTTTGTTGTAAAATTATTTTGCATTTTTGCGTGTTTTAATTTTTCTTAAACTCTAATTACAATTATAAGACCAAAAAACAATATTGTTTTTGACAATGTACGTCACTGTACAGCGTGTTAGTTTGCTTGATGTAATTTTTCAAGTTTTTTTATCCTGAAGGTCCTGGCCAGAATAATGGGACAAACTTATTAAACTATTGTATTGTCATCGGTCTTTGATAAGTGTGCACAGTTTCAGTTTAATCAGACGTTTTGACGAAGGTGAATTTCACGTTCAAAGATTCCATTACAAACAAACAAACATATAGGTGAAGTTAATAAAAATGTGTTAAAAATATTGATGACATAATCATTTTCATATTCGAAAATACGTAAATTACCTACATTATATTATAATGTCACATGAGTATTTCGAAACTTGGTAAATCTACTAATCTAGGAGCTCTACAGACTAGACGTTCATGCAGCGCCGTTTTACCACGCTTTAGGAGTCCTCGACGCACAGCAACACACTCTGCGTATACACTCCCGAACTATAGTTTATCCACCAAATCGAAGCTATTTTTTTGACATTGCGCTTAAGGCTGTCGGAACGCTCTGAATTTAAGCCAAAAATAGAGCTTCGGCTGACTACTGATTGTAGACTTATTCGTCAACATTCTGCAAAAATTCTTTCTCTATAAGGGAGATAAAGGACAAATCTAGGTCTCTAATGGACTACTTTTGTAATTTTTGTACGATTTACTAGAAAAAAGTTAGCATTAATTGTGCCAAGAAAACACACGTTTTCAATGTCACACTACGACCTTATTCGTACATATTTCACAAAACTGTTCCATCACAAACCCAAAGTGACTCTTCCTTTTTCGGAAAAGTTTTTTAAATCTTCAAAATATTTCCAAAAATTAGAGTAATCAATTGACAGCGGCACCCTTGCAATAGCATTTTTTAGCCTCGTAGCCAAAAATTGACATGTGCGGATGATTAGAGCGAGACAGAGCTAAAGAAGGTCATACCCACAATATGTTTTTTGCCTACCTCGCCTCTTACCGCTGGGTCTCAACACAAACTGTGTGAAAGTGATCCAACACTGTTAAACTCCTCATATCTATACTTCGTTAGTTGAGCATTAAGTTCTGTCGCTATATTCCGCCCGTTCGCGATGTACAGTTATGCGTTTCCTATACCATCACAATAATAATATATATTGGTGTATGGTAAATCCCGCGTGTTGTATCCGGTCGTCTGACACGTGACCGTAAAAAGCAAGAAAATGATTATCTGTTTCCCTGATCCGAAGGTCGTGCGCCACCACGCGATTGACCAGTCAGCGCCACAATAATTTGCTGATTGCAATCAGCAGACGTCGAAATAATGCTGAACAATGCTTTCATGCTGTATTTATAAAATAATATGTATGTATAGTTATTTGTTGTGCTAAACAACCACTAGAAATTACATTGTGTATACAAGGGCGTACACTGGATTTTGTTCACGGAGAGGGGGCAAAAATTATGAGAAAACGCACGGACGTCCGGTTATTATACTCATTACAATCAGGTCATACACGGAAGTTTAAAAATTCGGGAAATTTTCAAGCGCCAAAGTTCAGTAATTGGAAATGTTAGTAGCTCTTCATGAATTTCCCTTGCACGTGTAATTACTATTTATCACGTAGGTACTACCCTAACTACAGATTAATAATAAAAATGGATTACTACAAAAAACCATAGTGACTTTGTTTGTGTAATTGTTTTCAACGAAATACATAGAAGTTATATGAAATGGAATGGAAAATGACGTCATCTCAAGTTACAGAGAAATAATTATTTAACATGAAGAGACAATGAGTAGTAATTCTTCACCAGCCACAGGATACAAAGGATATTGTATATTTTTAATGTTGCAACAAAATAAGCAGAACAATAACTATTATACGTACAGAAAATATTAAAATAAGGAAATTGTGCGTTGACAATTTACACTAACCTACGAGAGTGGAACAAGTCTCCTATTTCACACAAAAATGTTTTCGAAAGTTCATAAAAACAAGACTCGCATTAAACTTCAAATTTGATCTTAAAATGTTAAACACCGAGCGGAGTAGAGTAGTGGTAAGAGCACTAGACCCGCATTCGGGAGGTATTAGGTTCGAATCCAGGCGGAGGCCAGATGTGGCTAGGACTTTTTCCTACTGCCTCTCGTCGATAAACGGTAATTTCTGTACCGGTCATCTTGTTGAAATTTCCCATGATGTCCCTCAATTAATTCCAGATAAATATCGAGATTGTTCCTTATTTGAGGCCATGATAGATTCACTATCAAACTCCCAGTTCAAAAATTGCCTATCTTATCCTAATTTCCTATATAATTCCTTCATTGTTAGTAATTAAGTTGAAGTTCTAAAAACTTAGAAAATAACAGGAACTGGTAGATGAAAAATAGTAATGGTACGAATGGCGAATCGCGAAAAGGACGTTAAACGTATTATTACTTAAAATGTTATACACAACGCTCAATCAATAAGAGTTTAGTTTTATTTGGTCAGTTTTATTATTATTTGGATGAGGAATACTAACAACAATCTATGAATAGTCATTAATTTGAAAAGATTATAACGAGCCTCACCCTCATAAACTCACGTTAAAAGTTTAACTTCTTTAGTTTTTAATATTATAATTACGGCGAAATTATTACACATTTTAAGAGAGCACTTTGATGTTTATGTCATGAAAACATTCTCACATGAACAGGTCGTCACATTCATACCAGTTTTATTTACATACAATAATCTACAGAATAACAAAATGCAGCACACTGTAAACTTCTGTCTTTGTCAGTTTCATGTAATTTAGGTGACAAACTAACTTCTCCTTTATTGGTAGTTTTACTTCCCCTCGACTTCTTACTTTTTTCAAACAGATACGTCGCTAAAGAAGTAAAACTTCAAAAAAACAATGTATTTGTGATTGTACATCGGATTTGGGTGATATTATTAGAAAGGTTATTATTTTCCTCCTGATTTAATGGTATTAATATGTAGCTAATACTTTGATAATAGCGATAATTCGTCAATATTACAATATGAGACAAAAGCGAGACGTCGCATCGCGCTACACAAACTCCACACGCACTGTGTAGATTGCAGGATGCATTTCATGTCGGTTATACGTCCAGCGGCGGTGAATGGGGGAGAGCGTTGGTGGCGACGACCAAGTCGATGGGAGAAATGCAATGGGGCTTTCCACCATAATATGCAGTGCACTCACAATGCGGCATTCCTATCGATTGTTCTGTGTTATTGCTCAGTGCACCGTGTGATACGGTTTATTGCCAACCGATACACAGATATGGGAGGCTATAAGCGTTCTGTATCTTACCGTGCTCTTCAAATTAGCGTAAATCTGCTGACGATATTTATTTTTTATGATTTTTTTACTACTGCACTATTAAACGTTGGGTACATGAACGCTGAGACTTATTTATCGAGTTCCCCGTCATATAAAAATAATACACAGAGCGACTCGAATATGTAAACCGAAACATCTCCATGAGTCGGAACTAGAACATCTAAAAACAATGCTGCAGCAAAACGACTATACTCTACAGGAAATAAATCGAAAATAACAGCCGTAACTAAAGAGAAAGAGTATTTACCATATATTACGACACAACGGACCGCATCGGTAAACACCAAAATAATCTACAAGCCAACAAAAAAAAAGGAGTGCTTAAGATCTGCCAAGGATACAAGAGATCCACTGGCGACACTGGAGTATGCCGCGTTCCTTGTACCTGTGGATCAGTGTATATTGGGACAACAAAAAGAAGTGTAAGAAACATTTAACAGAGCACAAGTGAAGCCTGGGATACATAAAAAAATTTGCAATGGCTGAACGTACATTGACGCTGGATCCTTTTCGAAGACACAAGATTGAGTTACTAGCCGCGTATATACGGGGAGAAATACACAAATAGGTGTTGAATTTCGACCGAAAAGATGATCGCTTAAATCTAAGTAAAAACTGGACACCAGCACTTGCGACATACAAAATCTCTGCGCAAAACGACCAACCATGGAAGACCGAACAACGACCGAGCAGAGAACACTAACAAGCTTAGTATAAAAAATCGGGAGAACACCAGTCATCGACACATTTAGCTGCGAGTCGCCAAGGATGGCACTTCGACCAGCTACCACACCGTGTATCATAATGTCTACCGCAGTTGTAGACAAAAGGTCCTGTAGAAATAGCAATGAGCCGTCGTCTACAAGCCCGGAAACCAAGAAAACCTTGAACAACGCTGGCTGCGAAAAATATGTTATTTACGTACATAATAGACACTCTGAGTTTGTTATGATTAAAGTGTCAATTTGTCGTTCAGAAAGGTTTTTTTAAGCATCGGAATGGTTAAGTGTAAACAGACAGGGTTACAGAACACGCAAAACGGCTCATCGATAGTCTGGTGCATGTATACATAATGACATTGGCCACCGCACGCCGCAGGATGGCTCCTGTACTCGTCTGCACGATGATACTACACAACAATATGCTTTGGACTGTTCACACAATGTGATGCTGATGAGATGTGATTGGTTCGTCGGCATCGTCGGTTGAACGTGTTGTATCGACATCATCAATTTACAGCTTTATTTGTGCAAAAACGAAACGACCAGGGTTCAAATAGGGTCCCGATTAATAAGAGATAACTCTGCTTACATCTAATATTTCTATCGTATAAACTATAAGGTATAGACTCCGTGCAGACTGCAGAAGAACTGTTGGCTCCAGCGTACCAAATTTCGAAAACTTTCATTGTGTGTGTCGCTATTTACAGTTTTAACACTTATTAAATAATTTTGTATTATTTAAATTGCTATTGTTGGTAATTATTCACTATTTCTTAAGCCGTAAATACAAACTTTCTTCGCGTTTACTGTTTCTTGACACAGTGATATTTTGAAACGTGACACGAATATAATATTATAAACTGGCTTTTCGGAAATAGCTTTAGAGGACAATTTTTGGTCGCCGGCAAAACGCAAATCGATCAAATTGATAAATTCTACAAAACTGGCATTACTCATATGATTAATGTTTACTAGTTAGTTTAATTCTTTTAACCGCTCTGCACAGATTTATGAAAACGGAGTATTACGTGTTACGTTTTTTTCGACTTGTAACCACAGTTCACGACACAACAAACATTATCAGTCGAGTAAATGTTCTCTTTACATCTTTTTTCTAAAGGCATAATCTAATATTACTTCAAAAACTTTCCACGATGTTTGGTCTATTCAATGTGCAATGATTTTTATACGGGAAATTGCCAGAATTAATTTTGTTTTTATCTTAACATTTATAATCATCAATGTAGGTACTTTTATGTTACACGCGTCACCGAACCTTGCCTTTTCAACATAATATTTATTTTAAGATCACCACTGCAAATGCCATGCGCTGCATAAGTATTACTACTTTTTCGAACGCTTTGTAAAATCACATCGCGTCAGTCTGCGTTGAGTTCAGCGACAGAGACAGTCCCTTGAGGGCTCTTGCAAACAACGAAGCTACTATGAGATGGAGATAATATGACAGGAACATATACAATACACCCATAAACACCCAATGCACCGCAGTTAAACTGTAATGTATATCAAAACTATACTGAGTCTACAGACTTGAAAAAAAAAGATTCATAAAGCATAAGCCATCTTCTTGGTTTCACAAGAACATAACATGCATTTTTTTAATGTCTTTTTCTTGCTTGATGTTGTAAATAATATCCTTTATCTACTTCTCATTTTTGATCAAACTTTGAAAGATAAAAGTGGTTATTGTGAATCATCCTTAGACGATAGACATATGCTATCGCGGATTTTTCTCTAGGCTTAATTGTTTAAGACTTACAATTCTGTAGTACATTAGTTTGATGCATCTCTTATGATTTAGTCAGAGTAAGCCATGCATGCAAACATCGAGGTTTCTCTACTCTTTTTAAATTTAATATGAATGTATTATACAAATAAACCTTCCGGAAGATATTCTCTGAATGCCGGTGACACTAAGCTAAGACACAGGCAGACATGAATATCGATCTTATTTTACACCTATATTGGATGTATAATATCAAAAAAGTGTCGCGTAGGGGACTTACAAATTCGTGTCATTTCGCGACACATGACTCTGTCAGAAAGAGAAAATATTTGTCTCTGATTTCGTTTTTAGTGTATTTGCCATAAGGCAACATACACTATTGGCGTTGGTCGGATGGCGGGACATAGGGGTCGGACCAAACTTTCTCGACGTTTCATAACCTCCTAAACACTTTGGCACCATTTTTGAAAATATATATATATATATATATATGTACGCGCAATAACTTTCGAAAGAGTTAATTGATTTCAACGAAATTTGGCCCACGTGTTTAAATCCATCACCGCAAGAAGCCTATTTAAAATGGGCGTAATCGGGCTATTTTAAGGGTAGTTTTTAGGGGTTGAAAAATGTTTTTGGGCCCTAAAATACCGAAAAAATTCTCAGAATCGTTTCAAAATTGACATTTAACCCTTTAGTAGTAATTAAAAAGTGCCCCTAAAATTTTAATAAAATCGGCTTAACAGGACCGGACTTACACATTTTTTGAAAACACTAATTTGCAGATAGTGACTTATTTATTGAAGGATGTATTTAATTCGGTGTAGACGTTAGATTGATAATAATATTACAATTAATAAAAAAAATTTTATTTTAAGGGGTGTATTAAGGTGTCAATTTTTTTATTTTGCCCAGAAACAAACTTAATTTCACATAATGAAAGTATAAAACCATACGGCCCTATACAAGTAAATACATTATATTGTCGGCAGGGTTTTGGCACTGCGACCCGGGGTTTTTTTTTTAGGTTTAAACTGTAGTTTGTAATAAACTCTTTTCGCAACATGAAGTACCCATACAAAAAAAAAATCATAGTAGTCCGCGGTTTTACATGACTGCCTTACTAAAACACATTTATATCGATATAGTGAGTCAATGACGTATTGATTACAAACCGACAAAATGAGCAACTTGACCAAGAAAGTGGTTTTTTGCCGTCACAAATGCTTCGTCACACAACATTTACTTCTTTTAACTGTCGCTTTAAATTGTTTTAAATACTGAAACTATTATACAGAGATTTAACTGCATTGAGAAGATTACAATTACGAATATGAAGATAAGAAGTTCAAAATAGTATTTACATCACAAGGGCATAAAATTGAAATTCTTGCACTGCGCGCAGTCCAGGGCTTTCTATCTTCTGCCCGTGTGGTGTATACTATTTTTCTTTATATCCGGTCGAAAGTGCGTTTATTATCAAAATTTTTAATTATTTTTTTCTTTGATTAGTACCTAATACTAATTACCTTTAAGTGAGCAATTTTGAGGTTATACGCAATAATAACTGTTAGTGACTAATGGCTGAGAGAAAATTCTACTGTTATAGATAGCGTGCGAGTAATTCCAGCAGAGCATAAATGTTAGGCTTCCTACCTTAAAATTGAAGCCGAAAGTACGTACTTTCGATAGAGTATAAAGGAAAAGATTTTTTTAAACACAATTTATTATTAATCAATCAATTTAATTCAATGTAAGTCCTGAGCGAGTGTTGTGGATATTAATTAATGCATCACAAAGTTTGTCTTTGACTCATGTAAATTCATTTAGACGTTTGTGTGTGTTGCAATAAAACGACAAGATATATGCTTTCTTTGTGCAACGTCGAATCCAATTCATTGACCATTCGTCCGTGGTACGCATATTATAATAATTGGTTTTTATAACTTCTTAGTGGGTCATAAACACATTGGTAAAACACACGTAATATGTAATACGAAGTTGGCTTCTCGCTAGTCTAGGAATGTCGAAAAAATATCGATATATCGATTTTTTTTATTTGATGTATCGATATTTTTGGACGATATTTAATATTTCGATATAAAGTTCCGAGTATCGAAACCGATATTTTGTTCCGGTAGCAACACTTGTATGTACTACCGCGACTGACTATGACCGTTTAATTTTTCCGAAAACGTCGAAAAATCCACTAAAAAAGTAACATGTGTTTTTACATATGTTTTTGGAACATAATTTTTAATGTGTTCCAAAAACAACAACAGTGCATAAATAAAGCACATGTAAAACACGTTTCTTTTTTACCGGAATTTTCAATATTTTCGGAATAATAAACAGTTACTTAACGGGCAAAACAGCTATTCATGCAATATTTCACTTCATTTCTACAACATCTACAATATTTTTAATTATTTCGATTTACACCTCAATTCATGATGTACCAACAATTTTCTGTCGAATGTAACCTCTGGCACGCATGCCATAGGTTCGCCATCCCTGACTTTAATAAGTAATTGTTCTATTAATCTCTAAAATTATCTGCTCCTAAATGTATTAGACGTTTGATTAATAAACAAAAAAAAATCTTATCGTTGTTTTTGATTTCAGATAATTATTTATTACTTGATTTATTAGAAATAATGTCCGTTATTTGATATTTGAGATTATATTAAGCTAACCAATATGTATACTAAATTTCTTCGAGTGCCAATGTTCTCTTTCAAATTGTACCCATATATCGATATTTAAAAAAAAAATGTATCGGTACCGATATCGATACTTGAAAAAAATATCGATGATACATATTGATACTTTTTGATACTTCTGACATCCCTACGCTAGTCGTTCGTGTGGCAGTATACCAAACCGAAAAATAGGTGTCACTTTAGGCGGATTTGGTATCGTACTCCTGCGTAAAAAGGTATTTAACACTTTTTACACTGTTGCGTTTGTTATACAACTGAGAAGATACACTGATCTGTTGGGTATCTCAGTATCGGACTAAAGGAGTAGACACCAGTAGGGATGTCGGAAGTGCCAAAAAGTATCGATATACATCGCATCGATATTTAAGTACCGATATTTTTTTTTAAATATCAATATTTCGATATACCGGTACGATTTAAAAGAAAATAAAAGAAATCTAGTATATTTTTTCTGTCTATTTTTTGGAAAAAGTTCTATACAACACTGAACATGATACACAAAACACAAATCCACTGCAATGCACAAATTATTTTGTTTACGTCTATTGATTAAACGACTTAAAAAATATTGATTTTTATACCTTTTCGACACTTGACATTTTATATCGATGTATCGAATATTAAATATTGCACAAAAATAACGATATATCATATAAAAAATATCGATATATGATATATCGATACATCGATATTTTTTCAAAACAATAGCAGTCCCGGACTCTTGAGTAGGATATAGAGTAGAGTAGATCACGTGATATGTATGAATTTGGCAATTGGTAAACGGAGGACATTTTTTATTACTCGTTTTTTTACATTTTTCTTTGTCTATTAAAATGAATTAGTTTCAATATAAAAACAATATAAAAAATATAAAAAAACCCGGGTCGCAGTGCCAAAACCCTGCCGACAATATAGTGTATTTGCTTGTATAGGGCCGTGTGGTTTTATACTTTTATTATGTGAAATTAAGTTTGTTTTTGGGCAAAATAAAAAATTTAACCCCTTAATACACCCCTTAAAATAACATTTTTTTTTCTTAATTGTAATATTATTATCATTCTAACGTCTATACCGAATTAAAGACACCCTTCAATAAATAAGTCACTATCTGCAAATTAGTGTTTTCCAAAAATTTTAAGTCCGGTCCTGTCGGGCCGATTTTATTGAAATTTTGGGGACACTTTTTAATTGCTACTAACGGGTTAAATGTCAATTTTGAAACGATTCTGAGAATTTTTTCGGTATTTCGGGACCCAAAAACATTTTTCAACCCCTAAAAACTACCCTTAAAATGCCCCGATTACGCCCATTTTAAATATGCTTCTTGTGGTGATGGATTTCAACACGTGGGCCAAATTTCGTTAAAATCAATCAACTCTTTCGAAAGTTATTGCCCGTACACATATATATATACATATATATATAAACATTTTTAAAAATGGTGCCAAAGTATTTAGGAGGTTAGAAACGTCGAGAAATTTTGGTCCGACCCCTAGGTCCCGCCATCCGACCAACGCCAATAGTGTATGTTGCCATATGGCAAATACACTAAAAACAACTTTTCTGTTCTAACTCTAAACCTAACCTTGTTATCTGTCACTAGTCCGTTTGTTGTAAGTGTACACATATTGTAGTAAGCCTAACGTGCACTTTTCAGAACGAATTTCACTGAGTTATTTACTCTACTCTAATATATCAAACACACCTAATATTATTTTAAAACACTGCATGATTTAATTCGACATCACGCGAGAGTAAATTAATCTTTATAATTCAGAAAATGTACATCGTGTCGGTAAACGTAATATTTGCATGTACGCTGTAAGTATGGACGCGCCCTGATAATTTTCAACCACCTAACACTAGAGATGGGAAAAACGGGTCTTTTTAGTGATCTGCATCTTTGCATCTGGATCCCGTATGTGAGCCAGCTCACTGAACCGGTTCAAAAAGAGCCGAGTTCTGAATATGATACTGCAGTCTGCCACTGAGTTACCTAGTTCAGTCAATCATATCACGACCTGTATAGAATCAAGAATGCATAGCCAAACATGTGATGCATGAGTCATTTGAGCTGACAGATGCATCAAAGCAAGAACTGATACGTAAGTGTAAAAGTGCTTCTGTGTGTTAAGTGTTTCACTGAGTGATGCGGATCCGTTGATCCGTCGGCTCAAAAAAAAGTGAGCCGGCTCTCACGGATCTTCTGTCGGAGTCGGCTTTTTAAACCGGTTCAGATCTGAGTTACCCAACTCTACCTAACACATTAAAACGACATTTAGTCAGCAGAACTATATAAATCCCGCGTTATAATAAACTCGCCCATCAGGTCACAGTGGGACAGTTATGCAAAATGGGACAGCGATACACCTCGCGTGACGATCACACATACTGCACTGTGTACAATTCCATGTTAGCTATAAAAATTCCACAACGAATAGAAATAGATAATATAATTTTAAAAGCTTATCTGAGACAATGAATTTGGATTAAAATTAAAATCCAAGGAAAAAATAATAGCTTAATTTATTAAACTAAATAAACGCGCTTTAATAGCAAACCGAACTAAAAAGTACAAAATATTTAATTATTAGGATAGAAAGTTTACTGTATTGAGTGAGTGGACTTTCAATCGCTGTTAAACAAAATCCTAATATGTAATTAAATATTATTTTTTACTTTTAAGTTCGGTTTGGTATTAATGCGTGTTTTTTTAGACTAATATTTATTTTTTAGTCTTATTTTTTTGTTATCCTGATGATCCTGGCCAGGATATAAAATTATTGTATTGTCATCGGTCCTTAGTACGTGTGCAAATTCTTTAATCAATCGGAGGTCTTGAAGACGGTGAAAATTACGTTGAAAGATTCCGTCACATTGATACAAACAGGTGAGGCTAACAAAAACGTGTTGAAAACTAAATACTTTTATAACGAAAATTTAGAGGTTATGGACAACAAAAAAATTAAATAAATATACTAAATACATCTGAGGGTATGGGGCCGTTTAAGTATTACGTAAGCAGATTTACTACAATTATTTATCCCCCCCTTCCCCTTGTCAGCAAAAGTAAGCAAAGCTCTTACCCCCTCCCCCCATTGGTATATGCATTTTTCTTTTTTCCCCTGTAGTGCTTACGTAATACTTGAACGGCCCTATAGTAACGGCTGACATATGAGTCGTTATGATGGTAAATTACAATCGAGTCCATTTTAAGGCTGTCGGAACGCTCTGAATTTTGTTTGTGCTGAGACCCAGCGGTAAGGGGCGAGATAGGCTAAAGTCATATAGTGAGTGTGATCTTTAGCTCTGTCTCGCTCAAATCATCCGCACGTTTCAATTTTTGGCTGGTGCCGACTACGAGGATAAAAGATGCTATTGCAAGAGTGCCGCTGTCAATTGATTACTCTAATTTTTGGAAATATTTTGAAGATTTAAAAAACTTTTCCGAAAAAGGAAGAGTCGCTTTAGGTTTGTGAAATAAGTACGAATAAGGTCGTAGTGTGACATTGAAAACGCGTGTTTTTTTGGCACAATTAATGCCAATTTTTTTCTAGTGAATCGTACATAAATTACAAAAGTAGTCCATTAGAGACCTCGATTTGTCCTTTATCTTTCTTATAGAGAACAGGGATTTTTTCACATTGTTTGAATTGGGACGTTATAAGTAGTACATTATAACAAAGTTTCCGTTAAAAGCTAAATCCCATTATATATGGATTCTACTATATTTGTACCGCGTAGTCCTGTTCGTGCAGGAGCATCATGGGTGGTCAGCTGAATAATCATATAATATTCAGAACTGTCTTGTAAGACAGAATTTACACTCACTTTGAAACTATACAAGAGTGCCACATATTGTGCACCAGACAGATTTTCTCTGTCCTTGTTTACGGCGTGTTCTTGTCTTCCTACTCCTGGCCCTGCCTTTTTAATTTATTTCTTGGTTGATTTCAAATTTTGGTCAATTATACTACCCTTTAAAATGATTATTTTTACATTTTTTGAAAATAATTTACTGCAAACCAGTACTGCGATTAAAAATAAATGAAAACATTTGAAAAATCACAGCCTATTAATATGTCATTTTAGTGCCGAGATGCAGGAATGAAACGCAGCTATTTTATAATAGGATGTTCAAAAATCATTTACATAAGTGTCTACTGTCTACCCTTAATAATATGAATAGACTAATATTCATCACAAAATGTTAGTTTCGTGTGAGACTATATGTAAAAACAAAAGTCTTTGAGGGTACATATGACACAGCTGGGTTGCAGAAAGCGTTGTCAAAAATTTTGATTTGACGGTGATCTTTGATTGTGATAATAATATATTTACAGTCTATAAACATGCAGCAGTCCAACGTTGTTGTACAATATTAGATTGTACTCACACAAAAACAAATAATTGAACTATACAGTAAAAAGATCGCTTCTCATATTAAATTTTGATCATTATTTGTGTGTTTCGAAGTGTAAATTTTGCAAAAAAAAAAAAAAAAAAACTATGTTAAATATACGTAAATACAGTTTAAAGAAAATGTCTTTTCATTCGATCAATTATTTTTCGAGTAAGATTGATTTCAAAATCTGCAATGCTTTTTTTATAGAGAATTTTGTGTGGCCACAATCTAAGGTAAAATCACATTTTTGACAACCCTTTTAGCAGTCCAGCATAATTCAACAAAAATATGCAAATTTCGTGTGAAACTACGTAAAAGCAAAAATTTTTGAGGGACTATGACACACAATACTAATTTATATAGATAATATAAATAAACTACCTACATGACGTAATATCCGTTTCCTTATGTGCAAAACTAAAAATGGAAACAGTCATTTATGAAATTTTATCAATAAAATCGCGAATATTGTTTATGAATTGTGCTAAAATGTGATCTGAACATGTCAGTTCTGAAACGAAACATTACTATGCGATGTTTTAAAATTCTCGAAATCTAACCTTCGCGTGAGTGCTTGTCATTAGGAAACGATAATCTGTTTTAGCAATCTAACAAAATGAAGTCTAAAAAACAATGCCTTGAGTCCAATTTTGAAAATGGATTCTTTTTTATGGAAAAAGTTCATTTTTGTAGTACGTTCTAACCAATTCCACAAATGGGGATTGAGAAATTGTATTAATTTATAAAACTTCTCGGCTTCCGGGCTTGTACGTACCGTGGTCCATTAGTATTTCTATCTGACGTTTTGTCTACAACTGCGGTAGACATTATCACAGGCGATGTGGTAGCGGGCGACAGCCTAGAAGGACACTTCGCCCGCTTCCACATCGCCTTTAATAATGTCTACCGCAGTTATAAACGAAACGTCAGGTAGAAATACCATTGGACCACCAAGAAGTTTTACAACAAAGCGAGCCGTGAAAGCCTACTTGGGTATTAATTTAGGTCAAACTTCAGTTTTGACATAATGCTTTCTCTACTTTAGGTCTCTAGAATGTAAAAAAAACGTGTTTTTGCACGATACCGGTTCAAACGACTGAACTGATCGAAACCAAAATATATATGTCTAACACGTAAATGGGATGAGCTCTATTATTTTTTTGAGAAAATTAGCGCATACGTAGAACATCTACGTCCTGATTTCTTGCGAATTTAAAACTTATCTATGAAATACATCGTTATAATTTATTTAATTAATTCCATTATAAATAATAGTGAAAATATATCAGTTAAAAACAAATATTTATGTAAGCAAACAGTAGCAGACATTATTGAAATATTTACATTAATTCATTGTAAATATTTTGCATCGCTTTTTCTATGTGTTGCCACAAAGATCTCTTCCGGGAGCATGAAAATTTATCCACCGATGTGAGTGAGATATCTCAATTTAAACACTGTGAGAAGTGGATCAATTAATTAACACGCCTGTTTACTTCGAACAAATAGAGGTATGAAAATGGTACTGCGAATTATAATATCAAATTTAATTGGCATTGTTTCCGAGTGCGTGAATGTCACCTGATGTTACAGACCAATAAAAAGAAACAATGGAGGCATGTTAAGAATGTAGTTCAGAAGTAAATCACAATTAATAGCTTTCTCACTTAATTATTGACAAATTAATGTTGTGCAATAAACGAAATGAAGAAAAATCATTAAAGTCGATAAGAAAAACATTTACTATACCTATACAATATCTATTTTCTAAGTATAGTTCATAGATTCCTAATGGGGTCGTTATCGCCCGCCAGGAGCGCTGAAGCGGATCCAGGGGCAAATAGGGGTTGTTGAGGCAGTCTAGACGGGCGGTCGTGACGCACCTATGTATTTAGGAAATAATATAAAAAAATATTTTGAAAATAGGAGAAGGGAATTGAACGGAGTACCCATGAAATTTGGTAAATTTCTTTTTTTCGAAAATGTTTCTAAAACGGACATTAATGTGGCACTACGTTATTTTGAATTATTTAGAGCTTAAAATTTTTTTTTAATTGCCGAAAAGTTGTTGCCAAAAACTTGTCTTCAAATTTTTAATTTTTCGGAAAAATTATTTTTTGAAAACATATTTCATATAAAATTAACTAATCTAGGAGACAGTAGAATTTTCTTTTTTCTTCTAAAGAGGGTGGAGGTCCAGAAAAGGTTGGGATTTTCTGGTCTATTTAAACATACTTTTGTAGTAGAATATTTTTTTAAAAATACCAATAATTGTCATCGATTTTAAAAGCGGTGGTCTTGGCACACTCTATAAGCTTAGATGTTAACACACATATGACAGTCATTGACAGTTGAAAATACATGTGTAATATACATATACCGTAAAAGTTTTGATACATTTTGAGCTAGATCTAGACCACAGCTGCGCACGCTTTGAAAAGAGGAAACTTCAAAACTCGTTCCGTCACGTTTAGTAAACGTCAAATTGATAATAATTACAATAAAAATAATGCAAAGGTTATAACAGCACGTTTTCAACTATTAATTATCTATTGTCTTCATGACTCACTATATTATTAACTATATATATGACACTTGTGCCGCGTGACGTCACCTTCACTGAGAACGGCATAAGCACATAGAACTGTCAAATTCGAACTTTGAATAAGCATAACTTTATTGTTTTTAAAGATATTTAAAAAATTCTTTCGCCCCATGAATTTTGTAATTTTCAGAACTATGATTATGAGAAAAAAGGGGGAAATTGCCTAAATCACAACTGTATTGTTTTATCAAAACTATCACATATACTCCCTTGTAAAATATTGTAATTTTTTAAAATTATTTTTGAAGTTATACTTCTTTTGGCGAATTTCTCTGTTACGGAAGTTGCGCACGCAGCATGCAACGAAAATGAGACACCATGAAGTAAATTGTTAATTTAATATGAATGTACTACGTGTACCGACAAGGTTGAAATCGTCGATAAAACTGACTCTTCGGTACAGTACAGTTTGATTTTGTATTCATAGATGACACGCTTTATTTCTTTGTTAAAATGTGCTGATGGAGTTGTCCATCTATTATCCAAAGTAAATTATAGTATTACTCGAAGTGAACAGGCTAACTTTTAACAGTTTTTATCATCTCTCTAGACACATATTTTATTTCACCAATGTATATGTCGTAGGATAATTGAAATAATCGAATCTTCGCGAAATTCCTAGGACGATTGCAAAAAAAATGCAGTTTTTTGCAATCGTTCTCGGATTTTCGCGAAGATTCGATTATTTCAATTATCCTACTACATATACATCTTTACCGAATATGTGAATATCAATTTTTGCGATCATGCCAAAGAAGTATAACTTCTACAGAAGTACACACACATTTTTTTTTGACGAACAGTAGGTAGTACTTACGAAACTTTGTTAATAAGTTTTACACTTTATTGTATCTATATTACTATAAACGCAATTAAAACGAAAAATTAAAATAATAGTTGTAATTATAGCTCAGTTGGAAGAATTAATAAAAACAAACAAACTTTTAAAATTAGTTTTTAACGTTACTTTCACCAATGTTCATATACCGCGTAAATATTACATTAAACTACATAATTATTATACCTTCTGCTGCAACTATTATATAAAATAATAACGATCACAAATTATTTATTTCGGGGTGTTACACTCTCGTCGCCGCCATTTATACCAAAAATATTCCTATTCATGTCAAAACGTACCCCCTGAAGATAGCTGTTTTACATGAATGCATACAAGCATGTAAAATGACTCATTATGCTCTTGTGCGGTAAAATAAAACATATCTAGTCGCGATATACCAATTCCATAGTAAATCACTGTTTCTCAATCAGAAGTTTGTTCAAATGTAAACTGTCAAAAATCCGTCCAAAACAAGATACGTTTCAATTCAGTATTGTGAATACAAAATCAGAACTATAGGTAACTCTTATTAGCTAAAAATATCTATAATATAAACTGATGCAGAGGTAACTTACTTTTACGATAGATTTCCCTGCAGAAAGACTTTTATTTTCCTCGTATTTCTGTAAAACTTGTATATTAACAGATAGGAAATGTTGTTACATAGCCTACGACAGATCGAGTTATCAACTTATTAGTGTATTTGCCATATGGCAACATACACTATTGGCGTCGGTCGGATGGCGGGACCTAGGGGTCGGACAAAAATTTCTCGACGTTTCATAACCTCCTAAACACTTTGGCACCATTTTTAAAAATGTTTATATATATATGTATATATATATATACACGTATATATATATATATGTGAGCGGGCAATAACTTTCGAAAGAGTTAATTGATTTCAACTAAATTTGGCCCACGTGTTGAAATCCATCGCCGCAAGAAGCCTATTTAAAATGGGCCTAATCGGGCCATTTTAAGGGTAGTTTTTAGGGGTTGAAAAATGTTTTTGGGCCCTAAAATACCGAAAAAATTCTCCCGATCGTTTAAAAATTGAAATTTAACCCTCTGGCAGTAATTAAAATGTGTCCCTAAAATTTTAATAAAATCGACCTTACAGGACCGGATTTAAAAATTTTATGAAAACACTAGTTTGCAGATAGTGAATTATTTACTGAAAGGTGTATATAACTTGGTATAGAAGCTCGATTGATAATAATATTGCAATTAAGAAAAAAAATGTTATGTTAAGGGGTGTATTAAGGAGTCAAATTTTTTATTTTGCCCAAAAACCAAGTTAAGTTCGCATAATAAAGCCACACTGCCTGTATTAGCAAATACACTATATTGTCGGCAGGGTTTTGGCACTGCGACCCGGGTTTTATTAAAATATGAAGAGATTAATTCACAGAAACTGTATTATCGGCTGACCTGAACAAAAAATAACTTCTTTTATCTTGAATCACCAAGAATTGTAGTTTTAAATTACACACATAAATTCACAGAAACAGTTTTAATTTACTTTGTATTTTACATTATAATTAACCGAAATATTTGAAATCACTTAATGTATTTGCCATATTGGAAAAATAAATACAATAATAAACCGTTATAAAAATACAACAGGAAAAATAACATTATAGTGTACAATATCTCTTCTGTGCTTGCGACGATTTTTCTCAAGAACAATTTTCCAAAAATTTGGTTTCGACTTTCGACCCGCTCAGTCGTTTGACCTCTATCATACTCACAGACAAACGGACGCACAGACAAATATATGTTTTTTGGATTAAAACTTTTGTTTGCAGATTTTTGCAAAAAAAAATAATTCAGAAGCAACAAAGTACTTATGATTTTACATGATAAAATCCTATATATTATGATCGGAAGACGTGGTCACCACTTACTACCCGATATCACTGCATAATCCGAACTCTAGACAAGTGCAGTGATACAGTTTCACTCAGTGTGTCTTCTTCATTCATCAATGCAAAGCCTTGTTCGTACATAAATTTACACGCAGAGAATATTATCGATGATATTTTCCATGAAGTCACGGATATGACAAAAAAAAAACAAAACATATGCGACCGAGAAAGAAACTTGATACCATTTCAAACCGATGAGCGTGAAACAAACCCGTTTGACATTTAAAAATAAGTACTTAAAAAATTACTCCAGTTTGTGTATTGGTAGTACCTATACAAAGTTACAAACCGATTCAAGTCGATAGGCATAGGTATTTTGTTCCTGAGAAAATCAACTAACAGTAGCTATTATAAAAAAAAAACAACCGGCAAACAGTGATTTACTATGGAATTGGTATATCGCGACCAGTATTGTTTTGTTTTACCACATTGATGTGTAATGCGTCACTTTACATGCTTGTAAACATTCGTGTAAAGCAGTTATTTTATAGCGGGCGTTGAATATATTAATTATTATTAAGAAAATTGGCTATTTTTATACGAGGTACGTGTAAAAAATGTAATGTATTTAACAAATAATAAACCGCGTATATAAAATATTGCATTACAATCTAGATACATAAACTACCATTTGACAATTGTCAATACCTGGTATCAATTTTATTTCCAAAAATTGAAACCATGAGATTATGCGTAAACTTTTAATTTATACTGTCCGGTTGCCACCGACAGAGATAGGTCATTATAGTCTGAAGCGGGGGTTGGCTGACAGGGCTCTACAGTCTAGGGGCCCGGCATTAGGAGCGCCCCGCAATGATGCGGGTGGACCAACAGATACATAAACAGAAGACAAAAATCGAAGCGGCCTCCGTGCTATCGTTCACGAGGAATTGTGTTATTACCAAAACAAGACATTTTGTAGATTATAGACGCTCCTGAGGTCATCAACGTTTATTTATCAAAACAATGTTGCTGATTATATATATGATGTTTGACTGTACTCGTTCCAAGAAAGATGAGAGTGAGAAAAGCACACAATAAATCTAATACGAACCGTAAACCGGAGTTACTGTGACATTGCGAGTAATACTGTTTTTGGGGTTACAATGACCTATTAATATTTCTTTATTATTTATGTACTACTGTGTTAAATTATAGTGAAATGTATCCTAAGACATTATTATGTGAAAATAAGAAGCGGATGTTCAAAGTTATAAACGGTGGGGGGAGGAGCACGTTGTCGCTTGTCGACACAGTATCTCAATAACACGCGCGTATTTTTGTCATAATGGTTCGAAATTATAAAAAAGTATGGTTCTTGTTGCATATCAATTGTACAGCAAAGAAGATTTGAAGAAAGCGAGTGAAGATAATAAAAGTTACTATTGGCAAGAGTTTTTTTATTTATAATTTTCAGCATGACATTTACTATATAGCTCCATACGCGAGGTTACGCTGACACCACACTGATATACTTTTTTTTTTTAATTATGGATGCGGCTGGTAATAAAGCTTGCTCTTGGGATTGCTAGCTGAAGAATGCAATAATTAATCTAAAATTTTGTTACACAAAAAGTTATGGCGCAAAAACCTTCCAAACTTTGTCAGAGAAGTCCCGGTTTACGGTATTTTAAAATCTTGCAAACAGCAAACTTTTTTTATCTGACTTTTTGTTTTAGAAATATTTATTTCTAAAACAAAAAGTCAGTTTCCTGACCAGTTTTTAACATCATTGAATAAAATCTTGAGTAACGTTAGATTCGGACCTGTCCTTATAGATGAAGAGGTTTCGAATAGATGAGAAATATTGCGTATATATGTATATGTACTTATTAATTATACTATTAAAAGTTTTCATTTTATTGTTAGACTTTTCTTTTTTCACTTTTTTTATAATTAATCAACTGTACGGTGTGCCTAAATAAAACTTATGTTAGAATTATGAATCTGTATTTAAGTTTCTAACATAATCAGTAATCATTATCCATTACATGGTTTGTATGTCTTCTATCAGAAATAGACAAAAAAGAAACAGAACAAAAAGATACATAGTAATAAAAACAGTATCAAAGTTTTGATAGAAATGCATTAGCTAGTAATTAATACATTTTGTTAACTCTAGCTGGGCAATTGTGCAATCAAATATCCGATGACTAATCAATGACAAAAAAAAACATGATACGAAGTTTATCAAATAACATTCTTTCACTTACCAACATTTTTGTAAACCTCATCTCCAATTCATTGGGATCAGGCATCGGCTGTTTTGATCGAATACTAGCTTGTCTAACATGGTTATTTTTGGTTGGCAAACCGACAGGAGGTTCCGCTGGTGTCGGAGAAGGAGATTCACTTCGAGAACTTGTCAAACCCATAATTTTACTATTATGAGTTAACAAATAAAATATTGTAGGCAGCTGCACTGCACTATAAACTTAACACAATCACTTAACAAATAACATTTAACAGTTAATGAAAAAAATATTTTTAAAAGAATCAAACATCGTTCTATTAACACCAGCAACAGGTTACACGCCTACATAACTTAAGCATGACACAATCCACTACAAACACACACAACTTGCTGGAATGAACAAAACACAACAGAACCATGCTTCCAAATTAAAGTTGAAATACCAGTTGCTCGCTGCTAGCGATCCAGCGCTTGCGCTGTCAAATCAGATGGCTGCTATCCCTATTCAATTTGAAGGTTACCCGACATCTGTTGTCTATATTTTGCAGCACGTACGTTTTAGTTAGTTAACAAACCAAAAAAAGATACTTTATTCCATAGAGCTCTGAAACTAATCCAAACATTAAGAAATGTTATAGTACTTCTTTCCATCACAAGTGAGTGTGGCTCTCGTGTCACGAAAGACTTTTCTGTCGAATGTCTTTTAAGTTTGAAAGAAAATTCTTACCACATAAAAATAATAAATATTTATGCATTATATAATATATAATAATTTTTATTTAAAAAAGCTTCATTTTGATTTTAATTTAACAATAAAAATTCAAATTTAGACATCTTTTAGTAATAGAGAATATTTATACTTACAAATAAAATAGGTACTACTTAATATTTTTTTTAAATAACTTAAGTATAGTGATGTAAACGAGTAAATAACCAGCTAATTAGCTGGTTAAATATCAGGGGCTATTTATTATTGTAAATAGTTTGTACAGAAAGTTTTTGCGCATATTGCTTTGAACCCATTTTACCCCCTTAGAGGTTGAAGTAAAAAAACAAAACAAAAAAACGCTCAAACTTGGGTTTGTTTATTTTTAAAGAAGTGTTAATATGTTGATCCACTGTCCAAATGTCAAGTTTGTAGCTTCAGCGGCTAGGCCTGGGCGTTGATTAGCAGAGATGCGATTTATTTGAAATACTTCTATTTAAAATGCAAATACAAAATGCAAAATACCTATTTTGTATTTTGCATTTAAATGCCTTTTAGTAAAAAACATTTTGTATTTTATTTGAAATACCTTTCGAGATGTATTTTGCATTTTTAATATTCATTTCAAAATGCAAAATACTGTGTGATTTAAGTTTGCAAACATTGGCAACATTACCAGTCAAACAAAGTGAGTATAATTATTATTAATAACATAATAGAATTTATTGATACGCGTACTGATAAATATGACCAAAATGTCATGCATAAGGTGCCATGTTATTAGACGTTTTTGTTCGACTCGGCATTGTGTCTCTATTTCTCATGATAAATACCTAAAATAAATAAAATATCTGAGATTTGGCCAAAAGGTATTTTATTTTGAAAAAGTATTTTGAAAATACCTATTTATTGCATTTAGCATTTGAAATACAAAACGCAAAACTATTTGGTATTTTGCATTTGAAATAGTAAATCTGAAAAGTATTTTGCATTTTGTATTTAAATGCTTTTTTAAAACCATTTTGTACATCTCTGTTGATTAGTCAAAAACATCTTATATGTCAAATTTCGATTTTCGACAAAATTCAAAAACTCGATTTTTGTTTCCGTACAGCATAGGAAGTTTTAGACTAATACAAAATGACATATTAAATCCAAAAATAAGCTCAAGTTTGTGATTTGTGACCATTTAAAGCTGTTTTTTCCAGAATTTTCTTGAAAGATCCTAACTCCAAAACTAATTTGTCTAGTGTCGAATGGTGAACACGCTAGTTTGATGGGGTTGCCTTAAGAAATAATCGAGATACAGGCCTGGGGAGTTATTCAGTTAGCCCTTTTCAGCCTCTTAGGCGGTGGAATTTTTAAAATTCCTTTCTTAGTTGATGCCTACGTTATAAAATAAATGTATTTTTCAAATTAAAAACACGTTAAGTAACCCCGTTGCGGGTGGAATTTTAAAATTTTTCTCATCTATCTATTTTCGATGTCAAAGTACTATATAAGGTTCCTATTTTGGAATCTTTCGTTTTCAAAAAGCAGTGCGGGTTTGTGGTATGAGGACAACATGGGGGTCCGATAACATACGTTTTCATATACATACCTATAGCTTCAGGTTTCACCTACATGTTTAAAAAAAAAGTTTGCAACCCCCGTATTTCGCCAATTGCAGAAGCACCTATATGGAGTCTGCACTAAAGAATTATAACATTACAATAATGTAACTGTTTACCAGCTGTTCAATATGCTCGCTTTTTCACTCGCATAGCTCTTCTTACGAGCTGTTGAATGTGTGTGTGTGTGTGTCTGTTTAAAATGTTCCTACTCAGGTTTCCGAAATCTCTAATATATAAAAAATCTTAATACATCTTTAACGTTAATGCTTTAAAATAAACTTCCACTCTTCCCATATGACTTTTAATCAAGTTTTTATAGTTTATTTGATCTACATAAATTATTTAAAATCAGATAAAAACAAAAAATTAGCATACGTTTTCAAATACATTTTTGTACAGAAAAAGTGAAATTTGAAAAAAAATTAAGAAGCAAGCCAAATTTCAAAATGTTCAAAATGTTATTTGAAATCTCATAACGTGCTGTAAAGAAATATTGCCGACTATGACGTTTTTTGATTCAATTTTAAGGGCAAAAATATATGTTTTTTGAAACTTTTAAGCAGCAAGTCAAATTATGTGAAGCTTGAAGTTTAATGACAGTTAATACAATGTATTTTGCGGCCACAGTTCGAAATTTCCCGAGAGCATATTTTATAATCTGAGGGATCAGTCATCTTAAAATAGAAACGAGTTGTTGTAAAAATCACTGTTTAATTGCAAAATAATAGAAACTACAAAATATAATATCGTTTTCAACTAAAATCTAAGAGATATTAATGCCATGATCTTGCTTAATCATATCAGCGCCTTTTTCGGCTATCATAAACGTTCCTGCATTCGTGTGAGCTGCAGGTATTTTCGGCATAATACTGGCGTCGATAACTCTGCATCCGGTTAATCCTCTAACTCTCAAGCGCTCATCTACAACTGCATATTTGTCGGTTGCTGGCCCCATTTTGCATGTTCCACAGTAATGATAAATGTTGAAAGTGATGTGTCGGGTGTGACATTCCCAGTATTCATCTGATCCAAAACCGTACTTCTCGCAGGCAGGTATTGGCGTTTTAATGAGCGTGGAATTATATTTTTGTAAAGCAGGTGAATCATTAATTTTTAAAAGTAATTTTATACCTCGAACAATAGTATCAATGTCTTTTTGATCTGCAAGATAATTAGGATAAATCAAAGGTTTTGAAGTGGGATTTTTATCTGCTAACAGGATTTTTCCTGGCTTTTCCGGGTACATAAGCATTGGAAACGTCATCCAAGCATCCTTGTGCTCATGCGGCTTATAGATTGTTTCATACAAATCATCTCTAAGACCGAAATATTTATACGAATCTGGCTGGGCTAAAATTGACGTTCCTTGGAACAAAAATTCTATGTCCGGAAGCCCATCAAAAGCTGTCGGATTTAAGGTATCTACAAAAGCAATATCTTCACAGCCACCAGGTATAGTAAATGGTCCTGTTCCGTTAAGGGTATATTCTGCGAACGAGATCAAATTTAAATCTCGTCCGGGCAACACAGAAACACTGTCGTTTAATAGAAACACGAGGCCCCCGGCCGATATGTGATCCTGTAAGTTGCGGCCAACACCGGGCGTATCTTGCTTTGTTTTAATATCGGTTTCGTCTAAATGTTCCTTCGGACCAATCCCCGACAGCATTAACAACTGCGGTGAATTTATAGCACCGGCCGATAATATAACTTCTTTTCTAGCTAAAACTGTTTCCGGTGTTTTGCTGTTTGGTTTCAAAATTTTTACACCGTATGCCGTCTTGTTTTCTTCATTAATTAATATTTCCGTAACGCGTGTTTGTTTGTATAAGTGAAAATTTTTACGATTTTTTATCGGTTTAATATAAGCTGTGTTGGAACTCATTCGCGCACCTCGTTTAAGATTGGACTGAATATGAGATACCCCCGACTGAGTCAATCCGTTATAATCAACGAACGGTATGCCTTGCTCTTTACTGGCCTCAAAAAATGCTTCGGAAATAGCCGAACGGTACGGCGGATATGTAATTGTTAGTGGACCTTCTTTTCCGTGATATGCGTCTGAATTTGGAAACTCGTTGATTGTAAATGATTCAACTTTTTTAAAGTAAGGCAACACATCTTCGTATCCCCAGCCCTCGTTGCCTAAATTTTTCCAATTGTCGAAATCTCTATGATTGCCGCGTGTATAAATCATGTAATTTATAGAACTTGAACCTCCCATGACTTTTCCTCTCGGCCAAAGACACCGCCTCTCGTTGAAACCCAAACAAGCTGTGTCACTCGGCTCGGTTTTGTACTGCCAGTCCGCGTCCGTTTTTTGTATACCGCCGGCGAGCAATGGTACGTCCATAGTGGCGGTCTCTTCGTCGCCCGCCTCTATTAGAAGAACATTCCAGTCTTCTATTTCTGTCAAGCGATTAGCTAAAACGCATCCTGCCGTTCCAGCACCTACCACGATAAAATCGAATTCTTCAGGTGTATCCGCCTTGTTTGATTTAAATATAGAACTTAATATGCTGCTTTCCGAATCATCAAATTGTATACATAATAAATAAATGACGGCAAAATAAAACAGTTTCATAGTTTATCCTGAAAAAAAATGAAAAAAAATAGAATTATGGCCAAATAGTAAAAACAATACGTAATGACATTATGTTTTTTTTTTCAAAACTCCAGTATAGACTTGTGAATTTATGTACAAATTACGATCGAATTTTTCTGAAATTAGATAAGCTTATAAAAAAAACATGTAAAACTCAAGAATGCAAAGAAAACTTGTTTCCTTTGTTTGGTTTAGAAATTATGATTTTTTTATGTTTTCGCAGATGTTTCAGAGATTAGCGTCCCCAACTTCTAAACCCAAAATGACAGTACCGTTTTATTCGACTTTTTAAATTAAGCATGTCAGTTTTTATTACGTACTGTAATTAATTTCAAAAAAATTCGTAAAAAATAAATATGGAAAAAATGTCTATTTTCGACAAAATTTGCAAACTTGATTTTTGTTTCCGAATAACTTACACAGCTTTGTGGTCAAATGGTAGCTGTTTTAAAATTCATAAGAAATTAGTTATTTTTTGAGTGGTTTTGGAAAATGTTTTAGATCTGCTTCAAATTAAATATATCTGTACAAAAAAACGTACTAAGCTCAAAAAGTCGATCAAAAATTTTCTACCTCGCTTAGTTTAGAAACTACACATGTTTGAATTTTTCAATGATTAACACTCGTATGTCCTAAGCAAAATTTTGTAAAAATGTTATCGCTGACTTTTTGAAATCGGCAAGTGTGCATAATTTCAAAATAAATGATCGATACGATTGTCCATAACTAAGCGAACAATATTATTTTATCGTAAATTTAAAAATCAGAAATACGTCAGATTTCGTAGCTATAGCGACTAAACGTTACAGAATTCATATTTTTCTACGTCGGCAAATATTGAATCTAATCAATTTTTGTAAAAAACTATTTGAATTGCGCGTTAACATCACCAACATTTATTTTGACCAGAAATGTGGGATCTTAACATTAAAAAAAAAAGAACCTTTTCATTATTAAGGTTGGAGAGACACAATTTCATATTTTTGGCACAATATTAATATTGTGTCGGCTGATGACAAGGTTAACTTTATTTTTGTGAGAGGAAAATTACGTTTGCTGAAATGAAAAAGTTGATGAAATCTTATTACCGTTCTAATAAAGGTGAAGCAACGTTTTACTGCTATTTTTATGGTGTCAGATAAATAATGAACATCGCACACTGATTGACACGCGATACGATAATAGATGTCCGCGTAGACTCTGGACAGTGCGACGCCAAAATACTTATACGCTGTTGTTTGTCGCGTCATCAAATACAGGTGCGGTTTTAGAAAAAAATATCTTCAGCGAACACTAATAATAAGAACTCGAGTCGCAGTGCCAAAACCCTGCTGATAATATGATGTATTTGCTAATACAGAGTGTGGTTTTATTAGGTGAACATAAGTTTGTTTTTGGACAAAATAAAAAATTTAACCCCTTAATACATCCTTTAAATTAACATTTTTTATTTTTAACTGCAATATTATTATCAATGGAACATCTACACCAAATTAAATACATTTTTCAGAAAATATGCCGAATTTTTTTAATTTTAGGGGCACTTTTTAATTGCTTCTAAATGGTTAAATTTCAATATGAAACGATTCCGAGAACTTTTTCGACCCCAAAACAATTTTCAACCCCTAAATATACCCCTTAAAATGGTCATGTTTGTGGTGATGGATTCCAGAATGAGGGCCAAATTTCTTTAAAATCAATTAATTCCTTCGAAAGCTATTGCCTGCACACATATTTACATAGAAACATTTTCAAAAATGGTGCCAAGTTGCTTAGAATAATGCGAAACGTCGAGAAATTATGATCCGGTCCCTAGGTCTTGCCATCCAAACGACGCTAATAGTGTATGTGCCATATGGCAATACACTAATTACAGTGCAAATCATTTTCTCCTTGGATAAAGCATAATACATGTATCGATTCTTGTGCTTGTGGAACTGACTTCTTTCAGGGATTATAGCAGAACCTTGATAATCTGTTCATAGTCTAATCCGAACGCCTCTATAATCCAACCAGGAGCAGATGGGGTTTCTAATATAGCACCGGGATAGATAAGATCGACGATCCACATGAAGGGCGGCAAACGCGCTACAATAGGCGTGTTCAGATTATTTTTTTTCAATACTGATTCTTAGAGACGCAATTTTAAGCATTCTGAGACATTTAGACACACTAGCAACCATAAGAAGGTCGGGAATCATAGACAAAAAAATTTGTGTTTTCAAACAGGAATGTATATCTACTGTTAAACATGTAATAAACATAACTGTAATTATAAGATAATAAAAACGAAATAGCCAACAGCCGCATCAATTTTTTTTTCTTTTTAAATTTCAGTTCCATATTTGTATAGAAAAATAAACCTAGCTCGGCGTCCTCAAAAAATGTTAGATTCCTGGCGGCTCCTAAAAAAATTTGATGAGCGGCCTACCGGGAATTTTCTCGGTACCCGGTGACCCCGACACCCCTGAATCTGAACAAATTTGTTCGCTGCATGCCTTCCACATACTATAGTTTACATGACTAGTGTACAAAATCTACATAATATTATAGTCTACTGGAGTTGAATAAATAAAAATTGTCAAAACGAAAACATTGAATCTTAAACTTAAATAAATAAATTTAAAAAAAACACCTAATAATTAACAATTAATTGACAAGAATTAATTATATAACTGTAAGGTTTCCAACCTGAATGGCCTTACGAAATATCTAAAAGTTTTAAAACAATTAGCAACGAAAATTAAGAAAAAACTCACCTGTAATCTACTGTTTTTTATTCGAATCGTGTACTGTAACAGAATTGAAACTACTGGAATGCTGTTTTCTTGCAAATGATTGGTACTCAATAAGCCAGTTTCTCTTTATGGAATTTTTTTTGTCTCAAAGCTAATATATACATATATAACAACGTCATAAAAATTGTTCAAACTACAACTGTGATAATACCCCAATGTTATGTACATAATATTTTTGTCAAGCTAATATGACACGCCCGACTTATTTAACCCATAATGTGCCACTTGTAGTTTCAATGTACCTATGAAAGATCTCATCTAACTGACGTAGAAAGATCAAAAATTATTTTGATTCTCCAAAAAGTAGCTGTCATTGTGTCTTTTAAAAGTAAATATTTCCTGCAAAGTGTAAAATGTGATTTGAACACTTTCAGGCACAACATTATTTATTTAATTTTGGCACCAAATAGTGCGAATCATTTATTGTCGGTTATTTGCTATAAAAAATACATAGTTTCTACAAACTGAACAAACAAACGTTGCCAATACTATGCTTATTTTTACGCCTTATTATTATTGTTTTTTTCTAAAATTTACATCTTCTAGCTTGAGACTCAAACTCGTCGTATTATTGTGACCTTTGAGCGTATTATACGAATATGCAATGACAAACATTTTGCACGTGTACCAAAATATTTAGTTTAGAACATCAAAATTTTAGCAATATGTATTTATTTATAATAAATAATTTGGCAATTATAGGCAAAAATATTTGAACATTCACTCACAGACAATTTTTTTGAAGTGTTATTTCTTATACTAGTTCGGAACGTTAAACACGCTAATGGTATAACCAAGGCGACAAGAAGCAAATCATATATTGCATTATTATTCTGTAAATAAAATCATTTTTGTCTCTCTATAAAATATCTACTTTACATGCATGCATTTCGGCCACTTTATGCCCGGCAGCGACGAGAGGCGGGCTTTTTTTATTTTTTATCTATCGCATAGTGAAAACAATTTTGAATCTGATTCAGTAGTTTGAGATTATCCCCGATAAGCAAACTTTTCCTCTTTATTTTAGCCGACTTTTCAGTGATTTCAATAAATGGTAAGGTCGGAAACTCCATATTTGTAATAATACGTTTTTTTCACGCTTAAATTACGGTACCCGCCCTGGTTTCACCCGGGAGCTGTAATTTTAATTTGGAAAATCTGTAAAAAATACCTTTTATTATTAGGCGGGTAGGTATTAGCACAAGTTTATTTTATTTATTTGTTATACTGTTAAATATTCTTTTTTTAGTAAAAAAATGAAATCCTAAGAAATTTCAGCACGATCAATTGTTATAAACAGTTTCATAGAATATTCTCAAAATCCAAAAAGGCTTGTTCGTTTCAATAGAACTAGGTATCTGCTTTGTTAATATTGTTAGTATCTATTATTGTAACGGAGTCATCTTGAAATTTCATCGGAAATAAGATACCTACATTTTTATCCTTGGTGGCGTAATTCCCAGGTTAATTAAAAAAAAACTACTACATATTTTAAAAAAATTGAGCAGTTTCCTTTAAAACGAGACAATAAACAAAATAATATCATTTCAAAAAAGTAGTTTATTTTTTTAAGTATAATTTTTAAAATGTATTTTTAGTGAACAAACACATCACATCGCTCTTAAGTAATAATAATTTTAAAAGTTTTTGAAACATATTGCATTACAATTAATTTTTATAATACTAATAAATGGCATCTTTTTTTATTTCCACAAAACAGTAGAACAGTAGAAACAGTAGTATATGTCGTAGGATAATTAAAAAATTCGGATTTTCGCGAAAATCCTAGGACGTTTGCAAAAAACCGGATATTTTTTTTGTTTTTTTTTTGCAATCGTCCTAGGATTCTCACGAAGATCCGATTATTTCAATTATCCTACGACATATACACTGTACACATTTCCTAGACATTAATCAAATTAGCGTTCTTGTGAAATAGATTTGATAGGTGATTCCTCATTAAAAATTTTTCCATAAGAAATAATTTATGTAATTTTTCCACTGAAATTACATGTCAATCAATCGTAAAAACCATTTTTAATTAAAGAATGTACACTGACATCAACTGGTAGTTAATGAGTATCTGGAATTGGAAACGTTTCGAGATGTTATTCCAGATTTAATTCAACGGCGTTATGAAAACAATCATATCTAGTGTTTCTCACATAAAAAAATTATGAGACGAATTAGTTCCTTCTAAATTCAACGATCGTTTAGTTAGATGGCAAATTTCAAACATGAGATTGAATATTCCCGCAACGTATCTCTGAGGTTCTGATTGAGAAGTCGGTATATTATGTAATTATTAATTATCAAGATTATACAAAATATCATTTATAATTGGTTTTATACATTAAATTCAATTGAAAATTGACTTTGAATAAAACTTCATTGTAGTCTTTTACTCCTTAATGCAAATCTTTTAAATAATATTTGCAAATAGTTGATATAATTTATGAATTATATATTATTTATATCTATGATAACAATATTTAAACATATAAAGTATTCTTAGAAGCTATATATGGATATGAGTTTAAAGAATTTTTCACCAAAGAATGTTCAAACTAAGTATATTTAGAAATTGTACTTAAAAAAGATAATAACACACAGAATCAACCGGGAAAATTTTAATTATTTGATAAAAAAAACATGGAGACTCTTTAATAAGAAATCTATGATTGGTCCGCTCTGCAACCAAAAAGAGAACGATCTGAGCCGTCGTTTGGTCATAAATACTGGACATAGATTGTGTCCAGGGTCTCTAAAAAGTATCATATAACTTTCGGTATGCCAGAATTTTTTTTAAAAATTCACTGATAACAATTTGTTCTATTCTTTAACTTAAAATTGGCATATCAATTGTTCACAATGACATTTTTCGAAATTGGGACAAAGCTAACTTTTTGCTTATATATAATTTCGAGCATATCGGAAATACCACGACAACTTTTATTTAGCAAATTTTTAGTCTTATATAACGAGCTGCAATGAGCGCGTTTCTTTTTCTTAAGAAAAAAAAATTAAAATTGTTTTTAATGTAGTGCTGCTCTTCGTATTAGTATAAGATCTGCACATAATAATTTTTAATTTTTCAATCGAAAAAATGTTAGTTTTGTTTATTTCATTTAATTATTACGCTCGGACCAGATTTTATACATTTCTGCATTGCGGTGTTTTCAATTTTTCCTTGCGTGGATTTTTTTTCTTCAAATTACAGACCCCAATCGCGCGTTGAAAAGTAAATGCATTGTGATTGAGTTCAGAATTACCAATTACAATTTTTATTTGAGTTACGAATAAAAACTATTAAACATTCTGGTTGTACATAACTATTAAAAATTGCATTTATGTATTTAAAATATTTTATAATATGTAACAACATTACCCTGTATATCACAATTAGATTTTCTATAAATAACCAGTTTCTCTGAGAAAATTTCATACGTACACAAAATTTGGCTTTATATAGGTGACCACGTTTGTATAAATGAAATACTAAAAACAATTTATAACGAGCACACTAGAAATTCGGCATTCACTCAGTTTGAAAACTTTTGTTCTTAATTGTATTTAACACACGGATGCTAGCGTTTTTATTAATTTCAGGGGACCATATTTTTTTAATTATAAGTACAGCTGAAAGCATACTACATTGAAATGTTCCCCATTGTGGTTTTGTGGAATAAACGCATTTGTAAAAAAACTGAAACATTTTTTACAAACTCAAAATAACACACAGCGTATTTATCAAGTTTATTTACAATATATTTATAATTTAAAAAATTATAATCGCTAATACATATTCGTTAAAATATATGAGAACATAGAACAATGCTTCCACTTTTAATTTATTCGAAAATCTATGAAACATCGCGTCAGCTTTATTTTTATTTCAGTGATATAAAGTTTAACAAAAAAATATTTTCTTCATAGATGATACACCTACAATATAAATATTACCCATATGCTTATAATTAATTATAACATGCACAGCAAATAACAAAACGAAAACGTAGAAAAATATGCTAACAGGTAAATTTACGTCTTAATTACTATGTTTAAGAAATCATAATAATATGTATTTGTTGGCATTTTGTTCCCTATCGATAAAATTTGTAGGCCAAAGTTAAATAATCTACTAACGACTGACTTATAACATATCTATTTCCATATGAAACAATGACCATTGGCACATAACGTAGATGGCAGCAGGTACATAACAACCTAAGTTATGATCGGTTTTCACTATGGAGTTTCCTAAACACCAAATCTACATGTTCCTTCCTAAGTTGCGTGATTTAAATAAGGGATACTTCAAAATAAATCTGTAAAGTTTTAATATTAGGTATAACAATCATTTAAAAATAAATGTATTTAATTTTTCTATCTGTAATTTTCCATTCCCTGGCAAAATCTGCTTTAGTAAAGTGGACTCCACAAGCATTTACTGTAAAAGTGTTTTCTCTATTCATAGCATACAACCACTTATTTTTCTGTTCCGGACCCTTTGGAAATATAAAACCCTTATAATTTGAAAATTGGTAAAAACAGCACTCCGACTTTCTCAATGATTTATTATTTGAAATAAATTGATTTTGAACACACTGTTATGAATTATTCACAGTCTGAGGTCTGCCCCTAACGGTAAAGTTTGGTAGTACCAATCTCCATTGTAACTACGTAATTTGTATCTTTAAGACATTGAGTTTCTGCGTGCCGACTATAATGACGCTATTATTGATGTCAATATTAAAATTAACAACGCCGTTAAATTTCTGTCTCATTTCGTCTTATGTATATTGTTAAATTTGTTAGACAGTGACAAAAAGTTAACAGTATAATAAATTCTCATATTGATCATACAGAATAGCACCATAAATAACATATGAAAGATATCCAAAAAAATATTTATATAATTGATAGCTAAAAATTATTTTAAAACATTTTTCATCAATATTGGACGATGTGTTTTCTATTTGTAGCTTTACTCGGTATCACAAAAAACTTAATACAAAATGGAGAAAAAAATTCTAAAGAATTTAATTATTAACAATAATTAATTGTACTAGTATTATAACTGCTGCCAAGGTTAAGCTATTTGAATATTTTGCAAACTTATTATTGATATGCTTATTATACGTCTCAGCTGTCTAAAGTCACGTTTATAAATATTTGTTCATTTTTAGTAACCGGCGCTAATGACTTACGGTCGATGTACTTTTTTTTGTCTGTTTTATGTCAATAAAAAATATATTAAACTGTGTTGTTTTTTGAATTTGAAAATTCAATGCACAAACTTAATCCGCAAGCTAAATGCTCTTCCCGTATAAAAATTTACATCAAAGAGCGGTGTGGACACGTTTCTATGTTTCTGCACCTGTAGAGTGTAGAACAAATTATGCGTGTGCATTGAAATTTGAAAGTCATGAAAATTTTGGTTTACGTAGCGAACTTCTAAGTGATAATTTCCATGTAAGCGTGCTTTTATCGTACTATATGGGACAATTCAAATAAATAAATAAGTAGCATCAATGTTATGTATGAAGGTGCGAAATATTTGGTTGTTTTGGTATTTTTCGACAGGACATTGTATTTGCAATATTGTCTCACTTACCTTACTGTTGCATTCTGTTCTTCCAAAAACTTTAGTTAAAATTAAAACACGATTAAAATGTTAACTGTATCATCAAGTAGTCACTATAAACAGCTTTTTTTCTGTGTGTTCTGTTATGTATACAGTTTTTACTTGAGCTCATAAAATAATTCATTACATAATCAAAGTACATAAATGCTTAATATTTAACCCTACTGCCAGACTATGCTCCTCGCACTGCTCCTCGCTCTGCTCATCGCGCTGTCGCGATGCTGCCCTAAGCGGCCAGACACTGCTGTACTCGCGACGCTCCGCATTCGGCTTTCGCCTCGCGGCAATGGAGGTCGATACTGTGGCAGCGTGCGCACTATGCCTTTACACTTAGACCGCTACACTTAGACCGCTTGGCGCGGGAGTATGTGGCCGGCTTACTCGTGCTCTTATTGCCGGTCCTTTGACTCGCGCACAAAAAACCGACAATCGAGGGAGCACTGGGCATGACGAGGAGCATGACATGCGGCATGACGAGTAACGCGGCCACACAACGTCTCTGCCTCCTTTCCTCGCTACTTCCCATGCCACTCGTCGAGTGTGTGGCTGAGGCATAATATTAAGCATTGGTGTACTTTGATTATGCAATGAATTATTTCAGTATTATAATTTACTGTAATTTTGACGTTCATTGAATAAAGAATTAAATATTATAGTTAAAACGTATTCTTTTTACAAGAATATCACAATACCGAATATAATCTTCTATGCTGTAGTGATTCTGTATGTACAATAGATTTTGCTGAAGCCTCTGTCTTTTTAAGTTATACAATTTTAATCCAAAGAAATCCTACTCACCTATTTTTTTTTGCTTATGTCTTTACACGCAATTACCCTAGATGGTACATAAACTCACTTTCTATTTTGATTATAGAATCAAAATGGGAACATGTTTACAGGTTGTTCAAGAGATTTTGAAAATAAACAAATAGTTAATGTCTCAACTGAAAGTCCAAAAATATAACAGAAACGTAAGAAAAAAACATACTCTAGTGATAAATCTTTAAAATCTAATAAAAATTATTTACGGCAAATTGTGTCGAAATATGGTCGAAATTTGTTCCATGTTCAAATACACATACTCATCAAAATAGCCCGATGATGTGTCGATTTCATTTTACGAAGACTAGTGAAAGTATAATGTTACACTGTGACGATAAAGAATCGTTACGACATGCTATACGAATGTATTCGGAAGTAAATCAGAAGACAAAATTGTTTTACACGTCACTGGGTTTTTTTCTATTCGAAACAGGGCTTTGAAACATGCAAAGAGTGTGACAATTTGTAGGCGGATGACTGTTTTCGTTGGAGTTCATTTTCATTAAGATCAAAATAATAACCGTTCATGCATTTTCAAGACACCTCGCTTATATTATCTGACAAGGCCTCAAATTTAATTGAAGCCAAATGCAACAGCAGTCTTGTATGTCTTTCTGAATGGTTCTGCGCTAATAGTCTCTATTTAAACGAAAATAAGACAAATTACATGCGTTTTCATAGCCATCAGTACAGGGCCGATCTAGATATTTCTTTAAAGATAAATAATAATAATATATCTAGAACTGACCATATTAAGTTTTTAGGTTTGCATATTGATGATACTCTAAACTGGAAAATCCATTGCAAAATAACTACTAATAAACTAAATTCAATATATTATTTATTCATAAATCTGAGAAATATCTTAGATCGGCAACAACTGATTGGTCTGTATTATGCTCAGGTGTACTCAAGACTGAAAAATGGTGTTTGTTTCTGGGGCTCTTCAACGTTAGCGTCTACTGTTTTCATTGCTCAGAAGAGGATTGTCAGATGTATAGGAGGGGTGCCTCAATCATGTTCGTGCAGGGATCTTTTCAAAGAATTAAACATTTTAACATTACCGTCAATTCTCATCATTGAACTGTCTCTATATGTATATAATAATAAGCATAAATATTATCTGGGCTCAGATATTCATGACATTAACACCCGTCAAAAAAACATCTTAAGAGTGCCCTACAGTCGACTAAATGTTCGCAAAAAATCCCCTGGGAACCTCGGCGTTACCATTTTTAACAAATTGCCTGAAAATATAAAATCAGCTGCAGATATTAACAAATTTAAAAAATTATTAAAAAGTTATTTGCTGGAAGGTGCTTTTTATACTACCGATGAATTATAATCCAGATTAGTTTGTTTGACGTTTGAATACTGTATATATGCAGTCTACTAAATAAATAAAATTAATTATTATTATTTATTATTATTATTATTATTTTGTCAAAATATAGTAATGGTTTTGCAATATTGTATTTTCATTAAATCAATGGGCTTGTTTTGAAAATTTTCTTCACAAGTTCATTGTAGCCTTTCAGGGTAAACGGCAATGAAATCAGACGTTTGAATTTTCATTATAGAAATATCTTTTACGAACATCTAATATCAGGCGAAAATAGTAGGAAATAATATTTGACTTAACATTTTTTATCTCTATATAATACCTGCTAAATGTATATTTTATTGTACAGGTAGGTATTTTTATTGATAAAGTAAGAATGATTTTAAGACGAAGTTAATCTGAAATCATATTTCGTTATATTTCGAACTCTTTTTACGGTAATTGAATAGTCTTATGCTCGGTTTCTGGTAAGTACTTACTTTAAATTTACTTTGAAAGTAGATTTAACGTTGAAAGTCGTACAAGCAACTGACAATTATTATTTGTTTGTAGCGCCTACGAATTTCATCTGAAATTCTTCTTCCCAAATCATGATAAGATGTTTGATGGAAACAACATAAAAAAATCATTCTTGTCGTTTAGTTTCGTTGCAAACAGGGCATAAGCGGATGAACGGAGTTTATAATGTGTAGAATATTTTCAATACAGTGATTCAGTCCACTTCTTGACTACTTTGATATATATATTGTAATAATTAAACTGGATTGTTTGAGGGTATCGGTGTTTTTTGTCGGTATGAAATATAACTTCCTTAATACTGTATCGTAATTAATGTTTGATACGCCATTTTGGAGATTATTTTTCTCTCTAATAGCGAAAAATAAGTAAATATCTTAACATTAATGTTCATTAAGAAATTACAGTTAAAAAATTTTAACAATTTCATTACAGAAAATAACATTCAGAAAAAACACATGGCACCATCTGGTGTTAAACTGTTTATTTTAACAGTTGTCGGTGATATATTAAGTGACGTAGTGGCGTTGAAGTCTCTGAATAGAACAGAATAAAATTTATTTCCATCCTATTATATTACGTAACTGATCACTAACGGTGCGAAGTATTTGCACGGGTCCGCTAGTAAAACGGAACTTGTCAGTTGCTAGATTAGGTCTAATAATTGGAATGAAAGTGCAGTTGCGTGTCGGCGTCGCGGGAACATGTCGATGGAACGCCCTCCTCCTCGAGCAGAGTATCCATGGTGGCGCGCCTGTGATCCCGCGACGCCTGCACGGCTCAGACTGCATTCTCGCCGCCGCCGGCGCCGGCGACCAGAAAGGGGCTGGTGCAGGACGCTCGGCCACCCGGCTGAGAGCCGTTCGACATCCGTCCGACGCCACCGACCAACGTTGTCGTCGTTGTTTCTGATGCCGTCGATTCACGTTTCTTGTAGATGTTTGTCGGTTGACTGTACAGCCTATATTACAGCGAAAAGTTAATGCATGTTTATAAAGCAAATATTATCGAAGGCTAGCTTATAAACATTTTTGACCATTACAGATTGTCACTGGAGTAATACGGGTTGATCAATAGGTACCCGTGTTTGGCGTTGACTGTACTGCAGACATCGTGTACTGCAGACTTTTAAACGATCTCGTGGTGAGTTGTCGATAAATTCATAGGTTAGGTTATTTTTTGCAGCCAGTTGTATCATGCGTGTTTTGTATTTTTCGACAAAATGGAAAAAGAGCAATATCGACTCGTAATTCGTTTTTTATACGAGTATCTCACCGTGGTCATAGATGGTGAAAGGTCCCCATAGACAGCATTCAACATCAGCTTTATTTCTTCGCGTGTTTTCAAAAAAATGAATTACGGATCGATATTGCTCTGTTTCCACTTTGTCGAAAAACACAAAACACGAATGATACGACTGGCTGTCAAAAATAACCTAACGTCCTAACCTATGAATTTATCCACAATTCAGCACGAGGTCGCTTAAAAGTCTGCAGCACACGATGCTAAAGTCAATTTCAAGTATACCTTGTACATTATGACTATTTGATTACCTAATTATATTTTAGGTATTTAAATTAGTTATTAATAATTTTTGCTACTCCCGAAAATATTCCAGTATGAATTAAAAATTGATTGCAAACAACTATGACAATCCATTGGCCGATGCATAGAAATTCTATATGAACTCATAAGATTATTTTTGTTGCGAGAACATGTTTATGTACTTGACAATTTCAGTATATTATTAGATTTCTATGGATTTACGTTCGGATGTTTTGAATAATTGATTACGAGGACATTGTCAATTATTTGACGGTGACTCAAGAGTAAATGGAAATTCATCAATGATTTCATAATTCTTGACTGGGACTTCATAGAAATTTATCTTATGATGCGAAGTAACGAACGTATTTAATTCTCAACGACGTATATTTTTTATATTATAAATTCATAACGGAGTGGCCTCCAGGGAATTAATTCTGTTATAATTATTGATACTATGAACATGATTCCAAATTTACTATTTCAGTCCTTATACGTAAATAAAACATGTTTTCTCCATACCATGCCGAGAGTACGTACTTACAGATTCTATTTTAAAGTAGAAAGTTTAACATTTATTCACTGTTGTAATTACTCGCATACCGTCTGCCGAAATAGTTTTGTCATGCGCACTGATACATGAGACTGCCGTTTGTCAGATCACGTTTTCGCCAATATAGACAGTAGTAGCCAACTGCTGTTACTACATGGACATTACTAGATCCATGTCATTACGTATAACCTCAAAATTGCTCACTTGAAAGTAATTAGTCTTTTTACATATTGTTGAAAGTACGTACTTTCGACCGGATACCACACCGGCAGAGCGCTGAAAGCCTTTTATTGCGCGACACATGATGCCCTCGACTTCGTCTCGGGCGTCATGACGCACGTGCAGGAAATTCAACTTTCTGCTCTTGTGTGGTAATATGCTATTGCGGATCACTTGACAAAAAATGTTAAGGAAGTAAAGTCATAGTTGCATCAAATAATAACAACCCCTGACACTATGAACGTGACTGGATAATAAGTCGAAGCTGGCTTACAGATTCATTGTAATACTATTACAATTAAGGCGTTTGAAGTAGATACTTTGAAATGATGAAATCTGATTTCGTTTGCGCCCAAATTGCACAACAAATTTGATTATCTGCAATTCCCTTATAAATTTCTTCTATACAGACATATTGGTATTTAATTTAAGATCCTCACTTCTGAGCCTTCTTCCTCAAACAGAGATACGTTTCACTTCGTCAAGCTTAAATTAAATTTGAAATTTAATTTTTTTAGACTTTTAAATTCGTTAAATCATAAAATAAATATTAAGGTATATAATTTACCATTAAATAAATTGTTCTCAATAATGAATAATATTTTTACTGTTTATTTATTCGATAATAATTTATACTACAATTTAAAAAATACATCAAGTAAAAAAATAACTTAAAAATCTTTTCCATCACAAAGCTGTTCAAAGAAAGATCGTTAGTAAATAAAAATGTACTTATTGTTAATAGGGTAAAAATACCGCCCAGCTTTCGACCACCAGCCTATATTAGTAGTTAACAGATTGTAAAGATTATAATGTTATTTTAAGTCTCTAATTTTTTCGTATGTTGATAAAACGTTCTGTGCCAGGAAAGATAAAGTAAAAAATATTAATTCAGAAGAGATTCACACGTCAAGAAATTAAAAAAACATTAATTTACATTCACTTGTAAATCAACGCTTTTCTTATAATTTCTCTTCGCATCGATAAAACATATTGTCGGTAAAATATGAAACAAGATAATCAGGCGCATGGTAATTACCAAGTACTTAGCAAAATAAGCACTCTGGAATGCTTATAAATCAGTATGGTTACGTAAGAATAGTATTTAGAACAATATGGCTAAATATTTCAAATAACACTGCAATATCATGCTTATAAATGTATTTATCTATAAACTTTTGTAAGTAAAAAAGTAGTTCAATTATAGCAGCTGGTGGACGATTGAGAACTGATGCCTTCACTCTTTAACTTTATAATAATAAGAAATTATACTTTTAATTTTTAGCAATATCGAAATAATAATATATTTATCATAAAAATTATCTATATAAAGCAATGCTATATGTATTTAAAAAGAGTGGTTTGTTTATTCAGTCTTTGAAGAAAAAAAAACTATCTTTGAAAATATGTATTAAACTAATGTGAGTTTCCACAATTTAATATTATATAAAATCAAAAAACAAAGTTCCTCGGTCAGTCAGCAGTCAATGAAGCGTCCCAAGTGAAAGGTGTCGATGAAATCATGATCCCCACAGACGAGAGCTCCTTATACAGAATGTGACTATGTTGACAGTCTAAATGCATAACAAAAGAAACAACAAATAAACGAACAAAAACAAATAAAATCTGTACAAATTAGAAAAATTAAAACTGTGTATTAATAAATTGTAGTAAATATTTTAAAAGACTGATTAATTAGTCAAACAATAAAACAATAATCATCACTTAATAAAGAATATTAAAAAAAATGATTAAGTAAGAATGAGTAAATATAACAGCGTATAAATTGGAATGATAATATTGAATGCATCATTTAATAATGCAAATAAGATATTTTTACAAAATGCTACAACTCAAAAAGTTTTCAGTTTTTTATAGTGACATATTCATGAGAAAAGTATTTATTAAGTAAAGAAAAGAAGAAACTCAAAATGCAACGCGCGATGCTAGTTTGTTAATACAGAATGTCCTGAAAGTGTGCAGTAGAGCATAAACAAAAAATTTAGTATTGAAGATAATGGTTATTAAAATTTGTCCTATTTGATGTGGTTTTTATTCTAAATAATAATAATTGTATGGTATCAAAATGTGCCAAGAAATAAATTTTTTAAACACAACGGATTTAAGACAAAGTGTTTTGTTTCTTCGTAATTTCTGTTGAATTAATTCAACTGAAGTTAAATTTATATCATACATAATTAAGTTATTTATCTTATCTTTGATGTACGGCGATTTGCTTTTGAAACTCTCTTTGTACATTGCAGGTGACCATTGATTTAGAAGTTTCATTTTCTGAGTCATAGCCGAAGGTTATTACGTTAATTGGACAGAAATATTAACCAGCAATATAAATAAATCGACAGATACAATTTGCTAATAATCTAAAAAAATAATTATTCAGTTTGACGTTGCATTTCTGTAGATCAGGGATAAAATTCCTAAATTTAAACTTATCTGTTTTTTTTTTGAAAAATCGTTTTTCGGGATATTTCATAATTTCTCATTTAAATTCAATTAATACATTTTTTTATAAAAATAAAATATTTAAAATGCGTTCGATATGCGCCGTTTATTTTGCATTAGCCAGTATAACTGGTAACTACTTTTCTATCTTAATGGAAAAAGAATGTAAGGCCGCTTCTTCAGGATATTTAAACAAACAAGCTCAACCACTGTATGTACGCATTGTAACACATTCTGTGAGTTGACTGCACGCTAAAAAATTTCTTTGTTTGATTTTTATAATAGCTTTTGGTGTTTTGCATAGTGTGACTTATCCGATGTTTAGGAATCTTAATTTTTCCAATTCTGCGCAAAGATAACAGACGTTGTGTACTCTTTCTAGGTATCAGGAGGACGAAGTGATTTATTTGTTTTTGGCTGGAGTTTGTAGCGTTTTAGCAAACTTTTTTATAAACGTTAGCAATTATCAACTTCGCCCGGAATTGTAAATTACCTATTAATCTAAATTAAATGGTGTAAAGGGCAATTTTGGGCTAAATTAAATATTTAAACGACTAACATTTATTTAAATATTTTATACTACTGTCGGAAAACCGCCTTCGCAAATAAATCATTTTTTTAGACCACATCATAAAAATGTTTATTGTGAGTCAACTTTAAAGGAAAGACATATGCTATCATGGACTTTTTTTAGATCTTTTTAAGAGGAACTATTCCACCATACATTATTAATAAAATACACTAAAAACTTAAAAATAAAATAGATAAAAAAAACTCTTAAGTTAAACGGTTTTATTTTAAATCATCAGCTGTATCTAAAACTAGAAAATAACTGGGACTTTTAACAAACTAAAATATAAACGTGCGACGCATAAAAATCTGTATAACGACTGTAAAATTAAACAATAACAGCTTGTCTCGAAAAATGTGTTTTCAAGCCCTCCAAAAGAAATATTTCAAATACGCCCGCTGTTTTTATTTTAGTCCGTTCAAAGTCCCAGATTATTTTCTAGTTTTTGGTACAACAGATGATTTAAAATAAAACTCTTTAATTTACAGTTTTTTTACCTATTTTATTATACCTTTAATTTGATAAGAAAACCATTGAATAAATACGTCCCATATAGTGTTTGAACAGACAAGGAGCGACTGAAAGAGAAGGTAAAGTAACGGGAAGCACAGAGAAGTGCGGTCAACGGTAACATAATTACGGGATTCAAAGGCGTATTATAATAATATTAATATCCTAAATAATTTAAATTGTTTCTTGATTATGCGCCGCTTTGACGTTTTAAAGCACAACCAACTATAAATGTGTTTGGTACAATAAATGTGTTAGCTACCGACTGAACTTTTATTTCGTCTCATTTCATTTATCCGGCTCTGATGATGAAACGTTTTACGAAAACTTCACCAAATGTAGTGTCACAACCATACCATGTCGGTTTGAACGTCTATATTCTGAGATAAAATATCAAATTTTGAATTCTCCGCTGCCGGCTGGCAAGTAGATACCTATACTTACAGTACGCTTTCACAAATGTAATTATGACATAAAAGCAGACAGGCGTTATTTTACAAAGAAAGTTTTTATTTTATTTTACTGCACGGTCTTAGTAACGCACCATCCTTTCGTCTGACGTGCTTTAGACATGCATTATATTTAATTTTAATAATAACATCATACTGTGAGACTATGTGAAAATTAATGATCTGGTTATATCATTGTTGAAAACAATTCCTGTACTTTATCTTTACATAACAATTACATTGTTTAATTTCAATTATACAACACGAAAATAAAGATATAGTTGTATTTACGGACAATTTTCATTAATTATTGTCAATTCTCATATTAAACTATTTTAATAATGAGAAAACTCGTTGGCGGTCAGTTTGAAAATTTAAACCCGAAACTTCTAGTATCGCACTGGTTGAGTTCAAGTGTCTTCAAGTATAAAAATTATGAAGTTCTAATATTATAAAAAAGATAGAAATAATAATAGTTTGCTATAATATTATGAAACACCCTTTGTTGCAATTATAACGCGATATTAGAAAAAATCATGAGAAACCGAATATTCCACTATCGCGGCGGCTGAATTACCAGTTCTTCTACAGTGACATTTTAAAACGATCGACACTTTTCATAACAAAGCTTATTCGCAACAGTATTCGACACTCTCTGAGAGCTAAATTCATTTTAGGCATCATTAGAATACGAACCTTCACTGAACCGAGAGCCAAATATAATTGTCAATCAAAGGTGAGTTTTTTTCCAATTATTTTTATATTAAGAAACTTACGCAATTGTGGCCGTGATTGCCTATAATTTCTGTCACTATATAGAAAATTGTGAACAACGTATTGTGAAAATTGAAAAGTAGCAGTCGATATAGTAAGCGAGATGAGATGTCGGCATAGGGTGAAAATATCGTTGAGCGCGCATATTGAATTGAAGAGATAAGGTCAAATAGTTACCTGATACTTTCCGTCCTGGACCTCGGCGACCAGTCCTTGCTCTGGCTGTAGTTGTACGTATATCTCCTGGAGCCGCTGATCGAACGCCTCTCCCGCCAGCACTCGATATGGTGTCGCATTGTGTTCTGCACTTCGGTGTTCAGGAAGCAGTAGAATAGGGCGACGGTGAAACCCTGTACAACAATGCCGACACATCGTAACATTATGTTCTACATTATTATCTACCAGATAGGTAGCTATGTGATATAATATATTAATGTAGACTGACATACGGAACTGTTTTTCTCTCTCGGGCTTTTTCCATCTTTATACAGGTGTTCTGATATTTAGTATACGTCTAATACTTTTGCTTTTTAGTGTATTTGCCATATGGCAACATACACTATTGGCATCGGTCGGATGGCGGGATCTAAGGGTCGGACCAAAATTTCTCGACGTTTCATAACCTCCTAAACACTTTGGCACCATTTTTAAAAATGTTTATATAATATATATATATATATATATATATATATATATATATATATATATATGTATGTATATATATATATATTTATATATATATAGGTATATATGTGTACGGGCAATAACTTTTAACGAAAATTTTAACGAAATTTGGCACACATGTTGGAATCCATCACCGCACGAAGCCTAATTAAAATAGGCCCAATAGGATCATTTTAAGGGTGGTTTTTAGGGGTTGAAAAAATTCTCAGAATCGTTTCAAAATTGAAATTTAACCCTTTAGTAGCAATTAAAAAGTACCCCTAACATGTTTATAAAATCGGCCCGACAGGACCGAATTTAGAAATTTTCTGAAAACAGTATGCAGATAGTGAGTTATTTACTGAAAGGTGTTTTTAATTTTGGTGTAGACGTTCGATCGACAATAACAATGTAGTTAAGAAAAAATGTAATTTTAAGGGGTGTATTAAGAAGTTATTTTTTTTTTTTGCCCTACAATCACCTTAAGTTCACATAAAAAAGCCTGTATTGGCAAATACACTATATTGTCGGCAGGGTTTTGGCACTGCGACCCGGGTTTTTTATGCTTTGTACACGAAACAATACGTATAAAGAAATCAATTAAAAAAAATGGTGTGTGTAGATATGCGCGTGCGGCAGAAGTTATACTTCTTTATCGTGATTGCTATAATTGATATTCACATTTTCGTTTAATATTGATAAAATACAATAGGATGTCTAAGGAGATGATAAAGATAGTTAAAAATTAGCTTGTTCATTTCGAGTAGTACTTATTTACTTTGAATAATAGGTGGACAACTCCATCAGCACATTGTAACAGAGAAATAAGACGTGTCATCTAAATATAAAGTAAAACTATACTGCATCGAAGAGTCAGCTTTATCGACGATTTCAGCCTCGTCGATATACGTAGTACATTCATATTAAATTAACAACTAACTTCACGGTGTCTCATTTTCGTTGCATGCTGCGTGCGCAACTTTCGTAACAGAGAAATTTTACCCTCAATGCGCCAAAAGAAGTACGACTTCAAGAAAAAAACGAGCAAATAAATTAGATTAGAAAGAAAAACATTTAACGAGTAACAATTATTGGTAGTTTGTTTTTGTTTTCGTGTAGAGTATTTTATAAACAATATATTTTAGAATACCTAGCACGTTTAGTAACTACTAAAGTAATAAATCGCTTTCATATTTTACTGAAACCTAATTTTTATAAACTGTATCATAAACTATATTTGCCATCCATTTTTGAATGTGAAATATGAATTACAGAAAAATCTACTGAAAACTAAAAGTAATCTCAAAACACCTATCAATTTAATATTTTCTCCTCGATGTACGTTTCGCTAACCATGTTAATATAATATAGATTTTTTTGCAGATAGTTTTACGAATTTCTCTAGTATTCTGAAGGACCTTGTATAGTATAATTAATCTTCTTATTTATGTTTTCTTAATAATTAATATTATTTCGTAATAATTAATTATAATTTTGTATTTTTTGTGTGTACAATTTTTATTTTTATACTCTGTAATTGGGACTTAGTCCTGTTGAGTATCCCAAATAAATAAATAAATAAATCTGGACAAACTAAGAGGTGAAGAAACTGTGAAGAAACTGTAATAAGTTACATTTAATCAGAGTTGCTGTTGCAAATAAGTTTTTGAAACAAAATTTAGTAAAATTATGTGATACGTCCATATTTTATAGTTTCATCCCTTCGTCAATAGTGTATACTAATAAATGAATTTTTATTTGGACTTTTTTACTGCGTAAGATAAAATAAGCTATTACAACGTTTTTCTAAGCAATTATTTATCTCAAACGTTTTTTTTTTAAATCGCAATATTAATTGAACAAAACATTTACCAAAGGTTTATTATTTAATTCCGATTGTAAATGGGTCAAGTTGTAATTGCGTTTAACACGGCTGGAAAGGTCATTAAAACTCAATAAGCAATCAATAATTAAAAGCGATGTCAGACCAGGCGCCTATTAACGCTTTATGGTCTCGCTGTTTTCAATGACAAGTTTAATCGAAACGATACTGGGTTGATTAAAATGCAGAAATATAATATTATAGCGTCGTATTATTTTTAGTGTATAATTTGTCATATGGCAACATACACTATTGGCGAATGGTCGAATGGCGGGACCTAGGGGTCGGATCAACATTTCTCGACGTCTCATAACCTCCTAAACAATTTGGCACCATTTTAAAAAATGTTTGTGTATATAATATATATATTAACGAAATTTGGCACACATATTGGAATCTATGACCGCACGAAGCCTATTTAAAATGGGCTCGATCGGGTCATTTAAAGAGTGGTTTTTAGGGGTTGAAAAAAGCTTTTGAGCCCAAAAATACCGAAACAATCCTCAGAATTGTTTCAAAATTGAAATTTAACCCTTCAGTAGCAATTAAAAAGTGCCCCCAAAATTTTAATAAAATCGGCCCGACAGGATGGGATTTACAAATTTTATGAAAACACTATAGATAGTGAATTATTTACTGAAAGGTGTATATAATTTGGCATAGAGAGGTTCGATTGATAATATTGCAAAACAAATGTTTCTCTAAGGGGTGAACTAAGGAGTTACATTTTTTATTTTGCCCAAAAATCAACTTAAGTTTCTCAAAAACAATATGGCGCTTCATATTTGCTTGTCAAACATCTTACCAAAATTTGATTTCATTCCACTCAGTCGTGTGATCTTTATCGTGCGCACAGACAAACAGACGAACAGACTTTTACAAGAATTATGTAAAATTAAATATTGTAAAATTTTCAATTTTGACCGAAATTAGTACTACCATTGCCCACTTGTGGAGTTAGAATGGTAAAAAATGATGTAAAAAGAAACAATTAACGTTAAATAAATTGTTATTTTTAAATTCTGTGTTTACTCGAAATTCCTGTACGTCCTCAGACTTATTAGTATTTTTGCGATGAACTGGTTTATATTACTTAATTTATTGCAACGCTGAAATGAAACTAGTTTTAAGATATCACGTTTTCGTATTTTACTTGCTGCTTTTAGTTGAAAATTTAATCAATAAACAATAACGAATATCTGACGGTAAGCAAATGTTAAATACTTAACAATCGTTACAAAGCAACCGATATGCTTGTGTTCAGAAACACAGCATGTCGGTAGATAATATCGTGTTCACGCTCGTCGGAACAAAGGGTTTATACTTTTTCCTCATCACAGCAAGTCACCGTATGCTGTTGACAGCCATGACAGATTTTTTCTGGTATCGACAAAAACAATTTATAAAACATTTTAACTTTTTAAATGACTAGCTGTTTGCTCGCGACTACGTCCGCGTGGTATAGATAATATACTGTATCCAGTTAAATTCTTTTATTTAAAATTCACCCCCATCCGTTCGAACAGTGTGTTCAAAAGACCGTCGAACATGTATTTCTTTATTTTCTATTAGCTTTACCATATCTAATATATAAAATTCTCGTGTCACGGTGTTTGTTTCCAAACTCTTCCGAAACGGCTGAACCGATTTTGATAAAATTTTGTGTGCTTATCGGGTAGGTCTCAGAATCGGTCAACATCTATTTTTCATACCCCTAAATGTTAAGGATAGTCCACTCCAATTTTTTATTTTTTGGACAAAATTATTTGTTTTTATTCTTTCATGATTCAGCATTGAAATATACATTTAATTCTAAATTTTCACCCTTATACGATCAACCCCTGATTTTTAATCGCGATTTTTATATTATTCTGTTCCATCCACAGATCCACAAGATGGCAATCGAATATAATATATTGTAGTATACTATAATTTTCATGTATAGTTCTATCAACCAATCATTTATCCGCGCCAGGTGTCTACTGTTGTCACTTTTCAACTAGCAAACATCATGGAGTAGGCGGTGAGAACGAAGCCGGCTTCCTTTCTCTCACTTCTAATTGATTAAGAAATCAGATATAAATCAACACGTGTTGTGAGCTCCCAACAACAACTTTACCGGTATATATCATACAAATAATTATAAACTCGGGCGAACGAACGGAGTGAGTGAGTAATGAAAGAATCCTAACTATTAAGATCCTAATAAAAAATTGAACTTAATAAGGCGGAACAAAGTTCGCCGGGTCAGCTAGTAGATATATATATTCGTATGTCTACGCGGACTGTTTTACATATCTTTTTAAGCTCTACACTTCTTCCATAGAACGTATTCATATATCTGTTACTGTTGAAGAAGCGTTCAGAAGAAACGCATTCGCTTGATCGTTTTAACGTCGACTTACGTTGCAAAATTGGTCTCCACGAAAAGCGCTTTTATTTTAACGCAATAATATATACCTATAACTTATGTGCATCCCAAAGTTCCATTCTAAATATCGGATGAGTAGTTTGCAAGATTACCTCTTATATTCAAACTAATAAAATGGACCTCTTTATAATATTAGTATAGCTATAAACAGTTTCTTTTGGAATAAAACATCTAAAATCGCTTAGTGCATAATGCGATTTCATGTTTAACCGTGTTTCTTTTATGAAAAAATTGAAATATGTTGCTTTTTGGGTAATTAATTAGATTCGGCACTTATTTGGTAATTGAGTCGAAAATTTAAAATGCAACACATGATAACATCATAGATAATGTACTATATCAGTGTATGTCAGAGTTAGTTATAAACTTATCTATTAGTTTAAAGTTTATTTAGTAGAAAAGCAAAGAGACTCAAACGGCATAGGCACCGCGCGGTGTTTGCGGGTGAAACTACTTCGAAATTCAAAAGCTCATTTAACCGCTAGAGTTTGCACTTCCTCTAGGTATTCTATTTTTAACAGAATTTAAACAGAACTTCAAAGAGAAACTGCGCACTTGCGCGATCTAAGTAGCAATGTATTGAAGATTTATTTTGAAAAAAAAAAGAATTATATTTATTATGCATTTTGAAAACGTAGTCAAATTTGCTATACAACACAAAAAAGTTCAACTCTCGTCAGGTGGGATAGGTACAATTGTAATTTTTCTGTTTTTAAATTCTCATTACTTTTTTCCTCAGAAGTCGCAGAGATTTGAAATTTTGTGACATCTCTACGTTTTTGGTCTAAATTATATATACTAAATTTCAGAAAAATATCCCCACTCCTGTCCCGATATAGAGGGTCGAATTATTTTTGTAAAATTATGCCGCCTGATGAGAGTTAAAGAATAGAAAGTATCTTAGAAATCAGTACAAATAACACACTTTTAAGTAAAAGAGGCGAGAGGATGAGTAAAATATTAATATAAAAATGATTTGTCGGGAAAAAGGACTTTTTAAGTAAACACTTACTTGTTATTTACAGCGACGTTTCGTTCCTTGTTTGGAACTTTTTCAAGCTTTAATAACTATTAAATGTTTTGATTAAGTAGATATAAAAGTTCAAATACACATGTAAATATAAATTTGAGTTAAACAATTATTAATAAAAAGTTTATAATAATTCCGTAAAAACATAATTTAAAAAAAATGAAATTATTATAAACTTTTTATTAATAATTGTTTAACTCAAATTTATATTTACATGTGTATTTTAACTTTTATATCTACTTAATCAAAACATGTAATAGTTATTAAAGCTTGAAAAAGTTTTAAACAAGGAACGAAACGTCGCTGTAAATAACAAATAAGTGTTTACTTAAAAAGTCCTTTTTCCCGACAAATCATTTTTATTTTAATTACCAAGGACAAAAAAGAAATAAAGTAATGTTTATTTAAAATTTCGTACAACTTTTCCTGATCACTAATATAGTTTTTCTTATAAAAAAAAAACATTATTTATGACACTACAGACTACGCATTGCTGTCCATAAACAAATAATAAAAAACCCGCGTCGCAGTGCCAAAACCCTGCCGACAATATAGTGTATTTGCTGATACAGACCTTTTGGCTTTATTATGTGAACTTAAGGTGATTGTTGGGCAAAATAAAAAAATTAACTCCTTAATACACCCCTTAAAATTACATTTTTTCCTTAACTACATTATTTTTGTCGATCGAACGTCTACAGCAAAATTAAAAACACCTTTCAGTAAATAACTCACTATCTGCAAACTAGTGTTTTCAGAAAATTTGAAAATCCGGTCCTGTCGGGCCGATTTTATTAAAATTTTAGGAGCACTTTTTAATTGCTATTAAAGGGTTAAATTTCAATTTTGAAACGATTCTGAGAATTTTTTAGGTATTTTTGGGCCTAAAAACTTTTTTCAACCCCTAAAAACCACCCTTAAAATGACCCGATTGGGCCTATTTTAAATAGGCTTCGTGCGGTGATGGATTCCAACATGTGTGCCAAATTTCGTTAAAATGAATTAACTCCTTCGAAAGTTATTGCCCGTACACATATATACCTATATATATATATATATATATATATATATATAAATATATATATATATATATATATACATATATATATAAACATTTTCAAAAATGGTGCCAAAGTGTTTAGGAGGTTATGAAACGTCGAGAAATTTTGGTCCGACCCCTAGGTCCCGCCATCCGACCGATGCCAATAGTGTATGTTGCCATATGGCAAATACACTAATAAATACGCCAACTAATACCTTTTGTCAAAAAATGCTGCCAAAATACATAACCAATTTATAACACTGTTTCATATAACGTTTCTGGCAAGTGTTTCTATTCTTAAATTTTATGTACAAAACTCTATTTTTGAAGTTCAAGACGTCTGATCAATTTCCGTAAACGTATAGATTAAAAGTAAAATTATACTATCAGTAGGTAACTGAAAAACCAGAACTGTTTTTTGTTTACAGTAACATGTCAAAGAAATTTACAATTAAATTTTACAAAATTGTAATTGTATTTAATAAACAACAGAGCAACTCGAGTTGATTTTGTTTACTTATAAACTTTGACTGTTTTGCTGTTTAAGTTATGTTATTCATAAAAGTGCTGTTAAACAAAGCAAGCAAACTTTATAGCTAGCAAGCGCTTGTAAGCACATAACACAATGAAACAATTTCCAAACAGATATTCTTTTGAAATGATACTAATCTTGTTTTCAAAATAGATAATTCTCATCCAATTTTGTTTTTGTATTTTTGAAAAAATATCAAACTGAAACTATTATTTCAGATAGTCATCGCTACGTTAAACTTCTAACACACAAATTACAGCTACCGTATCTTCCACCACATAATTCTGCACTTCCACCATATTTATGGTACGGGTTCGTACCTTCCTGCTCTGCGCTGAATGCGATGCTGCCGAACCTAAGAACCTCCTGGTGCTAGGCAGATTATTTCTTTTTATGTTGGGCACTTTCTAACTTTTAATTTAATTTTGTCAATAAAATATAAAATCATAACTTGCACGTAGTGACAATGATAGAATATGGTGGTAGCGCAGTTATATGGTGGAAGATACGATAGCAGATTATTTTTGTTTAAAAATATTTTTAAACACCGACTTATACAAAAAGAATACTATGTGTTTGAGATGTATATCTATTTGGTTGTTTACGACATCATATCTCCTTAATGGATGGAGAGTTTTTGATTCGTTCACTTACAGTGAAACTGTTTTTAATAGAACGAATTTTTCTTTCATTTAAATTAATTTTTCATAAAACCGATATTGTATTTCTTTCAACTAAGTAAGTATTCGTTGGCTGAATATTTTTTCAGAGTATTTTCATTAACATGCAGTTCAATTATATAGTATACGTCGCATGGCACGTAACATTTTTAACAAAATTTCATAATCATAGTTACTATAAAGGTAAAATATAATTTCGAATTACCTGTGTGGAAAGCAGTATTGCGCGTATTGAGTCGTAAATATTCCGTGATATACCTTCCGTGGGGCCGACAATGACAAGTACGTAAGTGGTGCCGAGCAGTGGAATTAAAACCAGCAAAGCTTTAGTGGCTTTTCGATACTGCTGCGTTTCCAGCGTGTTGGCTGACCGAAGTTTTGTTATCAGCACCTGGAACAATACAGCTATTAAATGAACATAAATATAAAAGTATAGTTCGTATCGATAGTGTTTACAAGTAAGCCTACAAAAAGATATTGTTTTCAGATAATTTTTTCTTCCGAGTTTTTAATCAATAATAATTTTAATGAGACTGCATTCACTGGTTTAAAGCTTTTGTCAAAATTGGCATTAACCCCAGCGAAGCCGATACTATAGAGTAAGAACATAAAATGTTCATGGCGTCAATAGTTTCCAATATAAATTAATACAATTTTTTATGTTTGGACGGCTGAATATATATCAAAGAAGAAATCACTTCCAACAATCTCACGGGAAATAAGACCAAAGGTCGTGAATATACCCTAGCATAGCGACAGGCAATATGAAGTGATATATTAGGAAAACTCAGCATATTCAAAGCAGTGCAGCAACTCGTAACTAGCCGATATGCTTCACAATTATTCAAGAATTACAGAACATAATGTAGCCGAAAAAACTTAAGATTCGCTCATAATATAATAAAATACCTTCTGTGGGTGATCCGTTCAAAAAAACGTGATTCAGAATTTTTATTTTTCTATCTGCTTACACTAGTAGTACTCGAGAACGATTGGACCCATTTTTATTAACATATCAAACTTATAGTACTTTTTGTCCGGATACAATGGAGTTCCTTTTCTTTAAGAGGTGCGTCGAAAAAATAAGCTTGTTTTTGTGAATTTTTTTCTCGAGTTCTAGGTGGCGGATCAAAAAAAAACATTTAGAGCTTTATTGCACATATATTAAAGTTCTCAAAAATATTTTTTATTTTTATATATATAACTAAATGGCGTTGGCGCAGTATAAAAAACAGAAATCCATTTTTTTAATAGAAAAACGGCGGACACCGTATCTCGCTCAATTTTTGTCCAATTGACTTGAAATTTTAACTGCAACTTCTTAGATAGATTTTCCCTCGAAGTACACACGATTTTTATGATTGAAAAATGATTACGTTTGCAGTTAACAATTTTAAATTCGACGTGTTGCTAAAAAATGAAAAGAAAAAGTTTAAACTCATACAAATTTGTGAATCATGAAAATTGTATGTACTTCGACGGAAAATCTATCTAAGAAGTTGCAGTTAAAATTTCAAGTCAATTGGACAAAAATTAAGCGAGATACGGTGTCCGCCGTTTTTCTCCTAAAAAAATTTTTTTTTCTGTTTTTTATACTGCACCAACGCCATTTTGTTATATATATATATATAGACAAAAATATGTTTGAGAACTTTAATATATGTGCAATAAAGCCCTAAAAATTTTTTTTTTGATCCACTGCACCGCCTAGAACTCGAGAAAAAAATTCACAAAATAAAGCTTACTTTTTCGACACGCTTGGGTAGTGTACCCCTTAACGCCTTTGAACACTTCAGGGTCATCGTCGCCATGCAAGCAATACTTGCGGGGTACAGATCTTCTCTGCGCGGTGTATAGATTAAACAATTCAAATGGAAAGAGGCTCCTTGGTCTGTACTCTATGTACTGAAGTACAGTCGAATGGAAATATCCTAGATTCTATGAAATTTAATTGGTTTGTTACCATTCGAAATATCAAATCGTGTTGTTTTGGTAAATCAGAATGTCTAATAATTGTCGTTCCGATTACAGTATTGTAGGGTATGGCTTGATAAAGAGTCAAAATATAAGTTTTAACAAATTAAGTTGCTGTTCATCTAGACTTTGGGTAGTGTCTGAGTTCAAACCAATAAGTCAATTACATAATATAAATTACATTAAAGTCTAAAAAAAGTTAATCCATTGAGTTCATAGAGATTGACCCGAAGCAAAAAACTAGATTCATTAGTGAATTTCCTACAGCAGACCTACATAACACACACACACACACACACACACACATATATATATATATATATATATATATATATATATATATATATATATATATACATACACACTATATGTAAGTTTACAAACTCGACCGCAGACTTAATAGAATGTACAGCCCGTATCGTGTGAATACATTTTAAGCGTGGCCGTCCGTGGATAGAACAAGTATTGCAGTAGGCCTAGGGACTAGGCAGAACATGCAAATTGTCGTTTGTCAGTTGAAGCGCCTTGATTAAAAATGCATTCAGGATTCATAACCTGAGAGTAGCTTCTAAGTAAAACTCGGGTTTTCAATTGGTGTTAAAAAATTTCGGTTTATTATAATCTTTAATAATAAGTTTAAGATAATAATATCTTGATTAAAATTTCAAAGCAACGGTCTGTAACCTCCGCTTGTCAAAAACATTCTAAAGATTTAATAAAATATAAGCTATGGGATAGCATTGTCTGAAATGTTTGAAATTGTTTCCTGTTTGATAAAGGTTTATATTTTTGTGACGGATAGCATTATCTATTCAAAACGGGTAAATGTCCTGAAGACGAAAAGCATAAGCTAATAGATCCGAAAGCTAAAACGATGAGGCTTGTCTCCGTATCGACAAACTTTCCTAAATAGGTTTTTCTGATAAAATACTTCAAATTCTAAAAGCATCTGAAAGTATATATTATGTCAAACAGGCAATTACTGTAAATTGGTTACAATCTTTATGTTAGTGCAGATATGTTTAAACTCTTAACTTAAATACGGACGCAGCATGATATTTTCAAATGCACAACTCAAATTTCGCCAACAAAGTTAACACAGTAAAAATATAAAATGAAACTAAAAACCACTGCTGCTTTACGTATCGATTCTAATACATAAAAAACCCGGGTCGCAGTGCCAAAACCCTGCCGACAATATAGTGTATTTGCTGATACAGGCCTTTTGGCTTTATTATGTGAACTTAAGGTGATTGTTGGGCAAAATAAAAAAATTAACTCCTTAATACACCCCTTTAAATTACATTTTTTTCTTAACTACATTATTTTTGTCGATCGAACGTCTACAGCAAAATTAAAAACACCTTTCAGTAAATAACTCACTATCTGCAAACTAGTGTTTTCAGAAAATTTGAAAATCCGGTCCTGTTGGGCCGATTTTATTAAAATTTTAGGAGCACTTTTTAATTGCTATTAAAGGGTTAAATTTCAATTTTGAAACGATTCTGAGAATTTTTTAGGTATTTTTGGGCCCAAAAACTTTTTTCAACCCCTAAAAACCACCCTTAAAATGACCCGATTGGGCCTATTTTAAATAGGCTTCGTGCGGTGATGGATTCCAACATGTGTGCCAAATTTCGATAAAATGAATTAACTCCTTCGAAAGTTATTGCCCGTACACATATATACCTATATATATATATATATATATATATATATATATAAATATATATATATATATATATATATATATATATAAATATATATATATATATATATATATATATATATATATACATATATATAAACATTTTCAAAAATGGTGCCAAAGTGTTTAGGAGGTTATGAAACGTCGAGAAATTTTGGTCCGACCCCTAGGTCCCGCCATCCGACCGATGCCAATAGTGTATGTTGCCATATGGCAAATACACTAAAAATGAAAATTCTACAAAATTTATTTTTAAATTATTTCTCAACGATCGTCTCCGACAATAAGTCTATCCTCAGGAATATAAAACGTAATATATGTTTTATATTCCTGAGGATAGATTTATTGTCCGAGACGATCGTCGAGAAATAATTTAAAAATAAATTTTGTAGAATTTTCAAGTGTTTTTATTTTATCGGTTATTATTAATCATTAATAATATTGACTCTATCAACAGTAATAGAATATTAAACAAAATGAAATTACCTGCAATTATATAAATAATTGTAATTTATTTTATATTTAAAAAATTGAAAAGGACCAAAATGGTTGGTCGATATGAATAAAAAATTAATTTGAACAGTAATTGCAAGTAATTTCATTTTGTTTATTATTAATCATGTTCTACCAAGTACCGAGTGACAATTCAGTGTAAATTATAATGAAATATATTTATTTGGCGTACACTGCTATGAACTATTCACAGACCGAACTCATTGTATAGTTGGCGCCCCTAGCGGTAAAGTTTGTCAGTGCCCATCTTCATTACAGCTCATATTAAGTGTTGTATACCCGTTACACCACGTAGGTAACCGTGGACTGAGGGTTAAAGGGCTTTCACTCGTGACGGACACATCTTGTCCATAGCAGTAGTTTATTGATTGCGACGCACCGCATTGTACATAATATAACATAACTCATCCCTTACACTTGTAAAGTGTCGGATAGTAGGGCGCCCGTGTCACACAAGAAGGTCAGTGTACTGCATTGCATATCGCAGGGGTGCCAAGAAGGCGCGTTTACACGACTCATTGGAACGTTGACATAATACGACGTATTGCAGTTTATAGATTCGGTGTATTATTAGTTATTGAATTTAGTGACCTTTAGTTGACCATGCCGAAAATTGTAATTTAAAAAAAAATGGTGCGTGTACTTATGTAAGCACGGCAAACTTCTTTAGCGTGATCGCGATAATTGATATAGGGATGTCGAAAAAATATCGATGTATCGATATATCGATATTTTTGGGTTATATTTAATATTTCGATATATCGATATAAAATTCCAAGTATCGAAAACCGATACTTTTTTCTAGTAGCAACACTTGTATGTACTACCGCGACAGACTATGGCCGTTTGACGTTAATTATTCCGAAAATATCGAAAAGTCCACTGAAAAAGAAACATGTATTTTTAGATATGTTTTTGGAACATACTTTTATGTGCGTTTCAAAAACAACAACACTGAATAAACACATGTAAAACACGTTTCTTTTTCACTGGATTTTTCGATATGTTTGGAATGATAAACAGTCAAAATAAGTAAGTAAGTAGATTTATTTACCACATTGACAAAAAAAGTGTATGGCAAGTCCATAAAAACATATTAAAATTACACATTAAAAAATTCTTGTATACAATAAAATTCTCTATTTACCAGGTTCTTTTCTTTAACTTTCTTTTTAAGGCTTGCAGTGGCAATGATTTGATTTCATTTGACAGACGATTGTAGATTTTAAGGCAGTTGTAAAGAACACCTTTTTCAAAAGTAGTTAAAGAATGATCTGGCAAACGAAAGTCACTGTTTCCCCTAGTATTATAGTTATGTAACAATTGGTAGTTACTAAAATAGCTAAAATGCTCTTTCACAAAACACAATACATTCATATATGTAAACAGAAGGCAATGTCATGAGTCCATGTGTCCTCTGCATGTGTCTGTAGGATTTATTTTGGCCAGAATGCGAACACATTTTTTTGTGCTTTAAAGATATTCATGCAATATTTCATTTCATTTCTGCAACATCTAGAATATTTTTAATTATTTCGATTCACACCTCAATTCATGCTGTACCAACAATTATCTATCGAATGTCACCTAGGCACGCACGCCATAGATTTGCCATCTCTGGCTTTATTAACTAATTGTTCGATTAACCTCTAAAATTATCTGCTTCTAAATGCAGTAACGTTGACCAATAAATAAAAAATATCTTATCGTTTTTTTTTTTATTTCAGATAATTATTTATTATTTGATTTATTAGAAATAATGTCTGTTAACTGCTATTTGAGATTATATTAAGCTAGCCAATATGTATGCCAAAGAAAAATATATCGGTACCGATATCGATACTTGAAAAAAATATCGATACGATATAAATCGATATTTTTTGACACTTCCGACATCCCTAAATTGATATTCACATTTTCGTTAAAGATGAATATTGATAAAATAAAATACTGTTGAATGCATAACTATAAAAAAAACAGAACTGTTAACTAATGTTAGCAATACTATACTTTTAAGAAGTTCCGTCCGATGTCGGTAGTATAACCTATTTTGTTGTTTTATGAAATATCTATCTATCTATTTTGACGTTATCAGAAAAAAATGAGACGTGACATCTATGAATACAAAGTAAAACTATATTGTATCGAAGTTGGATTTATAGACGATTTTAATTTTGCTGGTACACGTAGTACACAGTGACTCATGTTCGCTGCACGTAGCGTGCGCAACTTCCTCAACATGTTAGTTGCATGCTACGTGCACAGCTTCCGTAACAGAGAAAATTTTAACCTCAATGAGCGAAAATTACCATAACAACAAATGTTCATAAAGTTTTCATTTATCAATTATAATCAAACAGTTTTAGTTTATTCTTGATAATAAATTGCCTTTTCCAAATGAATACAATTCTGTGATCACAGAGAATCTTGCCTGCATTGTATTATAAAAAGTACTCGTGTTAATTATGTACTTGTGAACCTTGAGGTAGATATTTGTTTTAGTTATTATTAACGTACTCTGTATATTTGAATTAATTTTGGAACAATAGAAAGTATTTAATATTTGGTATTCGAGAACAATTTTTCTGTGACAGCCCCAGGGACTGTGTTTGTATACAGACAATAAAGAATACATGAAATACGATTTAAAATTACATAATATGCAATGTTCACGTGGCTATTTAAGTACCAGGAAAATATCTATTGATTACAATTCACGTAAATTACCCTTTTTGATAAATAAATGCCAGTATTTTTAGAGGCGGAGACAGTTTGGTGAGACATGTAGATCAAGAATTCAATCCCGTCTCATCGTTTTAAGAAAAATGCGTTCACTTTTCAGCGGTTGCTGTTTGGTCAGCCTTACACGTAACTCTGGCACCTATAAACTCAACATGACGTAAAACCACTTAACTTAGATGTAGTATCGACATAAGGTTACTAGAATACTAGAAGGTTAGGTTTTAAAAATGTTCACTTCTGTGATTGGTTGAGTCGATTGCTTACGGCAACGATATCCATGGCTTGGTTTTTCAATTATTGTTATTCCAACTCTTTGGAAAAAAAACTCCATGTGACGTCACAAGTCTACTTCCCCCGCCCTCTCTCGCGTCTCGCCAAATCACACCTTCAACAATTCTAACGCCCAGCCTTAGTTTCTAGTAACCTTGGTATCGATCGACGCACAATTATTCAGGGTCACAGTATATTTTAATTATTATGTCGTTTACCGGTGCTTTGATCAAACCCTTTCAATTAAACACTTAATTAAAATTTATGGTTCTTCAATCGTTCATAAGCCGAGTGATTTGACGTCAATTTTTTCAGTTGTAAACCTGGTAAATTAGCGTTTGTTTATTGACATTTTATTCAGTATTTATTTTGAATAACACCTTGTTATGACAGCATTATTAAATAGATGCAGGCTAAATCCTTTTCAAATATTTTATTCGTGAACATCGCATCGAAATAAGTTGAATAGTCTTCGAATCCGAATACAATTTTATCACACAAGCTTACATCTGCTTGCAAAAAACATTTTCTGTTGATTTTTGAAGTGTACTCTCCTATGCAACATTACTACCGTGATGATTTAAAGACTAATATGAAAGAAAAATGGTTGTTATGAAACGCAAATATGTGTGACGATACGTTTTATTTATTTATTCTAATTTATAGACATAAAAAAACCAAACGAATTAAGATTGTGGTATGTCTCGCTACACACCATGGAACGGAAAACTAGACATTTCTTTTGCTGTTTTTAAAATGAAATATTTTTATGCAGATTGCAAACATGTTTTTCTTCATTAATTGATTAAAAAAGTGTTAACTTTCATTTAAAAACCGATAAATGGATTGTTAATTTAAATTTAAATAAAATATTGTAAACACGTTTTATGAAATTGTAATTAAAATATTGGTTAAAATACTATTTTCACTAATAAGCATTTGGTTTGAAGGGGTTCTAACAATTTGCAATTTTATTAGTGCAGAATGAAAAGCTTTTAATTTGCAATTTTCATTAAAACAATATAGTCACGGTTTATGTGACATTTTCCACTTCAATATCTTTGTTTATTTATTTATTTATCTAAAGCTGGATAGAGCACTGTAAGTATAATAATATGTAATATTCTCTAGTTATTCTTCAGGTCCTAGAGTGAATTTTAATTTCACGTGGATTAGTGACTTGTTTTTCGACAAGAACAGAGCATAAGCCTAAGAGTATGTTTAATTACTAGGGCATTTTGTTATATTTTTTGGTTGAACCTGTTTAGAAAAACTCAGTTCTACTTTGCATATTTTAACATTTCTAGTTAAGGGGTTATATACAAAGTTGGGGCGAAAAAGTGAGCTAAGTTCGTGATTTTTTAAAAGGGTTTTATGAAAATTTTATCGGAGAAAGCAAAACACAGTGTTCTAGTAGTACTATCGAAGAAATAAAAACACTTTGAGTTTCGAAAAAATTTTGAAAATTGTCGGAGTTATGGCCCATGCCCCGAAGCGCTTTTTTTTTGCAGAGGCTTGCGGTGAATATTCTCCAAGGGGAACCGCTCAACCGAAATCAAAAAAGTAAAAAAAATATTTAAGAAAAATGTATTGTGGTGTACTTAAACGCTTCGGTTTCCCATAAATTTTTTTTTTTCAATAAAAAAACCACGTTGACAGGAAAAATCGATTTTTTTAGTGGTCAAAATTTCAAAAAAAAATTCATTGCAAAAATATAAAAAATTTCGGATGAAAAATGAATCGTTCAGGTACACGAGAACTTAAATACGAATATTTAAAAAAAAAGTTCGAAAATCGGTTGAAAAGTTTTTGAGATATCACGTTCACCGCAACAGTACTTTTGAAAAAAACGCATTCCGAGATAATCGCGTTTAAAGTTTCGTGTCAACTTCATTCGTGCAAAACATTTGTTCAGTCAAACTTACAAAACTTGAAAACCAGTGATCCGATCTGGATGAAATTTTGTACAGATATTTTCGAAAGTATGTACTTTCAGAATATGCAAAAAAAAATTTTCGATTTTTCAAGTCCCAACTTTGTATATAACCCCTTAAGTCACTTCGAGACGAAAAACAAATAATTTGTAATTATTATTAAAATATCTCGAGACGTTATTCAAAATCATTCCAATGATTTTTATACCTACGAGTTACGACACAAATTTAATATAGTATACGCTCTTTCTTTACTCTATAAACATTGCATGCGATTGTCTCTCTCAGATTGCATTTCATTGTATTTAATATATGACTACATAGTCTTTTATCTGCCATTGTTCTATGAACTAATTCATGCAGATGACTCTCTCAAGTGTCATACTCGAAAATTCATTCGTTTTAACAAAAAACCCGGGTCGCAGTGCCAAAACCCTGCCGACAATATAGTGTATTTGCTTGTATAGGGCCGTGTGGTTTTATACTTTTATTATGTGAAATTAATTTTGTTTTTGGGCAAAATAAAAAATTTAACCCCTTAATACACCCCTTAAAATAACATTTTTTTTCTTAATTGTAATATTATTATCAATCTAACGTCTACACCTAATTAAATACACCTTTCAATAAATAAGTCACTATCTGCAAATTAGTGTTTTCAAAAAATTTGTAAGTCCGGTCCTGTTGAGCCGATTTTATTAAAATTTTAGGGGCACTTTTTAATTGCTACTAACGGGTTAAATGTCAATTTTGAAACGATTCTGAGAATTTTTTCGGTATTTTGGGGCCCAAAAACATTTTTCAACCCCTAAAAACTACCCTTAAAATAGCCCGATTACGCCCATTTTAAATAGGCTTCTTGCGGTGATGGATTTCAACACGTGGCCCAAATTTCGTTAAAATCAATTAACTCTTTCGAAAGTTATCGCGCGTACACATATATATATATATATATATAAATATATATATATATAAATATATATATAAATATATATATAAATATATATATACATATATATATATAAACATTTTTAAAAATGGTGCCAACGTGTTTAGGAGATTATGAAACGTCGAGAAATTTTGGTCCGACCCCTAGGTCCCGCCATCCGACCGACGCCAATAGTGTATGTTGCCATATGGCAAATACACTAATAATATTGAATGCATAGACATATACATGAGTTATGTTTTTACTCGCAGCCTAACCACTCGAGATGATTGCATTGCATAGTCCGATTACTTACGTCTTTTATCTGTGTCTGTTCTATGAAGCACTGTGTATCGAAATCGAGAGTTTAAACCACAAAGTAAGATATAAGAAGCTCAAAGTGAAAAAAGTTATTCGGATTTGGTAAATAATTTATATTTCGTGAGTGGATACGTAGAGTATGCTACTGTGGGTCGAAGATTCGCAAAACGCAGTAAAACGTCTTAAAACTTCTAGATTAGTCGATTTTAGCAAGTACTGAAATCCATTGTACTCCATGTGACGTTATATAATTTGTGTAGTTTACATATTTTTGAATATGAAAATGATTACCTGCCATCGATATATTTTATTTTTTGAACTTGTTATTATTTTTTCTTAGTTACGAAAACTTTTATATCTTTTAATTGAATCGTTTGCTTTCAAATGGTACACGACTGCGGTAATAGCTGTCAAATCTAGAGACTATAGTAATTCACAACGTCAGCACTATTAGTGTCCAAAAAATCAAATGCAATCGTTTTTGTGAACAGAAAAATCATGAAAAAAAGTCCATGTCGTTTAAACTCCTTTATATCTATACTTCGTGGTTGAAACATTCATTCATTCACGCGTAGTATCTCACATCTATTATGATGATCAGTTGAAGAAATCATTTCGAATGAATCATTATAAAAATCATTTGAATAGCAAGCTTTCGGTTATCAAAATCATTCGATTATTCCCAAGACTAATTATAATGTTACTATAATAAGCTGGGTAGAGTAGTGGTACAGCACTAGACTCGCATTCGGGAGGTCCGGGTTCGATTCCCGGCGGGGGCAGATGTGGCTGGGGCTTTTTCCTACTGCCTTTCGCCGAGAAACGGTAATTCCTGTACCGGCCATCTTGATTGAGGTTTTCCATGGTTTCCCTCAATTAATTCCAGATAAATATCGAGGTGGTTCCTTATTTGAGGCCATGGCCGATTACCTATCAATCTCCTAGTTCAAAAATTACCTACCTTATCCTAATTTCCTGTAATTCCTTCATTCGCCCATTGCTATTATATAAGTTGAAGTTTAAGAAATGTAGAAAAAAACGGGAAGTGGTAAAATGAAAAATAGTAATGGTGTGAATGGCGTCTGTTATGACATAAAGTCGAGAAACGGACGTTAAACGCATTATTATTATTATTATTATTATATTATTGTTATAATAAAAATAAAATAATAGTTCGTCTTATCACAACAGGTTTATTAGTGGATGTACATTTCGAGAGCAATGCTCCCATCTTCAGCAATACACTAAACTTCCAACAACAGTGCTCTCTTAATGTTTTTAACCGACTTCAAAAAAAAGGAGGAGGTTCTCAATTCGTGGGAATCTTTTTTTTTATTTTTTATGTATGTTGCCCGATTACTCAAACACGCGTGAACCGATTTGGAAAATTATTTTTTTGTTCGAAAGGGTATACATCCCACGTGGTTCCATATAGTTTTTATTAAAATCGATTCATCCGTTTTTAAATTACGTCAAAAAACATATTTTTTAATGTATGCTACCTCATATCTCCAACATTTATAAAGCGATTATGATGATTCTTTTCTTATTTAATAGGGCACATCTGCAGGGTGATTCCTCATAAATTTTACTTAAATCGGTTCAGTAGTTTTTAAAAATGTGCGAAATCAAATGCACCACTATAAAGTAAAAAATAAAAAAACTTAAAAAAAAAATATTAACCTCCTTCAAAAAAATCACTAAAAAGATGAAAATAATGAAATTTTGAGGTCGAAGCTAATTTCATTACAAAAAAAATCACATGAAATTTTGAGGTCGGCGTCTATATTTAATAAAAGTAGATATGTAATTAAAAGTTTTTGTAATGAAATTAGCTCCGACCTCAAAATTTCATTATTTTCATCTTCTTAGTGATTTTTTTGAAGAAGGTTAATATTTTTTTTTTTTAATTTTTTTTATTTCTAATGTTACTATTTCCACCTGGTCCTTACTTCTTGGAGCGACATGGGTTCGTGAGTTCTTATTACATTTACAAGAGGATTTGTTATAAACTAAACATTTCTCCAGGGTATAACATGTAATTGGGTGCGTTGGATTTTTTTTTTTTAATAAAACAATAGTTCACAAACAAATTTCAGGCATGATTGTTGACTAACAAATAACACAACTCGTCAAGTACAAGCAGAGCAAAGTACGCCGCATTAGTAGCCTGAGGCGACCCGCCTCCATCCGCTTTTACCAGCAAACTGAAACACGTTACCTGTGCTTCTGAATGTAGCAGCTGTAACAAATCTCAAATTCAGGTGATTAATGGTCGATTTTTTAAAGTGGCGTTTTCGGTCGTTTCAATTATTGCTTCGGAGAGCCATTTATAATTTGTGGGCCGCAGTTCGTATTATTGACTTAATGCATTATCCCCTTGACTCGCTCGTTCGCTCGAATTTGTAATTAATTAATACTTTATTTTTAACATGTAATATTTCATTATAATGATTGTGGTTTCAGAGGATAGAGGATCAATTATTTCACTCAAATATATTTTCATCGTGCACTAATTCTATATATGTGATAGCTTATTTTAAATATTTAACTACCATAATTATATCAATGAAAAGAAACTGAAACATTATTAGTATTTTGACTAACATAAGTCTAGAAATGTTATAAGGTATGTGTGGGTGCTAATTTAATTTATAAGGCATAATGTTTTACATTGGTAATGTTACATAAAAATGTTTCTATTTATTTTCAGATCGCCTGAAGAAGTTTAAATTATTGCGTGAAATATAAATATTTCGCTTTGACTGAAATCATTGATCCTCAATCTTATAAAACCACAATGATTACAATTGTCAAGTAGGATCTTGACCACTGAAATATATTTCATTATATTTGAATATCATTCGACATGAAGATTTTTTAAACCTTTAATTATTCAAAAAACAAGTGAAAATCTAGTTGAACGTTTAATCAGTACTCAAATCAAAACCTGGGAACGAGCCATGAAAACAATAATTCTCTAAGTAGCAATATCGATATAAATAAAATGCTGCTAGTTGATAGTTACTTGGGAACGGCTGGATCGATTTGACTAATTTTTTTAAATATTCGTAATAGTCCGAAAAGGGTTTTTACGAAAAGATAAATTGGAACAATGCCCGGAAAAGTGGAAAATTCGAGAAAAACTAAGAGATGGAATCTACTCTTATTAAAACAATATCAGAGCCCCGCAAAGCAAAACTGTAATATGTTGGAGCCGACGGCTCTACTACTGTTGTCGCCGTCAATTAGAATACGGTGGAGCGAAAGACTCCATTACTGTTGTTGCTGCCGAGCTGGGTGCAGCCCTGCGAGGCAAGATTGTAATCTCAATCGCGAGTGAAGTCGCGGGTAGCGACTACAGTGGTACCTCGACATACGAGTGCCCCAACATACGAGTTTTTCGAGATACGAGCCGGCGAGCGAGTGATTTTTTGCTTTGAGTTACGAGCGAAATTCGAGATACGAGTTCGGTTTAGCAGGTCGGGCGGTAGCACGCGACACTTGCCTAACTCATTTCCGGAACATTCTGAGAGGGAGGAAGAAACAAACCTCCTTGGACATGTTTTTTTCTAAACGGCCTACAGGTGAAAGCGAGAAAAATGTAGCGAAAAAGGCAAAGACCAGTGAGGATATCTAATTTATTTCTTTACATTCTCTTTTTAGTGTATTTGCCATATGGCAACATACACTATTGGCGTCGGTCGGATGGCGGGACCTAGGGGTCGGACCAAAATTTCTCGACGTTTCATAACCTCCTAAACACTTTGGCACCATTTTTAAAAATGTTTATATATATATGTATATATATATTTATATATATATATATATATATATATATATATACGTATATATATATATACGTATATATATATATACGTATATATATATGTGTGCGGGCAATAACTTTCGAAAGAGTTAATTGATTTCAACTAAATTTGGCCCACGTGTTGAAATCCATCGCCGCAAGAAGCCTATTTAAAATGGGCCTAATCGGGCCATTTTAAGGGTATTTTTTAGGGGTTGAAAAATGTTTTTGGGCCCTAAAATACCGAAAAAATTCTCCGAATCGTTTCAAAATTGAAATTTGACCCTCTGGCAGTAATTAAAATGTGTCCTTAAAATTTTAATAAAATCGACCTTACAGGACCGGATTTAAAAATTTTATGAAAACACTAGTTTGCAGATAGTGAATTATTTACTGAAAGGTGTATATAACTTGGTATAGAAGCTCGATTGATAATAATATTGCAATTAAGAAAAAAAATGTTATTTTAAGAGGTGTATTAAGGAGTCAAATTTTTTATTTTGCCCAAAAACCAAGTTAAGTTCGCATAATAAAGCCACACTGCCTTTATTAGCAAATACACTATATTGTCGGCAGGGTTTTGGCACTGCGACCCGGGTTTTTGTTTTTGTACAATAAATATTTGTCATTTATAAATACGTTTTTATTATTCAAAACCACGTAACAAAAATAACTGGGGTGACATTTTGGGGGTTGGAACGGATTAATGGTAGTTCAATTGTTTTGTATGGGGAAATTTGCTTTGAGATTCGAGTAATTCAAGATACGAGCAAGGTTGCGGAACGAATTAAACTCGTATGTCGAGGTACCACTGTAATTGTTAATAATTCTTTACTGCGCGTAGATTTTTTATTGCCGTCTGTATTAATAATATTAATTGTTTTTGATTCACTCCATATTATACTCATTCCCTACAACTGTGCCTACGTTCGGAGTATGGGACAATATGTTTCGTGTTTGTGTTCTCCTTTTTCTCTTTGAATGAACACAATGTATTTAACTTTTAAATTAGGAGAACAGGATATAATGTTGTCTCTTCGAAGTAATTTGTTTATATTTTAAGCCATTTATGTAGTCAGATGTAACTGTGTATCCATTATTTTTTCTCTTTAATTAAACTTAGCATGTGAGAGTTTTGCCAATTTGATTTAAAAATAAAAACACCGCTCGTGGTGTCAAGTCTTTTAGATGAAATGGTGTGTCTATGTAGGTGCTATTACATTAATATGCTTTGGTTTCAAAACTAACAAGTTGGTTTTTTTTTCTAACAATTTTTACCTCTTATAATACGTACTTTGATTAATTTACTTTTTTTTCTAGTTCAATATTTTATTGGCAATCATTTCATAAACGTCTGTACAAAATTATATGCACTCTTATTATTACTACTTTTATTAATGATTATTAATGATTAGACCAAAAAATATATAGAAGAGGTAAAAAATATCTACAAACAGCAGTTGCTACAATTATAATCTGTGGTACGCTCAATTTTCAATTTCTCTCCAAAAAGAACACCAAACACCATAAATTATCACCTGGCATGGTACAAAAGAATACGAGATTTATGCAGGCTAAGAGCTTTAATAGCCCAAAGAAATGTAAACTAAGTTGAGCTTCAGCTCTTATGTCAAAGAAAATATACGGAAAACCGTTTTTCAATATAATTTACATTGTTTTTTACCCATTCTTCTACCGACTTATAGTATTTTTTTTATTAATACTTCTTGAAATCCTCTTCAAAAATCAAATAATGTAACATAATACAGCAAAAGTACTTCATAATATGATATACCTACTTCATTTATTTTATTTTTCATTAAAAACCATTTCCTTTGTCTCTCATGTTTTTCTTACACAAAGTACGTGAAGCAATTTATTTTTCATATGCTTTGTGATTATCATTTACTGACTTGTTGACTGCAGGGAAATTTAGGCACAGAAAACAAAAAATTGAGTAGATTGCGTTTAAAATTAGATACATTCGTTTCTTTCAAGTTTTCTAAGAACGGACAAAAACGCTTGTCGTATTTTTGTGTCAATTCTATCTATGACTTTCTATAAAAAATTGTTACTTACATAAAGTTATTTTTGGCGTATTTTGGAAAATGTTTCAGATATTTTTCAAATTAATTACACTATTAAAAACCGACACGCTGAATTCAAAAAGTCGGACAAAACTGTTGTCATTTTTTATTTAGAAGTTAGGGGAGTTAAACTCTCAAAAATATTGCGAAAAACATAAAAAAGCGCGTAATTTCTAAACCAATAAGTGTTCTATGAATTTTTGAATTCTATGTGACTTTTTCTTATAAGTCTACCTAATTTCTAAAGGATCCGTCGCCATTAAAACACAAATTCACAAATTGTGTGTCGATATTTTGGTTGATAAATTCAACAAAGTGGTATTGAAAACTCTATTGCTGGTCTTTGAGAGCAAGTCTAACGTGTGTATTATATTCACCGCTTAGATATTTTTATTTACGGGTTAATTCCACACGATATATTGCTATAAAGCGTGCTAAGATTATTTCGTTAGCTTACTGTCAAGTGTATTGTCATAATATATGACAGTTTAAATGAAAGTTCACAAGTAAAAAAAATAGCAGTCTATTTCATGATAACCACACGTACTAAAAACATTCATAACCTTAATTAGTGTGATAATTAGTTTTGAGATGACGGGTTATGTAGCGGCGGCCCGGATCACCGAGCAGTCTATTTTTCATTTCACTGAAAAGGGACAGAGTACCGGTGATGACAGACCATGCTAATGTGGAACTTTATCAAATTTAATAGCTTGACATTTTTGTTTTAAACGTGAAAAATATTACTTTTTCGAAGCGTTATATTTTCATCGAAGAACCATAAGTTTGAGCAGTCGTAAAAATGTTATTTAAAACGCTAGTAGTTCGTACTTTGCTCTGACCAAAAAACATAACGAGCTTTGTGGCCTCCTATATATTAAAATGTTACATTTATGGTTCAGGAATTTATTATTTTAATTTTGGCATCGTGGTGTGTGAGCTGCTTCTACAAATTATCTCGCGAGCTTGTGTTGGAATGTTAATTCGTAGAAATGTTGGCTCAAATGCAATTTCGGCTAAATAATAAACGACAGCGCGCTGATTAAAAGAACGAGTAGAATTTTCAATAATAACATTTTCATAAATCTGGGTCGGATTTTTCAAAAGTGCCTTCGTAAAGAAAATTCATTGCATAGGGTGTTGTGAGGATATTTTAAAGAATATTGTTTATTAAAAACTAATCTAAAATTGCTAGAAAACATTTATTGTTACAATGCTAAATTAGAAAAAAAAAATTTTTTTATCCACTGTCACCGTCGGGACTCAAACTCGAATCTCTCTATTTTCGCGGCGGAATGAAATTAAATTTTTCTAATTTTGTAACAATGAATGTTTTCTAGCAATTATCATTAGCCGTCTACAGCTTATATAGAGATTAATTCTTACGTACTATAAACGTATGAAATATATTTATCAAAAATTAATCTAAAATTGTTGATAATTAATGAATAAATTTTCTTGGGCACTTGGACTTTAAAAATAAGATTTAACTTCTTAAAATTGCAACGTTTCGTTGGTTTTCCTTTAATGATTTCCAACTTCTTCAGGCCAATTTTAAAGTTAAATACACGTTAAAGTTATTTGTTTCATGAAATTGACACTAATAAAACAATTTTTATAAAAATGAACACACATGGTACACATGTGTGTTCATTTTTATAAAAATTGTTTTATTAGTGTCAATTTTATGAAACAAATAACTTTAACGTGTATTTAACTTTAAAATTGGCCTGAAGAAGTTGGAAATCATTAAAGGAAAACTAACGAAACGTTGCAATTTTAAGAAGTTAAATCTTATTTTTTAAGTCCAAGTGCCCAAGAAAATTTATTCATTAATTTCACAACATGGATGAGAACCAAGATTTAAATTGTTGATAATGATCTTTTTTGTTCTAAAACTTACTGTTTGCAAGCTTTTGATGACTTTAAATATTAAATTTCAACATTTTTTTAGAGAGAAGAATTTCGTGCCTGTGATATATCAGTTAGGAGAGCATCTTTGACAATTTTCTACAACCCTCTTTATTACCTTGTTTTCGACTAGACTCTAATGGCTGAGAGTTTTATAAATTAACTAAATATACGTATTTGTAATACGAGACCAGAAAATTTATGAAGAAGCATTGTGAAGCAGCGTTGTAGCAGCTTATTTTATGTGCCGCAATAGTCTGAAAAGTGGGAATCCTTTCTTTGTGAAACGGATTGAAACTGTGTCAGCAGAGAGTCGAGACAAGCCGCTATGACAGAGATTATTAGATATAAAATATAGGTGCTCCGCTGCTAGAAACAGAGTGCAACAAAAATTTATCAATTAAATGATGTAAAAATAGAAAATGAAATAGGTAGTTTACAGGACTCAAATATTACATGAATAAAACCACAAATAAATAATTAATTAATGTCTGTGGCACATCACTTGGTAACTTTTTCAATAACTTATTTTCCCATATATGGAGTATATATCAATAATTGTATTTGAATTTAAAATTTTAACGAAATTATTTACATAATGCATTCATACAGCAAACTTTAGCAAATAATTTAAGATCCTGAAAAAAGAACAAAATGTGTTGAAAAGCTGATCAATCTAAGATTCTAAGCTCTAAAGAGAAAACTGATTTCACCTCCTAGCAGATTAGTGTGAGATTTTAGATAGTGACAGAGTGAGAGAGTGCGGATTAAACTGACATGACAAAATGTGGTAGCCAAAGATGAACGCTCTCTATAAGTAGATGATAAAAAAGCACTCGTTACATATGTTTCAAAAAGTTTTATAAAGAACTTCTGATTTCGTGAAATCGTTGGCGAAGACTTTCGAAGATAAGAGTTTGGTAAAAACAGTGTTTTTATACGGTTTAAAAATTATTTGACAATCGATATAACACACTGAAATTATTCGTGGAAAAATATATCAATATATTCGAAGGTATAAAATCATTAAGATCTCTTCAATATCCTGAAATAAATATGTATTTCGAATTCTTCCCTATAAATTATAGTAGACATAGTGGTAGGAAATAAGAATACAAACAATCATTTCGGATTTAGATAACATTCAAGTTTTTATATCGGGAATTTCTGTTTTGTCAAATTATTTATTTTGAAACATAGTAAGATCTAGACACGAAGAACGAGCCATATAGCTTCACAGACAAGTTTATATCATCCGTTACGACTGAAAACGGAAAAGAATTTAAGGCCACAGCCTTTTAAGTATTCTTGTTAGCCCATCTCTACCGGACAATGGGTTGATTATTACGCGAGAAAATGACTCGAAGTAAAACCAACATCATTATTTTATGATATGCGATTTTATTATACCAGTAATTTCGTTTTGCGACATTTCGTGCACGAGCACAGTATCAAGTGGCTGCAGAGTAGAGTGGAATGTAATGTGAACTCACCCACATAATGATTAGCAGAAACAGTAGGTTGATTGCCAACACGATGAGCGCAGGCGCCTGGTACAGCCAGTCGAGTTGATGCGGACTCATCCATGGACAGTGGCGCCACATGTTACTATCGGCGCTTACTATCTGCAACAGGAATACATCAGGATTACATATCACATCACGTGACGGGCTTAATATAACGCCCAGATTTTCTCACCCACAAATAAATACAGAATAATAGTCTACCGGGTGTGTTATTCAAACGTGCGTCGAAACAGGTCATAGTTCGAACGCAACGTGTATAAAAAATATAACGAATAGATGTAGAGCCAAAACTATATAAAGATTCTTCAGAATTAAAATTGTACAGGACTATATTTTTATTTCAATCGTTTTGAGTACCAACATTTCGAAAAGACCTAGAAGCATTCATGGTCGAAGGATAATAGCTTGTGACTATGTGTTATCAACATTTTTTGTAATCAATGTTTTTAGTAGACTCACGATTATGTATATGTCGTAGGATAATTAAAAAAATCTGATTTTCGCGAAAAACCTAGGACGTTTGCAAAAAACCGGATTCCAATTACCCGGTTTTTTGCAGTCTTCCTAGGATATTCGCGGAAATTCGAATTTTTTAATTATCCTGCGACATATGTGACTGCATGGTTATAGAAGAAATGTGGATTTAATGAATGACTCATTTTTAGAAATACTGAGTATCGTTTTAGTGAACCGGAGAAAAAGGAATTTACAGATTCTAAAATTAATATTTCCGTTGCATATTTTTTTCAGATTTGGTTGAATTCGTGAGATTTTCGGAGAATTTAAATTAAAACACTAAACGTTTCGTCACAAATTTCTGACTTTATCGGGCGTTTTCTGAGAGTAAGAACATGTGAAATCTATATATATTTTTTTTAATTTTCTCACCTTATATGTTTTAATTAATTGTCATATTTATTTAATATGAAACGGAATAACAGAGTTGTTACATGTGTCCAGCATTGAGCATGAATTTAGATATTAATTAAACAGAGTTTCAGAGATTTCGACGGGCTTATAGACTTTTCATGATCCCTAAGTCATACCGAAATTCTCTTTGTTTTACTGATGAACGGCTTCAACAATGTTAGTTGGGCGAGAAAGTCGGTGCGGTGAATAATTTTTTTCACATTCGTCACGAGCTAAACATTATATCTTCTACTTTTTTGACAGGCTATCAAGTATAATAATCAATCATTCATTTTATTTCATTAGTGGGTGTAAAAAATAATAAATAAAAAGCCTTTTATCAACTTTGTGTTTTATACTATACCCATAAATTATCACGGATAATAATAATTGCGAACTGCTATTACTCTTTTATTTACTTTTAAAATTTGAATATTGTGGAAAAGTTTACCACGTCGAATATAATTTGAATTTATTTGTCAGTAAAATGTGACTAATCATGCGATATTTTTACTTTTTGTTCGAATTAAAAAAAAAAACATCCCAACAGTCGGTCAGCCGGAGGGAAAAACTGTGTTTGTAAGTACATGCAAATATATTCCATATACATACACACATACGGAGTTATGCAATAAATGCTGCAAATATTTTTTGATGTTTTTATATTTGAAAAATGTTTCATTTTAAACTTTTCCGTACCTCATATCGCAGGAATTACACAGTGTTTTAAAAATATAAAATAAACAATAATTGTGCAGATAATTTGATTTGAATAGAGCGGCTGAATGTTAATAAATTTTTTCAATCAATTTCCTGGTACGTATTTTGCATTTTACAGGAACACATTTAATCATTAGATACTGAAAATGTGATTAAAAAGAAAATAAAGAAATGAGCTCATTTCAATAAATAAACATTTAAATGAAACAGTATATAAAGCTGATTTACTCGTTAAAGATTAAATTAATAAATGCCTAAAATTCAATTAAGTATATTTGAATTAAATATCTAATTTGTGAGAGGTTTTGCAAGTCTCTTCGAGGGGACTAAACTTTATTACGCTACCTGTTGCTTTGTCAGTTAATCTGAACAGCGTGAACTTTGATATATTTTCAACGTTTTCCGTTTACCAACTGTATTATTATGTAAAGCATGTAAAGTATACATAAATTAAATTCTTATTTTCCATTTAATGCCTTTTTTTCGTAAGAAAATTGTATTAAAATATTTTCAAGGAAATTCTATAAGCATTAAAAATTGTTTTCTGTATTGTAATATTATAATTTTTTTTAGGTATATGGAACACGTGTCGGTGATGTTCCCAAAAGCTCGAAATCACTTAAATGTAAAAGAGTGGATACGTGCACTTCTTTAGCTTGATTAGAACCTAATGTTGAATTTGCAGGCTAATGATTTATTAAAATAATAAAATAATAAAACGATTGGAGTCAGACATTAATAGCAATAATTAAGTGGTTTAGTTATTTTTAATATCAGTATATTGTTAATAATAGTCACCAAAACTCCTTAACTGCACTACTGCACATATATTTATAATAATAATCAGTCGAATTTTTGGTCAACGTGCTTAAAATCAAAATATGGTTTAGTGAACAACTTCATCTTGTCAAATTTAATGTTGCAGTTGACAACTTCATTCTCCTAATTTTGATCCTACATTGTAAAAATTCACTTTCATTATTTAGGATATCTTCAAAAATTAGCAAGTGTCAACTCACAAAATATTTCAACATTTTCGTTATTATAGCATTTATGGCTCAGGATCCAGTAGGTTGTGACAGACGAGCAAAATAGAGCACGATCCTACAATTGAATGTCTATATGCAATGCGTCAGTATATCGTAAGGGAGCGCCCATAAACCACGTAGCTGAGCCACGTGAGGGGAAGGAGGAGTCGGAATTAAGTTACGTATTTTTTATGTATTTTATTTGGCACAATGGAAATAATTTGCAGAATAAATTGAATATTTATTTTCAAACATTGGTTAGTTTAATATCTTAAAAACGTTATATTCTTACAATGTCGTATGTCCACGTGGTTTATGGACGCTCCCTAAGTAGAGAAATGCTTCGTGTTACATGACTCGATAACAAAGAAATATTTATTGATTTTGCGACAACTGTAACACTACTCTAGAATATGATGTTCGTTAGTTGGAACCGCATCTTGCACTCGAGTAAACATGTTTGTCGCCATGTATTCATGGGTTCAATTACTAATCACAGTGAGTGACTAATTACTTATTAATTACGAACTGTCGGCGCGATGAGCATTTCCTGTTTCAGAACTTTATAACGTTTGCTATCTAACTGCATCTACAGTAAACCTATTATACATATATACATGCACGGAAATCTAAAATGCCTGGCTTTTGAATAGTATTCTAGAATTGTGACGAAATTGAATGAAAAGAATATTGTTAAAGTTCTAGTATTTTTTTAAACCAAAAGAAAAATTTACTAATATTATATAGGTGTAGTTAATTATACTAATAAAAAATTAATATTTTCCGCTTTTAAAACCGCCTAACGATATAATTGTGATCTATGACGGATTATAAAAAAAATAATGGGATTTTCATCTGATTCATTCGTAACTCTCACTACTGTGCGGGTTCATGTCTAGCATTACCAAGCCAAAATCAGCTCTCGCATGGTGTGAATTTATTGTTGCAATTTGCTTTATTATGAAGGATTAACTGTTGAGATATCGCACCGTAGAGTAACAGAAAACTCATTCCGCCGCGAAAGTGGAAATATTCGGGTTTGAGTCCTGACGATGACAGTTGTTTGAAAAATATTTTTTTCTAATATAGCATGGAAAAAATTAATGTTTCAAACAATTATAGCAAATATGAGCTAGTGTACTGCTACTGTATGAAAATCTTGCGAATTAAAAGCGCATGAAAACTTTACTAATGCAAAAGAAACTGCTTCAAGGATGGAATTCCATGTGCAAGCATAAATTCCATAACTTCTGTACTTTTTACTTCAGCATATTTTATTGTAAACTAGGAAACGTTGTGTGTAGCATTTTCAAGTGCGATCTAACAATAAACAGCTAAGTTCTGACAGTAGCTACGATTAAACTGTTTTATAGAGAAAACTTTTGCACGGTATATTTAAAAATATAGGTATGTTTCATTTAAGGCCTACAAAGATAAAAAAATACGGTAGGTTCTATTTTTTCCAAATAGTAATTAAAAAGTTTTTAAAAGTATGTTGTATTAAGACTAGACGGGTAAGAGCAAATCTTATTGAAATTTTTAAATTGATCAAAACTCGATACTGAAAATAATTGAGATAGGATTTCTCATTATACACGTGTTACGACTTACGACTTAATACCAACTTATTAGAATTTGTAAACTCAGATCACGTATTTGGTGTGACATATGCTTGGCACATAATCGCGTCTCAACAACACATACATTGAAACTGAGTAAGAGCAAGTTCAAGTGGTTACTTAGTCTTGGCCATTTTATCATTTTTTTAATTATGTTACAGATCGTTATTCAATAAATATCAATATACAATATTGTAATATTTGGAAAATTGTTTATGGGTCTTTGGGTATTTTGAACATTTAGATGAAACAACGCGTTGCCAGAATTTGTTTTTGGATACCCTTCTCGATAATGGTTATCATATGATGAGAGTAAATTACTGGATGTTATAATATAATAATAATAATAATAATAAAGCATTATTTAGGGCCATGTATAGCCTAAGCCGTTTGAACATGCCCTCTCTAAATTAAAATTTAACATTTAAAGTGTGATACACATAAACAATAATTAATATTAACATAAGACTAAAGACGAATATGAATAAAATAGCGAACTATTTATACCTAAGATATTAAATTATGCACATTTATAAAAAGAAAAACATAACATAAAACAAATATAAAACATAACATGCAGATTTAATCGTATTTATAACTTTGTAGCAGTGCCTCTTTACATTTGTCAGTAAAGTGTCTTTTGTTTTTAATGGATCTGATGCTGTTTGGTAATTTATTCCATTGTTTTGGACCCTCAACTATAAATGATGACGATCCCAGTGCGGTATGGCATGATGTAATAACCAGATCGAAATCATTCCGGGTTTGGTAACTGTGAGATTCACCGAGATATAAGAAATGATCATATAAATAATCAGGGTTTTTAGTGTTTAGTGTTTAGTATCAGTCCCAACATATGCAATAAACGTAAATCCGCCATATCGAGTATAGAGAACTTTTTAAGTATGGGATGAATTCTCTGTCTCCTACCAACATTAAATGCGAAACGAATGCATGAGTTTTGAAGTTTTTGAAGTCTGTATGCCAACTGATTATTTAGACCAGAGTACACCGTATCACCATATGCAATTATAGAAATGATTAACGCATTCACTAACTTTAATTTAACCGTTTGATCTAAGATATATTTATAGTGATATAGGTATTTTAGTTTCACATATGCCCTTTGACAAAGCTGGTTTATATGAGGTTTCCAGTGCAAACTGCTATCAATAACAAAACCCAAGTCTTTGGCAGAATTACTATACTGAATAACAGTATCACAAACATTAACCAAAGGGGCACTGTCGAATGGTAATGAAATCGATTTTGCCGGGTTAATTTGCATACCATTGATAACAGACCACTTTTTTACGAATCCAAGATCACTGTTCAGTTTGATTATAGTGGACTGTATTTCCGATTTTGGACATGCAATCAGCAACTGTGTATCGTCGGCGTATTGAAAAATATAGCTATGGGACATCATAGAATGAAGGTCTGATACGTAGATGTTAAAAATATGGTGGAAGCGAAAGGTTGACGATCGTCATATGGTGGAAGTAAAAGGTCTAACAAATGCATAAACTACCTAATATGCAGAGAAAATTAGAGAGAGAAAAAACAATAAAGTTATCAAGGTAATTCCATTGGAACAAACAATTTTTTTGAACTAATAATTGAAAATATTTACGATAAACATGCGCAAATAAAACTGTTTTTTTAGAAAGATGGGTTTTTTAAAAATATGTTTTTTTGCGAATTTTTCCTATATATGAAAAATGAGTGTTTAAACAGTTGAAAACCTTCTGAAATAATAAATAATATAACATTAAATGGTGATAAGTGGTACTAGCACATATACAAAAAGAACCCGGGTCGCAGTGCCAAAACCCTGCCGACAATATAGTGTATTTGCTTATACAGGCAGTGTGGCTTTATTATGCGAATTTAAGTTAGTTTTTGGGAAAAATAAAAAATTTTACTCCTTAATACACCCCTTAAAATAACATTTGTTTTTCTTAATTGCAATATTATTATCAATCGAACCTCTATATCAAGTTATATACACCTTTCAGTAAATAATTCACTATCTGCAAACTAGTCTTTCTTAAAATTTTTAAATCCGTTCCTGTAAGGTCGGTTTTATTAAAATTTTAGGGACACATTTTAATTACTGCCAGAGGGTTAAATTTCAATTTTGAAACGATTCGGAGAATTTTTTCGGTATTTTAGGGCCCAAAAACATTTTCCAACCCCTAAAAACTACCCTTAAGATGGCCCGATTAGGCCCATTTTAAATAGGCTTCTTGCGGTGATGGATTTCAATACGTGGGCCAAATTTAGTTGAAATCAATTAACTCTTTCGAAAGTTATTGCCCGCACACACACACACACATATATATATATATATATATATATAAATATATATATACATATATATATATATATATAAACATTTTTAAAAATGGTGTCAAAGTGTTTAGGAGGTTATGAAACGTCGAGAAATTTTGGTCCGACCCCTAGGTCCCACCATCCGACCGATGCCAATAGTGTATGTTGCCATATGGCAAATACACTAACTATGTAACTCCTACATATATATAGTTCAACGTCGTATATTCACCGCAAGGACAGGAATTTCAACTTTCTGGCTGTGTGGTGTACACTATTTTTCTTTATACCCGGTCGAAAGTACGTACTTTCGTATCAGTGTGCACGAGAAATTTGTTTGGGCTCACTGTTACAGATGGCGTGCGAGTAATTTCATCAGTGCATAAATGTTAGGCTTTGAGCCTTCAAATCGAAGCGGAAAGTACGTACTTTCGAACGGGTATAAAGAAAAAAAATTTATCCTTATCTATGTTTTTTCGTACTTGAATGGTGGTGTGGTTTTAGAATCAAAACGGTGATCTGAGAATAGATAAAGAATTTATAGATCGATAGAATTGAAAAATTACGGACGTGGATTAATGCTTTGAAAATGATGAATAAAAACAGATAAATTTGATTTAACGTAGATTATTAATTCGCATCCATAATAGCCCTATTATTGTTTATTGTTTAATATTTTAATTTCATTTATATCACTTTTCATAGTTTCCGCATAAAATGATGCGCCTCGCGATCACATTCCATTTCTGACAAATGTTTAGTATTTTTAATAGCAAAACAAAAAATGTAATTATGCCTGTAACTGTGTTTATTTTAAAAGTAGACCTTTGACCACACTGATTATCGCGTACTCGATACTGATTGCATTTCAAATGAGTTCCGCTCCCATGACCAGTACGGTGATTAATATCACCCTTCGCGCAGTCTGATCTCCCCTTGAATTTTTTGTGCCATGACAACAAGCACTTCCACTCATGATGCACTGTCAAACCAATTCAATGCATGGATATAATCACTGACCTAAATACGTGGACGTCATTTATTTATATTCATTAAAAGGATATAAATATTTTATATTTTTCGCTACGCTGATATCATAATGCTACAACGTTTTAGTCTGACAGGGTGATTGATTTGGGTACATCGTTATATCGTTAGGCATAATACATTTTGTATATCATCGCGTAGGATTTTATTAACGTTATATTAATTATGCATAAGCAGTACGTTAGAAGACTGTTACTAACATTTTTAAAAACATAGTTATCTGTGCTATCAACATAACTTTCCACTTTAATCTTCCGCCGGGCGCAATAGTAAAACAAACGTGTTCGGGCGCAATGCATTTGATAGATTAGATATCGGGAAGTCATTGTTTTCATTGAATAAATAAAAAGGGAAACATTAAAATAACAACGACAGTATTAATGAAGGTTTATTAAACGTAATAGGAGCTAAAACTATAATTATCTATTTTTGCAAAAAAATAAATATATCTATAAACCAAAATCTTGTGACAGATTTTTACCATAACATTATTTTCTTCTTTGTCTCTTTTCTATTGTTTTCTTAAATATTCAATATGTACTAAACTAAAAAGATGAGAAATGTTTAGTACTATTTACAGGTCACTGTCTAAATCTTCAACAGAATAATATTATCAAAAATAATCAATTTTAGAAATTTCGCGGCATCAGGCGCAACCAATCTGTGAGATTATTTTCTTAACTGTCACACAACTACATATAAACAGTATTAGAGGAGGAGGATACAAAAACGCACGGTCGCCAAGCTCAAGTCGATGAAAAAAATATTTAATAGAATAGGCCTGTTCAATTTGTCAGATTTATTTAGGCCGACGGAAGGTTAAATTCGCGTTTTCAGATTCAAAACAATTTTGTTATAAGTCAAACATTTCGTTAAAACATTTGTTATGAATGTTAAATAATTTTTTAAAACAAGAAGGTCTACCGGAAAATACGGCCATTCGGACATAATTCAATTAAACATAGACAATACATTGTAGGTATCCCTTGTTAGAACACGGTTCGCTTAATGTTTTTTCGTTATCATGCGGTTTACAGTTTTACACTGAATAAACACTACTAACCTTAAAACTAAGCATAGCGTTGTTTTACGAGATTTAACGTTTTATTTTCATGGAACCAATTATCAGCACTAAACGAGGTATAGTTAAAATGTTTGATGTGGATACACTAGAAAATAGACGTAGTCATGCAATAATATTTTTCTTCTATAAACTGCTTCATAATATATTGTTGGCAGTTATCTATTAGGCAATGTTAGCTTTGGACTCGCCAATGCAGAAACTAGATATAAGCATCAACTTTTAGCACGTCCTCAAGCTTCAACTCAACATTTCGACAATTCACCGTTGTGTAGGATGGTGTGACATTGATTCCGCATGCTAGACTTTCTTCTAGACAGCTACAAAGCATTTCGTGCATTAATAAGATCATGAAATTATTGCCATGCACATTCTAGGTACTATTTTATTACTTCATCGTCAGTTTACATCCAAACAAATTCATTAATGAAAATACTGTTACGGGTATTTGGACAGTTTGATGTTAAAACAATTATTGATATGAGACGTTTCATTTTTTCTTAAGACATTATCAAGCAACGAAACGTCTCATAATTTATTGTTTAACTACCCGTGACAACATTATCATGTACTCTTTTATAACATTTTTATTATATGTACTAGTGCTGAGTTATAGAACGCGTTGTCACAAAAACTGGTTTGACAATGACCTTAGACTGTGACGATGCTTATTTCTTCATGAGAAAAGCATTGTAGACTTTTTAAATCGATTCTGATCGAAAAATAATTGATCGAGTGTAACGGTATTTCTAAGCTGTGTATAAATGTATTTAGCATTGTTTTCTGCACAATTCCCACTTCGAAACAACATTTTTTTACGAATTTTGATCAAAATTTAACTTCAAAAGCAATATTTTTCTATGTAGATCAATTATCTATTTTTCTCTGACTGAGTACAGTCTAATGTTTTACCTAGCAGGAAGAAGACTGCTCTTTCATATATAAAAACTGTAATTTATAATCACATTATAAGGTCATTGTGAAATCAATTTTTTTGACAATGCTTTCTGCAACCCAGAATAGGCATGTTTACAAGCTGTTATGTTTATATTATTGTGCTATATCATGTATTCATTTTCAAAGTTTATAATTCCCTGTTATTGGATACATATTTGTTTGAAAATAAATGTTTGTTATTAATACTATTATTATTATTGAACTTATGTCCATACCTTGTGTAAAATAAGACTATATTGGATAGCCTGTGAAGTCAAAGGACGTGTCACACATATTATATTTTCATTCATTAATGTTACTGACAATGGCCAACTGGAATGTAAATGAATTTAAGTTCCCTGACCGAATTCACGCTCTAAACATAATATAGTTCTAAACACACACATAGATAATATGTTAGATTAGTTAACAAGCAAGGGATGATTCACATATTTGAAAAATGAGTTGATAAAACCTGCTACAGACATTTTGTAGTTCTTTTTGCAAGCTTTTATTTAATTTCACCTGACCCGATATCTGTATGTAGGTTTGTAACCGAATCTTACAAGTTGAATTTGATCCGCGATGTTCGATTGAGTTGAAATTATGCACACACCTTTGGTTCTGAAGACAACATAATATGGTACATTGAATATTGTAGTAGATTCAATATGATCGCCATCACAAACATGAATATCAAATGAAAGGGTATGACAAGTAGAATACAATCAGCAGTATGACTTCAATGTTAATCCAAAATGACGGCCGACACACAATGGCGACCGACACAAAATGGCCGATCATCTATTTCTTTACAACCCCCTTAATGTGGGTATCATATGAGAGGGTATAAGAGGTATAACTGTGTGACGTTATTTAAAGTCCAATATGGCAACCAAAAGGCGTAACTAAAAATTTTAAATTAAAATATTAGAAAAAATACTTCTATAAAGACAAGCTTTTATTGCAGTGTACCATAAAGGATAAAAATAAATTTTAATAATTTAAATTAATAATAGAAATTAGTTTCACGGGTAATTGGAATAAAAAATCAATTTAAACACTTATTGATTGCAACGTTTCGTCTTGATTAAATCAAGACTTTTTCAAGCTCTCAGCATGTTTAAATTATAATAAAACTATGATATAAAAGACAATTTTGCATTACAAAGATCAATAAACGTGAAAATTGTAGAAAATATTATTTTCTATAATATTATTATAATATTATTTTCTATAATACTATTTTCTACAATTTTCAATTTTATTGATCTTTGTAATGCAAAATTGCCTTTTATATCATAGTTTTATTATAATTTAAACATGCTGAGAGCTTGAAAAAGTCTTGATTTAATAAAGACGAAACGTTGCAATCAATAAGTGTTTAAATTGATTTTTTATTCCAATTACCCGTGAAACTAATTTCTATTATTACATATTTTGGAATTGAACTTTAAAGATGAATTTAAATTAATAATTACAAAAGCGTAGGTTGTAAGCTCTATGACTCACGCTTTTATAAAATTATTAAAATTTATTTTTATTCTTTTAGTACACTGCAATAAAAGCTTGTCTTTAGAAAAGTTTTTTTTCCTAAATATTTTTTACTTTATGTGGCACTTGAAATAGACATTAGACCTTTGGTGTGTGTGTCGAATAAAGATATACCTAAATTCCACTTAAATATTATATAAATACTGTAAAAAAGATTTGTTGTGTCTGCATGATACACAAATTTTTAACATATTCTATGAACCAATTTCATTATTTTCCTCTTTTTAGTGACTTGGTTTGAAGGAGGTTAATATATTTTTTTAAGTTTTTTATTTTTGTACAGGTAACGTGAATACCACAGCGTCTGACAGATAGTTTTCGCTACTTTTGACATATTGAATTATCAAGACGAGGCAATTCTCGAGAAAATAACAGTTCAATTAACGTCGAACACATTGAGATGGCAATACTAGTTTAGTGGAAGTCTGTCACAATTGTCCACCCATATCCATTCATGGTTCGATCTTACCAGCTTACGTTATGTGAATCGACCTTAAAATAATACGTCGCTCATCTTCTGTATGTTATTATTATTATTATACACGATATGTAATGTTATATGTGACAATGTGTTACACATTATAACAAGCAGCGTGCTGTGAATGCGAATTGAATGCATGTTGCTTTGTTCGAAAGAAGTCTTGTCTGTTTGTTTGTATAATATACAAACATCTCTGTTTAAATTCATTTTTAATCTACATTTAAGCGTTCAATAATAGTACAAATGTCTGGTTATTTTTAGCTTTTTCTGGTTCGCATGCCCATCAACAGAATAGCGTGTAACTGAATTTCTTTCCATATTTTCTACGTGATCACGCATTTGAACATAATATATACTTTACAGATAACATTCCCGTTAGAACCGGTAATATTTATATAAACAAATAAAAGTTATTTCATTAGTTAGAGTAATACCGTTTAAACGTCTAAATATTTATTTAATCAAAAAAAAAAAGTCATAATGGGTCAGAAAGTTGGGCAAAATATAAAACATTTATATTCAAATATTTTTCATTCATAGACTTTTAATTAACTCGAACTAAACTTTTTACTCTTGATTTTTTATCTATATCTATAATTGAGGTTTTTTATTTTGTTCAGTAACATGTCATTAACAACAAACCTGATTCATGAGTCAACTATGTTTTAATGGAAACTATTCATTTATATTATTTATTTTTAATTTTGCTTAATATTATTTGGTGAAGATTCTAGAGTCTAGCAGAAGATACTACTGAATAAAAATAAAAATTAAATAAAATCTCATAATATTCTTTAAATGAGTTTTCCTCCCCTTGTTACAATCTAAGCAAAATGTTATAAATAAATAAATAATAGTATAATTATTTTTATTTATTGTAGATTATAGACGCTCGACAACTTGAGTCATTAGCGTTTTAATTACATCAAATAACATAATCATCACTTAAAACTAAACATCACAAACCATTCATGAGCGGAGACAGGATTCGAAATGGCGACAGTCCGGTCAAGAAACCGACACGCTAGACACTGGACCACACTGTCCTCCATAATAGCATACTAACGAACACTGTGAGATACACGAGAGGTCGTAAAAAGATAACAAAAAAAATTATAACGAGTCTCATCCTCATAAGCTCACATAAGAAGTTTAACTTTTTTCGTTTTTAATATTATTCTCGAATTTATTTTTTTTTATGTGAAACTAATTAATAATACTTACACATACTTAGCAACACACTATAAACTTCTGTCCTTGTCAGTTTCATGTAATTTAGAAGACAAACTAACTTCGCCTTTATTTGCCTTTATTTCCCCTCGATTTCTTACTTTTTTCAAATAGATACGTCACTCAAGAAGTTAAACTTCAATAAAGTAAAAAAAACCCGGGTCGCAGTGCCAAAACCCTGCCGACAATATAGTGTATTTGCTAATACAGGCAGTGGGGCTTTATTATGCGAACTTAACTTGGTTTTTGGGCAAAATAAAAAATTTGCCTCCTTAATACAGCCCTTAAAATAATATTTTTTTTTCTTAATTGCGATATTATCATCAATCGAGCTTCTATACCAAGTTATATACACTTATGAGAAAATAATTCACTATCTGCAAACTAGTGTTATCGTGAAATTTTTAAATCCGGTCCTGCAGGGTCGATTTTATTAAAAGTTTAGGGACACTTTTTAATTATTACCAGATGGTTAAATTTCAATTTTGAAACGATTCGGAGAATTTTTTCGGTATTTTGGGGCCCAAAAACATTTTTCAACCCCTAAAAACTACCCTTAAAATGGCTCGATTGAGCCCATTTTAAATAGGGTTCGTGCGGTGGTGGATTTCAACATGTGGGCCAAAATATATATATATATATATATATATATTATACATATATATATATATAAACATTTTTAAAAATGGTGCCAAAGTGTTTAGGAGGTTATGAAACGTCGAGAAATTTTGGTCCGACCCTTAGGTCCTGCCATCCGACCGACGCCAATAGTGTATGTTGCCATATGGCAAATACACTAAAAATATAATCAGAGAGTAAAATAAAAGATAATAAAAGGAATAACAAGTGATCAGAACAGTTTCGGTCCCATTTACTTCAAAATAAAAAATAAAGCAGGTGTTTAATTAGCCGTGTGGAAAGCAAACAAAATATTTTTGAATGCATCGAGTGTGGCTTTAAACTTCAAACATACATTAGCCTAATATTCCACGAACGATGCCGCGTATTCACCGCTTCCGGCATCCGCCCTGTTTCCTTACTCTGTGTCTATCTATATCTCCTCTTTCTGAAGTAAACAGCTACTTTCAAACATTTTTCTTGGCGCAATCTGGTAGCACACTTTGTTATTTTTTAATTAAAAAGCAAAACGATTTTTATTTCTTTGCAGGTGAGTGGTTAAAGAAAATGCAACTAAGAAACTTTCCCCGCAAACTTATTGGAATATTTAAGTTGACTTTTTATATCCAATTGTATATGTTTACATATATAGAGCATATGCATATATATGTCTACTATAATTAAAAAACTCGGATTTTCGCGAAAATCCTAGAATGTTTGCAAAAAAACCGGATTCCAATTACCCGTTTTTTTGCAATCTTCCTAGGATTCTCGCGAAAATCCGATTATTTCAATTATCCTACCACATATACAAGAGAATAACACTCGAAGGTTTGGTTCCACCATAAGGTATTAAAGTTGATTAAATATATAATAAGTTATTACAAATTATTCAATTGTATCAAAAACTAAAAAAATCTTGATCGCTTTTTATGTATATCTATATAGTTGTATTTCTTGTAAAATGCAGAACAAAACGTTTTATATAACTACTTGATATAGCGCCATTTCGTAAATTTTTGTGGTACCTACATGTATTGTTACTTCAAAATTTTGTGACATGGCGCTCTATGATATTATCCGAATACATATTTGTTCGGCTTGCATCCAATAGTTCCTTCCATTGGTCCGACCAAAGCTCGGTCTCCCAGGTACTGAGTATACTATGTATGGACAAATTACAGTAATAATAATTAATTTTAAATGAAATCAGATATAATCAGGTTAAATCCCGGAATAATTAAGAGTTTGATTTGGTTAATTCTAATTTGAGTCGCCAAATAGCATAAGCAATATATTAGCCGTTACGTTAAAATAGTGGCATTTTAAAGAGGCATCAATATTAATTACTGCAACTATTTAATGGAACAGGGGCTAGCGATACCATATAGCAGCTCATTTATGGCTCGATGTAAATTTACTTACCTAATGGATTATGTAAACATGATACTAATATTGTCTGTAAAGATAAGTGTTTGTAACGTTCATGAAACCATTTAAGACGAGGGAACAATTTCAAAACGTCAGTTCTACAGACTACAGGTAAAGCATGCAACATTCAGCTGTATTTCGGATACAGCTGATGTAGTTCGCAGTAGTATTGTTTCTAATTATATACATAGTATACACGAAGACACACTATTGGCGCTGATCCGATGACGGGACCTAATAACTGATTGACACCATTTTTTACAAAAATATTTACGTAATATGTGTACAGATTGTGTTCTTGAGAAAACTCGCAAAAGGAAAAATTTGCAATTATTCAATACCCGATTTTCTAATAACTTGAATTTGTATTAATTGTGCTTCAAAATTTTTGTTTATTAAAGCGGCCGTTGTGGGATTGATAAAAAAAGTTTTTATTTGTTGTTTGTAATAAATAAATTTTATTACGATATATTTTTAGTTCCTACCGAGGATTACTGAGAACTTAATAAGACTCAACAGGCCGACACTCAGAAAGGTGATTGGGTTTTTAACCGGTCATGCTTTCCTAAGAAAACACCTACATGTGATGGGGATACAGCAGGAATCAACACTAAGTAGATTTTGCGAAATGGAGGATGAAACAGCCACCCATATCGTGTTCGAATGTGAGGCTTTCACTTACAGGAGGCCATCTTTATAGGGACGTTGATGAGGATGGAACAGTTCCACAGGACAATCTAGTAGCCAATCTTCTGGAGCTCATAAGAAGATCCATTATTTGCTGACTAGATCCAGTAAAAAGGGGAAGCACAAAAATCCTTTCAGGATGTGGTGCATTTGGGCCAAGAGACCACCCCATTCTATTTTAATCTTTAATCTTTATAGTTCCTAAAAATGAAACTAGAAAATGTATTTCTAAGTGCCATATCGTGTTCATTTGTGAGGTTTTCACTTACAGGACAGCCATCTTTAGGTACATTGATGAGGATGTAACAATGTTTTGGAGCTCATAAGAAGATTGAAATTATTTGTTGACAAGATTCAAAAAAACCCGGGTCGCAGTGCCCAAACTCTGCCGACAATATAGTGTATTTGCTAATACAGGCAGTCTGGTTTTATTACATGAACTTAAGTTGGTTTTTGGGCAAAATAAAAAATCTGACTCCTTAATACACCCCTTAAAATAATTTTTCTTTCTTAATTGTAATATTATTATCAATGGAACCTCTATACCAAATTATATACAACTTTCAGTAAATAATTTACTATCGGCAAACTAATATTTTCATAAAATTTGTAAGTCCGGTCCTGTCGGGCCGATTTTATTGAAATTTTAGGGCCACTTTTTAAATGCTACTAAAGGGTTAAAATTTAATTTTCAAACGATTCTGAGAATTTTTTTTGTATTTTGGGGCCCAAAAACTTTTTTCAACCTCTAAAAACTACCCTTAAAATGGCCCGATTAGTCCCATTTTAAATAGGCTTCTTGCGGTGATGGATTTCAACACGTGGGCCAAATTTAGTTGAAATCAATTAATTCTTTCGAAAGTTATTGCCCGCACACATATATATATATATATATATATATATATACGTATATATATAAATATATATATAAATATATATATAAATATATATATATATATATACATATATATATAAACATTTTTAAAAATGGTGCCAAAGTGTTTAGGAGGTTATGAAACGTCGAGAAATTTTGGTCCGACACCTAGGTCCCGCCATCCGACCGATGCCAATAGTGTATGTTGCCATATGGCAAATACACTAAAAAGAGGAAGCACACAAATCCTTTTGAATTTGCATGCGAGTCAAGAGACCACCCCATTCTATTTTAATCTTTAATCTTTAGTTCCTACTAAAATGAAACTAGAAATGTATTTCCAAGTGTTAAAGAATGAAACCAAATTCATCATAGATCTTATTCTAATGTGTGATTACGCAGACATATTATGTCATGCACTGTACAGTGCCTAACTATTTAAAGTACCGCTCGATGACTTGGCAGGAAATATTATTGGAAGTTTATTTAGTACTGTATATTAGATGACGCAAATTTTATTGTATGATTCTGTACGAAAAACTCATCTTTATCCAAATTAAAATGCGTGCATTCTTTTGCAATTCATCTTTAAAGTTACCTGCTATAAGAGCATAGCGGAAAACATCTAGGCTAAACATCCGAAGCTTTGCAAAACGATTGGTGTAATTTAAAACTATTATTTATTATATATAATATGTTGATACCATAATTTATATTCATTACGTTTCTTGAACACAGTTTTGAGGAATCACTGACTTAAATAAAATAAATAAATTAAATGTTCTTTTCTTTTTAAATAAGTTCTCCGATTATTTGGTTCAAATATCTTTGTTTATATTCTATTCATTGGAATATAACATGTGAGAGATATGACATTGTTATAACGCTCGACTCATTTTGAATGTTAACAAAGGAAAGCTTGACACCGCAAATAAAATTTTAGAACGTATACCTGTATTATTGCAAGTCTCTCTTTGTTTGTGTTACTTGAAGTTTATACTTCGCTTCAAACTTCACACATTATTCGTAGGCTTATATGTACAGTATAATAATAATAATATCCAGTAGTAGTTCAGATAATACGGTGTCCGCGCACCTATTTTGAAAGGTCGGGTTACCTATACCTACTTTAAGTTGTACATTATTTTGAATTTAATTTCCGACATGTGTAAATTTTTTCTCTACTCTTTACAACGCTTGACTGTGATCAGTTTGGTATTGGTTCGACTTTTCCATTAGAGTGTCGCTTTGATTAAGTAAAAAGAAGCATTTTGCGTCCTCTGCGACCTATAAAATCAAAATCGATTTTCTTTTTATTTATATCGCTGAAAAGGACCTCATGATATCAAGATAATCATTTTTTTAGAAGTATCTTTATAGTTTTTTTTAAATCTATATATATAAAAGTAAGTCGTGTTAGTTACACTATTTATAACTCAAGAACGGGTGAACCGATTCGGTTGAAAATTGGTGAGGAGGTAGCTTAGAGCCAGGAGACGGACATAGGATATTATAAATTCGAGCGAACGAACGGAGTGAGTGAGTGATGAAACAAATAATTATAAATTCCAGCGAACGAACGAAGTGAGTGAGTAAGTAATGAAGCAAATAATTATAAATTCGGCGAACGAACGGAGTGAGTGTGTAATGAAACAACTAATTATAAATTCGAGCGAACGAACGTAGTGAGTGAGTGAGTAATGAAACAAATAATTATAAATTCGAGCGAACGAACGGAGTGAGTGAGTGAGTAAAGGAACAAATAATTATAAATTCGAGCGAACGAACGGAGTGAGTGAGTGAGTAATGAAACAAATAATTATAAATTCGAGCGAACGAACAGAATGAGTGAGCGAGTAATGAAACAAATAATTATAAACTCGGGCGAACGAACGGAGTGAGTGAGTAATGAAAGAATCCTAACTATTCAAAACCTAATAAAAATTTGAACTTAATAAGGCGGAACAAAGTTCGCCGGGTCAGCTAGTTATTGTATAAAATCCGACATCTGCACAACACCAATATGTTGAATCCCCTGCCCTAGCACTGGCTTCGCCAAGTTGGGCGGGAAACGTTATTTATGTAACAAAATGTAATAACTGTAAATAAAATAAATAAATAATAAAAAATAAAATCTTTGGAATTAAACTCGAAGTCGGTCTACAATAATATTTAATAATAATTGTAGACTGACTTCGATTTCTGATTGTTGACAGCCATTTAGGCACAAATTCTGAGATGGGAGAGTTCAATGAGTGATATGTTCAGACGAACTGGCACAATGGTTGGCTGTGGCGTTATTGTACAATATCATGTATAGAACGTAGGATACTTGGAGTTTGTGTTTAATTTCAGAGAGCTCGCGGCTCCCCATGCCGTGTGTATGTTATATAATATATCCGTCTACTGAAGCGAGAGAACAAGGATGGTGGAATCTGCAGCCTTTTATAAAATAAGTCAAAGTTCACCGAGCTTTCAGATACATAAGCTGCCAGTATATAATGATACGACGAAGCGCACACGCCATTAACGTTGATATAGTCTTAAAATACACACCTGTTATGTCAGCATGAAACGCATTGTTACAGTGCAGTGAGACGGATCCGCGATCGCTTCTGCCCTCTATAGTATAATACTCCGCAAGGGCAGAAAGTTGAAATTCCTGCACTGTGCGACACACGATGTTCGAGGCGAAGTCGAGGGCATCATGCGTCGCAGGAATTTCGAGAGAAAGAGATTGTATATTATAGACGCTCAAAGGAATTTCAACTTTCTGGCCGTACGGTGTATACTGTTTCTTTTTACTCGGTCGGAAATACGTACTTTCGTATCAGCGTGCACGAGAAAGCTGTTTCGGTCTACTGTTACAAATGGCGTGCATCAATATTAGGCTTTCTGCCTTAAAATCAAAGCCGAAAGTAGATACTTTCGATCGGGTATAAAGTAAATTATTTGCAATATACAATCTTCTAATAAAAATTGTTTTAAACAAGTAACGTACTCGTTGTGAAAAACTGTACCGTAACTTACAGTTTGTACGTTAGTTTATTTTTATAAGTTGTCTGGAAAGATGAAAAAAATGTGTGACATCCACGTAAGGTCTCGGAGGAAGTCAAACTTCTTTAGTCGTAGATGTTATTTATATATTGGTATTTTCTTTGACGCATAATTCATTCTCGATCTTCACTATAATATTTTTCATAGCATTTTGTTTAGATAAAATTAAATTTATTTATCTATTGATTCTTAATTTTCAAATGAGTATCAATTACGTACCAATATATAACAGTGCATAGTAATCTAAAATTTACAGTTGACAATACTAATATGCGTTTGCAAACACAGATACTCACACAAACACCAACGCATAACCACATACGATTATCTCTCTGTCAGTCGAACCGGCGTCATCACTACGTTCCTCTTTCCTTTATTGCACTCAAGGTATTCTTTCGTCCCCTTCGTTGTTGTTCGTAACGCGTCACAAGAAATTTCAAACAAGTATCCTCGCTAAGGAAGTTTTACTTAAAAATATCGCTTGCGACAGACGGACGCACCGAAGTGATTCCACAAGTGTTCCGTTTTGCACATAAATGAAATTAATATAATTCGAAGTTTTATCCGCGAGATAAAATATATAGTCTAAACGAAACTCAAAAGACAGAAAAAAATTCTTTTGTTATCATTAACTTTATTTAATTTTCACTTTATAGAGTTTTTTGTTATAGTTTATTTTGACTATACGTTTAAAATTAAATGTGAAATTTGTTGACAAAATATATGAGGATGCTGAATACAGTTTAGTACACGTGCTACACTGCAACTGAAAAAAATCCTTTACTAAAATTTAGAAAAACTCGAACTATTAGACGGGGTGTAGGTCACACAAAAATGAAGATAATATCATATTTTCTCGGCAGGTTTTTGCTTCCGATCATTTGCTTTCGTCATATTATTTAAGAAATGTCATCCATCCCTAATAGAGTATTGGCAAGCGATTTGGCTAGCGGCGTCCCTATAGAGGTCAGTTCGATGTTATTCAATACAGCAGAATATCAAATTAACGTCTGTCCCACAGCTGGTGTTATGCTGCTGTTGCCATAACACATATTATTACTTCCAGTTTGCCCACAATCTTCCCACTATTTCACATTACACATAATATACATATTGTATACAAATGTGTAAAGCATATATATAGATAAGTATATAGATTATAGATTTATCCAAGTTTAGTACGCGCAAAAGTATAATAATAAAAAAAAACTCCAGCCAATTAGGGACAGGACCATTCCAACTTCAAAAATACAACTAATATATGTATTATAATAAATAAAATAGCTGTTAAAGCGTGCGTTGACGCGGGTAATGACTAGTGATAAAGATAACGAAATTTGTTACTTATTTTCATGTTTATATAATATGGTTTTACACAATATTTAAAAGCATGCTTGTCAGCTACCTAACTAATTTATTTTTGACAGACCCTCGGAGAAAAAGAATAAACTTTTTTTTTCAAAATATTTCCGAAACTATTAAGCTTAGAAAAAAAAATTTACGAAACTTTCATAGAAAAATAAATAGATTAATAAACCGTTATATCATCATTATACAAAAAACAACATTATAGCATATATCGATTTTTTCCAAAAGCAATAGGGGTCTTACATTTGCATATAAATATCCTTCCAAACTTTGGTTACAATAAGCCCTAAAGGCTGCAGTGCTCTCGGCGATAGACCGGCTTCCATGTAAAAAAAAGTACCATTCCAAACTGGTGGGCTGGAATGGTAAAATAATAATAACACTCATCGTGAAAATAATGATAAAACAACAAAACGACAGAAAATCAGTGGATTATAATAAAATTTATTCTTAAAAAATTTATTAAAAACTATTTTAATTTGGCGAAATTTTAATTACAGCCATTTGACCAATATTTTTCTCTTTTATCGAATTTCCTAATATTCTTTTAATCATTCCACAAGACAAGGGACCGTCAACATGACATTTAATATTTGAACTGGAAACTCGATAAATCGCCCGTTTGATGTTCTCCTTTCACTAGCCAAAAGTAAAAAAGAATAGGTTTCTCTGTACCGCTATCTCAGCGTTATCCACCCTACAACGAGCAGGTGTTCTGTATAATGAGAAAGAGAAATTATTTTCTTAAGAGAGTTGAAAGTCTTGTCGAACAATATATTTTGATGGTTTTCATCGTCGTTTCTGCGCTTATTCGTTGACTAATTAAAAAATTGAAATTTTAAATTTAAAATCTACGTTTTGTACGCAGTTGATTAAGGAATGATGTTCGATAATAGTAATTTATATATCTAGAGTGTAATTAATTCTTTTAGGTACCTGTACGATATTATGATAAAACGAGCGCTTAGAGAATTTTCACAGTCATACGAGTCATAAAAGCATTACAATCGGCATACGTACTGCATTTTTTTGCACGTACCTCCTATTCCACATCATAATAAATATATTTGTAATATTTTTGACAGTTTACGCTTGACCTTATTGGAATTATATTTGAATTTGAAACGCTTACTATGCTTGTCTCATTTGCAGAAATAAATTTAAATGACTACTGACAGAAATATTACAATTGGGTTGGTAAAATTGAATTACTTTTGTTTTACTTTACGAATTGGTGCGAAAAAGGATCATTAAGCAATCGTTGTACATCAGGCATGAAAAGCAGCTATTTTAAAGGAGGTCGTGCAAATATCCATTTCTTGAATTGCATTTTCAATTCATTTTGTTACCATCCTTGTGTAATATGTATCAAAGTCGGTTATATTCAAGCCGCTTCGAAAGCCATTCTGACTACCGTAGTTACAAAACACAGCCGGACACAGCAATGAAGCACACAACTGACTCTCTTTCACTCGGATAAACTCGGTTCACCAGAGTTTACCCGAATGAGAGTTTCACTTTGGGGCCTGACGGATCAGATAAATTTACTGGCCAGGAAATATTTGTTTTAAGAAGTTTTCACTTCAATAAAATTATTTTTAATATGCGTTTTCTGTTTGATTAATATCGTTATATATTAATTAATGGTCTGTCGGTTGACCTTGACTCAAATAAGCACGCATGACTTCGTGATTCCGTCATAAAGTGCAACAGGTGGTTAATGGAAGCCGAAATCAAGTTGATATGTGCAGAAAGCTCTACACGCGAGTTGCTTTGTCAGATTATAGTACCTTTATTATATAATATGTAAGCAAGCGCTTTTCTCATTCTCGTATCAGTAATGATTTCATTTTATTTAATCACCATCGCCATCTTACTATGTAATGCTTAATACGAGGAAATTATCTGACTAGCTTACAAGGCAAAAATGAATCAAATCGGCGATTTAAAACGTAAGTACTTGTTGACTGACGTTAAATGTTTTGGAATGAGATACTATTTTGATGTTTTTGTCAAAATTTAAACTGAAATTAATTGCTGGAATATTTTAGGCAAAACACAAAAACCCGGGTCGCAGTGCCAAAACCCTGCTAACAATATAGTGTATTTGTTTATACAGGCAGTGTGGCTCTATTATGCGAATTAAAGTTGGTTTTTGGGCAAAATAAAAAATTTGACTCTTTAATACACCCTCAAAATAACATTTGTTTTCTTAATTGCAATATTATTATCAATCGAACCTCTATACCAAATTATATACAACTTTCAGTAAATAATTCACTATCTGTAAACTAGTATTTTCATAAAACTTATGAGTCCGGTCCTGTCGGGCCGATTTTATTAAAATTTTAGGGACACTTTTTAATTCCTACTAAAGGGTTAAATGTCAATTTTGAAACAATTCTGAGAATTTTTTGGTATTTTGGGGCCCAAAAACATTTTTCAACCCCTAAAAACTACCCTTAAAATGCCCCGTATATGCCCATTTTAAATAGGCTTCTTGCGGTGATGGATTTCAATACGTGGGCCAAATTTCGTTAAAATCAATTAACTCTTTCGAAAGTTATTGCCCGCACATATATATATAAACATTTTCAAAAATGGTACCAAAGTGTTTAGGAGGTTATGCAACGTCGAGAAATTTTGGTCCAACCCCTAGGTCCCGCCATCTTACCGACGCCAATAGTGTATGTTGCCATATGGCAAATACACTAATAATTAAAGTGTAATAATAGACTTCAGTGCATTTTTCATATCATACTAAATCGCCTAGACTCTTTCGATTTTAAATATAAGCTATTGATAAAAATATTGGCTGTAGGAGTAAGATTTTTCTAATGAAGACGACAAAAAAAAGAGTCCTATGTCGCATTTAGTACCCAATTTGTGACTAGGTTAGTAATTGGAATTGCTATCAATGGTAAAAGTCGACGCAGAAAATGACGGTGGGAATAGAGTTGTACGATATATTATACACTTATAAATATATTGTGTGTTGCTAAACGCGAAACATAATAGCAGCTCTTAGATATATAAATTGAACTAAATGTACGTCTATTGTTAGGCATGAAAGTGATAAACAACACTTTTTATGTCCATTAAGATTTACAAAAGCTGCTTTTAGGTTGAAAGGTTTTTATTTAACACGCATTATTTCGTCTGTGCTGAGAAAATATTTTCATAAATTAGAATATTCAGAGGTCAAAGAAAATTATTTGCGAAATTTGCATAAATAACCCGTTTATTTGTTTCCTGCGCTATAAACTCAAAATTATTCTCGCAGTTAGTATAACAAATTTCAAGTTTTAATGTCTTAGTCAATTTTACTCTTATGTAGCTCGTATAAATGATATTTATTATTACAAAACAGAAAGTGAACTGAGAATTAGATTTTTAAGTTATTCGCTAAATTAATCATTTAATCACCGTCTTGCTGTCACATTTAGGTGTTACAATTAATATTATTATTTCTTAGCTACACGCCACCGCTGTTTAAAAAACTGTCATTATTGAATATTGTATTGGCAATTACTTAATACACATTTTTTGTTTTCTAGAATTAATTTATAAATTTTTTTTTTTGAGGAGAGTACGGTCCAGTGGCTTCTCGACCGAACTGTCGTGAGTTCGAATCTCTCCTCTGCTCATGGATGTTTTGTGATATCGTTATTTTGGCTCAGCTATATTTACGATTTTACTGGCCGAGAATCAAGAAGTGATGCCACCAAGGGTATTCTTTTGTATATGGCATATGCTTTATACATGTGGACATATATAATGGTGTATTCTTTTATAAAAAAATTTTGTTTTTTACAACCAGTTTTTAACTTTCATTTAATAAATAAGTTAGGTTTTTCAAACTTTGAATAAAATACGTAGTTATCAAGAGGTTTATAATTGTAAGTTTTTAAGATAAATATATTACATAAAAACAACATACCTGCGTTTCGTTGACATCAGTAGTAAAAATTTTTGCAATTGCCCAAGATATTACAAAGATACTGGGTCCACCTGAAAAAACAAAATTCCATTGTGTTACTAAACATAAGACGTAATACACACTTTAATATTTCATTCGTATTAGAAATCATATCATAAAAAAATTAAAATATAGTTGAATAAAATTTTTCAATAGAATAAAAACTGTCATTTAATAGTACTGATTTTATTCTTTTTTCAAAATATTAAAAGGACTAATAATATTGACTCTTCCAACAGTAATAGATATATTAAAATATATTAAATATATTAAAATTACTTGCAATATACTGTTGAATTGATTTTTTATTTATATAAAGACGTTTCGACTAACAGTTTTAGCCCTTTTCAATTGAAAAGGACTAAAACTGTTAGTCGAAACGTCTTTATATAAATAAAAAATCAATTGAACAGTATAAGTATTGCAAGTAATTTTATTTTGTTAATATTAAAAGGACGTTATTTAATATACATTTTTATTAACATAGAAACATGAAAGTTGGTAAATATATCCTTGATTACTCAAATGTTTTAAAATCGGTCCAGTTGTGTTTGAGATAAGTGCTCTAGAAACTCGTGAGATATAATAGCTGCAAGAACCCCTATGAGTGTATTATACGAAATTTGTATTTCGACGATTTTTTTTTTCGCATTTCTTCGAGTAAAAAAATCAAACATTTTCATTGAAAATGGATTTGATTAAAAATCTCATCAACCGGGTGTACATTTATGTACCTACGTTAATTTTTAAACATACTGTATGGATGATGGAATATCTGAAAAATCGTTGTAGTTATCTCAGTTGGTGGTTTTGAGCTAACGAAACTCATTTATCTACTCTTAAACAGAGACATATTGTGTTTAAACCATAAATAAATAATGTAGAAAAGCTTGTAACGAATTGTCAAACTGACAAAGTAAATGGAATTTTCTATTAACTGGCATGAAAGTTGGTTTAGAAAATCGCGTTTGAAGTTTCTCTTCTGTATACACGTGTACAGGCATATTGAATATTGAGTTGCGTCACTGTAATATATAGCTGATCGACCTAATTATTAAACTTAATACTTAAACAACTTACCTAAGATAAAAATTAGCTCTCGCATGATGTGAATTTACTGTTATATTTTGTTTTATTATGGAAACTGAAAACTGTTGAGATATGGCACCGTAGAGTAACTCATTCCACCACAAAAGTGGGAAGTTTTGGGTTAAAGTCCGGACGGTAACAGTGTTTGAAAAATATTTTTATTGGTAACAATAGTGGCAAAACTGTATAGCTATCCTACTATGATTAATTAGTCTTACGAACTATACCGTTGCTAAAACTTTACTAATACTTAATAACTTTTCGGAATTGAAGGTCAGTTAATCGATAGATTAAAATAGAAAAATGTTACATAACTACCTTAATCTTACATAATTCTGATTTAAATGTAAATAGGAATTGAAAAAAAATATATATCGTCTAGTACCGACATTGGTTTACAATACATTTTTACACGGACTGTTAATTTTTATTGCGGGTTTGTCGGTTATTTGATATGACAGATAGGCGGAAGAATCTGTTTACAGACTTTTTTTGTATCTGTCTGTTTGTACTGACATCACTCAAAAGTGGCCGGATCGATTTAAATGAAACTTGGCGCACTGTCAACAACACACTAGTTAAAATGAGATTCCTATAAAAGCGTATTGGTCAGGAAAATCGAAATGGGCAAGTTAAAATATTTAATATTTAATACTTAATGTTTGGTTTTCCGTTTTATCAAAAAAATATTGTCTATGCATTACTCAAAACATATAAGTAGCTATTAAATAGAAAACCAGAGCTCTTTGTTTAGAAAATATTGCCCAGCGGTTTGTCTTTTACAAGAAAAATATTTTTAGGTGTATAATAAAAAATGTATACATTTTGGAAGCTTTTGAAAATTTCAAGAACAGTTTCTCAGTGTTGGGCGTTAGTCGAGTTGAAATCAGAACATTTGTAAAGACTGGCAAAACGCCAACTTTTGTAAACAACAAAAATTTCGCGACCGTCGATTTGCTGGCGTTTTAAGTTAATATATTGTAATATTACAATATGTAACGTTGTAATATATACCTACTTTTGCATTGTATCTTTCCTCTGTTTCACAGTAATCGCAAGATTTGTCTTCCAATACGTTTTCTTTTATTTTGTGAAATTCTCTTTCGCAACGCTTTTACGAGTATTCTCTCACTTTTTTACTACAAGTAATAAACTAAAAATTAGTCAAAGTGGGTCAAAGTTGTTATCTATTAACTGTATGGTTGTATTATTTTGAAGTAAAAAATCAAAAAATTTAATTCCTCAATTTATATTAAATATGAGCGAGTCTGGTATTTTATGTCCTCCTTTTGTTTTGAATTGTTATGCCCAATCTTTTAAAAAATAATTGAAGCTACAATTTTTAAAATAATTGATAGGAAAAATTATCAAATTTTTTCAGTTATGTGATGCAAAATATCGCGACAACTTTTAATAATTTATTATGCTAGCAGCAATCGCTAATATTATTTAATTGTATATATTTTTTTATCAAAGTACTCAAAGTTGATGGCCACTTAATAATAATTGCGTTACTTTTCATATTTGGTTTTTTTCTAATAAAAATTAATCATAATAACCGACAATTTAAACCTAGCTATTTTCTCTTAAACCATAAATACATCACCTTTTTGTAGCTAGTTTTTATGACGCTTTTAAAGACAATATAAAAACTAATTTACGACGATGTCGATAAGTAACGAAGCTCACAAAGAGAACTTTGATTAAAATTTATTACCATAAATTTAGCACGTTAATACAACACATTTATTTTTAATAAATTGGATAAACAAACCAAAAAATTTAATCGATGTTTTAGAACATTTATCTAACTTTTAAATTTGATGCTGAGATTCTTTCAAAATGAAACTGTGAAAGAATATTCAATTTTTACGAATCTCATTCAAATATCACACAATAGATTATCGATAAGATCATGAGAGAACAAATATTTCGCTTGCTTGGCTTCACGGATTTAAAATCAATTTCGTTTAATAATCCTGCAAGTGAGACGATAGGTAAAAAAAACTACAAAGATTGCGTAGGAGGACGCAGCACTTTCGAAGATCAAAGCGTTGATGTTGTAATATTATAAAGCATTACAGAAATGTAGGACAGTGCAGACACGATAATACCTCTTACGTTTTCTTTTAATCCCGGAATAATAAATTTAACAGACATGTTAACCTAATAACATACGATGGTATATTTCCGTATAATAAATGACGGCATATATGCAGAACATAACAGTGTAAAGCCTGCAATTTCGAACGTACAGTAGTTCTTTGATATTATGAGGTGTAAATGTTATACGTATACACAGGACCGAATTTACCGTAAGTGTCGTCCTGGAGCACTGTAAAAAATGTCGCCCCATTACCTAAAGCATGCTTAAAATGGGTAAGGGTTCGGTACACAATTTTCAAACAAATAAAATGGTTCATTTATAGTCGAAAATCTTTTTATTATAAACGGGATAATTACACAAAAAAAAATCTTTTTCGAATTAAAAATTATAAATTAACAAACAAACCGGTTGCATAATATTATATATTATACAGTCACTTTTTGTGATTTTTTTTCGATTTTTTGATGATCTAGGCAAACTTCTTGCGCGGCGGCATTTGTCAGAAAATGTGTTTTCTATGATTTTTAGGCCCCCCAAATGCTAAAAAAAAGAAAATTTTCAGATATCGCGACCACTAGTGTTGAATATCATTACGGATCTTTATTACAAAGCGCTCTAGCGCAGTCCGGCCTATCGGCAGAAAATAATGTGGGCTGGCTCTCTAAGTATAATATTAATGATATTAAGTTATTTTACTAGCTTTTGTTTGATTTCATTTGTTAGATATTTCATAAGCAGGATTCGATGACAACCCAATATTTTTATATCTCTGACCCGATGATGGATCGTCTTTACTGCTATAGAATTTATTAAAAGCTTGTATTTGGGATTTTTTTTGAACGTACTGTATGTACATATATGTATAGAAAAGCCGGAGAATAGGTGGTATGTTGATGGTATCAATCTTCGTTAAATCTCACCACTTAATATTTCAGACGACGGACCGGTAAAATCACCTTTCCGTGCCACACATAACAGGTCAAACGTGATATATTATGCTACATGCACTAGAGTGTTTCAATAAATATTTTCCATAACGGCAATTTATTCATTTTCATTTAAAGAAACTTCTTTTGTGGTAAGATTTGCCTGCAGTTGTAGAACATTATATTATTGGGTAAAAAGTGAAAAATTACGTTATCTGCTAGAAATATTTATGTTGAGGCTTGATTATAATAACACTTAAATAAATAAATCTATTTTGAGATTGCGATATTTCAATGTAATAATTCTTGTTCGGGCGTATATTAATAATAAAAAAAAATGTGTGAGCCTCATCCACGTAAGCTCGCAGGGAAAGTAAAACTTCTTTAGTTGTGGATGTTATTTATATACTTAATTTTTTATGTGAAATTTCATCCCTCTAATTTTTGGACAGAGCGGTTTCGGTATACCCCTTTCTAATTTTTTAACAGAACGGTTCAGATTTCCCTTCCATATAATTTTTGGACAGAATGATTCGGAAGCCCTCTAGCGTCGTCTACGTAATGTAAAACATGGCATTCTTTTTTTTCCTTCATTATTTTCATAACCGTTCTTGTTCGTAGCTGTAAAAAGAAGTTTTACTTAAAAAATATTAAAAGCGTGCACATGAACCGAGTAGATAAATTATATAACGTTCTGGTCATGTTTCAATAGTGCAATGTCAGGTGATTTCGTATAAGAGTACAGGTAAAACTCTAGTTTCAAGATGTGTTTAGTATAGAGGTGAAAATCGTGCGTGAAATTTCCCGTGACACTGAGTGTCACGATGTGACACGCCGTGACTGTGACTGTTTAAAAAAAAATCGTGTGTGAGTGTGATTAAATAAAATATACGGATTCGTGAGCGTGCGTGAGTGGAAAAAACTTTTCGTGAGCGTGAGTTGGCGTGAGTGAAAAGTTAATCACGTAAAAGATTATTCCTGTATGCGGACTGTTAAACCTGGCCCGGGACTCATGATTTTTCTTGTTTAAAGTATGTACTTTCTATGTTTTTTTTTTGTTTATTGTATTTGTGATATGTAAATTATAACATATATTACATAAAATTACAAAAATTCATTGTTTACTATTTTATAGTTGACAAACACATAACCTGATCCTATTTTCATAGGTCATATTATTGTATCAATTTTTGGTAGCGTAAGAAATGTTATAGTATGAATTATAAAGTTACGTGAGTGAGAGTATGATTGAACGTGCGTGAGTCTCGAAATATAATTATTATCGTGCGTGAATGTGAGTGAGTGGTTGTAACCTAGCCGTGAGCGTGCGTGAGTGTGATTATAAAAAATAGTAGCAGTGCGTGAACGGGCGTGAGTTGAAAATGATTTTCGTGAGCGTGAGTGATCGTGACCAAATACTACTCACGATTGCAACTCTAGTTTAGTACAATGTAGAACCAAGAACTTTACACGACTTCCTCTATAGACTGCGTATATTATGGGCAAGCATAATAGTTATTACAATTTTATTTAAAAATTAATTAATATTGTAATTTGAATTTACAGAAAAAGCATATTTAGGACCAGTTTTCCATTATTTATACGATTTTATTTTCTGAAAATGATTGTACAGAAGTGAGCTTCACGAAATAAAAGATAGTTGACGACATCTCGTATATTTGTAAACAAACTGCATGTTTTCTTATGAATAAAAAATAGAAGAAAACAGAGTAAATATTTTCATACCATAACAAATGTGTTCGTCAGTTGAAATAATAAATTCTCCTAGACTAGCAAAAACCACAGAGATTTTCTTGTCCTATATGATATGAAAGTATTTTTATATAACACAACATTTCCGTCATTCCAAAATTTACGAAAAAATGTAAATTTTTAAGCGTAAATATTTCAGCCAAAATAATAACCTTTTATGTTAGTAAAAACAGAGAACGCATTTTTCATAATTTCTCTAACTACATATATCGCATTTACGTTTATATGCAGTAAAACAAAAAAAAATGAAAAATCAACGGGTTTATTGTTATTTTTTCCATAATCATTTATTTATTTTGATGGAAAAACTAAATATAATTAGACTTAAATAGCCAAATTAATCGCTGACACTTCGTAAAAAAAATTGACTGAATGACCTTTAGACCCCCACACCTTTGTTTCTGCCTCCAGGAAGAAAATCAAAAATCCAAAGTCATTGATTCGGTTCTGTATTCAATATTATAAAAGTGTGCAAAATTCCTAATAAGGCTTCTACAGTTTGGATGGCTTTAAAATACATTGGAAAATTATGAGTCTGCTTGTAGATATAGATATTTGTGTTTTGATTACTGCACTGTTTTTATTTACATAATTGATAAGCACGTTTATTCTACGTTTGCATAATACGCGAGGATGTTAATTTTAAAATTTCTCTCGACCTGTATTTGTTACAGCTGTGTACTCTGATTTTAATTTATTGTGCATGTTGCTTGTAAGTTTAAAATAATTACGACCCTACTGCGAAACGCCACTTGGGTTTATTTATAGACTCAAGAAGTATGCAAGTCGAGAGAAAAATGTCCTTTCGTGTCTACCGTCTTGCACGACAGCTTCTTCCCGCGAATTCGCTCGCGTTAATGTCGGTTTTAATTCGGTTGAGTATAAGAATTGATACTGTTTCAGTAAAATCATTTCTCGCGTTACAAACAGACAGAGTAAACTTCGGTTTATCCGGTATCATAAGAAAAGTTTCGCAAGACAAGTTTACCATTACTGTTTTATTAGTGTATTTGCCATATGGCAACATACACTATTGCCGTTGGTCGGATGGCGGGACCTAGGGGTCGGACCAAAATTTCTCGACGTTTCATAACCTCCTAAACACTTTGGCACCATTTTTAAAAATGTTTATATATATATGTATATATATATATATATATATATATATGTATATATATATATATATATATATATATATATATATATATATATATATATATATATATATATATGTGTGTGTGTGTGCAGGCAATAACTTTCGAAAGAGTTAATTGATTTTAACGAAATTTGTCCCACGTGTTGAAATCCATCACCGCAAGAAGCCTATTTAAAATGGGCGTAATCGGGCCATTTTAAGGGTAGTTTTTAGGGGTTGAAAAATGTTTTTGGGCCCCAAAATACCGAAAAAATTCTCAGAATCGTTTCAAAATTGAAATTTAACCCTTTAGTAGCAATAAAATCGGCCCGACAGGACCGGACTTACAAATTTTATGAAAACACTAGTTTGCAGATAGTGAATTATTTACTGAAAGGTGTATTTAATTTGGTGTAGAGGTTTGATGATAGTAATGTTGCAATTAAGAAACAAACTGTTAATTTAAAGGGTGTATTAAGGGGTTAAATTTTTTATTTTGACCAAAAACAAACTTAAGTTCATGTAATAAAACCAGACTGCCTGTATTAGCAAATACACTATATTGTCGGCAGGGTTTGGGCACTGCGACCCGGGTTTTTTTGTATTGATTTTGTCTTCAAAATTTTCGATGCACTGATCAATATTATTAACTTCGTGGTTTCTTGGACGCTTTGTAGAAAACATTTTAATTTATTCTGAATAATATTGCAAACCAATACTTTCAAAATGCAAATATAAAAAGTGCACAGTCACCACATAGAATAAATTCGAGTTTTTATAACGGACGCTCTATGTCCGTATTTTATTTGATAAAACGATCGAAACAGGGTAGCTATTTAGTTTCTTCGAATCATTGTCAGCTTCAGAATAGCGCTGCTGGCAACGCTCCAAAACACTATATTATTTCAGTTGTAGGTAAGACAAAACCATTTCAAACAGCAATAAAATAAAGAAAACACATGTAGATACACTGAACACCTACATCCAACCCCGATTTTATTCTATTTTTTCAATTACACGTAATATTTTTATTAATTTTGTACATCAACAATAAAACCTGTACACAAAAATGTTTCTGTGGTTAGCTTTCGACATGAAATCATACTTCAAAATAAATAATTGTAACTCAATTTTTCAAGCAGTCTTTATGCGACATATTTTTGTGACTATACTTTAATATCATTGTCAGTTACATTTCGACGTCGCCATTATACAACGCTGACAAGTATTTCAAATACAGTAAGTAAGTCCGACGTAATTTAATAATACGATCTCTTATCTTAAATGTAGATTCAAACAATATTCTATCACATACACAAACGACTGGAGTTTGAATCTTTGACTGATTTTAATGACAATTCTCTCTGCATGTTAATTTGATCGCGCATGTTAATGTGCCCACAAGAAAATATAGTTTGCTTTGTATGCGAACTATTATGATCAAATAGCATGGTCATTTCTGTATCATTCATAAAATAATGAAATAAATATTAGAGAAAAACTTTGTTTCATTTGAAAGATATTAACAAACATAATGAAAGTTGAAATTTGAATTTGAATTTAATATTAAAAAAATGAAAAGCTCGAATCCCTGCCGACAATTTGGTAATATAAGAATTGCGGATTTATAATGCTTACCTAAATTTGTTTTCATACCCCTTAATTTTTTAATCTCATAGTATACTCGTTGAAATATTTTTTTCTTAGATGCAATATTATTGTCGATACAATATTTGCACCAAGTTAAATACACTCTCTAGTAAATAAATTCGTATCCGTAAACTACTGCTTCTATAAAAATCGTAAGTTTGCTTTTGTTAAACTTTTAGCAGCATCTTTTCATCTTTAATAAGTCTTAAATTTCAATTCTGAAACAATTTTGAGATTTTTTCAAATACTTATCTCAACTCCTAAAAACCACTCTTAAAATAGATTGAATTGTCAGACCTGTCTCAACCTAAAACCTCAAAACGTCGAGATCCGATAAAAAATCGATTTTTAAAAATCAGACCGAATCCGTTTTTTGAAAATTCTCGATAGTGTGAAGTTAATAATACTAGGGAACTTGTACAAATACTTTGTACGGTTACTAGTCAGCTACGTAATATAATCGGGTTTAAATAATTTTATTCTATTCTATTCCAAGACAATATTACCGACAATGTGTTTTTTCTGAAAGTTATTTTTTAGTATTTGGTTGTGTTTGTTTGTATGATAGCTGAAAACCTTGATTCTTAAGGTTAGAATACCGTGGTGATTTTTTTACACTTATTACTTAAACTGTACGTATATATTGTACGTAAAATTTTACAGCATTAATGTACTAAGCGATTGAAAAACTATATAATAAACTGCCGACAAGTATAAAAAACCCGGGTCGCAGTGCCAAAACCCTGCCGACAATATAGTGTATTTGCTTGTGTAGGGCCGTGTGGTTTTATACTTTTATTATGTGAAATTAAGTTTGTTTTTGGGCAAAATAAAAAATTTAACCCCTTAATACACCCCCTAAAATAACATTTTTTTCTTAATTGTAATATTATTATCAATCTAACGTCTACACCGAATTAAATACACCCTTCAATAAATAAGTCACTATCTGCAAACTAGTGTTTTCATAAAATTTGTAAATCCGGTCCTGTCGGGCCGATTTTATTAAAATTGTGGGGACACTTTTTAATCACTACCAGAGGGTTAAATTTCAATTTTGAAACGATTCGGAGAATTTTTTCGGTATTTTGGGGCCCAAAAACAGTTTTCAACCCCTAAAAACTACCCTTAAAATAGCCCGATTAGGCCCATTTTAAATAGGCTTCTTGCGGTGATGGGTTTCAACACGTGGCCCAAATTTCGTTGAAATCAATTAACTCTTTCGAAAGTTATCGCGCGTACACATATATATATATATATATATATATATATATATATATATATATATATATATATATAAACATATATATATAAACATTTTTAAAAATGGTGCCAACGTGTTTAGGAGATTATGAAACGTCGAGAAATTTTGGTCCGACCCCTAGGTCCCGCCATCCGACCGACGCCAATAGTGTATGTTGCCTTATGGCAAATACACTAAAAATTCGAATCGCAGTTAGAGTAGCCAGACCCTAAAATACAAAAGCCGGACTCATCGCTTTCGCTGTATTAGACCGGACACACTGTAGGGTGATGACAATAAATATTGACGGTTGATACTTTAGTTCAGAGCTTGTTGAAATACTTTAAACGCACTTGACCCGTTTTTTTTTTTTAAATTTAGTCTACTCTGTACACGTCAATTATTCGTCTGTACATTTATTTCGCACATATTAAAATCAATCAATTGATGGGTTGTAGTTTTCATATCAGAAAAGAGGCTACGTTCTGTTTTATTTTAAAACTACAAAGTATAAATAAACTGATTTCCATTGGAATTGCGTTTTTATTTATAAGAGATATTGAAAAAAAAAAGAAACACAGTTTGTACATTTTATTGATGTGAAAATTATTGTATTCAGCTCTATAACCATTTACGATAATCGTTCCGTTATATAAAGTCGTTCAGGATTGTCAAATTTTTATCGTAAAAATATAGGCAAAATATGTAATTCATCGCACGGAAATCGGGTTCTAAGCTGAAAACCTTCTGAGGCATCATAATATATTTCCCCGACTTGTTAATAAAATTAGTAATAAATTGAAATCATGTTTTGGAACTAGGTCCAAATAATCCTGCACATTTCTAGTCGTTCCTGAAAAAATATGTTATAGGATTTTTACGCCCTATCTTTATAACTCGACTTTTGGAAAAATATTTAGTTAGTGTGAATAAGTTGCATTCAATAAAAAATTAAATAGTGTCAGTAACAATAATACAGGATAACAGCTAAACGTGGTAAAACCCAATAGTAAGTACCTGGGTTATGACTATTGTTTCTAAAAAAATCAATATAATTAAAAAAAATGCATTTCATCGAATATAAAATGGTTACTAAAACAAAGGAATCATCCAATTTCTGTATGCTCACTAATATTATCGAAGCTTTTCAATAAGCTATGTTGCCGTCCTTTAATCAAACGCTAGTTTATTTTTAATTACGTCGCGTTTCTGGGTCACTTGTCAGCCATATCAACCGCATTAAAAGTAAGGATGTGAAAGAACAGAGAATGGATTGAAAGAAAATACATTATTGGAAAATTCTGAATAATACGAATTACAAATAACAATTTATATTATTATGGTTAATTTTTCGAAATGAATGATGTGAGAAATTTCATATATCTAATAATCTTCTCAGAATTGCAAATTTTTTTTAAACAAGTATTTCGGTAATTCTTTCCAGAATGGATTTAGTTTTTTATTAAAATGAATACTTGTTGTTCAATGATTCAACATCGATTCCTTTCAATTTTCAATGATGGTGATTTAACTAACGTGATTTGGATGAGTTTTTTTTTAAACTATATGATATTTTACCGGAAAAAAGTTATGTATCGTTGAGTATTAATTTAGAAAGGAATTCTCATCCGTACGAGAAATAACTGTTTTATATTTTAATTTTGATCATAACATAGTCCAGTAAAGCGGATTTCTACAAGCCCTAGACAGATTACAGCAACCGAAATACAAGCTGGAATAATTTGTGGTAGGTATGCTAGGAATTCTGCATAGAATTTCGACTAACAACCAGGTTGACTTTAATGTATGCAACTTAAATGTCTCATGAGGGAAGATATATGGTTACGGTACAACTCATAGCATGTCATGGTATCCATTGAGTGATATTTTCTTTAAATTCAACATTTCATGACTTAAGGATCCATTGAGTGATATTTTTTTTAAATTCAACACGTCATGCCTTAAGGGAAGTTTAATGTTTTATAATGAATGGTTATTTCTCAATAAAATCCACAACTATTTTCGTACTTTGATTTAAGAGACTATGTATCAAAGAACGAACTACCAGTCATTTTTATTCAAAATATATTAAATGAATTTGACTTGTCTTTGATGTAGAATACAGATAAAAGTTTGAAGGACAGAGGGAAGTGACATTAAATCAATATTTATATTATTTAAGTAAAGTTAGGTAAAATAAACCGTATTTCCAAAATTACGTATAATATGCTCAAATTTTTTACAATTCTTAAAATTTTTTATACATTTTTTCTTTACAATGGAAAGTTGTAAAAATGAAAAATAAACATTACAGAAATTTGTTTTATAACATAAATTATTTGACAATTTTTATACAAAAATGATAAATGTGATCTGTTATAACAGAACTATGTACAATTGTGGCCAAACGAGTGGAAAAGCTAGGCATTATTCTTTTGATGAAATTTGTAAGAGTATATTTTTGACTTCATCGATATCTGTAATGATGAATAGACCAATAAATATTGTGAAAGCATACTGAAATATCTAAACAGACGATGAAAAAAATATTTTCAAAGACCACTTGAATCTATCAGACGTTAAACCATAATTCAATATGAAATATGTGAAAGACGTCTTCCGTAAGTTTATACGTGAAATATCAGAGCAATAAAATACTACAACTGCTACTTTTAATTAGAAAAAAAAAAAAATTGATCTTGTTGATTTGTTAGCAGGGTAGAAATTTTAAAAGAATGTAGAAAGCCGGTGCGCGCTAAACGAAACATATTTTTGACATTGTAAAAAACCTCACCAATTTATATCTTTTGTTTAAGGCGTGTTTGGTATATTAGAGAAGAGTAGATAACTCAGTGAAATTTATTCTAAAAAGTGTACGTTAGGTTTATCACATGTGTACACTTATAATAAACGGACTAGTGACACACTTCACAACAAGTTTATTTTTTTATATTGTTTTTATACTGAAACTGATTCATTTTAAGACACAAAAAAAAACGTAAAATACGAGTAATGAAAAATGTTCTTCGTTTAAAAAAATTATCAAATTCCAAGATCTATCACGTGATCTACTCTACTCTACGTATTCTTTCTCAAGAGCCGGGACTGCCAGTACGACACTGATATAGCAAACAGATCAGTGTCTTCCTCCTTTGTAATAACAACCGCAATAGTGTAAACTGTAAAGAGTGTTATAACTTTTTACACTGGAGAACCATACAAAACACCGCTTAGGATATTATTATATATTAAACTTTTCTGCTCTATTTGCCTATAGCTACAATGCAACGCAGAACAAAGTGTGCTTCGCATTATGTTACAAATTTCATTGACATGTCCGAGAGTTTTGCATAAAATTGAAACTAAAATGGCTAAAGGCCGTCTGCTTTGTTTTCGATGGGCCACCCGCATGGATGATAGCAAAGGATATTTGCAAATGTACTCACCCCATCCGATGCCGGCGTAGACTTTCAACTTCATATTCTCGCCGTAAAACGTTTCCACCACCAGCATGTACAGGTACAACCCTGCGGGCAACCAAACACACATTTGACATTAGTTTCAAACAATAGATGAAATATATACATATTGTGTATTCTTTCAAGGTTGATCTTTATACTTTACAGGGTATAATTAGCGCGGAAGATCATGAACACGAAATAGGACAATGTTTTTTTTTCTTTTTATTGACGTTACAATGAAAGCTACGTCTATTCAGTTTCATCTAAAAGCCTTTCAAGGTAATATAGAAACATGACACAAAATTCTCATTAAAACATAAGAAAAAAAATGTGACAGTGCGTACAACATTTTTTATATTTTTCTTTTCAAAGGATCATCTTAACGTGTAAGTTCACATTTTCAGAAGTGGCATTCTAAAAGATGGAATATTCTAGCAGTAAGTTGTTGAATAATTAATTAGAAATGAGTTATCCGGGCTGATTGTTAACATATCTTTTATGATAGTAACTGAAAGAAATCTCCCGAGATTAAACGTCTTATTCTTTGAATAATTTAAATTCTTTCTTTCTTTGCAAAATCTGCATTGAAAATAGACAAGATTGTACTCTGTTTCTAAGGAAAAGTCTTTCGTCGCTATCGGAAGCAGCACATTATCTATTGCGTTACGGTATAAAGAAAATTTTGCACAGAGAACAACGTGTTTTATGTGAGCTGATTTCAAAGGTATTCATTTTAACAACATATCGGGCTTTGCAACGTTGTCTAAAAACACAAAATTTGCTACCTTAAAAATGAATTCTAATGCGTGGGATGAGTTTTACATAAATATTTATAATTCAAAATCGTTCCAACTTTGTTTCTATAACGGATTTTTGAAACGGCTGCGAAAATATCGAAGCGTTAAAATTTTATTCTGTGGATGCGAAATTTAATTCATATTTCATGTTGATGTTAATAACAATAACAAAACTTTCGCGAAAGTTTTTATGTTGTAAATTAGTAAGAGTTCTTACTTTTTACATAGTCACATAATATTAGACCACTAAATAAAATTAAACAATAAACTCGAAGTTGCAGATATTAAACATGAATATTGTAACAAATGTATACAGTCTAGACGAAAAATAATAAAGGACAAACTTTAAACTGTTAATTCTTAATAGTTTAGAGTGGTTTCAAATGTTAAGTTCAAGTTTGTCTTTTGAATTCAAGTTTACAATAAAGTTTGGTTAAATGTAAGTCTCGACTTAGTTCTGTAAATACAATGTGGAAAACGCATACACGTGTACGCATGCGCTTTATACTATAAAAGCTTTAAGATGTAACATTAGTTACGCAATACTTTTGTATGAAAAACGGGTAGCGAATTGGGTGATGACAGGAACAAATTACATAATCATATTAAGATATCGCAGTTCCAAGTTTTATTTTGGAAATACAAAGTTTTCTTAATCAATTATACTAAGTATACTTTTTGCCTGCAAAAAGGTATTTATTACGTTCTTTTATTGACCTTAACATGCTTTCCGCGGGGAAGCTGTAATTATTATTATTATTTTTAAAACACAAAAAAAAGATGCAACCTTTTTATCTTTAAAAACTCGACAAAATTATGATTTAGCTAATTAGAATTAAAAAAAAAATGTTGATTTGCTTCCTCTATTTCTAAAAGATTATAGTTTTCAAGGCGTCATAAGTTTAACTGATTTTTTTTTCGAAGTCATAATCCTGACAGGGTAGACCTTATTTCTTATTTAATTAATACACTGATTAATTATACTTCTAAAACGATTTTAAAACGAACTGATTGTTAATAGAATCATTATTTCTTTTAAAGAGCGGACCAAATACCAATTCGTATTTTCAATTAATTATTTTATAAATATACTAACTACAAACTAAAAATTCAGCAATACATCTGGTGTCAGATCAGAATCCCGTATTAGATAGATTCTCCTTATAATTATTAACTCTCTGTAACAAGGCTGCAGACCTGCGCAGATGGAAAAGTCATTTTGCTGCTAATTGCATTTCCGATCAATTGAATGCGTTCTCTGTCGACCGTCCAGCTTCCGCTTTGTAACAGCGGGTGGACGCCATAAATGCATTAACATTTATACGGTACAATTTTCTACAATGCAGTGCGACGTGTTACATCTTGTAGTGATTATAATCCCATTTGTAAATGAAGGCGAAATTAAACACCAATACTCGTATTTTTTTCTAGGGAATTTAGAATTAATCAAAAGTTAATCAACGTTTATTGATAGTCGTTGTGGGCCTCACCACAAAACAAAATAAACTAGTTATGCTCGACCAATGATAATTTTTTTGTGAGTTGAGAAATTAGTAAATTACTTGATTTTGCTGTTGACTGTACCTATATTTTCACTTTTTGGCACTCACTCGACTCGGCTCAAAATTTAAGATTGAATATTTAAATATTAGACATGGATATTCCATTATTTTGAAATATATTCAAATGAATTATACTTAAAATTTTTTTGACCATAAAACTCAGTCGATTTAGCTCAATTATTGATTTTATTCTTTTATATGGTCAAGTTCAAAGTTTTGTTTTATTTAATGATCCCTGACATGAATTTTTAACCGACTTCAAAAAAAAGGAGGAGGTTCTCAATTCGTCGGAATCTTTTCTTTTTTTTAATTTTTTTTAATTTTTTTAAATTTTTTATGTATGTTCCCCGATTACTCGCAGACGCCTGAACCGATTTGGAAAATTCTTTTTTTGTTTGAAAGGGTATATATCCCAGGTGATTTCATATAGTTTTTATTAAAATCGGTTCATCCGTTTTTAAATGACGTCAAAAAAACATATTTGTTAAAGTATGCTACCTCATATCTCCAACGTAAAGCGATTATGATGATTATTTTCTTATTTAATAGGGCACATCTTCAGGGTGATTCCACATAAATTTTGCTTAAATCGGTTCAGTAGTTTTTAAAAATGTGCGAAATCAAATCCATTACTAAAAAGTAAAAAATAAAAAAACAAAAAAAAAATATTAACCTCCTTCAAAAAAATCACTAAAAAGATGAAAATAATGAAATTTTGAGGTCGGCGCCTATTTAATAAAAGTAGATATGGAATTAAAAGTTTTTGCAATGAAATTAGCTCCGACCTCAAAATTTCATTATTTTCATCTTTTTAGTGATTTTTTTGAAGGAGGTTAATATTTTTTTTTTAACTTTAAGTAGAGCGATATAAGATTTTAAAATTTTAAAAAATGATTCTAATTTACACTGATTTTCTTAGACAGCTGTTACTTAATAATAATTATGTAGTACATACTAAACTCTAAAAAACAAACATATCTACTCCTCTTGATTCATTGCAGTACGAAAGATTTGACTGAAATACAAAAAATGCAGAAGAAAATAGCAGTGAGAAAACGCAGCAAGATGAATTCTCATTGAATACATCTTAAAGCAGTTATTCCCCTTATTATTAATCGGCCGTCATTGTTGGTGCATAAATTATTTTTAAAAGTTCTAGAGACGATCAATGCTGACAAGAAGTACGTAAAAACAGTTCAGAATTTATAATTAAATAACTTCGTGTCAAAAGATAAATTAATGTTAGTGATTATTCAAAACTTTTACGAATGATATACTGGTGTATCAAAAAAGCTCAAACATCAACTTTCTAAAAAGCTATATATTGTCCCAATACATTAATAAGTTTTTCTGGAAACTGTGTAAAAGATAAGAATTTTTTTTATTAGTGAACATATTACCATAATTTATTGTATATAATATTTTGTCAGCGTCTTCTTATTTTTTTGTACTTAAATCTTAAACTCATTAGGTGAATGCAAAAGCAGATTAAAAGCTATTTATATTCTTAATATTTTCTTTCCTTATTTTTCTTATTTCGGAATATCCATTAACAAAAAATAATTCGAAATGAAAAAGCATTTAAGTAAAGTTATAAAAAACACTGGGTAGAAAATGCTTGCAGAGTATATTGCAAGATATTACATACACCGCCAACGGTACATGCAGTATTCTATTAACCTTTTGCGCACCCGAGCTGAAATTCACTCATACAAATAGTTTATATCTACGTTAATTTCGTAAGCAATTAATTCAAATTATAACTTTTTTAAAAAGGAAGATTTTGTTTTATAAAACAGAACCAATTTTTAGATTGATTCGAGTTTATAATAACTCCTAAAATTGTAACTGAAAATCGCGAACAACAGTAATTGTCGTTTTATTTGTACATAAGTATATACAACAAGCTGTATAGGTCGCAATTCTTGACGGATCGCGTTAGTTTTTTTTTTTACTTTATTTACTATCAAAATAAATCCCTATTGAAATTCTTGAAACGCATTCAGTAGTTAGATTGTTATTTTTATCTTTTTATTTTCTGGTACTGTGGGTAAATTTGAGATCTGTAACTAATTGTAAGGTGGAATGTAATAGCCGACTTTATAATAACATTATGTTTAGCATGCTTTTCTCAATTAGCATAGCAACAACAAATTCTTGGACATAATTTTCGCATCTCTACATGTAAGAACGCAGGAAAAATTTTTATGCAACTTTGATCTATCGACGGAGTTCAGAGAATTCGTCCAAACATTTTGAGTAATCTTACATGACCAATGCACTTAATTAATCTCTTTATTTGCACGTCTGTATTCTTCCGTTCAAACAGATCTGGACTATTTTTCTTTTTTCTTACATTGAATACCGCATATTTCAATAGATTCACCAATCAACCTGTACACCAAAGAATATAGTTTTCCCCATTTGCACATACAAGGGCTATTCTTTGTTTTATCGGTCATAACGTAATTAATTGCATTATTAGGCTGCTTTAATTTTCTATCAGCTTCTGTTAAAAGTATATTTTAACGAAATGACTTCCTGTGCTTTTTTATGTTTTTTGTGATTTAATTTCCTGCTTTAAAAGTGTAGATACGTAACAGCAGCTATATCTGCTTACGAATATTATGAAGATCGTAAAAAGTTGAGTGTTCAAGAAATGTTCGCTGTGTGAGAACAACAAATATTTGTTTTTTAAGAAATGTCGAGAAAGTTATTTGAGAACTATTACAGCACAGTTTCTTTAACAATACTCGGCAAACGTTTGACATGTTAGTATGTTTGTCATATGGTAAACGGAAGAATATGGAGGACATCATCTTTAACAATTTGGCGCCATTTTTGAAAATGTTTATTTTTCCTTAAGGTTTTAAGAGAAATCAAAGATGTTATAAAATTTTTGTCCAATTGTATTGGTCATATTTCTAATTCGATTCTAAATTTGTTTAGAAAGTTACTAACTTTTTTACGTTAGTGTATATTATAAAGCAGCCACATGAAGGAGGATTTATTCCCAGTGGTGCATTTTACCACATGCGCACGACGTGTTGTAATTTGAGGTTCACAACTGTGTAGAGAATTAAATGTATTTTGTGAATACCGACTGATTAATTAATTTATATCCTACATTGAAGGGTCATCTGCAAGATGTTATCCCTACGGTTATTTTAGAAAAGCTTTTCTCTAATGACAATAACGCGAATGAATTCGCGAGTAAATGCTAGTTTATGACTAAAATATAAAAATAGATTTTATATTATAAAAATGAGAATGATATTATATTGCTTTTTTAAATTTATTTTGAAATAGGTTTACTGTCTTTTGTTTAGTTGACGGATAGATATTATTTTTGTGAACGTCGTCGTCTATAATAATTTGAAGTCAAGAAAGCAATACATTATTTCTAATATAGGTATAGCTATTTTATTTCCGACTGTCAAAACCGTTATTTGTAAGGATGCATAATGTATAATACAGTTGCCTCTGAGCTATTTCTACCAGTTTGGGTTGAATTTTATTCGATAAAATATAAATATTATAAAGGATGGGCCAGCGCCGGTCGAAGTTATATCATAAGTTTTACAAACATTTCGTCTATAGAATCTATTGAATAGCAGAAGACTGATAGTCGGTGAAACACAAAATACAACTACAGCAGGGCCTCGATTATCCGAACATTCAAAATTTTTACCCTGTTCGGATTAATAGGGTATTCGGATTATCGTATGTGTATATTTTAAAAGGTGTATAGTATGTATATATTTTAAAAGGTGAAATTAAACACCTTTTTATAACTGAATGTGAATGCAAATATAATCATTAAGTATTATTTTCACCACTAAGTTTTAGTTGGCGTATTCCATGTCTTTTTTGAATTTGTTTAACCACCCTCTACTAGCAACGAACTCTCCGATGCCAAGTCTTTCATGGAAAAATTTGGCTTTTTCCATCACTAAGTCACCTGACAAGGGGACAGCTTTTTTCGCTGCTCTAAAAACCACATAAATAAGGCATTTTCAAGCTGGGGGCTACTCCGTATTTTGTTGTTCTAAGTAACTGAATTATCAATTATGGCAATTTTATATCACTATGTGTTGAGTGATTCAATTCGCGTCCGCATCTGCATGACGTCGTTCGGCAGCATTTGGTTAGCTCGAGCACTGAGTTTTCCATGTTAAATGTCTACCGTTCGGCTTTAACCACACATCTAAAACTATTTTGTATCGGTGTTTGGCCGTTCAATACTAACTAGATTCTAGAACAACGAGTTGGGGCATATTTTTTGCGCTCATTAAGCTATTTCGCTGCGTTTATGCGTAACACAGTTACAATATTATATCAAACGGTTTCAATATATTATGTCTAACTAGTAACAATAAGTGTATTGAGATGAAGCACGGTAGCTAACAGTTGGAGTCTTCGGCTCCATCGTATTAAAGTTCCGTTCTTTTTTAAAACGGTTCACGCTAGTGCTTTTCACCAGGAGTACCTTTTCTGTGTAGAAGACATTCGCGGTTCAAAATGTGCTTTCAGAGTGTCAATTTTCTCAGTGTAATAGAAATTAGGCGCAAAAAAACCTTATGCAATCATAAAATCTCCGTCCCTGACACATCAAAAAAATTGAAAAAGCGCTTAAAATGTAGCTAATGTTAATTATGAGATATCCACAAAAGTCGAGTTTTATATTTCAAACTGTTTCTCAGATATCGTCAAAAACAAAAAAAAAATATTTTTAAAATATTGTAAATAAATCGCAATTTTGTGCATTTATGTAGATATGCTATGCGTTAATATTTACAAAATAAAATATTATATCCTAAATAATGAAGTATATGACCTACTTTTGAAATAATATTGCCTAAAAATACCCTGGAGCGCGTCTAGGGGTTCTGAGAAACAGTCAAGTTCGTTGCGGACAGCCTTGTAGGGTTCGGTATCCGGTGTCGTCAGCATAGTTTTCCATTCGTGTGAGACCATCGCAGCTTTCGTGTTAGATTCGCTAGTTTTTTGAACGTCCGAGGTTCTTGCGCGGTTTGTAGCTAGGATAGATTCGTAGGCTCATTTTAGGTACGTCGTTTATTATAAATAAAGCGATCGTCGCTTTTTACAGCATATGAAATCTGCGCGCTGATTGCCTGTGTGCCCGAAAAAAAAAACTCGATCCCACACTATGCATGGTTTTTTGTATTATAAATTTGTATAATCTCCGTCAGATACAGCTCATAGTTGTAGTTTATAACTCCCTTTCGGGGGCGTAGAGAATAAAATTGATTATAATATTTACTATAATTACTAAACATTTTAACGTAATTCTCAATATTGTTCACGTCCATTATAATTAATAAGTTTTTTTTTGCGTTCTGATACACAAAATTTAAATTTAGTTTATAATGACATTTTAAAAAATTGTTAACTATAACGTTCATAATATTTCTTTATTTTACCCATATTTGTGTCTACCTTTTGTATATTAATTTTAAATAAAAAAACAAAAATTAGTCAATTGGTAAATTAATTAGTTACCACAGTTACTTTTTATCTACATATATAATTTCCAATTGTGTGTCCGGATGTCCAGATGTCTGTCTGTCTTTCCAGACCCTCCAGAAGGCCCCAGCAGACTTAGGAAGTTGAAATTTGGCACACTTATAGTACGAAACACAGGACAGATCCTTACGTAGCCGGATTTTCGATTTTCTCCCCGGGGGTCAACATAGGGGGTTTTTTAGAAAAAAACTTCATAGAACACAATAGGCCATGGATGGATATTTGGTTGCCTTGGTTACCAATAACAAACTCAGAAACATTCTGAAATCAAATGTCAAATAAGTTTGCAAATAATTACAATTTTTTTAATTAAGCTAATAGTCAGTTGAAAAAAGTGTAGAATAATTCTGTGCGCAATGAGTTATTAGTTTACAGATTATTTTTCGTCTTATAGTAGTAAAAAATGTGAATTAAAGGAAACATTGAAAGTGTGAATATTACAATTTAGTGCAAGCGTCATACTTCTGTATTCAAAATATGAACACCGCATTTTGCCCAGCGTGGGACTTCAACTCAGGGCGCTGCAGATTTGAATTTGACTCATACATTTAGACTTCCTAGGTCAACGGGACATAACTTAAGGGGATCTTCTAAAATATATGTAAAAGAAAAATGGCATTTTGAATATTTGAACTTCAATTCGATGGTTTGGTTCCAAATGTGGCTAACAGCAAAATGTTCAATTTTGACAACTTTGAGCTTTCTACGCAGTGTCACTAAAAGTATCGTTTTCTTTTGGTTCCAAATGTAGTTTTAAGCATTATTTGACATATGGCGCCACAATTAAAGATTCAAAAAGTATCTATCTACATAATAAAATCAGTTTTTAATTCCATAAATGTCTAACATCACATAGCCACATTTTTGTAGATAGCTACATATGGAATAAGACCATCGAATTGCGCCTGACGGAGACAGGCTTAACCCACTAGTTATATTATAAAAAATAAAATTCTCTAGCAAAAATAAAACATATTTTGTATTTGTTTGAAATTTGTTTTAGAAAAATATAAAAATTACATAATTTCAGTTTGTCAAAATATTTACTATTTAATATTTATTGAAGTAAATATATGTATTATTAAATATCTAAATTTTATTAATGTTATGGTTAACTAGTTAAAGGTATTATTTCAATTCTATAAAAAAAAAAAATTGTAATTATTTCATTAACTAATTTGTATTTGTAATCATTTCAGCTCTGCCCGAAGAAGTTGAAATCATTTAACGAAACGTCGCAATTTTTTAATTTAGTTTAACTATATTAAATTTGACTTGTCTTCCCGTTAAAAAATAAAAAAAAAACTTATTTTAACGTAATATTATGTAGCTCAATTATTGAGTTAAAATTTTTTTTGTACAAAAAGTTGGCCAAACCCCATGCTGTTTTTTCTGCATACATCTTTGGCTTGGCTATAGAGATACAATATATTTATATATTTTATAGTCAAAAGCGTACACATTTTGAAAAATTCTTATCCAAAATGTAATATAGCTTGAATCTTATTGCAATCGGACATCCATTTTTAATAATAGTTTTTAACATATTTTTAATTTTTAATTCACACAGTTTAAAAAAAACGCGTTTATTCAAGTTTCCGTCGATTCGTTTCAGCATTTTGTTTTCGAAGTTTGAAGTGTAATTTTTTATGCTAGTTCAGACAGATTAACCCTATACGATGCCCTTGATTTTTTTCAAATTGTACAATTTACCCTCTGAAATTAATCCCCAGAATCAAAATTCAACTTTGTATATTTCACGTCTATATTTGGACCACCATCCTCTCTACTCTGCGTCAGTTTTAAATTTTTTTACGTCAAATAGTTTCAGAGATATCGTCTGTGAACTTTTTTTCAAAAAGGAAAAAACGGGAACTTTTAATCTATAACGCCCTTGCAACTTTCCTTGGGAGTCGATTTCCGCTAAACCTGTTCTTAGCGGATCTCCACTCAACAAAAGAAACATACCTGCCAAATTTAGAGCCAGTAGGCTTAATAGGTCTTATAGTTCCGGTGATATCGTGATGACCAAGTTAGTGAGTCGTTGTTCTCCTATTTCGCGATGTATCTGTTTGAAATTTTCTGTAACTTTAAAGGGGGAATGATTCAACGACGGGGAAATATAAGAAAAACCTTGGTAACACAAAAGGTATAACGCATGAAAGAAACGAGTTGATAACTCTAAAGAAGTTTCATTTCCCACGCGAACTTACATAAGCATTCTTTTTTATTATATGATATTGTTTATTTGAATGTCAAAAAATCTGTGTGTAGTATTATCGTGCGACAATCCACCACCTCGTTTTATAATTCAAGATACGCTACTGCATTCTCTTCTTCCATCTATATTTACTGAAACAAACAAATCCAAACTAAAGCCCATAAATTATTACATAATCTTTTTAACGATCCTACGGGATTTGAACGTCCTTAAAGCTATAGAATATAGACTTTGGTATAACGTAGGTTGTATTGGGACAACAAAATGAAAACGAATGCCCCCAAATTACTTATATCCAATCGATTTATCTACTTTTTTTTAGATATAAATCCTCAAAGCACTACCTAATCAACACAATCACTCAGGATGTTCTTTTTCAATTTTTTGTACAAAATTTTGTACTTGTGGATATTTGATTTTATTGTAATATATAACGCCCTCTAGTTAAAAATACCTAGTTATAAAAAAAAAAATTGCAATTAGTACACGGAAGTTTTTTTTTCATTAATTGGTGCACTTAATGAAATAAAAGGCGTATTTTAAATATGTCAATTTCTCATATTACAGTTTTTTTGCACAAAATTTTTATTCAGTGTAGAAATTTTTGGTGAGATTAAAATTACAAAACTGTAAGAAGGACTAAAACTGTTAGTCGAAACGTCTTTATATAAATAAAAAATCAATTGAACAGTATATTGCAAGTAATTTTATTTTGTTAATTTACAAAACTGTAATTGATCTTGAATTCGCTAAGATATAAATCGTGTAGCTGGTAAAGGCCAACAATACACTTAATAAGAAATAAGGTCGGATGGTAACAATTTCAAAAGCGTGTTATACAACATAGATGTTGTAGAAGATAATTTCTAAAAGATTGGAATTTATAACGACAGGTACGCATTTCCTGAAATTACTTCCGGCAAATATTCTTAGTAAACTGTATTTTCTCATGAAAACGCTATTATAATATTTCTATTAAATTAGTTAGTTCCATTCTTTTTTTACATTTCCTGTTTCTTTTTTTATAATATAGTTTCCGTTACAGTGCGAATAACAATATATTTTTATATAATGTAATTATTGAAACGGAGTTAAAAAAACTGTAAAAAATACATCTGTGAAATTGTATGTAAGACCTTCAAATCGTTACTTTCTAATTTTATAAATTATATGCGTCAAAAATTATTTTTCAGCTTATTCTTTAAGTTTCTATTTCAGATGATTTTTATTGTATTTAGAGTTAAATTAAGTAATATATTTGTATGAACTGACGTCAAAACAACGACGCTATAACAAATGAACTTTATACCTATAAATTATTTATGTGTTATACACGTTCTGAAGAAAATGAATATTCAAAACCTTTCTTTCGCACTATATTTCATAACAGTTTAAAAGCAAAAGGAGCAGTTTTAGAAACTCTAAAAATAAAAACTGGATAAGTTCATTGTTCGAAAGAAATTGACATAAAAGTGAGCGTTCATTGAAATTGTACGTCTCGACGCGTCTATAGTAGACGATATATAAAAATAATTATTAACAATACAAAGAACATCTATCTATATAAAAGATAAATGGTTATAGGCGGATTTTTTGTTGCTTAGCTGTCAATTTAGGAAGCTACAAGATTCGTAAAGATCTGGCAATGGTATTTTTTCAATGCGGAAAATCAATAAATGTACGTTTTAGAGGTGACAAATTATAAATAATTTTAAAAAGTAATAGATTGGTTCTTCTAGACAGGTTTAAATATTAGGGCGGAAGAGCCGACACTGTAAAATCGCGATATATTAGTCAATAGGCAGTTTGACTCTTATTTTTAAATTTTCTTAATCTGTTCATATCGTAGTGTTAGGCCACAGGAATTTTTATTTGACTTAAATATAATCGTTTTATAAGATAAAATAACAATCAAAAATATTAAATATATAAGTTGGCGCGAAAACACGAGCCGCCATGTTTACCTACTGTGACGTCATTCGTGTACTATACAAATAAGTGCAAATGAAGCTCGGTGTAGTTTACACAAGGCTCGTTTAGTGTTTACTTACAATGGTGTGTCGCGTGTTTTATAGGTATATGTGCGTTTACTACAAGTCTGACGTCACACTTCAAATCATCATGGCGGTCATCGCTTTTTGAAATGTCGAAAAACTACAATTTTAAAATTGAAATAAATCAACCTCGAGTTTTTGTGAAAATAATGATAGTTTCGAATTTCTTATTTGACAAATTCACATAATTTAAGACATTTATATCTTGTTCTGTGGAACACTCTTGTGACTTCATTTTAGGTAAATCGCTAGCGAACCAAAAATCATAAAATTCACTACAATTGCTATCACATATAATAGGCATTATCCGAGAGGAAAATTCTGGAAAAATAATTTCGATATTATCAACTAGAACGCTGCGAGTGCAGAAAGAAAGAGGAAATCTCAGTCCTAATCAAGTTGACCGTTCAGAATATTTAAACCATTTAATCTCCAATATCTAACGGGTGATTCATTTGGAGGTACTTTTTTCAAAACTAAAAAAAATTTAATAAAAACAAATTTATCGGATAATTTTTATTATTATACAAAAAAACTATTCTGTACATTTAGTTTTTAAAGATTATTTCTTTCAAATGTTGACCGTAACTCCGGTTAACATAGTCCATTCTGCCGTTCCAATTTTCGATGACGCGTCCGAGCATTTCGATGGGTATTTGGCGAATAACGCGAGTAATGTTGGCTTCCAGTTGCTTAATCGTACCCGGCTTATCAATATAGACTTTGGAATTTACATAGCCCCAAAGGAAAAAATCTAGGGGTGTGATATCACAGCATCTAGGCGGCCAACTCACCGGTCCGAAGCGCGAAATTAACTGTTCACTAGTGGTGTGCCTAATATATTCATAATAGGTACACGTAACCTAATATGAGCAAGTTTATTGGAATATGATTACCATGATATTGTGGATTAGGTTATCGGATATTCGTATTATTTTTCTACTTAACGTTTGAACGGACGCACTACCATGCAAGCAACGTTGTCATTTTACCGTCGCTTTGTATTAATATTTTAGTAATAATAGTTTAAGTTGCACTTTGCAACGTTGAACTCGCCGTGCTGCCGCAATCGCACTGCAAGGCGCAAGCGTGTAATACGTACTTGCCATGCCTCTATCTGTCCTGTTCTCTCACCTAGCTTCTTTACTGCAGTAATATGCACGTCTCCTTTTCTAAAGCTATCCTATTATTTTAGACGAAAACAACACAAACCAATATCTTGGTATGCATAGCGTATTAGGTATAAACGAATATCAGATATTAGTATTGTGATATTATCAGTATTCAGTATTAAGTATTAACACGGTTACGCAGTAAAACAGTAGTAGTTAATTACATTTGTTTAATCTTTTTTTTTTACTTTTTATTATTTTTTGAGTATTTTTAAATACTTATTTAAAAATGAAAAGGGCGCGAACTAGTGAAGTCTGGGCTCATTTTACAATTTGTTCAGAGTCAGAGCATGATAAGACTGCTGTTTGCAATATTTGCAAACAAAAGTGTTCGTATAAAACAACTGTGTCAAATCTCAAAAAACATTTGAAAACTAAACATTTAGGAATAATTTCGTCAGAACCGAGACAAGTGTCGACCGTTTTACCATCTACAACTATCGCTGAGAATAAATATAGGTATTTAACTGGAGACGCATAAACTACAATGTTGATCGGCAACGCTATTATATTATATTAATACGATCTGATGAAACGGACGGTGAACTTCGTCACTATTACTTGACTAATACCAGGTAATAGGTAAGATACCTAATATCAGTAAACCGATATATTCAATATTATAGGATTACTACGAAGTGATCATAATATAACATCTCTACTGTTCACCAAATTGTTCACGCAATAAAGCCATGGTTTCACGTGCTGTGTGGCAAGTGGCGCCGTCTTGTTGGTACCAAATGTCCTGGAGGTCACAGGCTTCAATTTCAGGAAACAAATAGTCTGTTATCATGGCACGATAACGGTCACCATTGACAGTTACGTTCTGGTCGGCCTCGTTTTTGAAGAAATATGGACCGATGATTCCACCGGCCCATAAACCACACCAAACCGTTGTTTTGTCTGGATGTAATGGCAGCTCTTGAATCTCTTCAGGTTGCTCTTCGCACCAAATACGGCAATTTTGTTTGTTGACATATCCGTTAAGCCAGAAATGTGCCTCATCACTAAGCAAAATTTTTGTCGAAAACAGTTGATTTTCTTCCTCGCAGAACGCTGATTTTCGTAATACAGCTGAATAATTTGCAGACGCTGTGTGGGGCTAAGTTTTTCCATGATGAAATGTCAAACTATACTGAACAAAAGTGTCATAAAAGGTTATCACGACTCACGCTTCATCTGTCAAAAAATCCATAGACAAAAAAGTACCTCTAAATGAATCACTCAAAATATTTAAGGATGTCACTTAATTTTCATGTTTTACAAAAGAAATTTTTAAAATCTGTGAGTCTCCTAACGTGATTAATCTACATAATTTATAAGGAAAAACGGAAATGTCGAAGTCGCGTTTTCTAAAAGAAATTTTTACAGTTTTCCCATTTGTTTCTAATTGCACTTTGATTACTTTGCAGAAAAGCTTTTTTCTTTGTCGCATTACAAAATATATTACTGACATCGAACAGCTGAGTATCAATTTATTTAATGTTCAAAGAATTTTAAATTACGGAAGAACATTTTTACAATGTTGTTAAATCATTTATCAATGTAGATTAAATAATAAATTAATCTGCTGGACAGTAAATTTACGTGTAGATTAAATGTTTTAACAAAAATATATATAGTTCGTAAAAAATCTCGGATAAAACTAATTAGAAGTAGTACGGAAAATAAGACAAATTTTGTTTAATGATCAATGTTTCAAACAATTTAAAAAATATGAGGTGTAAACGATATCAACAATAAAGACTATAAAATTGATTCTACCAACAGTAACAAATTAACAAAATGAAATTACTCGCTATAATTGCTATAATAATAATAATAATACCTGCTTTATTCAATTAATGTCACAATGGCCATAAATGCGTCATTTCAAATTGTACATACAATATTACAAACAAACACAATATAAAATAACAAGTAGTCAGTTAAAAAGTTAATCACAAATAGAGTATGGGCACATTTCAATTAGATACTTGGCGACTTTTTTTAAAAATAATTTATAAGTTTTGATGCCAACGATTTTTCGGCTGGTAAACTATCAAATTAATTCACAGTCGAATAACGGGGTCCCCTAGTGTATAAAGTAAGGCGATGATAGTCTGCCGGTATTTTCCCAAAACTTTTTAATCTATAAATTCTGCAGGTTGAAAGAGCCTATCCCCATTTGTAAAAAAAGTTCTTGAAAATCTATTCAGCGCTTTGTGAATTACGTAACATTATGCACGTGAGAAATTCCACACACTTTATGCGAACGTACAGTGCTGTAATCTGCTCTTGTCGCTTCCGGTGCGAGTTTCTAGTTTGCCCCCCCCATTTCTCCCTTTCAACAAAAGAAAAATGAAAGGAAAAATTATGGCTTGATTTTATATTCTTTGTTTACACGTACAAGTAAAATCTTTTCTTACAACAAAAACGAAGGCATACATACTAAACGAAAACTCGGCGAAGACCTTAAGAAAATAAAGATTTATTATTTGATAAAACAAAGAACGATTAAAACTTAATTGAAAATTTCTCAGCATCATACTTTTATTCGAAAGTAAATTTTAATATTTCGTTATCTAATCCGTTTTCTTATGGCGGCATCGACATCCCGCCCCAGTTGCAGCACTGTGAATGTATGAAAGGTACAAATATGAATCACTTCGAAAAAAGTGGTTACGATTCTGGTATCGAAATCCTCAGCAGTCGTTCTCAAGGGCATATTTGACTCCAAGCGAAGTCGTGTTTAAGCATATAGATGATGCTACAGAAGGTGCAATTTTTTGTGAAAATATAGGAGCATATTTAAAAATTATGATTTAAGCAAGGTAATAAAATTAAATTTAAATTGATACACAATTTCGTGTTGATAATTATTATATAAAAATTAATTAAACACAATTTATAACAACATCGCCATTTTATTATAGTCAGAAATAAATTTAGAATTGTACTCCTGTTTACAAAATGGCGATGTTCAATATATTAATATTAATATAGACATCAAAGTTTGAATACAAAATGAATCAATTTGATTTATGGATGTTCAACTATGCGTGACGCTGATACGATATCTAACTGATTTTGATTTACAAGACTAAACCTGCGTTTCGTGTAATTCCGGAAATAGAACTTTATAATCGTCCCCGAATGCGAACTAAGGCTGTATACAATGTATCCACAAAATGATTGAATTTATGTGGTAATACTCGTATTGCGAATTGCGTTTTAATTTAAAGTTAACGTTTAAATAAGAAATCTGACAATGTTAATTTATTAGAATATAACATAACCTCGGTCTGTATTTTCGCCACAACTCCAATAAATAAATAGAAAACTGTCATTTTTTAGTCTTTATTTTTTTATCCTGATGATCCTGGTCAGGACATTAGGACAACGTTATCAAATTAGTGTATTGTCATCGGTCCTTAATACGTGTGCAAATTTTTAAATCAATCGGACGTCTTGAAGTCGGTGAAAATTACGTTGAAAGATTCCATCACAAACATACAGGTGAAGCGTGTTAAAAATACTTTATTCAACCCGCGCCTAACATCGGAGCATATTTGGGTCAATATTTTAGTAGGTATCGACCTGTTGAGAGTATAAAAATAAAACAGAATGTACGTCCATAAGAACAATACACGAATACATAGCACTGGTACAATAGAAATAATCACATTGTCAAATGTAGTGTATTTTATGTTTTTTTGTTATTGACAATTTTTAATTAACTTCAGCGCTTAGGCAGACGTTATTTTTTACAATACTTTGGGGTGCTTTTTTAATTGAGTGAACAATAAAGCAATCTCAAAATTAAAAAAAAAATGTTTAAATTAAAAACGAAACAGTGAAGAAAAAATATTTTAAGAGATTATAAGCTTAAGGTATTTTTGTTACGAGAAAAAATTTCTAGCCTGCCGTACTCTTTAAAAAATGACGCATTTACGGGTTAGAAATGGGAGATGTGAACAAAATTTTTATATTTCCTATAAAAAATATTTTAGCATTGTCTAGGGTAAAGAGAAACATCTTGGAATCTGCGTACTTATTAAAAAAAGTTTTTATTCGTACTTAGAGTAACAAAACTATTTGTTTCATAACAGTTATTTTCTGTACTCCAACTTTATTATGTACACGTGCAACACAGTTAAAAAAACGGTTTTTGTATATCACTTCTTAAAGTTTTTGTGTAATATTTACCGTCGTCAAATTTAGTCAAAATTTTGGATCTATATTGTAGATGCGAAGGTGGAGGCATTTTTTGATATCTGAATTTTTATTAAATAACTTATATGGAGCGCATTAATATGGTTAATTAGATTTATATAACCAATGTTGTCATGTGAGCTTTCGTAGTTATAATTTGCAACGGGAGATAATAATAACCACAAGTTTAATATAGCGAACTTTAATGAACGAATTAACTATATTAACATTTAAAAATAATGTGTGTTTATTATACGGTTTGGCTTTAAAATCCGATGACAGAATGATAAATAAGACAAAACATAAACATGTTCGCCATTTCATCAAAAAAGTTATGCACTACGTGATTCAGTGATTCATTTATTTACACACCACCAAACATGTAGCTACAGTGAAGTATCTTTAGACTGGATACCATCCAAAATTGTTAGACCACCTATTTTGTTGTAAGAAAAAGATAATTTATGAAAACATCAGTAGATGTTCACAACAAGTTTAAGAATTGCTAACCGTCCACTTATTGCTTTCATAATTAACATTCTATACGTGTGAATCACCATGAAGTTCTATAATATAGAAATGGAAATGGTCCCCAACATCCTGTAAAGGATATTATTCTTTACAGGATGTTGGGGACCATTTGTTTCTATTTAAATCTGTCAATAGCCAGTAATTTTAAAACATCAAATGTGCTATTGTTTAGCCAATCTTTAATATTAGATATCCAGGTAGTTTTTTTTCTGCCTCGTGAAACATATCCTTTTATTTTGCCACATAAGATAAGTCTTTATCCTCTACACATATGACCAAAATATACAGTAAGTTTTTTTTTTTATAATGTTCACTAAGCACCGTTTATAATACATAGCATAAAGATATCTAATTGACAGTTCTAGTGAAGTCCTTGTAAATATACAGGGTGTTTAATTTTAAATACGAATAATGATACAAAAGAAAAAATATTTACTTATAAACACTATAATAGCTACTTATCGTTCGATATAATTGTTAAGAAACATCTATTGTTACATTGCTGTATTAGAAAAATTTATTTTCAAACTGTCACGTCGGAACTCGAACCCGAATCTTTCTACTTTAACGGTGGAATGAGTTATCAGTTACTCTACGGTGCCATATCTCAATAGTCAGTCTTTCATAATAAAGCATACTGGAATACTAAATTAATATTTTACGAGAGCTAATTTTAGTTTTGATAACGCTAGACGTGAATCTTCACAATAGTGAGAGAGAATTAATCAGATGACATTTTCCATTCATTTACTTATAAACTCCCTGGATTATACGATCGCAAAGAAGATGGATTCTGGTTCAAAGAATTTTTTGAAATGCGTACGTGGGCTCACGGAAATGATATTGTTTAGAAAATGTCGTTAGTAGAGATTTCACTGTAGAAAAAGTCATGTGTGATGTACGGATATTATGATGTGTTGTTTGCCAGCTCGTTGAAATCGATGACAATGTGTGGTATCGCTAACTACGCGTGTGCATTGTTTGATCGAAATGCGGAAACAGTCGAAAAAATAGCTGTTTGTAAAATATACTATTCAACAGACTTTTATCGTGCTTCATTGAAACACACAATTCAAGCTAAAACAGTATTACAGTTCGTATTATTATTTTAGTATACAACAAATAGTGAATTCTATAAAAGTAATAGTCGGTAGAGTACCAGCGAACACGAATACAGAATACTAGCGGACCCGTGCGAATGCTTGGCACCGTTAGTGGTCAGTTACATAATATAATAGGATGCAAATAAATTTCATTCTATTCTATTCAGAGACTTCAGCGCTACTTCACGTGATATTACCGACAACTGTTAAAATAAACAGATTGCCACGAGATGACGACATTTGGCTTTCTAAATGTTTTTTTCTATAATGAAATTGTTAAAATTTTTAAACTGTAATTTTTTAATGAAAATATTAATTTTAAGATATTAACGTATTTTTCGTCATTAGAGAGATAAATAATCTACAAAATGGTGCATCAAACAGTAATTTTGATAGAGTATTAAGGAAGATATTTCCTACCGACAAAAAAACACCTTTGAGAAATAATATATACCGACAACTAGTTTCGCTTATAAAATTAAAAATACTTGAAGCGTACTTATTTTTAAAAAGCCAAGCTATGCCTGGCCATATCGATAAACAAATTTTAGAAATGATGACTAAAAGAAGACATAATCTTATGACGCAATACGAGCAGCGCTTGTTTTCTTTTTTTTGCAATATTTTGTCACTGACAAAGATTAACGTTCCAAGGTTAAATATAATGAAAATAAATCGTAACTGTAGATGTCAGTAATGAGTTAGTAAATTACCGTGAAGCTTTTTCAAAACAGAATCAATGTATACTACTTCTCAAAGGTTTTTTTTTTTATTTTTAACAGAATGGCCTTTACTCTGATAAGTAATTAGCCAGGGCTAGTTTCTAACTTAATTGAAATAACTTCTCAAAGGTGTTTTTGTCGGTAGGAAATATTTCCCGTAATACTGTATCAAAATTAATGTTTGATACGCTATTTTGGAAAATACTTTTCTTTCTAATGACGCAAACAAGTCATCTTAAAATTAATGTTTTCATTAAAAAGTTACAGTTTGAAAATTTTAACAATTTCATTACAGAACATAATATACAGAAAAAAACAGATGTCGCTATCTCGTGGCAATCTGTTTATTTTAACAGTTATCGGTAATATTAAGTGACGTAGTAGCGCTGAAGTCACTGAATAGAGGTGCGAAGTATTCGCACGTGTCCGCGTCTTTTATAACTATCTTTGCACGTTTCTATAAACACAAAGTAAAAAGAAAAATGACAATAATATATAAAAAGCTTCAAAAAGAAAAACAATTAATATTTTTTCCTTGTCCTGGCAACGCTTTAAAAACAACTTTCTTTTCAGTGATAAACTGACACAAGGTAGTGTTCACAATTTCATACCTCTTTTACCAATAATTAACAAAATTAATTAAAAAAAGAAAATGAGAAGATGTTACCCTTCGTGTAATTAATACTTCCATCTTGGTTATCGAGGTTCAAAGAAGGATTTTAATCTACTGAACTGATATATAAAAAGCGTCAATTCTAGCGAGGCTTATTATTACAGAATGTCGCGAGATTATGAAATTATAATAAAGCTATATCGGGAAAATATTCGCATTTTTTATAAAAAAAGTTTGGTCTGAACTCTCACTAATTGCTAATTATTATTTTTTTCTTTTCACTGAATGTCTTACCGTGTGAAAGTGAGTGTTAACAGTTTAACATTTTTTAAACTTTTAATGTTTTTTTAAGGAAATTGCAATTAATTAAAACTTTTTTAAAGCTACTAAATGGATTTGAAAGTAATATAATATGCGAAAACAGTATTGTTTACGGGTGCTGTTGTTTGAGGCGATAAATTGTAGTCACAAAATAATAGAAATATAAATAAATGAGCGGTTATTAAACTGAGATTAGTAAAAATAAAACCCGGATCGCAGTGCCAAAACCCTGCCGACAATATAGTGTATTTGCTTGTATACGGCCGTGTGGTTTTATACTTTTATTATGTGAAATTAAGTTTGTTTTTGGGCAAAATAAAAAATTTAACCCCTTAATACACCCCTTAAAATAACATTTTTTTCTTAATTGTAATATTATCAATCTAACGTCTACACCGAATTAAATACACCCTTCAATAAATAAGTCACTATCTGCAAACTAGTGTTTTCATAAAATTTGTAAATCCGGTCCTGTCGGGCCGATTTTAATAAAATTGTGGGGATACTTTTTAATCACTACCAAAGGGTTAAATTTCAATTTTGAAACGATTCGGAGAATTTTTTCGGTATTTTGGGGCTCAAAAACAGTTTTCAACCCCTAAAAACTACCCTTAAAATAGCCCGATTAGGCCCATTTTAAATAGGCTTCTTGCGGTGATGGATTTCAACACGTGGCCCTAATTTCGTTGAAATCAATTAACTCTTTCGAAAGTTATCGCGCGTAAACATATATATATATATAAATATATATATATATATATATAAATATATATATATATATATATATATATATATATATAAACATTTTTAAAAATGGTGCCAAAGTATTTAGGAGGTTATGAAACGTCGAGAAATTTTGGTCCGACCCCTAGGTCCCGCCATCCGACCGACGCCAATAGTGTATGTTGCCATATGGCAAATACACTAACAATTCTAATTAATAGTTGGTAACTGATATGTAAAAACATGTAAATTCCTCTATTCTTATTTCTTCTTCTTTATTCGTCGTTTAAATGAAAATTATCTCTTTTAATTTTTGACATTGACATTCTGTCAAACTAAATTTGTTGCTAAGCTCCTGAGTTTTTATGAATTTACACTGAAAAAACTCAAGTGTAAAATATATCGTGTCTACGATTGTATGTTTATTTAATGAATAGTGTATACCTACATTATGTAACAAAAAATATACTAATGGATTTTGTTTATATGTATAATACTTAAAATGTTTTAAGTAAAACAGGTTACCGGCTAGTTTTACTTTAACAAAATGTTATGTAGGATGTATACAGTGTGTTTGTCATTCTATAATAACAATAATTGAGAGTAATTATTAAATGTATAGGTTTTACTATTTCATTATGAACCTAGTGACGTCAATGTTTGTTCCTCGCATATGAACATCAAAATACTATTAACAAGAAAGCATACAAATTATAATGTAGGTCTTGCAAAATAATTAACACAAGTTTTCGGACTACGAAGACAAATTGACAATTCACGCAAGGATGAACGGGCTTAGTTAAAATATAAATAGGAACCCGTTAAATGAGAGCTTACAGATTAACGGTTCTTGATAATTGACTTCTGTCTTACTATTTGATTGGGCTTAAATTAAAACACTACATTTACTAATTGAAACGCGTCGTTATAAATTTTATTTTGAATTCAACCAAAATTGGTTATTTTATAATTATTTTAAGGTTTATTAGTAATATGACTAGGTACAATGTAAAACTAATAAATGAACTGACACAAATATTTTAGTGCAGACGCAGCAGTATAGAGATATTTATTGAAGCGTTACATAATCAGTGAATTATCTTGGTCTAATCCGGCAAAATACTTTTTTGTCATTTCGTAGTTTAATATAATTTCTTAGGACGAACGATGCTGCTGTACGTGAAATTAAGAATTAAGTTTATTCAATTAAATTATTAAACGGAAAATATTTCAAAGAATATAAATGAAATGTCGAGAAGCAAAGTTGAATATCATCAACGCAAACTTAGTATAAATCACATTGTGGACATCTGCGGTGGAAGCGACAAGAACAGATGCAAAAATAAATACGTTCAGTCGAAAAGCAAAGCATAGTACTGTCTCTCACTGATGTATGTGGATTTTATTGACGGTGCGTACGAGAAAACCCAGACGGCAAAGAAAAATCATTTCGGTTACACTTGGGGATGAGCTAATCTGTGCAATTTAATCTTGAAAGTTTCTCATTCATGCATGAAAAATCGTGATGAAATCTTTTTTGTTTTTGCAAGAGTTTTGAAATGCTTTTCCATTTTATCCTTACAATGGTTTATTATTAAGATTATACTTGAATAGTAATCTATATCTGATACAAGCCTGGTTCTAAACATTTAACATTTTCGAAGCCGTTTCGTTTAGCGTAGCTTTATTTTCCAACCCTTTATTTAATTTGGAAACTATAATACAGTGACGACTAAAATTTCATTAAATTGTTCCTGATAGAAATAAATTTAATTGGGCATGTTTTATCCTTCTTAATTATAGAAGCTAAATTCGAGCTTCATTAAAACTTATAATGAAGCTCAGATACTGTAAACTTCTTATATTATAGACACCTGTAATTTTCAGTATATCAAATCAACTTTGGACTTTATGATTTTATAACTCTTGTCCTGTCAAATTAGTGACTTAAGACTTAAACGACATGTTGAAATTCCTTACCAATATTTACAGTTATTAAATAGTATATTACCACACAAGAGCAGAAAGCTGAAATTCGTGCACTGTGCGACATGATGCTCGAGGCGAAGCCGAGGGCATCATGTCGTGCAGTTTAGGGTTTTCAACTTTCTGCCCGTGTGGTGTATACCATTTTTCTGTATACCCGCTCGAAAGTACGTACTTTCACCATCATATAAAAAACTTATAACTTCCAAGTGAGCAATTTTGAGGTTATACGCAATAACAACTCTTAGCTACATGCATGAGTAAACTCTTTTGTCCCGCTGTTACTTTCTTCGACCCGCTGTTATAGATCGCGTGCGCGTAATTCCAGCAGAGCATAAATGTTAGGCTTTCTGCCTTAAAATCCAAGCCGAAAGTACGTACTTTCAACCGAGTATAAAGAAAATGTTTTTTCTTTATAGTGAGAGGTCTGAAAAAACTACACTGTTTTTTTTTGACAGAAAAAGTTAGCTAAATAAAATTAATTCAATAAGAAATAAATAAAATGTACAAATGTCGTTAAACGAAGTAGAAATGTATTTTATAGGGTATTTGCAGATACTTTTATGGGTATTTATCTAAACAAGACATACAACAAAAATATAATGTTGACATTCATAACTTAAACTTACCTTCAACAAACATCCAGAAAAAGCTCGTCAGGTGGAAGTAATGCAATAAGATGATAAGGAACACACATGACGTCATATCTGTTTGCACCGACATCTGTACACAGAAACAGAAGAAATAGAGTGTTAGTGTCGGCCAGTCTACCTGTGTCAATCTTATGTGCCAAGAAGTGGCGAGAAATTGCCTGGTTTTTATTTAAAAACACACGCGCATCGATGTCCCTGTGTTGATAAGGGAACGCCAGACAGACAGACCAACTAGCTAGTACTATGATTTTCATTCGTAAGTTTGGAATATATCCATATGTTAGATAAGAAAATGCAACAAGCAAATAAGATTTCGATACTTTTGAAGAAAAAATCAATTTTTACTTTCTCGCATATTAAGTATATAAGGATCGTGAAAAAATGGTTTTTGTTATACGTTTTTAGATCACATGATGCTTCTAAAAAACAATAGTTGTCTGTTTGTGCATCTTCTGTCTCTCTCCGATAGCATAAAAAGAATTCAAAGCCTTGAATCGATTTTTCTCAAATTTCTCATCAGGGTTCAAAACGGTCCAACAAAGAGAGGCTAAAATGAGTTTAAAAATCGAAAGATAATCATTGAAGTTTAAGTCCATTTTTTAATAATTTTAAAGTTTAATGGGAATTATGGACAAATTTTTAGATTTCGTAAAATGATTTTGACTTATGTGTAAAGCGCAAAATTTGAGCCCTGAAGAAGACAGCAAAGATTGTTGAAACGTTGGCAATAAATTAAAAAGTTTAACACATCAGATTTGTCCATAATTCCCATTAAACTTTAAAATCGAAAGATAATGTTTTTCTTGAAAACGGTTGTAACAATTTTTATGAAATTTTAGACATAGCAACTTCCTCAATACTAATATTAGATGCTATGTCTAGTTGCTCCTCAAAAATACAGAAACCCTGCGAGGCTAAAGAAGATAGTCTAAGTTGTATCTAACTGTTTATTTTCTATTAATAACTTCGTGATAATTAATATGCATTTTTAAATTATAATATATTTTTATAAAACAAAGGTATTCATTTTACAAGAATTATTTTATTAAAAAAAATGAACACGTTATCTGTGGGTATTCAATTATACTTTCAAAGTGATAAATTTAAAAGAGTAAAAACAAGCAAACAAATAAAATTAAAACTTAGTTGTTTTCAGCTGAACTTCATGGTGTATATACTGAACAAAACAAGAACGTAACTGTTCTACGTGGAATACCATTTTAAAACAAAAAAAAACCCGGGTCGCAGTGCCAAAACCCTGCCGACAATATAGTGTATTTGCTAATACAGGCAATGTGGCTTTATTATGCGAACTTAACTTGGTTTTCGGGCAAAATAAAAAATTTGACTCCTTAAGCAATAAACGCTATTATTAGTGTATTTGCCATATGGCAACATACACTATTGGCATCGGTCGGATGGCGGGACCTAGGGGTCGGACCAAAATTTCTCGACGTTTCATAACCTCCTAAACACTTTGGCACCATTTTTAAAAATGTTTATATATATATGTATATATATATATATTTATATATATATATATATATATATATACGTATATATATATATATATATATGTGTGCGGGCTATAACTTTCGAAAGAGTTAATTGATTTTAACCAAATTTGGCCCACGTGTTGAAATCCATCACCGCAAGAAGCCTATTTAAAATGGGCGTAATCGGGCCATTTTAAGGGTAGTTTTTAGGGGTTGAAAAATGTTTTTGGGCCCCAAAATACCGAAAAAATTCCCCGAATCGTTTCAAAAATGAAATTTAACCCTCTGGTAGTAATTAAAAAGTGTTCCAGAAATTTTAATAAAATCGGCCCGACAGGACCGGATTTACAAATTTTATGAAAAAACTAGTTTGCAGATAGTGAATTATTTACTGAAGTGTGTATATAATTTAGTATAGAGTTTCGATTGATAATAATATTGCAATTAAGAAAAAAAATGTTATTTTAAGGGGTGTATTAAGGAGTCAAATTTTTTATTTTGCCCAAAAACCTATTTAAGTTCGCATAATAAAGCCACACTGCCTGTATAAGCAAATACACTATATTGTCGGCAGGGTTTTGGCACTGCGACCCGGGTTTTTTTATTATTATTATTATTATTAATACACGCTTTAAAATAACATTTTTTTTCTTAATTGCAATATTATTATCAATCGAACCTCTATACCAAATTATATACAACTTTCAGTAAATAATTCACTATCTGCAAACTAGTGTTTTCATAAAATTTGTAAGTCCGGTCCTGTCGGGCCGATTTTCTTAAAATTTTAGGGACACTTTTTAATCACTACTAAAGGGTTAAATTTCAATTTTGAAACGATTCTGAGAATTTTTTCGGTATTTTGGGGCCCAAAAACATTTTTCAACCCCCAAAAACTACCCTTAAAATGCCCCGATTACGCCCATTTTAAATAGGCTTCTTGCGGTGATGGATTTCAACATTCGGGCCAAATTTCGTTAAAATCAATTAACCCTTTCGAAAGTTATTGCGCGTACACATATATATATATATACGTATATAAATATATATATATATATACGTATATAAATATATATATATATATATATATAGATATATATATACATATATATATATAAACATTTTTAAAAATGGTGCCAATGTGTTTAGGAGGTTATGAAACGTCGAGAAATTTTGGTCTGACGGCTAGGTCCCGCCATCCGACCAACGCCAATAGTGTATGTTGCCATATGGCAAATACACTAAAAATATGAGAAAAACTCTCACAGACAACAAAAGCATTTTAATTCTAATAATAAGCAGAAAAGAATAAACTGACACTAATTGAATAGAGTAATGTGGAAAGATATAATGAAACCGCGTACTTAAGAAATTACATTTTTTAAAAATGCTACGCTTCAATTAAACAATTCGTAGAAAAAAATAACGATAGTAGGGGAGAACCACGTACCTTGAGACAGTTCGTACCTTGGGATATTCTAGTTTTAAACCATTTTAGACCATGCTTTAAGCTGAAAAATCAGTGATAGAACCATTTTTAGGTAGATATCACTTAGTTCAGTTTGAGTGTAGCTACAATAAGAAATTTAGGTGCAAGTGATAAATTTGTATTTTTGAGGTGTCAAAGTAATTTTTAATTCTCAGACATCAAAACCAATTTCTATAAAGGTAAGCAGTTTATTGTTTATATTTACAACTCACATTGTTAAATGCAAGACGAAGCAAGTATTTTCTTTATTCTGAAGTTTCTTAATCTATAATTTTATAATTTATAGTAAGTGATTAGTAACATTCATTAGGTACGTACCTTGGGACATCTGTCAGTTCGTACCTTAAGGAAACCTGGAAGATGTCGTATCCTCACGGATACACCAGAAAAAAATGTAATTGAAATGCAACAACTTGCCAGAAATAACAAAAAAAAAAAGAAAAAATAAACGCATAAATTCCAAAATAGAAAAAATAAAAATAAATTTAAATAAAGATGTTAAATTCTGTCTAGTAGTAGTACGAAGCGAAAAAATAATCAGCTTGAGTTTGAAGTTGATTTTTCAGCTTATAGTGTTGCTTAATTATTATAAATAGTATTGTGTTGTCATTGTCCTAAGGTAAATACCGCCCTATTCCAAAGTACGTGCTATATGTTGTACCTTAGGACAGTTTTTTCTTTTTCGTTTTTAATTCAGAATATTGTTTTTTTTTTTTTGAAGTTTGTGTAATGGATTTCGTTTAATAAAAACATATGTTTCGTTCTGTTTAATTGCATTATCGATTTTTCCAAAACTAACTTGTTATACATGCAAAATACAAAAAGTGTCTCAAGGTACGTGGTACAAGTTTAAACGTTACATCTATGTGGTGTAAGTACGGGTCTATATGGTGGAAAAACGGGTTTTGTACTTTAAGTGCAAGACGTAATCAACCAAAGAACTTTAGCACTCTTCACGATTATAGAATAATATCATATAATAAATTATTTTAACAACCCTCTAAAATTTATGAGTAAATAAATAAATTTATATAACTTTATTTAATTTTACTCTCGTGAACAGTTTAGATAGATAATTTCAACTTTGCAAAAATAACACATAAAATATCGCATTCATAAAATGGACAACCGTAGGCATATTTTTTATATTTTTTAAGTTTTTAATTATAACTAATTTTATATGTGCTTTTTTAATGCAATTTTTCAAGTGTTGCCTCCATGTAGGTATGCTATGTATGTTTATATGTGCTACAAACTTTATGTGAGGTTTATATGCTAAAAAGAATTTTCTGTATAATGAGGTTGTGAAAAAAAATTAAAGTTTTTTTTTTTTTTAAATACAAAATATAATACAAACCTGTAATATGAGCGTGAGTATCCACATGAAGTCAGTCAGTAAATAAGTAAACATCAGGTTGGTATGGATAGTGTTCCTCAGACAGCGCAAATCCCTGCAACAAACAACATATCACGTAAAAAAATAATTGCTTTTCTACGCCTGCGTAATCGCTATATTTCCACCAAATTTTATTAGAAAAGCACACCCAATTATGTAATAGTTTATTCGAAAAACGTAGCTTCTTAGAATTTAGATTTATAGTGGTAGCTTGATATAGAACAATTACGTCATCGCGGATTCGCATGGAATAATTTATAATCTGTAATATTAGCACACAACAATAAACAAAAATAAACAAAAAAAGAAAAAGTTCATTTTTCGTGATTACATACATTCGCATTCATGTAGATTTCAATATACATTACAATCTCTATCTATTTGTAAATTATCTTGGTATTTTAGAAGTCAAGTTAAAAAAATTTGCTGTAAAATATTGAAATATCTCAACAAACCGAAATATCGAAATTTGTTATATAATTTCGATGGAACAATCAAATATCTTAAATTAATACTCCAGCAGACTGGCATGCTGGGTTGCAAAAAACATTGTCAATTTTTTTGTTTGATTTGGCAATAACCTTGGATTGTGATCCTATAATTTCAGTTTTTATACATACAGGACCAGTCTAACGTCGTTGCAAAAATTTCTATCATGTAGAAGATTACATTGTACTTACACAAAAACAAATGGTTGATCGACATAGAAATAGATAACTTTTGAAGCTAAATTTTGATCGAAATGCGTAGAGCTCAATTACCAATTTAAAATTCTACAATGTTTTTCTTATGGGAAAACATGTGCAGTCAAAATATAAGGCCATTGTCGAATCAGATTTTGTGACAAGGCTTCCGCAACACAGCAATAGTCTCCACAATGCTATGATATTTTAATAACACAACTGACTCTCATTTACGTAATATACATTTTATTTAATGTCATGTTTTTCAATAAAAGCAGTGACGGTGAACCCAGACCCAGCGTATATTACGTAATTCTGTTGCCGGTGACTCGCGGTGTGGCTACCAAAGTATATACGCAAATGCACTGAATTATTGTGTGTTAGTCTTTTCAAACATCACTTTCTAGTTCAGCATCAAAAACAAATTTTCACTCAAATCTGTAAATATTTTTTTCAAATTAATTTTTTTAGAATGACTAAAATTATTATTATTTTGAAGTCGGTTTCTGCCACAGTCTGAATCGAATACAGTTAGCATGCTATTAAAAAAATCATAAACAATTTCTTAATGAGTCCACATTAAAATTTCAATTTGTCGAATCAAAAAAAAAATGTATTTTTTGTAAAATTCTTAAGAATAAATGTTATCTCTAAATTCATCTTTAAAGTTCAATTCCAAAATATGTAATAATAGAAATTAGTTTCACGGGTAATTGGAATAAAAAATCAATTTAAACACTTATTGATTGCAACGTTTCGTCTTTATTAAATGAAGACTTTTTCAAGCTCTGGAAAAATTTTTTTTTTTTTTTTTGTAAAAAAAAATTTTTTGTCCAGAGCTTGAAAAAGTCTTGATTTAATAAAGACGAAACGTTGCAATCAATAAGTGTTTAAATTGATTTTTTATTCCAATTACCCGTGAAACTAATTTCTGTTATCTCTAAATTTGCAAAATTGTCAAAGATCTTGTATTTTTCTGTAACAAACTTTTTAGAATCGAACTTATGTTGCATTTTTTTTATTCTAAATTATTTAAAGAATATATCCTTGAAGTTTAACAAAGTCTTCCCACGACACCCTTATAAGACATCTTATATCGTATAACGTATTTTCTGCGTGTCTTATTTAATTCGAAATATGATCACGAATGCTGAGAGCGATAAAACGATTTCAAAGTATTAACTTCGTTGATTTCAAGCAAGATATGTATGTTATTAATACTTTGAAATTTAATATTTATCCAACGACTAGAAAAAATTACAAGAAATGAACGGCATTTCTTTAAAAGTGGAGATTATGAGTCATTTTAACGCATCAATAACACCTGTAGAGGAGATTGGTGTCAAAGGCAGTCCTGAAAATTCCCACTATCCGTTTTTTAAATCTAGAAGTGCTCTGTGATCGCTTAGATTTTACTTTTTGATAAAATCAATTTACAACAACAGAAGAAAGAACAATAATGTAAAAAAAATATCGATATAAAGAGAAAATAGATTTCGCTGATTTAGCAACATTACATTACCAGCCACCAAAAAACTTTTCTCTCTCGGGAATTGTTAGCATTTTTACTGGTACTGGGTCATCAAAACGCAGTTAAACACCAAATCTCAATTTTAACTGCACATTAAAAAAGCAGATAATAAATATAACTAATCGCGACATTTCAGTAATTTCGAATAGTTCTCATTTTGACCATCTTATGATACCCTAATAAGGATGAAACTATGGAGATTTTAAAATTCATTAACATCAATTTTTCGAATTTATTAATAATAGACAAATTTGTGTTTTTTTGAGGTCATAATATTAACACAGCTTAGTATACCCTTCTTAGTTCTTTTATTTACTTATTATTTAATGCATGCTTTGATTTCTTTTTTTTGTATTTTGTTTTTTTCTGTAATGTACTGTGCTGAATCTTGTAAATTTATTATAATATTATATGCAATTACTGAACAATAGTCTGTTAACCTGCCGGATTTGCAAATGAAAATAAATAAATAATAAATATGCTCTTTCATAAAAGACGGAACGACAACTGTTAATTTCCAGCAAAAAGAGCAATTATTTTATTATTTATTCAGTATTAAAACAATGACGTAAACAAATTAAACAGTGAAAACTAAAGCTACAAAAATGCACTATTGTTTATACAATTAACATAAATGAGTACATTTCCTGAAAAACAAATGACACACTTTATTCTTCGGAAAATAAAATTACATTTTCTGAGTTCATATAAGTAAACATTAATACTCTACAAATGTAATGCATGTTTTAGACGTAGTACAAAATTATTTATTTAAGAATTGCATGCAACGCAATACGTATAGCATGTACGAATAGATAATGTCACAATGTGCGATATTCTTCGCAGTACAGTACAAGCTCGATATAATAAAGCTGAAAGAAATTAGGAAATATTTGTTATACCAAGTAATTCGTTTTAATGAAGTTTGATATATAGGTTGGTCTAAGATTCATTTTAACAAGGTACGAGAACCCATTTTCTTCTGAAAACTTATCTTTAAATTTTAAATTTGTGGCCAATGTACTTCCGGGAATTTCGAACTCTTTTGCGATGTCTAATTTTTTCTTTGTAGAATTTTCGTCTATATACTTAATGATTTTTCGTTTCTCTGCGACGGTTAAGGAACACCTTTTTCGTTTCTCAGCCGCTGCAATTTTAAATTTACTAACAACAGTGACAAAAGCGGTGTTTACATTACTTTACATCAAACAACAATGATTGTCTTACGATACATTTAACGTGTCTGAACCTGAATTGTTGTTGTTATTGTGGAATTATTGTGTGTGATTGATTGGTAGGATACGTTACGTAAAGGTTATAAAGTCACAAAAATTGTTAAATAGATGTAAACTACACGTTCTATTTATATTCTGCAAAGATTGAAAATTCGTTATAAAGAGGTTTTTGACAAAAAGTATTCGTATTGTAAAGGTATACTTTGCAGTTACTCTTACGGGTAGTTCTAGGAGATTTTAAAAAATTTGTTAAATGGTTAAATCAAGGAAATCGTTATATTGAGGCTCGTTATTTTAAGGTTACACTGCAATAAACTGTTTGCAACTTAAGTTTTTTATTTTCAGGCCAAGAAAAATATATTTATTCTAAAATAAACAGGCAATTGGCGAGCTGAGCGTTTGATAGCAATTTGATGTCCTTCTCTAATAAAAACGGAAACAAATACGTTGGTGAATTAGCGGACCTCTCGATGTTAAGAATAGTGAAATATATTCGATTTTCAACTCAACTTAGGTACAATTGTACAAAAACAATAGCATTAGCCGAATAACTCGTGCAGACATGGTTAATAGGAGAGTAAAAATTAGACATAACCTCGGGTAAAATAGGCAATGACTTCATGGCAAAAAAAAAACAGTTCGTGTTATCTTTACGTGCGACAGAAGTAAAACGTATGTGGCGTAGTGGCAAATTTTACGATTGAACTAAAATAAAATGTCGGTAAGCTAGAAATTTAACAACTGTGCGACCATCTATTGACTGAAAGTTTCAACAGTTACCTTATAAAATTTCTAGCTTACCTGTCGATACTTCTTTGCATAAACTGAACGTTACTACCGTGAGAAAAAGTTACTTCCGTTAGAAGAAGATCTGAGTTACCCCTCAAATCGCGCCTAAAGAAGTTTTACTTCAAACATTGTAGATTTTATTTCAATAATGAAAAGCCTACTTACTTAAAGTAGAGAAAAATCCAGATGGCGATGACTAAAGCTAACAGACTGAGAGAATATCCGCCGAAATAAATGTAGAAAGTAGGGTCGACGGCTGACTCGGCTTCAGTGGAACGCAAATGGTGACAGGCGCTATAATTGGTGCGTTCCCAGGTGCCGTTGCCGTGGCACCATCGGCTTGCATTTTCTGCAACAAAATAACTTTTGATAGAATGTTTTGACTATAAAATAAAATAAATATATAAGATATAGATCAAGAAATTCACAAAAAAAGATGTGAGCCTCGCCCATATAAGCTCTCGGGGAAAGTGCAACTTCTTTAGATTTATGAACTCGTTTTACTGATTCGTTATCCATTTTGCGATACCAAAGTTTCTCTTATATTTCCTCACCGATGAACCATTTGACATTACAGAGCATTAAGTTGCTAAAGAAGTTTCACTTCAAAAATAAAATACAGCAGAGGGAATCACAAACTTTATATTATTTACCATCGAATAATAAAGTAACGCGAAATATTTTCATATATTTAATAAACATCATCAACTGGCAGTGAAATTTGGATCCTGTTAAGGTTTAAATATTTTTAGTTTATTGCATTTTTTAGTATAAAATTGAACATTTAGCTCACATTTTCACTTCTTACGTTACGTATTAGGTTATAAGCGTTGTTTAATTACGCGATCCGCCGTCGCCCAGATGCAGTCGATTAACATTTAAAAACCGGTTATAAGTTGACAAAAATCGGTAAATAGAGGTAAATTATACTTTCTATTTATATTCTGCAATGATTGAAAATTCGTTATAAAGAGGTTTTTGATAAAAAGCATTCGTCATATAGAGGTATATTTTGCATTAACTCTTACGGGCAATTCTAGGGGATTTTGAAAAAATTGTCAAATCGAGGAAATCGTTATATTGAGGTTTGTTATATTAAGGTTATATCTGTATCTGGGCGTTGCTGCTTAGCAGTTAGTGTTATATATTCTAAACTTCAAACGAAAATATGGGTCTGTCCCATACCAGTGTTAAAAGCGATGTTTATGAAATAATTGAAGCAGCCATTTGGAAAAATCTGCATTTGTAATTTATATATTATGCACACATTATTTCGAACGACTACGTTTCAATTTGTTGCACAGTTGGAATTTGAATTATTGTGCAAATCTAATAATAAAAATAAATTTATCTGACACATAATACACGAATAACAAATTATAAAGTGTCCAAATCTAGACTTATATACAGGGTGTCTCACCGAACGTTGGCTAACATGGGTAACTTTGTTATTAGTGGAGATAGAAAGTCGGTTAAATGGGCAAAGTAGTGCAGAAAATTGGGCTCATTAACATCCCGTCGAAAAAACAATTGAATTTTGACACCCTATGAATTTATTCAGAAAATAGTGAAAATTGCCATTTATGAAAACTGGCCATAACTTTTTTATTTATGAAGATATTTGAAAATTTCATTAACCATTTTTTGATAACTTTTTAAGGTCTTTTCAGTGGCGTAGGTTTAATTTTTTTATTTCCACTACATAATGAGATATTGACATGAACTTTGGTTTTTCTTATGGAAGGCATTTTTAATTTTTAGATATTCGAATTCTACTTATTTTTCTGAATAATTTGACATAGCATATCCTATATCTAAACCAATAAGAAGCTACAAAACTGACAAAAATAGCTTTTTGGCGTTATCAAAGTGTGCCGTGTAAAACGAAATTTGTTGAAACAAATACATATCGATAGGTTAACAATCTGTCGAGCGATCGCTACAGTTTTGCTAATTCATTTTGTTTGATTTACTCTCTAAGATGGCTCAAGCATTCTCAAATTTGGAGAAACAGGCTATTTTTGCGCATACATTCAGCGTAACAAAAATACCACGTGGGCTCAAATACAATACTTGAACCTTTATCCAGAAAGGCGACAGCCTTATTCAATAACTTTTAGGAACTTAAATAGAAATTTAAAGGTATACGGTTCATTTTTAAAGAAAAAAGGCAACATTCAACACTGTGAAGAAGAATTAGGTTTAGCAAACGTTGAAATTAATGGAGAAAAGTTCCTAAAAGTTATTGAATAAGGCTGTCGCCTTTCTGGATAAAGGTTCAGGTGTTCTGCTTGAACCCACGTGGTATTTTTGTTACGCTGAATGTATGCGCAAAAATAGCCTGTTTCCCCAAATTTGAGAATACTTGAGCCATCTTAGAGAGTAAATCAAACAAAATGAATTAGCAAAACTGTAGCGATCGCTCGACAGATTGTTAACCTGTCGATATGTATTTGTTTCAACAAATTTTGTTTTACACGGCACACTTTGATAACGCCAAAAAGCTATTTTTGTCAGTTTTGTAGCTTCTGATTGATTTAGATATAGAATATGCTATGTCAAATTATTCAGAAAAATAAGTAGAATTCGAATATCTGAAAATCAAAAATGCCATGCATAAGAAAAACCAAAGTTCATGTCAATATCTCATTATGTAGTGGAAATAAAAAAATTAAACCCACGCCACTGAAAAGACCTTAAAAAGTTATCAAAAAATGGTTAATGAAATTTTCAAATATCTTCATAAATAAAAAAGTTATGGCCAGTTTTCATAAATGGCAATTTTCACTCTTTTCTGAATAAATTCATAGGGTGTCAAAATTCAATTGTTTTTTCGACGGGATGTTAATGAGCCCAATTTTCTGCACTACTTTGCCCATTTAACCGACTTTCTATCTCCACTAATAACAAAGTTACCCATGTTAGCCAACGTTCGGTGAGACACCCTGTATATATATTATATATATAATAAAATACCACATCATTTGTGGCCAAAATTCTTGGACACATCCGTTTTATTTTTGAAACTCGTATTTTTCTAGAACTGTCTCTCCAAACTGACGTGGTCGTCTTTATTTTAATATTTACTGCATTTTTCAAATTATTATTTATTACCCGTGATCTTCTTTTCTATTATAACATATATCTGGAGATATATGTTATAATAGAAAAGAAGATCACGGGTAATTGGAATAATGAAAATAAATCAATTTAAACACTGATTGACTGCAACGTTTCGTCTTTTTTATTAAGACTTTTTCAAGCTCTCAATATGCTTAAACGATAGTTAAACTATGATATAATATACAATTTGGCATTACAAAAACAATTATAATTGTTTTTGTAATGCCAAATTGTATATTATATTAAAACTAGCGGTACCTGTGCGAATAATTCGCACTAAAATTCGTTTCTAATTTCTCACACTCTTTATAACTTTCTTCTTTTTGTTGTATTACATTACAAAGCTCAGTGACGGCTCAAGAAAATATTTTTCTAAAACTGTCATATAGAAGCGCAAGTATCGAAAACGTTAAGCTGAAGCGCCGCCATACGAAAAGTATTTATACGTGAATTTTGATTAAAAATTAAACAAAAAAAATTTACCGACCGTCAATCATGTTGACGTTGTTTCAAAGTTAGAACCGTCAGACAGCAGCATTGCTGCATATAAGTACTGAATAAATGTATAATTGTTATAATTAATTATTTTGCAAAAACAAAAGCAATAATAGATTTTTTAGTTGTTGTCGGTAGAGCAAGCAATTATCTATAAAATGACATAAAATTTATGTGGAGCAATTGTGTTGTTTTTTCGAAAAAGGGAGGCAAACATCTTAAACTGAGCGTATTAATATATATGGTTTACTTGAAATAACGATTTTTATCTGTTGTTACTGAAAAGAACTTCAGAAAATATAAGATCCGAAAAATAATGCATCTTATCTTGTACAATATTTTTAGTCTTCATACAAAAATGCTTGCTAAAGTACCCAAGAATTCTCTGACATATATATTTATCTATCTATCTATCGTATACATATAAAAATCGATGTATGTATGCATGTTCCCTATGGACTCCAAAACGTCTGGACAGATTTTGATGAAATTTTCAGGCACTCTTCAAATTAGTCCGTGATACTTGGAAACTATCCTGAGGAGAAGACAGACACAGAGTTTATTGAACAGATTTTTAATATAAGTTGCCGATTTAGTGAAAAGCGACCTAAGGTGATAAAGTAAAAAACCCAGAATGGAACTCTTCTTCCATAAAATAGAAATTTTTTGTTTTTGTTTTTATATTTTAGTATTAAGGGGAGTTTGATTTGATTTGATTTAATTATTTAAATAATATAATACAACATAATAACTTTAAAAATCTAAAATAAAATTAGTTTTTTATTAAGGTGCTCAAACAGTGTTTAAATTCTTTTATAACCCCAATAGTATACCATATCAAGAGGACTTTTATTTTTCTGTGAGAACGGATTAATAATTTTTACATATATTCTTATGTTAAAAGTTGGTTTGGCGTACGTACTATTCGGAATAAGTCTAAACATCAGGAACTAATTAAGGTCGTATATCGAGGTTCCACTGAACTAACAAACGCTGACGTTGAACTGGAAGCTTCATATTATACATATATTTTTTTAAAAAATAACGATAATATGCTCATTCATTAAAATAAAAAAAAATCTCCCTAGTCTATTGGGGATATCCGAAATAATTTTCTATTTGAAAACATACTCTGATTTGGTCTAATCGTTGCCAATGTGGCATTTACAGCTGATTTTCTATAGCTAGAAATTAATATCCGTATTTAGACAGAGTCTATTTCCTGTTCATCATACAGCAGAAGGACATCTTTGGATTTAATTAGTGTAAATTTTCTCTCAGCTTTACTCACTTATAATTGCTAATGAATTCGTATAAATTATATTACATTAATTACATCAAGGTACAATAAGTACAGAACTATCTTTGACGGTTTATTCGTTGACCCATAATCTATTGGGCGATTTGGACATGCATAAAATTTTATGCACTGTACTCGGTAAATAGTAAAAATGAAATTGCTATTTGATACCTCTCTAGCTATTAATTCCTGATAAACGAAGCACACACATGAACTTTGAATAGTTGAATGCTTAGTACTATTTTATAATTTACCATAAAAGTGATAATAATTGAAAACATGAAAAGTTAACAAGTAGTGAATCGAATAGTGGATATAACTTTTTATATACTGAAAAAGGTTTTTACTATTTTTCAGCATTTAAACTTACTGCAGCATTCGATTGAACTCAAGAGAAATCGAGTTTAGGTGTAGCAATCAAAGTAGACTTGAAAAAGACCTAATATTAAGGAATTCAATCAAATGAAACGAAATCATTTACACTAACGATGTTTTTCTAATACTCGTGCAACTTCAGATAATATATGACAAATTTAAAGATTTAACTAGGAATAATAAATTGCTAAAGCGTTTTTCTCGTTAAATATTAAATCGCTTGAGATCTTAAGCAAAATGTACGCGTTTCATCTTTTATCTTTAATTTTCTTCAAACCAATATTTTTTATTCTAAGTAAATATTTAATACGACATAGTTCGTAAGCTTGAATAAACAGAATAATAGCTGTCGTTTGCTATATAATTGTTGAGAAACATTCATTGTTACAATGCTATATTAGAAAATTTTTTCTAATATAGCATTGTAACAATGAAGGTTTTTCAACAAATATATAACAAACGATAGCTATTATTCTATTTGTTATTCTCTTTTTTAGAGTGTGAAGAGATACATCCAACTGCAGGCACCCTACTTTTCCGACCTGCATTTTACTATTTACCTATGTGTAATGTATACTCCTGTGATAGCCATGAGTCAATTAACATTCGAGAGCCGCTGCTAAGTGGTTCATTACATAACCCAATTAAGGCCAGGGTTAATGGCACACTAATTCGTGTCTAGTATCAGATTGTTAAAGTAAGTTGCCTTAAGTGAAAGCAACTACTACGCTAGGCATGTGTATAATAATATTATGTTCGGAATAGGCACGTACGTATACTTACATAATATTAAGTTAAGAACGTTTCATTTCAAAGTGCAGTGGTTGCTGGCAAGTGCTAAACATTACAAAAATATTTTCGCCATTATGAAGCTTGGAAAACAATCTTTTTACAAAACTTTCGTGGAAAAATAGATACAATAATAAACAGTCATGAAAAGTATATTATCTTAATATGAAACAACGTTATAGCAATGATTTCTGATGCGCATTGACCAATTTTCACAAAAACAATAGGGCTCTTCATTTTTGCATTTTAAACATTCTGTCAAAATTTGGTTTTAATTCGTTGATCAATTTGGCCTACATCATATTCACAGACGAATAGACTTTTTCCAAAAATATGTTTTTTTGAGTTTGAGAGACCTCAAAAGGAAAAAATATTGTAAACTTTTGATCTAAATTTGTGAAGTTGGAATGGTAAAATGAACTAATAACAATTTGATTATATCTTTCATTTCTTTGGCATTTTTGGTTGTAAAGTCTGGATACTAATAAATATTTATATTTGATATACCGTCGATATATTATATGAAATCAATACACCATTTCATTGGTATTTTCGAAACAAAAAAAAATAAAATAAAAATAAAAAATCGCCTATCCCTGGAGGATCTGATTATAAAACAGTAGTACTGTGGAACACCTGTAATCTCATGTAAAACTTAATGTGCTAAATGGTAAGGGCAAGAGCTAAGTTTAACTAAACCTACGGTTACAGTCCGCAATCTGCCTATAAAACCAAATGAGGACAGTAAAAACAAGGAAGTTCTTGTCGGCTTGTCGTTGAAAAAAGATAAACACGAAAACATGGCGTTGGTGAATATCATGTCGGGTTATTACGTCAATGTATACTTAGTTTGTAGGTCAAAGCGTCTGCCTATTTCACGGTTATTGCTGTATATTTCACTTCGTGACGTCATTGCGGTCTCGTCATTTCCTTGTTCTATGTTTATATTACCGTATGGCAAACTGTATAGTAAAATTAAGCTTTTAGTATAAAGTGAACTGTTATATAATTATACAGTAGAACTCCGCTTAACGCGGGAGATACGTTGCTATAAGTTCCTGCGCTATACGAAACAGCGCTAAATGAGGTCATCTTAATACGTAGATAATAAGCATAAGTGAAACAGAACCGCGAATAAGAAAATTTGTTAGTTTTTTTTGTTTAATTTTGTAAAATTTATTGTTAAATACTTCTTCATCACATTAATTATAGATTTATTTATTGCTAATATCGATTTTTGTTTATAAAACATTTATAAAAATTAAATAAAAGTTCGAGTAAGAAGTTATATTTGTGATGAGAAAGGTTTCTCATTTGAAATATTTTGATTTTGTGTGAAGAAGTCATTTAATATCGTTTGCCTTTTTTCTGTTTCGTTCAGCAAGCTGTTGTCGATAGTAAGATATTGCATCTTTGTCTTGCCTTTGCACTTCTATCAACATTTAAATCATTTTGTATAAGCTGATCAATAATTTATGTTATCGTGGCTAAACTTTTTTTTAGAAACTGCGTAATACTGAAACAACACTTCTTTTAGGTATGTTATTCTGAGTATTATACTCAAGTATACTCGTATATAATACCATAGAACTGAATCTGGTCCTTTCTTTGTTTTGGTATAAAAAAATATTTTGAAACGAAACCTCTTTAGCCGCAATAAGAATAGTTTTTTTCAAACAAAGGACTTAACCTGATTGCCCTTGTGTTAAATTTTTTTCAAGGTATTTTCAGACACAAAGAAAATATCGTATGTGTTACCTATAATGTATTTAATTACGATAATATTATTTTAAGTATTTAGTAAAAAGTTATTCAAACTTTATTTTTTTGCGACACCAAAATAAGGAAACATTTTATGGGTAATAACTTTTTATATAGAAATAATATAGCCTTGATTCAGACATGGAATGGAAATATTATTGCATAACGCGTATTTCAAATGCTTATTGGTATTTTCCGCTTTTAAAGACGGAAGGTTGACAGATTTTTTCATTTAAAACCACTTAAATACTTTGTTGATACAGCTGATACATTGCTTTTGCAATTTATGTTTATTGAAAATCGTTTCCAGTAGGTATTTGTGTTTTTGTTAGCTTGAATATTTATTTATCAAAGTTGAGTACCTGCACGGAAGTTTTAATTAAAGTAAACAATTGTTACATATTTTAAAAACCGCATTAATGAGATTAATTCACAACAATTTATGTAGATATACCTAAAGCATTTGATTTTTCGTATCAGTTGGCACACTATAGGGATGACCACGGGCACTAATTAATTATTCCTGACAAAGAATTGATATATATATGGATCACTGCCCGTTATCCAAAGATAAGTTTAAGAGTCACTTAACAACTGAAAATTATCCTTTGATAGATAACACGAATTTATATAAGCATTCTCTCATTAATTATTCTCCTGTTGATTAATATATTGTTAAAAGGTCACTATTCAGTTAAATAAAAATTATATATATTTGGTAACTTATTTGCGTTTTTGCATTTTATTCGATGTTCGCAATGTACGTCATTGGCAAAATATGTTTGAATAAAGTTGATACTTGCGTCTAAAATTGCCTGCTGAATATGAAACTGTCGCGCCTTATAATTCTTGAATTACCTGCAGACTGTTTAAAATAACTAGATATATTTTTTTAAACCCACACGTTTAGTTTTGTAATAAAATTCTACGGCAACCGAACAAAATGTTAAAATAATAAAATTATTCAGACTGTTAATTTTCTCTTTTTATACACGATGTTAAAAACCTAGATCATAGAGTTTCACTGGGGTATTGCTCCTCAGCGGTCGCTGGGTGCTTTGTGATTTTTAACTGATAAATAAGCAGATAAATTAGGTACAGATAATATGTAACAATATTTTAACATGTCAAAATAAATTAACTTTTATGGACTACGGGAAACTCTGATCTAGATTGACGAACTTCGTCATGATTATTAAAAAACAAACAGTCCGACACAATTCTGACTATAGTTTTCCCATAATCATATAGAGGTGTAAGTCTTTGGAGTACAGAAACCGTGTCCACCGCAGCCTCCCTTTCTATATTTTCCCATATCATACTGATACTAAAAAGTATCCGTCTATAAAATTTAATCAAAATTTTTACAACTTTTCTCTCAAAAAAAGACAATTCTTCAGTTTATGGCTAGAGATTTGTGGAGAATCTTTTCTCCCACACACACATTTAAAAAAAATACTTTTTTAGGCTTAGGGAACTTGAAAACGTGGAAGTCATTAAAAACTCAAAATTGAATTTTGCACGATTAAAAACATTATATCATTGAGTGTATTCAGTTAAAATACTGAAACACTTCTGAGTGAATATGGCCTATTTAACTGCATTTGTTTTTAAATATTACTTGTTATATTATGCTGCGACTTGACGATGTACTTTCCAAACACCTGATACTAGTTTTTGTTGGACACCATATATAATTATTTTTACACAACGCTCTTAAAAATACAATTCCAGAACGTTTTTTTTAAGTCAAAAATAAACAGTCGTGTTTAACGAATATTTAATAGACCTTTTTATATCAAACAAACAATGAAGGTATGTTTTAAGTACAAAGCCGAAAGCATATTGCGCCATTTTACCCTTCGATTATGTAGCCCAATTTGTATTTAATTATTCAGGTAATTAATCTGACGCAAATGGTATTCAACAATAACGTGAGTTTGTACCATTGACCTTCATATTAAAATAACCCTTTACTCTACGAAACATCCATTGTCAAAAAAAAAAAAAAATAATAAATAAAAATAAACACCAGTATTGATGTTTGCAGAAATGAGAATCAAAGAAAAAGATGATGCGTGCACTTACGTACGCGCGGCAGAAGTTATACTTCGCTGGCGTGACCACGATAATTGACAGGAGATGATAAATATAGTTGGAAAAACATTTTTAAACACAGGTTGGGTTACGTTTGTGGTCATATAATTTATACACATTTTACGTTTGTTTCATTTTCAAAAGTAACTTTTTAACTATTAAAGGTCTGTTTACTGTTGAAGATAATTAAAAAAAAAATACAAGTACTAAGGTTATTTTACTGTCAAAAGTTGTTAACAACATTATAGATTTTAAGAAGTCGTCCGATGTCGCTAGTATAACCTACTATGTTGTTTTATGAAATAACTACTTTGATGTTATCAGAAACAACTTCTGCAATATATTCGTTGAATTCTGTGTGCGCAACTTCCGTAACAGAGAAAATTTTACCCTCAGTGCGCTAACAAGTATAATTTCAAAAATTCTCGAACGTATGGGATTTTACAATGTTTGAGATATACTCTTTGGTTGAAATGTACCTATTTGATATGGTCATTAGACATCTTGATTTAAGACTGTTAAAAAAACAAAATAAAAACACGGCAAATATTCGTAATTTTGCACACTTTATTAATTTTTCAATAAAAACATAGAACTCAACTTTTTAATAAATCTATATTTTCAGTGGTTCTAAATTTATTCCTGATAAAGGAAAGGTGAATCAAATAATCTTTAATAGAAGAAATATTTTACACCGCTAGTTACACACCATGAACAATTTTTTTACCTACTGTTGAAATGCTTCTATGAAGAGCTCAAACCGTTTGAGTTACTAGAGGTCAAAGTTATAATTCAAATTTTTCAATCAGGCAGAAAACAAATACTAACCAGTATATCTAATTTGCTCTCATGAATATAGGTTCAAACGAGGTGAATAATGTATGATGGCCTGTTTGAGTAAATTGCGAACAAACTACATTATTTCACTTTGTCTGCAGGCAATTTAGAAATTTTGATTTAATTAAGTACTTACAGCAATGAAATACGATTTTTGCTTCGATATTTATAGTTATATACAGAAATGTTGAATTAAAACAAGACTATTTTTATTATTATTCCATTATTTAACAGTGAAGTCAATTAAAGAAATGCATTTAGATTAAGAACAACTGGTTATTATTTTACATTAAATTTTGTGCGACAATTTATTGTGGTGCAAATTCCTTAATATACGAAAATTATTAATTTAATGGTGTGAATTTGGAATGAAAACGGGACCAAAACAGAAGTCAATGCTTACTTTTCTACAATTACCCATTAATCGCTCAGACTTATGAATTGAAATTTCTAAAACAAATACATAATCAAAGCTCCCACCTAAAACATATATACCGGGTGTCTCAGAAATCGCGCACCCAATTGTTGGGATCGAAAGAGAAAAATATTCTGAGCCCAAAAATCCATGCTTGGAATTTTTTGATAACGTAGTTAATTAGCAATTAATTAATGAAAGTGACCAATCAGGAGCGCGCTACAGAAGAATAAAAAGTGAGTGGGGAGGCAGTAGGGGACGCGAGAGTGAAACGCCAGAGGACCTTGACAAGACAGATACGAAAAGTGGAAATCACTGGCGAGCGTTAATTATGTTATTTTATTCATTAAAAATTATTAGTGTAGTTTAAAAAAAAAATCGAAACTGGACTCAGACAAAAACTCTGAAAGGCTGTGATACAATAAATTTATTTATTTAGAAATATTAAAGCATTTTCATATTGTAGATAAATCGACATAGATAATTTTTCTTGCAAGCGTTGATCAAATTTATAGCGCGCTCCTGATTGGTCACTTTCATTAATTAATTACTAATTAACTACGTTATCAAAAAATTCCAAACATGAATTTTTGGGCTCAGAATATTTTTCTCTTTCGTGCCCAACAATTGGGTGCGCGATTTCTGAGACACCCGGTATATATTACTAACGGAGCCATGCGAATACTTCGCACCGCTAGTGGTTAGTTATGTAATATAATAGAATGGAAATACATTTTATTCTATTCTATTCAGAGACTTCAGCGCCCCTACGTTACTTAATATTATCGACAACTGTTCAATTAAACAAACTGCTACCAGACGATGGCATTTATTTTGTTATATTCTATTTAGACTTCAGCGCTACTACGCCATATTGCCGACAACTATTAAAGTAGACACATCGCCACCAGATGGCGAGATTTGTTTTTTCTGAATGTTATTTTCTGTAAGGATTTTGTTAAAATTTTTAAACTGTATTTTTCTAATGAAAACATTAATTTTGGGATATTAACTTAGTTTTTGTCATTAGAGAGAAAAACAGTCTCCAAAATGGCGTATCAAACATTAATTTTGATGCAGTATTAATGGAGATATTTCATACCGACAAAACACACTGTTGAGAAATAATATATACTACACGATACATTTTTTTCGTCGCTGTGCTGCGTTGCACCACAGCACATAATCTGTTGACGTTTTAGTTATATATTGACTATAATTACACGCGATTTAAATTTGCATGCAAGCCTGCAGATGCAAAATGGTGACGTAAAACAGGATTTGCATTTACTTGCTGAAATAGCATGTTTAAGTTTTTAATCGGCAAAATGTAACTTAGCGTTTAGTTACATAATTAATGTATATTCTTATACAGTATAGGCTACTAATTTATATGTTTCGAATTTTTACTCAAAGCAATCAAGTCTAACTTTAACGTATTTGATAGATTTGAAATTTTGTACACATAGATACGTATCTCTGATACATGCCTTAATCGTTTTTAGAATTCGATAATTAATAATTTTAATAAATTAGTTGTTTAATAGTAAAAATTTTGAGACTAAAAAGAATAATAGATTAGTAAAAAAACTTTTTAAAGACTGTTATTGAGTTTACAACCCCCGTTTTTATATTTATGAACAAAAATTATTAATAAATATTTCTTATACTTTTTAGTACATTTCACTAAAAGCTTGTCTTTTTTTTGCTAACATTTTATTTACCTATTAAACTCTCCTCGTATTATTTTGTTCTATTATCTATTAAATCAGTAAAAAAAAATAATTTAATTGATCATATTGATTGTATTTTCTATAGTCAATACAGTGATTTGCATATTTTTTTACACAATTTTTAGTTTAAAAATAATAACACATGAAAACAATTTTATTGTATTAAATACACTTTTTAAAAATGTATTTATGTAAATAATAAAAATACAGTATCTGTTTTTCGTATATTCAAAAATTGTAAATTAATCAATAAAATTAAATTAAAGTTATCCAGATAAAAAAAATAATCGCACATGGAAATTTTAGCTAGTCAAGTTATACTAGCGATACCCTTTTCAACAGTTTCAAACGTAAATACTTTGAATGAAATTTTATCAACATTGTATTTGACAGATTTCAATTAGTTCTCTGGTGAGCCAGGTTTATCAGAACGTGCGAATCAATAAATTAATTTGATGAAATGGAAATAATATGTAAACAGCAAAATTAGCAGCGTACCTGTTTCTACACTAAAAAGTTAACCTAATATTAGAACAAAAAATTCAGCCAATTGGGCGACAGGACCATTCCAACCTCAAAAATATTGACATTCGATATATTATAATAATTAAATTTCTGTTAAAGCGTGCCGTAACGCGGGTAAGGACTAGTAATAAATATCATTTTCATGGTTACATAATTTGGGTTTACATGTAAAAATTAACCAAAGCATGCTACCTAACTAATTTATTTTTGACATCTTCAGAACGAAATAACAGCATTTTTTTTATAAAAAATATTATATTATTATATGAAGATTAGAAAAAATTATTTTATGAAACTTCCTTGGAAAAATAAATAGAATAATAAACCATTATAAAAAGTATACCATCATTATTTATAAAAAACAACAGTACAACTAATATCTCTTCTGTCCAGAAATAATTATATTTGCATACTAATTATCCTCCCAAATTTTGGTTGCAGTCCATTCATCTGTTTGATCTGTATCATGTTCACAGACAGAATTTTTCCAAAAATATGTTTTTTGGATTCGGGGGACATTACAACGAAAAAAATTTAAAAAGTGAATTTTGACTTAAATTAGTACCCACTTGTGGAGTTGGAATGGTAAAACTAATATCGAGCTGTACAACAAAAAAATCCCGCTTATCCGGAACGTAATATTACTACCAGACCTACTCTGTAATCATATTATAATGATTTTTTTATCTTGTGTTGATTGTTCCCAGTCCGGCTCTGGATTATATTATAATGTATTAACGAGTTCGTGCATCGACCCGTTTAATACGTGTACGTTGGACGCTTATAAAAAACAGATAAAAAATATACACTCAACATGCTACTTGAATAGATATTTAACGAAATCAATTATTTTGATGGGTGTTTTAATCGAGAAACCAGGCGTTAAATAAACAATGTAATTCCCCTTACTTTCTCGTTTCGTTTCAATTACAGCTGTTTTTACGATTTTCAATTTATTAATGTGAACACTTCAATTACTGGAAAAATTTCAAGTTGAATGCAATTACTTCAAAGTGCCTACACATAATGACAAAAAACAAACCACTTAAACACGTAAATTAATATATTTTCTGTACGACTTCCTATAAAATGGATGCTTTTCATGCTTATATAGCGATAGGAAAATGATCCATTTCGCACTAGTGCATAAAGTAAAACAAAAGTTATGGTACTAACATTTTCATAGTCAAACTTGCTCAAAATATAACTGTCAAAATACTGAAAAATTATGCGAAAGTTAGCTCGTTTAAAAACAAATAAATAAAACATAAAAAAATATCCAATAATTTTTGTTCTTGAATATATAATGACTCTCTAGAAACATAACAAACTATTTAAATTATTGTAATTTTTTCAACAGTGTTCGAAACATAAAAGCTCGATCTTTATTTTAGTTGCGAGCGAATTTAACAACTGATTGGTTGTAACAAATATCAAATGCAGGCGGTTATTATTTCATAATATTGTATAAACATTTATATTACAATCGTTGTTCAAAAAGGAAATTCTATTTTGTCCAGTTTCATATTATCTGTTTTGTTAACATTTCATAACAACTTGGAACACAACAACAAACAATTCGTCAAGCGTTGGGAACGAAACAGCGTTGGTCAAAAATGTTAAAAGGATGATGGGTACAGAAAAAAATGAAGTTATTTATACAAAGCATACGCTGACAAAACACAATAGAATAAGGGGTGTTGTGTGAACGGGCGTAAATGAAAAATATCCCGACAACATTATCAAACATGTGTTGACTTCCTTGGGGACCAGCGCAGCGGGTGGGATGGATTTGTTATTTTCTGCATTCTTTGGGACATAGTACTATCCACATCATATGTAAAGCGTCTACACTTTGAAATGATTCAGTGACAAGTATACTGAGTATAGCGTCATATGAATTCCTTGTACTGTAGAGATGACGACCGGCACCCGACTAGAAACGGATACTCGATTCCGAAAATAATAATTATAACAATAATTATCAAATAGCAAATAAAGAAAATGCGCCTTTATTTCTTGTCTATATTCAACCAATTTTACATATGGTGAGCAACTTATTTATTATTTGGAAAAAAAACTAGTTCCTAATATGTTTCATACAATAGAAATGCACCTGGATCATAAATGAAAAGTTTTTTACTATTCTTTGTACTTAAATCAAGTTTAAAAACTGTAAAGTTAGTCATTATCAATGCACGGCGAGCCTTGCCATGCTTTGTTACGCAAATGTGTACGGAAAAAGCAGAAAATAAGGTATAAATTTCTTACCTACGCAGCTTGCATAACAACAGTATCATTGGACTTTATACGGCAGTGTCGATTTTAAAGAGTTCTGGGTGCACGGCAATCTAACGCCAAGGTCTCCTTTACCCGAAACAACTCAGCTGACCTTTGATCTCTTCCTAGTTCAGCCAATCCAATTCAGACTAAATTTTTCCCTGGCAATGGTTTACGAGCTTACCATAACCCGCCAAATTTCAATTCGGTATCGAAGATATTCGAATTTGAAAACATCTACTCACCTATTATCAACACTTCTAGACCACTTCTGGCGATAGAGGGATAAAAATTGGCATTCATGCTAAAGCGATGACTTCCGGTGGTGTTAGAAGGAAGTAATTAAGTATGCAGATACCGTTTAACATAATATATGTAATTTAATTTTTCTCTCTCACAGAGGCTTACTTTTTATGGCCGATACATTTTGTTATCGAACGTGACCGTACTTGAGATCTAAGCTCTTGAATGACCAGATATTCACAAGAAACACTCGGTCCCTTTTTGATTTTGTTGAAATAAGGATAACATATATATATATATATATATATATATATATATATATGTTATCCTTATTTCAACAAAATCAAAAAGGGACCGAGTGTTTCTTGTGAATATCTGGTCATTATATATATTATATATATATATTAGTCGTTTTCTACTATTTCCTTGCAATGTGCGTATGTATTTACTATTAGGTAGCTAATTATTAGAAGAATGGTGCCAGGTATTAGAATAGTGTTGGGGGTGTACGATTACTCGTAACACGTTAAGAAATTATGGATTATACGATATTAGTCATCCGATTTCATACAGTAGAAAACTAGCTTTGACATTTGTAATTTCACGACTTTCGGTATACGTGTTCATTGCTTATTTATTTTTGTCAAATTGGCTGAAATTTAAAATAGCTATAATGCAGACTATAGACGCTCACCAACTGATGTGTTTAGAGTTTAAATACTAAGAATAATAAGCAGCCCAATAAAAATGTTCTGCATGATTTTGTGGTTACGATTTTGATAAGAATCTAGCATACCTAGTTGGTTAAAAGTTCCCTTAATTTTAATTTACTGATATAGTACCGAGTCGCAATCAAACCCAATCAGCCGATTTTAAGTAAATCCGAGTACAGAACCATCAGATAAACAAATAGACAAAAATTATGGAGACATATTCTCCCGTCTAGATTTGCTTCAAATAACTCATCAATAAATAAATTTCAGACGAATGCCCTGTTAATATTTTATACAGGTCTTCCTATTTTATTTTAATGAGCGATTAAACAAACCAAAAGAAGAGAGTGTTATTAGACCGTAGTAAAATTTATATGATAATTTTAATGCACTTCCACATCAATTAGTATCATACGCCAAGTAATTCAATGTTGGAATATGAATTTAAATGATTATTTTCCGCATTTATCATGCCACTTTTACTCAGGTGTTTCAACGTACTAATCGTCTTCTATCGCTTATTAAAAACCGCGAACACTCTTGAATCTTGAAACAATATATCTAAGTTTTGACTATTAACGATGTTTAGAATAAATATTAATTATTTAGATAAAAATGATTTGTCGGGAAAAAAGACTTTTTAAGTAAACACTTATTTGTTATTTATAGCGACATTTCGTCCCTTGCTTGGGACTTTTTCAAGCTTTATAACTATTTAAAGCAAGGGACGAAACGTCGCTATAAATAACAAATAAGTGTTTACTTAAAAAGTCCTTTTTCCCGACAAATCATTTTTATATTAATTACCAAGGACAAAAAAGAAAAAAGTCAATTAATTATTTAGTTTTGAAAAATGCAGATCGGGTTGCATAGAAGTATTAGATATCGAGTAATTATAAAATATATAAAACCCCAAAAATTCTTTACTTTCATTTTAATGTCAATTTTCTAAATGTTTTCAATTTAACTGAAGTTTTACTGGATTTCTAATAATACACTTCCATAAAATTTAAAAGCTTCGCATATGTAGGTACGATTTTACTGCAATCGATGGAACACCGCCATCTACATAATATTATGTATATAGTACATCGGTACTAAGAAAACTTTATGGTAAATCACTGACGCAAGTTTACAGCGTTGCTTTGGGCGTGACCATAGATATAAAAGTTAGACTTCAGTAAAATGGCTATACGTACAGACGTTTTATTGGTGAATAAATTCTACTTAAATACAAAAGCATATAACAACGAATGTTATTTTAACTTAAATACTGTTTATGGAATCGTCCTGCTACTGTATAATGATCATGCAAATCATGATAGTTATAGGATACGAAAATTTAATTTATTCTTTATTTTTATTGAGAAAAAAATTTAAACATTTTTTTACGACTTTTAAAGTGTTATTTTAAAAATACATAAATAAGTATCTTATTTTCTTTCAAGTAAGTTTTTTTAGATATTTTATTTTTCACTCAAATAATTAAAATCAGATATAGACAGCGTTGCTGATCAAGAGAGACGACTTGAACTTCGTACTTAGAGTAGATTCAAAACGTCAATCGTTCATTTTCATTATATCTGACAGGAAAAATAAAGTTCAAGGCCAAATAAATACAAGCTTATCGTGGCAAAACCATAAACGAAACGCTTTTAGTTTATTAAATCAAGCTCTACTGTTTTTTTGCACTTCATGATAAGCTCTGTACATGTTGATTAACTGAAAACGGAGAAATTATGTTCAGTTGAAATTATTTTCAAACTACAGAACTCTTAAAATAAAATAAAAGAATAGTAACTTCTTACCACAGCAGATTTATTCAGTGGATTCAGTGTTATTGTATATAAATGTAAATATAAATATAAATATAAATATAAATATAAATATAAATATAAATATAAATATAAATATAAATATAAATATAAATATAAATATAAATATAAATATAAATATAAATATAAATATAAATATAAATATAAATATAAGGATTTTGTTAATAATTTAGTTTAGTGTTTTGCTGAAGATGGGAGCTTGGCTCTCGAAATGTACATCCACTGAATAAATCTGTTGTGGTAAGAAGTTACTATTCTTTTATTTCATTTTATTGTTCCAACCACAGTGCTCTTAATGTTTATACAAAACTCTTATTGGTGTTTCTGATCATAAGTATAAAATTAAATATCTACGCTGAAGCATTAAAAAGAACGTAAAAATTTATATTTTCAACTGTAGCTCAAAAATGAAATGTGTAATCAAAATTCATTTTTTCAAAGAATTTGCATCAAATAAATAAGAACACATTAGTTTTCATAGTCTTAAGGTCCACACTCACTTAATCGGATCGGACTGGCTCGGCACAGTAGTGTATCCTCACACTGGATTTTGACGAGTCAATCCGAGCCGACTAGTGCGTGGGAACTCATTTAAGATCCGATCCACTGTGTTTCTTTAAGATTGCCGATAATGAAATGCATCTAGTTTTTCTCCAAAAATATATTTTATTAGTTTTTCGTTTCGTTTTCGCTTGAGAAGATTTTAATTTGGTAAAGAAATAATCAAAAACACAACTTTGTTATAGGTATACCACTTTACTTGTATCTTTTATAGTTTAAGTAAGGTATATATTTGCTTTACATTTTCACTCACTACTCATCCTTAGCATCGTGGAAGTCAGTTTTTAAACAGTGAATGGATATTTAAATCCATTCATTAGTTTACGATAAACAAACTTTGCCTCTTCGCATTAGTAGTATATATATCAAGTAACATATATTACAATGCCGCATGTTTTTGATCGGATTGTAAAACGCGCGTTTTGAAGCAAATAAGATTGTTTAAGAAAGCGGATATAATGCAATGTATGCTGAACAATAATATTAATTATGCACTCTGTACTTTCTTATTGCGTCGTATATTTACTTAAAGATGGATGACGTTATAGCAGAGTACGGTTTTAATTAAAACTCTATTTACACACTTATACACAAAAGTAATAAAAAAGATATTTTAAGAACAGGAAAATGTATATACCTACCACTGGAGACAGAATTTAAAATTCTGTACTATGTTTCTTTAACGTACAAAACGATACTCTGCTCACAAGAATAAAACACTAAGTTAAAATAATAAGTATATGACGAAATCAGCATAAGTAAAGTAAACATACAAATCATAATATTATCGTTGTTAGTCATAATATGTAAGCCTATATATGATGAAAAAAAGAAAAAACCCGGGTTGCAGTGCCAAAATCTTGCCGACAATATAGTGTATTTACTAATACAGGCAGTGTAACTTTATTATATGAATTTATTTGTTTTTGGAGAATATAAAAAAATTAACCCCTTAATACACCCATTAAAATAATATTTTTTCTTAATTTCAATATTTTGTCTCTGTTTTATCAATTCATTATCTGCACAAAATTATATACATACAGCCTTCAGTACGTATAATTTTCTATCCGTAAACGTTTTCATAAAGTTTATAAGTCCAGTCCTGATGAGCCGATTTTATTCAAATTTTAGAAACACTTCTTAATTGATACTAAAAGGTTAAATTTCAATTTTAGGTCAATTCTGAGAATATTTTCAACATTTTTGGGCCCAATATATTTTATTACTACAAATTTATTAAATGTCTCGGGCGGAGCCTTAATCATTTCTTCAGACATTATGATAGATTGTAGAAAATTGAAAAGCTAACGTTAACACCTTCTTGGGATATTAAGCTATAAAACTCATGAATGTTTACAATTAACTTTTATTATTATTCAGTCATTTTATGTGTTTATGAGCTGTTATTGAGATTGTAACATTATTACATACTTACAAACAAATTATAGTATCCTTATAAACACAGCTTTAAATATAACATAATTTGTTTACGCTTTGCATTGACCTATTTAAATGGCCAATTCGATTATTTCCTTTTTTCATCTCACACGGAATGCGTTAACCACTGATCTGGTATAATATTCATACAACATTCTTGGTTGCATTGATGTACTGAGTTTGTCAAATACATGTCGGAAAAGTTTCGTGATTTATGAAAAAAGTGTTGCATAACTATTATTGGATTGGTCGCCATAAGTCACCGAATGCATATCAGAAATGTTTTTTTGTAATTAAATATTTGATGGGTTTTCGACATTTGTCATTAACACCCATAAGTAGTGTTAATATACAATAAGAATATTTTATAACAATATTTGAAATGAATCGGTAAACAGACGTCTCCATAAGTGTGTCAGTCTAATAAAGTTGTTTTCCTGGACATTGGTAAGAAATGTTAAAAAATATTCATGATTGAATTTATTGAGCATGCATAATTTACTTTGCTTTCGTTGTAATTAGATTAATATATAATTAGAGTGAAGAAATAAGGTTGAGATTTAAAGAATTTTATTGAAATAAATATTTTATTATCAATTACAATAGATGTTCAAAATACTTTCGATCGTTACAGGTATGGCGTACCTGTACGTATTTTTGCTGTTAATGGAATTTTGTTGTTTTTGTTTTATGTTCAGAGAAAAAACATAACGATTTTTAAATAGGAAATTAATTTTTTATGGCTTATAATATACGTCTTTTAAATACTTTTCAATTTAAGATAATTAATTATTAGATTGAAATTACAAAGTCAATATGTTAAAAAAAAATCCTGCGGAGGTTTTAGCTTTTATAATATTACGTTCAGCCGCTGGATATCAATATTTGATTTCATACAAATATGAAAAATACGAACATATTCTTTCTGTTAAAAGAAAGCTTTCAAACAAGTAAAATTAAAATTTATACAGATCAAAAAGAGAGTGATTTACATTGCATATATCATTAGGAACTCAATAAAAGCATCTAATTTAAAAATCAAAATCAAGAAAGCCTTTTCATGTTATAAAGAAGTATTAGGTACTTTTAATATGGGAAACAAAGACGATTACTTTGCAATTTTAAGTAGGTATTTACATGAAAATCAACGAAAATATATTCCCTACCATTCTTTTTAATTGGATGTAAAATGTCGTCTAATTAATTTTGTAATACTGAAATTACTCGCTAAAATCTCCATCCTCTTAAAAATTTGAAAACATATTTTTTTTAATTCATACTGATCTCTTTGATGTTAAAAAGATTAACAAGATAATTATTATGTTATTGTTATAATTCAATCAACTCCCATTTTACTTTTCAAATCATCAAGGTAATGGCGCCACATAAGAAGTTTCACTTCAAAATTGCGGGCACTTGAAAGTACATCTTATGTGAAGCATAAAGTTTATTCAGAAGAAATTTTATAAAAGCATTAACCTTTTTTTTTTTTTTTTTATTTAGAAAAAAGGAAAACACAAAAAAGAAACAATAATAGCTGTATAACACAGCGTAAAACAAATATATGCGTGCATCGACTGTAAAGTCATGAGCACTTAGTAATATAATTAATAAATATATATATAAATAATAAATAATCAGGTAAGTGTATAGGTATGTATTATATAATATATATGGCTAAAAGGTAGGTATTATAACTTATTGATTAGTTTACTTGAGTTTAAGAATGTAATAACTTTTTTGATATTCTGTTCCTCATTATTTAAAATGTCTTTGATGTTTTCAGGTAGATTGCAGTTAACACTATGGATAAACAACTTGGTGCAGTCTTCCAACAGGTGCTTGACGGTCAGACGGACGTGACAGGTGTCACATATTGGTGCATCTTCTTTCTTAAAGAGGTAAGTGTGTGTTACCAATGTATGACCTGTTCTGAGTCTGGTGATGGCTATTTCTTCTCTTCTTGTTAAAGGCACCGGACTGACCCATTTGTTGATGCTGTTTTTGATTTCTTTTAATTTGTTGTTAGGGATGTAGTTCCAAAAGTCTTGCCATTTTTTCCTGAAAGTGATACGTGTGTAGTTTTTAAGATCAGCGGTTGTTATGGTATTATCAGTAGGAAGTTGTCCGATAATTAGGGCCGCTTTTGCTGCATCATCTGCCAGTTCGTATTTAACCTTTTTGTAAGTAGGTATTTCTGATAAAATGATGTGTCAAGAAAATATGTTTCTATAAAAGGAAAAAATTAAACTAAGCATTTGAAAACGATATAATAATTTTGTTTAAGATAAATTTCGTTCATTTATTTTTACGTGTTATTATATTTCTATTTATAAAATTTGCAAAAAAAACTCCCAAAAGTTATTCAAACTACTTTTCCTCTCACATATTTCGATTATAGATAAATCAAGGGCATTAATTTTGTAAAATACGCTGATTACAAATGATATTATCAGAAACAGAGTTATTGTGAAGCATTCATGTTTTTATAAGCTACTATTTAGTTTTACCTGCCCCGGTGTCTGTCTGTAATCAAATCTTGCAAGTTAAATTTGACCCACTTTCAGTTTCCGATTGAGTCGAAATTTTGCACACTTTTGGTTTTGAAGACAATACAATATAGTAGATATATTGAATATTATGGTAGATCTAATATGGCTGGCATTAGAAAATAGCGGATTACCTTCCTTTTTACAACAAGTAGAATCCAATCAGCAGTGTGACTTCATTCTAAATCCAAAATGGCGGATCATCTATTTCTTTACAACCCCCTTGATATGGATATCAAATGGTAGGGTATGACAAGTAGAATACAGTAAACTGTGTGAAGTTATTTAAAATCCAAAAGTCGTACCTAACTAAAAATTGGAAAAAATTTTTATATAAAGACAAGCTTTTATTGTAGTGTACTTAAAAGTGTAAAAATATTTTTTAATAATTTAAGTTCAAATTTATAAAAGCGTAGGCCGTGACTATCATAGAGTTTAAAACCCACGCTTTTATAATTATGAACTGAAATTATTAAAAATTATTTTTATCCTTTTTAGTGCACTGCAATAAAAGCTTATCTATATAAAAGTTTTTTATCTAATATTTTTGTGTCACATTGTTTCCAATAAAAAATAATATGATTCTGCATTTATGTAGCAAAAACAGAAAACAATATTTCACAGAAACGCTGCCCTTTTTAGTAATCAAGTGTCAGAAAAACGTCTAAGCAAAGAAACGTTCGTGTATAAAATAAGAAAAGAACAAATCCCTTAAAGCTCAATATTACCTTGTTGGCCAACGTGTTTCTTATGTCAGCAGTTTATATTTACGCGGAACGTTATTTCGGCCTGTCATAAAATTTCTAAACAAAACCGCTCCATGAAACATATATGTACAAGGCGCTCAGGAATAAAGCATGAAGCTGAAACTATAACAGTCAATTCGGTTAAAGTGCAGATTAGCTATTTATTTTGAAAAGCGTAAAACACTTTAGTCATATGTATTATGCAGCTTCGTTTGTGTGGATGTTACTTTTGCATATGTATGTAAAATATATTAAAAACATACTGCAGCGTTAATAAAAAACATAAAATTTAAAAAATTGAAATACGGCCGAAAAACCTAACTTCAAAAAAGTTAGATATCATTAATTTCTACTATATGTGATCTGAATCACCGACTATTTCTTCGTTCAAGACAACTGAAAAAAAAATGTCAGGGGTGTCCAAAACAATAAATATTCGGTCGAGCCGGATAAAGTTAAAATAATTTTTTTTTGTTTTCAAAGGCTTTCCTTTTTCGTTTTTAAATTTTTAGTTTAGTTTTTATTCATAACAAATAATTAAAAACACTTAAAAATTTTACAAATTTTTTTTATTAAATTAATTATCGGCGACCGTTTCGGACCATCCTCAGGAATCCATCCTCAGGAATATAAAACATATATAGTATATGTTTTATATTCTTGAGGATGGACATATTGCCCGAAACGATTGTTGAAAAATAATTTAATAACATTTTTTTGTAGAATTTTCTAGTGTTTTCATTTATCATATTTTATTAATCATAAGTATTCCGAGGAAAAATCAGTGTAAAAAATAATAATTTTTATTTTCCTACTTTTTAAAGTAACTAATAAAAAATTTTATATTTGAGCTGTAACACTGATCATGATTTCTACACAAACTATGATGAGAGCTTAAGATATTGAAAACAACTGAACGATTTCCATCAAGCGTGGTTAAAAACCGTTTTGAAAATACCAGCTTTCTAGTAAAAAAAAGTCAGTTGAAAGGCCTCAAATATGTTATAGAACTCCTATTTTCACATTGGGGGTTTAAAATCGATGTACGTGGTCTGCCTACATATTTTTCAAATTATGTATGTTTCCCATTTCATTTTTGTACGTTTTTAAACAAAAAAAATATATACGAAAAAGAAAATGTCCATTTGTTTCCTAAGTTCATAACATACTACGAATATAATGCATGTTATATTGTAAGGGAAGGTCGGACATTGAAAATTATTTCATTCGATTTTCCAACAAAAACAACAAAACATGTGTCAGAGAATATCGGAGGGTAAAACTATATGTGGTAATGTAGGGTTGCCATCGGTCCGAGTTTCCCCGAATTTGTTCTAGTTTAGAGGGCGTCCGGGGAGCGTCCGGGCGGGGCTTCATTTGTAGTCCGGGTTTAAAAATTTAAAGTCTTGGGCCGCCTGCGACACACGCACTGTGCCTGCACGCCGCGATCAACCAACGAACGGTTTAATATTTTAATAAGGTTTTGTTTTCATATCAGAGTATATTAATAATTTGTGTTTTATTTTAAGAATAAAAACCCGGGTCGCAGTGCCAAAACCCTGCCGACAATATAGTGTATTTGCTTGTATAGGGCCGTGTGGTTTTATACTGTTATTATGTGAAATTAAGTTTTTTTTTGGGCATAATAAAAAATTTAACCCCTTAATACACCCCGTAAAATAACATTTTTTTCTTAATTGTAATATTATTATCAATCTAACGTCTACACCGAATTAAATACACCCTTCAATAAAATAAATGTCACTATCTGCAAATTAGTGTTTTCAAAAAATTTGTAAGTCCGGTCCTGTAGGGACGATTTTACTAAAATTTTAGGGGCACTTTTTAATTGCTATTAAAGGGTTAAATTTCAATTTTGAAACGATTCTGAGATTTTTTTCGGTATTTTGGGGCCCAAAAACTTTTTTCAACCCCTAAAATTCACCCTTAATGTGATCCGATTGAGCCCATTTTAAATAGGCTTCGTGCGATAATGGATTCCAACATGTGTGCCAAATTTCGTCAAAATTAATTAAGTCCTTCGAAAGTTATAGCCCGCACACATATATATATATATATACCTATATATATATATATACCTATATATATATATAAATATATATATATATATATATATATACATATATATAAACATTTTTAAAAATGGTGCCAAAGTGTTTGGGAGGTTATGAAACGTCGAGAAATTTTGGTCCGACCCCTAGGTCCCGCCATCCGACCGACGCCAATAGTGTATGTTGCCATATGGCAAATACACTAAAAATTCTAACTGATTATTAAAACAATTTGTATCAAACTGTAATAAGATTCTGTTTTGTTAAGTACATTTAAAATGATGATAAAATATGACTAACTTTAATTTTAAGGTCTGAAAATAAATAAAAAGCTGATTTATGACATTTTCAACTGTTTTTTATTACACTGACTATGTTTAAAAAACCTGTTGACATGTCCGGGTTCTGGGCTCTAAAATCCGGGGTTTTCACGCGTCTTGTCCTGGTTGCCAAATTTTAGAAATGTTAACCCTAGGTAATCTTACATTCCAAAAAAATATTGTATGTAATTAATAAAAAGTATTCCTGTTTCCTACCATGGAAATTCTTAAAAATAAGCAATTGTACAATAGTGCCAGTAGAATGCAAAAAAAAATCCTAACAATTAATATTCTTTGAAAGAGATGTATTATTATATTGTATTTTTAAATGTCTGAAAGTGTAACCTTAAAAACTTAAATATTGTATATTCAGGGTCCTCCAACGTGTCGTCGTCTCGGAATTCTACTTTAAATCGGGCACTGAGAACAAACACAATAAAATAATGTTGCAATAGTCGTGTTTTGGTGTTCATTTTAATTTTTAACATTTGAATATATATTAAAATAATTTTATACAATTTGACAAAAAGTATTAAAACGTTTTTGAAAACTTATTTTGAAATACACACTATGATTGAGATGAAAAAAATAATTTAAATATGAATCGATTTTAATTTAAAAATGAAAAATCATTTTAGGTTAAAAAGTAATATAAAAAATAAGTCAACTTTCCCTTACGTGGCTACACAGTTGAGGATTTTTTATACGGAATAAATAAAACTAGGTAAATCTGCTGACTCGTTGACTGACTAACAATTTCACGAACAAAAAGTGATCTTTCTTCAGTAAAAAATTTGGATAGGCATTATATTAAAGAGTGTGAAAAGTTGTTTTTATATAACGAAACACGTGCAACACCATGAATATTTCTTTATACACATATATATTTTGATCGTTTTACTTTAGTTATTCCAAAATTAAAAAAATTCAAAACGTAGAATTGTTTGTTTGAAAATAACTATATAAACACATTTGTAATTTGAAATTTATAAATCAAAACAAAATAAATTCACACAGACATCTAATGTACATATTTATGAATCTGTCGTTCTTGATAATGTAATCGTTTAAAAATTTAATAGTTTTGGATCACTTTCACACAGTTTGACGTTTGTGCTGAGGTGCTACATTACGAGGCAAAAAATTCTGTTGCAAGGGTGCCGCTGTTAGTTGATTACTCTAATTTTTGGAAATATTTTGAAGATTAAAAAAACTTTTCCGAAAAAGGAAGAGTCATTTCAGGTTTATCATGGAACAATTTTGTCAAATAAGCACGAATAAGGTCGTAGCGTGACAATTAATGCTAACTTTTTTCTAGTAAATCGTACATAAATTACAAAAGTAGTTCATTAAATAATAATAATAATAATACTTTATTGCTCCAAAGACAAAAAATATTGTATAGGAGAAGTCAGTATGACAAACGAGATATAAAAAAAAATTACATATTAAAAAAAATTAGAGACCTATAGATTTGTCCTTTATCTTCCTAATAGAGAAAGAATGTTTACAAAATGTTGACGAATAAGTCTACATTCAGCTATCAGTCGAAGCCCTACTTTAATGTGGACTGGCGATACTTTTTTGTGTAATTATTACGCAACTTAATCCAATTTTCTCTTCTCTAGATCAACCAGCTTAGTATTATCACAAGAAAATCCGTTTCCATGTTTTATTGGTTGTTGAAATACGAGACAAAGTTATTTAGAAAAGTAGTTCTGATTTACAATATATATGAAACTGAAAACGTACTGCAGTATTCTGTTTATGCCAATCGTACTTTTGCTGTCGAAGATTAAATTTTGTAAGAAAAATTGATTCCTTTGAACTTTTCAGTATGTTATATTATCCAACATCATTGTTTATTATTGTAAAATACAGAAAAAACTTCTTGAAAACAAATATAATAGCATAAACGAACATAAATGAATGCTTTTCCAACAAAATTTTAGATAACGTCAAAATATATGATCCGTTATACCAGTATTTGATCCACACAAACTGACCTACAAAACTTTAAAATAACACGAAAACTTTCAGTATATTGTATTCTACACTACAGAACTGAATTTCATTTCAGTTCGCCATAGTTTCAAACTACACGTGTGGTACGTTAAGCCAAACCAGAATGAATTATTTACTTTTCATATAACAGTGGAGTCGAAAGGCTGCCAACTTTGAAGGCGGCTTACAAATAGGCTTAGGTGGGAAAAAACTTTGTATAATATAAAAAAACACAGTACACACATATACAGTACGATCATAATAATAAATGTAATCGAAACTGATGTTTTATTTCATTTATTACTAAAATGCAATAACTTGCACAGTACCTACTAAAATATATGCCAATTTAATTTAATGTCTATTTAATTAACATGAAAATAAATACTTCTTTTCCATAGAGAGATTGTAGATTATAGACGCGCAACAGATGAGGTTATTTCCTATAATCAAACAAAAAAATTGGAATGAAAATTTAGCTAAAAGTTGGATTGACATTACGGTCGTAGTTCGGAAAGACACGGAAATTTTTATTTCTTCAAAAATTTCATGGAAAAACGTTATTTTTTCAGTTAATAAACACGACAACCCAAGAGCACATAATAATACATTTATTACACTTATTATATAAATGTTAGTAAATGGTTTGAAAATTGCATAAATATCAATAAAATAAAAAAATCTAAAGAAATTTGTGATAGCGATTTTAGAAGTTGTACAGGCATGTAAATATATATAAAAAATGAACGTTAATTGTCCTATAAACCTGAATAAATTATAAAAACGTTTGTGGCAGTATTACCTATCAATATATAAAACAAATATTCAAAAATAATAATAAAACTTTGTTTGTCAGAGAATAGTTTTAGAGTGTACCAATACAATCAACTGCATAATGTTTGATAAATCAACAATATTAAACAACGTTTAACTAATTAAGTTAGTCTTATGGGAAAAGAAAAAGAGAATATTCAATATTTACATTTTATGTAGTAAATAAATTCAGTTGATTGCAAATGTAAATATAATATCTGAAATAGACGTTCAACATTTAACTTTTATAAACTGTCAGATATCTGACCTATTTTACTGAACTTACTCTTTCACCAAAAAATAAACGAAGTCCTCGGTATTATGCAATCAGAATTTAGAATAAGCTTTACAAACTTTATAAATTGTTTGTATTAGAACCTTTTCCACAGTACTTACACTATTAAGGAAATAAAAAAAAAAACTATAACAGAAGTACATAATATTTGACACCATTATTGTAAGATTTTTATAATAAGAAATGCTTCTATTGAACAAAAAATTAATATTCATTCGATTACATTGTATACGTTTTACCATAGCGCAAGTTTTAACGATGCGTAAATTAATACAGAACTTTTTTTCTTTGCGTCGTCCAGACGTGATTTTTGATAGGCATGCAATTCTACGTCGGGGAAATGAAAGGCATCTCAGCGCTTAAAGAATTAGCATAATATTATAACGTTATCATACATATTTTCTTTATTAATTTGTTGAATTATAAAAATGTATGATACATCTGTCTAATAAAATGGTTAAATAATAATTCTAATGAGCTTATCGTTGAAATTGATACAACTTTTTTCTAAAAATACACTGTTTTAAAATTCGTCTTATTTTTCGTTAAAACAATGTGTTCAATATAAATACACTTTATATGGTGATAGAATATAAACAAACCAAAACAGAACTTAGCACTAGACATATGTTTATGATTTATGAATGCATTGAACGACTCTAATAGTAATCTGAGAAAACAGGAAAGTTATAGTAAAAGGATCATTTCCTTGATAATATAATATGAAATTGAAATAGGTTTTCTTCTGCCGTTGTGCTTAGTGGATTAAATAATCGAATTATAGAACTCTTATGCTTCGTATTCATTGAACAAATAGTTGAACGGTTCTGAACACACGAAAGGCGTTTTCTGACGATTACCTGAAATTCTGAAATGGATTGGCTAGCTTTTGGTTTACTGATGTTCCGTCGTAGAAACAATGTTTAAATGTGCGAATGTCATAACCGCGTCATTATATTATATTATATATTTTATAGTTTTTGAACGTATATATTTTGAATAATATATTATTGTCGACTTAACGTAAAGTCAATCAATGCTACTTTATAGTCACCAATAAATTTTATAAAGTTACCATCACAGAAAATTAAAAATCATCTTTATGATAACCTGCACTATATTATGTCCACATTTATTTACATTTTGAACAATCTGAATCATTCAAATGCTTATACATTTGCAAATCATTTTCTCGAGATATTTCGATTATCACTAAAGTTAAACTGGCCTTTGGTCTGAACAGATTAATTGATAGTACGTTTCAATTTTGAAAAATGATGCAAAGATTTTTCGGTTGACATTATATAACGTTGACATTTTAAGATTCGGTCATCCGACCAACGCCCATAGTTCACCTGCTTACAGAGCTATTATATGTAGACTATAGTACACTAATAAATGTTTAGTAACACTTTTAACATTGACAAATGTATTTTGGCGTATTTTCACAGAAATATCTGAAAATCCCCTAATTTATTTTAAACAATATTTTTATGATTCAACCTAAACTAATACGTTCCAGCAGTGGCGTGGTTATACCGTTTGAGATCCGTGGCAAATTTATCGGATGGGCCCCCCCCCCCTCAATGTAAAGAAACTCAATCAACGTTATATCTTTTTCTGACAAATGCGTTCAAATCTTGATATATTTTTTGTCTAATTTGTGTGTGTACTTTAGTAAGTAACTTAAATTAATTGAATACAAAACTAATAAATTTTATTAAATGTTGTAATAATAAATGCTTGAATCATCCTGTGCTTACGACCCTTTTGGGCTGGAGGCACCCTCTGGCGGGGGATCATGGCATTTTGCCCGTCCTGCTACCCTATTGTCACGCCACTGCGTCCTAGTTTTCAAGTTTCTTTGGATAATATATATGAGCTAAATGGTAAAGTATATAGGCTTTACACCATAACTATACAATCATTGGTTTTACGCTTTTTTTTTATAATTTCAACTTAAATTCTAAACTTTTGTTCCTTTTTATTTTTATTATATGCAAACTTCACAAATATGTGAATGTAGCAATAATAGAACCATAAAGTTTTGAACTTCAGTAAATATTCAATTAGAAATGTTAAATATTCATTGAAGTTACTCTGGAATCTTAGTTTGAAAGCAAGTTCCTTTCAAAATATTGTTGTTATCATTGCAGTTTATAGTTAAGCAATATCCGTGGAAGCAAACATGAATATATAATTAAGCAGCATGCTACATATGAAAAGTTTGTCAGCGTCAACGTGACGTGGAGTTGATAGGAACAGTTTTAATCAGATAAAATAAATTAAAATCGATCTTTTTAGAAAAATATGTTAATTTCAAAAGTGACGCTAAAGTGTAAATATAAAAATACGATGTAAAAAAATAAATACTTAACATAAAGAAAAAAATCTCAATTTTTAGGTGTAAGACGATTATTTGCAAGTTACATTTTTTTATTAAAACAAGAAAATAATATGATTTACCTAAGTGGCAATTTTAATTTTAAACCGGTTAAATGTAATTTGATAAAAAAGGGTATAGGTATTAATTATTAAAATTTAAATAAAAAAATAAAATTGAAAAAAAAATGATGCTCTGATAAACCGACGGATTGCTCTGAAAATATAAATCCAAAAATTAATAATAGTACCTAAACTATATACCTACAACCTCTCTGTGTTATAAAACTACTTCATTTCATCGACGTTATCCTTAAAAATAGAAAACAAAAAATTCACGAAGAAATTGCACAATTCAAAAATACACATTATAGAAGGTAATCAATCAACTTCTAATCGTAACCGGAAGAAAAATGTATGAATACGGAGGGTAAAACGAAAATGTACAGGGTACTATCGAATGTTTCTTATAAATTTCTAGAGCTGTTACATCTACAAGCTTACTTTTCTGACAAAAAACTTTGTGAAGTAACACTTCTTTAGCGACGTATCTGTTTTATATTTTTTGTAACGTTAAAGGAAACATGAATCAATGGCGGAGAAATATGTATAAGAGAAACTCTGGGATCGCAAAATGAATAACGCATCGTTGAAACGAGTTCATAACTCTAAAGAAATTTCATTTTCCCCGCGAGGTTACGTGGGAGAAGCTTACACGTTTTGTTGTGTTTTATTAATTTTATATTTTTTGCTACATTGATTGCATTTTGGTTGTTACAGTAATTTAGAATTGTGGATGATTTAAAATGACGATCTTATTTTTAAAAATTTATGAATTTGAATCTCAAAAGATGGAATATTTTATTTCATATTTAAGACACTGACAGATTTTTCATAAAATTAATATTGTATTAAAATATAAATTCAAAAATATCACAGACACTAACACAAAACAACATACAAGTTTTAAACTGTGCTATTTATATTTTTCTAATTAGTATTTAAGAAAAACTCCGGAAAAAGTTCGCCACTTTTTTGTAGGTATATTTGTTTTTTATTTTTCTAGTTTCCAATTAAAACTGAATATCCACGGAGACTCTGGTTATAATATAATCCTGAAATTCTTATTTTTCAATATTTTCAGTTATCAACACGGGTAAATTCTGTCAAGTTCATATCAGCATCTTTCGGTTACACCTCGTATATAATACTAATCTACAATGGAAATGAACCGTATCGACGCTACAAAGTAAAAAATGTTATATACTACTGGTTGGTAGTTTTTTTTTATGTATACACAGACTGTCGGCGACATTATTGATGGATATGACACACATTTTTATTGACAACTTACACAATAATCCGATGAAGTTCTGTCGCAAAAAAAAAATGAAATTTGGAAATAAACAAATATACTGTGGCGCAGCGACCCGATTTTTTTTTAAATTTATATACATTTGTACATAAAGAATCGTGCTTAAATGCTTGTAGATGCGTTCGTTGTTGCATACAAAAATGGAAGGTTTCATTTTTCAATCAGTGAGCAGCTTTGTTAAGTTTGAATGAAACATCTCCTGTTGGCCATAAATCGGTATTAAAATTGTGAAGGCAAAAAATGAATGATCAGAGTGTTGGCAGAATACGAGACGCTGGGGATGACTTTTTTCCTGGCTGACAAAAATACGGCAACAATAAGAAAAAGCATTAAAAAAACAGTCAATATCTAGATTGATGTCGAACAATCGATAAATACCTAAAAAATGTTATATGTTTACATCACTCTTATTAAAACGACTAAAGTTGTTTTGTAACGACAAACCTAAAGTTGGGCATCAATGCCTATTAATCTACCGTATGTAATTACAAGCCTAATTTTAAATTTAATCGTTTATCTACCTACTTATAAATTAAATATATAAAAACATAATATGCAAATATATAATAAAAACATTTTTTTAAATGTTTACATTACTGATCGTAGAGGACACATTTTTTTTGAAAAAACTGACTACGGCCTGGAGAACTCACTGACCTCAATTCCTATGACAGTCGACGGACGAAGAAACATTGTCCTTTGTACAAGCATGTTAAATAAGAAATAAAAACTCGGGTCGCAGTGCCAAACCCTATTGACAATATAGTGTACTATGGTACTATGGCTTTATTCTTTAAACCTAATCGAACATCTGAACCAAATTAAGTACACCCTTCAGAAAGGACATCCATATCCGCAAACTAGCCCTTAGAATGCCCGATTGGTCATATTTTAAATAGACTTCATGCTCTGGTGGATTCCAACTCATGAACCAAATTTCGTTCAAATCTATTTACATATACATTTCTAAAAATGGTGGAAAATTGTTCAGGAGTGTATGAAAGGTCGAGAAATTTTGATCCAACTCCTAGGTTCCGCCATCCGACCGACGCCAATAGTGTATGTGCCATATGGCAAATACACGAATAAGATGAATTTATAAACGAAAGACTGAGAAAAGTGATAGACAATGAAAACCGCCGATTTGTATCTTTTGCGAACGATGCCAAATATTGTAAATGTTCGCACCACGATTTAAAACATCGTGTCAATCAAAACAGGCAGCCAATATTTATTTTCAATCTTGACATTAACAGACAGCACACTTTGTTAGTCCGTCATTATTGCACCCAACTGTTGAACTGGTGAAAGCATTCTATTTCTGGTACTTATAAGCACTGCGGAAGGAATGGAAATGACTAATGAGTTACGATTAATGATCTTCAAATAAAACACTTTGTAAAAAATGAAACGAGTGCCTATTATTGAATCATTATCACACTATTCTTATATACAATATTCAAATTGATCTAGTTAAGTAATAGTAGATTGTACACCTACTATGTCAGTTGCAGAAAAAATCTGATTTGACAATGACCTCAGATTGTGAGCGGACATATTTCTCCCCATGAAAAGCATTGTAGAATTTTAAATCAATCCTGCTCAAAAAATAATTGTTCGATTGAAACAATATTCCTCTTAAACTGTGAACACATACACTTAACATCGCTTTTTGTACAATTCACACTTCGAAACAATTTTTTTGTACGCATTTTGATCAAAATTTAGCTTGAAAGCGATCTTTTTTAACGTAGATCAAGCATTTGTTTTTATGTGAATACAATCTAATGTTCTAAATAACATGGAGTTTCATAACGACATCAGACTGTTCCTGCATTGTATAAACACTGAAAGTATGATCACAATCTAAGGTCATTGTCAAATACAATTTTTTAACAATGCTTTCTGCAACCCATCACTAGTGTCATAATGCCATTATACACAAGTATACTATTTTTTGTACGTACGTCCTATAAAATAGCTGGTTTTTAGTTCATTTTCAAAAGGTTTGATTTACTATGAAATTGGTATAGCGCGCCAAGTTTTGTTTTAGTTTATAGCACTAGTGTAATGCATGCAAATCAGCTATTATATAGCGGATAGCGCAAAAAAATAATATAGCATTCACATGAGACAACGTAGAATTTTAACAATAATTTTAAACTCAAAAAAAAATTGTTTTATTATGTATTACTATTTTGATGCAGTATGACGTATTCTCAATAGTGGCCCACGAGCTAGATTCGGCTCACAGAGATATTTGTGATGGTTTGTTATCAAAAAAAATCGCGATTCAATGAAATAATAAATAAATCGATATGGTTAGTTCTCTTGTTATCAAATTTGTCTTTTTTACCTACTGAAGAGGGGTCAGGTAGTTCTTGTCACGGCCTCGAAGCGCGGCGTGATCCTTTTATTTATTCGTCATGATTATTAAACTTTGCTTCCCGGGTATTTCATATAATTCTAAAATTAATAGTAATGGTCCTTTGGAAAATCATATTCGATTATTTTTGTATATTCCGACTAAGTTAGTTTTTTTAAATCTTATATATGGGCGATACTTTTTTTACGTTTCCATTTATTTAATTAGTGATTCATGCTGAGTTGCAGAAAGGATTGTGAAATAATTTTATTTGACAATGACCTTAGATTGTGAACACACATACTTCTCCATAAGAAAAGCACTGTAGAAATTTAATTCGATTCTGTTTGAAAAATAATTGATCGCTTGAATTGATATTTTTTTTAAACTGTGTATACATGTATTTAACATAGTTTTTTGCATTTTTTTTACTTCGAAACGACATTTTTCTACGCATTTTAATCAAAATTTGATTTGAAAAAGAACCTTTTTCTGTGTATATCAAGCATTTGTTTTTGTGTGAATACAATCTAATGTTGTACATGACAGAGAGTTTGAATACGACATTAGACTGCTCTTGCATATACGAAAACTATAAATATAGTATCACAATCTAAGTTAATTATCAAATTCAATTTTTTGGTAATGTTTTGTGCAACCCAGCATCAGTATACTAATGGTATGGGTGGATTATATAAATAAAACCAATAATTAGTTTAACTCACGTGATATGTCGTATCTGATTCCGTTCAGTTCAGAGAAACACGGCAACACAGCTCGCGTTTCTGGAGGTGTCGGCGGCCAACAGAGCAAGCTGTCCCACGAAACGTTGCATCCACCGGAAGACGTTGTTTCCAAACCCCCACCTCCTTCCATTAGACACTTATAGCCCGGCTCGTTTTCCATTTCTTTAATTTGTTCAGGCGTCAAACTGGCAAGTAAGTCGTCTTCACTAACATAGTTCGGATCTATTTCAACAGTCTGTGATCGCACGTTTTTTAATACAGAATCCGTGAAACTATCACTTTCATTGCTAACTAAAATATTGTTGTCTTTAGCCACGAACATATTATTTGTGTTGCGACTGACTCTGTTTAGAAACGTTTCGGTGTGCGCGCCGCGAAATGGTTTCAAAAACGAACTGTCGTCGGTATAATGCTTTCCAATACCATCGTCGGCATGTTTTCCAGTGGCGTAGGCGTCGGGACGCGGACGCGACGTTCTTCTCGAGCGTCCAATGTTGTGATGTCGTTCCCGATGATGCGATGCGCCAGATTGGTGCCGCGATGATGTCGCCGATGCGAACGTATCTAGCAAAACACTACGTAATGCAGTCAAAGACGATATCTCCATTGTTTTTTTCTCTCTTTGTTTATTTAGTTTATTTATGATACGACACGTGGTAAGATCGGTAAATGTTCTTATCGTTCAATAAACAGTCTGTTGTTTTATCACATCACATCTTAATACCACCGTCGACACGAATATTAATATTATTAAAATCATAACAAAAACTCTACCATTTTCTTTTAAACTAAATTTGGTTTTATGGAAAAATAATATGTCTCTTTATTAAAACACTGGCTCGTTTACAATTGAAGTTTAAATTTGAAAACATGAGTAATGATTGTTTATTTAAAATATCGAAACTAATTTTAAACAAAAATATTTTTTATAACTATATAGTGAAGACAATGGATCTCTTGTGTTGAAGCATTAATATTTTTGTCCTCGATACGTCTTTTCACAACATTTCAAATTCAAATGATTACCAAAATTCACAGCAGTCTAAGCGGCGGCTTCAATTAGACACTCGATCATCTGAAATGAAAACAAACATTTCATTGAAAACTGTTGTATTTTAACTAACTTTCAACTCGTTAACTTAATTACGTTTATCTATATGCAAAGAATATCTGCCGGTCTAACTTCTGTGTTTTAAAGTTACCTTTAATCAATTCTGTTAATAGTTCAGTGCCAACAAAAAGATATGAAACCTTATTAGCAAGATAAGTGAGAACTAAAAAATAATTCAAAAGAATCATACTTCTATTGATTAATTATTATTGATTGTATACATTTCTACGTGGATATGTTTAAAAAAGACTATTTAAAATTACTCAGTGTTTTGTTAGGAAGTCGAAAATTAAGTAAAAGATAATTTTAACAATTAACTAAAATTTTTATTTCTTTGAAAAATGTAGTTGTAGAGCGATGAACATTTATAGAATGATTCTCTAAAATTTTATTAACAAAAATGTAACTTTTAGAATTGTTTGCAATGACCTTTTTTTTTGTTGAATAACTAAAACACAGAGTGGTATAAAAATGTACGTTGCTCTACAATACACTCAGGACAATTTCTTTAATTTTTTTCTGATTGTAGCATTCATATTCAATTTAATTTCGAAAATTTATAATGCTGTTCCTGGGAAAATAAAAAATAAGGTTTTTTTGACTTGTTCTACACCTGAAGGCATGGAAAAAAATGAGTTCTATATTCGTTTCTATTTTATCTATAAACGTTTTTTTTTCTGAAAATACTATAATTTTAAGGACTATTTCAATATAATAATAGGTACAATTTTATATTTTTAGGTCTAACCTAGGTTTCACACAGTACTAACGATCTTTTGTTTTAAGTTAATGAATTAACAATTTGTCTATCCATCAATAATTCGCTATTATTGTTAGATATAGCATATTAGTGGTATGAAGTTCGCCTACCAACTAAAATTCGCAACCTTATTGAACCACTAGAAGTATTTTTAGTGTATTTGCCATATGGCAACATACACTATTGGCGTCGGTCGGATGGCTGGACCTAGGGATCGGACCAAAATTTCTCGACGTTTCATAACCTCCTAAACACTTTGGCACCATTTTTAAAAATGTTTATATATATATATATATATATATATATATATATATATATATATATATATGTGCGGGCAATCACTTTCGAAAGAGTTAATTGATTTTAACGAAATTTTGTCCGCGTGTTGGAATCCACCACCGCAAGAACCCTATTTAAAATGGGCCCAATCGGGTCATTTTAAGGGTAGTTTTTAGGGGTTGAAAAATGTTTTTGGGCTCCAAAATACCGAAAAAATTCTCCGAATCGTTTCAAAATTGAAATTTAACTTTCTGGTAGTAGTCAAAAAGTGTCCCCAAAATTTTAATAAAATCGGCCCGACAGGACCGGATTTACAAATTTTATGAAAACACTAGTTTGCAGATAGTGACTTATTTATTGAAGGGTGTATTTAATTCGGTGTAGACGTTAGATTGATAATAATATTACAATTAAGAAAAAAAATGTTATTTTGAGGGGTGTATTAAGGGGTTAAGTTTTTTATTTTGCCCAAAAACAAACTTAATTTCTCATAATAAAAGTATAAAACCACACGGCCCTATACAGGGTGTCTCACCGAACGTTGGCTAACATGGGTAACTTTGTTATTAGTGGAGATAGAAAGTCAGTTAAATGGGCAAAGTAGTGCAGAAAATTAGGCTCATTAACATCTCGTCGAAAAAACAATTGAATTTTGACACCCTATGAATTTATTCAGAAAATAGTGAAAATTGCCATTTATGAAAACTGGCCATAACTTTTTTATTTATGAAGATATTTGAAAATTTCATTAACCATTTTTTGATAACTTTTTAAGGTCTTTTCAGTGGCGTAGGTTTAATTTTTTTATTTCCACCACATAATGAGATATTGACATGAACTTTGGTTTTTCTTATGGACGGCATTTTTGATTTTCAGATATTTGAATTCTACTTATTTTTCTGAATAATTTGATATAGCATATCCTATATCTAAACCAATCAGAAGCTACAAAACTGACAAAAATAGCTTTTTGGCGTTATCAAAGTGTGCCGTGTAAAACGAAATTTGTTGAAACAAATACATATCGACAGGTTAACAATCTGTCGAGCGATCGCTACAGTTTTGCTAATTCATTTTGTTTGATTTACTCTCTAAGATGGCTCAAGCATTCTCAAATTTGGAGAAACAGGCTATTTTTGCGCATACATTCAGCGTAACAAAAATACCACGTGGGCTCAAGCACAATACTTGAACCTTTATCCAGAAAGGCGACAGCCTTATTCAATAACTTTTAGGAACTTTTCTCCATTAATTTTAACGTTTGCTAAACGTAATTCTTCTTCACAGTGTTGAATGTTGCCTTTTTTCTTTGAAAATGAACCGTATACCTTTAAATTTCTATTTAAGTTCCTAAAAGTCATTGAATAAGGCCGTCGCCTTTTTGGATAAAGGTTCAAGTATTGTGCTTGAGCCCACGTGGTATTTTTGTTACGCTCAATGTATGCGCAAAAATAGCCTGTTTCTCCAAATTTGAGAATGCTTGAGCCATCTTAGAGAGTAAATCAAACAAAATGAATTAGCAAAACTGTAGCGATCGCTCGACAGATTGTTAACCTGTCGATATGTATTTGTTTCAACAAATTTCGTTTTACACGGCACACTTTGATAACGCCAAAAAGCTATTTTTGTCAGTTTTGTAGCTTCTGATTAGTTTAGATATAGGATATGCTATATCAAAATATTCAGAAAAATAATTAGAATTCGAATATCTGAAAATCAAAAATGCCGTCCATAAGAAAAACCAAAGTTTATGTCAATATCTCATTATGTAGTGGAAATAAAAAAATTAAACCTACGCCACTGAGAAGACCTTAAAAAGTTATCAAAAAATGGTTAATGAAATTTTCAAAAATCTTCATAAATAAAAAAGTTATGCCCAGTTTTCATAAATGGCAATTTTCACTATTTTCTGAATAAATTCATAGGGTGTCAAAATTCAATTGTTTTTTCGACGGGATGTTAATGAGCCCAATTTTCTGCACTACTTTGCCCATTTAACTGACTTTCTATCTCCACTAATAACAAAGTTACCCATGCTAGCCAACGTTCGGTGAGACACCCTGTATACAAGCAAATACACTATATTGTCGGCAGGGTTTTGGCACTGCGACCCGGGTTTTTTTATTATTAGAAATACATTTAAATACCGCCTCTTCGTTAACATTTTACTATACCTACGTGTTAATAATATATAAACGTATTCTGTCAGAATTAAAACACGTTTCAAGAACAATTTTCTTAATAAAATCTTTGCTGTATCAAAACAAGAATATTCCCAGATGTTTCTCTTATATAATAATAACGCATTCCCGTATTCGTGAATAAAATTACAGAAAAGCAAAACGAAGTTATACAGAACTACAGCGAAAAACCTTTAATGTTCAACACGAAGCACAAAATCAAAATGACAAGTCATGAATACTAAAATTATAAGAACAGATCACTGCATAACTGAGATACGTCCAATCTGCATTGACAAACAAAAAATAGATCTATTTAATTTTCACAGAATATTTTATTTGTTCATATTACTGTTGGACCCAAGCATTTTAACTATTTTGAAAAAAAAAATACTTGAATATAATGTCGATTGGAATACCTATAATAAAACAACAATGCGCAATTTCTGATTTTTAAATCTAGATTTAGAGTCGAATGTCATATCAGGTACCGAGCATTAATGTACCAATTTTAAACGGAAAAAATATAGCTTTTTATGTTGCAGCCGTCCCCTTATTTTAGTAAAAATATATAATTTTTATTTCAATTCTAAATGAGCTCTAAAACACTCTTGTTCAATTACGGTGGTTGCCGCTGGTGGAAGCATCGGTTGGGAGCCAAAATTTCCAACTTTGAATGATTGACAGATTTCGACAATGTTTTCTAATTATTGTTCTCCCCACTCAATTTTGAACCTTTGGCTTCAAAGAATTACGGTCAGTAGCGTTTTCCACATGAGCGATATATTACCCGGACCAAAAAAAAATATATTACATTGCGAGGGCAGAATGTTGAAATTCCTGCACTGCCCGACACACGATATCCGGGTGAAACCGAGGGCATCATTTGTCGCGCAGTGTAGAAATTTCAACTTTCTACCCGTGCGGTGTATACTATTTTTCTTCATATACCCGGCCGAAAGTACGTACTTTAGTACCAGTCTACACGAGAAAACTATTATAGATGGCGTGCGAGTAATTCTAGCAGTGCATAAAAGTTAGGCTTTCTGCCTTAAAATCGAAGTCGAAAGTACGTACTTTCGACCGGGTATGAAGAAAAAACATTTTCACATCCAATCAATGTGGTACGAGACGCTGTTATATTGATAAAAATAAATTCACGAATCGAGTGTCTGGTCAAAGGAGAGTGCTGCACTACGACCGCGAAATGCGGTTCACGGTGTATTTCCGCGACAGAGAAAATATAAGAAATCAGATCACGTGTCCTTTGTTATAAGTACAGATATGAGTTGCATCTAGAATCTAGATATATAAGGATGTAATAATCGTATAATAGCGTAATATACGGAATGGTGAAAATATGATTTTTCATAAGTCGTTTACTGAATTGAAAATGAGAAAAATGAATTTTATATAGGCAGACTATACAATAATACAACTGAGATTTTTTTTCTGTTTAACCTACTGTCCTATGAAAATGTTAATTAACTTGCGTTAGAAATTGAAACATAAACGAAACTGGTTATCGTGTCATTACCAAAAAGGTATTTTTATTTGTATATAATTTTTTTTAAATAAAACTATTTCGGGTTAATTACTGCTAAATACCTACATGTTTCGTGTTACTAATAATGGCAAAATTGAGTGTAAATTTTTTTTAAAGTAATTGATATTTGCGGTGTGAAAAAAATCGCTTTATTTTTTTTCTTATTTAGAAAACAGCGCTTCGACTACTATGTTCAGAATCTTTTTATTGTGGTCATCCCTGCTATTGTATTCATTGCTTTTGCTATATCTCTGCCCTGCCACTGAAAAAGACATTTCGATTATAAGCGTATTCCATTCTTGAAAGTATCGCTTTGCTGTATTAGATTTTAAATGGAATATTAATGCGAATGAATAAGCTTTGAAGCTACGTGCCTTATAAAACATGAAGAAAATATATTTACAAATAAAAAAGATATTTTTAAAATGTCAGCATCTATACTCTACGTAAATGTAATATCACATTAATATTTAATCAAAAATGAAAACAATATGGTTGAAAATGTAAGTATAGTTCACAACTGGTACTGATTTACGTAAATAATTGATATAACGCCGTGAAAAGGACCGTAAGAAATATTTGATTAAGAAATCAAAAACATACAGTTTTTTCTGTATTTAATTTTTCATTGTAGGTACTAGTAGTCTGAGGTGCTTTTTCTACTTTAAAAAACGAATCAGTTATAATATATTTATACACAGATAGAGAGACAAGATTAATGTAGATAGGTAGGAAGCTGGTACATAACATGTCAAATAATATAAAGATAAAATTAACTGATTCTATTTACATCACTATGTATGCATTTTGAATTACACATTTTTTAAAACCATTTTTAAATTTTTGAGAATATATCCTTTATTTGTGCAGAATATGTTACAAGTTATTTTGCCATAAAAAATGTACCGTATATTGGTTGCAGGACCTATTGTATTCGTTTGCAAACAAAGTTATACTTTGAAGCAGTCTGTATATAAATGTTCCATTATGCTAGCCGCTGCACTGTTTATAAAATGTATCTAAAGCGTGTCTATTTACCGAAGTTTTATGTAGAGTGCTGGATTTTTAGATTCACTTTTTGTTTGTGTTTCGCTAACCAGCCTTCCGCCCCGATAGATTAATGGCGGGTTATCCGTCATTCGAATACGCCCATGCAATCAATTATTTTTACTATAACAAAACGTCACCCATTTCCGACTTTCGGCCGCGAAATAAGAGAGTGTTTTCTTTACAATATAGGTATAATGATTAAGCGATTTGATTGCATGGAAAATATACGATAGTCTCACCAAAAACATCCTATATTATCAGAATGCATTTTCTTCGATAAATCTAATTTACTTTTTAATATATTTTAAACTTACCTAGCGGCTAGTTCGCAAAATTCAAATCAATTATTCTCTGTCTAACGTAGATCTAACACAATTAACATAAAATCACAAATATCGTATTACTTAAATATTAAAAAACGAACGATTTAAAATTATTTGACTTAGGTTTTCTATAAGTCGTGATAGGTAGGGAAGAAGGCGGGTGTTTTAATTTGAAAACTTTTACCTCTCAAGTCCCATATTAATGCGTCTCTAACCCCCAAGTTTTTTTGATTATCGAAATATAGATAGAGCACTTTTAAGCACGCTGTATAAGCATATTGTGTTATTATTTATTATGAATATTTCAAAGTTTCTGTCACAGAAATAGATACTCATCATTTTTATTAATTAATGCTGGTGTCGATAAATATCCAGACATTTTGGTGTACACTGATGAAAACAAACGTCAATGGAAATTAACAGCAGTTCTGCGTCACCACTATTTATTTTTTATTGAAAAAACCGTAAATTGCTATTTACAGAGCTGCGATTGACAATTTTTTAAAGCAATTCATTTCAACACGCTTTATGCGGTTTGTAAAAAAATCACCATTCGATAGAATAAATATGAATATAGTACGTTTCAGTCAAACTGGTGTGCGAGCAGTGTTAATCATTAATAAACGTTTTAATACGTATTTGATTTATTGTTAAAATATAGGTATATACAAAACAAAATAACCAGTTGGGTTATGTAAAGATGAAAAGAGATTTTTGAAGTTATACTTCTTTTGGCGAATTGTGGGTAAAATTTTCTCAGTTACGAAAGTTACTCACTCAAGAGACACATGAGACACCATGTACTACGTGTATCAGCAAGGTTGAAAGCGTCTCTTGTACAATGTGCTAATAGAGTTGTCCATCTATAATCTAAAGTAAATAAGTACTACTCGAAGTGAACAGGCTAACTTTTAATTATATTTATCATCTCTTTAGACATCCTATTTTATTTTATCAATGTACATCTTTAATGAAAATGTGAAAATCAATTATCGTGCTCACACCAAAGAAGTATAACTTCTGCCACTCGTACATAAGTACACGCACCATTTATTTTATGTATAATCAGATTCCAGATACTTATTCTTACAGTAAAAGAACTACCATAATGTAAAATTTGCAAATTAGTAAATTTTTTTGATATTTTCTCATTTACTTGTTTGATACATATATAAAATGGTTCCTATATTATGTATATTGTTTAAATTCTGTCTTACTTCGGGGCGTGTTATTGACTTCAATTTACTCAGATTATTTTATTTGATAAACGTCGATACTGTTTACGTTTCTTTTTCCGTCTCACGATCCGAGGACTTCGTCTAGCCCCACAGACAGCAGAAGCGGTTCATTAGAACAATATTTGATCAAAATTAACGAACTCATTTTATAAGAATAGATTTCGTTTATAATTCTCTGTCAAAACATAATCAAGCCAATATTTACTCCTTGTAATTTGCAATTTGAATTTGTCTGATTTTGCTGAAATACGTAGGCAATGGTCATATGTGCCAATTTCAGTGAAAAGCATTTCATTAGTTTTCATCTTGTCGGGAAGCTCTGAACATAAAATAGTTTACGTTTTATATTCCTCCACCTGCAGTGAAAATGCACTTTATTTTCCACTGACAAAACACAATTTTCCCAGCTTCTGTTTAAAACAGTTCCATTAGTCGCGCACATAAATTACTTTCCGTCGGTAATTTGTATTAATTTATTTTTACCTATAGTGTTTAGATCGACTACGGACGGTGATCGAAAATAATATTTATACAACGAACTGCACAAAACAGTAATTATTTATTTATTTAAATTTAAATTCCTTGAATTAGGTAATTGTATTGAAAGGTGGAGGTTGAAAAAAGCGTGGGGATTGAAAAAGGAAGAGGGGTTTAAAATGGTGGGAGTTGAAAAAAGGACGGGTGTTGAAAAAATGGTGGGCGTTGAAAAAAGTTGGGGATTGAAAAAGAGGTGGGGGACTGAAAAAAGAAGAGGGTAAATAAGGGGCGGGTGAAAAAGGGTGGGGATTGAAAAAGAGGTTGGGGGTTGAAAAAATAGGGGGCAAAAGGGTGGGGGTTGAAAAAAAGGGTGAATTAATTTGTGTTCCTATTTTGTGAAAAAGTAACAATATCACTGTTACAAAACAAATAAAACTTTTTGATGCATCAGCAATATCTGTTAAATAAGCTATAATTCTAAAAGCTTTTAGCTTTTGAGTGTGTTTCATATTTTATAAATTTGCAACGATTAAATATTATGTTTCCATATTATTTTTTTGTGGTAAATGATTACTCCTGTAACTTAAGTAGAAGATGGTGGAATTTATATACACACCATAGTATAACACAAAATGAAACAGATATGAGAGAAAACTATACAAATTGCGCAAACAAATCGGCTATAGTTGATAATGCCATTAGCCATGGCTAAAGGTAACATTAAATGTACCGTATATCCTCGGATTGACTTTAAAAAATTGGAACCGGAAGATTATTGATTATACGAAAAAAATTGTTAAGGAGCAAAAATTTTTGTTCGCTTCAAATTAACAATTCTGCTTTACAATAAATACTCATACGATTGTTTTTGAAATAATATTTTTTCAATATTTGAAGTAAAAGTTCTAACTCAGATCTTTTTCTAACGGAAGTAACTTTTTCCCACGTGAGTAACGGTCAGTTTATTCAAAGGAGTAGCGACATATTGGTAAATTAGAGATTTCATAAGGTAACTGTAAGCTTTTAGTCCATAAATGGCCGGACAGTTGTAAACTTTCTAGCTTACCGACATAAATTGTGCCAGATATCATTTATTCATTTTGTCACGTGCAAAACGTTACATTATTTATTGTAAGTTTTTTTTTATTTTTTAACGGGAAATTGGACAATTCAAATATCGTTAAACTAAATGAAACGATTAAAAATAAAAATTAGTTAATGAAATAATTACAATTTTTTTTATAGAATAAAAAAAAATTGTAATTATTTCATTAACTAATTTGTATTTTTAATCATTTCAGTTGTGCTTGAAGAAGTTAAAAAGATTTAACGAAACGTCGCAATTTTTTAATTTAGTTTAACGATATTTGAATTGTCCAATTTCCCGTTAAAAAATAAAAAAAACTTACTAATTATAATGGACGTGAACAATATTGAGAATTATTTATTGTGATTTTAGTTCAATCGTAAAATATGTCACTACAGATGTTTTACTTAAATCGCGCGTAAAGGTTACATGCACTGCTTTTTTTTATTTTATATTTTAAGTACTTATTTGAGAAGAGGACAGTAAGAGTAGAATTTCCATAACAAAAAATAATATTTAGACGAATGTAATCTGAGAAAAAAAATTGT